>CM066228.1:5954042-7214294 GCA_033675125.1 Athetis lepigone | reverse complement strand
CGTATATTAATTATTTGTAATATAAGTAATATCCATTGAATCTCATTTTTAATTAATTCCAATGGACATTTCGGCTTTTTATCTGTCATATTATTAATTTTCACAGAATCCGTCGTCCGCCATATTGCTTTATGACGTAATTAATTAATGAACGATTGTATAAATGTTGACGTTCATTCCGTTGAAAAGTTCATTCATAGTTGTGTACGTATTGATGTTATTTTATGTATAGCTTTTGCCCAGGGTTATGCCCGTGTGGATGTTGAATTTTTAACCACTTTATAACCATCGGAATTCCAAAAATCCTATCTTAGTGGACCTACTCTTCACAACGAACACACTCTCCAAATTTCATGTCTTGATATATCAACAGTAAGTCAATTTACCATTTGATATGTACTTATAGGGTGGAAAGTTTCAATAGGCCCTGAAGGAAAACTACTTAAAATCGTCGAGATAAATAATTTACTTAAAACAAACATTTCTTTTATTTTTAAATAAAAAAAGAAACTGCATTAAAAGCTTTTAAAAAATGTGTTAAAATTGAAAAAACAACATCCTGTATTTTTATGACATCAATCGATTGGGCCACTCATCAGGATCAAATATTTAAAACAAAATATGGTAAATAATTTTTAAAATAATACTTTAATCTGAAATTGATTCGGTCATTTCTCATTAGAGTAGACAGCTGGAAAACATTTACCGTGGTTCAATTAAAACAAGGAATAAACAATAATATTGACGCGTAAAAGTGTAACATTTATTTATCCAATATACAAAATAAATAAAAAAAAACATGGAATCGTATTTTCAATTTGAATCGACGCGGAATGTATACTATTTTCGTCAGGCCCTCTGTTTATTTAGACCGAATTTCAAAATATATAAAAGAAACTCAGTAACTTTATTCAACTAACTGTTGAAATTCTCTAACATATTTTGTTTTTGGGCATCGAAAATTCGGGATTCCTTTCAGACGTTCAAAGTTTTTGATGTAGTTATTTTAAAGTTCTTTCAATAAAGTTGGACGGCTTCGAGTTAAATTGGCAAGTCCCTGAAGTGTCTCTAACGGCGGGTTATAAATACATTTTATTTGGAGTTATTTCAGAGGAAAATCCCATTACCATTTATTTGCTAAGTTTCGAATGTTAAAGGTCGGTTCGGGTGTGTAGTTATGTGAATATTTCAATACACGTGTACTTTGAAGTTTCAGTAACGGTGGAGGAAAACTTTTTAAGGAAACCTTGTTTTATAATTCAGTTAAAACTGAAATTGCCAATACTCCTTGAGGAAGAGTGGTGTAATATATTTAAGTGTTTTTTTTTATATTTAGAGTTAGAAAATAAGTCCAAAATTTGTACACCAGATTATTTTGGTAGAATATATGAAACTACACCAATGTTAACATCTTATTGCACTATGTTAGTACAATATACCATCGAATTAATAAGATTATTGATCTACTATCCTGTATTTAAGCAAAAAATTAAGAAATCATTTAATATTACTATTAATCAGTCTAGCAACACAATTAATACACAAGATTGGTCTTTACTTCATCTCAAAGTCATGCGAAGCAATCAGTTCGGGCAGACATATTTGATTAGTCATTTCAATAGTATATTAGTTATCTGACTTAGGTAATTGGTTTGCAATCTAGTTATGTAATCTATATAGCTTGTGTTATGTCAGTCCGTTATGTACTTACTGTATTAGCTAATGATAATTGTAATGATAATCATCATAATAATCAAATACATAATTCTAGTTACGAGATAGGCGTTTTTCATTGATTTGTTAAGTCCAACTAGAGATTGTGATGGGCTGTTATGATATAGTGAAAATTGCTACGGCATCTACGCCGTAGTCACCGTGCTACGCTGTCGTTTGCAAAGTGCTACGCTATCAAAGGCGAAGTACTACACAATCGTAGCCAAAGTACTACGCTACGTAGGCGAAGTGCTGGCGTGTGCGAGCTACGTATAGTTGACTTGCTATGCTATCATAGGCAAATATGCTATGCTTGTGGTCGACATTCTGCGCTATCGTAGTCGGCGTACTACACAATCATACATACGACAACTAGAGCATTTGTCAGACGACGTCCTACGCCGTCACAATTGACGGGACTGTTGGCCTAGTGGTTATAATGATCCTGACTGCTAAGCCGGAGTTCGTGGGTTAAATTCCCACCTAGGACAAATTGTATGCGATGAGCATGATTGTTTGTTCTGAATCTGGATGTTATCTATAATGTGTATGTAATTATAAATTATAATTATAAGTTTGTTTATCAATTGTCTGGTTACCAAGTACAAGCACTACTCAGTTTGGGATCAGACGACCGTGTGTGGGTTCTCCCAGGATATTTTATTTTTGTATGAGACGTAAAGCGCTACGCTTTAGTAGGCGTTGTGTGTTTGTAGTTAAATCGCTACGTTTTGGTAAATAGAGTTCTACGCTGATGCAGGCTTAGTAAATACAAGTAAAAAAACGACTTAAAAAAATAGGATACCGTTTAGTTCGTCCGTTAGACCTTTTAAAAATACTAGTTATTATAACAATATAAAGATAAAGAGCTAAAAGTTTTCAATGTTTCGGAGTCCCCACTCCAAAACTTTGATGCCCTTTATTTTTGTATTTTTTGACAACACAGGTCAGTAAAAATTGTATTTAGGCGTAACGTCACGTAAAACTTCAACGCACTGTATCGTCGTCACTTTAAGTTCACGAGAAAAAAAAGAGAAAATACATTTCTAAATTTTTGATAATGTAACTGACGAACTAAACAGTGTTTTGGTCGTCTCATCTATTAGTATTACTTTATTACTCTGAAATTTTCGAAAATACCTATTTCTTATGTCTTACCTCTGAAAGTTCTAAAATAAATAAAAATTCGCATGTAACGAAAACTAAATTACACTGTCTGACATGTCATAAGAAAAAACAAATGGTCCCATTCAATCTAACCAATCCCAATATTTTTAAAAACATCAAGATGACGAATGTGCATCCATCAAAACTTTGTGAGTTGTCAATTGCGAACATTTGTTTCAACCCCCCTTTTCATCCCTTCTTGTAACTTTGTTACAATGTGAGGGTGCAATGTACTTTGTAGATTACTAGACATTTGTCATAGGGTGGGATTTTCGATAAAATATATGTGGAGTAGAGTGTGAAGATATGTATGTGACAGTGATGTGAGACTGGTGTCTCTGGTTTGGAGTACCGGCGACGGGATTACGTATCTTGCAGAAGCCGAGCGATTGCGATAATTGCGCAATAATTGCTTCTCAAACGTCAATTCGTATTACGTATCAGCGATAACAATGCTTATAGCTATCTAGTGATAGTGCTGCTTCTGGAGCAATCAGTTAACTAAAACATGCATTTTTCGTTTGGTGATCCCGCTTTGTATTACGTATGGTTTTTAAAAGCAAAGTTAAGTTTGTTTTTTTTTAAGTTGGTATTTAATTAGTTTCAGCGATGGCTTCTTCATCGTCGTCGAAGCAACAAGTGCATTAGAACAATCGGCAAGCGATTAGCAAACAATTCATATTTTTTTTTGACGTTGCTAAGAGTTATAAGATTGTACAATTATGAATTTCTTCGAGACATCTTTGTTAAGAGTGTTATTTTTTGTTACCCATTTATACAATAATCAATTTAAAAGAACACACTAACTGTTTTTATAATTTGCCGCCAAAGTAAGTTAGTGTAATAAATCGTTAATATTTACATCGTCTGTTTTTCTGTCTCTTGATCTGCTAATATACAGGTTTTCTTTCTTTTTTAAAATATATCAAATAGCAGATTGTATTACAAGGGCGCAAAGTAATATTTTTACGGCGAGGGATTCTTAAATAGAATCCCGAACGTAGCGAGGGATTCAAAGTACGTCGCCCGAGCCAAAAATATATTTTGCGCCCGAGTGATACACTCTACTTTTCATAATGGGAAAATAAAAGGCTTCATACTTTATTGTAAAATTATTATTGTAGCTGCTATTATTATCATAACTTGATAATAATGCTATTATTATGATATGTTGATAGTAATAGCAGCTACATTAATAATTTGCTGCAAAACAATCCGTGAAATTTTTTACGAGAACTCGGGCTGTAGTTTGCGCGTTTTATTTCTATTTAAGTTTTTTTGAAGTGAAATCTTCTTTAGCGGCGTTGAGCACTTTTTCTGTAATGGGTATAAAATCTTAAACTCGCGTCAGGACACGTCGTGACCTGATCGAAAAAGCGTAGGACGGATGGATAGTAGACAGCTATAATCAAGTTTTCACTTCTGCCGGCACTCCCGGAGTGCAACCCGTCTTTTTTTTTATTCAGCCGCGGCGTGACTATGGTATTGGACGTCGTACCACCATTCATTATTTGCGTTCGATTCTTTGGCGAGTTTTTAGGCACACTTATAACAGGGCGTAAAAGTGCAAAGACGCTCCAAATTCAAAAAGTGCGATTAAAAGTTACTTTTAGGCGCACTTTTTGAATTTGGAGCGTCATTATTGCCCGCTGAAAGGTTCTTATAGACAACACCAACTTTGGGCGTACTTAAAGGGGAACAAAGTCGTCTTTTTCGAATAGGTGGGATGAAAATGAATTTGTTGCAGACATGTCAATAGACTCATTTAACAAAACACACACTTTATACACAAATATCCAAAAAGAAAAAAAAAATACAAAAACGTGATTCAACACATCTTATTTATGTTTTTTTTTTCTTTTAATTTTATCTTTTGACATTAAATAAAGCCAAAACATAAGTCTTTGAATAGTGTCTGTGACACATTTTCAATAACACTAAATTATTGAAAATATTTATTTTGTCTACTCAGTTTAAATCACTTACTTTTATTAGAGATAGCCTGCTTCAGATCTTAAGTGTGTCCTAGAAATGTTTGAAGTATTCGCAAGCAAATCTTAGAAGTTCGATAAATAGTCTTACTTAAAAGAAATCTTAGATTCACTTAAGTGGTTATTGAAAAGATATTTTTATTGATTTTTGGGGTCCAGCTTTAGGTTCTGTATGTAATATAATTATTATTACTTCAAAGTAGCGATGGATCAATGAATTGCGTCGCGTATTATCGGTTGCGTAACGCTAGAATATCTAATAAAACATTTAACCTTTAACACTCAACCGATGATGCGTTAATGCAAGTAGTCGTGACCGATGATGTGTTCAACGCATTTTTCGTCAAATATGTACCCTTATACACGTGGTAGTGGATTCGAGTCTTGGAAAGTGGCAATGTAAATTATTCAATTTATCTGTAGTTTTCCGAAGACTTCACTGACATAACGTACTCGGAAAGCAGGTAAAGCGCGTTGATTCCGGTTGTTATTTTTAAAATAAGGATTTACGTACTATTACGTGTTTTCAAAGGCGCGAGGATTCCACATTACCAGCTACCAAATGAGCTTCGAATGGAAATCTCAAATACTATTTTGTCTAAATCAGGAGTTGAGTAAAGGAATACAATACTATTAGAACTCACGTATCCGTACTAATATAATAAATGCGAAAGTAACTCTGTCTGTCTTTCGTCTCTTCGTCACGCCACCACTGAACCGATTGAATGAAATTTGGTACAGGTATAGGTAGTCTGGGAACCGAAAAAGGATATAGGATAGTTTTCATCCCGGAAATCCACCGGGGACGGGAACTATTAATCACGCAGACGAACTCGCGGGCAAAAGCTAGTAGATCATAAAATCAACGCGATAGGTATTATTTTTTTCTAATTACGGGCTTCTATTTGAGAAATTTCTAACAGAAATTTTCTGTTAGAAATTTCTCAAATAGAAGCCCGTACGTTAGCACTTTTGCTCAACTTTGCAATCGAACCCAAGACGAAAACCAAGGCAGTCACAACATAATATTATAACACAACAATGATCTATCGGTTCTTGTTCAGAAGCATTAATCCTATGTGACACAAACCGGAGTATCTCCTAAATAAATAGCAGTCCCAACTTATGGCCACTTTGGGAATATATTTATCATCCTAAAATCATGTCACTCAATACTGGTTGGAATTTCAGAGTGCTATAATATTGCTTATGAAACTAAATTGTTTGTACTGCTTAGGATCAAGGGAACGATCCATCACTTAATATTGGATGCAGATCGATCGCGCAAGCCTGTAATTTTGATAACCTATCACATTTGGGGAGAATTATTTAAATTTGTTGCAGTAGTTTAGTGGTAATAACACCATACCTGCCGCAAAATAGTTCAGCAAAACGCAACCGAAAACGTTTCATTCAGCGTTGTTTTTCTGATTAGAAAGATATAACATTTTTTCTTTCTTTTATTAATGAAAACCATCATCAATTTCTTAGCCTTTTCAGCTTCCAATTTAACCGAATTTAGCTAGTTTCTAGTTTTTTTCTTAAGCGGCTGTCAATCAGACCTCCACAGCTAGGGCATAAGAACCGGTTTTTCCCGGTTCCAAAAGAACCGGGAATTCCCGGTTCTGAGCGACCCTGTTAGACCCGGTTCTGTAAAACGCAGAACCGGTTCTTCGGTTCTTTCGGTTCTCTCTTAAAATAAATTTAGAAATAATATTATCTATATAATATCCTTTATGCTAAATATCAGGTTATTATCCAATGGACATAACCCAAATAGGGCTAATTGTTAATTTGCCGGCCAACAAATAAAAACACATTATTTTAATAGAATTCAACATTATAAACATTTTTCATTACTATACCAAAGTTTTAAATCAATTTTCTGAGATTTTATTTAGTATTGAACATTTAATCTCTAAGTTTCACTCAGTGTAAATGCAAAGTTTTTTGCTTGTCAAAAATGTTATTTACAAGTGCTGTAATGGTAGTCAGTTGCATATTTTTGATTTCTCGTGCATTGTAGATATCTCGAAAAAAAAATGAACGAAATAACGTCTTCTTCCGTTAATATAGGGTACGGGATGTCCAGACTATTATAATTGTATATATAGGTGTCTGTGTTCAATTTTTAGATTATTAATTCCACATATATATCTGATTAATTTTTTCGATTCTTAATAGTTCAAAGTTCGTTTTTGATCGTTTGATTGTGTTGACTTCCACCACCCAGTGGCACATGGTAACGAGGCGTGACTTGTCTGCGTGTACCGAAGTCAGACAAGTCACGTACTTTTCATCAGTCTTTTTTATTTGGGGCATATGCATGAAAATTTTGCTGCGTGTCTAAAACAGCGATCCAGAATACCTAAATACGTTGGCCCTGTAGGGCCAATGCGTGCTGGGGATGCGGAATTGTTCGAAAGAGTTACCGTGGCCCCGGAACATAAAGGGCAACTGAAGAAGCATGGGTGGGTTTTAGTCAGTAAGTCTGTCCCGCCCCAAGTCATTTGAAGATTTCTTATCCATTATCCTTTTTTACATTCTTACTCGCACATTAATACGAGAAATATAACAATAACTAGGTTTTATTTCTCTAACGAATTACATATTTTGAGTTTAAATATTATCTCACAGACTTGACGAAGTTGAAGTTCTAAACTTCGGTGTAGTAAAATTCTGTTATCCTCTAAGCAAATATTAAGTTTATTTTAATTTTATAGATTTTCAAAATTAGCCCAAAAATTTATGGAGGCTAGGTGATCTCCTTTATTATTCAAACAGAATATATACTGTTATTTGACTGTTAAATTAATAAAAAAGTTATAACTTATTATTAATGATGAATCTTTAAGAAACTAACGATGTTTTTAAGGGACATTCAGGGAAATGCTCCAGGACACCCCTCGAAATTCAAATTTTTGACAGTTGTTTTGCGGTTTGCAGCTCAGTCTTGGATAGTAAGGTAATAAAAGTTGTATTCGCGGTAATGACGCATACTATCCGATAGTGAGCTGGCAATTGCAAAAAACGTACGACTATTTGAATTTCGGTGTGGACTGTTGAATTGTTGGCAAAAGTTGTTAAAAACGATGTTGTAATTTGAGTATAATTAAAAAAATATATAAATATGCTTAACCAATAAAGTGTGTTATATTTAGACCCTTTTTAACTAGAATTTATGAAAAAAACCCGAAAGAACCGGGTACCCGGTTCCGTCTAGAATTTAGAACCGAAAGAACCGGTTCCTAAAATAGGGCCGGTTCTCGATGCCCTATCCACAGCCCAGTTACTAGGCGATACGATACCCTTTGGTTCAATTGGTCAGATTTGTCTTTGTTCTGACTACCCTTATCGACTGTTAACCTTTCGTGTGTCTAGGACGTGAATCCACGCGAGACACAATGCTTTTCTAATTGTTTCTGTAATTAGAGCATTCAATGGGTTAATGTTTGGGTTGCGGAATGTTTATAAAAGGTACTGTGACCCTGGAACATAAAGGGCAACCGAAGGAACATGACTGGGTTTTAGTCAGTAAAAGTCTGACACGCCCTCCCGCCGCACCCAGGACGGAAGCAGTCATTTGATTATTTCCCACTCACCAAAAAAAAAATGGGTTAATGTTCTATGAACGACATTTGGGACCAATGGTTTTAAGTTTTCCGAAGCAGGAGATAAATAAAATAAATAAATAAATATCTTAGGACAACTCACACACGGTCATCTGATCCCAAACTAAGCAGAGCTTGTACTATGGTAACCAGACAACTGATAAATATATACTTATATAATTTATATATAGAGATATCAGTGATATCCAAGATAAACTTTAGAAACTACATATGAATTGAAAAAGTCACTTTGGTGCACTCACAACCTCAAACAAGAGACGAAAGCCTTAATGACTGGGCTTCAAAACAAATTAATGAAGACAAAACCACGTAACAATCTTTACTCACAATATGTATTCAAAACAGTTAAAACACACCAAATTCCCACAGTTTTCATCACAAAACCTAGGTAATTCCCTTCCCGTTTAACCAATTTGCATTAAAAAGGCGAACTCGCGCGAACCAACCCGTGAAGCAAAGTAAGTGTGCCACAAGAACTCTTTGTCCTGTGATGCACTATATTACCGAGTGACACGGCCATTGCAAAATGCCATCGTCGGTGAAGTTGTAAACGCTTGGTTTATACTCTAAACGGAACCGACAAGTGGTGACGGAAATAGAGGGACTGGAAGAGTCGGTTTTTTATTCATTTAGCTTTTGGTTAGGTTAGGGTAATAATCAAAAAAGAAAAGAATTTCTGAACACTGCAATAAACTCGTTTACAATATTTTCTTATCATAGTCAGTAAAGGTCAGTAAATGACGACTCCCGGTCGTCATTAAAAGCTTTAATAGGTCCCACAGCATCTAACAAAGTGTAAATTAAAAATTAAAGAAAGCTCCCACCCCAGATGTTTTTAACCTCCCGACTTCAACAAACAAAAGAGTTACTAACTTCAATACGTCTAAACCGATTTTGAGGAAACGTGCTAAGAACTATCGCTAGATAACCTCCTTAAAATAAGACCCATGTAGAATGTACGGTGCCACAAAGAGCTAACAAACAAACAAACACACATATTATTATAGCAGTCAAACTTAAAACCCCTCATTTTATTGCGTCAGGAATTAAAAAACGCCAAGGGTCCAACCGTTTCCAGTTATTCTACAAATCATACTAGAAAATAAACGTTTTAAAAATAAAAATCTTCTTTGTAGTCTCGCAGAGAGCTTTAGACAATGGAAAGCACAAAGCAGTGTCAGGGGTCCCCACTTTGAAAAGAGGCTTTAGTAGCTAGCTCGTGACACTATGTCATGTTATACCATCGGTTGGTTACTTAGAACATAGACTTAGTGACAACCTGGGCCATATTTAGTAGTTTAGTAAAATTAGACAAGTGTGATACATATTACCTACGTCAAAAGTGGCAGTTTGTCATAAAAACTTTGACTAACCTGCTTTTAATAAGCAAAAAATCGTCTTGAAATATGGCGCCGCCAGCAATGCATTCTAACTCGAATTTTAGCTAAATTCGGTATTTTATGCCAGGCTGCTTCAAATATATAAGAAAAAGAATATTGTATAAAGAACTTCATCAAAAATAACGAAGTTATAAAAAGCCCAATAAATTATACTACCTATAATTAACACTTCTACGTTAACTCTTATAGTTTCAGGCGTTCATGTTCGTGTTTTCGTTTCCGAAATGAAAATATGAAAAATGTCTTAATTTTAAATAATCGCAGAATTCTCCGACAATAGCGATAGTCCTGACAGGAGCGTTACCGTCTGTCACGAAACCATATTTTGAAATTTTTAAGGGGCAAAATAGTGTGTCTATAATTCACATGACAAATGTTTCATGTCAAGATTTCACCTTAATTTTTAACATATTTGTCACTTTTGCTATACAGCATCACGGCAACTTGCCAAAGTAATTATTACAAAAAAAAAACACACACACACACATTGAACTAAATATGATGGCGTAGGAAGACAATTTGAAATTGTAAAACTTTTTATTGACTATGTGATGGATCGTTCGTTAATGTTGATGTTACCGCAATAAATATTGAGATTGGTATAGAACAGATAATTTTAGGTGACAGTAAGTTTATAGTATGGCAAGTTTTCTTATGCTATTTTCTTCGACTATAATAAGTAGAGACAAAGTTTTAATTTTGGTTAAAGTCAAACTCAAATTATTTTATTTAACTCTGGAACATCATTAAGACTTTAATATTTTTCTCCGTTCCAAAAGGTTTCGTATGGAGAAGAATTCAAAAGAAACTTCAAATAATTTAAAATTAAGTTTAACATAATTTGTGTTTTGTGTGCCCTTTTAAGTTTTACAATTATTTGTGTAGCAAATAATCTATTAAATAATTAAAAGAACTCAAAATTACCTTTAAAAAACTCTTTATTACTACAATAAGTACAGACCTAACAAAAACTCTTAATAAATTAGGTATTTGAATACATGGATGTACTCACTGGCACCAAAATAACATTCCAAAATACAAAATAGACAAAAGCTACATTTTACCTCTTAAGAAAGGAACCGTCGTTTTCTTGTATCTTAAGGCACAAGCATCAGGTGCCTTATAGGTAGCAATCGATCATACTCAGAAGGTGACAAGTGCCAACACAGACGAATCAATAGACGTTTGAAACGACGCTACAATGGATGCTCCTAAGTGTATTGGCATTTAAGTAATATGAAGTACCTACTTTCTTTGTAGAACCTTCATTATCTTTATTAACATTTTAAAAGAGTGAAAAACAGTATATGTTAAACAATATAAAATGCGTTAAATTAAACACTCTAGAAGGCTTTACTCTGGGTGGGACGTCGTACTTTAACGCTTATTCTAAACACTAAATATAATCTATTTATATACATATTATTGAAGTTATAATAAACGATGATAAACCGACTAATCGTTGATATATCAACGCACAGCCCAAGCCGCTAGTCCAAGAGACATGAAACTTGGAGAGTATGTTCTTTTCAACCGACTTCAAAAAAAGGAGGAGGTTCTCAATTCGACTGTATGTTTTTTTTTTTTTTTTTTTTATGTTTGTTACTCGATTTCTCGAAGACGCCTGGACGGATTTCAAAAATTCTTTTTTTATTTGAAAGGGTATGCTTGTCATTTGGTCCCATTGTCACCAGGTCAGGACCTGGTGGTGGAAACCCTGAGAAATTGAGGGCATCTCTAGAAAATTGTAGGCGAGCATCGGGTATAAACTTAATATTAATGTGTATGTCTGATGAGACTACAATACCATCGAGGTTTAGGGCTGATCTGATGATGGAGACGACAGAGAATCAAGGGAACTCCTCAACGGTACATCTTAGGTACCTCGTCTTTGGGCTCATTTTATTCGTGATGACAAGATCTTTACACCGAGATGGGTTATGACTGCCATTGCAAGCTCCGTGATGCAGGTGCAGTACAGTTAAGGGAACTCCTTAATGGTTGATAGCAGCTACATAGTGTTTGGGCTTATTTTATTCGTATTGATAAACCCTTTACACCGAGATTGATTATAATGCAGATTCGATAGTGAAGACAAAATACAGTTTAAGAATATCCTAAATGGTTCGTAGCAGCTACCTCGTGTTCCAGCTTCATTGAAGTTAGTTTTACACTGAAATTGGTTATGATTTGTCGTTTTGAATCGACAATTTATTATAGGTACAATGAGTATTATAAAAATGCATTCATATTATAGAAGTTTTATTGTATATTTTCTGCGTTTGATGTTTTTTTTACGCTAGGATGAAACTTGGTATGGGCATTGGCAGCATGGATACTTTTGTCAGACATTGGGACTCGACAAAAAGTAAAAAATAAAAATCTTTTTACAAAAAAATAATAACCGCCTTCAAAAACTAAAAACATAAAAATAACTAAAATTTCGGAAGTCGGTGGCAACACAAATTGACTGGCAGAAGAGATAAGGCACCGACTTCCGAAATTTTAGTTATTTTTATGTTTTTAGTTTTTGAAGGCGGTTATTATTTTTTTGTAAAAAGATTTTTATTAAAGAGTAAATATCCATTACGAAAGGATTTTTGGAAATTCGACCAGGCGTAAAATAGTGGATCGGCAGTTCGATATCCACGCGTGCGAAGCCGCGAGCGAAAGCTAATCCATAAGCTACTAATATAATAAAGTAACTCTATCTGTCTGTCTCTCTTTCTCCTCTTTACTCCGAAACCACTGAACCGATTTGAATGAAATTTGGGACCCGAGAAAGAACATATGAGTTTTCATTCCCGAAATCCCCCGGGAACAGAAACGAAGTCGCGGGCAAAAGCTAGTTCATTATATTTTAATTTTTTACACCGCCAGAGAAAAACAAGGTATATTCTACAAAGCTCTCCAAAACACCGGAAAAATATCAACATCTCAAACCCAATAAAATACCAACAAAAGTGTAATTCTTCGTAAAACTCCATTCAATCTATAAAAATACGAGCGATCTTGCAAGGGTTGCGAACATTTTGTATGCAAAGAAATAAGGATATCCTTTTAAAGGTAGATTCTCGAACTAATACCTCGTCGTTTCCGTATGGTAACCTGATCGTAAAAAGGGTTATTCATATTTGTAACGAGAATTTTGCGATATTACTTTCTTATATATTCATTGGCATATCTTCAGCAGGCGTGGGTCCCGGTTGTCATTCGTAGAACTTTGACTTTACTTTATGACGTAGGACTTTGAAAATCAGGGGGCCTACCACAAGCTCTCATAGCAATTTTACTTCGACATTACTTTCAGTGGGAAAGAGACGGCGCTAGACAACGTGTCTAACGCTGTCACTTGCACACTCTGGAACAGGAATAAAACAGTCTTACTTTAAACGTCATGGTAACCCACGATCAGACTAACCAAAAGATCGGTATCCTTTTTTGTTGCCGTGTAACTTGGTTGTGAAGGACTGTCAGGTATCCAGCTTAATCCGGATATTCTGGTGGACGACCAACATAGTTAGGAAAAAGGCTAAGAAGATGATGATTACTTTTTTCATTAACTACTTCAGTCGGTTAATTCGACTCTGATATAACGCTGTATAAAGATTGGCGACTTATCATCTGCTAATAAATTCTTCGTACGCGTGGAACTATTATTCCATATCATAAAAGTAGGAATGTATAATAACTTCCCGTTTACCATGACACAAGCGTTGATTAACTACTTACACACATCCATCTGATCCTAATCAGATGGATGTGTGTAAGTAGTCCGAAGATGTTTATTTTTTAACAGTTGAGCAAATGAGTTTGTAAAATTATTCGTTAGAGGTGTTCAAGAGAAGGATTAGGGAACATTTCCTGTCTGTTGATTGATATATATATATGTATTTTATATTATATGTACTTATTTATTTATTTATTGATGTATTTATTTATTTATAGTATGTATACTTTTTTTTTATATCATAATTTAATTTTAAGATAAAATTGTATTGTTATTGCACACAGCCATATCCTCTATTGCAATCTATTTTATAGAATTAAGGTTTGCTGGAAGATAACTCAAATTTGGGTTAAGCTCGCCATTGTACATATAACTCATAACTCATTTCTTGATCAGATTTTTTCTACCTTTAACTTCTAAACAGCTTATTATTCAGCTCATATTACACAAGAAGAATAAAACCCAAACACGTAAGCACTTCCTTTGTTAAGAGTTTCATCGAGATGTGTTTGTTTGCTTAGGACCCGGTTGTTCTTTACAGATCAATGGGAACACGGGGGCGAATAAACGTCGAAATCTGACCCCCAATGGAGTTCTTTGGGTTTAAATGTCAAGGTTGTTCGGCAAAAATCTGTTGTTGTTCTATGACTAAATTGATAAGTAAATAAGCTAAGGATCTAATGTTAAGTGGTCGCCACCGCCTTTAGATATCAGTAATGTTATAGGCCTCGAAATTGTGATGCCGTCTTAGAAAAAATAACAGTCTCATGTGTTCAGTAAACTGGTCAGTCTTTCTAGCTTCTGACTACTAAGACCAACGGCTATACTAACGTCATTTTCGAAGCACGGGATATCAGTGATGTCTAAGATTCAAAGTCAGTCACTTTGCCGGATTCGAACCTCTTACATGAGAGGCGCTTTAACTACTACTACACTAACCATCTTCAAAGTCTAAGATATTTTGAAGTGATGTAGATTGGTCGACTTTGGAGTCTTAGACAATAATTGTCAATAAAGCCTTTTTTATCGGAAAGTAATTGTTATTCCTCTTTACAAGACTAACGTCAAAAACTGTTTGCAATCAAAAATTTTAGAAAATATTATTCTGACAATAACGAAATGTCAAGTCAAAGAGGTAGCTAATAAACACAAACTATGAAATAAATTATAAAATAACTCACCAAAATGCAACGAAGGCAAAACGAGCATGTTAAAATTGTTTAGATAATAAAAATTGAAAAGTTCTTAGAGTTCATAAAAGTCAAGTACCAGGAAAACATAAATTTGAAAGAGGAAACAGAAGATACTGAAAATGGGAGTGATTAATAGCAAAAACTTTAAGATGGACCAGGCCACTAGTAATACTAGGTAAATAATCTCTATACTTAAATAAATCTGAAGCTTGTTTGTTGGTTTGAAAGCGCTAATATGAGGAATGACTGGTCTTATTTGAAATGACTTTTGTTTGATAAGAAGACTACAAAGGGTGGAAACTTTTAAATAGGCAGTGAGATGAACTACTACTGTAGTTACAAGAAAATTGTCTTAAGAAACTAAATAAATATCTTAGGACAACTCACCAGCCAGCCAACCAGACAACTGATATACAGTGGTATAGTAACCAGACAACTGATATAAATACTTAAATAATATATAAATACATACATTATTATAGATAAATGACACCCAATCACAGAACAAACATACATGCTCATCACACAAAGTTTGTCCTGGGTGGGAATCGAACCCACGACCTCCGGCTTAGCAGTCAGAGCTACTAATCACTAGACCAACAGGCCCGTCAAACTTACCGTATTTTTTTTGTTAAATTATGATAAATTATAAAACATATAAAACACCTTCTTTTAGCCTGCAGTTTAAGTAATTAGCGTTAAAGGTGGGAGCGCCATCAGACACACAGCAGAAATCGTATGCTGCATTTATCATCTATACTATAATATTATATAGAGGTAAAATTTGTAAGTTTGAAAGTTTGTAGGTTTGTAAGTTTGTATGTAGGGGGTAATCTCTGGAACTACTGGTCCGATTTGAAAAATTCTTTCAATGTTCGATAGCCCATTTATCGAGGAATGCTATAGGCTATATACCATCACGCTACAAACCACGGGAGCGGGGCAGTAACGAAAAATGCAGGTGAAACCGGAGGGGAAAGCTAGTATTTTATAAATTGATCATATTTCCTGTTATCTCTTCAATAAGGTTTCAATCGATATATCTCTTCTGAATTTTAAAATAGACAAGAACTACAAGCTTTTGTGTATTTTAAAATTCACTTTGTATTTATTTGTTGCAGTTTATCCAATTTACGTTACGTTATAACTGAGAAACCGAAATGGAAAGTTTTTAAAAAGAAAGAGTAAGTGTTTATTAAGTTTTGAATATTCAATTTTTGTTTTTATAAGGGTAAATGTCTGGAGTTCCTAAGCACAGTCAAATCTAATAGGCCTAGAGTCAGAATGCCGCTGACGATAGCTACTTCTTCTTTCATATGTAATGGCAAACTGACTGTATTGATATATCACCGCATAGCCCAAAACGCTGGTCCTAGAGACGTGAAACTTGGAGGGGTGAAGATTAGGTATCCACAGCGAAAGGATATTAGAAAAATCGACCCACAAAGAGTTAAAATTGTGGAACACTGTCATCCACGCCGGCAAAGCCGCGGGCGAAAGCTAATTTAATTATAAAATATTATTTCTCAGAACGTTTTAATGTTGCCAAGCTAAGCTTTAGATCAGAAAAAAGAAATTTGCTTACCCAAACGCATACAGACAACCTCGTATATTTTTTATGTTCTAATTTCAGAATGGTTCCCTTACCACCTTACCGTCCAGCAAAAGCATGTCCTTGCGGCAACGATGGACCTTGTAAACAAAAAGTGACGCCTAACGGAGTCACCATACATTATCCTCAAAAGTAAGTGTACGAACTGAGTGAAGAGCGTTCAGCGGAGCGTAGAGCGGAGCATGCAGCGTTGCGTGCAAGTGGTTCTCGCGCCGCCCGGCCGCCACTCAGGACACCTACGTGTTAATGCATCTGTTTGATATGGACGCCGCACGCCCCGCCCCGCTGGACGCTCGACGTGAGCGGTCACTCAGGCCCCACACTAAAGCCCTTACTAATAATCACTGTGTTAAGTTATGCAATGAATAAAGCCTGTGTAACCATACATTTTTTGACGTATAAACCTGTCATAACTTTATGCAGCGTTTATTAGTAAGGCGCTAAGTGTAAGTCATCATTCCTATCCCATTTGTTGGAGTCAGTTTCCAGACTTTATTCAGTTGAATTAACCTTGGAAGGGTTTTTATGCGGAGGGACCACCTATCACACTTCTACAACGCTATTTTTAACTAACGCGAAAAGAGGGGTGTTATACGCTTTACCGCTGTGTGTGTTTGTCTGTCTTGAAAAGGTGATCCGATTTGGATGTGTGTGTTTGCTACAAATGTATTGTATGCGCCCACAACAAATGTATCCTTAGTGTGCGTGCCCGAGAACCGATATACGGAGGCGATAAATGTGTCGCGTTGCAAAAGTGGCGCCACATTTACTGAGACACAAATGTATGCCAAATGTGCAGCCTGCTTAACTAAAATAATTATTATGTTTTCAGGAAGAAAAAATTCAGCTCGTTTGGCTTAGATCGAAAGTACAAGCCACCTAAGGTCCAGAAAAGTTATTTCAACAGGTAATTATAATTTAAGTACTTAATATCACAAAATAGTGGCATGCCGTGTCAAAATTAATACCAGCTCAGCAGATTTTTACGAGCAATTTTCCAATATGCTATCAACTATATTATTATTGGCAGGTTTTTTTTTTTTTTTTTGGTGAGTGGGAAATCATCCAATGACTGCTCCCGTCCTGGGTGCGGCGGGAGGGCGTGTCAAACTCTTACTGACTAAAACCCACTCATGTTCCTTCAATTGCCCTTTATGTTCCGGGGTCACGGTGACTACTATACACATTCCGCAACCCCGGCAGGCGTTGGCCCTTTTGGGCCCCTTCCTGTGCTGACTCCTTCTCTTTGAGGCGCGCGTGGAACAAAACGCGCCGTCTACGCGGTCCTGGTCCTAGCCGGGCGGCGAGCTACCCATCGCTCGCCATCCGCAGAACCGCGCCTACGGTGGCCGGTAGTCGTCTTGCGACTCTCGACGTCTTCGCCTGGGTCGTAGTCCGGGGCGAGAGGCTCGTCGTTGCCTCTCGCGCGCCGCCGCTTCCTTCACTAGCATAACTGCTTCGCAGAAGGAGGCGACGGCATCCCATTCCGTCTCGCCCCGAAGCATGGCCTGAACCAGCGCCGGGCGCGAGAGGTCACCGCCGCCGATCGCCTCTACGAGGACACGTCGATGGTCCGCCCATGCGCGGCACACCTCCACCGTGTGCTCGACCGTGTCCTCCAGGCGACCGCTACTGCAGTGGTGACACCCAGGCGTCGCTTCCGCCCGAATCCGACACAGGAACCTCCCGAACTGACCATGTCCGGTGAGGACCTGTGTCAAGCGAAACGTGAGAGTGCCATGACGCCTCTCCAGCCACTCCTCAAAGAGGGGTCTTACCGCCGATATAACGGCGTGCCCAATTATTGGCAGGTTCATGTTATGATCTTAATTCAATCCAATCCAGCTTTTGGCTTGTATGAAGTGTGCAAATAATTTTAACTTTTGTCATATATACCTCGTAAAGTTGTAAATAGATCACGTAGAACCAAAACACCATTTTTTGCACTCCCATCGTCTTTACATATTGTTTGGAATGTTAAGCTGTATAATACAACTATGTTTTTTCTCACTCCCAGATTACTGTGGAAAACCCTTTCGCGCGCCTTACCATTCCAAACAAATTTCAAGGCGAATTTTAACATAAACATACCGGTGTTACCCGTACATAAAGTTACCAACGCAATCAAGGCTATAAAATCAATAAAGCCAAAGCTACCTTCACTAAATAGAAAATTTAAAAGTTTAAAATCTTTAAAGTCGGTAATGAAGAAACCTAAAAGGGTAACCAGCGCAGATTTCATATTCATGGGGTTTAAGTGATAAGGTAAGTGCAACCGAAATTGTAAGAGGATAAGAACGGTTTTTGAATAGTCATCTACGATGGCGCCACATTGAAGCCAAGATAAATTACTTGGCGATGTACATACCTATCTCTGTTCCACAACTGATGAACTAGGAGTGCATGATAGAGATGGGACTATTACTAAGCCAAAGTATGTGCTAGGTACTTAACTAATAAAGTACTATTAAGCTGGATAAAAAATAGAAATTCTAAGCAAGTCTTGTGACCATACAAAGATGTAGCTAACGTATTTTTGCCCCGTCAAATGGAACAGATCAATTTCTTGATATCGTTGCATATAAAAATGTATAGAAAATGCTTTATCGAGAAAACGGACGATATGTGTCATATGTACACCTTACGAGGTATTAAGCTGAGAACTTTAGTAAAAATACTAATCTACAATGTATAAAGTTTTCCATAATCTTTTTTTATATTTCAAAGTTGACTACTGAGGTGGTCGGATGGAGGGTTGCTTCATACCGCCACGATGACACGACGTCGACAAGGTAGCGACACAACTACAACACAACCGCCAAACGATGGCAACACGACGGCAACACGATTTCGACAATAGTTAGCACTATTGCCGCCACTGATTCCATCGGCATTGTTAGTGCCAACGTAGTGCCAATAAAACAACATTTTATGTTATCATGTTGTTGTCGTTATCGTCGCCGTATCAGTGTGGTCTTGCCCTTATAAATAATTGTATTTTATAGTTTACTTTTTAATTACAGCGTTCCAGGAACCGTTAATAAAGTTAAAGTGATTAGACAGAAGAAATTTCCTACATGGCGACTGGATCGAATATCTTATGATTCGCCATTTTCTAGGTAAGATCATCTTTTTAATTTTTTATCAACTAGGTTAGTGTCAGCTTCCAGTGTAACTAAAAGTCATCATCATCTCCCTGGGTTGCGGAATGTTTATGGGTTGCGGAATGTTTATAATAGTTACCGTGACCCTGGGACATAAAGGGCAATCGAAGGAACATGAGTGGGTTTTAGTCAGTAAGAGTCTGACACGCCCTCCCGCCGCACCCAGGACGGGAGCAGTCACTGGATGATTTTCCACTCACCAAAAAAAAAAAAACACCATCTCCCTAGGCATTAACCGACTCCGACATAGTTTTGTAAATTATCCATCATAGTTTTCCCAACTATTTTAGATTCAGCTTTCATTCTAGTCGGAAGCAGTAAAGCTAGTATTTTATATGGAGCGATTGCCTATAACTCTACAACCTAGTTACTGACTGGGTAGTAGATGGTTTATTTAATGTTGTCAAAGTTTTTGGCTTCTGAGACGTCATAACGACTGTCAATAATCTACGAATAACATTCGGGTTTTTCGTGGTTTTTGACCCACAATATCTCATAGTGATGTCCTAGATAAACTTAGAAAATACATAAGAATTGAAAAAGTCACGATGGTTCATATCCGGATGCCACAGTCATTTTAGCGATAAACCTCGAATTTTTGTACACACCTTCATTTTGGCGTTCTAAAATTTATAGTCATCTGAATTCACGTTTTTGAGTCGTCAGTTATTTTTTATTTTTATTTATTTATTGCCAATTCATACTTACAGCTAACACCACACATACAAATTATAGACACATAAAGATAAAAAATACTGAAAAAAAAAATAACATTACAGTAATGAAAACAATGACAAAAAATAATAAAATCAACTAAAAATAAAAGGACAGAAAAAAAATTCAAAAAAAATATTAGAAGGAATTACATTATGTACTAATAATAATCAAAGATAATAAATATGTAAAATTAAAACGTACAATGTTATTCAAGGTCAAAAACAGTATATTGCGATTATTTCAGTTTGTATTGTTCCTTGTTTGGCCGTTTACCATGATTTAATGCCAAAATGGAGGTTTATACTAAATTCAGCTAGTTAGCTGTCATTCCGAGATTGACCCCCCTGTAAATGATAAAAAGACTGGACTAAATTAGTTTTTGCAAAAGTCTGCTTGCAACTTGTTATTTATTTTTGTTATTAGCATTACTTCGTGGATAACGGTGCTGGTTGCGTGATTATTCAAGTGTTTTATAAGTTTCATTTTGTTATATTAAGCATTATTACGCAATTGTTTGTTATCCCAAAGAAATAAAATAAAATAAAATAAATAATAAATTAGCCTTTTGAAAATCATAATTTTATTTTTTTTATTTCTTATTCATATTAAATTTGGCACAACTTGTAAATGATGTTTCTATAAGTACTTTACTGTTTGAATAGATAACTAAAAGACTGTGTCTATTATTTTTCAGGCCCATAGAACCCGCGCCAGCGCCGTTGGCTTTTGTGAACCAGGAGTATGTTTCGACAATTGAAATGTAAAGTTAATAAAAATATTATCATGTATTATAATATATAGGTTTCTTTTTCTGCTTAATTTTGTTTGATTGAGTACTTTGATACATGGTTAAATTATTAAAGGCTCTAATTTATTAATTTAAATAATATGGCGTCAGTTCGGCGGAAAAGGTGTTCTTCGATAATATTAGGCCAACTCTAATCCAAGACAGAATAAAAACACAAACAAACAAACACATCAGCTTAAATATAATCTTCTTTATATAGGTATGTGAGCCAACTGACTGTCCGACTGAAATTTGATCCTTAAACTGATAAAATTGTAGATGGAAAATCGATATCCACGCGGGCGAAGCCGCGAAAAAAAGAAGTTAGTATAAATCTATTCTAATATATATACTTACTATAATAAAGCTGTACGGATTGTTTGTTTGGTTTAACGCGTTAATCTCAGGAAATACTAGTTCGAATTGAAAAATACTTTTTCATCCCGACTATTCGAAAAAGACGACTTTGTTCTCCTTTAAGTACGCCCAAAGTTGCTGTTTTCTATAAGAAACTTTCAGCGGGCAATAATGACGCTCCAAATTCAAAAAGTGCGCCTAAAAGTAACTTTAAGTCGCACTTTTTGAATTTGGAGCGTCTTTGCATGTTTACGCCCTGTTATAAGTGCGCCTAAAAACTCGCCAAAGAATCGAACGCAAACAATGAATGGCTGGTACAACGTCCAATACCATGGTCACGCCACGGCTGATTAAAAAAAACTTAAATAGAAATAGAACGCGCAAACTACAGCCCGAGTTATAGTAAAAAAGTTCACGGATTGTTTTGCAGCAAATTATTAATGTAGCTGCTATTATTATCAAGATATCATAATAATAGCATTATTATCAAGTTATGATAATAATAGCAGCTACAATAATAATTTTACAATAAAGTATGAAGCGCCTTTTATTTTCTCATAGGGGGTGATGAAAAGTAGAGTGTATCACTCGGGCGCAAAATATATTTTTGGCTCGGGCGACGTACTTTGAATCCCTCGCTACGTTCGGGATTCTATTTAAGAATCCCTCGCAAAGCTCTGGATTCTACTCTAGAATCCCTCACTTCGCTCTGGATTCAAAAAACGCCCTCGCCGTAAAAATATTACTTTGCGCCCTTGTAATACAATCTACTATTTATGTTGAATAGCCCATTTATTGAGGAAGCCTAGGAAGAGAGTTAGGCTATTTAACATCACGCTACGACCTACGGAAGCTGAATAACCAAAGATTCGGATGAAATCGCGGGGAACAGCTAGTAAGTACATAATTATGAATAATACTTTTTTTTTGGTGAGTGGAAAATCATCAAATGACTGCTCCCGTCCTGGGTGCGGCGGGAGGACGTGTCCGACTTTTACTGACTAAAACCCACTCATGTTCCTTCGATTGGCCTTTATGTTCCAGGGTCACGGTAACTATTATAAACATTCCGCAACCCCGGCAGGCGTGGCCCTGTTGGGCCCCTTCTTCATTTGTCACATGCTGATTAACACAACAGTATAAACTACTCAATAAAACACATCAAATAACTCAAAACTAAGACGAATATCACCAAATACGACAGAAAAATAATACACACGCGTCGAAAAAATACAATACAATACGAAATCCACAAGAGTTCAGTGAAAGCAATTTGTTCCATAATCTGTTACAAGTTAGAAGCCCACAATACGTTGGCGCTACTGACATGGGTGTGACGTCATGATAGAATCTAATAGCAGATGATTTATATCACACAAAGATTCTGGTGCAGTTATTTTTGTAAGAGGTTTTCGTTCGCGGTTGGTGGATTGGGTTTGTGGGTTTTGTGATGATTAATAGAGATATCTGTTGATGGTGTGTGTAATTTGGGCAGTTTTTTATTCTTGGGTACGGTTTTTTTGTGAATGGAGGGTGTTTGAATCTACAAGAGTTACAAAGCGATAGTTTGTTTATAGTGTATGCCAATCGAATAATGGTTTGAGGTTATTTTTTGTCATACTTTTTTGCGCCCGCATGCGGTTCAGGCACGCATGCGTGCTGCCCGCAACTTATCGCATCATACTTGTCTTTATTGTCATGCGGACTACACGTGCGGATTGCTGGTGAAATTGATATGTTTTGCGTGTGGTTTGCAACAAGCATGGCGCCCGCATGCGGGCATGGGTGCATGACCTTAAATCAGTGATGTTACAAGTAAAATCATATATATTACTAGCTTTAGCCCGCGGCTTCGCTCGCGTTAGAAAGAGACAAAAAGTAGCCTATGTTACTCTCCATCCCTTCAACTATCTCCACTCAAAAAATCACGTCAATTCATCGCTCCGTTTTGCCGTGAAAGAAAGACAAACAGACAGACAGACAGACAGACACACTATCCCATTTATAATATTAGTATGGATATTTGTGCTTCGAGTGCCACAAGATTTATACTATTTCTACGTTTTCCGTCATTGCAATATTATATTGTTTAAGTTAAGTTTGTCATGTATTTTTGAAGTCAAAATCTTATGTAACGTAATTACGGCTCATAGTTGTCCCATTACAGAGTAAAGCGTAATAATACAAAGACAGAAATTATTAAGCAATAATCACCACAACGCCGGGGTTCCGGAATATCAAGTTTTAGTTAGTAAAAGTCTGACACGCCCTACCGCCGCACCCCGGACGGGAGAATCCATTTGATGTTTTCCCACTCCCCCAAAAAAAAAACCACAATCACAAAAGCGATAAAAGCTTAAACTTTTTTTACTTTCACAATGTTCAAAATAAAGCTTAACCTTTAAAGTTACGAAATCAGATCGTAAAATATCACTGTAATATTTCAATTTCAATATTTAAAGAGTTATTTTTTTTTTCTATTTGTTACTTAGACAATACAAACATTATGTCATTGTAATCATTCATTTACTTAAAAACTTTGAAACTCATTTTTATCCACTCGAAGAATAAACTAGAATCTAAATAAGAATAACGTTTCGACGAATTCTGCCAAAGCACAATACGGCGGCTCATTAAGCCGACAAGGGTTTGTAGAAGCAACGAAGAATTTCTTTAAAAACACCCCTCTGCAAATGAAGTGGGAACAAAAAATTAACAGTAAAGGAAGGTTTTTTTACTCCTCTCCTGAACTTTGTAGGGACCTGAAACAGTTTTTGTCTTATTTTATTTTTCAAGGAGTTAGTTCGTTGAAAAACCCTATTCATTTTAGTGTAGAGTGATTCTTGTCAATTAGAGAAAAAGGGTTTTGTTTTAATTTTAATGTAAGTGGAGGTGTTTGTGAAGGAGATGGTTCGTGGAAGTAGTACTGTCATATTTATTTTTGCCGTAAAACATCGTTGCTGGTTTGCGGTTTGAATGGTATAGATGTAACTAGCTTTTGCCCGCGGCATCGCTCGCGTTGGAAAGAGACAAAAAGTGGCCTATTATTATTATTATCCATTTATTTCAGGCATCAAGGCCCATATAAACATATACAATATTATATTAACATAAAACTTAAAAATACTATAAATATATAATACATGATAAATTAATAAACTAGTGCACACGAAGTGTCGGCGTCGTGTTTCGCTGACTGGTGTCATGTAGGCGGCCGCGAAACCACTACTATGTCACTCTCCATTCCTTCAACTATCACCACTTAAAGAATTGGGTTAATTCGTCGTTCCGTTTTGCCGTGAAAGACGGACAAACAATCAGACACACACACTTTTTCATTTATAATATTAGAATGGATTACTGGCTTAACTTAGCCTTTTCCCAAGTTTGTTGGGCTAGATATGTATGGCGACATCTATCGCTTACCATGTTAACTACAACAAATTGACGCGTCAATAGCATGCATATAAAACCTCGAAAGACCAAAATTTTGGGCTTCTAACTAATCTCAATGACTTAAAAAATAAGTTTATTCATATCTACATATACTGACACTTCATAGCATTTATTAAATTAAAACTAGGTACAGGTTTTAATTTAGTAAACATAAGTTTATTTCCTCTATTAATTTAACATGCATTGTATTTTAAAATTATTCTTATTTATACGCGACATTGAGATATGTCTTGCAAGGCTGAGCGTCTTGCAACTTGCGTCGCTATGCCCAAATCCATCAGTTGCGACCTAAGGGTAAAAATAAATAAATTAACATCTTGGGACAACTCACACACGGCCATCAGGTTCTAAACTAAGCAGATCTTGTATTATGGTAACCAGACAACTGATAAACATACTTTAATTAATAAATATATACATATCTATACTAATATTATAAAGAGGTAAAATTTGAAAGTTTGTATGTTTGTAAGTTTGTATGTAGGGGGTAATCTCTGGAACTACTGGTACGATTTGAAAAATTCTTTCAGTGTTAGATAGCCCATTTATTGAGAAATGCTATAGGCTATATACCATCACGCTACAACCCACGGGAGCGGAGCAGTAACGAAGAATGCGGGTGAAACCGCAGGAGACAGCTAGTTGTAGATAAATTAAACCCAGACACAGAACAAACAATCATGCTGATCACACAAAGTTTATCCATTATGGAAGTCAAACCCACGACCTCAGGCTTCGCAATCAGTGTCATTGAACACTGGACAAACAGGCCCGTCAAGTCAGTATGATTTACTTTTTATTGTCCCTAGTTTTGCCTCTAATTCAAGGATTAGACTCAAAACCTTGTCGCACCCATCAGAACCACGATATAATCTATACTTCTATACTAATATTATAAAGAGGTAAAATTTGTAAGTTTGTAAGTTTGTATGTTTGGGGTAATCTCTGGAACTAATGAAACAATTCCAAAAATTTTTTCACTGGCACAAAGCTACAGTATTCCTGAGTGCTATAGGCTATAAATTATTTTTATAACATGTATATTAACCGAGCTATCGCAACTTTTGTCTAGCAAGTCGGAAAAAATTACCTCATAAAACATAATTATTTGCGTGCGCTGCCTAAACAGTTGCTTAAAATTAAAAACAATGTATGGCAACTTGGTTTGTCTTCATTATTTCTACAAAAAAGTCCGCGATACCATATCTCTATCTTTTATATTTTATCTTTTATACGTCTTTTATTGCATTAAAAAAATGATTTTTCGGCATACTTACGTTTGGTTGATTATTTGAGCAACAAAATATTGATTCTTATGACATTAAATTATTTCAGTATATCAAGGACATCATACAGATAAGATTTGCCGTTTACAGTATGTCAATTGGTCATATAGTTCCGGAGATAATATAAAATTACTAAAACTCAAAATGCCCCTAGCGTAATTTTCATTGTGCGGAAGTCATTTATAATTTCCAAAAATACCTTTGGAGATATTCACAGTTTTAATATTACTCCGCAGCAAGCAATATTAATGACGAGCTTCTGCCCGCGGCTTCGCTCGCGTTAGAAAGAGACAAAAAGTAGCCTATGTTACTCTCCATCCCTTCAACTATCTCCACTTAAAAAATCACGTCAATCCGTCGCTCCGTTTTGCCGTGAAAGAAAGAAAAACAGACAGACAGACAGACAGTCAGACAGACAGACACACTTTCCCATTTATAATATTAGTATGGGTAGTATGTAATAGAAACTGCTTTTTAGCGAAAAAAGGCCGCCTATTGTACTCTTGCATATTTGTTTGTTTACTTTACTGTTTTTGACCTATTGGTGTACAATAAAGAATATTGGCCAATGGCTTTGCGAGATATTCGTAGCTTATACATCAGAATAACACCTCTTAACGCGCCTTTATGACGACCCAGATGTACATCTGGGTCGTCATAAAGGCGCGTTAAGAGGTTACGGGTTCGAATCCGGGCAAGTACCAATGTGACTTTTTCAATTCATATGTACTTTCTATAGTTTCTCTTGGACATCACTGATATCCCGTGCCTCGGAAAGCATGTTAAGCCCCGGTTGTCATTCGTAGAAATTTGACGTTATGGGTATTCAGAACCCAGAAAGTCTGACCAGTCGAACCAAAGGGTATCGTCGCCCTGTTACTGGGTTGTGGAGGTCTGATAGGCAGACGCTTCACGTAAAACACTGGTATCCAGCTGACAGCTGTAAAACACTGGTATCCGGTTCGGCTGTAAGCCGACCCCATCATAGTTGGGAAAAGGCTAGGGAGATGATGATCCTCACCGCACACGGACATTTCGGGAGGTTCCTATGTCGGATTCGGGCGGAAGTGACGCCTGCGTGACACGGTGTAGCATACGGTGGAGGTAGGCCCCGCTTGGGCGAACCACCGATCGGCGCTGGATCAGGACATGCTTCGGGGCGAGACTTAATAGGAAGCCGTCGCCTCCTACAAAGCAGACACGCTGGAGACGAAAGCGGCGGGACGCGTGAGGCAGCGTCAAGCTTCACGCCCCGGACAGAGACCCAGGCTTAGTTGTCGAGAGTCGCAAGATGATGGCCACTGGAGGCGTAGGCCTGCGGAAGGCGAGCGGTAGGTAGCTCGCCGCCCGACTAGAACCAGACCCGTGTCGACGGCGTGTCGATGCTTCTAATAGTTACCGCGGCCCCGGAATATATAAGGGTAACCGAAGGGACATTATTGGATTTTAGTCAGTAAAAGTCTGACCCTCCTTCCCTCTTCAGGGGCGGGAGAAGTCATTTGATGATTTCCTATCCATCCACAAAAAAAAAACGCCATTGGATATGTTTTGGATGCTTTTACCATGGTCAATGTAGCTCTTTCATGCTTATACAACCCCAATAATCTTTTTGTGTACGCTCAAGATAGTTCCACAGTTAAACGGTACTAATATTATAAATGCGAAAGTAACTCTGCCAGTCTGTCTGTCTGTCTCTCTTCTTCACGCCTAAACTACTAATTTTGAATGAAATTTGGTACAGACATAGTCTGGGACCCGAGAAAGGACATAGGATAGTTTTCATCCCGGAAATTCCCCGGAAACGGGAACTATTATTCCACGCGGACGAAGTCGCGGGCAAAAGCTAGTATAAAATACTGTTAAATATTTTTGTGGTGACTTTTTTTTTTATTTATTCATTTTACTTAATAGTGCGATTATTTCCTGAGCATCTACTTTTTAAATTCCACACAAAGTCGCGGCAAAAAGCTAATTAAATACTAGTGAATAAATACTTCTAATTAAACATCATCGCCAAGTGACTCAAAGTAAATTCCAATCAATATTTTTTATTCCCTCACTAAACGCTAAGAAACTAATTAACCAATGTTATCTAAAATGTCATCTATACGACAGCCATTTTAACTATTCAACCGTAACTGTAATTATTATTATCAGTGGTCATACTACTACGTGTAACATTAAAAGCGCGGTGACTAAAAAGAGAAATAATCTTACTTCACATAAAAATATGTAAGTGTGTTTGTTAATCACAGCGCGTCAACGGCTGAACGAGTTTGGATGAAACGCAATGAATAGGGAGCTGGTGGTTTTTTGTTTTTGGAGAGTGGGAAATCATCAATGACTTCTCCCGTCCTGGGCGGGGCAGGAGGGCGTGTCAGACTTTAACTGACTAAAACCCACGTTCGTCATGTTCCTTCGGTTGCCCTTTATGTTCCGGGGTCACGATAACTATTTTAACTATTCCGCTACCCCGGGCTGGTGGTTAATTCCCTTTTTTTAATAAATTCATAAATTTTGAAGCTGTCCTGAAGTTTCAGAGGTTGCCTGTTTAAAGGAACTCGATAAAGTATTTGTAACTGGTCTGCACTTATAACATTAATTGGTAAAACTTAAACTACAGTCGAACTGATAAGATGACCTCTCTTCAACTAGACATCAACCAGCTAAATATTGACTGACTGACTAGGTGATATATCAATGCACATTCCAAATTGCTGCTCCTAGAGACGTGAAACTTGAGGGATGTGTGCTTTGCAAAGACTAAGTATCCACGCCGGGGTTGCGGAATGTTTATAATAGTTACCGTGACCCCGGAACAAATAGGGCAACCGTAGGAATATGAGTGGGTTTTAGTCAGTAAAAGTTTGACACGCCCTCCCGCCACACCCAGGACGGGAGCAGTCATTTGATGATTTCCCACTCCCAAAAAAAAAGTATCCACTAAGAAAGGATTTTTGAAAATTCTACCACAACAGATAGATAGATGGATTAAAACGATTAAAACGATTTTATTTCTATAAATAGGTAAAAAATTACACTTTTACACGTCAATTTTTTTCTTATTTTTTAATCGAACGATGGGGCCGGTGTTTCCTAGCTGGACTACTCTGAGAAGAAACAACCGAAACAAACTCATACGTCAAGTCTCTTTTAAAGTCCATACAATATTGTACTGGTCAAATTATGCTTGTGTATTTGATGGAATACCCACGCGGAGAAGCCGCCAGTGAAAGAAAGTTTGATCTAAAACGTAAGTCCTCCCACCAATTGCTTTATTATGGCAAACAAAACTAAAATAACTACGACCAAGCATACAGTCTTCTTCAACTTTTTATAAGACTCAGAGTCAATCAATAAACATGTATTTCTTTCATACCATTCCTGATAATTGTCAAATTTGTTCACACGCTTCGCTTCTCAATCCTGATCATTATCTTTCGATGATTCTGATAAATAATTATAATTAGTCTGTCTCATATTAATTGACGCTTGACTAACAGGATACGCTACTGGTATTTATAGTATTTTATTTTTATTTGATTGGTTTATGATGTTTATCTTTGTATATAGAAAGTTGGAGTTGAATACTTAGACGCAATTTATTGAACTTCTTAGTTTTTGTGGGATGTGAAGGAAGTGCTGGCGTTTAATTACACTTAATAGTCTGACAAATATGATAATTATGAAATTAAGTTGTATATTATGCAGGCAGGTTATTAATTTTTTTTTTTAAGAATTTTGCTATTTCCGACAGTCGAGCTTTGAGAAGGAAGATCCGAAGCAAACTGAGGGATCGTCGTCTGTTTTTAAATTTAAGCCTAACTCTATAATAACATTATAATGTTTTATTTCTTCGGTTGGTTTAAGGAGCTTATATCGGAAACCACGGATCCGATTAAAAAAAAATGTGTTGAATAGCTCATTTATCGGTGAAGGTAATATGACGCTAAGACTTACGAAAGCGTAGTAGTAACCGAAGATCCGAGTATAACCATGGAGGTCAGATAGTTTTAAAATATAATCAAAGTTTTGTACTTACATGTTCCATGCAGAACAACATTCAGAGTAGGTTTTGAGGAAAGTGCCGAAACAATTTGTGTAAGCCTGCCTTAACAAATAGCACGCATGCGCGGAAAGCGCAGTGGATCAGATATTCAACACTACTCTAAAGAGCTATAAATAGACTGCGGTAGTTTCTATGGTTGCCTGGTATTTGCAGTATTTAAATAATAATAATAAACATAATTTATTTCAGATCAAAAACAGTACAATGCTGCTGCCAATGATGTTATAAGTAAAAAGGCGTAGATAGGTTACATGCAGTCAGCATGTGGCAATTTAAGTTGTAGTTATTTGACCGAGTTATATTTGTCACAAATTATATTCGTCTCTTTTAACTTGCAATACTTGAATCTTCTAATTGTATGTGTCCGTTAGTGCGCTGTTTTTAAAGATAGAATGTCGTGTGAGTAACCTATCTACGCCTTTTTACTTAATTATAATATCTTCAGCTGCTGCAGTCAATCCGGGCATGTCCCAATGTGTCTCAATTCAATACTCAATATCTTTATTGCTTTACGATGAATAGGTGGAAGCAATATAAATCAATTAGCTCATTGTGGACCTTGTAGGGTACAGCAAAGGGTAACAAGAGGTAGGAAGTATCCTGTTGTAATAATTAAAAAAAAATACCTAAAAAAATGTTACAATTAAGGCTCAAAAATAATAAAAAAGTTGGAGATCAAAAATACCATTCAACACTTCGCTTATTTCTATGTTTTATATTTAGTTAATATTTTTATCAAAACGCTTAGTTTTGCTAAGTTTAATTTGTTTATTAATTTGCCTTTATATTTATTTATATTGGACTTATTTATACTAAAATTATAGAGCATCATAACTACAAATTACGAGAGATACAAAACACGATATGTCGAATTACATTACTAAAAAAGCATGAACAAAATGCATAAAACACATTTAAGTATATAGCTTTTAAGTTTCGTTAAATTTCTTTTAAACCAACCTTAATAAATCACCAACGACCTCTAAAAAAAACATATTTTAAGTCCAACGAAAAGACGTTCCAAATTCGATTAATCCAACAAAATAAAAGCCTAAATAGGCTTGACGTAGGCATTTTATAATAATGTAACAAAAAAAAACACTGAAAGGTTTTCATGAAAAGACAAATTTTTCGCGGCTCCTTTCAATAGGTAAATGGTCCGTTTTGTAAAAAAACGCTTGGAAAAATATAAAGGCATTACAAACTTAATTCAGAAGGATCAGTCCAATGTTGCGGAATGTTTATAATAGTTACCGTGACCCTGGAACATAAAGGGCAATCGAAGGAACATGAGTGGGTTTTAGTCAGTAAAAGTCTGACACGCCCTCCCGCCGCACCCAGGACGGGAGCAGTCATTTGATGATTTCCCACTCACCAAAAAAAAAAAGGATCAGTCCAATATTCTCTTTGGCATTGCTATGAAGACTGTTAAAGACTGTTAAACCTCCGAACACACGTGATTCGAGACACAATAAAAAGACAACAGCAGCGCGACAGCCGGCTGTCGCTTGGTGGTCGAAGGGTTAAGGCGGATTCAGACTGACGTTACAGGGTGTAATGGAAAAGTGCTGATAAACTTAAACATTCGCTTGTAACAGAATTATAATGTAACATTAGTACCAATGCTCGACGCTCTGTTTAGCGTCTCATGGCAAGTCAGGTGTAGCATTATAGCATTTTAGTCTACCTTGCTTTCTTATTTAAATTGTCAGATATACAAGTCATCGGCTGGCTTATTACCCATGAAATAGCAATCAGCAATAATTGCGCAGTGATCGCGCGATCAACGCGCGATTAATCGCTTAACGTAAAAAAAATCGTATTATGTATGAATCGATTGCTAATCGCTCGCCAATTGTTCTAAAGCACTTATTGCTACGACGACGATAAAGTAGCAATCGCTGGAACTCATTAAATATCACCTTAAATAAACTTAACTTTGCTCTTAAAAACCATACGTAATACGAAACCACCAAACGAAAAATGCATGTTTTAGTTAACTGATTGCTCCACAGAGCCAGCACTGTCGCTAGATTGCTATCGCATTATTGCGCAATTATCGTGATCGCTCGGCTTTTGCAAGATACGTAATCCCGTCGCCGTGCTGAAACCCTATGCTCGTGCGTTGTGTCGGTAAAATGTTACACACACGCTCGTTGGCTCTCAAAGAATGCTCTATATTGTGTAAGCGACTACTCAAGTTTATCAGCACCTTATTTATTAGGACCTTACTGGTACTTGATATAATATAATTTAATCACTCGTATTTTTATGGATGGGAAATCATCAAATAACCTCTCCCGACTTAGCTGGGGTGGGAGGGAGTGTCAGACACCCAGGCGAAGACGTCGAGAGTCGCAAGACGACTACCGGCCACCGTAGGCGCGGTTCTGCGGATGGCGAGCGATGGGTAGCTCTCCGTCCGGCTAGGACCAGGACCACGTCGACGGCGCGTTAGTGTTCCACGCGCGCCTCAAAGAGAAGGAGTCAGCACAGGAAGGGGCCCAACAGGGCCAACGCCTGCCGGGGTTGCGGAATGTGTATAATAGTTACCGTGACCCTGGAACATAAAGGGCAATCGAAGGAACATGAGTGGGTTTTAGTCAGTAAGAGTCTGACACGCCCTCCCACTTCACCCAGGACGGGAGCAGTCATTGGATGATTTCCCACTCACCAAAAAAAAAAGGGAGTGTCAGACTTTTACTGACTAATGCACACCTTTGTTCCTTTGGTTGCTCTCATGTTCCGGGGCTGCGGTAACTATTAAAATTATTGCGCAACCCCGGCAGGCATTGGCCTTAGAAGGCCCCGTCGCGTGCTTAATACAAGTTTTTTTTATGAAAAATCTTCTGCACATTCTTGCGCAGTGGTCCTTCTATTGTCATTTTTCAGTCAATTTACTCAAAGTAACCGTTTTTGTCCAAAATCATTCTCGCTTGATTTTGTTTTGTATTCTGTTTAATGTGTTTTCTAATGGTTCGCTAATTTATTCGCAAATTAGCTTGTAAACGATGAATGAAATCTGTTTTTATTCAGATTAAAAGTTAATCAACTTATGGAGCAACCAATCGTATAGTTATTTAGTATTTTTAGGCAACTAAAGTTGTGGTGGTCTAGTGACTAAGGTATTCTCATTCCCAAGTTTAGTAGATTCTATTTATATAGATTATATAGCTTTCCGGCAGCGTTACGTCACAGCGCGAGATGCACTGTTATGTCATAAGAATAATAATATTTTAATGATCCAGTTCGAAAGCGACATTAATTCTGAAAACGATACGCTAATTAAACCGATGAAAATAATCCTGATAAAGTCAATTCGCTTCGGGCCATCCATGTAAGGGAATAAGTCTTTTGTTATGCACTGCAGTGGGATGGAAATAGGTCAATATGCATTAAGAATAATTATATTATGCTTAAATAGATAGTTCTGTTCTGTCTCCTGCTTGTTATGGAGGGAAGTGGAAATATTTATTTTTCTTACTCCTCCGCAGTTCTTTCTGATTAATTTCGTTGCGGGATCCAAGACAGTTGAATCGTTTCTCCGGAACTCGTCGAGCTTCATTGCTTCGGCGCTTTTCTTTGCGGGGCCATCTAGGGCAAATGCCTGCCAGGGTTGTGGCGTTGTAGCTTATAAATCAGAAGATGGACAATACCATGCTATGACCTCCGGGATTCGATCAGTAACCAAAAATTTAATATAACGCTAGTGAAACCGCGGGGGACAGCTTAGAATCGAACCCACGACCATTCGGCTTAGCAGTCTGCGTAGCAAACCGCCAGACTAATAAGCCCGGATATTTTAAACAACCTCTCCCGTTTTTGTCGAGGCGGGAGGGAGTGCCAGACTTTTACTGACTAAAACTCACTCATGATCCTTCGGTTGCCCTTTATGTTCCGGGGCCACGGTAACTATTAGAACTATTCCACAACCCAGCTATTGGCCCTAGAGCCCCTTAAACTATGACGTTTCACATCTCAATTCTACCCATCAAATTCGTATCAACTTATCTTTGACATGACTCAAGTTCGCGAACCAAATAACAGAGGGCGCTAAACGCTGAACTGTCATTCAAGCCACGTGACCCGTAATTTGGCGAACGGAAATGTTATCAAACTACGGTTCCGTTTCCGGTAGTTCATAATAGAGCACCTTGTATTGTATGGTTAAGTTATTTTGTGGGAATAATTTGGGGTTGTGACATGTTGGAGTTTGTGCAAATATGGTTAGAGTTTAATTGTAGAGAGATAAATTAATTGATTGAGTGTTCGGCATCTTCACTTCATAGTGTAATACAAGCTTTTACCCGCGACTTTATCTGCGTTAATGTCGAAACTTCCATCCGCCTTTTTTACCCCTTTTGGGTTAGAATTCCAAGAATGATTTGTTAGTGGACTTACTTTTTACAAAGAACACACTCAGCAAATTTCATGTCAATTTCACGTCCTGCGAAGCTGTGCGTTGATATATCAACAGTCAATTAATCAGTCAGTCAGTTTACTATTTTATGTTAAAGATTAAGCACTTTAGGGTGTAAGTGGCCCTACTATCAGCTCCAGGGAAGCCCACCTCACGTGCACGTGGTACACCCTGCTGATTCACTGACGAGGCAATGACGGACTATGTCTCTTCACAAAGAGGAGACCTTCGCAGACTTATTTCATAATACTTATTTATGTAATAGATCTTTCTTCGATTGAAATATTATAAAAATAAATATGGTCGTGGCAGAATTGTGGTGTCTTTTCTACAAATGCTTTTAATAAAGAGTTGAAGTTGAAGTTGATTTTGTTGTTTAATGAGTGCTATGGTTGTGGTTCTTTAACTGACGTTCGACAAACCATACCATAAAATATGGTTTAATTTTTTTGAAGATTTGTAGCATCCATCGTTGCAAAGCTGGAGTGCGTCGCTAGTTAACTAATTATACGACAAACTACTTATCTAGCCGGTTCCTGCGGTTCCAACCGAGTTATATTAGGTTATTCAGGTTCATAGATAGACATTTGGTTACTGCTTCGCTTTCGTGGTCGCCGCCTAGCGAGTTGCACAAAAAACTCGTACGGGTTGTAAGTCTTATTATGTATATCTATATATATAAAACAAAGTCGGGTTTGTATCAACACTTATAACTCGAGATCGGCTAGGCCAATTTTCATGGTTTTTGGTTCGTTGGATTTGTCCCCGCCCCGAATAGCAGAATACATCTTAAAAATAATGAAAAATCGACGAGAACATAATTACAAAAGATGAATCATTTAAAAAAAAAACGGGTATTAATGAATGAAAACTTAAGATAACAAAAGTACTAGGCGCGCAGTAACGCGAAGTAGTCATGTACGAAAATTTAAAATTCACTGTATTCTTAATTTTCTCACAAGATCACCTTAATCAATCCAAAGTACTAGGCGCGCAGTAACGTGAAGTAGTCATGTACAAAAATTTAAAATTCACTGTATTCTTAATGTTCTCACAAGATCACCTTAATCAATCCAAAGTACTAGGCGCGCAGTAACGTGATGTAGTCGTGTACAAAAAATTAAAATTCACTGTATTCTTAATTTTCTCACAAGATCACCTTAATCAATCCAAAGTACTAGGCGCGCAGTAACGTGAAGTAGTCATGTACGAAAATTTAAAATTCACTGTATTCTTAATTTTCTCACAAGATCACCTTAATCAATCCAAAGTACTAGGCGCGCAGTAACGTGAAGTGGTAAATAGAAAACGATCGATCGACGAATCGATTAATTATTTTGAAGACTGACTTAATGCCTAGAGCCTAGAGGCATTTTATTAAACTTAATCTTATTTGAAACTAGCACAAATCCAACGAACCAAAAACCATGAAAATTGGTCTAGCCGATCTCGAGTTATAAGTGTTGTAACAAACCCGACTTTGTTTTATATATATAGATAGGTAGGTAGTAGGTAGGTAGTAGGTAGGTAGTAGGTAGGTAGTAGGTAGGTAGTAGGTAGGTAGTAGGTAGGTAGTAGGTAGGTAGTAGGTAGGTAGTAGGTAGGTAGTAGGTAGGTAGTAGGTAGGTAGTAGGTAGGTAGTAGGTAGGTAGTAGGTAGGTAGTAGGTAGGTAGTAGGTAGGTAGTAGGTAGGTAGTAGGTAGGTAGTAGGTAGGTAGTAGGTAGGTAGTAGGTAGGTAGTAGGTAGGTAGTAGGTAGGTAGTAGGTAGGTAGTAGGTAGGTAGTAGGTAGGTAGTAGGTAGGTAGTAGGTAGGTAGTAGGTAGGTAGTAGGTAGGTAGTAGGTAGTAGGTAGGTAGTAGGTAGGTAGTAGGTAGGTAGTAGGTAGGTAGTAGGTAGGTAGTAGGTAGGTAGTAGGTAGGTAGTAGGTAGGTAGTAGGTAGGTAGTAGGTAGGTAGTAGGTAGGTAGTAGGTAGGTAGTAGGTAGGTAGTAGGTAGGTAGTAAGTAGGTAGTAGGTAGGTAGTAGGTAGGTAGTAGGTAGGTAGTAGGTAGGTAGGTAGTAGGTAGGTAGTAGGTAGGTAGTAGGTAGGTAGTAGGTAGGTAGTAGGTAGGTAGTAGGTAGGTAGTAGGTAGGTAGTAGGTAGGTAGTAGGTAGGTAGTAGGTAGGTAGTAGGTAGGTAGTAGGTAGGTAGTAGGTAGGTAGTAGGTAGGTAGTAGGTAGGTAGTAGGTAGGTAGTAGGTAGGTAGTAGGTAGGTAGTAGGTAGGTAGTAGGTAGGTAGTAGGTAGGTAGTAGGTAGGTAGTAGGTAGGTAGTAGGTAGGTAGTAGGTAGGTAGTAGGTAGGTAGTAGGTAGGTAGTAGGTAGGTAGTATGTCAATTCGAATTCAATATTCATAGTTGACAGGACAACGTCTGTCGGGTCAGCTAGTTTATAAATAAATGAATTTTAAAAATTCAAGAGACGAGTGCATAGGCATCTTTTGGGGTGAGCTCGCTCCATTGTAGGCCCCGTCTATGCCCTCGGGCTAGTCTGGGACCAAGAGCAAGCCCATATGTAATAAAAAAAAAGAAAAAAATAAGAAAATATTTTTCACCAGAAAAGTACCCAAGTCGGAACACGATCCCTATTCTGCATTCATTCCACGTAGGGTACAGTCAGCAAAAATTCCGGCCGTGCGGTATTCCGCTAAAAATAATGTATGTATGAATTTCACGACTAAACCTAGAGAACATCCGCAAAGAAATAATCACAATGAAATACCGAGAACAGGTGTTTCTGCCTTTGGGATATGAGGGAAAAGGGTGGATATATGATTGGTACTATTGTTGTGAGTTTTTTGTTGATTTTCATGATATTTTTTTTCCAGTGAATATGTGAGGTATGTCCTCTACATGCTGTTATTTATTCCTGAAAAATTATCTATAATATGTATGTATTTATAAAGTATATAAGTATGTATATCAGTTGTCTGGTTACCATAACACAAGCTCTGCTTAGCTTGGGATCAAATGACCATGTGTGAATTGTCCTAAGATATTGTAATAATGATATAAGAGCAGCTTTATGTATAACTAGTTGTTCCTTGGTTTCACCCGCATTACGTTAGGTTTTTGGTTACTGCTTTGCTCCCGTGGGACCTAGCGTAATATTATATAGCGTAATATTATTTAGCGTAATATTGTACTCGTTGACAATGTAGCTTCGGAACGGTGAAACAATTTTTTAAAATCGGTCCAGTAGTTTTTGAGCCTATTTATTCATTACAATCGAACAAACATACAAAGTTTTCCTCTTTATAATATTAGTGGAGATATAATATTTTTTTCGTATACGGTGTCCACATGTATATGAAACTAAATGTTATAATTAATTCATAAAATGACCATTGAAATTCAATACAATCAAACAAATGTTACGTACAACATTTTGCATAAGTCAATATTGAATTATTTCAGCCATGTTAAATTACGACTGAATACATTAATGTTAAATTATATTATACTAGCTTTCGTCCGCAGCTTTACCTGCTTGTATATCGAAATTTCTATCCCCTATTTCATCCGTTTAAGGTTGGAGATTTTCCATCCATAATCCTACAATAATCCATCAATAATCCTTTCTTAGTAGATATACTCTTTCCAAAGAACATACCTCCCAAGTTCATGTTCTAAAATAAATGAAACCACAAATGAACTTTTTCGAAATCACCAATCCGGCTTGAGCAAGCGTGGTGATCAATTCTCTTCCTCTGTACGAGAAGAGGCCTTGGTCATGCAGTAATCCATACTAATATTATAAATGGGAAAGTGTGTCTGTCTGTCTGTCTGTCTGTCTGTCTGTTTGTCTTTCTTTCACGGCAAAACGGAGCGACGGATTGACGTGATTTTTTAAGTGGAGCTAGTTGAAGGGATGGAGAGTAACATAGGCTACTTTTTGTCTCTTTCTAACGCGAGCAAAGCCGCGGGCAGAAGCTAGTAATTTATAATTTTGGCAACATATACCGCCAAAAATGTGAGTTTGACGCGATATAAGCATATAGCTACACAACACCCGTTAGGTCGAACGACCCTCCCTGTCGAATTTCGAACTATGATATTGATTATTTTTTACTATGAAAACCTTACTTAATTTCTAAATAATAAACTAATAACATTATCAAATTTCTAAGAAATTTTGAGCCGGGTTATGTCATAAGCATTTTTTGCGTTCCATAATGTATACAGGTGGAGGATATTAATAAAATAATAGAATCAATCATGAACCGTGTTAGTTGGTTAAAAAGTCAATAGGCGAGATGACAAAAAAAAAGTAATTAGTCCGTCAGTCAAAGAAAAAATACGTGTCCCAAATTTTTTGATTATCTAAATCAAAAAATTTGGGACACGTATTTTTTCTTTTTTTTCGTAAACAGAAAATGACGACAATACAGTGCGTTGAAGTTTCGTGAAACGTCACACCTTTGTATAGTTTTTACTGAGGAGTCACAAGCCCCCTCTCCGGAACTTTGATGCTCTTTATCTTTGTATTTTGTTATTAATTTGATCAAGCAAAAAATATGTGTCCAGTATTTTTGGACTGTCTAACAGACGAACTAAATAGAATGTCATTCTTTTGATGTAGTCAACATCCCTATTATAAAAGTAAGCTCTCTAGACAGAGAAGCTGACCAAATTGACTCAGTACCAAACAATCGACCGGCCCCTAATCTTGCCAATAAATTACTTTTATCTCAAAGATTGTCCAAGTAGCTCCCGATTTGGCTGAACTAAAGGCTTTTTTTATAAATAATGTGACAATCGCCTTGGAAAATAATGTTGTTCTTAGATAGGAGTTTAGGTCTGAGAATGAAGATAGCGAAAATGGTATGGTTTATTAGAACTATAGATTGTTTATCGTCTTTTAGATGAGAATGGGTAGCCCGTGTTTATTATTTTAGGTTTTTGTAAATTGCAGCTTAGTGAAGGATTGTACGGTAATTCTGGATTTTTCTTTGTTTTTTTGGAGCGAAGCATTTGATTTGCAGCGAGACAATTTTTTTTTAAAGATAAAGTTATTCAATAGGAAGATACATGCTCTAATTAAAAAAACAACGAACAATTTTATTCAGATATTTTATTATAACACATGGTTGAAGTTGGGACGGGTTGCTAGCTATAGATCAATTAAAGTCAAATGATTAAACCATCGAACACACGTAATTCAAGACACAATAGAAAGACAATAGCTGTCCGACAGCCGGCTGTCGGTTGGTCGTCGAAAGGTTAAATGTTAATAGTAACCAAAGATAACATTACAATCCGCGTTGAACCATGCTTGAGTTCTGTGATCGTGCGAGAAGTCGGAGAACGGAATATAATATTCCATTCCCTGCCGAATCACATCTACGAAAGCCTCAGCAGAACATGGAGGGATCGCCGGAAGAAAAACAGACCGACCGCCAAGGGAAAGACGCAAAGAATTGCCGCATCTCATCCCAATCTGCTGACCGCGTAGACGGCGCATTTTGTTCCACGCGCGCCTCAAAGAGAAGGAGTCAGCACAGGAAGGGGCCCAACAGGGCCAACGCCTGCCGGGGTGCGGAATGATTATAATAGTTACCGTGACCCTGGAACATAAAGGGCAATCGAAGGAACATGAGTGGGTTTTAGTCAGTAAGAGTCTGACACGCCCTCCCGTCGCACCCAGGACGGGAGCAGTCATTGGATGATTTCCCACTCACCAAAAAAAAAAAAAAATCCCAATCTGCTGACTCGTATCGCCACACTCTTCTCGTCTCTAATATAATCTCTAATATAATCTCGTATATAATATAGTATCAATGTAACAATGACTTATTAAAGTTAGTTACACTCAATTGCTTTCAAAAAAACTTCAAACAAAAACCCTTTTCATTCAGTATCACAATGAAAAAAATAATTGATCCGCCATGTACAATCATTGTCGATTTTTATGCATACAAAAATATTTACATTTAAATTGGGCTGCGAATGTTTTAAAACAAATTGTTGGTGTTTGTTTGGCAAACATTTGGTTCAGGCAAAAAGTTTGTGTTCAAAATTGCCTTGATTCTGGGTTTTTGATTATGGTTTGCTAGTAATCTTTTGAGTTACTAGCTAGACCCACGGTTTTGTCTGCTTAAAGAGTTATTTAGTTTTGAGTTCAAAAACAGTAAAAAAGTACCAATCTGTTTTTTTTACCATTCATATGGACCTGTTTATCTACGACAACTTGAACTTATCTACATATATTAAAACAGATAAAAAAAGAATGAATACCTACCTAATTGTTGATATGTCGACCTACAGCCCAAACCGCTTGTCCTAGAGACAAGAAACTTGGAGGGTATATTCTTCGTGATGAGTAGGATCCACAGTTACAGTCTCAACAGACAGACAAGCAGGCAAACGAACAACAATGTGATCTTAAAAGGGTTCCGTTTTGTCCTCTTGAGGTACAGAACCCTAAAAATGCTAGTGAAACCACTGGGGAAAGATAATTTATAAAATTAACGTACTGCCCCCTTACCATGACGTTTAAAGTAAGATTGTTTTAGTCCTGTTGCAGGAGAGTGCAAGTGACAGCGCTAGACACGTTGTCTAGCGCCGTCTCTTTCCCACTGCAAGTAATATCAAAGTAATACGGCTATAAAGGCTTGTGGTACGCCCCCTGTACGTTAATTTTATAAATACGACCATTTTTAGTCTACATTTGTATGTACGTAAAACGCAAAACCTTTAACCTTTCAACAAGGAAGCGACATTGTCTTTCTAGTTTCTATTGTGTCTAGAACCACGTGTGTTTAAAAGTTTAAATCAATAACGCAATCTAACCACGAAAATAGAATTATACCGTTTCACAATACCAAAATAAATACAATCCAAACTTGAAACTCCCAAAGGGATTTTTAAAAGCAAAAAAAAAAAGAACGTAAAACTTATTTTTCTTTATCACCAAAAAGTTTTGGCTGACGCATCACTCCCAAACGTATAATTGATCTCGAGGAGCACTCTTTTATCACTTTCCGTGGGGAGGTTCTCGATAAGCCAGCCACCGTTCGGAGCAGGAAAATTCGTGTTGCATTTAAAAATGTAAGCTATGTAACGAAAAGTCGAGGAGTTCTGGGCGGTGTATAAACATGAACTCGAAGTTGAGGTTTGAGGTTCAACGCCTTTTACAGGGCTTTTTGATTGTCAAGCAGTCTAATAGTCAAGAAGTTGAAGCTAGCTACTCGTCTTTCACAGTAGGTTCCTATGTAGAAGAATGATCAAGAAATTTCATGAACACATAAAATTGGTTAACATGATCCATGTTGAATCTAAGGTGTAAGATGTATAAGCAATTTTTCATATTGTTCATGACATTAGAGGTTTAGCGTAAAATGTAATTCAAATAAATAATCTATATTTTTATAAAATAGTTACCGACTGATTGATTGTTGATATATCAACGTACAGCTAAAACTGCTAGTTTAAGAGAAATGAAACTAAGAAAGTGATTTTTATGAAGAATAGGTACCTAGGCGAACTAAGAAAGTGTCTTTGGAAATACGACCCTTTTTTTATAATAAACTAGCTTTTGCCCGCGGCTTCGCTCGCGTTAGAAAGAGACAAAAAGTAATATAAGTTACTCCCCATCCCTCCAACTATCTCCACTTAAAAAATCACGTCAATTCGTCGCTCCATTTTGCCGTGAAAGAAAGACAAACATACAGACAGACAGACAGACAGACACACTTTCCCATTTATAATATTAGTATGGATAAAATAAGTCATTTGTACTTTCTAACCATATCTAGGACATCTCGTGTCTAAAAAACACGTACAGCCATTGAGCATAATTGTCATTAATACATCTTTATGAAGCCAGATAGTATATAAGTCTAACTGAGAGTTACTGTGTTTCTTAACCGGGCTACGAAGACTTGGTAGGCTCCTCGTAAAACTGATGTTTAGCTAAATCCCGTTAAACTAGAAGCCGAACATAGTTGAAAATAGTTAATAGATGGTAATAATGACGTCTATTAATATTGCTAAGATAGGAGGAAGATATCCTTCTTGTCTCGTCTTTCTATGAACTCTTTTAACATGAGAGGCGGATACCTCAACGCACACCAATACGCTATCACGAATCATCATAATCATCATCATCATCATCTCCCTAGCCTTTTCAATACTCAATACTCAATATATTTATTGCTTCCACAAGTACACTTAGATGGTAGGTTACAAGGATATTGGTCATTGTGGACCCTGTCGGGCACTGACACTTTCCCAACTGTGATGGGGTCGGCTGCCAGCCTAACCGGATTCAGCTGGATACCGGTGTTTTACGTGGAGCGACTGCCTATCTAACCTCCACAACCCAGTAACTGGGCGACACGATACCTCTTGTTTGAACTGGTCTGAGTTTCTGACTAACCAGTAACGACTGTCAAAGTTCTACGAATGCCAACTGGGACCAACGGCTTTACTTGTATTCCGAGACACGGGATGTCAATGATGTCTAAGATAAACTTTAGAAAGTACATATGAATTGAAAAAGTCACATTAGTACTTGCCCGGATTCGAACCCACAACCTCTTACACGAGAGGCGAGCGCCTTATCCACTGGGCCATCACGACACGATACGCTATCACGAATAACCATTATTAATAAACCTTTTCCTATTAAATCCCTGACCTATTTTCCCAAAGAACACAATTAAACCACAGCAAACATCCTTTAATTGCACGAACCACATTTTTCAAGTGAATCAGAAAATACGCTTTCATTTTCTATCGTAAACACAGTCCAAGAAAAAAGCAAATAACAAAGATCCATTAAAAACATTCGATTTAAAACGAAATGAATGTGGATAAAAAGAGAATAATAGATTACCATAATCAATTAGGATCCTTGAGTCGTATCAATAACATTCGTTGAAAAAGGTTCTAGTACTTAATCTTGTAAATCAACAATCCTCCGTTTCTGTTACGATAGACTGGAGCTGCGAAAAATAAATGTGTAACATGTAAATCTATTGGAGATTTCGTTTTCATTTTTAGTAGAAGTATCTGTTGTTATTCTACGTGTAATTTGCTTCTTATTAACACACTAGATTTTGCCCACGGCTTCGCTCGCGTCAGAAAGAGACAAAAAGTAGCCTATGTTACTCTACATCCCTTCAACTATCTCCACTTAAAAAATCACGTCAATCCGTCGCTCCGTTTTGCCGTGAAAGAAAGACAAACAGACAAACAGACAGACAGACACACTTTCCCATTTATAATATTATTAGTATGGATTAGTATGGATGTGATCGGTTTTCAATTCTTTTATCTATACTAATGTTATAATGCTGAAGAGTTGGTTTGCTTCTTTGTTTGGTTGAACGCGCTAATCTCAGGTCCGATAAAAAAATGTGTTGAATAGACCATTATTGTATCGAGGAAGGCGATATGCTAATTGACATCATGCTATAACCTACGGGAGCGAATCAGAAACCAAAAATCTGGGAGAAACAGCGCAGGAAATGGCTAGTACTTCATTAGTTTATTTAAAGATCTTTAAAGTAATCTGGAAAAGTATTCGTCAACCACATACGCATGGAGTGATTCAGGTGGAAAAAGTGTTTTGCCAAAATTCCCCTTTGCTTGAAACAATATTTTAGAATGCGCATGTATATTAATTACTTTATACTAAATGCCTTTGTCACTGTCTACAAATAAACACTGGGGTTGAGTTTGAACGTAACCCCTTGCATGCTATCTGAATAGAACTCATTGATGCGAAAAGTGTATGTGCATCAGTCAGCCATGACCGTTACATTGTTAAAGGTATTTGAGATAGGCAACTGAAGCAAACTGTAGGGCAGATAGCCTTAGTTCTATCTTTACTATAAACCGTGATAGGTTAAACAAGGGACACATTCTAGGACACGATAATATAGGCTCACATAATTTAATTCATCATCTCCCTAGCCTTTTTCCCAACCGTGTTGGGGTCGGCTGCCAGCCTAACCGGATTCAGCTGGATACCGGTGTTTTCCGTGGAACGACCGCCTATCTGACCTCCTCAACCCAGTAACTAGGCGACACGATACCTCTTGGTTAGATTGGTCAGAGTTTCTGGCTAACCAGCAACGACTGTCAAAGTTCTTCGAATGACAACCGGGACCAACTACGGCTTTACGTGATTTCCGAGGCACGGAATGCCAGTGATGTCTAAGATAAACTTTAGAAAGTACATATGAATTGAAAAAGTCACATTGCTACTTGCCCGGATTCGAACCCACAACCTCTTACTCGAGATGCGGATGCCATATCCACTGGGCCATTACGACATTTCTCACTCACATAATTTAATTATGATTAATAATTATAATACTAGGTGTATTTTTGGTCTTGCTCAACCCGCTAGGAGATGATTCTACTCATAAAAACAAACAACTATCATTATGGAACCAACTCTGAAATCGCGAAAAAAATATCAGCTGGTTAATACATTATAGTCCGAGGGCATTGAACTTTTCTTAGAAACAGCTGATATTTTTTTCGCGATTTCAGAGTTTGTTCCATAACAAAAGTTGTTTGTTTTCATGGGTAGAATCATCTCCTAACGGGTTGAGCAATACCAAAAATACACCTTGTATAACAATATAAATCATAAAAAAAAACTTTTTCCTATCCATGGGTATTTAGCGCGATTAACAACGATTTATTTATTTTGTGGGACAATTAGTAAAAAATACCGTCATTATAGGTATTTTTTTACATATTTGGAATGAAAATCGAATACTGAATTGCCTTCTTTAGTATGTCCCTCGTCTTACCAGCCACCATGTATTGATTACAAACCTGTTGGTAGTGGATTGTGACCCTTACAAAGTTGGACGTCATCCTCATTGGTCCTATTCCCACCACGGGCAAACTTTGTGTGCTGAGAATGGTTGTTTGTTCTGCGACTGGATGTTATTTATATATAATGCGTATGTATTTATAAATTATGTAACTATGATTTTTTATTGTCTGTTCACCGTAGTATAGACTTCGCCTAGCTTAGTGATTAACTGACTAATAAATCTCGTTCTAAGAACTATTTTCTAATTTTTATTATATATTTTTAAAAATTTGATTTATTATTGCTAATTCTTTCATATATTTTTATGTTTAAAATAATATTTTATATCTAATCAATTTTTAAGTTCTGTTGTAACAAGATTGTCTTCCACAATATTATTATATCCGACATCGCTATTCTTCAAAACAAAACACTAAGGAAGTTGTATGAAAACGCATAACTCTTGCCGTGAGTCGTATTTTTCCATTCGGCTTACATTTATCGGTTTTCGCATCACTATCTTGGTTGAGAGGCATAAAAAGGAACGTCACACTACCACATAAAGCATTACAGATAAAATAGTATTAGAGAATCGTCCCTTAGGGCAATATATTCTGTCAAAATCACTTAAATTACAACCTCAGGCACTATTTTATGTCTTATCAGAAGAGCTGTAGCCATTACTGAGACCTTTTTTTTGGAAAAGAGTCAATGTTTCTGGTCAAGGAAATTCGAACCTTGTAAGTGGCATCCTAAGGTGGAATTTCCTTGTAGTTTTGTAGCATATGCCATCAAACTGTCTTGTTGGCCCTCTATACTGGTGTAAGTTCGCAAAATTGATTTATATGTATCACTATGTCTCACAGATTCAATGTACAATTACGATAGATTCAATTTTTATGTATATCCGGTTGATATATCAACCAACGTTTTTTCTAGAAATTCATCGTCCTGCCCTTGCTACTAATAAGGCTGTTGGTCTAGTGGTTAGTGAGAAACTGCTAAGCCGAAAGTCGTGATTTCGATTTACGGCAAACTTTGTGTGATGAGCATGATTGTTTGTTCTGTCTATCTATCTGTAAGAGTTGTTCCCGTTCGTCTACACCCCGTCGTCCATACTGCGGACGACTGGGAAATATGCGTTCTGTTCGTTCACAGTGTAGACGAACAGAACGCAACATTCCCAGTCGTCCATAGTGTGGACGACGGGGTGTGGACGAGCGGGAATGACTCATCTGTAACTAGCTTTCGCCCGCAGATTTTCCCGCTCGGATGGAACTTTCATTTATTATTTAACGTTTAAATTTGGGTTCGAGTTGCCAAAAATCCTTTCTTACTGGATACCTACTCTTTATCAAGAACACACCCTCCAAGTTGCATATCTCTAAGACCAGCGGTTTGGCCTGTGCGTTGATAATATCAACAGTCAGTCAGTCGGTTTACAATGGTATTAAAGGCTCGAGCACACCGAATGCGTATGCGTAGATGTAAGCGTCAACACTCAACGTGACGTAAACGTGCGCGTACCACTGAGTTGTAATGTATGGAACTGTACAAGACAGGACACACCGCCGACGCAACGTCATCACGTCTACGTTACGCAAGCGGTGAGTCCTGTCTTATACAGTTCCATACATTACAACTCAGTGGTACGCGCACGTTTACGCTTACGTCTACGCATGCATTTGGTCTGCTCGAGCCTTTATTCAGAAAACGTGAATTTGCATCTCGATTGCCTGACAGACCTCAGTAATCTCGCCATTCTTTTGTCAGTCTTGTTTGAGTCCCTTATTATTCTCTCTCTTTCCTTTCTAATCCTTATTCCATTTCATTTGGGGTCATCCTTTTTGTGGGTCTTTGGGTCAATCTGTTCTGATCCACTGACTTAATTGTATGCAATTTTCCATAAATGAATTCTTTTGAACTGGAAACACTTTTAAGTTACGTACAAATGAACGAACCAACCCACGGACAGATTAAATAATGTTTATTAAAATAGAATATATGTATTTCATTCAAAAATATTTTAGTACTAGCTGTTCCCCGCTGTTACACTCGCGTTGTGTTATGTTTTTTATTATTACTCCGCTCCCGTCATACGAGTAGATATGGGGTCCCATAGACATAGGCTATGTAGATTCTATGTTATTCATTACACTTTAGAAAAAAAAAAGAAACCTTTAAAAACAAAGAAAAATGAATCTAGTTGCCCATTTCAAAAAGTTGATTCGTATGGAGAAGAATGGGTAAAAAACTCCATATCTAGATATAAGCTATCCTCTACTTCTCCCCGTTAAAAAAAATATATTATAAAATAAATTAATAGGGTTGTTCACTACTTTAAAAAAATGGCATTTTGTTATTCCGAGACAATCCAAAAAATCTAGACACATATTTTTTGCTTGAGCAAATTAATAACACAAAACAAAAAAAAGCAAAATAGGTAAAGAGCATCAAAGTACCGGAGTAGGGGCGTGTGACGTCACTTTTCAGTAAAAATTGTACTAAAGCGTGACGTTTCACGAAACTAATTCACCGCACAAAAATATGTAACTCATAATTGCCGGACTAAATAGTTTTTAGGGTTCCGTACCTCAAAAGGTAAAAACGAAACCCTTATAGGATCACTTTGTTGTCGGTCCGTCCGTCCGTCAAGACCCTTTTTCTCAGAAACTCGTCGAGATATCAAGCTGAGATTAATATCACATACTCAAGTCTGCTATCTCTCAAAGCAGTGAAAAAAACAAGTTTCTAAATCAACGCAATAAAATGATACGGTGGTTTATATTGCAATCTTAGACATTTGCAAGAAAAAAAACCTATAGAAGAAATCAAAACCTATAGGGTACTTCCCATTGACCAAGAATCATGAAATTTGGCAAGAAGCAAGGTCATGTAGCACAAGTAAAGAAAAAAACTCTGAAAACCGTAAATTTGTAGTTAGCTCACATCCGTCCGTTCGTCCGTCTGTCAAGACCCTTTTTCTCAGAAACGCGTCGAGATATCAAGCTGAAATTAATATCACATACTCAGGTCTGCTATATCTCAAAGCAGTGAAATAATCAAGTTTCCAAATCAACGCAATAAAAAGATACGGTGGTTTATATTGCATACTTAGACATTTGCAAGGGAATCAAAACCTATAGGGTACAAGAAGGTTGGCAAGAAGCAATGTCATGTAGCACAAGTAAAGGAAAATCTATGAAAACCGTAAATTTGTAGTTATTTCACAAACAAAAAACAAATTAACGGAACCCTCGTTGCGCGAGTCCGACTAGCACTTGACCGGTTTTTTAAGGCAACTAGCCTATTGCCCACTTTTGAATCTCATTGAGGCGTGAAATGATCTCCCAAAAATCCCAAGGATCATAAGTTAAGGTACCTAACCACCTGTAGCTGCCTAGCCGGTCAGCACCCGGATACGGCTACGATTTACCCGGATTACCCGGCTACAAGACTTCACTCCGTTCATCCTTTTAAGACCGTATTTTGGTCAGATTTGCGTAAAGAAACTTTGTTTAATTTTTGAAAAGTTCTGATTGATTTAATCTGACAGTTATGAAGATTGTTGTGCCGGATTTGAGACGATTAACTTGTCAACTCTTTGTTAAAGTTGCAATTAGGGGTTGACTGAAAGTTAAGGCGACGCTGATTTAATTGGCTGTACTAAGGCAGGAAGTTTAGGTGTAAATAATAAATAAGGTACGTATAAACCGATGGTTATAACTATATTTTTTTGTTTTTGAGGGCACAATTTAAAACTTTGGGAGTGTATCTCGAGCAAACATACCGTCTAGAAAAAAATGACTATTTTTGAGTGAAAATCTTAATGGGGTTTACAGAATACATCTACTTATCAAGTTTCAACAGCATAGTCTGAAAGTTTCGGAAAAAATTGGTTGTGCCATATGAATGGACAGACAGGCAGACATGAACTAATCCGAAAGGGTCCTGTTTTTTGCCATTTGGCTACCGAACCCTAACAATAAGGATAAAGCAATTTACAACTTTACAATCAAAATGCGCATGAAACCCCTGTAACTATATATATATAATTATAATATAAACTACTTTTTACACAGCACCTCCACTAACCTTACCAATTACACCCAAGCAAACGTAACTCACCCCCTATTTACAAATTACAGACGTAAATTTGTTCTTAGTCAACAAATCGTAAATCCATCTTCTAAACAGGCTGATAGTGAAGCGGTAATGAGCCCTATTGGTGCAAAATCACGGTCGAAAAGCGCTCGTGACAAATTCACTGCGAACTACGTCGACTCGTCTGATTTACGAGAAACATATTTAGGTTATGTTAAGGGAAATTAAGGTGGAGAAGAATTTGTAATTTTTATTGCTAGGTGTGTTGGTTTGGTTTACGATTTGGGTTTAATCTTGTGATAAAGTAAATAAAAAATATTTAATTTAATTGGGTTAAGCAGTTTTTTAGTATAAAACTTGGAACACACGTGATTTGAGGCACAATAGAAAGACAATAGCAGCGAAACAACCGGCTGTCGCTTGGTCATTGAAAGGTTAAAGACATTTTATACCATTTTGTATCACAATTCAATAGTTTAGCTGATGAAAAGAGTTGTATAATTATGTATGCGTTATCACACCAATTCATAATTTTTATATGTAAAAATACAAAAGAAGATTGTATTTGGTTACACCAGGTACCCATTCCATACCCATACCCATGGTAAAGGTCTGATAAGCAGTCGTTTTACGTAAAACTCCAACATACTTGTGAAAAAGCTAGAAAGATGATGACCGGCACCCATACCCTTCAAACTGGAATACAGCAATGCTGCTTTGCAGCAGAAATGTCAATGTTGGTTTTATTCTCCGTTAATTATTTCAATTGTTTTTGATTAATCAATGTAAATCCCCAACGAAATTGCCATTATTAACTACCCCATAGCTGCTAGCTCATTATAAAGAATTATTATAATAATTAATTATGATGAGCATTAATTGACATAAATTATTAAATACAGCCAAATTATTTATCAGAATAAAACGCAACGTGATATTTTACATCGTCTGTTTCAGATTAAACGTGGGAAATTTATTATGAAAGCAGTGCAATATTTTTCATACCTAACAGTTTTTCTGATTACAATCAATCTTAAAAGCAATTTTATGTTGTGTGACTTGTGTTATTTAAGTGAATATATTTATTGCAATAGTATTGTTGCAATATATAATATTCGTTGTAGTAAGCGCGTTCTGCAGTGGAGAGCACATATAATCCTACGTCGAGTAGTGTGGCAACACAAGTAGGCAGAGATTGTGTATTATTTGTGAGAAAGAGGATTTACATAATTATTTAAGATTTCTATAACAGAATGTCACGACCTCCGGCCTCCCACCACGAGCGCGGGCGCCGCCATCCTTCCGCGCCGGGGACCTCTCGCCCCGCACCCTGGACTTCGGGTGCCTATATAAGCCGAAGCAGACGCACACCCGTTCCCGCGGGATCTGATTCCCGCGGAAACCCCCACTGGACTGACCCCCCCCCGCACCGTCGCCGGCTGACGGGCGCCCCCCAGGAGTCTCCCCGGGGGGGCCTGCCCTCGCCGCCGCCGCTGCCATGGGACCCACTGTACACGACCTTGTCGCCGCCGGCTCGCAGCCGCCCACCGGGGCTACTACCGGTGGTGCCGGGCTCGCCGGCAGAGCGACACCACACCGGACTTGACACCCGGACTGACACCACCGTGGCGCACCTAGTGCGCCACAACCCAGTGACCCGCCTGTTTTAGCAGGCGGCGTATGCTACCACCGAAAGGGACTATGTCCCGAACGGTTACCTCCGCGCCCCCTAGGGGGCGTGCGAGAAGTTCTCTCGACTCAAGCCCTCTTTCCTGCGCCGGCGACACACAAGTTAAGTGGCTCCACTCATCATGACGGGAGTCACGTAGATCAGTTCCTGGTAACCCACTTTCTAACCCTGAGTCTCTGTAATCCTAAATTCTTGTATTTTTCTTGTTACAATAAACCTTTGTAAACTTTTGTTGTCGAGTGTGAATTATCTCCATTACTCACCACCCCTTTTTCACGCCACAAGAAATCTATGAACATTTTATTTAATGTCCCGCTGATTGTGCATGTTGCTCAAAGCTAAAAGACTAACTAAAGCGCTTGTTGACCAGCGTATTTCGAACTTTGCTACAGATAAATACGACCTGACAACTTGTACGACTTATCTGTGCACCTCGCTGGAATGCGATACCGCTCTCGCTTCCCCGCGCGGCGCCCAGTGTTCGCCTCGTTCGTTTAGTAGCGATAGCATTCCGCTAGCGTTACGTCACAGCGCGAGGTGCACAGTTAGGTCGGACGGGTATAACTTAGCAAGTGTTTTGGCTAAGCAATAGTACTGCCACCGTCCAAAAACTGTCAAATTACGACTAGTTAACTAACGACCCGGCTCAGCTTTCGGTTTATAAATCTTTGAGTATCCCTTTTTTGTGCTAAATTATGTATTATGTATACATTATACATGTAAACATTCCTCCTGAATCACTCTATCTATTAAACAACCGCATCAAAATCTGTTGCGTAGCTTTAGAAGATCGAAGCTTACAAAAGGTTAGACAGCGGAAAACCACTTTGTTTTCTACTATGTAGTGAATAAACAATATTGTCACGCACTAATAAAAATGAATTCCGTAGCGTCTACTAAATATGTCTTGCCCTTTCTCGTTTTGCGTGGCATTCGACAAAACGCCTAGATAGACAAAGGCCCGAATATGTTGTGATTTTATTTTTCAACTACAGGAAATTTCCGTTTCGAAAGCGGAAAAATTGAAATATGTTTTGCTTTGGTTATTTTTTCAATAAATTCCGGAGACGTGTGTAGGGTTTATTGGGAATTTCCTTTACTCTTTGTATTTTATTTAATGCTTGATTTTCTAGTCCTTTGTAATATTATTTTTTGTTCTCGTGTGTCTAACATGGCTTTATTATTCTTAGTTACAATATATAAATTGACTCTTAGAATATTTGTGTAATAATACCACCCTATTAATATCACACTGCAGGGCCAAGACCCTTTTCTTATATATAGAAGGCATTGATCACCGTGCTTGCTCAAGGCTTATTGGCGATTTCAGATTGATATATTTCCATACCTTTGAACAGCTTCTGTCTTATTAATTATTATTACAAAGCTATTCAATGGATTTTTATGCTTTTTTTTTCACCAATAAACAAAGCAATTGATGAGGTTAAAGTTGCTGGGGCCATAACCACTGTGCTATGAGTGTCTAGTGATTAGTGTCGGAGGTCATAGGTTTGATTCTTACCCAGAAAAAACGCTGTGTGATGAGCTGTGTCAAGGTAAAATTTATATATGATGATATGTATCAGATGTCTGGTTAACATAACACAAGCTCTGCTTAGCTTCTGATTAGCCATGAATGACTTGTCAAAAGATATTTTATTATTTGTTTATTATAACCTAAAATTACAAAAAAAAATAACTCTTACACCGTTTTAATGGCCGACAGAACGCATAACTCAAACTGATACAGCCCATTCCACTCCGTTTATCCAGTAAACGAAAACCGATTGATTCAAAATATTTTTAATACAGACTGCACTGTTAAAAAAATGCAATTTTCACGAACGATATTCGTGGCGAAGTAATAAATTATTATCAGCAAATAAAATATTTTCCTTTATTATAGTTTGTGAAGTTTTAACGAGGGATTATTGGAAGGCAAATATTGCGTGTATTTTTATGGATTTCTCCTGGGTGATCATATTGTGGAATGAACGATGAGTAGAAAGGAATGTATGCAAAGGTGTGAGTGAGAAGAGTATATATAGGAGTGAAAGAAAAAAGAGAGAAAAAAAAAGCATGGCGAAGAGTGCATGAGACGACGTACGACGGAAGAAGCAGTAAGTTATTTTTTGAGTTAATGTTTGTTTTTTATTTGAAATATATAAGTTTTTAAGTTGCCAACCATTTCTTTTCACCACCCAATCCCACAATATTGTTTTGGGAAAAACAGTTATCTGTTACCAGGCTGTCATTGGCCCAACTGCGAGAAAATTCCATGAAAGATAGAAATGTTGGTCATTGGATGTTTATCTGAATTTGTTTTATCTTTATTCCATCAGTGCAGTTATCTAAATGTAAAAAATCTTGATGTCTTTTTATCTTAAAATTGCGTAAAATCATACCATCATTGTTTCCATTTAGTTTTTTACTGACGTAGGCTTAGAAAAAAATTGAATAAGAAATTACTATATTATTATGAAATTATTGATACAACATTTAAATGATAAGATTTAAACGAGCTATTCTATCTTAAGTAGGTATTTCTGAGTCTTTAATACTATATCTTGTAAAAATCTCCTCCGGTGAAATAAGATACCGTGAAATTAAGGTGTGTGACCCTGACTTAGTTCGAATGAGGCTACATGATATCCTTGCAAACAATAATAAATCCGAGAGAGTCATAAAAAAAAGAGTGGTTAGATAAGTAACATCGTAGAATAAATAAATATACTGGGACAACTCACACACGGTCATCTGGTCCCAAGTTAAGCTCTGCTTAGAGCTTGTGTTATGGTAACCAGACAACTGATATACATACTTATATATATGGTATATTCTTATATGGCATTTAATAAAACAAAAAATAAAAATCTTTTATTGTCAGGCATCGAGGGCCCATAGCGTGTTAGTATTACATAAACTTAAAAACTATATTAGTGAAAAACACTTAAAATGCAAACAGTAAACAACACAAAAATCAAAACACAATTTAGGACCAATTATTTGTAGCTTTATCAAACTCCATGCCTGACATGTAGCTTGATAAATCTATCCATTGTAGGCCCCTCCAACATTTCGCTCCAATATCTAGCCACTCTGAACACAATACTTCGTCTCTCCAATCGATTATTTTTCCAAAAACCTATATACTTACACAACAGAATACATACTGAGATAACTATCAATTCGGCCCAAAAGCATCCGAAACTATAATAATATATAGCTTTTACGAAAGTCCATTTTGTACCCCAGGGACAAATATCTCTAAAAACATAAAGGGTTTGGAGCCATCGCCAGGCCCGTTGGGGACAACCCTAACATGTCAAACAAGTCATATTTTCGTTGGGAATTGTAGGGTTGTATTAGTTTTTGGGTTACGGCGTTTTTGGGTCAAATATGGGATGGAAGGTTGTCAAATTTTAATGATGATGTGGTGTTAAAATCTATATAATAAAATAAATTAATATCATGGAACTACTCACACACAACCTCTGGCTTAGTAGTCAGTTTAATTAACTACTAGACGAACAGGCCCGTTCTATCACTCATATTCATATTTATATTTATTTATATCACTCATAGTTTTAAAGCAAAAGCACTCGTGCTCTTATTTGATAAAGACCAACACATATATTTTAAGCACCTAACCAGTCGCGAAATACCTACTTTTATTTTCTATTTATCTTTACTTTATTCATAATTAATCTTAGTCTGTTCGTAATTTCCCTTTTATTTAATTGTTAATTTGTGGACAATGGTGTGGGTTACATGTTTGTTAAATTATTTTAAGGATTTTGATTGTACGCTCTAATTTGTAACAGTTTTTGTCCGTAATAAATAAAATAAAATAAAATAAAATATCTGTGTACTTCTCTCATCAAGAGAGCAGTTCAGTCGTTAATATAAGTGGCCTCTGCTTGATCCGATTATATATTTTTTTGTTTCAACCAGCTCGTCTAGCAAAGGCCATTTAAAAAAACTACTAGTAAGAAGCTACAATATTTCTGTGACTTATAGTTTATATTTACGAACACAAGGTAAAACAGGCCTAAACTGACATAAAAGTTTGTTGGCTTTAAAGTAAACGCCGAACAGAGCGTCGAGGATACGCACGAATGTTACATGACAATGAAATGCTTACGTAAATGCTCAAATTATATGCTCACCTTTATAAATATTTGTGTCTCGCGGAAATCGAACCCGCAACACAAGCAGATAGATCGGCCTTCAACCGTGCCGCCTTTATTAAACTGACGGTCCCCCGCGGTTTCATCCGCGTAAGTTAGTTTTTGGCTTCTTCACCGCTCCCATGGGTCAAAGCGTTATGTTATGGAATGTTATTGTGATGTGAAGTTGTATCTCTATATTTTTTTTTCAAAATCCGTTAAGTAGTTTTTGCGTTAAGGGTGTTTAAAACATCCATTCATCCATCTTTGTTCCGCATTTATTTTTATTAATAGGTTTAATTGTTGGTGTAGTGGTTAGTAGCCCTGACTGCTAAGCCGGAGGTCGTGGGTTCGATTCCCAGAACAAACTTTGTGTAATGAGCATGATTGTTTGTTCTGGGTCTGGGTGTAATTTATCTATAATATGTATGCATTTATAAATTATATAAGTATGTATATCAGTTGTCTGGTTACCATAACACAAGCTCTAAGCAGAACTTAACTTGGGATCAGATGACTGTGTGTGAGTTGTCCCAGTATATTTATTTATTTATTTAATTGATCCATTTTAAAATGGGCTCTAATATATTCTGTGTTTTATAGTATAGTTGCTCCATAAATCAATTACTAAAAGGAAACAGTGTGCTAGTTGGGGACCAGATTAGATGGCTGATTATTGTGGGTCGAGCAATCTGTCACTAATTACGTAATCAGTACATTGATATATTTGTTAATTATGAGGAGGCAAGTAAGATTCCCAATCTATATGTTTAATAAGGTAATGTGACTGACTGAAATGGTATTGACATTATTTCCATTCTACTCTTCACACTTATCCATGTACGAATAATATTGTTAGAACATTATTTTAAAATTACTATTTTAAAATAATGTTCTAACAATATTATTATACCGAATGTAAAAATGTCGTGATGGCCTAGTGGTTAAGAGGCGGGCGCCTCTCATGCAAGAGGTTGCGGGTTCGAATCCGGGCAAGTACCAATGTGACTTTTTCAATTCATAATTATGTACTTTCTAAAGTTTATCTTAGACAATATCACAGACATCGGTGAAGGAAAACATCGTGAGGAAACCTGAACTTGTATTCAATATAAGTCCGAAATCGCCAACCCGCCTTGAGCAAGCGTGGTGATCAATGCTCGTGCCTTCTCTGTATGAGAAGAGGCCTTTGCCTAGCAGTGGGACAGTTATAGGCTGGTATTATTATTATTATACCGAATATGAAACAACATTTTGGAATGGGCAACTAGATTTACTTTACTTTATTTTTGAAGTTCTAAAGTAGGTTTTAAATATAAATAGTTTGAATTTGATTGACTGACAGTTGATATATAAATGCACAGCCAGTTCAGTCCAGTCATAAGACGTGCAGGATATGTTTTGTAAACAGTAGATAACCACTAAGAAAGGATTTCATAAAAAACGGATAAAATAGGGGATAGACGTATCGATATTCACGCGGGTGAAGCCGCGGGCGAAAGCTGGTAAAAATCAAAAGTTATTATTTTTTCGCATTTTTTTTAGCTTTTTACTTTTTAGTTAGGAGTCGAAACGTCGGACTGTGCGTTACAGTAAGTAATTTATTTTCACAATAAAAGTACTTATAAAATCATATAACCCAATCAATTGGCGAAGTGTGTGTCTGGGCACGGTATTTTGATTTTTTTTTTAAATATTTTACATGTTTATTTAATATTTTGTTATTGTTGTACGAAGTTTTCCAAGTAAGCTCATTTTGCAAGTAAGGTCTCTATAACTTCTGAACTAATAAAGTGTCTAAGCCTTTATTTCTCAACCTCGGGAAAATCTAAGCCTTTATCTCTCAACCTCTGGAACATGACCTACCTAGCAAAAGAACCATCAAAAACCGTTCATAACTGGCGGAGAAATTGCGTAACAAAAACAAAATATAGAATCGAATTGAGAACCTCCTCCTTTTAAAATCGGTTAAAAAAGGCTTCAAAACGCTACCTCCTATAACATGAAATGCTCTTCCTACGTTCTCTTCTCTCTTGTACCATCCATCTCCAGAGACGCGACGTTTGTCAATGTCTTCATATCTCTCCGTTATGATTTGAACCATGCTCAAATGGTGACTTATCTAACATCTCTTGTTTTATACATAATGCGCTTCTGCTTATGTACGGAATATAAAACAATGTGTACGTTGGTTGAATTTCAACTAGTTGGAATATGGAAGATTTTTGTACTATTTGGCTTTTCTAAAACAAATGAAGTCTGACCAGTCTAACCAAGGGGTATCGTGTCGGGTTATGGGACATCCTGCCCACGAAAGATCTCGCCCCCGGACGAGCGGTCCACTTTTTGAAATGTGCATGGGTATATTCGCCCGAAAAATAATGTCCTGTGTAAAATAAATGATACTGGGATGTCTCCTTTTAAAAAGTAAAGAGATATTTTGGCTAAATCGTATATTTTTTTTATTAAACATCAGATGAATCCGCAAACCATAAAGTAAAATGACCATATTTAAACAGAACATTATTTTTCGGGCGAATATACCCATGCATATTTTAAAAAGTGGACATTTCGCCCGGGGGCGAGATCTTTTGTGGACGGGATGTCCTATAACCCATCATGTCGCTCAGTAAATGGGTTGTGGAGATCTGATAGGCTGTTGCTCCACGTAAAACACTGATATCCAGATGAATTTGGCTAGACTGGAAGCTGATCCCAATATACTTAGAAAAAAGGTTAGAGAGATGATGATGATGAGTCGATTTTAAAACATCAGGTGTAACCTTCGTCCTTGGACTTATCAAAAGCCTTCGATCTTGTGTTTTATGGTGTTCTATGGAAGAAGCTTTTTGACGAGACAACGCTTCCGGGTGAGTTGATCGAGCTGCTTAGGTTCTGGTACGGCCATCAAACCAATATGGTAAGGTTGCGGGCTCGCTATCCGATCCGTACGCGCTGGAGTGTGGAGTTAGGCAAGGAGGTCTGACGTCACCGAAACTCTTCTGTCTGTATGTTGACCGGCTGATTCGTGAGCTCAGCAGCACTAGGGTAGGCTGTTCAATTTGACGGTACACTTGTCAATAACATAAGTTACGCTGATGATATGGTGCTGCTGGCCTCATCAATCAGCGCCCTTAGGACGCTGTTGTCGGTTTGTGAGCGACATGCGGAGGCCAAGGGTCTCACATATAATGCAAGATAGAGCGAGTGTCTATTATTCAAGGCTGGCAATAAGACCTACGATACTCCACCAGTAAAGCTCGTTGGGACCGCTCTAGAGTAGGTTACGTGTTTTAAATATCTGGGGCACTGGGTCACTGAGACGCAAACAGACAATAGTGACTTGGAGAGGGAACGTAGGGCACTGTCAGTCAGGAGCAATATGTTGATCCGGAGGTTTGCAAAGTGTTCAAAGAACGTAAAGGCTACTTTGTTTAGAGCATATTGCCAATCCTTTTATACCTGCAGCCTATGGGTCGACTATACGCAGAGGGCTTACAGTGCCTTACGAGTTCAATATAATAATGCATACAGGGCACTGTTGAGGCTGCCACGAAACTGCAGCGCATCGGGGATGTTCACTGAGGCACGTATAGATGACTTTTATTCTATCATACGCAAGCGTGTCGCCTCCCTGATGTGGCGGGTGCGGGGCAGCGACAACAGTCTCGTGTTGACTGTGGCAAATAGGGCTGATGGCCTCTTTTGGAAACACTGGACGAAGACGCAAGTGTTGCCTACAAACCGTGCCTAGAAGTAGTACCTGTATATTGACATGAAAGATTGATTTCATTTTTATACTTATATTATGTACTATACTAACACTAATTTTTGTAAGTTATTTATGTATTTACTAATAAAATGTGGATTGTAATTATCTGTAATTAAATGAATGTAACCATCAGGACTTATAATAAATACTGAAACCGCCAATTCGCCTTTAGATAGTTTAGTGAATAGTGCTCGTGCCTTCTCTATATGAACAATTTAGCAATTAAATATTTAATTTTCAAGAGTACAAGCGGACTTAATGTCTTAGTTAGGTATTGACAAGCTAGGTTGGTGCAGAGATAATATGGCAGTCCTATGTTAATAATGGATTTTAATTTTTATAACATTTTTTAGCCCCTCTTTTAACCTCACCGTATTCAAATAAAAATACCTCCACATGGCTGGACGTACATAAATTTTAAAACCTCAGCCACAAAAGAATTATGAATAAATTTTCGCCTCCATAATACGCAATCGAGCAGGGAGCCCCATATCGTTTCGTTACGACTAAATGAGCGATAACTCTTACGCTTTCCCCACATTATTCGATAAATCTCTGGACGTTTGTTTGTTGAAATCGTTCGGAAAATCTATCGAACGATAAAATTGAGTGCGGTCGATTGTACTATTGTATGAAAAGGTGAGAACAAGTGATTTATGTTAAGAGTGTTTGAAGTGAGTAGTCAGGTTAAATGCGTCGGTTGGTTTTGAGTTTTTGAGGTTATTTTGAGGGTAAAGTTTAGCTTGGTCATCAGAGACATTGGTGAAGCTAAAACATCGTGATTCCCTCACAATATTAGACTTTTAGTAAATATCGAAACCGCCAATCCGCCTTCGAAAAGCCCTCCCTAAAGGAGGACGGTAATAGTGGTATTATTATATCCATACTAATATTATAAATGGGAAAGTGTGTCTGTCTGTCTGTCTGTAAGTTTGTCTTTCTTTCACGGCAAAACGGAGCGACGAATTGACGTGATTTTTTAAGTGGAGATAGTTGAAGGGATGGAGAGTAACATAGGCTACTACTTTTTGTTTCTTTTAAACGCGAGCGAAGCCGCGGGCAAACGCTAGTAATTTTATATTTTGAGGGTGGTTTCTAAAGTTTTTCTTAGTCAAACTAGACGTCGGTGAAGATAAACATTTGTCAACCCATCAAGCTGGTCTTACAATGGATTGAACGGATCAAATTGCTCGTGCAAAGTTGCTGTTGAAATTATTAATTTAATACTTATCAACCTTACCAATTCTAATTAACTCTCCATTCATTTAAATTATCCCAATTATATTTGCTACTTACAAAATTAATCACCGGTCTTAAACAGTCCGTTTTATAGGTACAATTCAACAATAACAATAAAATGAAATACCTTACTAACTAGGGCAAAAGTAACGATAAACTCAGGTGGCCTTAACACAACGAAATAAAATAAAAGATAATTATCTAGTACCGTATAGTCAATAAACAAATAAGTATAACGTTCTAATAAACTTTAATGAGGATTTTAATCAATTCTTTAGCTGAAGTAAATTAAATGTTAACATATATTTTGTCTTAGATATATTTTGTCTCTATTTACACTTGCAGTTGGTCGTTTGTGTGAAAGTGACAGAAATAATGCTTTGTCAATGTATGTTTTATTCGAGATCGATATAAATAAACGTTGCTTAAGAAAGTTGCTTATGAATAGCAAAATTACCAATCTTATATTTTGATTTTATTGACAAAATCTTGGAATGAAAATCTGTACTAATATTATAAATGCGAAAGTAACTCTGTCTGTCTGTCTGTCTCTTCTTCACGCAACCACTCAACCGATTTGAATGAAATTTGGTCTGGGACCCGAGAAAGGACATAGGATAGTTTTCATCCCGGAAATCCTCCGGGAACGGGAACTGAAGTCGCGGGTAAAAGCTAGTATATGATAAACTACATTTTCAAGATAATAATAAAATAAAAATAATTCGCAATTAGGGTCCGTGCAAACGGGCCACCGACCACAGGCACTGACTGCGCTACGCGAACACTGCTGTAGCGAGTGACCGCTACCGGCTGCACGTGTGTGGCGCTTCTAAGCAAAGTATATGAAAAAGTATGATAAGTGCCTGGCGCTGGCTACCAGTGGCTGTAGCCCGTTTGCGCGGACCCTAACAAACATCCATACATACAAACTTTCGCATTTATAATATTTTTAATTTTAATTGTCACCGCCGTCTGCGGTGGTAATAATCATTCACAGAATCAATAAACATTCTAATATACTAACAGTTCTAAGAAATAATTCCATTAAATTGGTCCAACCCTATCAAAATACCAATTATATAAATGAGGAAATATCGGCGCGTAATAAAATATCAATTTAATTGATCTAGTTTGTGATATTTTGTGCCAAAGAACGTGAATATTTTGTTCTTTGTTTGAGAATTTAACAGTGGGAATCTGAGGTATTTTGCGAGGGCGTTAATTTATCGAGAATTAATTTTATATTGAACACTTTGTTTATTTATTTAATAAGAAACGTTTTGTTTTTAATGTTTTAATGTAATAACGGTACATTTGTGCAGTGGCCGGCAAAAAAGATGTTTATGTACTCGCGTGAAATCTGGGCAGAGGCGTAGCCAAGGCATACCTTCGTTAGTCTATGAAATAAGCTTTCTTGCGATCAAGGCTTGTGCAGTACTTTACTCAAATCATCATCATCTCCCTACCCTTTTTCCCAACAATGTTGGGTTCGGCTTTTAGCCTAACCGGATTCAGCTGGATATCAGTTTTTTACTGATTATCAGACCTCCACAAGTCAATGTTTTATGTGTGACAGACAACCGGAACCAACAGCTTTACGTGCTTTCCGAGGCACATGATGACTAAGACAAACTTTTTTTTTAAATAAACACATATAAAATTACAAAAGATTAACATTTTAACTTTTCTCAACGACCAACCGACAACCGGCTGTCGGGCTGCTATTGTCTTTCTATTGTGTCCCAAATCACGTGATTAAGATTATAGGAAAACAGTTAAGATTTTTCTTAATAAAAATCTGATGGACCTATGTGTTGTTTTACTTGAAAAGTAAATAACTATTATTGCAAAAATTCACTGCAAGATAAATTATTTTTATTGTGTTACCATAATGCGCTTTAATTTAAATGGTCCTTATAGTCTTGCTACCAGTTTCTGGTTACAATTTAAAGCATTGACAGCTTTTAAACACACTTGTGTATTTGTCTTTCTTTTTACAAATAAAAATGGTTGCCACACACGAACCGATATTGGTTATAAAATACAATGGTTTTTTTCTCATTTTTATTAGGGTTCTGTACCGTTCCCATTATCCTCTAGCCTTTTCCCAACCCTGTGTTGGGGTCGGCTTCCAGCCTAACCAGATTCAGCTGCGAAGCGACTGCCTATCAGACCTCCACAATCCAGTAACTGGGCGACATGATACCTCTTAGTTAGACTGATCAGAGTTTTTGGCTTATCCGTAATAAACGACTGTCAAAGTTCTACGATTGACAACCGGCGTAGAGGCGCCTTATCCACTGGGCCATCACGACATTTATACCGATTCTGTACTGTTCCGAAAGGTTTAAATTCCCAACGCAAAAAGTTTGGTTGTAATGTGTGTATGTCTGTCCGGATGTGGCACCGTAACTCTAATATGACTAACTGATTTAGATGCGTTTTTTTTTATTTGAAAGTAAGTTACCTAGCAATGTTTCTTAGACATGTATCACCAAATCTGTTTCAGTTCTTTTGTTAGCTACAGTCGCAATCTCAATAAATTCGAAAGCGAGGATTTTTATATTTTTTAATTTTATAACAAGGTTTTATTTTCTTTTACCTGTCCGTTTTTCTGTCATCTTATTTTTAGTTCATTTTATAAACGAGTAACAATAGCTTGTTTTTAAAAACCTATTTTTTATTATTTTGAGCGGTGGTAAACATTTGGCCCGCCTCTGAACGCTATCATACGCAACAATAGTAAAGTTTAAACCAAATCCATTTAGTAGTTTTTGAGTTAAAGCTTAACAAACATCCATCCACCCTCACCAACTTACATTTTGAATATTAGTAGAATAATAGTTGTGGTTGTACTGAACCCCAATTCTGACAAAAAAAAAATGGCTTCCACAGTCCATTCGATATTTTAACCAATAGTTTTTTTTCTCTTTATTGATTTTGTATTAAGAGAACGTGTAAAAAACATAAGATTCTTGGTTATCGCCCAATCTAAAAGGTGCGAACAGTTTATTAGGTGTCAAAGCTTTAACCGTGTAATCGATTTAAATCGATACAATTTATCATCGATTAATCTGATTAATATCGTGTTTCGTTAGTATCGGATAACGAATATCGATTAAAAATAATAGGCGTACTAGGGGACGGTTTTCGATATTTTATCTGTAGGAAATTAAATATTGATACCTAATATTTTATGTTTTTTGATAAAATACCATTTTGTTTTGATTAAGTAATTTGGAGATAAGATATTAATTTAAAGGGTTCTCGGGTGTTATGTTTTATTTGTGTTGCATAGACGGCGCGTTTTGTTCCACGCGCGCCTCAAAGAGAAGTAGTCAGCACAGGAAGGGGCCAACAGGGCCAACGCCTGCCGGGGTTGCGGAATGTTTATAACAGTTACCGTGACCCTTGAACATAAAGGGCAATCGAAGGAACATGAGTGGGTTTTAGTCAGTAAGAGTCTGACACGCCCTCCCGCCGCACCCAGGACGGGAGCAGTCATTGGATGATTTCCTACTCACCAAAAAAAAATGTTTTATTTGTGTTTATTTTGAAGCTTGTTATAAAATTTTGAGACAGCCTTGAGGAGTTCATTCATTGAACTTTGACAGTCGTTACGGGTATTCAGAAGCCAGAAAGTCTGACCAGTCTAACCAAAGGGTATCGTGTCGCCCAGTTACTGGGTTGTACAGGTCTGATAGGCAGTCGCTTCACGTAAAACACAGACTGAATCTAGTTCGGCTGGATGCCGACCCCAACATAGTTGGAAAAAGGCTAGGGAGATGATGAGCCTTGACGAGATCTCCACAATACCTCAAAATAATTAAAATTTAACTACGTACAGTACTTACTACAAACTGCTTACACAACAGACAGCCAATCAAGCAAGGTCCATTGAAAATCAGCCTTTGTATTAAACAATAAAAGGTCCATAATGAAGTGAAACTGTGCTAGTTAACGGAATATTTTGTTTTCATTAAGATTATCCTGCTAACGAAGTTCTTACTCAAGTTTGCTCATTTTAGCGTTTTAAATGAAAATATGTTTATTTGTTTACGGGTTGTGCTCGAATTAAGGTAATTACTGTTTACTTGGTGTTCATTGTTTTTATTGAAACTGTTTTTTAGTTTAAGCTTGGATGGGTTCCATAAAAATATGCAATGACGTATGTTTCATTAGCTTAGGTAGTTAACTAAATGTTATCAATCGTGACTTGTATTTTTATTAAAAATTGGCTTTTGCCCGCGACTTCGTCCGCGTGGAATAATAGTTCCCGTTCCCGGGGGATTTTCGGGATGAAAACTATCCTATGTCCTTTATCTGGTCCCAGACTATATCTGTACCAAATTTCATTTAAATCGGTTCAGCGGTTTAGGCATGAAGAAAAGACAGACATACAGACAGATAGACAGACAGACAGAGTTACTTTCTCATTTATAATATTAGTATGGATTGCCTTCCCACAAAAAACGTGACTACATTTTTTTTTTTTTAGTTTCTTACCTTACATCGGTATATTATAAAGACGAGCACGAAATTACTACACGACATTAATTTTACGAAGATTTCATACAAAAGATTAAACTTCAAAATTGACTCTACCTCACGCAAATAATTTGGCTACTATGTCAAGTTTATTGACAACAATCATTCTGTCAGTGATAATAGAAACGATTACAGTATCACGTTATAATAATAACTAGCTTTTGCCCGCGGCTTCGCTCGCGTTAGAAAGAGACAAAAAGTAGCCTATGTTACTCTCCATCCCTTCAACTATCTCCACTTAAAAAAATACGTCAATTCGTCGCTCCGTTTTGCCGTGAAAGAAAGACAAACATACAGACAGACACACTTTCCCATTTATAATATTAGTATGGATTAATTATTTTTACCGACTCTCATAACTTTTATTTTTTCCTTGAAACATCTAAAGCTGAACTAAGTCTCTACATTAAAATCACACCACATTTCTTAACTAAAAGTCACACACAAGTCCCACCCAAAAGTACCTAAGTCGTAAAAATAAACTACATCTGTACTTAAAATGTTTATGCCACCATCTCGAAGTCGCCATGACACTTTGAAACCAAATTCGACCTTTTGCACACTGAAAGCTGAAATATTCTTTCAGTGAACACTCTAGTTCCATTTCCTAGACGTCGCGATGGCTAAATCTACGCTTAAACCTTTTCAACCAACTTGACCTACTTGGTCTCGCTTGGTTTAAGTTAAAAGCATCAAATTGTGTTGCTAAATTACAATTTTCTTTTTTTTTTCAAAATCTTTTACCAACAATACCTCACCTTTTATTTCATTTGTATTTTAAGTTTTAAGAATAACATAGTCATCATCTGACTAGCCTTATCCCAACTATGTTTGGGTCGGCTTCCAGCCTAGCTGATAGAGGAAAGTTTTTATTCTATAAAAGATTTTTTGAGGAAAAGCTCATGTTGCTACAATTTTTTCAAAGATTGACACTATTGACATTGTACAAAATAACGCACAAAAATTTGCACGCTTATAATGTTAAGCAAAACATGTATGCTCTTTATTTTAAACATTTGTACCACCTTCTATACCGTGTTTTATGCAAATAAATAATTATCTATCGATCTATCTATCTAGCCTAGCCTTCAAAGTTCTACAAATGACAACCGGAACCCAACAGCTTTACGTGCTTTCCGAGGCACGAGATGTCAGTGATGTCCAAGATAAACTTTAGAAAGTAATTATAAATTGAAAAAGTTACAGTCGGATTGGAACATACACGAGAGGCGGGCGCCTTATCCACTGGGCCATCACGACATTTTTTTAACCCACAACCTAAAATAATAGAATTAACACTCAAAAACATTTCATCATAAAATTTTGTGTTAGAAAAGATTTCTCGTAACTTAAACCACAAAATGGGCACTTTGAAAGTTTCCAATGTTGACTTCAACTTTCCTTTTAGTATCGATTTATTGTTTCTTTAATTTTATTTTTCTCTTATCATTAATTTAGTTTTCAAACTTGGAAACGCGGAAAAGACTTTTAGTGCTAAAATCGAAGTTATGCTTTGAGTTCTCAAGAAACGGTGTCCTATTAAAGTTAGCTTTTAAATGTAGGACGGATATGAAAAGTACAGGAGAATAAACTATTTGGTGTACAGCTAAAAATATACATTTTTATTAACATTATTCACATCCTCGTAGAGGCGATCGGCGGCGGTGACCTCTCGCGCCCAGCGCTGGTTCAGGCCATGCTGCGGGGCGAGACGGAATGGGATGCCGTCGCCTCCTTCTGCGAAGCAGTTATGCTAGTGAAGGAAGCGGCGGCGCGCGAGAGGCAACGACGAGCCTCTCGCCCCGGACAAAGACCCAGGCGAAGACGTCGAGAGTCGCAAGATGACTACCGGCCACCGTAGGCGCGGTTCTGCGGATGGCGAGCGATGGGTAGCTCGCCGCCCGGCTGGGACCAGGACCGCGTCGACGGCGCGTTAGTGTTCCACGCGCGCCTCAAAGAGAAGGAGTCAGCACAGGAAGGGGCCTAACAGGGCCAACGCCTGCCGCGGTTGCGGAATGTGTATAGTAGTCACCGTGACCCTGGAACATAAAGGGCAATCGAAGGAACATGAGTGGGTTTTAGTCAGTAAGAGTCTGACACGCCTTCCCGCCGCACCCAGGACGGGAGCAGTCATGGGATGATTTCCCAATCACCAAGAAAAAAAAAAAAAACATTATTCACATGAACTTGTAAGTTTTTTTTGGCTAGGCCTGACACACTCTTCGACTGATTATGAGACAGTAAAGATAATATGCCTCAATTACAATTTTCATATTTTTTTTTAAATGTAATAAAAATATTACTCATTGTCACAGACTCATGACAACTGTCACGAGATCACCGAAAGAGTGGTCGCATTCCAGCGACGTGCACAGATAAATGTAAATAATCTTCTTCTTAACGAAAAAAAGACAAAAGTCTTAAAATTTTCTACGCTAAACGTTAGACAGCTGAGTACCAATGTTCAACTGAATGGAACAGAGTTGAACCCTGTTGAGTCAACAGTTTTTCTTGGATTAACTATTGACTCCAAATTGCAATGGGGGCCACATATTGAGAAATTATCAGGAAGACTAAGTTCCGCCGCCTATGCTGTTAAAAAAATTCGCTATATAACTGATGTGGATACAGCCAGAATTGTATATTTCAGTTATTTTCATAGTCTAATGTCATATGGGATTCTTCTCTGGGGAACCTGCGCGGACATCAATATCATCTTTGTTTTACAAAAAAGGGCTGTTCGAGCTATTTATAACCCTGGTCCGAGGGATTCTCTTAGAGAAAAATTCAACGACGTGAACATTCTGACTGTAGCTTCACAATACATATTTGAAAATTTAATATATGTTCATAAAAACAAATCGGATTTTAAGAAAATATCTGATGTTCATAGTTTTAATACCAGGAACAAAGACACCTTGCTGTACATCACACTCGCCTCCACAGAGTAGGCAACTCGTTCATGGGTCAATGTATACGTTTTTATAATAAACTTCCCACAGATATCCGAGAGTTACCCATTAGAAGATTTAAAAGCTGTATTAAAACCAAACTATAAAATTAAATACAAAAGGGTACTATAAAATTTCAGAATATTTAGAAGACAAAAAAGCTTGGGATTGAACCGCTCGCTCTGCTAATCACTGCTAATTCATACCATATATTTTTTTTGTTGTATAAAAAAGAACCATATTGCCTATTATTGTAAGTGTACAAATCATGTAGAATGCACTATTAATATAACTATTTTGCACGCGACTTGTAAGCCCACTTTTTTTATGTTCCTACAAGTAATATTGTGTCGGTTCGTGGAGCTCCTTAAGATAAAGTTGAGCTCACGATGCTTGTTGAGGCAGGTGTACCTAAATATTGTAATTGGAACTTTCCTCAAGAGGCCTGACCGAAACGTATTCTGCATGGTTCGTTGCACAAAAAATGAATCTATGTCTGGACTTTAAAAGAGACGATAATCCTTTGAGTTTGTTTCGGCATTTCTTCTCAGAGGTAGTCAGCTAGGAAATGCCGACTCCATCTAGTTTAAAAAAAAATGACATGTAAAAGTGATGTAATATCCTACTTGCATAATAAACAATTTCAATTTCAAATCGTACAGAATGTAGTCGAGAGTTACCTACAATGATTTATTATTATTAGTAAAAAGGTGTAGATAGGTTACTTATAACACATTCTGCTTCAAAAACGGCACACTAACGCACACATACAATAGGCGAGACGACAAAAAAAAAAGTAATTAGTCCGTCAAATATATAATCAAAAAATTTTGAACACGTATTTTTTCTTTTTTCTCGTAAACGAAGAATGACGACGATACAGTGCGTTGAAGTTGCGCGTGACGTCACAATAAGATACAATTTTTGCAGGACGATGACGTCAAAAGCCCCCACTCCGGGACTTTGTTGCTACTTATCTTGGTATTTTTTAATTAATTTGATCAAGCATAAAATACGGACTAAACAGAATGCCATTTTTTTAATGCTGTCGTCATCCCTATTAGACTTCAACGTTAGGATTCAAGTATTGCGAGTGAAAAAGAAACGAAAATAATTTTTGACAATTATAATTTGGTCAAATAGCTTCATTTTAAAGTGCCACATTCTGACTGCCTATAACCTATCTACACCTTTTTACTTATAATATCATTGGGAACCTACTATTATTATACCTAATAGGTTGTCCAATAGTACTTAGAATACCGTTTCTATACGACCAATGGTCAAGCAGTATTCATGTCGATGTAATTTATTATGCACTGCAAGGGGCTGTAGCAAGAATGTAAAAGAAAAGACTGTAAAAAAACCGTTAAAGCCGGTGCATTAAACTAGAATAGGTAACTGGGTTCTGGTTTTAGAATTCATTAATAGGTCGATTAATTTTACATTTAGCTTCGGTGTAAAGTAAAAGGCTAAATGGTGTATTAGTGGATCATCAATGGTTGTAATTCATACTGATATTATACCGTCTGTTATCTTTTCACGAATAAACTACTGAAAGATTGAAATGTTCTAATAAAAATACAATACTTATAAACATACAGGGCTGAAGCTACACTGTGTTTGGACTTTTTAGGTGCTTTTTACGTTATTAAATTAAAATCGGTTTACAAATCACATAATTTTGGACTTGAATGTTTTCATTACATACTTCAAGATCGCAGGGTCCGGTGGTAAAAAAAAAAAAAACTCTAAAAAAGTTTTGTCTGTCTGTTTTTTTTTTGTTCCGACTAAACTCATACGATATTACCGAGACATTTACTGGCATGGCTGATATTATGGCTTACTTATTAAAATTTATATAAAGAAGGAACAATATTGAAACTTAGGTAAAAACTCCTACTGGGAAAAATCACATAGCCAGTTTCAACCGCAATACCTTCAAATAGATAGGTAACAAAACCGACTAAAAACAGTTCATACCTCTCCCATCTTAAATCAAGGTGCAGCTAATGAGTGCCGCGAGAAGGATGAATGGCCTCAAATTGCAGACGGAACGAGATCGACTTCGATTAATTGAGGGAAACTTCCATTAACTAAAGGTAGGTGTTCATCAGCGGAGGATTTATTTAGTAGGAGGAAGTTTCGGTTCTTTGGGGAAAGTAAACGGTTTTTAATGCAGTCAGTTTTGTTCAGCACAAGTGAGATGCGTTAGCTTTGTACGTTTCGTTTGTTTGTTTCGTGTACATTAGTATTAAGTTTTTGTTATTAAAAATATATGTATTAGTTTATTTGTTTAAGATTATTTTATGTATTTTATAATATGGGCCTCCGATGCATGAAATAAAATGATTTTTATTATTATTATTATTATTTGTATGGGTCTTGAAAACAAAATGTTCCTGCTTTTATTTACTACTAACTTTTGCCCGCGACTTCGTCCGCGTGGAATCTGTGTTCCCGTTCCCGGGGGATTTTAGGCGTGAAGAAGAGACAGACAGACAGAGTTACTTTCGCATTTATAATATGAGTACGGATAATATGCATGTATTATGTGCATATAATTTATCAAGTGTTTAAAATAGCACTGAAATCCGTTGAGTAGTTTAAAAGATCTAAGCGCACAGCGGAAACGACGTCATTTGATACTATGTAAAGATTTCATAAAGAAAATTACGCAATGCCAAATTCATTCAAATTAAATTTACAACAGTTATCAACACGGAATATTCAGTGGTTATCAATTACTGACTACGCAAAAAACAACGATTTTACACAAACACTAATCAGACTCAGAAAGCTTTCGTGTCTTTATACATATATAAGCTAACTATAGTTAACTAAATGTGCGTAGTCTCTAAAACGCAAAAGACAACATAAAAAAGAAAGTATATTTTAACAATAAAACAAAATAATCCCGTTTGTGTACTCCGACCCTAAGCCCCGTGAAAAGTAAACTTAAAGTCCGGAGACATCCCTAGTTATCTTTTTCTTCGAACATTCTAGAGACGGAAAATCTTAGTTCTTATATGACAGCCTTTGTGGAAGCTTCTAGATAAATGGTTGTTGCTATTATACTATTGCTTGAAAACCATTTTTCAGTTACATCCTAAAAGTCTTTTTAAAGTACGAGTTCTAGCTACATCTATTGTTGAATGTTGAAGTGCAATGACGATCTTACATGGCGATATTAAAGTTTGACGCAGCTTTTTTTTATGGATGAAAAATCATCAAATGACTTTCCCCGCCCTGGATGGAGCGGCAGGGAGTGTCAGACTTTTGCTGACTAAACTCCACCCATGTTCCTTCAGTTGCCCTTTATGTTCCGGGGCCGTTGTTCCTATTAGAACTATTAAATCTATAGCATGATTTGTACAGAATCTCATCTAAAACCGTCGTCGTGTTTATCAGACACAACACCTGTCTACTCGGAGGATCCTCCCTTTTCAAAGGAGGTATGGGGAACTTTACATTCTGTTCCCCATACTCTAAAATACTATTATATAAGACGGGCCTGTCGGTCTAGTGGTCAGTAGCTCTGACTGCTAAGCCGGACGTCGTGGGTTCGATTCCCACCCAGGACCAGCTTTGTGTGATGAGCATGGATGTTTGTTCTGTGTCTGGGTGTGATTTATCTATAATATGTATGTATTTAAAAATAAAATTATATAAGTATGTTTATCAGTTGTCTGGTTACCATAACACAAGCTCTGCTTAGCTTGGGATCAGATAGCCGTGTGTGAGTTGTCCCAAGATATTTATTTAAGATATTTATTTATTTTACAATAAATTAATAGTGATTCATTCTTAAAGTTCGAACCTTTGATTGTTTAACGGGTTTTGTTTCAAGGATTTTTTTGAGACGATGAAGGTTGTTCACAATCGCAATCACGTGTTTAAGTATCGTACACTAGTTCCCAGTCATCCTATATACATATACTTATCACATCTTTATTGCTTCGAAGGCCAGCTTTTATACTTTTTTGCCCGATCCCTTTTCATGTTCTTAACTTTAGTATGTCTCTAGCAGCTCAAAAAAAAAAAAGTTTATTTCTCACCAGTATAGCCACACAATAACTTATTAAAGTACTTAATACTAGGTAATTATACTAATGCTAGTACTAATCCCAGTAGTAAATAGTAGTTAGGTATTTAATGTTTACATGACTATAATCCTGCAGCTTTTGTAGTGGCAGGGGGAGGTTGCTAGAGATGTTGACTCTATCCTCTGAACTAGACATGGCCTGTATCTCAGAGAAAATTGATTACCAATAAGTCCCAGTGGGTTACCAAAACGTTTAAAGTAAGACTGTTTTATTCCTGTTCCAGAGTGTGCAAGTGACCGCGTTAGACACGTTGTCTAGCGCCGGTTCTTTCCCATTGAAAGTAATATCGAAGTAATAGTGCTATAAGAGCTTGTGGTAGGCCCACTGTTTCTAAAAACGATACTCTGCATTACGCTTATCAAAAAAATATCTCGATAAATCATCATATTCAGACAACCGAAAACCGAAGCGTAAATCTTTATGAAAATATTGTGAAGAAAGCCAATTGCAAATACTTTCTGTTCCTCATGAAAATGTCGCCATAGCCGACTTGGAGGGAACAATGATAATACTGAGAGGGCCTTAGGGAATTGTGCCTACGCGGACATTGTAGCTCCCGTCAATGTTGGCGGTTTAGATACCAAGGCATTACTGCTTCCCTTTTCAACCTTTCGACGACCAAAGGCAGCCGGCGGTCGCGCTGCTGTTGTCTTTCTATTGTGTCTCGAATCACATGTGTTCGAAGGTTTAATTCACTAACATCTCCGTAAATAATGTTACAATTGTAAATTAAATATTCCTTTTACAGTGGTTTATGAGATTTAAAATTAAACAACCAATAAATCCCTTAATGAGAAAATAACTACATAATTACACCATAGAAAGACAATAGCAGCGCAACAACAGCCGGCTGTCACTTGGTCGTCGAAAGGTAACAGTGCAAACTCCTGATATAACTACAAGAGCACGTAAGTATTTTTTTTATGGAAAAAATCGCAGCATCATGCTGAGATAAGAACCGTTTTTGGCCTCGCACAGGTATTTTGTTTTTGTTATATTATTTCATGTTTTTTGTTTGTGTTATTTTTCTTTTCCTGTGTGCGACCAAAATAAATGTTTTTCTTTCTTTCTTTCTTTTCTTAAGTATCGAATGCAACAACAGAACAGCGAGTCCACCTGTAAAGGGTCTAGTTATTGACGTATGACGACAAACGTATCGACGTTTGTCAACGTCCCCGGTCTATCTGCGTATGTTGCTATTCATATTGTCTTCAAAAGAATGGGACGTGATGTGACTTTGTGTCAACTACTTCGGTGTTCCCTTTGAGAGGTTTAAACCCGCACCGGGATTACGTATCTTGCAATAGCCGAGCGATCGCGATAATTTAGCAATATTTGCTGCTCAAACGTCAATTCAAAATACGTCACGTCAAATAGCAATCTAGCGATAGTGCTGCCTCTGTGGAGCAATCAGTTAACTAAAATATGCATGTTTCGTTTGGTGGTTTCGTATTTAGTATGGTTTTTAAGAGCAAAATTAAGTTTTTTTTGTTAAAGGTGATATTTAATTAGTTCCAGCGATTGCTACTTTATCGTCATCGTAGCAATAAGTGCAGTAGAACAATCAGCGAGCGATTAGCAATCGGTTCATACATAATACGATTTTTTTTGACGATCGCGCGGTGCTCGCGCGGTCTTTGCGCAAATATTGCTGATTGCTGTTTCATAGGTAATAGCCCCGCCGAGCATTCACGAACATACACGAACACACACGAACATTTGGTTCTTACGTATATGTACAATCGTTACATATAAATACTCACGTAAGCTTTTATTGGTTATGGTTTGTTATGGGACATTTAAAGAACATAATTATAGTGAAATTATTCATCATCAGAATTAACATAACACTACTCTGTTTTTAGGGTTCCGTAGTCAACTAGGAACCCTTATAGTTTCGCCATGTCTGTCTGTCTGTCCGTCCGTCCCCGCTTAATCTCTGTAACCGTTAGCACTAGAAAGCTGAAATTTGGTACCAATATGTATATCAATCACGCCGACAAAGTGCAAAAATAAAAATTGGAAAAAAACGTTTTATTAGGGTAGCCCCCCTATATGTAAATAGGGAAGTGGTTTTTTTTTTAATTACAACCCTGACGTGTGATATATTGTTGGATAGATATTTAAAAATGAATAGGGGTTTACTAAAATCATGTTTTGATAATGTCAATAATTTCGGAAATAATCGCTCCAAAAGGAAAAATCAAAGCGTCCACCCTCCCTCTAACTTTTGACCCGTAGGCTTAAAAAATATGGAAAAAATCTGGAAAGTTGAACTTTATAAGGACTTTCTAGGAAAATTATTTTGAACTTGATAGAAAGAACAATTTTTGTACAAAAAAGACAAAAGTGTTGTACAAAATATTTTTTGCGTACTTAGTATGTCAACGTAACAAATAGCCTTTTTTTAAACTTATAAGTAGGTACACTTATTGTGACGGATGGGAAACTACGGAACCCTACATTGAGCGTAGCCCGACACGCTCTTGGCTGGTTTTTTTTTTAATATCGATAAAAACGAGTCTATTTTTTTCCGTCAATTTTGGGAAATAAAAACACGTTTTCTAAATTAATACATTAATGGCTGATTTTTCAGTCACCAGTTAACTTCTATCTGAGGATGATATGACGGTTTGACATATCCGCACTAATATTATAAATGCGAAAGTAACTCCGTCTGTCTGTCTTTCTGTCTGTCTATCTATCTGTCTGTCTGTCTGTCTATCTGTCTGTCTGTCTCTTCTTCACGCCTAAACCACTGATCCGATTTGAATGAAATTTGGTACAGATATAGTCTAGAACCCGAGAAAGGACATAGGATAGTTTTCATCCCGGAAATCCCCCGGGAACGGCAGCTATTAATCCACGCGGACGAAGTCGCGGGCAAAAGCTAGTTTTCTATTCAAAAAAACTTTTTCCAAAAAAAAGATAACCGACTTCAAAACCGAAAAGCTCAAAAATAACTATTTCGGAAGTCGGTGGCTTCTCTTCTGCCGGTCGAATTGTGTTGCCTTGCCACCGACTTCCGAAATAGTTATTTTTGAGCTTTTCGGTTTTGAAGTCGGTTATCTTTTTTTTGGAAAAAGTTTTTTATTTTTTACTTTTTAGTTAGAGTCCCAACTACGTTTTAGAGTAACTTTAAAAAAAAATGTACGTTTTTCTATAAAAAAATTGAGGAGTTCCCTCGATTTCGGCATGATACCATCATCAGATCCTGGACCTGATGACAATGGGACCATTTGGGAAGTCTACCCTTTCAAACAAAAAAAGAATTGTTCAAATCGGTTGGCAAACGACGGAGATATGCGCGAACAAACATAAAAAAAAAAAAAAAAACATACATACATTCGAATTGAGAACCTCCTCCTTTTTTTAGAAGTCGGTTAAAAACTGTCAAAACGTCAAACATATTCTTCAGATAAAAGTTATTGAAAAATCGGCCCTAAGCGTCGTTTCACATTGTTCTGATAACTTCTGATTAAAATATCTGGCAGATAAATTCATACAAAATGTGTACCTTTTTTGAATTTATCTTGTAGATAAATTCTCGAAAAAACTCGCGGTAAATATTTTGAATTAAGGTAAACTCATTATTACCCTTTATGTAACATCTTTGGGTGACACATTTTATTACAAGTACAAATCAGTGTGTGTCTTAAGTAACATACAACCAACAACATTCTGACTGCCCATAAAAGATAAAATCCAAAAGATAACAAGCAACATCTTTTTTCTTTTACCCTCCAACGCTAACAGCCGAATGGTTCACTAACAAGAAGGGACCTATTTTTTCCCCAAATCCGACATATTCACGGACATTTTGTGATAGTCTTGAAGATTCTGTCCATTTGTCAAAATCGACAGCTTGCTACGTTTCGCCTCAGAACATTTTGTGGACATTTTTGCTGTTTTTCGCAGTTTTTTTTTCAGATGTGACTATTTTGTTGGAGTTTAGTTGGCGTTGCGAGTCGGTTATTAGAGTAGGTGGGTTCTTGAGATGGGATTAGGATTCTTTCTATTTTGCTTGATTTATCGTAAAACTGAGGATTTGATTCTGGACAGCTTCACTAAGAAGTTCTTCAATATTACAACTTGTGATTCTTAAAATATTTTCATGTGGCTCACTACACTAATGTCCTAATAAAATATGTTTCATCATCATCTCCCAAGCCTTTCCCTAAACACTTTTTGGGGTTCACTTCTAGCCTAACCGGATTCAGACCAGTGAAGCGACTGCCTATCAGACCTCCACAACCCAATCACTGGGCGACACGGTATCCCTTGGTTAGACTCGTCATACTTTCTGGGTCCTGACTACGCGTAACGACTGTCAAAGTTCTATGAATAATAACCGGGACCAACGGCATCTCGTGTTTCCCTAGGCACGGGGTATTGATGATGTTCAAGACAAACATTAATGAAATATGTATGTTTCATTGAATCAAAATTGAGAAAACACGACCCCAAGTTCAATAGAATAAGGGCAGGAAGAAGAAGAATAAGAAAAACTTTGCCAAAATAGTATATTATTGCCCCGCCACAATGGATTAAAAAAAAATTAAAATTAAGTGGCAATCTCATGTCCGCTTTCTGTCAATCACCGCCCAAAAAAAACAGCAAAATAAAAACAATAACTCTTTTTACCCTCGAAAACAATTGAATCAAGCCCTCGTCGATCAAAAAATTGATATTTACTGAATAAAAAAACGGGGAAACAATAAACAATGACCTACTGAGTCAGTTTTACCTGATAAAATAATTAAGTGGACGCCAGGCGTGACGGATCGATTTTTAACGTGATGGACTTAAAAGGGTTGTGGGGTGGACATACGGGTTGAAATTTGAGGCTGAGACGCTGGTGACTCTAAATAAATATCTTGGGATGACTTACGCACGGCCCTCTGACCTTAAACTAACCAGTGTCTGTGCTTATGTAACCAGACAGCTGATTTACATAGTTATTTATTTTAAAAATACATAATTTATAGAGAAATGACACCCATGCATAGAAAAAATGCCATCATGGTCATCACACAAACTTTGTACTGGGTGGGAAACGAATCCACGACCTCCAGCGTAGCAGTCAAAGTCATTAACTACTAGACTTAGTTGTGGTATCGATCGATACTGTTCAATTTACCGCCCTTGCGGATCGGGTACATCTGAATGACATGGCCCGTCAAATTTAATTTGTATTTTATTGCAGTATCACTAGCAGTGGCCCGCTTTCTCTTGCGAGTATTATTGAAATCCATCTAGGGGCGTAATTTCTAAAATAACACATAAAAAAACATGAGCTGCTAATTTCAAGTCTATCTAACTATTTAGACTCTACTTTGAAGTTTTACTCATTCAAGAGAGTAAATACATAAAGTGACTAACGTATTAGTTGGTACCAACTAACACGTTAGAGCGCCTTCACACTAACGTTTGTCCAGCGTAGGCGTTCGATAAACGTATGCGCAGCGCAGACGCCGCAACTACTCGGCGCTGACGTCGCGTTGTTGCGGCGTCATTGCAAGGGTAAATGAATATGCTGCGTTAGCGCCGCAGGTGCGCGACGCGTGCGCCGCGTTACTACGGAGTACAACGCAATTGTGTGACGTCTGCGCCGCGTTTGCGCGCTCTTAGTCCTATCGGCAATACCATTTAACATTGAGTTTAAAACTTAATAGCTAATAGATAACTCAAATTAAATTTCACTTTGTTAAATGTTTGTGATGAATGAATGTTCGGAACTCCGCCACGCAAAAACTACTGAACTAATTTTGTTTAAAATCTACCGTAACAAAACTTTTGTATCAAAATAAAGAATAAGCTACGACATCAAAATCGCTATCACACTATGACTTACGGGGTCGGGGCAGTAACCAAATATTTAACAGAACGCGGGTGAAACCACAAGGGACAGTTACTAGTTAATATAAAAAAAATAATTAATGAAGTTAGTTACCATAGATACTATCATGTGTTTGTAAACAGACACACCTTAAACATGTCTAAAAATAAAACCTAATTTTAATCCTTTTTCTATTTTAATTTACAACCGCAGCGTTCTTCCATAAAATTCACCCCGCTACCCAATCACGATGCAAATGAGGGGTCAAACATAAACTTGTAATATTGACTAATTGTTTCCTGAAGACGTGGAGCTGTCTCCGTCTGCCGAACTTACCCTACTGACGGCAATCTACTTATACTAATATAATAAAGCAAAAGAGTTGGTTTGTTTGGTTGAACGCGCTATTAGAATAAACTTCTGGTCCGATTTGGGAAAATCTTTTTGTGAGGGATAGCTAATTGATCGAGAAAGGCTATAGGCTATATAACATTTCACTACAACCTACGGGAGCAGAGTACTAACCAAAGAGGCGGGAGGCAGCCAGTTATTATTTAAAACATATTTTTTTGCAAAGTCCGTTATTTTGTTGTCCGTCATACCATCATGTGTTTAAATAAACAGACACACCTATAACACACACGTATAAAAATGAAAGTTCATTTGAACCGTTTCCTATTTTAATTTACAACCGCAGCGTTCTTCCATAAAATTCACTCCCCTACCCAATCACGATGCAAATGAGGGGTCAAACATAAACTTGTAATATTGACTAATTGTTTCCTGAAGACGTAGAGCTGTCTCCGTCTGCCGAACTTACCCTACTGACGGTAATTTATTAAATAGTTGTGCAAACTGCGCAACTAATGATTTATAGCGTCAACTTGTGAATGCTTGCGTGAACTTCGTATTTCGGGTGTGTGAGGGTAATATCGGATGATTGGTCTGAATTTGGTGGCGTAACAGGTTTTACTTGTAGATGAATTTAGTTACTTTGTGTTTGATGACAGGCATTGTTTCTTATTATAATCATAATTCAGTCTTTTCATTTTTTTTTGTGTCTAGCTTTCGACTGCTGCTGCCCGCGTGGATATCAAACTTTCAGCCACTATGGGGGCCGAATTTCCAAAAATCCTATCTTAGTAAATACTTACTTTTTAGGGTTCCGTACCTCAAAAGGTAAAAACGGAACCCTTATAGGATCACTTTGTTGTCCGTCTGTCCGTCCGTCCGGCTGTCAAGACCCTTTTTCTCAGAAACGCGTCGAGATATCAAGCTGAAATTAATATCACATACTCGGGTCTGCTATCTCTTAAAGCAGTGAAAAAATCAAGTTTTTAAATCAACGCAATAAAAAGATACGGCGGTTTATATTGCAAATTTGGACATTTGCAAGGAAATCAAAACCTGTAGGGTACTTCCCATTGACCTAGAATCATGAAATTTGGCAAAAAGCAAGGTCATGTAGCACAAGTAAAGGGAAAACTCCGAAAACCGTAAATTTGTAGTTAGTTTACATCAGGCGTCCGTCTGTCCGTCTGTCTGTTAATAACCTTTTTCTCATAAACGCGTCGAGATATCAAGCTGAAATTAATATCACATACTTAAGTCTGCTATCTCTCACAGCAGTGAAAAAATCAAGTTTCTAAATCAACGCAATAAAAAGATACGGCGGTTTATATTGCAAATTTAGATATTTTCAAGAGAATCAAAACTCAAAACCTATAGGGTACTTCCCATTGGCCTAGAATCATGAAATTTGGCAAGAAGCAAGGTCATGTAGCACAAATAAAGAGAAAACTCCGAAAACCGTAAATTTGTAGTTATTTCACTAAAAAACAAATTAACGGAACCCTCGTTGCGCGATTAGAACTCGCACTTGACCGGTTTTTTTTAAAGGAACACACCCCCGTGGGTTATTCCCATAACCCACGGGGGTGTGTTCCTGAGATGAGCACACAGATTATCATTTTATACATACATAGATTACATCGCATTTAATTTTATGCGCAAATAATGTTAGAACAACAAATTTATGGCCATCTAATCCCAAAATAAATAGAGCCTTTTTAATTTTTATAATGATAGTGACCCTGACTGCTAAGACGGAGGTCAAATCTTTATGGGTATACCTTGAGTATGACTGTTTGCTCGTATATTACTTCTCTCTTTAATTTTGTACAGAATCTGCCTAGTTTTACATTAAACCAGTTATGAATAAAAAGACATCCTTGAAATAAATTATGAATGCCTTTTGAAGTTGACAAAAAAATAACTATCAGGTATCATATTGCATGAAAGCTCGACTTTTCTACCCCTACAAACACACTGGTATTCAAAGAATAATTGTAACCGAAATTTAAATAAAGTACGCAATGAACAAAAGTGCAGCAAAATAAACTTTTAAAGTAATGAATGCATGGTATGTTACTGCAAAGGAAAATTTTGTACATTTTTTAAGGTTTTGAAAAACTGTTTATTCATTAATCCTTCGAACACACGTGATTTGAGACACAATAGAAAAACAATGGCAGCCCGACAGCCGGCTATCGGTTGGTTGTTAAAATGTTAATATACAATTAAGTGTTTGGTTTGAATTTACCAAATTAGGCTGAGCCTGTGTTGGTAACCAACTGATATACATACAAAATATCATTAATAAAACACCCAAACACAAAGAAACATTCGTGCTCATCAAAGTTTGTCCTGGGTGGGAATCGTGTGGGATTCTCCGACTTGGCCCCAGTTTAAGGTAACAGCAATTTATCAAATTGTAATTAAATGCACTTCTGATAAGTGTGGTGGCGTTACAGAAAAAAATATGTCAAAGAATAATGTGATTTATTCTTCTATTTTTCTCTCCTAATTAATCTTTTATTTAAATTCACTTAGGAATCAAATAATAGTCAAAAAGTACACTAATAAATCAACTAAAACCCCGAAGTTGATACCACTCAAAAACCTAAAATGGTATTTAAAATTCGAAATCAAATCGGGACAAATGAAAGGCGAGAGTGGTTTATCCGAAAATACTTACTTTTGTTCAAAGACTTTGAATTTCAAAGTTTTTGATTGTTTGTCTAACAACATAAACAAGACGGATTGGAAAGTTTGAAGAGCTCATTAGTCTAAATAAATATTGTATCGTTTATTTTTCTTTTTGTATTAAGTACAAAAGTCAAAGAGGCATTTCGTTTCTCTTTGAAAACTTTCTGAAATCCTCTACTGATTAGCATCAACTTTGAGGATTCGATCGTTAATAGGGGTACATAAACCTGGCATTTTTTGACGCAATATATTTTATGTTTGTTGTTATGATTTTTGTTAGTGGAAAGAAAATTATGAACAAATAACATCCTCCATCCATTTTTTCTTTTTGGTGAGTGGGACATCATCCAATGACTGCTCCCGTCCTGGGTGCGGCGGGAGGGCGTGTCAGACTCTTACTGACTAAAACCCACTCATGTTCCTTCGATCGCCCTTTATGTTCCAGGGTCATGGTAACTATTATAAACATTCCGCAACCCCGGCAGGCGTTGGCCCTGTTGGGCCCCTTCCTGTGCTGACTCCTTCTCTTTGAGGCGCGCGTGGAACAAAACGCGCCGTCTACGCGGTCCTGGTCCTAGCCGGGCGGCGAGCTACCCATCGCTCGCCATCCGCAGAACCGCGCCTACGGTGGCCGGTAGTCGTCTTGCGACTCTCGACGTCTTCGCCTGGGTCTTAGTCCGGGGCGAGAGGCTCGTCGTTGCCTCTCGCGCGCCGCCGCTTCCTTCACTAGCATAACTGCTTCGCAGAAGGAAGCGACGGCATCCCATTCCGTCTCGCCCCGAAGCATGGCCTGTACCAGCGCCGGCCGCGAGAGGTCACCGCCGCCGATCGCCTCTACGAGGACACGTCGATGCTCCGCCCATGCGCGGCACACCTCTACTGTGTGCTCGACCGTGTCCTCCAGGCGACCGTTACTGCAGTGACATCCTAGAACATCTGATCCCAAACTAAGCTCAGGTAACCACAACTGATAAACATATTTATTTAATTTACCTCTCAGGCACAGAAAAAACAAACATGCCCCTCTAAGAGCAGTTAGCAAGTGACGGACTCCCTTCACTTGTTAACTTCTCTTAGAGGCAGGCATTGGCCCTAGATGACCATCTCCCTCACAAATGCCTCACATCGCTGCACATCGTCTATGTATATTACATAGACGAAGTGTGCGTTTCTTCAAGTTTATATTTTCGTTTTATACTGATATACTGTAATATACAGTCAGACATTGGAAGTCGACACTAAAAAGTAAAAAATAAAAAACTTTTTCCAAAAAAAAAGAAAAACTAAACATGCAAAAATAACTAAAATTTCGGAAGTCGGTGGCTTCCCTTCTAACAGTTAATTTGTGTTGCCACCGACTTTCGAAATTTTAGTTATTTTTCAAGTTTCAAGTCCTAAAAAGCCGCATCATAATCCGTTGGGTAGTTTTAAAGATCTAAACATATTTAGGGACAGAGTGGAAAGCAACTTTGTTTTATACTACGTAGTGAAATACGACCCAAAACCCAACTATTTTAACGAACCTTTATTTCGCAAACTACCAAGAAATGAATATTAAGTTCGTCAAACTTCTCCTCTGTATGTTTCTAAGCTTCTTGTTCGTACCGTTATAAAACTTAAAGTTACTGACTTAATATGGCTTAAGTTTGACATCAACTGTGCGCAAGAGTTGAGGCTTGCTCGGAATTTATGTTTTCAAGTACGTTTTCCTGCTATACGTGATTAATGTTTTTAATAGATATAATATTAGCTTTTGCCTGTGACTTTGTTCCTCTGCTGTCGCTAATGCGAATAAAGTTGTAGTTGCACAAACTGAACTAAATTTATGTTTAGTGCATCTTTTTTTGCCGGCCATTTCGTAAAATCGTTTCGGAAATTAGGTAAATATTAGTAGACTTTTCAAACTAAGATATTCTATAAACAATTTAGACGCAACTAAAATATGGTCACTAAAAATGCGTCAATTTACGTCAGACGCTGACTAATTTGACAGGACTTAACTAATAATAATCTTCTGTCTTTTCTTTATTAAATGGAAAAGAGATGCACTAAACTTAAATTTAGTTTAGTTTCTACCAACGTTCTTACCCCGAATCATATTTTAATCGATTTTGTGGTTTAGATGCGGAGATGTAACAAACAGACAGAGTTACTTTTACATTTATAATAAGTATTCGTAAGGATTTTAAGAGGACATCAGTAAAGATTTTTGTTAAGAGGATTGTGTGTTATAAATTATAATAAAATATAAACTATATTTTATATTTGACTTACCTTTGAAGGCACGATTGGTGCCAATCGCTGTGGTGCTTGTAACAGGTATATACTTTTTTTTATTACTTATGGGCTTGCTCTTGGTCCCAGAATAGCCCGAGGGCATAGACGGGGCCTACGATGGGGCGAGCTTACCCAAAAGATGCCTATGCACTCGTCTCTTGAATATATTCGGTTTATACGAATTTGGAAACAGACACACATCCATCAACCCATTCTCGCAAACGTTGTCATTTAAAACATTATAGACAAAACACCTATTAATTCACAAAATAACTAACTCCATTGACATTACTTACAAACTTAAACCCAAGCCTAGCGTAAGCAATTAATCCTTTCTTCTATAGATATTTTAACCCGTAAATGCCTCACAAAATAAACTCATATTTTACTTATTAATCCTTAAGCCAACCTTTATTATGAATTACGACTATCTCTAGTGAAAACTTAACTAACATATTTGATATTTAGGGACAATTTAGTTTATTAGTCGGCAGATTAGTTTGGCTCGGGTCGTTATTATTAGACTAGGGACAATTTTCAAATAAGTTAAGATTGTTATTTGGTAGATAATTTTATGTAAATTTTGTTGTTAATGATACTAATAATCAAACGATTTATACTTTGTAATCTTCGGATATAGATAGACACAAAAGTGATCATGTTTCCAAATGTAAGGAATCGCCGAAGAACAAATGACCAGGGAGTACTCTTAACAAAACTTATGTATAAAAAACCTAGTCTTACTTTATTATTTACTAACTTTCGCCCACTTCTTCGCCTGTGTGGATGTCAACATTTCCATCCCCTATTATAACCCTTTTGATGTTGAAATTTCTAAACATTCTTTCATAGTGGATACCTACTCTACACAAGGAATACCCTCTCCCAGTTTCATGTCTCTAAGACTAGCGGTTTGGGCTGTGCGTTGATATATTCTACAACCAGTCATATCAACAACCAAATACGTACCATCCGTACTAATATTATAAATGCGAAAGTAACTCTGTCTGTCTGTCTCTTCTTCGCGCCTAAACCATTGAACCGATTTGAATTAAAATTGGTACAGATATAGTCTGGGATCCCAGAAAGGGCATAGGATAGTTTTCATCCCGGAAATCCCCCGGAAACGAGAACTATCATTCCACGCGGACGAAGTCGCGGGCAAAAGGTATGTACCTCAATATTTGTGTCGAGAATCACTGGTATAATTATCTCCTTTAATTGGATACTGATGCAAAACAACAAAACACCGCGTTCCTATGTATAATACCTTGCATAATTATAGTAAAGAAAGGCTGAGATTTTTCAACGATGTGATCACCCGTGCGAAGCCAAGGCGGTAGCTACTAGCTAGTAAATGTAAATAATATAAATATATATTTACCTGTTAAACTAATATTAAATTTGTAAGTAATCTAAGTTCCGATTTAATCGACTATTAGATGTAAGTAAATAGGTATCGTTTCAACTAATAAGTAAGTTTTAATTGATTTCGTGTAGACTTTCTGAGGTGAGAATAACTTGGGATTGTTGTAAAGAAATATTTATAGCAATTATGGAAGTTTATTTAAATAAAAAAGATTCCACATGCATTTTAGAGTTTTATACCATAATACAAAAATGGCATTTTGTGATCATAGCTCTTAATTACTTGTATAAGTGTAAATTAAAAACTTAAACTCCGACCTCGAAGTTATTAACATGACGACTGCATCTAATTTTTGTTACTTGCAGTCGAGTTGATAAATTCGAAATGGTTTAACCGATTTTGATGAAAAATATCTGAGAACCATTGCTAGATAACCTACTATCAAATAAAAACTGCATCCAAATTAGTTAACCCTTTTAAGAGCTACAGTTCCACAGACAGACAGACATACATGCAGGCAGACACACACACAACGGCCAAATTTATAAACCCCACTTTATTGCGCTGGGGGTTGAAAACCTGGTTAACTGTGATCGTTTTATTTTAAACTTATTTTATAAAAAGATGTAATGGGCGACTACACTTGGAGTATTTAGCAAAATACTTGCATTTCGATGCAACGTAATATGAACCTTACTTTAATAATACTAGAGCATAGTTTCTATTACCACAGGGAACGCAAATATTTTTGCTAAATACGTAAAGTGAAGTCGCACTATATGATATGAGCGCTTACGGGTATAAAATTATAATAATACCAGCCTATTACTGTCCCACTGCAGGGCAAAGTCCTCTTCTCATACAGAGAAGGCACGAGTATTGATCACCACGCTTGCTCAAGGCGAATATATTAATAGGTACCTTATTTTTTGTTCGTTTCTTTGGCAGAAAATTTCGAATTTCGTTATAATTTCGAGCAATCTAAGCCAAGGTTAAATTTGAGACAAGCTTGAGGCAAGACAGACATTAGTTAGATGAAAACAAAGCCTATTTCAGGCTGTTACCCATAAATCGTTAGAAATCAACCCTTGTTTATTTCTATGCAAATTCATCCTTTGTTATCTGTTTCCAACAATGATTCAACACAACACACCAAAACTTGAACCTTAGTCGTCACAAAATAGAATCCAATTTTGCTTAAACGGAAAACTTTATCCTCAACACGATATAGAAGCGTAGAACTGCGTTTCGTTTATTTGTTTAAGCGAAAATGGCTCTTGTTTAGTGAAGATTTTGTGGTTATTTTCGATTGTAATGAAACACCATGGCTTGATTTTCACCTGTAAAAATATTGAGCAGTAAGTTATGAGCTGATTTCGTACCCGTAGGAATAAAAGAGGGAAATGTTTTAAATGATGCGATAGTTTATGTTGGTTACAGATAGGGTACCTTTGTTTTGTTTTTATTTTAAAAAAATATGAAGTGTAGAAACTTTCACGTGCTTTGGTCACACACTTATTACTAGATCGACAGGCCCGTGAGATACATATATATTTATTGTTTGTTACATACACAAACCATTTTATAAGCTTCGTACTTCAAAATTTCCATACAATAATTATTTGTTTCATTGTCTGTCCGTGTCTTTGTTTACTTGTAATACACACTCTTACAACGCCACCCTATCAATCAGCTGTCGTCCTTTCAACCCTCACTCAAAAACTTTTTACATAATTTAAGGGTAACTAACCATCATTATTCTTAATTGTCAAAGTCAAATTTGAGTAAAAAATGAAACGTCAATCATGGGAATGGTTGTTTAATTAAAACACGGTCATCTTTTTTGATGGTGAAGGTAAAAATTTTGATATTTTTCCCGTTAACTTTTCAACGACCAAGCGTAAGCCGACTGTCGGGCTGCTATTGTGTCTCGAATCATGTGTTTGAAGGTTTAAACTTTTAACGACCGAGCGACAGCCGGCTGTCGGGCTGCTACTGTCTTTCTATTCTGTCTCAAATCACGTGTGTTCGTAGGATTAATTGAGGATGTAGTTGATTGGTCTGTGTGAAGTTTAAAAAGGTTTTAGAAAGTCAAAGTCAAAGTCAAAACTATTTTATTCAAATAAACCATTTACAGGTACTTTCGAATCGTCAAGGTGTCAGTCTGTCAGAAAATTGAAGCTAGTTGCTCGTTCCAAAAAGTAGATCACATGGAGAAGAGCGAGAAGAAACTCCATAGACACTCATTCATTGTTGAATGATGTAACCCAATTAGAGGTATGAGAAGCACAGTATAAAGTTTTGCATCTACTGTTGATATGGGAAGATCCTTCAACCAGACGGGTGTTTTGTCTGGTGGACTACTGTCCGATGGGTCTAGTAGGAATTTTGTATATACGGCAGTGGCGAAGGGTCCATATAACTCGATTCCCTCCGGCTTCCCTTCGCAAGTTCAGAATACAACTACTACTGGGTACTACAATAGTAAAAATGGATTGAACACACATTTGCTTATACAAGATTACAGCATGGAAGCCAATCACAGATTTTTGGTGAGGACTCTAGACCGCGTGCCTAAGTATTAACTAAGGTATGTTTTTTTTTGCTCCGGCTTACCTCTCCGGAAAAGTCACCAATTTTTCAAAACCAATTTTTGGGAGCTAAGCCGAAATCACGACAAAAATATCAGCTGTTCAGTACATTAAGCAAACATAAATGTACTGGACAGTTGACTTTTTTTCGCAATTTCAGGCTTCTTCTTTTTCGTTAACTTAAACAAAAATACTAGACTATTATTACCCCTCAGAAGAAAGGCCTTTTCTGATAATAATTTCTTTCAAACTTTCCCATTTTAATCATTGTCACGTTTAGCTAGACTCAAATAACCATTTAATTCAACATTATAATATTCAGACATAGAGCAGATTTAACGTAACCCGTACATTTTCATTAAAAATCCCTGAAAACTACAGAATTAAAACTCCTCCCATCAACCCTGTTACATTTGATTCCAACTTTAAAACGTATCATTGTATATTTTTATTCTGCAGTCAACCGAAAAAGTTAAAGGGTTCATGAGACCATCTAATTAAGTGGAATTTGTTGCGCTGACAGACTTTTAACCCTTCAGTGGTCAGCGAGGAGAATTAATTCATTCGGTCTGTATGGCCGGTGAGGGTTGACATTGCCGTGAAAGGCACAAAAGGTACAGATGACATGTGATTAGGATTTCGTACGCTTTTGGCGAGCAGATCTGTTGTGTGTCATTGAGTTTGTTGTTGTGTTGTCGTCGTTTCGTTGAATAGTCTATCTAGGTTGTACGGTGGGCCAAGCAGATAAGTATCCAGGGCCGTCAGGTACAGTTTAAGTTTTCTCAAAAACCCACAGAAATAAAAATCTAATAAAAATTTAAACTATAGTAAAAAATGACTAGTTCTTCAATTAGGTTAAATTTCATTTGAATACATTCATTGGTATTCAAGAAAACTTCAATTGTATATGACGGCCCTGGATACTTATCTGTTTTGCCCACGTACATTTTGAAAGATGTGGAATGTAATAAAATTACCTGTTACTGTTTTAATCAGACAAACATCACGTGGATGTGTTAGTAGTTCAATTTCAATGTTTAGAATGAGATGATGTTTAGATAAGGTTCTCTATTTAGGACCTGACAGAATACCAGCGCTGCGACTTTTTGACACAGCTTCATGCTGAGGCAGGAGCCTTTTCTGGCCTCGCACAGGCTATAATTGTACGCTTTGTTCGTCGAATTATTGTTGCTTTTAATTGTGTGTTTGTGTGTGTCCAGAATAAATGTGTTTTCTTTTCTTTCTTCTTTCTTTCTTCCATATTAAATTAGCTAAGTAATTATTGAAGCCCAGGAAAAGGTGGCGCGATGACTTTGACGCAAACCACGAGGGTTGGTTTGAGGTGGCGAGGGATAAGGAAATCTGGAAGGACTTGGGAAAGGCCTGTCCCCGCAGTGGGACAGCACAGACTATAGAAAAAAAAGTTAAAAAATTAGTTTCACTTAAACACAAAGTTGTTATTCGCCTCTAGTCCTATTTTATTGTACAACTGCAATTTTTTATGCTGGTGGACATGTGCAATTTTCTTATTTTATCTTTGTGTTATTGTTGTCCAAAATTACATAAATTGGACAAAAATGGCCTTGTACATATTATGGCCCACCCTAGTCCAGATTCGCCCTGCCAGGGTTGCAGAATTTGTTCGAAAGAGTTACCGCGGCCCTGGAACACAAAAGGCATTAGAAGAAACACGGATGGGTTTATGTCAGTAAAAGTCTGACACTCCCTTCCGCTTCACCCAGATCGTAAGGAATCATTTGAAGATTTTCTTTCAAGGGGCCTGTTTGGCCCCTTTTTGAAGTGTATTAAGTATCACACTACAAATAATATTTTTAACATCAATATTATTTTTCAATATTTTCTGTTTCTGTTGTTATTTTTAGAGCAGTATGTAATTGTGGTAGTAAAGTGATTACAACTATCTATTGGATGATGTTTTTTCATGGTTTAAAGATAAACTTCTGGTCCAGATTATTTACTATGTGACCTCTCCGAAAGGTAGGCTTCAAATTGAGAGTTTTTTTATGTTAAACAATGTTGGAAGTTTTTTAATGTGTTTTTAATGCAATTTTCGAGTTAGTTTAGGCCGTTGGGATGTAACTTACTTTGTGTTGTAAATATTTAAGGGTCATATTTTTGTAATTTTGTTAAAATTTAAAAACATAGGATGCCATGAGCTTTTGAAAATATATTTTTTGTTGCAAACAATTCTAAATGAAATTCATATGATTAACCTTTTCAATAGCTGGAATATGATAAAAGCGATTTAAACAAAAGAGAATATTTAAAATTTAAACTCAAAAGTAAAGATTTTTTCATTCCTCTGCAATTTTAATTAAATCTAATTTCTTAGTCTCGTTGCTTAAAAGAGATGTTGTAATAATTATACTAATTATGTTTCCATATATGTATGTATGTTTTGTTCCCATGGATATAAAGCTTACCATATAATTTAATGTTATATAGTCACGGAGACTCAATATGAGAGCAAATTTAAATAGAAAAAGTAAAAAAAATATTATTGCAATATTTATACCAAAACAAATAAACGTTTCCAAGCCAAATAAAACCGTTTAATTAAAAATTTCTATTGTGATGCTATACAATAGAATTTATTTTATTAAACAGTGGAAAAGGTTGGATACGTACAACAATATGTTGGGTCAGTACCGTACTGCTACAATTCAAGCTAAAAACTAATCTAAATAGCCCAACTCACGATGCAGGCTACCTACTGTGTACAAACGGCAAAATAGTGTTGTGTACAGGTAAATATATATTAAGTTTGATACGTACAATGTCGATGACTGCAACTTTATTTTGTTATTATAAGTAAAATAGTATAAGCTCTGCCGCGGCGGTAACAGCCGCGTAGAGCATAGCTTTGGTTACTGCTCCCGCTGCTTATCAAAGGCAAATTATTCCATTCCGATTGCTACAACAATTGTTCAGCTATATTGTTTTCATATGGATATCCAAGGAGTTTTTATAAAAAAATATCTGCAGCTATATGGTAAACCATTATTTTCATTGAGTTTTGGAGATGATTCAAAGAAATTAAGATATCAGCTAAGTTAAGCTGACCAATATCAACTGACATGGGCAGTTCACAAGCCTACCACAAGGATTAACACCAGTTAGCTCAAACATTTTGAAAAGAAACGAATTATCGATAGCTGGTTATGATTTATCAACGTATTATTTAATGTTTTCTAATGATAAGAATTGACAGCTCGCTTCACCAAAACATTTACAATATTGAACAAAATTACTCCTGTACAAGAATTTATTTTACCACCAGTACCTTCCTATCTAGAGTCTACTAAATGCGGTCGGAATGAACGAGAAATAAAATTAGATGAATTGATTGAACCGTACCACTTTACGATACGGGAAAAGGATGATATTTGCTTCTTTTTTCTTTTGATAAAAGATACATTTATTTTCATTTCGCGTTGACTTTGTGTTCAAAGGAATTGTTCGCATTGTTCGGAATGAGGCCTTGATTTTTGTGTTTAGATGATTGATAAGTTTTTAGCACTACGTACTTTTATTTATAGTACTTTATTTTTATACTTACATATGTGTATTTTTATTTTTATCTCGGAGAACAGGTAAAGCCGTTGCCGTAATGCCAACGATAATCACTGCTTACTTTGGTCTTGTACCGCGCGGTTTCGCGCGGGCATAATTATGAACTTAGTCATATAATAAACTGATTTAAACTGTACCACAGAGCATCTACAACGGGATGTTAATTACGTTTCGTTTCACATATTTACTTTCACGTTAAAATAAATTTAAAACGCTCCTAAACAAGCATTTTTGCAGTAAGAGTTTATTACTATTATTTCATTATTCGAGTTAGATTTCTATATAATTTTTGGTGTGTTAATTATTATAAGGCGATCACTTGCTTCATGTGTAAAATGATTAATAAACGTTACCGTTTAATAGTGGGCCCAAAAAAAAATTGTCTCCATTAATTATGATAGATTGAGAAGTATTGCGTATTCTCTATTCAAGCAGTACAATAATAAGACTTTTTGTAAATACATTTCCTAATAATACTACACAACATTATTTATAAAAAAAATAATCATACCATTTATTCATTTTTCCTTAATGAGATTCAGGTTGGTTTCCCAACTCAGTTTGGATTAAGGAGCTACTTTTTCATAGACATTGTACCACCGACCGACCGGGCTACCCTCACTTGGCCGCTGTAACTAGCACTTGGAGCAAAAAAATAAGCACATTACCCACAACCTAGACCTATAATATGATAATCGTTTACTGAATGTAACTGTTATTAATTTATTTATCCTGCGATTACTTAACAAAAATGTCACTGTAAAATGTTTGCAAAGGTGAGTAAACCTAAAATCTAGTACTTTTAAGGCTGTAAGCAATTAGAATACGATCACTTTGTATGCAATTTATAACATATTGTCAATAAAGACCTTTAAAAATAAAAATATCAATTATTTCATAGACATAACTTTCAATATTTTTATATCGATATACTATGAAATCTAAAATTCCTTCTACATAAAGCTATTTTTCTGCTTATTATGTAGGACAAATTCGAGTATGAGTTTCCTTAAAACGGATGCAATGGCTTCTAATTTCAAATGCACTTCCAGTGATTGGTGCTTATGCCTTCTCTATTTGAGAAGAGAGACAACAACAGATCTAAAAACCAAGGGTTATGGCCAAAAAATAAGGATATTAGTCAGTCAAAGTCTGACACTCAGGGCGTGACGGAAGTCATTTTAATGATTTCTTATCCAATAAAAAAAAACACAGCAACACTCCACAATTCCAAAGCAACAAAACAGAAAGCACTAACACTGGTTAGCTTGTATAAGTTAAAGATTAGCTTACTAAGCGACTTTGACGAGCAGTTAACTTACCTGCACACAGTAACTTAAAGTTTGCCTCACAACAAGTTACCTGTAATTTTCTAGTTGATGCTTTAACTTAGACCGACTGGTAGATATTTTGGTGGCAATTTTGTGATTGTCTATACTAATATTATAAAGAGGTAAAATTTGTAAGTTTGTAAGTTTGTATGTAGGGGGTAATCTCTGGAACTACTGGTCCGATTTGGAAAATTCTTTCAGTGTTACATAGCCCATTTATCGAGGAATGCTATAGGCTATATACCATCACGCTACAACCCACGGGAGCGGATAAGTAAGGAAAAATGCAGGTGAAACCGCAGGCTAGTTTTTGATATAGCTAGCTGTTACCCGCGACGTGGTTGATGTAGATTTTATTCATTTACAGTAGGTCAGGTTAAGTAAATAAATAACTAAGTGTAAAAGTGACTAAACTAAGCAGAGCCTGTACTGTGGTAAACAGACAACGGATAGACATAGATACTTATGTAATTTATAAATTAATACTATTGTAGATAAATTACAAAAAGACACAGAACAAACAGTCATGTTCATCACACAGAGTTTGTCCTGGGTGGTAAAGAAAGTAAAGTTAGAAAATTCATAATATGAATAAATAAATAAATAGTGGGCCGAATGTTCCCTAACACGAAAAACGCTGTTACCGAGCTAAGGGACAATACTTAATAGGCAGGTATTATTATCAAAATGAATGTTGTAACAAATAATATAAATCAGTCTTTTAACCGTTCATCTTATTGTACTAAAAACCCCACTCCTCTTAGTAATTAAGTAACAAAAGCTAAGTAATTATGCAAGGAACGAAACAATTTACTAGGCAAGCATGGAGTTAGAGGTGATGGAAGTGCCAAGGATAATGTTTGAATAAGTACTGCCCGTACGGCTAAGGCCTCATTTTCCCCTACCCTGGTGTCGATCGTCTACATAGGCTCAGAGTACGCATTTCGTAATTATCAGCCGTCTACATAATTCCTCGGTATTTTGTTTGCAAAAATATTATAAGCAAAATAAGTGTAAGTTTGTAAAACCGAAGTTATAAAGATCGCGACTGCGGCTAATAAAAGCTTCAAAACGGCTGCACTGATTCTGATGAAACATGTCTAAGTACCATTGCTAGATTACCTAGAACTACCGTGCCACACACATACAGACGCACACCCATAGTGGCCAAACTCGTTAACAACCCTTTTTTGCGTTACCGGTTAAAAACACAAAAACCAATCACTTCCAGTCCAAACAGATCTTTTCGCACCGCTATTTTGCTAGTGACATCGGCGGGCGTGGGTTAATTCCATTAAAAGATTAACAAACCGCGGGAGCTGAGATCGCCCGCTCAGGCCATGCAAATGAGGGGGTAAGGGGGAGACGCATTACAGTGTGTTACCACCACACGATCAACCATCGCATCGTGTTTGGAGGAACGGAGCCTTAAAAGCCTCCTTATGCGGGTCGCTATTATTGTATTAGGCTTGACACTATAGTCTAGTCTTGTTAGGAAAGTTTGTAAAGGGTTTGTTGAAGGTAACTTGCCTGCTGTTGCTAAGGAAAAATTGTTGGTGAAATTTTGAGTAAGGTGTTCGGTTTATGGGCGAAAGTGTGTTTCATTGGTGACATTGGTCCTACTTTAGCTGCTTATTATTGTGCCCTAAAGCCCAGCCGATTTTGGTCTTTGACAGTTAGGTTCATTAGATAGGTTAGTTAGACATTTACTACCAAATAAAACCGCCGCATTAAAAACGTGTGCACCTCAGCTGACGAGGGCAGTAATTGATCAAAGGAGTGTTACTAGTTTTTATTTAAATCAATACCTAATTGTTTATGAACTACTTTTAGAGTACTAGGCTTCTGGACCAACACTTTACGTGCTTTTTGAGGCACGGGATGTCAGCGATGTCCAAGATAAACTTAGGAAACTACATATGAATTGAAAAACATTGCCTGGATTCGGACCCACAACCTCTTACACGAGAGGTGGTGGCTTTAACCATTGGACCATCATGACCTACTTTCAGTATTGTGTATAATAATAACTCATAAGAAAATTAATGAGTTCACTAACCCATCTTGATTTATAAACAAATATATAAATAAATAAATAAATACTCCCTGTTTGAGACGAGGACTTTATCTTTCTTAGTGGCGATACTTATTTGTGCTATTATACAAAAAGACTAAGCGTAAAACGGTGTATCATTGATTCAATCCTCGATACCTCGCTGCAATTCAGCCTGTTACTGAAAACCACAACACATTCAGCGCTTTATCCCGCGACGTGTGAGGACCATTAAAGCGCTGGAAGCGATGTTGGATACTGTTTGCCGCTTAGAGACTTGATATTGAAAGAGGTATTAGAATAGAATATTCTTTATTGTACACCAATAGGACAAAAACAGTAAAGGACAACACAAACAAATATGCAAGAGTACAATAGGCGGCCTTATCGCTAAAAAGCAATTTCTTCCAGACAACCTTTGGATGGAATCAAATTATTTAAAAATGGGTAAAGGGTAGTATATGGCGAACATTAATATATAGTTAATATTAGTAGTTTATGGTAAGAAAATACTTGAGAATAACGCGTTTTGATTATTGAAGTTTCAATAGTTATTTTTTTATCCTAATAAAATATATTTTATTTTTAATTACAGGTCATCTGAATGCCGCTACAGTTGCCTAGAATATTAGTGTAGAATAATAATATTATATCACATGGTTGACCTCCACGTAGAGTCAGCTCCAGAGAAAAGTTACCCCAAACGTCGTTCGAGTGGCAAAACTCAAAAATGACTAGACCGATTATTACGAGACTTTCACTGAAAAATAGCGGATTTTATAAGTAGTTACTTAGACTTACTACAGTCAGCGTTAGGAAAAAGACCCCCGGGATCACCTTATTCTATAGCTGACTGTACATGTTGGGTTTTGCATTTTTTATAAATAGTTAAGGCACGCCATAAAAGTTTATTGACCGATGATATTAAACCCTAGTGAGAAATAATCCAAAACTTAAAATTTCTTAGTAGCGAACTATTAATCAACACAAAAACATAACATTTTTCTCAACAAACCCTGAGAGTAAATAACCTCTAAGAAAACACATTTTATTTTATGTCCCCAATCATAGAAATATTTTTCCCGCGTAACGTAAAAATTTTAGAGACTTTCTTTTGGTAATAATTCGTGCAGTATTTTCTGTATTACATAAAATATTATATTAACGCAAGGAATTTCCATAAAAATGATATCCTTTGCCCACAATATGTTATCGTAATATTCGGTTCGTGGGAATAATAAAAAATGGTCACGTAATTATGTACAATGGTTGTTCGCTGTTTAGGTTGGATTCTGTATATATATATATATATATATATATATATATCTCTTTTTTTATTGGGACAATCCCACCACACTATTTCCAACCACTCTGAATACCAGAATCAACATGGGAGTCCGCCAGAAAAGCGCCAAACAATGAAACTCGACGAGTCCCGGGGAAACGATTCAACTGTCTTGGAAATTAATCAGAAAAGAACAGCGGATGAGTAAGAAAAACTATGATTTCCACTTTCCTCCATAACAAGCAGGAGACAGAACAGAACTCGGTCAATTGGCACAAAGGGGCGATTACAAATGAGATGAGAGAGAAACCCAGATTGCCTGCAATCTGGGCTTCTGCCATCTGTAATCGCATGTTATGGAGGAAAGTGGAAAACATATATTTTCTCAACAGCCGTTCTTTTCTGGATAGTTTTGTTGCGGGATCCAAGATACTTGAATAGAATAGAATATTTCGTTAAAATTGTTTTTATAGTTTAACCTTTAGTGTCTACATGTAGTTTTCTGCATATGTGTGCCAAATCCGTACTATCCGTACTAATATTATAAATGCGAAAGTAGTTCTGTCTGTATGTCTGTCTGTCTCTTCTTCACGCCTAAACCACTGAACCGATTTGAATGAAATTTAAGACAGATATAGTCTGGGACACGAGAACGAACATAGGATAGTTTTCATCCCGGAAATCCCCCGGGAACGAGAATTATTATTCAAGTATCGGGAAAAAGCTAGTAAATTTTTTTTTTATTTGGGGCAATTCCGCCAACTATGCCCAACCAAGAAGAAAGCTCGACAAGTCTCAGCGACTGAAATCCATTCTTAGCCGAAGTCAAGACCTTAGACTCAGCAATCCTGAGAGCTGTCTATAGCTATCGCGACCCTCAGTTTAGGACATTGCTAAGATAGATAAATATATGCTATTCACAAATAAACATACCAAGATACTGTATACAATCCTTCCTAACCAACATCCAAGAAACCCCACGGGACCCTAAAAAACCAACACAATATTAACACATCCTACCGAATGGATGTTCGAATCAATAGATAAGCGATCGCCAACCATTTGTCGTTGCTAATAATACCCCGCTCTTCTGCCAGACGTTGATAAATGATGTGCCGAAGGTTGGCGGCCCGTCAACAAGTTCGTCTGCAATATTTTTTAACGGAGACGGTGAAGAGTTGATATTTTATCGTTCATGGCTTTTTTGGGGCTCATGATTAGTTTTTGATCGATCCTTGTTAGATTCTTTCTGTTGAAAGTAATTGGTTTTTTTACCTGCTTTGGTATTATGGCACACCACAGGGAGGGATTTTATCCCCGCTTCTCTTCTTGATTTACATTAACGACCTTCCCGAAGCAGTAGGCAAAGACTGCATATTATTCGCCGATGACACTACTTTAATAATAAAGAGTGAAAATAATGCAAACTTAGAAAAGGATACCGACCTAGCGCTGAACAATGCAGTTAATTATCTAATAAAAAATAACTTAAAAATTAATATTACCAAAACAAATATGATACAATTTCAAACATACAAATCAAATACTACTAATAATAATCTAGACATTCAATACAAAGACTCTCACCTAACTACTGTGGATAATTGTGTATTTTTAGGTATAACAGTTGACAAAAATTGCAGCTGGAAACCACATATTGATAAAATTGTTGTAAAAATTGATCGTTTTGTTTATGTGTTAAAAAGGATTCGACAAACAACTAATCATGAGACGGCAATGCTTGCGTACCATGGCTATATATCGTCCGTACTTCGATACGGTATAATAATTTGGGGGAACTCAGTGGAGGTTGATAGAGTCTTTAAATCCCAAAAAAAATGCATTCGAGCAATCTGTGGAGCTCATTTTTTAGACAGCTGTAAGCCACTGTTTCAAAAATTAAATATCCTACCTTTACCATGTCTATACATTTTTGAAACATGCACTTTTGTAAAAAGAAATTATAATTTATTTGAAACTTTAGAAGACAGGCCAAATAGCCGAACACGACATAAAGATAGACTTCGCCTACCACAAATAAAATTAAAATTATTTAAGAAAAATGTTTATTGTATGTCTATAATAATTTATAATAAATTACCAAATAGGTTACAAGAATTACCTTTGACATTATTTAAGAAAATGCTCTTTAAACTTTTGACATTTAAAAATTACTATAGTATTAAGGATTATTTAGAAGATAAGTCGATAGAATCTTGATAATGTAATTTTAATAATAAATTTGCACGCCATATATGGCAGGATACGCTGAAAAAAATGCACTGTAACACCCTTTGTACCGTATTTTAGCAAATAAACATTTTTGATTGATTTGATTGATTGATATTCTTTAAAAATATCTCTTGGTGAATTTTGGTAAGTGACTTTTTCGTTTTTAGGGTTCCGTACCTCAAAGGTAAAAACGGAACCCTTATAGGATCACTTTGTTTATTGAGATTATGATTTAAGCAAGTGTAATAAGAAACTTTTTGCCACACTACAATACTATTAGGCTATACAATATCTGCTCAAACTTAACAATCATTAGGCTAAACGCACGACTCAGTACTTCACGGAACCGTACACGGAAAATATCATTGCAGCAGGCCCAGACAGAAACGGAAGAGCCAGACTCCTTTGACGAAAACAGGTCCTAAATAGCGAATTGGAAGAAAAGTAGAGAGCCTTTGTAGCTTTGTGGGAAGATAAGGCTCAATAATATGAAAAGCTTTGTGAGAAGATCATCATCATCGTCATCATCTCCCTAGCCTTTTCCCAACTAGGTTGGGGTCGGCTTCCAGCCTAACCGGATTCAGCTGGATACCAGTGTTTTACGTAAAGCGACTGCTTATCAGACCTCCACAACCCAGTAACTGGGCGACACGATACCCTTTGGCTCGACTAATCAGACTTTCTGGCTTCTGAATAACCGTAACGACTGTCAAAGTTCTACGAATGACAACATCTTTGTGAGAAGATATGGCTTAATAATAAGAAAGTTACGTATTCAGGCGTTACGTTGCAGAAATCTATGACAATTATTTGTAAAAAAATATATATTGCAATATAATATTTACTGTTATTTCTAATAGAATTGAACTCCTTGACCTTGATGGGTCATATCTCCTGAATAATATTAGAAAAGAAGTATAATTTTTAGGTGGCATGTATCATTTTATTTACTAGATGTCGTGATGACCTGTGAATAAGGCGCCCGCCTCTCGTTGTTTGTTCAAATCCGGACAAGAACCAATGTGACTTTTAAATTCATATGTACTTTCTAAAGTTTATCTTGCACATCTCACATCACTGACAACCTTTGCCTCGAAAAGCACGTAAAAGCTACCGGTTGTCATTCGCAGAACTGTGACAGTCGTTATAGGTAAGCCCAAAAGTCTGACCAGTCTAACCAAAAGGCGTCGTAGTGCCTAGTTTCTGAGTTGATGAGATCTGACAGGCAGCGCGTGAAACACTGGTATTCAGCTAAATCCGGTAAGGCTGGAAGCCGACCCCAACATAGTTAGGAAAAGGCTGAGGAGGTGATGATGTAGCATTTTATACTTACTGGTATAGATTCTAGTGGACTTAAAGCTAAATAATAATTCCGTAACAATTCATCAAAATAAATATCATAAGTGTAGAAACTAAAAAGAAATACTTAGGTATTGAATCTCTAGTAAAAACTCTCTATTTACCTCACTTCATGAAGTAACGATAAAAATGAAATCATAGCTAAGTTCCCTAAGAAAACCTACAGAAACTCAGCAAAGTATACATTTCACTCGATTCTCTTCAAAGTTAAGCAGAAAACGTTGGTTTGTTTGCGAGAAATTTAAAACGTAGAGTAAAGATTTACCAGCATTTGTTTTGGAAAGATTTTTTCAAGCATTCTTAATGTTTTTTTTTTGAGTATTAAAATGATTTCTACGCAATATAAAAACTGATGTGAATTTCACGTAGTCGACGATATTGTTGTTGATATTGTTATTAACAATGATTTTTACAAAGCAAGTTGAGTAGTTATCTACACATAAATCGCTCCTTGTATTATATTGGTATTCAGCAGCATCCGGTTAGACTGCAAGTTGTCGTAGTTGGCAAGACAGATGATGCTGACAAATCCGAGAATGAAGCCTGGGTATACTCGGCCGCCTGGCGGACACGGTCGAGTATACGGTGGTGGTGTGCCCCGCTTGGGCGAACCATCGCCGTGTCCTCGCATAGGCGATCGGTGGGGGTGACCTCTCGTGCCCGCGCTGGTTCAGGCCATGCTCCGGAGCGAGACTGAATGGCTCTGCGAAGCAGTCATGCTGGAGAAGGAGGGGCGGCGCGCGCGTGACAGCGTCAAGCCTCACGCCCCAGTCAGGGACGCAGGCGTAGACATTCGGCGAGCGATCGGTAGCTCGCCGCCCGAGGGCTAGGACCAGGCCCGTGTTGACGGCGCGTTTTGTTCCACGCGCGCCTCAAAGAGCAGTCAGCTCATTCAGTCGAACGAGTCGACGAGTCACAAGTCATTTGAAAATTTTCCACCAACCGAAAAAAAGCCAGGGTATACTCAACGAAGAATTAGACTCCAATTAATTTATGTAGACACTAAAAGCACGTAAACAAAACTCAAGATGTGTGGGCAAAGTTGCAAATGAATAATTTCAGTATAATAGTTAAAAAGTTCTAGCAAGAATTTTATTTTTAATGACATCTGTATAGAAACGAATAAAATCTCAGGGACGACCAATTTTCCTGCGAGGTAGACCGTCAGCTAATGTGGCATTCAAAGTCAAAAAGCAAATTAATACACGAAGACAAGTTAAATAAAACCATTTTATAAAAAAACCCACAAAACAACACCATTTTGTTCCAACGCCACAAAAGTCAAACGCCAAACACTTAAATTCAACCTCTTTCTTTTCACAAACTCACGCACATTAACGCATATTCTCGACAAATTCATATTAAATTCACTGCCACATCCACCACACATGTTTTATACCTCTTCACATTTTCTTGAGGAAAATCAGATCATTATTGCGAGTATGTTTCATAATCGTATTATTTTCCCTATGGTGTGGTATCATGAAGAATTTGGTGTATTTTCTTCGGGTGAAATTCTTGATGTATAGAGGGCATAATATGAATTCTTGTGTGAGTTTCAAATTGAACACACTTCGGCTATTTAATCGACTGCAAAAAGAGTTTTCGCCAATTTAATTGATAAAGCTGAATCAGAAACCTGAAGCTTCCTGAAGCTGAATTGATGAGCTGATTTTCGTAAATTTCAGTCAAAACGGGATTTTCATAGTATTTATGAATTTTAAAATGTACAGTAAAGGGAAAAGGTTTTCCATATTCTGATCGTTTAAAATTATCTTAAAAAAGTATCGTACGTAATGAAATTCCGGTTTTTATGTTAGAATTGGTTTCCAGTTTTACCCCCACAACCCAAATAGATGATTTCTCTTAATTAGACTTTATGTCAGACTTTCTGGCTTCTGACTACCCGTTACGACTGTCAAAAACTTCAAAATTGACAACCGACACCGGCAATTTTGGGTGATTTTGAGTCGCATCATTCAAGGAATTCTGTCAAGAGTCTGAAAACTGATATTTGAGAATCAAAAATAACATTAACATACATATTTACTTCCATTAATAAAATGTATAGATAATCGAGATGAATCAAGATTCCTATTTCACAAAGCTGGTTAAAAAGACATGCTACGTCGTCCCTAAATAAACTGGGATAAGGGCCTTAGATGATGAATGTATGGACTTTGACAAGTTAAGGTAGTTACTCAAGCAGGTGCTTGAGTACCTACCTTAACTTGTCAAAGTCCAAAATAAAAAAATAAATAAAATAAATTACCATTAGTACCGGACGTACCTACGTCCGGTAATAATGGGTCAATCAACTACACCCAGAATATTGCTGATGGGCAAAATTATGTTTTCTCCGCAGAATATTGAGATATTCTTATCCTCGGACATTTAGAACATTGGAGTGTCGTAGAACACAGAACAGATAAAAGAAGTTTTATAATAGGGACTAGCTTTTGCCCGTGGCTTCGCCCGCGTGGATGTCGGCTAAATCGCGTTTTCAAGAGAACTCTTTAAAAGTTCGGGATAAAATCTATCCTATGTTCTTTCTCAAGGTTAACTCTATCTCTGTACCTTTCATTAAAATCAGTTCAGTGGTTTAGACGTGAAAGCGTAACAGACAGACAGACAGAGTTACTTTCGCATTTATAATATTATATATAGTAGGAATTTAAATTGTTCTACGGTCGTAATAACCCCGTAGTTAAGGCGCGTCTCTCATGTAGGATATTTTTTCAATATCATTTATATACCTATGTACTTTCTAAAGTTAACTTGGGCTTCACTGACATTCCGTGCCTCGGAAAAGCACGTAAATCCGTTGGTCACGGTCGTCATTCGTAGAACTTTGACAGTCGTTGAATGTCGCCCAGTAACTAAGTTGTGGAGGTCTGATAGACAGTGGCTTCACGTAAAACATTAATAATTTTCATGTATAAGTTGATTTAATTTTAAACTTTGACTAGACTTACTTAGATTTTAAGAATTTTCTATTCTGACACAATACTATTTTGCTGTGCCCTTACAGGGTCTACAACGGCTCTTAGCTCTAAGCTTTTGTTAACATCTTTATACCTTGTAGAACGCAAATAAATAAATATGAAATCCTAGCTGTTCCTCGCAGTTTCACCCGCGTTACGTTACGTTTTAGTTACTGCCTCGCTCCCGTGGGACATAGCGTGATATTATATAGCCTATGTTACTAAGGGATAATGTAGCTTTCGAATGGTGAAAGAATTTTTAAAATCGGTCCAGTAGTTTTGAGCCTATTCATTACAATCAAACAAACAAAGTTTGCATCTTTATAATATTAGTATAGATGAAATAAATCCTGCTGAATCCGGCTAGATTGAAAAAGGCTAAGGAAATGTTAATCTAGAATATCTTAGAACAACTCACACGCGGCCACCTAACCACAAACTATGCCGAGCAACTGATATCATACTCGTACTTATAATTTCTCAGAACAAATAATCATGCACGTGTCACAAATTTTGTCCTGGGTGGGAATCAAACCCACGATCTCTAGCTTAGGAGTCAACCCTGACTGATCGTGACACTTACCACTAGATTCACAGACCTGTCAAAAAATTTCGACCACATTGCAGAATCCGTATACGGAGTTAATATTTTTATAATAGTTTTGAAAGTGGAATTTTGTACAGACATCATTATAATTTGGTATTGGTTACAATTACAATTCCTTACTTTTCAACAGTATACTTCTACAGATTTTATTTATATTTTGTAATTCATAGTTATTTTTTTATGAATAAGTGTTGAGGAAACAAATTCAATATCCATTCATGACCATGAACCGTTAACAGACATACAAACACACAAACTGACATGATTAACTAACACCATTACAGCCCGAAACTAATTATTTAACACGTCTTTCCTTTAACCCTCCCTGCGTATGTATATATATGTTGTATTTGTTGTAATGTAGATGGAGGGTGCAGTTCATTGATAGTACGTATAGATAGATAGGCTATAGACATACAGACAAACAAGCTATTTGGTGTAGACGCAGTTAATTTGTAATGGGTGAGATGACAAATAAGTAACTAGTCCGGCAATAAATTATCAAAAAAAATTGGACACGTATTTTTTTCTCATAATCCTTCGAACACACGTGATTTGAGACACAATAGAAAGACAACAGCAGCCCGACAGCCAGCTGTCGGTTGGTCGTCAAAAGGTTAAACAACAAATGACGACGATACAGTGCGTTAAAGTTTTGCGTGACATAACTAGGTACAGTTTTTACAGAACAGTGACGTCACAAGCCCCCACTCCTAAGCTTTGATACCCTGTGTCATTGTATTTTTATTATTTATTTCCTAAAGCAAAATATATTTGTCTAGTATTGTTAAAGGGGCTATAAAGAATACCATTTTTTAAAATAAATAATCATCATCCATGTTGGGCAGAATTTGCACTAGTAACTGTATCTAACTGATTATAATAATATAATAATAATCCAGCCTACAACTGTCCCACTGCAAGTCAAAGGCCTCTTCTCATACAGAGAAGGCACGAGCATTGATCACCACGCTTGCTCAAGGCGGATCGGAGATTTCGGACTTATATTTACTACAAGTCCAGGTTTCCTCACGATGTTTTCCTTCACCGATGTCTGTGATGTCGTCGTCCAAGATAAACTTTAGAAAGTACATATGAGTTGAAAAAGTCACATTGGTACTTGCCTGGTTTCGAACCCACAACCTCTTGCATGAGAGGCGAAAATTCCATTTCTGACCCTTCTCAATTTAACGTCCCTGCAACTATTTTAATACCACCATTTAAAATCAATAGCCTTCGTATCGTGATATATACTTCTATAAAGGCTATTACCGACCATAGGGTTCCGTGCATTCACATAAATATTCTGACTAAAGGATAATATATATTTGTACACGAACCACCGACACCCTAATACAATTAGCCCCAAGTGCAATTACAACTTTATCTCGCGGTATTAAAGTCGCTTCTAGCTCAACACTGACACCTGTAAAACCACACGTGTATGTTAACAATTAGACCTTCAGTTCGTGGTAATAAGGTTGGTTTTGGCAGGTCAAGTGGTACTACCAAGTGTGATGTTGCACCATAGCCTTGCAATTTTGTTGATTGTCCAGCGTCTGCGACCAGTTTGATAAACTTTCCCTGAGGGGTCATTTCTGCTCCCCCAAATTTTGGATTACCTATGTCTACCTCTAGTGAGCATAATTTTGTAGAGTAAATTGAGGCTCCTGGTAGCGTATGTCTGTTGATTTAGTTGCTGTTCCAATGATAAATTACGATGTGGCCAAAATCAATATATATTCAGCAGACTTTGTTAAACACGTCGAATCTTTATTTTCTCCAGCTTTACAAATTACAAAGTTAAGAAATACTAAAAAAGACTTTGAAAAGTCTTTTTTTACTTTTTAGTGCCAAACATTGTCTGGATGAGTAGTCCAAAATAATCAAGTCCTGTTACAGGTTGACGCTTAACTAAACATAATACTGTCGTTGATATAAACCAGACAATATAAAACACAAAAATGTTCATAAAATTAAATCACCAGCTCCCCTACACAAGTGGCATTATAGATCTATTCTAGCGAAATAGAATAAATTGTCAAATGTATGGAGATGACAAATTATTTAGCGAAAGCTTATGTCAACCCCATACATTTGACAATCTATTCTAATCTACAATCTATTCTACAATGCCACTTGTCTAGGGCCCCTGATCAAACTACGTAAATTTTTTATGGGGCCAAAATTAAATGGCAACTATTTTGCATCAAACTTAATAAGAATCAAGCAAACCGGATCATAAACCTTGGTGTAATTGGTGGAGACACACAATTTAAACAATCGAATTGAGAACCTCCTCGTTTTTGAGGTCGGTATATGGGAAATTTTGAAAGGATAATACCGTAAAGTTAACTGTAATACTAAAAATTTTGTTAGCTGATTGGGTCTCATTATTTTCTTTGTTGAAATTAAACCTTCCAAAATTGGCAAAATATTTGGATACGTACGTAGAGATATAGGTATATTACGTGTAAAAGTAAAGTATAATTGTTCATCTTTAACTTAAAGCAAATCAGCAGTCAAATTTAATATGGCTGAACAATGGGTCATTATTTGATTGGTTGACTGTTTCCTGCTGTATAGATCACCAATTTTTATACACTCATTAATCCCATATTTGGCTAATTCCTCAAATTCACCCTAAAAGTTCCCCTACAATGGGGGAATTACTTTGCTTAATTTTCATTTAGAAAAAAAATGTCCAGTAGGTAATCCCCATTTGAAATTTTTATCGAGTGACCTCATAAGATGTTAAATTTCCAATAATTGATTTTAGTCTCTATGATATATATTTCAATTCAGATAGTTAATATAAAAAGATGATAATAAAATTTTTATGCCAACGCTACTTCAAATCGGAGGGAATCAAAGAAATATCGTCTTTCCTTGGAGGGATGACCCTCTGCAAAACCATATATCTCATACATATTGCATTACGCGATTTTTGAATAGATACACTAAGCTCTGTGTTTGTGTCCTGTTTTATATAACCACTTACCAACATCTATACATATCCAAACTAATATTATAAATAGGAAAGTGTGTGTGCGTGTCTGTCTTTTTTTTTAGTGAGTCGGAAATCATCAAATGACTTATCCCATCCTTGGTGGGGCGTGCCAGACTTTTACTGACTAAAATCCACTCATGTTCTGTAACTGTAACTGTTAGAACTATTCCGCAACCCCGGAATATTCCGCAACCCGGTGTGTGTGTCTGTCTGTTGTCTGTCTTCGTCCGCAAATCGGAGCGATGGATTGACGTGATTTTTAAGTGAAGATAATTGAAGAGATGGAGAGTAACATAGGCTACTATTTGTCTCTTTCTAACGCTAGTGAAGCCGCGGGCAAAAGCTAGTAATAAATTAGTAGAAAGTACGTGGATGTACATTAAAAAAATTCACTCACCATGCGCTAGTGTGTGTGTTTGATGATGACACAGCTATAGTACGATTTTTAATTCGAGTCAGAAAAATGACATTTCCAGTGTTGCAGGTTTTTAGTCCCAAATAAATAGTGATGTGGTACAATCTAGTTTTTACAATTAAATCTTAGTCGAGAATTTTTTTTTTATTCAATATCAAATTGCCTTTAATTATAAAAAAAATTACACGTAATTTATGATAATTAAATAGAAGACATACACGGTAGGTAATTTAATATTACATAAAACCGTAGTCAACTAGGAACCCTTATAGTTTTGCCATGTCTGTCTGTCTGTCCGTCCGTCCTCGCTTAATCTCTGTGACAGTTAGCACTAGAAAGCTGAAATTTGGTACCAATATGTATATCAATCACGCCGACAAAGTGGTAAAATAAAAATTGGAAAAAAATGGTTTATAAAGGTAGTCCCCCTATATGTAAAGAGGGAAGTGATTTTTTTTTAGTTTCAACCCTGTCGTGTGATATATTGTTAGATAGGTATTGAAAAATGAATAGGGGTTTACTAAAATCATTTTTTGATAATGTCAATAATTTCGGAAATAATCGCTCCAAAAGGAAAAATAAAAGCGCCCCCCCCCCGCTCTAACTTTTGACCCGTAGGTTTAAAAAATATGGAAAAAATCTGGAAAGTAGAACTTTATAAGGACTTTCTAGGAAAATTATTTTGAACTTGATAGAAAGAACAGTTTTTGTACAAAAAAGACAAAAATGTTGTACAAAATAATTTCTTTCTTACTTAGTATGACAACGTAACTAACAAAAGCCTTTTTTTAAACTTATAAGTGGGAACACTTATTGTGACGGACGGGAAACTACGAAACCCTACATTGAGCGTGGCCCGAAACGCTCTTGGCCGGTTTTCTGACTCGAATTAAAAATCGTACTATAATTAGCTGTATGTCATCATCGCTGTTTGTCAAAATAGTTACGAGCATCTAGCAGATAGCTCGCCACGGAGAAACAACACGTGGTTCCGACTCGCTAGCTAGTTCGCTAATGAGCGAGTAAAAAGATTCTTATGTGTCATTAACACTCGCTTACTCGCTAACTTTTAAACTCGAATCCTATCAGCTCGTATACTAGCCTAGTGTCATCGAAGCTTAAGGGAGTACGCCTAAAGAAATACATTTAATCAGGTACAGTTAGTATTATTGTCAATATTACCTGACCCACAAATAGAAAAGCTTTTTAGGGTGGGTCGGATTATTGTGGCCACATACTGTACGATCAAATTCTTATAGCAACCGGTTGGACCAGAAAAAAATAACACCATTAGTTAAATTTTTACTCTTTTAACTTTCCGCGGTCCATAGGCTTTTTTTTGATTTTTGTTTCTTTCCTATCACTTATCTTTTTGCTGACTATACCTTTATTTATTTATAATAATGTGATAGGGGAGAAAAGTAGGGTCCGATCCATGGAAGACGCATAAATTGTAGTTTACTTGCAACCCTTAGAGATTTCCCCTAAAAAGTTAAACAGGACTGCATTCTCAATTTCCCGATGGATTCCAGGTACTAAGCTTGTTCAGATAGAGTGAGCGTGAAGTAATGTGATGATGGCCTAGCGGTTAAATCACACCAAGCTAGTTCTGGGTGGGAGTCGAACACACCATCACCTTCGGCTTGGCACTCAGGGGCCCCAGACAAGTGGGATTGTAGAATAGATTGTAATTTTTTTTTAAATTATTATTATGGGCTTGCTCTTGGTCCCAGACTAGCCCGAGGGCATGAGCCTACGATGGAGCGAGCTTACCCAATAGATGCCTATGCACTCGTCTCTTGAATACATCCGGGTTATTTGCAATTGGTAACACAGACACCGGCAGAGAATTCCACTCTTATGCGGTGCGCATAATAGTTAAACGATTTTGAGAAACGCTGCGTGGGGATTAGAATAGATTGTCAAATGTATGGGGTTGACATAAGCTTTCGCTAAATAATTTGGCATCTCCATACATTTGACAATCTATTCTATTTCGCTATCTATTCTACAATTCCTCTTGTCTAGGGGGGCAGGAACCACTAGACCAACAAACCCGTCAAATCATTATTATATCATTCTTTACTATGGACTTAGCAAAATCGAGTAATAATGTGCTACAGTTATGTTTAGTTATTCTGGAATAATGAATGATAATTATTAGTAAACTTATTTTCTAAGCTTATTACGAAGCTTTACAGCCTGAAGGTTGTAACCTAGTTCAGGAAAAGCAAATGCGCAGTAATTTTATGTCTCAGATAATTTATTGTAATGTGACCCAGTTTTTAAATAAAAGTTTTTATAACTGTTTTAAATTATTACTGAAGGGAAATTACTAGTAATACAAATGTTTAGTTAATTTTAAACGTGTTAAGCGTGAAACTTGAAAACGGTTGGACTAATTAAGCTTTTTTTTCATATTTTCGTTGGAAACTAAGGACGAAAAAAGTGATAATTTTTTTTTGTGCCATTTTGCTTCTCACCTTCGCTGCATTATGGGTGTAATTAGTTTGACAGGATAGCTATGTGGGGGTCTGTTTGTTTGTCAGTCTGTAGCCTTTAAATGGGTGAACCGATTTGGATTTGGCTTTTTTATTTGCAAGTAAGTTATCTAACAATTATGGTTCTAGGCCAGATTTCATCAAAATCAGTTCTGCCATAGTCAACTCTTTCGTTATTTAAAATCTTGGTCTTAGTCCTTCGAACACACGTGATTTGAGACACAATAGAAAGACCTGCAACCCGACAGCCGGCTGTCGGTTGGTCGTTGAAAGGTTAATAATTTAGGGTTTTTTTAATCGGTTCAGTCATAATAGTCATCACCTCTTTTGTTATTTGAGATCTCGATCTCAAAAATTTGGCAGTAGGGGTTTTTTTTAATCGTTGAACATCTAGGACGCGCGAAATAGCACAAAAACCTCGAAATGAAAATGGGCGTTCAAAACCGCAGAAAACAGCTACAACATAATAAAACCAAAACGCCAATAATTTCTATAAAGCATCTACAGTTTTAATAACCACCACAAACCCCTAAAAGAGGGTCCCAAGTATAATAACAATAATGTAAGTGCTCCAATATCGTATCCCCATACAAACCATGAATTGTGTCTAAATGAATGGATCGACCATCCATTTTGTATGACAATGGACTCTGATTTATTTATGCGATCATAAAACCTTGGTTATGATCTATTTGGCTGTTACAATAATTAGTAAGGGGGTAATTTTGTTTGCAATAAGTTATAGGGGGTGTAATAATGGGGAATTGTTTATTATAAATTACGTGGGGCCTGTATTGCCAATATGCTTAAAACTTCAGAATAGGCGAGACGACGAAAAAAAAAATTAGCCCGTCATTGTATTATTTTACTTTTATTGAAAAATTTTGGACACGTATTTTTTTTTCTCGTAAACGAAAAATGACGACGACACAGTGCGTTGAAGTTGTGCGTGACGTCATGATCAGATACAATTTTTGCATTACGGTAGCGTCAAAAGCCCCCACTATGCCCCCACTCCAGAACTTTGTTGCTCTTTATCTTTGTATTTTTTTATTATTTTGATGAAGCAAAAAATACGTGTCTCGTATTTTTGGCCGATCTACAAGACGGACTAAGCAGAATGCCATTTTTTTATGTTGTCGTCATCCCTATTGTGTGAGTTTTTAAATTGAAGTTGTATAATCTATACTAATATTATAAATGCAAAAGTAACTCTACCTGTCTGTCTGTCTGATTTGACGCACCAAGCTCAGTTTACATATATATATTCAGTGGGTGCATGAAACTGAAACGGATCAAAAACATGGTACATACATAGTTCGTTTGTACCTCTATTGTTTAGTTTCCATTCTCTTCTATTTGGCCTCGGACAGTGTTGTAGAATATATTTTGTAGTCTACCGGTTGTTACTGAAAGAGGAACTCGAAATATTCAGATTGTTTTAGCAGATTTTCAGTGACATGCAAAGGGGTCTAAATAGGCGAGACGACGAAAAAAAAGTAATTAGTCCGTCATTGAGAGTATTAAAAAAAATTGGACACGATTTTTTCTTTTTTCTCGTAAACGAAAAATGACGACGATACAGTGCGTTGAAGTTGTGCGTGACGTCACGATCATCGGTGGCGTCAAAAGCCCCTACTATGCCCCCACTCCAGAACTTTGTTGAACTTTATTTTTTTTTTATTTTAATGAAGAAAAAAATGCGTGTCCCGTATTTTTGGCCGATCTACAAGACGGACTAAACAGAATGCCATTTTTTAATGTTGTCATCCCTATTAGTACAAGATCAACGGATTTGTACGATTAACCTTTTAACGACCAACCGACAGCCGGCAGTCGGGCTGCTTTTGTCTTTCTATTGTGTCTCAAATCACGTCTGTTCGAAGGATTTAGGAATCTTTAGCCCTAAGAAAAACATTCTAGCAGGGATTTTTTTTTCTGTTGTTGTCACTGAGATATTTTTCTTAAAATAGCTATTACACGAAGCAAAAAGAGGGGTGTTATTAATTTTACTGCTTTTTTGTGTGTCTGTTTTTTTGTCTGTCCGTGACATTTAAACGGGTGAATCGATTTGTGGTATCTAGTAAAAGTTTTAAAACAAGTTTCATCAAAATCGCTTCAGGCGTTTCGAAGTTTTGGTCTTACTAACTTCGGGGGCGAGTTTTTTTTTCAATTTTACTTTACCCTTGTTGTTTATGTAGATAGATGTCATTGGATACAATTAATTTCTCAAACACACGTGATTTGAGACACAATAGAAAGACATTAGCAGCTCGACAGCCGGCTGTCGGTTCGCCGTCAAGAGGTTAATGTTTATCAGGGCTAATCAAAAGCTAGTATAAACAAAAATATATATTCGTTTCAATATTATTTTATGAAAAACATTTAACCCAATTCTTATTATGAACATACTGTCAAAAAGGTTTTTATCTGGACGCCAATTATTTAGGGATCGACGTCCCGTGAAGAAATGCCAACAATATGGCGGCTGGATTACGAACATATTTTCATTATGTGTATAGTTTTCAATAATGTTTTTGGTTTGGTTTATTAGATTTTTATTTCTACCATGTCCTACTAATACTATAAATTAATATGAAAATATTTCTGAGCATGTATGGGTCGATGTAATCTTTCACGCAGAAACCACTTAACGGATTTTGTTGAAACTTTAAAGTAATACTAGCTTCTGCTACCGGCTTCGCATGCGTGAATGTCAAAAGATATCCAACGTCAACTGTTCTAGCCCTTTAGAGTTGAATCTCTCAAAAAATCTTTCTTACACTTCACAAAGAACACAGGGACCCTACAGGGGCCCTAGTCTGCTATTACAATCAAAATAAAAAAAAAACACTTCACTTAGACCATTTACAGGCACTTATGAATATCAGTTCCAAAACGTAGATCTCTATGGAGAAGAACGACTCGTATCGACTCAATGACCAGTCATCGGCCGGATATATGACAACTTTAACAGTTTTTGTATGGGAAATGTGTCAAAAGTTTGACGTTACAAGTCATAAATCGATCATTGAGACACGATTGTAATAGCAGACTAGGGCCCCAGGACGGGAGACGTCATTTGATGATTTCCCACTCCCCAAAAAAACCCTAAAGGAGTACAAAAGGGGATTGAAGTTTCGACATTCACGCGGGCGAAACCGTGGGCAAAAGCTGGTAAATATATAAAACAATAAACTGGCTAACTGCCTAATTGTGTGAAATATCAACGTACACCCCAAACTTGTTGTCCTAGAGCTGCTTGTCCTAATAATACATGAAATCAGGGGCCCTAGTCTGCTATTACAATCGTGTCTCAATGATCGATTTATGACGTGTAACTTCAAACTTTTGACACATTTTCCATACAAAAACTGTCAAAGTTGTCAAATATCCGGCCGACGACTGGTCATTGAGACACAATTGTAATAGCAGACTAGGGCCCCTGGGCGCGGCGGGAGGGCGTGTCAGACTTTTACCAGGCGTCCGTCACTCGCTCAAGGCCACGCGTTTTATGCCTACCGCTTCGCGTACCGTCGACGGTACAACGAACACCGGGCTGTCGCGTCACGGGTACAGCGCTGACTATCAACATGCCGAAACCACGTAATTATTGCGTGATTATTGTGCAATTCCCCTGTTTCCCAATTCTCCTGTTTTCCTTTTGATTATTTATTAAAATTATTCACGAGGTTTTGGATATTTTCGACACTAAAATATAATAATCGGGAATTCCAGGAACGAAAATATGCATCAGTCATTTTATTAAACTAAAAAATATTTGATTAACAAATAAAAAAATAATTATTATTCTAAAACATTCGTTTATTACCATTATCATCATACGTATAACCCTAGCACATTTGCTGGACGACACGCACACACGCTAGTCAGGCGGCGGGCAAAAGAATCTCAACTCTCTTTGTGCGTACTTATGGTACATTTCTCCTCGCTGCAAACAGCTGGTATTATTATTATGATTTTGTAGGCTATTATATCGTAGGTATTTTCCTTTTTGTATTGGAGTGAAGTATCTGTTACGTAGTAACTATTTATTAATCTGTGCTTTTACTGACTAAAACCGGATCTGGTACACTTGCGCGAAAGACATTTGCGCGAAAGACACTTGCGCGCGGCCGTTTGGGCGAATGGACACATGCGCGAATGGACGTTTGCGGCCATAGACATTTCCGCGAATGGACACTTGCGCGACTAGACGTTTCCGCGCCAAACCACTTGCGCGAAGCCCTTTGCGCGACGGACACTTGCGCGCCAGACAGTTTCGCGAGAGACGTTTGCGCCCAAACACTTCCGCGACTAGACACTTGCGCGAACTTTTTTCCAAAGGACATTGGGCAAATTTAAAAATATTATTAAGGGGTACCAATATTTTTTTATTTACTTAGTTTTTATTATATGGCGTTCACATCCCTGCCGTGGGTGGTAAGTCGTTTTCAAAAGCAAGATGGCGGCCATGATATTTTTCACAAAATACGTCATGGGTGTCAACCCCAAGGTTTTTTAGGGTGCTAAGGTCGAAAATGAGGTCCATTTGAGAATCCAAGATGGCGGTCGTGACCTTTTACACAATATGCATCATGGGTGTCGTTTTCATGGTTTTTTGGGGTGCTAAGGTCGAAAATGAGGTCGATTTGAGAATCCAAAATGGCGGTCGTGACCTTTTACACAATATGCGTCATGGGTGTCGTTTTCATGGTTTTTTGGGGTGCTAAGGTCGAAAATGAGGTCGATTTGAGAATCCAAGATGGCGGTCGTGACCTTTTACACAATATGCATCATGGGTGTCGTTTTCATGGTTTTTTGGGGTGCTAAGGTCGAAAATGAGGTCGATTTGAGAATCCAAGATGGCGGTCGTGACCTTTTACACAATATGCGTCATGGGTGTCGTTTTCATGGTTTCTTGGGGTGCTAAGGTCAAAAATGAGGTCGATTTGAGAATCCAAGATGGCGGCCGTGACCTTTTACACAATGTGCATCATGGGTGTCGTTTTCATGGTTTTTTGGGGTGATAAGGTCGAAAATGAGGTCGATTTGAGAATCCAAGATGGCGGCCGTGACCTTTTACACAATATGCGTCATGGGTGTCGTTTTCATGGTTTTTTGGGGTGATAAGGTCGAAAATGAGGTCGATTTGAGAATACAAGATGGCGGTCGTGACCTTTTACACAATATGCGTCATGGGTGTCGTTTTCATGGTTTTTTGGGGTGCTAAGGTCGAAAATGAGGTCGATTTGAGAATCCAAGATGGCGGTCGTGACCTTTTACACAATATGCATCATGGGTGTCGTTTTCATGGTTTTTTGGGGTGCTAAGGTCAATAATGAGGTCAATTTGAGAATCCAAGATGGCGGCCGTGACCTTTCTCACAATATGCATCATGGGTGTCGTTTTCATGGTTTTTTGGGGTGCTAAGGTCGAAAATGAGGTCGATTTGAGAATCCAAGATGGCGGTCGTGACCTTTTACACAATATGCGTCAGGGGTGTCGTTTTCATGGTTTTTTGGGGTGCTAAGGTTAATAATGAGGTCAATTTGAGAATCCAAGATGGCGGCCGTGACCTTTCTCAGAATATGCATCATGGGTGTCAATTTCAAGGTTTTTTAGGGTGCTAAGGTCGAAAATGAGGTACATTTGAGAATCCAAGATGGCGGTCGGGACCTTTTACACAATATGCATCATGGGTGTCGTTTTCACCCCAAAAAACCATGAAAACGACACCCATGACGCATATTGTGTAAAAGGTCACGGCCGCCATCTTGGATTCTCAAATCGACCTCATTTTCGACCTAGGCACCCCAAAAAACCATGAAAACGACACCCATGACGCATATTGTGTAAAAGGTCACAACCGCCATCTTGGATTCTCAAATCGACCTCATTTTCGACCTTAGCACCCCAAAAAACCATGAAAACGACACCCATGATGCATATTGTGTAAAAGGTCCCGACCGCCATCTTGGATTCTCAAATGTACCTCATTTTCGACCTTAGCACCCTAAAAAACCTTGAAATTGACACCCATGATGCATATTTTGAGAAAGGTCACGGCCGCCATCTTGGATTCTCAAATTGACCTCATTATTGACCTTAGCACCCCAAAAAACCATGGAAACGACACCCATGACGCATATTGTGTAAAAGGTCACGACCGCCATCTTGGATTCTCAAATCGACCTCATTTTCGACCTTAGCACCCCAAAAAACCATGAAAACGACACCCATGATGCATATTGTGAGAAAGGTCACGGCCGCCATCTTGGATTCTCAATTTGACCTCATTATTGACCTTAGCATCCCAAAAAACCATGAAAACGACACCCATGACGCATATTGTGTAGAAGGTCACGACCGCCATCTTGGATTCTCAAATCGACCTCATTTTCGACCTTAGCACCCCAAAAAACCATGAAAACGACACCCATGATGCATATTGTGTAAAAGGTCACGACCGCCATCTTGGATTCTCAAATGGACCTCATTTTCGACCTTAGCACCCTAAAAAACCTTGGGATTGACACCCATGACGTATTTTGTGAAAAATATCATGGCCGCCATCTTGCTTTTGAAAACGACTTACCACCCACGGTAGGGATGTGGACGCCATATTATTATAATAAAAACCAAGTAAATAAAAAAATATTGGTACCCCTTAATAATATTTTTAAATTTGCCCAATGTCCTTTGGAAAAAAGTTCGCGCAAGTGTCTAGTCGCGGAAGTAGTGTTTGGGCGCAAACGTCTCTCGCGAAACTGTCTGGCGCGCAAGTGTCCGTCGCGCAAAGGGCTTCGCGCAAGTGGTTTGGCGCGGAAACGTCTAGTCGCGCAAGTGTCCATTCGCGGAAATGTCTATGGGCGCAAACGTCCATTCGCGCATGTGTCCATTCGCCCAAACGGCCGCGCGCAAGTGTCTTTCGCGGAAATGTCTTTCGCGCATGTGTCCTGATACCACTAAAACCCACTCATGTTCCTTGGGTTGCCCTTTAAGTACCGGGGTCACGGTAACTATTATAAGCATTCCGCAACCACTCCTTTAGGGTTGGAATTTTCCAAAATCCTTTCTAAGTAGATACTTAGACTTTACAAAGAATTTTACCAATTTCCATATTTCTATGACCAGAGCCTTAAGCTTCGTGTTGATATAACAACAAACTCTCAGTCGGTTCACCATGTTATACCTATACCTACATCAAAATAGCTTAGTGTTATTTCACGTATTGTATAAATCGAACCGAATATTAGGCAATTTTTGTCAAAACCAAACTTATGTTTTCAAAGAAAGTTCGTAACACTTAATAGACAAGAAATTATAGCAATATGGCGGCTGAGTTACGACCACGTTACTGCTATAACAATATTAGTTGTAGACTTTAGTCGTACCGTATGTCAGTTCGCATTTGGGGCGTAAGTTTTCGACGTTATGTAACAACTTACTTGGCCCTATTGTTATTTAGGACGACGTCTGGATTGGTGGAAAATGAAGCATTATTTTGATACCGATGAAGAATTAAACTTAGTTCCTTATAATCTTGGTGGTCATGAAATAATTCATAGTAATATCATAAATGCGAAAGTAACTCTACCTCTCGTTCACGGCAAAACTACCAAATCGACGATTTATGTAAAATTTGACACAGAGATGGTCTATGGCCTGAGAAAGATCAAGGATAGTTATTATCCTGAATCTAAAACCGTAAAACTGCGAGGGACAGCTAGTTCTATGTTAAGGGACGCTTTTATTTAATAAATATAGATTGTAAATCCACAAAAAAAACATTACATATGTCGTCTTATTGTAAAGTGTTAACAAAATCCGTTTTACAGGTTTTGCGCGAAAGAGTAACAAACGTACATCCATGATTCAAACTTTCACATTTGTATGAATAGGATTAATTAGTGCACTATTATGTAGTTTGTATACGTCAACCCAATATAATGAGGGTACCCGAACATGGATTAAAATGACTTCAACCCGGTATTGAATGAGAAAAATGGGAATTTAACGGGATGCTCCCGATTCAACTGTTCGAATTAATATTTTATTTTCTTGATTCTGCTGCTTTTTGTATTGTATTTGTAATTGACAAGACACATTGGGACTTGAGATCTGAACCCACAGCGTCATGAATGAGAGGCGAGCGTTGTAACCACGACAAAGCAAGGACAAACCAAGTGATAATACAACAGAGCAGTGATCAAGGCCTTAATAACGCAGGTCACAGCGTAACTGTACGACTAATCTGTGCACCTCGCTGGAATGCGACCTCTCTCCCGCTTCCCCGCGCGGCGCCCCGTGTTCGCCTCGTTCGTTTAGTAGCGATAGCATTCCGTCAGCGTTACGTCACAGTGAGAGGTGCACAGTAAGGTTTGGCACATTTCTGACGGAAAATGCGTTGCGCGTTTCATTGATGGCATTGACGCATCATCGGTTGAGTGTGAAAGGTTGCTTTATTAAATACTAGCGGTCCCCAGTGATTTACCCGCATCTTTGGTTACTTCGCTTTCGTAGGTCTTAGCGATGTTATTTAGCTTATAGACCTTTTCGATAGATGAGCCTTCCTATTATTTTTTAAATTAGATCCAGGGCTCCCTGATATTAGCGCGTTCAAACAAACAAACTCTTCAGCTTTATTTTCTTATCATTATAGACTTCTAATATTAAATTCTCGTGTCACAATGTTAGTTAGTTACCTTACTCCTCCGAAACGGCTTTACCAATTTTTACCAAATTTTATATTTATTCAGTAGGTCTGAGAATCGGCTACTATCTATTTTTCATACCCCTAAGTGATACGGATTGTTTACCTTTAACATTTTTAATGCGGGTGAAACCGCGGGAGGCAGCTAGTATTAATATAGATTTGTCTATTCTGGTGTTACGCGACCGATAATACGCGACGCATTTTACGTCAGACACAGCCCTTAAGCGTATGCGTAGTAGCATTCCAAACAACAATATTAGCATCAGTTCTATTTTCGCCTATTTCTTGGTAAGCTTTAATAATTTCCGCTTGTTGCGAAATTGCGAACGATTGTGTGCTGTTTCCCTAATTGGAGTCATATAGTACGGAATGTTCTGGACTGTCCCGTTATTGCGGAAATGATTCCTTATGTCTTTATTACTAACTAGTATTCCCCTACCGATTTTGACTGCGTCTTTTCTTACTGCCAACGAATTCCGAAATTAATTTTTCTTCTGTATTTGTTTTTGGAGATTTTTTGCAAAATAAATGTGTGTGTGATTTTTTCGGAAACTTTTTTTTTATGGTTAAATTATTTAAAATTTATCTCCCGACCCTAAAAGGTTATAAATGTAAATACAATAGCAGCCCGACAGCCGGCTGTCACTTCGTCTTTGAAAAGTTAAGTCGTATAAAAAAAACTACCTCTATACTAAGTAATACCACTGCAGCGACACAGAGGCCCAGACCACCGCAAAATTTTAATCAACCAACACTAAAAACAGGCAAAACTAAATACTAACTGCACACCAGTTCAGTAACATGTCCCCAAAAACATGGACTCTTTAAAATTAATTATTCGAAATGAGTTTTAGCTGTTGCGTCACTACGGTGTAATTAGCTTTGCCGGACAGACGAACTTTTTCCGCCTTTTTAGAGCCCTTTCAGTGACTGGAAATGGTTCTGTAATTCTTTTAGGCGGTCTTTATGTTGGCCTATTTTATTGTGGTTATGTAATACATATTATGTACTTTCTAAAGTTTATCTTCGACATCACTGACATCCCGTGCCTTGGAAAGCACGTAAAGTCGTTGGTCCCGGCTGTCATTCGTAGAACTTTGACAGTCGTTACTGATTAGTCAGAAATTCTGACCAGTCTAACCAAGAGGTATCGTGTCGCCCAGTTACTGGGTTGTGGAGGTCAGATAGGCAGTCGCTCCACGTAGAACACTGCAGGTATCCAGCTGAATCCGGTTAGGCTGGAAGCCGACCCCAAACACAGTTGGGAAAAGGCTAGGGAGATGATGATGATGATGTAAGTATACTTATAGGGTGACTGGTAATTATTGTCAGATAGTTTAAAACACGTGATGCGTTGACTCGCACTTGGCCGGTTTTTTCGAGTTAGGGTTTTTACACATTATCATTGTTTTTTTGGGGAGTGGCAAATCATCAAATGTCTGCTCCCGTCCTAGGTGTGGCGGCAGGGCGTGTCAGACTTCTTCTGACTAAAACCCACTCATGTTCCTTCGGTTGCCCTTTGTGTTCCGGGGTCACGGTAATTATTATAAACATTCCGCAACCATTGGACATTATCATCACGCTACGACTAACGGGAACAGAGCAGTAACCAGAAACACGGGTGTAACTACTAGTAATATTAGTAAAATGATGAATGCAAAAGATTTACGTAAAAATATATACACCGTATTTTAATCACCCTACATAAGGCGGTATAAAATAGCACCCGAAAAGCTTAGAAAGCATTAAAAATATCTTGAGACAATCCTTACCCAAAATCCTTTCCTAAATCTGTTTATTTCCCGGGCTCAAGAAATATCTAAGACAAAGAAACAATTATTTTCGTGATAAGAATGAAGCAAAAATAATTGAGGCAGATTTCGGCTGATGCAGGCAGGATTATGAGATGAGAACGTAGTTTAAATTGAGTGGCAGTTCTTGTTTAAAAATAATAAATGAAACTGCTTAGGACAGGATAAAATAATTGAAACTTAACAAGTTTTTTCATTAGTGGTGCTGTTTATTTATAGTAACAGTTGTGTGTTTTCATTGTATTATAAACTAGCCGTCTACCGCGGTTTCACCCGCGTTGTATCAGATTTTTGGTTACTAAAAAAAGAAAATAAGAAGTATTCTATCTCCGTCCTCTAGTCTTAAGCTACCTCCCCACCAATTTTCAGCCAACTCGGTTCTGCTGTTCTTGAGTTATAAAATGTGTAACTAACACGACTTTATTTTTATAAATAGATATGATGATTATGACTTTTTGAATTTTCTGTGGGGTTGTGTAATATATCGCAACCCTAGATATAGACTGTATTCTATTAAAAAGTATGTACATAAATAAATTAATCAGGAGCAATCAAATACTGTTGGATAGGCAATAAATTAGGCTAGCATAAGCTCTATGGAAGTATTTTTTACACATTGGGTAAATCTACATTAGAACCTCATTTTTTTAAGTTATTAATAATTCATATGTAAGTAATTACTACTCTGATTGGTTCAATAAATGATGTGTCATAATTTCCTGCCGGGGTTGCGGAATGTTTATAGTAGTTACCGTGACCCCGGAACATAAAGGGCAACCGAAGGAACATGAGTGGGTTTTAGTCAGTAAAAGTCTGACAAGTCCTCCCGCCGCACACAGAACGGGAGAAGTCTTTTGATGATTTTCCCAGTGCCCAAAAAAAATGTGTCTTAATTTTTTCTGCTCATCCTTCTGCCCCAATTTTTCAAGTAAAGTTACTTACCATTGACATTTCTGATTAAGGTTCGGTACACGCCAAAGACCGTTGCATCCGGCCACTGTGTTTTGTTCCTTTTTTAAAGACCATTAGGGATCTGTATACAAGATAAATAAAATAAAAACCGTTAAAAAAGTATAATTAGTAAAAAAAAAACCACCAATAAACGAATAAAATAATTTTTACACTAAAAATAACTTTAGGAAAATCAGTTGTATGAAAGAAAAACAAAAAAGACCATTATTCATTCTAAGTAATTGTTGGTTTGTAACATGCCATTAAAGTTTACTCATTAACACCTTCTAAAATTAACCGCTTTTAACTTACTTCTAACTTCAATTTTATTTTTAATTAGTAACCAATTACCAGAAAAATGAAGTGTTAACTTTATAATGAGCTCATTAACACTTACAGATAGAAACACCGCCTTTTAGTGAGTAGAAAATAATGCGAAAGTAATGACCAACAAAGTTAAAATAATTTTAATTTAATTTAATTATTAAAAAAATAATTAAAACCCAATCAACAACAACCCCCGCCCCGAGGTCATTTGTTTCGCGACCCCAGCTAACAAAAGTTAGCAAAACCGATTTTTTTACTAATCATGTCTAACTAGATTATTTACTTTTAACATTTAAAAAACCGCACCCAAATAGAATCACCCGTTTAAGAACCCCCCATATAAAAAATAACCCCTATTTTTCATATGTTTTTTTATATTAATATTTAGTAGACTAATTCTGTACACAGCTAATGGCTATATAGACAAAAAGTTATCAAGTTATCCTAAAGTAATTTTTATGTCTTGAAGATCTAGACTCTAGAGGTTCGAACCCGAATTTTCATTCCAATTTTTATTTTTAACGGATTTGTGATTATTTTCGATCAATGCAACAATATTTACTATTGCGATTTGAAAACCATGTACCATCATGGTACATACAACCGATTTTATCTTTCTATTTCAATTAAAAATGAGAATAAATTAATTGTCTACAGAACCCAACAGACTTCTTATTACTTCCTTTAGGTTCATCAAAACTTACAATAGATGTCAACCTCGTGTTAAACGGAGCGTATAGTACAGTCAGTGACCAACATTACCTGACCCTTATTATAAGGAGGAAAAAGGAAATAAGAGGTCAGCTAATGCGAGCCACTGAGCGTACCTACAAAATATAGATAAAAAATAGAAGAAAAAAATTCGAGGGACAGTGCGATAATTCCCAGTTATAAGTTTAGTTTTCTCAGTTCGTATTAGTAATTAAAGTTTGTAGTATACGCAAGAACTTAAGATTTTTGATATTATTTAATTGAGTACTACCTCCTTATTAAAGTCGGTTTTAATTACGCTGAGATTTTTGATTCGATTTACGAGATTCTTATTAAGTTTGTTGCAGAATAATTACTAAAATAAGTTTGGCTCAGTAGTTTTTATTTTAAGAACATTTTGTTTTGTATATTTGTCTGGTATATATCAACGACGTTATCATGTTTAGTTTAGTGTCAATTATTCGTAGTATTAATCAATTTAGCTAAGGGAATCGTGTTACAGAGGTACTGAGTTGTGAAGATCTGAAAGATAGATTGTTCTTTTCAGCTGCATTTGGTTAGAGTGAAAGTCAGTAGAAGTGAACTCTTTATTATCCCATATAAAGCATAATTGAATTTAAATATATGTGTTAAAATAGGGTTTTTAAGTGGACAACGTTGTATTTAAACAAAATAAATAATAAGACAAATTAAAATTTGCGTAAAAAAAGGCAAACGTTACGATCAAAAACTAAACCACACATTATTTGAATCTGAATCTTTATCGTATACTACATGACTAAGCGTGCCGGGGAAAAGGGACAGTGTTATACAGTTTCCTGTGAGAGAAAGAGACGCCAACACTTTATTGGATGCTCACGATCGGTGCGCATAAGCGTAAAGTGTTACTAATTCGCGGCTGTTTATTTTTGACGGCGATTAAGTGTGCGTTGACCTTTAAATTGTGAAAAAATCAACTGGTCAAGTGCGAGCCGGAATCGTAAGTGAAGGATTCCGCACCGAACAAATATAAACGAAATTTAGAGAAAATATACATTACAGAATTGGTGTCTAATTTATATTATGATACGTATAAAAATAATCTTTTTATTGATTGATACTAAATAAACTCCTAAACCCCTGTGATCGAAACGCCTACGAAGCCTCTTTTCAAACTATTGTACACTGGGTCAGAAGCTTAATACATGAAGGCATTTTTGTGTCATGTATGAAATGTATATTCAAAAACTCATTCATATGGAATTAAGCTGCATTCACTCACTAATAAAATTATGAGAATAAAATACGAATCATAACTTTTCAATAATATCTGATAATAATTTTACACAATACTAGCACTTGTACAGGCAATAACTTTTTCCAGAAAGAAATAATTTAAATCCATACTAATATTATAAATGCAAAAGTAACTCTATCTGTCTGTCTCGCTTTCACGCCAAAACTATACTGAACCAATATAAACGAAATTTAGTACAAAGATAGCGCATAGCCTGAAAAAGGACATAGAATAGTTTTTATCCCAAACGGGAATAGGAGCTACGCAGGTTTTGCGGGGGACAGCTAGTGGGCCTTTAATTCCATAATTATCAAAATGAAATAACTACCTATGTCTGTCCGTCTACTAAGATGAAAAGTCATAGCTCATAGGACGAAAGACAAAGCGTAGTCGCTTTGTTAGCTAAACCATTGCACCGGTTTTAATTAAATTTAGTCTGAAGAAAGCTTGCTCAAATAAGACTTCTTTTGTTTGTCCCATGAAGTCAATCAAAAGCTAGTTGTTTTTTAAAACAAAAGTGAACAAGTAATATACCACTCTCATCAAATTGTCACTTACATAATAAGTATTTTGAAAAATAAAGAAGCTTTTAAATGATTCACTTTGTAAAGAAACTGTCCAGTGGTGGAGCGATGCGATAGAAATAATTAAAAAAAAATTGACCTTAAACGAGTGAAAGAAATATAAGTGTACCAGTAACTCATGACAAAAAAAAAGTAAAACAAATAATCATTTTTATATGGTATTGTTGTCATGTCATCTGTCAAGTGACATTACGTTTGTTTGTTTACATTTGTTATTTTCATGAAATATTTAGTAAAAAGTGAAAGAATGACTAAAAAACCACCGCGGTCACAATCCAAAAGCACTGTTTATAATGTGTACTGATAAATCTGTAAAGAAGAAGGTGTAGCTTACACGCAATATTCGATTTTAGACCGCGTGCTTGCGTTGACTGGTTAGTATGACTCGCTAAAGTTGATACTTTGTTTTATATTCATTTATATGAGTTTATCATAAATGTATATATATTGCGTAACATATAACTTTGGCTTATTACAGGGGCGTGTACTAATACTAAGCGATATGCGACGAATTATTGAAGGCAGATGAAGAAGGCAGTAGCCTTGGTGTCAGATTCACATGAGCCGCCTAGAGACGTTTTTGACTTGCCTTATGTGACGATCACTACCATAGTCAATGCCCTAAACAAACTGGGATACCAATCACAAAGCGAATAACCATTTCTTTCATTTTTGTTGTGTAAATAAAGTACTTAATTATAGATTGGGCTTATCTTAATTTATTTTATACTAGCTTTTGCCCGCGACTTCATTCCCGTTCCCGAGGGATTTCCGAGACGAAAACTACCTTTCTTGGGTCCCAGACTATATCTGTACCGAATCTTATTCAACGTCTCATCGGTTCATAGAAAAATACAACTAATCAAACATCACTGTTAAATAAACTGCACAAATTATCACTTAAGTCTTATTCTGATATATAATAACTAATAAGACAGGCGATAATTCTTTAATATTCTGTAATATTTCTGTGAAGTTTCATCAAAATCCGTTCAGTAGTTAATGCGTGAAAGAGTAACAAACAAAAATACATACAAATCTTTCCTCTTTATAATATTAGTATTGTTAATAAACAATAAGTGTAATAAATTTTTAAGGGAAAAATACAAGTATCAAAACATTTTAATCCTTTTTCCCCAGTGTTGCTCTCATCATATTTTATTTACCATTTTTGTCATCAGTTACTGGTACACCTATAGTATTCGTTGCGTAGATTAATACTAAAATGACTATTTTCATTGTTGATAAAATGACAATCCTACCGCAAAAAACTGTATGTCAATCGGTCAAGCCGTTCTCGAAATAAATTGGAACAAACCAACTCTAAATGTCGTAACAATTTGAGTCTATAATAGTGAAGACTAAAATTAGAACGCGTTGTGCGAAAAGTTTTAAAGTTTGTGAGATTGAATCACTGATAATAAAAAATCTCGGTTTTTATTTTCAGGTTGAATTTGCAGGTTTCTCTGCAAGAGATGAGTCTTTTCTTAAATAATAATAATACTAGCCTATTATTGTCCCACTGCAAGGCAGAGGCCTCTTCTCGTACAGAGAAGGAACGAGCGCTGACCACCACGCTTGTTCAAAGCGGATTGGCAACTTATATTGACTAAAAATCCAGGTTTCCTTACAATGTTTTTCTTCAACCGATGTCTGATGTTCTTGGAGTGAGTTAATACGAGGATTTTCCGGGGTTGCGGAATAGTTATAATTGTTACCGTGACCCCGAAACATAAAGGGCAGCCGAAGGAACATAAGTGGGTTTTAGTCAGTAAAAGTCTGACACGACCTCCCGCCGCACCCATGACGGGAGAAGTCATTTGATGATTTCCAAATCACCAAAAAAAGTACGAGGATTTTCAATTCAGGATGATACTTTTCAATTTCTTTGTCACAGCTCTAATTCATCGTCTATTTTTTAATAATATATTTTTTTTTTATTAATATTGTAATTTATTTTTTAGTTTAAGTTGTTTAAGTTTAAGTCAATTTTCATGTTTGTTTAATTTTAGTTTATGTCTTATTTTCTTATTTACTTAACCTGTGTCTAACCACTATGTTCGTGAATGTTGGTTCACCTGTTATTGGCAACTGTATAAGCCCTTAACTCATAAACAACTATATTAATTAAGTTATATACAGAAGCTGTTGGTGTACCTTTTTTAATAAATAAATAAATAAATAAACCACGTAAAAAATAAAAATGCAAGCTATATCTACCAGATTAAGCAGTAATTAATTGAGTGCTAGGTGTTGTGGGGAGGCTTGGCACCGACTACGTTGGCACGCCTGAACTGAAGACAACACAACGTTTATTTTAATTAACTTTAACGTATTTTTATTGCTAGGATTGTGAGAGAAATGGCTCTATTTCATAGCTGCATATTTGTGGTTACGATATTGGGCAATAATAATTGAATTCTACTTGATATAAAAGTGCAAGTAAATGTGAACCGATTCTGTTAGGCTGTTTATTTGATAGAAGGTCATGGTTCATCAGAATCGGTTTGGTCGTTTCGAAGTTTTCAACTTGCAATTGCGATCTTGATAAGTTTGGTGACCGGTTTTTTTTTCTATTTTTAGGGTTCCGTCCTTATAGGATTACTTTGTTGTCCGCCCGTCTGTCCGTCTGTCAAGACCAGAGGTATCTATCGCTCAAAGCAGTGAAAAATACAAATTTCTAAATCAACGCAATAAACGGATACTGCTGTTTATATTGCATACTAGCTTCTGCCCGCGGCTTCGCTCGCGTTAGAAAGAGACAAAAAGTAGCCTATGTTACTCTCCATCCCTTCAACTATCTCCACTAAAATCACGTCAATTCATCGCTCCATTTTGCCGTGAAAGAAAGACAAACAGACAGACACACTTTCCCATTTATAATACATATTAGTATGGATTAAGACATATGCAAGGAAATCAAAACCCATGGGATACTTTCCGTTGACCTAGAATCATGATATTTGTCAAAAAGCAATGTCATGTAGCACAACAAGTAAAGGAAAAACTCCGAAGACCTTAAATTTATAGTTATTTCCCAAAAAAAAAAAACATTTACGGAATCCTCGTTGCACGAGTCCGACTCGCAACGCAATTGACCGGTTTTTTTTTAACAATATAAAATAAATGATTTTAGTTTGAGTTAATATAAAAGTTTCTAAGGATAAATAGATGGATACACTGTTCTATTTTAACACTTTGTTTGTTACCTTTTCACACAAAAACTGCTTAACAGATTTTTACCAAAATTTACAATAACTATAATATAATAACTGTAACCAAATACCTTTTCAACACAGATGAAATCAAGGGTGAAAGCTAGTATAGCAATAAAGATATTGCCCGTTTGAAATCCATTTGACACGTCATTTCACTTAAAATCCTTCGCCTCGCTCCACCGCTGTAGATATAGCTTTCAACATTCCACTAAGAATTAGTCATCTAAAAGTATGTAAAATATTTATTTTTAAAACTGAATCGTAAGTTGACCCTTCTAAAAATACTTAAAAATAAGGTGAGTTATAATAATGGTACTGTTTTTAGATTTGAATCACATTCTTTTGTTTTTACTCATGCAACCTAAAAGAGAAATGAAATAGATGACGTATGTTTTAAATATTTAGTCGAAATAGCTGAAATATGATAAACGAAGAAATAAGCATGTGATTCAAATAAGAGTTTTTTTTTAAATCGATCATACGTGAATCAAGACATAACAGAAAGACAATATATGATATATAAAATAATAATAATAATAATAAGCTGGCAACACCAATAACGTCATCGTCTAGTTTTTTGTGGAGTGTTTAAAATAAATATATAAAATTATTTTGATACCATACCCACATGTAATTACAATAAAATAGTCGGAAATAATATCAACAAATACAATAAACCATAGTGAGAATAATATAAACAATGATTTTACGTAAGCATAGAAAATCCGACAATGGTGACGTATGTCACCATGGAAAAAACGATTGTCACATCAAACTATAACATGAAACGCAGAAAACTACGAAACAAACGATGATTACGAGATCAGCAGCTATGAGAAAAGCACGCCCAACACCACCGGGCTCGTCGTTCAGCTCCGCCTCGCCGCCGCCGGAATCCAGCCCCACCGTGAGCGCTGTGACACCGGCCGTGGCAGTTGCGTCGAGCTCGAGCGACGAGTACTTCTCTCCGCCGACGTCGCCACCACCTGTTCGTCGGCGGGGAGGTCGCCGGCCACCGGACAGCTTGGGACTCCGAGGCCCACCGGCCTCTGATAGGGTCCCCGCACCCGGTGGAAGTGCGCGCATGCGATGGACACAATCTTTAAATGAAAATGTCATGCGCGCATACTTTGGGGCTACAGAGGGGGGAAATAACCTAACTGCGTACCGTGGTCGGATGCTCTCTCTGTTTCAGGTGCTTGAACCAGCTGTCAATGTTTCGGCTCAACGACTATCGGATCAGGTGCGTGTCATCCAGCGTAATCATATGTTGGATGACACTGTACTTGATCGACTACGCCTAGAGTCACGGATTAGTCTTGCCCCGTCCGCCCCGCCAGTGGGTGTGGTCGCTGTGCAGCCGCAAAATTCACGTAGTGGCTTGCCGCGACCGCCCTGTATTGATGAGATGGATGATGGTGAGGCTATATCCGTGAGTACCCAGTGCAACAATAATTTGAGGAGTGCTTTAGAGTGTGCGTTTCGGGAATATCGCTCTACATCGCCTGAGCTGAGACCGCGATTACCTCGTTTGCCCATGCACAAGAAAAATAGGGCGCTGGTGTGTGCTCTGGATTCGCTGCTGTCGAGCTATTTCGACAGCAGCGAGGACCTCACTGATACCCACTCAATTTTGTACTGCGCAGCTGTAGCAGCGTGTCGTGTGGCTCACGTCAAATTCCCTAACAGTGACGGGGTCACACGACCTAAACCAGCTATACCAGCGTGGCAGTTCAGAATTGAGCGTCGTATTGGTGAGGCTAGAGCACTCATCGGCAAATTAATCTGCTTCAGGGAGGGCAATACACGTCCTAGAGTGATGCGCTTTGTGAGGCGGGCGTTTGCGGGAACTGACATTAGTCCCCAAGATTATATGCCCCGCATCACAGAGCGTATCGACTTCCTGAAGCAGAAGATCAGTGCATGGGCAAGCCGTATTCGTCGGTACAAGCGAAGAGTGGAGCGATACATTCAGAATCGCACATTCCAGAGCGATGAGAGGTGGGTATATAGGACTTGGGAACGACCGGACCAAGGTGTGATTGACACGCACCTTCCAGATGATGATGCCATGAACTCATTCTGGCGCAGCATCTGGTCGGTGCCTGTCAGTCACACTGAGGGCGACTGGATTCGGGAGGTTGAGCGAACCTGTGATCCAATACCAGAAATGGGGGCTATTACCATCAGCCTAAAAGATGTAGCTTGTGCAGTCCGTCCATTACCGAACTGGAAATCCCCAGGGCTGGACGGGCTGCACAATTTCTGGGTGAAATGGTTGCAAGGATCGCACGTTCGCCTAGCGTCCCAGTTCCAGTCAGCCTTAGAGTCTGGGTCGCTACCCCAATTCCTAACTACTGGAATAACCCACCTGCTCCATAAGTCAGGTAGTACTACGGAACCCAAAAATTATAGACCAATTACTTGTCTACCCACGGTCTATAAGATTCTTACATCCATTTTGAGAGCTAAAATTAATAGTCATATTAATAATAATTCTATAATGTCTGCCTCTCAGAATGGATGTAGGAATGGGTCCCGTGGTACTAAGGAGCTGCTCCTCATTGACATGGCCATTAGTCAGCAGGTTCGCCGTTCTCGAAAGAATTTATCGACATGTTGGATAAATTACAAGAAGGCCTATGACTCGGTGCCACATACATGGCTCATGAGGGTGCTGGAGTTGTATAAAGTAGATGCAACTCTGCGCACCTTCTTGATGTCGTGTATGGGGCAGTGGAGGACGGTCCTTCACTATCCAGGATGTCGACACATTCGAGAGAACAGCGAACCAATAAGGATCGAGCGGGGCATATTTCAGGGCGATAGTCTGAGTCCATTGTGGTTTTGTTTGGCCCTGAATCCTTTAAGCACATTGTTGGAGGGTTCAGGACTAGGCTATCGGTTGCGAAGAGGCGGCCAGGTCATATCTCATCTCCTATACATGGATGATCTGAAACTGTTTGCCCCCACCGAATTGCAACTGATGAAGCTACTGAAGGTAACAGAAACTTTTAGTAGTGGCATCAGAATGGAATTTGGTGTGGACAAATGTGCAGTCATGCATGTAAAGCGAGGAGAGATTGTGGAATCCGAGGGGACCCAACTCTCGGATTCTATACACCTCAGGTCCCTCTCTTCAACCGAAACCTACAAATATTTGGGTATGTCGGAAGCGTTAGGCATCAATGTCGCCGACATGAAACAAGCGTTGAGGGAGCGCTTCTTTGACCGCCTGAATAAAGTTTTAAATAGTCTTTTATCAGGCGGGAACAAGGTGCGCGCCTTCAACGGTTGGGTCATGCCGGTTCTGATGTACTCTTTCGGCGTACTCAAATGGACTCAGACTGAGCTGGACGCTCTGAATAGAAGGGTCCGCCGTCTGCTGACCGCAAATCGCATGCATCACCCACGATCATCGGTAATGAGACTGTATATCCCGCGGAAGATGTAGTTTCGGTAGACAAGGGCCTCACCCCGCTCTCCTTAGCAAACGAGAACTGGCGCAAACCTATAGTAATGAATACTGATGACCGCAGGACGGTATGGCAGAGCAAGGAACTCCACGGACGCTTTTATCGGGTTCTACATGGGCCTGATGTAGATTTTCTGGCGTCCGTATCCTGGCTGCGTTTCGGTGACCTCTTTGGGGAAACCGAAGGTTTTGTCTGTGCAATAATGGACGAAGTTATGATGACGAACAACTACCGGAAATACATTGTGAAGGACGGCACGGTTGACATATGTCGGGCATGCCACCGTCCCGGGGAATCAATCCGACACATTATTTCTGGGTGTTCTAGTCTGGCTAACGGAGACTATTTGCACAGACACAACCTTGTAGCCAGGATTATTCATCAGCAACTTGCTTTGAAATACAGTCTTGTGGAATCAGAAGTACCGTACTACAGGTATGTACCCGACCCAGTTCTTGAGAATGACCATGTCACATTGTACTGGGATCGATCTATCATTACTGACAGGACTGTTGTTGCTAACAAGCCTGACATAGTGGTGATAGATCGATTAGAACGTCGCACAGTGATTGTTGATATTGCTTTCCCGCATGACGAGAACCTCGTGAAGGCTGAGAAAGATAAGCAGACAAAATATCTTGACTTGGCTCGCGAGGTTGTCGACATGTGGGATGTGGATTCAGCAGTCATTGTGCCGATAGTCGTGACGGCCAATGGCATAAGCGAAGAGCCTCGACCAACATCTGAGGAGGCTCTCGCTAGGCAGCTGGGTCAAGGGTCTGATACAGAAAGCGGTACTCCTGGACACGGCGCGCATTGTCCGGAGGTTCCTCTCTCTGGAGCCCTGACCACCGGTAGCTTGGACCCTGTTCCCGATGCCGGTGGGCTACTATTTTTTATATTTTTAAATGTTTTATATATTTTTTTTTAATAATATTTAAAAATGTATTGAATATGTGTTAAGAAATAAATGAATGGAATAATAATAATAATATCAGCCTATAACTGTCCCACTGCAGGGCAAAGGCCTCTTCTCATACAGAGAAGGCACGAGCATTGATCACCACGCTTGCTCAAGACGGGTTGGCGATTTCAGACTTATATTCACTACAAGTCCAGGTTTCCTCACGATGTTTTCCTTCACCGATGTCTGCGATGTCTAAGATAATCTTTAGAAAGTACATATGAATTGAAAAAGTCACATTGGTACTTGCCCGGATTCGAACCCACAACCACTTGCATGAGAGGCGGGTGCCGTAACCACTAGGCCATCACGACTTGTTATATGATATATCTCTGATTAATGAAGTGGATATTAATAATTATAAAAGTTTTTTTTTCAAAAACTTATTTTTGTAAGGCGTAATTCTAAAGTAATAAAGTTAATTAACGTTTCAACAACCAAGCGACAACCGGCTGTCAGGCTGTTATTGTCTTTCTATTGTGTCTCGTATCACGTATGTTCGAAGGTTGAAATTTCACGATGTAGAACGTCAGCAGCTGTAGTTTACATGTTGGGCAATAGACACAGCCAAGTTCAAAATCGATGCGATAAATAAATAAAATAAATAAATATCCTGGGACAACTCACACACGGTAATCTGATCCCAAACTAAGCAGAGCTTGTATTATGGTAACCAGACAACTGATAAACATACTTATATAATTTATAAATACATACATATTATATATAAATTACACCCAGACACAGAAGAAACAATCATGCTCATCACACAAAGTTTGTCCTGGGTGGGAATCGAACCCACGACTTCCGGCTTAGCAGCCAGGGTCACTAACCACTAGACCAACAGGCCCGTCAATGCGATGTTTTGAGAATAACGCGACAATTGGTCAAAGAGGTTCTCGTTAGGTAATTGAGTTAGATCAAAGGCTCGACACAGTATGCCGCCAGTAGGTCTGTTGTAAGGAAGTTTCAGCCGATAGCACTTTGAATATTCTGTAGCTTTGGTTGTATAGAGTTAGCTAGGCTTCTATTGGAACATTCCTTTACCTGGAGCATTCATTTGTAAAGGAACAGACCAGATTCAACATACATCGGCGAGTCTGAAGAATGAGACGAATTTTAGTCAATCTGTACTTTGTATTGCTTTTTATTGTAGGACAATGATATTTTAAGTAAAAATGTGTAGAAAGGTTATAGGCAGTCAACTTGAGGCACTTTAATATGAAGCTTTTTGACCAAATTATAATTGTCACAAATTATTTTCGTCTCTTTTTTTCACTTGCAATATTGAATCATGTCATCCTACTTTGACATCGAATTGTATGTGTGCGTTAGTGTGTTTCTGAAGTTAGAACGTCGTATCAGTAAGCCATTGGTCGTAGGCTCGATTCATACTCAGGACAAAATATGAGTAGTGAGCACGATTGTTTGTTCTGTGTCTGGATGAAATTTATTAACATTAAACGTATGTATTTACAAATTATATAAGTATGTTTAACAGCTATCTGGCTACCAAGTACAAGCTCTGCTTAGTTTGGGATCTGATGACCGTGTGTAAGTTATTCAAGGATATTTGTTATTTATTTATTTTTCATTGCTCCTTCTCTTCAGTATTTTTACATATTATTTTAAACAACACAATTAATGCAACCAACATTTTAATTTTGACAAAAAAAAATGTTCCTTTTTTTTAGATATCAACCTAGGTTTTAGAACAATCAACCTTCAACTTTCTTTCTGTATTTGACTGTTCATAAGTACCTAGGTGAACAATATAGGTGAATAAACGCTTTGATTTTTAATCTCAATTTTGGCTACGATGCCCACGGAAGTAAGGAAATCAGGCAATTTTCATTCCTGTTGATCAAAAAAGAAACAAGAGCGGCCTGTTCTAGAATGATTTCCAATTGCTAGTTCATACATACTGCAAAAATAATACTATGGGCTTATCCCTATGACTGCCTTTACTAGAGTAAACTGTTCCAACACCAGTTTATTTAATGTTTTATTCCCAATGAAGTTACCACAAAGAAAAGGCAGCTACTGGGTTAATTTCATAGTAGTAGTTAAAAATATTTGTGATTTAACTACTAGGAATAATTTAAGGACTGGTCGTGAAACGGTTTTTTTACTAAAATCCTAATAGTTTTTCTAGAGCGAGAAAACTTTATTCAGTGTTTCCGTCTTTATATCCTTTTACATCTTGTATATAGGATAGTTAATACACTATCCTTACAAAAAGGCTCCTGAAAACTTTGAAAAACTTAGTAACAAAGGCATAAGGCTTCCAATAAAAACGGTACCTCTATTGAAAGCACTATAACCCGTAACAAATTGTCAACTAACAGACAACTTTGAGAAAACAGTGGCCGTAAGGATTTGTTCACACGACACGATTTTTAAACTCTTTCGAAAATTATTTTTGTTTGGAACAGTCGTTTATCGAAAAAGGTTACAGGCTACGTAATATCACGCTATAACCTACGGAAGCGCAGCAGTAACAGAAAACGCTGGTAAAACAACACATTTTAATTTTAAAGATTTTAATTAAAATCATTCAAATATTACTGACAAAATCAAATATGTTTTTATTTTCTGGAAAGTTCTACTCAAATCTGTGCGCTTCTCTCCTCAAGAAAGCACCTTAGTAATTATTAGTGTTCGTAGTAAAAAAATATGTGTAAGAGGTTGTGGGTTCGAATCCGGGCAAGTACCAATGTGACTTTTTCAATTCATATGTACTTTCTAAAGTTTATCTTAGACATCACTGACATCCCGTGCCTCGGAAAGCACGTAAAGCCGTTGGTTCCGGTTGTCATTCGTAGAACTTTGACAGTCGTTACTGGTTAGCCAGAAACTCTGACCAGTCTAACCAAGAGGTATCGGGTCGACCAGTTACTGGGTTGTGGAGGTCAGATAGGCAGTCGCTCCACGTAAAACACCGATATCCAGCTAAATCCGGTTAGGCTGGCAGCCGACCCCAATACGGTTGGGAAAAGGCTAGGGAGATGATGATGTAGTAAAAAAATATGTACTAATACTATTCTACAGTGCATGATTACAAAATGTACCTTATTTAAATATTTGCACGATTAAAAGTCGACCACCGTAAAACTATTTCAAATTGTAATTGTACCTGTATTTTAGCAAATAAATACTTACTAACTTCTTCGGCGCTACAACCCGTTGTGGGTCTTGGCCTCTTCCACGATTGACTGCCATGCGCGACGATCCCTAGCTGTTCTTCTCCAGCTGGTAATTTTTTTAACGGCCTTGAGATCTTTTTCAATGCAGTCGCACCATATCTCCCACGGCCTTCCCCTTGGTTTATTTTTGCAAATAAATCACTCATTCATTTTAATTATTTTACCAATATTTATTTATTTAAATAGAACCAATGCCACTATTTTAACATAATATATATTTTACTAACTCAGTCATGCATTGTTCTCACAAAAAAACCAAACATTCTGACAATATCTTCTTCCATTCATCTGAAAACATAATTATCCAGACCTGTTTTTATGACATAAATATAACTGGTATGATCGCGGGTCTGCGGATGGCGAGCGATGGGTGGCTCGCCGCCCGGCTAGGACCAGGACCGCGTCGACGGCGCGTTAGTGTTCCACGCGCGCCTCAAAGAGAAGTCGAGACACGAGAAGGGGCCTAACAGGGCCAACGCCTGCCGGGGTTGCGGAATGTTTATAGTTATGGTGACCCCGGAACATAAAGGGCAACCGAAGGAACATGAGTGGGTTTTAGTCAGTAAAAGTCTGACACGCCCTCCCGCCGCAGATAATTGATGATTTCCCACTCCCTAAAAAAAATCTCTGAGAATGATTTTGACGAGCCTGTTGGTCTTTCTCTCTATTCAACTCTATTGTGTTTTATAGAATCTGCGTTTTTTCAGACGAACATTCGCATAGTGTGTGCAAGCCGTTAGTGAACCAAAATACGGGTAAGTGCAAAGTTTTGGCACAAAAGTACGACGGTAAATAATATTAAAGAGTTTCTTTATATTGGCTCTTATTCTGTCTATTTTTTTTTTGTTTTGAGTCGTGTGACATGAATTTGAATTAAAATAAAAAGCTTGAGACTGATTTTCTAATACATTTTTACAATACTTTTTATTTTGATCTCAAGTTACTGGTATTTAATTTTGGAGGCCATTTTTGTGGGCAATTAATTTATTATAAGCTAATTTGGTCTTACCTATTTACTACGAAAAGAAGCGGAATACTGTGTAAATCTTATTTTTTTGATTTAGTTTAATCGGGGATAAAATTTGATAATTATGGAAATGGGAAGTTAATTATTAAACAGACGCATCCATATTTTAAATATTGATTATTAAAATTTTGAAAATCCCAGCTTTTCTTTACTATAGGTGGAATAATATGCACTATTTAGACATATAAACTTACCTCTTAGAACTTATCTATTTAAAACAAACCGCATCAAGTCTTTTTGCGCGGTTTCAAAGGTCAAAGCATACATAGGTACAGCCTAGACAAACATCGAAAATCGACTTTGCTCTATACTATACTAGCTTTTGCCCACGACTTCGTCCGCGTGGTATAATAGTTCCCGTTCCCGGGGGATTTCCGGGATGAAAACCATCCTATGTCCTTTCTCGGGTCTCAGACTATATCTGTACCAAATTTCATTCAAATCGGTTCAGAGGTTTAGGCGTGAAGAAGAGACAGACATACAGAGTTACTTTCGCATTTATAATATTAGTATGGATAGTGACTATATTTTTGCACCAACATATTATACAGACTACACGAACCCATTAAATTTCTATCAAACCGTAACTCGCTAATCTCCTCAAACTCAAGCACACACTCAACAAAGGCGCCCGTAACAAGATAAATGAAGACGCAATCCCGTTAATCACCATTAATCACCATTTATTATCACCGCGCTATCACCGTAATGTCTTTGTATCACCGCTCGATGTTTACGGTGTGTATTGAATGTTAATTCATCACCATTGGCTCGTTTTATTATCTGGTTTTATGCATTGAATTAAAATCTTAGGGAGTGTGTTCATATGTGTTACGTTTTGTAGGTGTTTCGGCCGCTGAGTTTTGTTTGCTTTGATGAAACAGGAGCTTTGTAATTTTTATATTTTTTCGTTCTCGCCGTACATAATATAAATAAATTCGACAGGCCAGTTAGTCTAGCGGTAGTAGCTCTGTCTGCTAAACTGGAGGTCGTGGGTTCGATGCCCACCTAGGACAAACTTTGTGTGATGAGAATGATTGTTGGTTCTGTGTCTGGGTGTGATTTTACCTAAAATATGCATGTGTTTATAAATTATATACGTATGAATATCAGTTGTATGGTTACCATAACACAAAGCCGGGATCAGATGGCCGTGTGTGAGTTGTCCCAAGATATTATTTTTTTTATTTTTAAATTAATTCGTTTACTATGGTGAAAATTATAAAATTTTTCATTCTGACCGCACAACATTATTTTATCCTACACCTACTAAGTCTTGTGTAAAAATCAATAAATCGATCCTATCCTACTTTTGTTCTTAATGTGTAGTTTGTCCTCTATCACGCAAAAAATACTATTTAACATTGTTGGGAAACTAGATTTATGTAATTAACGAATTAACCTTTCAACGACCAAGCCACAGTCGGCTGTCGGGCTTCTATTGTCTTTCTTTTGTGTCTCGAATCAAGTGTGTTTGAAAGTTTAATGAAGGTAAAAAAAATATAATAATTTTATAATAACATTTTTTTTTGTTATTTAAAAAGCTCACTTACTACCTTAACGCGTTAAAAGAAATTAACAGTTTAATGAACAATCAAACGTCTTTGCCTTTTCAGCACAAAGAGATTTAAATATGAAACTTGCAAAACGACTAAACTTTTTTCTTGACGTTTAATTATCAGACTCAAAACAGTTGAATAAGCTAAAGTTATCAGATTGAAATTGTCATAAAACTTTCAACTATATCTAAAGAAGAGATATCGCAACTTTTTTGACACTTTCTTCTTTCTTTATGATAATCTCAAAGTGATGAGTTAAAATAATATTACTAGATTTTTAATGCCCCAGTACATACAAAGGCCTTGTATACTGTAATACTTAGGTTTATACATATTATTGTTGTTAGTTTGAACAATCAAGAATTTCGTTATAGTAAAATATTAAATAGAGTCTCAATGTTTTTTTTTTCACCGATAACAGTGATAAAAAAAAATAAAAGCGTATGCTAAAAAAGAATAAAATTACGGAAAAAAGAAACAACCCCCGCACCTTATTTATTTTTATTTAAATAAAAACATTCGCATCTAAAACGGTTCACCTATTTATGAGCTACGGCGCCACATTCAAACAATCAAACAGACACACACCGCAGTCAAACTAATAACACTGCTCTTTGTGCGTCGAGGGTAGACAATAAGAAAGTGTAAACAATCCTTAAAAATACCGTGACAAAAAACTCCAATGTGTTGTTTCCATTATTATGACCACTAAGACTTTTTAATGATACTTAGTGAAATGCATCTGATTATGTTTAATTAATTTAATCTATTGAAGTGGCCGTAATTCAATTAGAGGCATACTTATCGATTGTAAAACGATTATTCGAACATTTATACCAGTAATCGAATAAATGGAATAATTTTGTGCTTTGGTATGGAATCGGTACTCAACAACCTTTGACTATTTAATTAATTAATGGATTTAATTATTTCAATGTTTTATTTGAGTTTGACCAAAATTATCTTTTTGTGCAATTGAATGTCAGGATGGTCTAGTATGCATATTTATTTTATTCTGTTTTTGAATATGTTTTTTAGCGTTTTTTTTTATTTAATACTTTTAAAAGACTTGGAACAACCTATGGAACCAAAGTTTATGAGTAAAATGTTTTTATTATGCTGTTACGAATTGATTACGATAATATTTTTATGATAACTCCATTGTTAGGTCGGTTATAAGCCGATTTTTATGAGTCCAATGAAATATTACTTGTTCGGAAATGAACTATAAAAAATTGTATTTATTGATTTTTTACACACCTGTTACGTAAAAGCGGTTAAGATTTTATCTTAAAATGTTATGAAAATTATAGCCGATCTATGCTGGGATGATTAATGCTCGGTAAACACGACGACGATTTATCGCTACGATCTGACTGCGCAGCTCATTTGTGCAGTTTTATCGGAGGAATGTACGAAAATCGACGCAGATATCGTAGTCGTATATACGCAATGGGCATTCGACGAACTGCACAAACCAACTAAAAACAAAATATTCTAGGTTGATTAGGAAAAAATGCCTGCGGCATTAAGCCCGCCTGTATACCGTTGTGCATAAAGTGTAAATAAATAAATGAAATATTATAAACATGTGTTAAATACTACACAACAGTTGAGAAGAACATCTCACCAATTCTATTTAATTATTGATTCTTAATAAGGTTTTGTTTGCAACTTTTGTATACGGAACTCTAATGGGCATAGAAACTGATGGAAAATTATTGAGAGCGATGAAATTAGTTTAAACAATTGCCATTGCAAGTGTCACGGCACAGTTTAAATCAATAATCAAAAATTTCTTTACACTTTCTAAATGTGAATTAATTATTTCCAATTATATTTATTCGTTTTATCTCAAGCATAGAAAATTGGACATTAATTTACTTATACAAATTCTAAACTTTCCGGCTTGATAACTATTAACGCATAGCCGAACCCACAGGTCCTAGAGACATGACACACTTGGACGGTTTGTTCTTTATGAAGAGTAATTAGTATTCAGTAAAAATATTTTTTGGAAGTTCTAACCCTAAAAGTTTAAAATAGGGGATGAAAATTTCGAAATCCACGTAAAGGCGACAAAAGCTAGTTAGATACAAAATAGATCTAATACAAATTACTGATACCCAGGCGAAGACGTCGAGAGTCGCAAGACGACTACCGGCCACCGTAGGCGCGGTTCTGCGGATGGCGAGCGATGGGTAACTCGCCGCCGGGCTAGGACCAGGACCGCGTCGACGGCGCGTTTTGTTCCACGCGCGCCTCAAAGAGAAGGAGTCAGCACAAGAAGGGGCCCAACAGGGTCACGCGTGCCGGGGTCGCGGAATGTTTATAATAGTTACCGTGACCCTGGAACATAAAGGGCAATCGAAGGAACATGAGTGGGTTTTAGTCAGTAAAAGTCTTACACGCCCTCCCGCCCACCCAGGACGGGAGCAGACATTTGATGATATCCCACTCACCAAAAAAAAAATACAAATTATTGATAAATATTGCCTCTTCTCATGGCAACTAGTATTTCAATAAAATTCCGTATTATAATATAACTGGACTAGGTTTGTACTGTGACTATCAATGTGTACAGGGTGATGAAAAATAAACAAATTATATTATACGAATACCGTAAAAACCTATATTTACTCGTATATAGGTTTTTACGGTATTTCTATAATGTAACACATGAAATTATTAGCGGACTGAGGCATCCGTACAAACTTGTAGGTAGAAATCTCGTAATAGCAAATTATTTTATTTTTAAAATTTTACTTAAAACTAACGGTTTCTAGATATTTTTATTTACTAGTGCCGTATGACATTAATTCATGCCTTTCATAGTTTTAGGCTATCAGCAAGTACGCTAGGAATTTTGAACGAAAGTGTTGAAATAATATTATAAGTTTTTTTGCGACGTAATAGGCCATATCTTTTAATTTCGTTAACTTATAAAATTAATTTATCAAACAATCAGAGACGGAAAACGTGTACAAATGCTACAAAGCTACAAGCGCTCTATGAGCCCTTCAACATTTTTCAATTGACGTATTTATGCCTAGAATCGTGTGCTACTCGTAACTCATAGAGCCGAGTACTCTATGACGTTTTCCGATAGTGTGGCTTTATATTATAATTACTTTGTATATGCGTTACTGTAGCAGCTTGGGATCAGATGACCGTGTGTAAGAAAAAAAAAAACCTTAGTAATTTGAATCATAATAATTATGGGCAACCAATTTACATCGTGTTCATTTGCAGTAAACGATTGATTGTAATGGAAGTTCAACCAGAAATTACCTCTTAGAAACTAAAAAAACTCGATTTCTATGCACATGATTAAGTTCTGCACGCAACTTTAACTTATGCGAAATCATGGATTATTTTTCTGAGAGTCACCTAATTCTATACATTCCATTAAAAATGGGTCAATGGTTTAATTGTGAAAGCGGAATAGGCAGAGTGGCTATTGTATTTATAAAAATACTAGCTGCCCCCTCGGTTTCACCCGCGTTATATCTGATTTTTGGTTACTAAAAAAGAAGATAAAAACTATGTCCGTCCCCGTCCCCACCAATTTTCAGCCAAATCGGTTCTGCCGTTCTTGAGTTGTGAAATGTGTAACTAACATGACTTTCTTTTATACATATAGATTAGATTAGATTAGTGTACAACCTAGATCTATAAACTTGCAATAAAAACTGTACATGAAATAAATTCCGATACTTTATTAAATTATCACACAAAAGAAAAATAATAGTCTCAAGGACGAAACCCTTGCTTTTGGTAGATTAAAGTAACAAGATTATAGAAAACTAGCGGTCCCCTGTTGTTTCACCCTCATTTTTGCTTACTGTTAGGATTTTGTCGGTCATAGTGTGATGTTATAAAGCCTATAACTGCCTCGATAAATGTCCTACACAAATAGTACATCCTGATACGAGTGGAGAAAGTTTGTCATTGAACGCTAGGCGCCGCATACGAGGGTGTTATAGAGCCGAGAGTATGAATCCGTTGTACAGCCTAATTTATAAATAAAATAATTATAAAATTATTTTTAAATAAATGACAGAAATAATGTTAAATTGTGGACAGCAACAATTATATAATATTTATTTCTGATATTATGCTCATAATCATAATTTAAAAACAAGCGCCTTTGCTTTGAAAAAATAGTTGCTGCCGACCATAGTAGGAATTTGACATATTTTATATACCTTATTGCTATCCGTGCAGATTAACCATTCATCCTCACTTGTGCGGAAATATGAAAAAAAAACGAAGGTGATATACATATAGAGCCTAATCGTAGGGAGATAAAAGCTAGTTTTCGAAGAAGTATATTGAAAAAGATTTTTTCAATTCACTACTAGGTCCTCAGATTAGCGCGGTCAAACAAACAAAGTCTTTAGCTTTCAAATATTAAGTATAGATAAATGCCTTTCATATCAATTCTATGAACTAAGGTCGCTATTTCTTTGTGAGTAAGGGTAGAATTTGGTTGATTAAACGCCTAAACAAATCACAGATCCATGAAGGGTTTCTTCAAGATTTTTTTCTGTATTTCCCTGAACTCCAAATAAGAATTAAGCTTTGCGTATGAATAATCAAGGTCGTATCGAGAGATATTACTTTTACTCAGTAAAAAGTAATTTTATAGTAAAATAATAATATTAACTTATTAAAAGGACAAAGGCAGCATCTCAAATTCTCAATCCGAGAAGAAACAAGCGTTCATCACCACGTTTGTTAAAGCTGAATTTCGTTTTCTTACAGTACAAGTTACAATGACGTCCACCGATGAAATAGTAAACACACCGGAGTTCAACTCAAAAATAACTATCAAATTGGTCCACTTTAAGGATTCATTATAGTTTATTATACTAGCGACCCGCCTCAGCTTTGACCGGGTGTGACAATTTTTTTTTAAACCCACCTTTCTTTACTATTATATGCACGTATTATAAATATAAAACATCCACTTGAATTACTCGATCTATTAAAAATAAATCAACCTTATGTACGCAGTTATGTAATAAATATATCTTTATCTTCAAAAATAAAAATCGCATCACAGACAGCGGAAAACGACTTTGTTTTTACGATGTAGTGATAAAGCATTAGAATAAGTCATTTAACCATTCAACGACCAACCGACAGCTGGCTGTTGGGCTGCTATTGTCTTTTTATTGTGTCTTAAATCACGTGTGTTTGAAGGATTAATGATTTCCCATTCACCAAAAAAAAATATAATAAGACTCAACTTGCTCCATAAAATAACAAAAAAAAAAAGACGGGTTGCACTCCGGGAGTGCCGGCAGAAGTGAAAACTTGATTATAGCTGTCTACTATCCATCCGTCCTACGCTTTTTCGATCAGGTCATGTGTCCTGACGCGAGTTTAAGATTTTATACCCATTACAGAAAAAGTGCTCAACGCCGCTAAAGAAGTTTTCACTTCAAAAACACATTCGCTCATTTATTTACGAGTGTGCCTTTGGCTCGCCTGCCCCAAGCCATTAGCAGGACCACTATATCTCTCTCTCTCTATCTACAGCAAGCTTATATTAAGCTGTTTCGCCAAGATTTTCCAACACTATTACTCCACGGGTTAAAAACTTTGAACTCGGGAAAATTGTACCTTGTATCAGTGTGTGTGAGATTTTTATCGCGCGTTCAATTGTTATCCGTCCTACGCTTTTTCGATCAGGGTCACGTGTCCTGACGCGAGTTTAAGATTTTATACCCATTACAAAAAAAGTGCTCAACGCCGCTAAAGAAGTTTTCACTTCAAAAAGAAACAAAATCATTGACCACCCTGTATACAACCGAAACAGATTCATTAAGTATCTGGATACACCTGTCGCCTCCGGCCAATGGGCTACCACACACCATAGAGATATATTGGGCCACCTTATCATCGCATACATCCTATTACGGGAACCTTTTGAAGGGACTTTGTCAAATTACGTTAGCTTAGAAACCGGTTTTTACTAAAAATCAGAGTACAGTTTTATAGTGAGAAATATACTGAAAGCTAGTTGAGTTTAGTAAATAATAGTGCTAGTAGTTGTAGTTCTTATTTCGTTGTTTTTATATAATACTAGCTTTTGCGCGCCGCTTCGTCCGCGTGGAATAATAGTTCCTATGTCCTATCCTATGTCCTTTCTCGGGTCCCAGACCGTTTCTGTATCAAAATTCATTCATCAATTCAGAGGTTTAGGCATGAAGAAGAGACAGACAGACAGACAGAGTTACTTTCGCATTTATAATATCAGTACGATTCTAAAAAAAAATAGAACGATATTATTTATACATAATTGTATACAATAATTGTACAATACCGAAGCCTAAGTAGTGTAATCTTTATGAAATTAAACATGACTTACTAGTCGCCTCTCATTGTTTTAAATCTAGATTGAATATGCTTTTATTTCAATAGAAACATAACACACATTTTTAAAATGTTACAGTTTATAGGCAGTAACGGATTTCGAGAAAAAAAAAAGTTTTATATTAATTATTATATCAATCCACTTTAAAAAAAAAAATATGGATGATAATAAAGTGTGGCGATGCATTAGGTTTAGTGAACAAGTCTTGAAATATAAAACAAATATACACCCAGGTACAAATCAAACTGTTCAGTATATTTTTTGATTCAATACATTAAAACATAATCAGTAATCAGACTACAAGATTTAAGATAAAGATTTAGTCTAACATGCTGAAACTCATAAAAAAACATTTGGAAATAAAAGCAACTGCGATTCATGGTTAAATAAGACCATAGACAAAGAAAACGGAAGATTTCCTTCTGAAACAATAATGCACAAAGTAGGAGGAATCGCAGGAACCATGTTGGGAACGTGAATTTTTGGATGTGGCATAAAATATATTTGGTTAAATAAGTTAACAGTTAATTATTATTATCCTAAAATCTGTCATATATGACAAATATATAAATATCTATACTAAAAATAAAAACTACATTTTATAGTTGAAGAGTTTGTTTGTTTTGATGAACGCGCTAAACTCAAGATCCTCTGGTCCGAATTTTAAAATTCTTCTTGTGTCGTATAGGCCATTAATAGAAAAATGTTATAGTGTAGTAACCTCCCTACCAGAGCGAAACAGTAAACAATAACGTGGGACAACGGGAAACTGCTGTCAAATTATATAACTTTAATTTTCTAAAGTTGATTTGTGTGGAACTTGTAGGAAATTTTAACTATGATTGAAAAGACAAATAGTTTATCCTTACATAACCTGGATGAAATTATAATTAATTTTAATAATATACCTAAAGGAACGCTTATTGTATGTGAGCTGTATAATAATATAATAATCACGCATAAGCGTCTATGCAACTGCGCTGTGGACAGAGATACTGACTTTTCAGTTTGCTATCTGAAGAAGCCTATATCGGCCAATATGAGCTGATAATACACCCAAACCTGCCAACCACATCCATTCTATCCATGCTCCTAGAATGTCAAAGCCGTTTGCGAAACACGACAGTCCCTGTAAAGCGAACGAGTGCTTTGAGTCTGAATCACCTAGACCTACTGTGTGAAACGAACTAAGATATAATTTAAAACATGGACCATTCTTGTTCTTTCGTGGCCGTGGCTTTTGTTCTGATGTCCTCTCATGTATATACTTAAATATCGTGTTAAATGTAACAAAATTTGTGTAAGTGGAATAAAGGAATATTTCCTGTCTGATGATTGATATTATATGTATTCATTTTATTGTATTTTATGTATTTTTCTAAGTACCTATTTATGTGTAATGACAATGTTTGCAATAGAAATAATCTGTATCACGGGAGCTACGTCTGCCAACAAACTGCTGTGCAGTTTGGCAGAAGTATATAAAACATGTAAAATTGACTAAAACACGAATAACCCTTTTTTATGTACTATGTTATTGTACAAAATATGTATTATAAGATTATATATTTTTTTTATTTTAAGAGTTACGTCTATAGATTTTGCACATAAGCTTAAATAATTCTCTATTTCAAATCTTACTTCCAATTATTTTGCTATGCTGGTAGAAAACTCAATTCTGGGTTAAGCTCGCCATTGTACACAAGTTAATTGTATTTTGCTATTTATTTGTAAATTTTTAATTTATTTGCGTGCAAAAAAGAATAAGAATAAGATTTCGTGTGCTCATTGACCTTTACTTAATCTGGATTAAAACGTGTCTGACCTTTAAATTTTTTGTATAAAAAGTATTATATTATAAAAAGTAAGTATGTATATTTATATACAAAATGATTAATATAATAAACTAGCGACTGAGATAGAAATCTTTAGACTGTCAGATTTCATTTATCAGCTGTATTTTACACTTTCCTTATAAATAACTCTGTCTTTTCGTGAAAACGGTATGAAAAGTTCGCTTTTTTGCCTAGCCTTTTTCCATCTATGTTAGGATAGAATTTCAGTTCAATTAGATGCAGCTTACAACAACAACAAAAATATTTTGCATTCAGCGACTTCCTATTGACTTCCATAACTTTCAGGGTAACACGATACTCGTTTTGTTAGATGGGAAATCATCAAATTTAATGACTCCTCCCGCTTTGGGTGGAGCGTAAAGGAGTGTCAGACTTCTACTGACTAAAACCCGACCATGTTCCTTAGCCCTTTGTGTCCGCGGTATCTCTTTCGAACAACCCACAACCCCGGCAGTCGTCGGCCCTTGCAAGCCTCAGCAATTTTGCTGACATCTTTGAGACGCGCGTGGAACACGAACCCGCCTCAAACATGTCGCGATCCTTAGTTACACCAATTGTCAGACTTTGGAGCCTATGCTTTCCCATAATGACTGTCAAATTTCTACGAATGACATCCAGACCAACGATTTTATGTTTCCAAGGCATGAAATATCAATAATGTTTTAGAAATCTAGATAAACTTAAAAACCTAAGCATGCTACTGCGACTATAAAACATGCTTATATTTAACACCTCTGCTTAACCTGAGCTATAATATAAAACAAGATAATCTTCACTCTGTTATTAACTCGTAGCTTTTATAATATATGTTAACAATTCTCCATGCATGTAGTTACTGTAAGGTCTTCGGTGGATGTTTGGTTTAAGTTATGAGGGTAGCGATTTTTGTTATTTTGTTTGGTTTTGCTATGCCTTGCAATTTTGCAATCTCATGTAGCACACGTAAAGGAAAAACTCCGAAAACCGTAAATTTGTAGTAATTTCACAAAAAAAAATGTGTTGGTGAATACAAGTGTACATTATACGCAATCCTCGTGGGAATCTGACTCGCACTTGACTTGTTTTTTTTATAAATCGATTCATTCTCCTTTAGTAAGATCGATATCTCGATCGATCGATATCTCGATCGATCGATAATTTGAAAAACTTTAATTTTCATAATTTTCATCAAAAAACTGTGCGTATTACTTCATTCGTATTATAATTATATTTTTACCTGATTTAGAAACGGGATGCATCTTATTGCATCTATATCTGGCAAAATCTAGCATAAATAGGTACTAACCAGTATAAATGTGGTTGAAGACGCTCTTCTCAAAGAGCTTCTTTCTGCTATCCTGGCTTTCACTGGCTGCAGAATATAAGTAGTCAGAATGTTTGGCAATCAGTCTAACCTAAAGGTATCATGATACCCAGTATCTGGGTTGTAGAGCCGCTCCATATAAAACAGTGGAATTCAACTGAATCCGTTTAGTCTGGAAGCCGACTTCAAAGTTGGAAAAAAACCACATGAAATGAAGACTTTCTGCTGGCCATCACTCGCAACCTCCCTCAACTTGTACAGTCAGCGTCAGAGAAAAGGAACCCCCCAAGACTTAAAGAATTATCGCCCGAACGGCGCGCGCGCCGCCACTCGGGCGATCGCGCCGCGTGACTCAGACCCCGAGCGGCTCCCTCCCCCGCCACGCCGCCTCACTCATCTCTGCTTGCCACCGATCCCACTCAATTAGTATTTGCACCTTTTTAATATTTTTTTGGTATTTTTTCGGCTTACAATGAATAACTTACAAAAAGCTATGAGCGGTTGAGGATACGAACCCGCACCACCAGGTGCCAGCCGATTATATGGACCATGCCTTATACCATTAGGCTATTGGCACGGTTAAGAAATACAACGAAATTTCTAATCTAATTATTTCATTTATCGAACAAGGTTGATAACGCTCTTATCTACTAGATAATAAGGTTTAATTTCCAACTTCCATCACGTGTTATATTTCTACCTTACCGTTTTGTTTTACGATTAAATAAAACCAATTCAATTAACTAAAAGACAATTCAAATATGTAAAAGATAAGGTTGAAATTAGCATAGATTTTTTGTTTGGTTGAATAGAATGTGCTCGATTCTGACTGTTGCACTACCGTAATTTGACTTCATAAACTTAACTGCCGTATAAACTGCGAGATATGGTTCAAATTAGAATACTTTTTTGCCATACACAAAGCTGTTATTGAGGGTATAAATACTTTTCAAATCATTTAGTTTTCGTGTCGATCTGCTTGTGTGTTATATCTTCGCCGTAATAACTATTTTCCAATTAATTAAGTTTTTGCATAGTTGATTCTTTTAACCAGTAGAATGGTTCGATTAACAACTTTTTTGAAGGCTAAAATTGTTGTTCTCTGGGAACAGGAACAAAGCATAAAGAAAATAGCACGAGATATGGGCATAACGGTAAGATTTACATTTTAAACATTATATTTATTGCTGCAATCATGATGCATAATTACTTACAAGTTGTTTTTTTTATTTATTTCTAATATTATCATTTTCATTACAGAGAAAAACAGTTCGTCGATGGATACAAAGGTATCAAGCGACTGGTGATGTGAAATGTGAACGCCAAGGCCCTCGCCCAATTGCTTACACTAATGAATCGGAGCGACACCGTAATATTGTGGAAGTTCACTCAGTGGCACCCTTTAAAACTACGCGTTCAAGTGCTGAAACTTTTGGTGTGTCGCTTAGCACTGTTCGCCGACATCTACACGCTGCGAACATTCATAATTATAAACCAGCCAGAAAAATTAAGCTTACTGATGTTCACCGCACCAACAGAGTAAATTTTGCCACTCGTTATCTAAATTTTGACTGGGAAAACGAAATTGTTATATTTACCGATGAAAAGTGCTTCAAGTCAGATAAGGATGGACGCAAAATTTTATGGAGAAGAAGTGGGCAGAGGTTTAACCCTAAAAACGTATTAGACTTGAGAACCAGCGGGCGATTAACACTAGGTAAATACCATTGTTATTGAAACTATGTTCATTTCTAATTATTTTTATTGACATTTAATTGGATTACATATTGAAAGAGATTTCAAAAGGTTAAACTGTTTTAGGTTACTGGGGATGGATGTCTTCAATGGGCCCAGGTGAGCTTGTGGAAATAGGTGGCCGCATGAACAGTGAGCGATACCTTGAAGTGTTGAAGGACGTAATGCTGCCGTCAGTGCGGGTCGCATATCCAGAGGGCCAAATTTACCTAGTTCAGGATAATTCTTCGGTGCATCGGTCCCGAATCGTGCAAGACTGGCTGAAGGCCCAAGAAGACATAACGGTGTTTGAGTGGCCGGCTAAAAGCCCTGACCTAAATCCCATTGAAAACTTGTGGGGTCAGATGGTTTTGAACTGGGACTCCAGTGAAATTAAGTCTAAAACAAATTTAGATAAAGAAGTGTTCAAAACTTGGGAGCTAATGCGGAATAGTTCTGCATGCTTCAATATGGTTTTGGGCATGAAAAGTCGACTTCAGGAAGTGATAGACAATGACGGCCATCCTCTCCGTTATTAATAAGTAATTAACTCAGCAGATTTATTGTATTACTTAACTGATAAAATTACATTGGAACGTATGAGCAAGTGTTAATAATTTCGAATATTTGTGGGATCATTATCTAGTAGTTAATCAAAAATAAACAACCGTTATTATTATCGATCCAGTTACTCTTGTTTACGAATCTAGTTAGTCTTGTAATGTGTTAGTGTTAACGATGCACCATCTGACCTCACATATTTTTCTAATGTTGTGTTAAAAGGGTTATCAAAAAATTTGATAAAAGAGAAAGATATATATTGCTATACTGTTATAGTTTAGCATGTTGGTTCTTCCTCTCATTTCATTTTGAACCAGGCTTTTATTTATAAATCAAACAAAAATAACAATACACACTATTTAAAAATGTCAACTTAACCTACACGTCATCATAATACTGTTTTAGAAATATCTATAAACGAACATTTATAATGTTAAACGTTCTTAACCTCACCCGGAGCATCTATTTTGTGTTTAGTTAAGTAATATTCTAAGTAAAGAACCCCAATTTAACACAGATAAAAAACTGTAAGTATATTCAACCAAGACCATACAATGTAATAAGGGAAATAAATGAAAATTGTTTATGCAACATGACTAGCTTTTCTTATAAACCTTACATACTTTAACATTTGATTTCATTAATAATAATTAACGAAAACCACCTTACCACGTAAATGATATCCTAAAAAAAAGATAAATAATAATCAAACTAGACTTCAGCGGATTTGAACTCGCAACCATCGCATTGCTCAGCCGCAGTCTTAACCCCTAGACCAACATGACATCTATGATACTCTGCAAAAAACTTGAATGGTTTGATGTCATTACCAAGGGGGGGACCTTTTCTCTGATGCTTACTGTACCACACACAAACGTAGCAACAGAACCATTGCAAGTCAAGCCGTTAACTACCCACATGGGTTTCTCAACGCTAGGAATTTGAATTTTATCACACAGACATGTGGAAAATGCACTAGACAGGGTTATAGCTTGCTTAAGCTCATAACAGTTGAACTAGACTGTTTAGGAATATTCTAGTATGTAGTATTGTACAACGACTGGCGCAGTGCACTGTCTGGACAGGTCCATGCAAAACGATTTGCTTTTGTCATTGAGAGATCGCCTCGGTTACCTGCCCCCCTAAAAAAGTGGCATTCTAGAATAGATAGCGAAACGAAAACGATTGTCAAATGTATGGAGATGTCAAATTGTTTAGCGAAAGCTTATATCAATTCCATACGTTTGACAGTCTATTCGTTTTCGTTTTCTATTCTACAATGCCACTTGCCTAGGCCCTCTGGTTTTCGAATGATTTAACCAATACGATATTGTATAAACTTGTATACATTTTACAAGTTTTACAATATCGTATTAGTTAGTTTCAAAAACATAGTTACTTTCAAGTTACAAAATATTTTCTTAAACGCAATTCAATGTTAATTACATTGCCTCGTTTTTAACGTTTGACGCAAAAAGAAGGGTGTTTTAAGTTTCACCGCTATGACGTATCTGTATGTGTGTGACTCCATAGCTAATAAACGGATGTACCTTTTTATTTAAAAAAAAAGGTTATCTAACGCGAACCAAACATGCCTAAGAACTATTCTTAGGCCTCTTTCATAAAATCGGTTCAATCGTTTCAAAGTCATCAAAACTTGTTAAACCATCAAACACACGTAATTCGAGACACAATAGAAAGACAATAGGATTCCGACAGCCGGCTGTCGGTTGGTCGTTGAAAGGTTACTGACGTCACGATTTTAATAACTTCAGAGACCGTGCTTTTTTTATTTTAAATTAACACTTGTTAACCGTAATGTCGTTGCTAAAGACCTGCCTCTAATCTATTCCTTTAATTATATTCTCACAAGAAAAAGATTTAGAAGATATAGAAACACAACTAGAGGATATAAAATATTTTTATTATTACATGAAAACGGCATAGCCTTTTTACAGCCACAACACTGCAAAAGTTTATAAATAAATTAAAAGTTCTCAAGAAAACGCGTTCTACGGGCTTTTACTCTTATCACAGACTTGAAAACTACGTATTCATATTTAATTGCTGTTAAAATATCATGTCACAAGATTTACATCGTAATAGCGAGTTTTTATCGTCTGTCTACGACATGGAGTGACTTGTAAATGGAAAGCTATGTTTTAATTTTTATTAGTTCACTGTTGACTTATGCCTCTCTTTTTTTTTGGTGAGTGGGAAATCATCAAATGATGCCGTCCTGGGTGCGGCGGGAGGGCTTGTCAGACTTTTACTGACTAAAACCCACTCATGTTCCTTCGATTGCCCTTTATGTTCCAGGGTCACGGTAACTACTATAAACATTCCGCAACCCCGGCAGTAAGGTTTGGTATTGGTCAATCTATTATTGGTTATCTGGAAATCACTCTACTGCTATTTAAATATTCTGACTTTTAGGTGCCCACGACGGGTGTGTTTTTGGCGGTTTTTTTTTTCGATTTTATACATCAGAGTGACTCCAACTAATCTTATCTCAAAATTCACTCTAAATATACTGGTACATAGATATGGCACCATTTTATCATTGTATGTACCTTTAAAAAAAACATTGAAGCCGTAATTAGTTCTTCATTATCACAATTTATTGTTTTTTTTAAAGAAAATTACTTGGAATTTCCATGACATAGATATAAATGACTTTTATTATTGGTATTATGGCAAATTAACATTGTCATCATCACTGTTATTTTAAGTTAACATCATCACTGTTATTTTAAGTTAACATCCTCACTGATGATGTTAATTTGGGACGTCAGTTTATGAACTAACTTACATTTTGTGTTAGAAGTAAGTACACAAAACGTAAGCTAGACATTATGGCTCTCACAGGTGAAAAAAAATTGACCCGTATCACCACAGTCTATGCTAAAGTAATAAGACTCTCTCACCATACTCCATTTACTATCGCCTCCGTGGTGCAAGCCGTATTTGCATCTTCTTCTCCTGGGATTTCACAGGGTACAACTTACAATTTTTGAATTAAAAGAAAATGTAATGCAAAATGTCACAGACACGCTTGGTACTAGTTTATTTTTTCATCTTGCAATTTTGAATAAGCAATTTCTGAGATGAGGGATGAAATGTAATGTAACTCTAGATGTTTGTATTTTTGTGTAGCTTGATACGGTATGTAATATTTGTTATATTATTATTGTTAAGAAAAATATGATCATAAACAAAAACATGAGTACTTTATTTATAGATTATTGACTGCCTCTGTAGTTTCAGACTAATTTAGTTAGGTCTTTGATTACGCCTCTTTTCCTAAGAGCCTATGTCATAAACAGATGTATAAACTAAATTACTCGAAAGTTTCATTAAAATTCATGCAGTTAAGTTTGGCATGAAAGAGTAATAAACATCAATCCTTCCATCCGTCCATGATCATCACTACGTAGTATAAAACAAAGTCACTATCCTCCGTCTGTCCCTATGTATACTTAGATCTTTAAAACTACGCAACGGATTTTGATGCTGTTTTTTCAATAGATAGAGTGTTTCTTAAGGAAGGTTTATATGTATAATACATGCATAATATAGTAGAAAAAAGCCGGGATTTTTAAAGATTTTAATTTTGTAATTCATTGTCACATTTTTTTTATATTTATAAAAAAACAGTGTTAGTTACTTTTTATGTTCTTTAATGCTTTATGAGCTTTTAAAAGAGCTTTTTACATTTTGAAAATATGCATGTTGAACTCAATTTTTAAATAAAAAAAACAAAATTAGGCCTCAACATTCACTTAAACTCAACACCACCCAGTCTGTCGCCACCCCATCAATTATTAAAATACAGACGAATTACTAGGTGAAAAAGATTCACAATTTGTACATCTTTTATCCAACTACGGTGTCCAATGATTTCTCAAGGGATGCTGGAATTGAGACCATTTGACCGCGATTTGTGTTAAATTCTTAATAAACGGTAAAAAAGTTTTCTCTACCTCCTTCTTGTCTATTTTTAAATAGCATCGCCTGGCTCCGGGGTAAATTATTTGATTTATTCAATAATTAAGTTGTTTCTTTTTAGTGTTTTTGTTACTGGGTGTAAACGGCGGCGTTTTTGCATAATTAGTCGGGCTTGAGAAAAATGAGGCGCTGGCTTTGTAGGGCGATGGACTAATATTTGTCGCTAGTTTATCTTTGACATTAATTTATTGCCAAGGAATAAATAGTTGAGAGAGGAAGTAAATTGGTGTCGTAGCTTCACTACATTTAATTTTATTTAAACATGACTCTATAAAATACTGGACACATAATACAACTGCATTTTGGATTTATTTTGAAAAGCAAATAGTTCATGTTTGTTTTATTTTTCGCAAAATAACGGAGCATATTATTATGTAAATACATGCTGGTACTAAAATAGTGTGCTAGTATGCAATAAATATCATCAATTTATCTAATATTAATACTTTCATGCTATTTATAAAAAAAGTTTTAATAACATTTAATAAACGAAACTATTGAAGTTTAAGTTACTTTGGACATCATTCATTTCGTAGTCAAACACGAAAGTAATAATGAAAAAAATAATACTGAATTGTTATGGGAAAAAATATCTTGAAGATTTTTAACATTACAAAGATCGTCTACGATTACCCCCAGGCTGCTGTTTGAGTTTGAAAGTTTGGAGCATCCAATTGCGATATAAATGTTTATAAACAACATAATTATCTACTATTGCATTTATTATTTATAAGGGTCTATTCAGATGTACAACAACCATACCACCACCCCACAACCACACCACCACAAAAACATGTAAAAGGGCATAATTTTGTCAAAAAGCCAATATTTAATTGACACTGACCACATTTTGTCGCTGAACGTCGTGGTGACTACGCCGCAACATGTGTAACCATTAGCAGTCAAACTGTCTGTCGACAATAACTGGGAGGCAGGTATACACGATTTTTTTTGACTTTCCTCAAAATGGGCTAGCATTTGGCAGCGGATGCTTCGTTACACAAAATAATTGATAATTTTGAATTTTGTCTGGACTTTAAAAAAAGCTATGATCCCAAAGTTTGTTTGGCGTTACTTCTCAGGTGTAGTTAGTTAGGTAATGCCGACTCCAGCAAGTTTAAAAAATATAATTAACTATCTAGTCATATTTGAACATTAAACAATTTAATTTAAATCTTTGGCTACAACGTAATCACAACGCAACCACTTTAACATTTGTGCCTACATACGTACCACAACCACACCACATTGCAGCGACGAAGTGTGGTTACTTTTAAATACTACATAATGTTGAAAAATTGGTCATGACATTGTAATTTGCAAACAGACATATCGACCACGATTTCGCTGCCCCCACCATGGCGTTTAAAGTAAGGTTGTTTTAGTCCTGTTGCAGGAGTGTGCAAGTGACAGCGCTAGACACGTTGTCTAGCGCCGTCTCTTTCCCGCTGAAAGTAATATCAAAGTAATACTGCTATAAGGGCATGTGGTACGCCCCCTGATGTCGCGATTTGGTGATAGGTCTCATTGTTGTTGCGGTGAAGTCAATATCACCCAATGCTCCTAGATTTCATTTACCTTTTACTTAAATGCAACTAAAGTATTTCTATAAAATATTTACGCATTCATATTCGCGCAATAATATAGTTCGTTTTTATATTCGAATTCCTAAAAAGCTTTATAATATTTGTTTTACATATTGAAAGCAATATAAAAGAATTTAAATATTTCTACTGTAACTTGCTGACCCAATTCATGTGTTATGCAATTTAAACAATAAAGTTTTAACAAATCATATATCACTTTTTACTCGAATTTTCAAATTACCCGAATATTTTTTCATTCTTTTTTCGGGCTAAACCAATAATGTCCGTTCTATACAGGTGTTTTCGATGTTTTTACTTCGCACATGTAGCGTTCCACTATAGGAAAGAGTTCAAAAAACCTCGCCTCGTCAAGAAATTGATGTTAGTAGATAAATAGGAAAAATATTTTTCTTATTCGAACTTTTTTCATAAAATTTCATACTTCTTCGTCCGCGCAATTTTCGTAAAAAGAGGTACAAAGTTTTTACTTCAACTTTTAATATACTCGTATAAGATAGATTTCTATTATACTTTCATAGCTCATCGCTGGAATCCACAAGCTATTTAACTTTCAAATTAATTCAAAATCAGATATAAACAACCTAAAAAATCACCAACTCATTTCCGACAATCAGGTGCTCCAACTAAGCAATAACAGTGCAATTTAAAATTGCACGATTAATCCTTCATTCCTTTTTTAATTAGAGCTACAACAAAGAGGTACCAATTCAGGTCACAGCAATTAACGTATTTGCTTTTATTTCGTGCCAGTGCCAAATTTTGGAAAAAAAAGAAATCTTGAATTCCCGCCAACATCCTCCAGTTAGATTAACTGATGTTAAAAGTTTGGTACCCCTGGCATAAAGCCAGTTGGTTTAGACTGATTTATAGGGATGTCGATGTGATGTTGTTTATATGGCAAGTGATGCTGAATGGAGGGATACTTTGGAAAGCGTATTTTAAGTTTTGTTTTTACATGATTGGTTTGGAAGGACGTACGTTTTCCCGTGCCGAAACGCATCACACCGTTGGTTTTGGTGTTAATTTGTGGAACTTTGATAGGAGTCATTGATAGTCACAAGCCAGAAAGTCTTACCAGTCTATTCAAGGCGTACGGTGACGCCCAGAAACTGGGTTGTGGAGGTCTGATAGGCAGTCGCTTCACGAAAAACACTGGTGTCCAGCTGAATTCGGTTAGATTGGAAGTCGACCCCAACATAGTTGAATAAAAGGCTAGAAAGATGATGATGATTTGTAATTAGTACAGTGAAAAATAGTCCTTCGGTTAAGAATGCCATGACCTGTGCGTTGTAAGTTTATTTTTTAAATAATAATAATAATACCAGCCTATAACTGTCCCACTGCAGGGCAAAGGCCTCACCTCATACAGAGAAGGCACGAGCATTGATCACCACGCTTGCTCAAGGCGGATTGGCGATTTCGGACTTATATTTACTACAAGTCCAGGTTTCCTCACGATGTTTTCCTTCACCGATGTCTGTGATGTCCAAGATAAACTTTAGAAAGTACGTATGAATTAAAAAAGTCACATTGGTACTTGCCCGGTTTCGAACCCACAACCTCTTGCACGAGAGGCGGGCGCCTAAACCACAAGGCCATCACGACATTTTTTATGGTTGTTAATTTTTTTGGTTTTAGTTTTTATATTCCCCAACAGCCTCAATTTTAGTAGATTAACAAACAGCTAGGCAAAACTGCAAGTAAGTTATTTTTCGCCAAATTTCATGTATTCTATAAGCCCTTGTCAGGTCAATAAAATAGTAACAACATCCGTACCTTTTCTTTCCATTAATTTAGAAGTTTTTTACAGCACTAGTAATTAGTGTCAGTAATTGACAGCTTTTGTAAGACAAATGTCAGAAAGCACGTTTTTTTACGAAGATTCGTACCAACTTACCAGTTCACCTATACCTAAAGCAAAGACAAAGAAACGCAAACACCGGTATAGCAAAACAAACATCAGAAAATCTAGTTTACAAATGAAAAGAGAAAATACAAAATAAGCAAGACGTGTTTATCTTGACACCTAGTTGAAGCAAGCTCTTGAATCTATTGTATTCATGTGCTTTCGTGTGCTTATTCCTAAAGATATGGAATATAAAAGTAAAAAAGAATATGTAGGTGGATTTTTATCATTTATTGCTATTGTGTGTGAAAGAATATGGTGGGTATATGATTTGATTCGCCTTAAATTTGTCTAGGGAATTGTTATGGAGTGAGTTGTGTTCGCAGTCTAAACAAGGTATTGGGTTACCTATGCTCAGTTTGTTTAAGTATTTAACTAAAGGTAAACAATTTCTTTTTATTAAACATGCCAAGATTGTTTTCATTTAGTTACATACCTAACGTCAGCTTAGAATAAAGCCTTACAGGAAATTACTTACAAACACAAATTTAAGAAAAAGAGACGTGAAAACTCAAACATTTAGTTAATTACTAAGGTAAAAACTGGGTTGCGAAGGCCTAATAGCCAGTTACTGTAGGTAAAACACTTAAATGGATTCGTCTGGACTGGAAGTCAACTCAAACATGGTAAGGGGATGAGAATTTTTATCGATTTAAAAGAATTAGCGGCTTTTTAGTCACCAGTCCTATTGACAATGATGCGGAATAGTTTTTGTCATGCTATCAAGCATCCTATGCTTGAGCTATTATACCTAGAGTTATTTATAAACGTTTTGTGTATATTCTATATAAGAGTTCTATCACAAATATTTTATTCTATCGCCTTGACAAGCGGCAAATTACTAATTTAAAAAGTAATTTATGATGACCTCCTTGCTACTTTTACGCTTAACTGTGGTTAAACTATAACTCATAGCATTGACCTCTGTTTCCTGTACCATATTGTACACGAAAGATACGAATCTATCGTACAATCATCAGTATTATCGTCAAGAATAAAGTTCTAGCGCGGAAGTGTTGCGTCAAAGAATATGAAAATTGTTGAGAAGCGACATTCTTTTGTTTTGTCCTATATATTTTACGTGTCTTTGTGCGTACGCATAGAATTACATAAAATGACACTAGGCTTAAGATAAAGAAGCGTTACTTCGCTGGTATTTTGGCTATGTACGCGGTTGACAGGCGTCCAGACTACCCAAATTTCCTTTACTACTACAACCACCCGGCAGCCACTCCGCACCGGCTCGCCTCCTGCGGCTAGTATTCATTATATGGACTTGTATGGGCATGCGCTCACTATATCAACTCCGTACTGTCACCGGATCGCCTCGGTTATAAGGCGAGTTGGTGCGGAGTGGCTGCCGGGTGGCTGTAATGAGCTATGACCTAAAAATCGTCATCTGACTTGTTTAACTATACTTGAAAGATCCTTCGTCTAAAATTTTAAAATTATTAAACAAAAGACGAATGAAAAGACTGATAAACTAAGGCCAAATGTCCAGCACCGCCGTCATTGTCACTTCACCAAGAACGAGATTTTTTGAAGGAGCAAAAAAGTAAGGTAATAAAGTGACCAAACGTCAGGTGAACACGCGGTTTTTTTTTGGGGAGTGGGTAATCATTAAAAAACTGCTCCCGTCCTGGGTGCGGCGGGAGGGCGTGTCAGACTTTTACTGACTAAAACCCACTCATGTTCCTTCGGTTGCCCTTTATGTTCCAGGGTCACGGTAACTTCAAACACACGTGATTCAAGACACAATAGAAAGACAATAACAGCCCGACAGCCGGCTGTCGCTTGGTCGTTGAAAGGTTAAATGTTAACAAGTTATTTATCATTGTTTATTATCATTCTGCTCGATTTTTTGCAACTTTGATCCAGCGATTGTCACTGCACTACACCAACTAGTTTTTCAAAGATGTATCGCCTCTACACATTGCTCTATGACAGTTGGTACTAATATGTATTTGTAGATAAAAAGCGTGTATGCGGTACGTACCGCTACTGATCGTAATTACGTTATGTTATTACGTATTTGATGCGGTCGCGGTCAATTTTTTTTTTGGTTGGTGTATGGGAGCAAGAAAGTTTAAGTGTTTCTAGAAATTACAAGAATTGTATATTACTACGTGAGCAGAGGCCTGCTCATAAACTTCAACAGAAGGCTTAATATAGCGACATTTACATTAAAAATATAATGGAAATATGTCGAAAATTAAAATACCTACATAAAAAGTGACACCATTGAAATAAAAATAGTAAGTGCATATTGCTAGCCTTCGCATCGGCGCCATTTCATTGGACGATTTTTTTTTTTATTAAATTAATCTATGAAGTAGGAAGTAGTTGAAATTATTTATTTAAATTTCTCAAATCTACTTGAATTTGTTAGACAGAAACCCGAACTTAGCTCTAACGGTGTTTTTCTTTACTACAGAATGCAATAGATCGTCTTTTATTTGCAGTGCAAAATTGCTCAGATTAAACCACACCTACATCTGAGATCACACATCCAGACAATTTTCTCAAGATCTTGACCAATACAAAAACATCTATCTTTATCAAGATTTTCAAGTATCTCAAAACAAAAAACAGCCGACACTTTCGTCCGACCGTGCTTGGCCACCACAACAGAGTTATTACCTCTAAGATATCCACAATTGAATTAAGATAGTGTCATTAACTTGGTTCGGTCGAAAGAAAATATCACCGCCACAAAAAGCTGTGAGAAGTGCCTGTTTGGTAGAATTCTTTAGATCTAATAGAGATTTTGAGATTGCTGTGTAATTGTTAGTGAGTTTTGATTCGAATTGGAGCAAGAGTTTAACTTTTTTTATTCACACGTCATCATAGTACATACATCACACCCTATCTTTTCCAATCCTCTGATTCAGCTGGAAATCAGTGTTTGAAGTGAAGCGACTGCCTATCTGACCTTCACAACCCAATTACTGGGTGACACTGTACCTCTTGGTGAGACTGGTCAGACTTTCTGGCTTCTGCTTACCCGTAACGACTGTAGTAGCCCAGTAGCCCGAAAAGCACATAAAGCCATTGGCGGGCCCGTTGTCATTTGTAGATCTTTGATATTCATTACGGGTAGTCAGAAGTCTCAATGTCTGACATTCCGTTTTGTCAAGAGGTATCGTATACGGTTGCCTAGAGGACACGGTCGAGCACACGGTGGAGGTCTGCCGCGCATGGACGGACCATCGACGTGTCCTCGTAGAGGCGATCGGCGGCGGTGACCTCTCGCGCCCGGCGTTGGTCCAGGCCATGCTTCGGGGCAAGACGGAATGGGATGCCGTCGCCTCCTTCTGCGAAGCAGTTATGCTAGTGAAGGAAGCGGCGGCGCGCGAGAGGCACTGACGAGCCTCTCGCCCCGGACTAAGACCCAGGCGAAGACGTCGAGAGTCGCAAGACGACTACCGACCACTTTAGGCGCGGTTCTGCGGACGGCGAGCGATGGGTAGCTCGCCGCCCGGCTAGGACCAGGCCCGCGACGGACGGCGCGTTAGTGTTCCACGCGCGCCTCAAAGAGAAGTCAGCACACGAAGGGGCCCAACAGGGCCAACGCCTGCCGGGGTTGCGGAATGTTTATAACAGTTACCGTGACCCTGGAACATAAACATGAGTGGGTTTTAGTCAGTAAAAGTCTGACACGCCCTCCCGCCGTACCTAGGACGGGAGCAGTCATTTGATGATTTCCAACTCACCAAAAAAAAAGAGATCGTATAACTCGGTTTTTAGTGAGTAAACCTTACCGATTACTGAGTTACTAAGAATTTTATTGTTAATGAATGAATGTTTATTTGTATATTAACAGTTATTCCATGTAAAACACTAGATTTTTATAAACTCGACAAAACTTAAAGCTGGCCCTAGTAGACTGTAATATATATCTAAACAATTTATTTCTTACACAAATTCGCGAAACATAAAATTCTTCAACAACATCCAACAACCCTTAACACTAATATCTTTAATCGCCCACCAAATCCCAATTATCCCTTTCCAGGATCAAAATACCTAAAATATTCAAATTTCGAAAAACAATTTCGATAAGAGCAAACAAACTATCCTCAATCGAGTCAGTAAGCGGAAAATAGTCGATTATCCTCTCGAGTCGGGAGCCTTGAACAAAATCAATTATACACTGACGTTTAGGGGCTAAAGGGATATGTTCGGTTTCGTATCGAGTCCGTATCGAATGTCTGTCGAATCGAGTGATTTTTATACAGTTTAAGCTCGGCTTTGATTTGGAAATTCGAAATGTTTCTTTGTAACTGAATCGTTGGTTATAAAAGCAAGGTTGTATTTGAGTTGTTAAATAATTTTGTCGTCTTCCGTGGTGTCATCTGCGTGTTAAAGCTTGATGTTTAAAAGCTTATGAACTTTCAGGATTAACGTACTATCCAACACTATACAATCATTAGGTATTGAAATAGTAGTTCCCAGGATTAGCACGTTCAACCAAACAAAAAGGTTAATTAATAGTTTGAAAACACAATAGGACCCGATAGGTGGCGATGTAGTCACATTTGGTATAGATATTATTTAGTATAATTAGTTTCTAACTAAGAAAATTAAAGATTAACCATTCAGAAATTCAGACTTTTATTACTGTAAAGTATAAAACAAAAACGCTCTCCAGTGTATGTTTAGATCGTTTTAAACTAAGTTTTATACGCATAATACATGCATATTATAGGAAGAAATTTTTTTAAAGATTAGTATTTTCCGTGCCAAGCTGGGGCGGGTTCCTAGTTCATTATAAATCCGGGTTTCCTCACGGCGTTTCCTCACCGTAGTCAACCCTCCTTGAGAAAGCATGGAAACCTGTGGTTGTGGTTTTTTTTGTATGAAAAGAGCTCCTTTCTTTGCAGTAGACCTTTAATAGACGGGTATTATTATACTACGAATATTCCTCCTACAATGGTGCCGATTCTCTTATTTACAAACTAACCTTAATTTAAGTGCATCTTTCTCTTTCCATTTTATTAAGAAAAGGACAGAATATAAAATATTAGTTAAGGCCTGTCAAAGAAGACGGGCGAAGGTCCATACATTATTGGGTTTGACTATACAGCAATGATTCTTGCATTATTAATTTTTGATATTACTATTATTAAAAAAAAATACCAATATCTACAATTTCTACATGGGAGAAAAATAAAAATATAGGATGTTATTAGTCCTTACACAATTAGCTTTGTTTGTTTTGAAATAAACGCCTTGAATTGATAATTATGGATTATTGACTGGATGTTTTCATTATGATCAGCCTTGGTTTGAGTAAATATAAATCAGAAGTATTTTAGTAACAGTAACAGTTTATGACCATGTGAACTTATTTTGAAATAAATTACTTACGACTGCGTGCCATCCATTGCTGCCTAACTGAAAGAATTCATTCCTCTTCTATTTAGCGCATACCTACAGATGAATTACGCCACCAGGTTAATATAATGAAGATGTTGATCACTGATTGTATTTTACTTCGTAATCCAAGATAACTTATCAGTCCGATGTAAGAAATGCGTAGGTCGTTCGTCAAAATAATAACCGTCAGAATCCTTTATACGTAGCCAAAGTCGTAAAATAATACCAATCAAATAATTAAACCGCACGGAAACACAACAAAACATAATATCCACTATTGCAAGTTTAAAACCAACGAAGTGAATGATTTGTTTGACTTTAGATGTGACATTGACATGAGTTTTTACTGTGTGGCCTGTATAATATAAAAATATATAATTTATTGCAACTTCATTGATTAAACATTATTTTGTGCTATATTTAAAAATAAAAACAATTATTTATAATATATTATAAAACATGTCAACAGATGAAATCATGACTCAGTGTTTCTTCTGCAGATAATGTTTTCTTTATTTTGTTTTACATTTCCATTATAATCTTATTTCAACTGATCGATTAACTTATTTCATTTGGCAACATTGTTAAAAACCGGAAGTGCAGACAGTCAGTAATGTTTTGAATAAATAATTAATTTATTATCCCATAACTAAATATCTAGATAATTCATGGTAAAAAATAATAAATCTTGAAAAGAATATTGGTAAAGTTTTCATTCGTGTAATGTAAAAGGCCCAGAATCGCCCGTGTCCTTTAGTCACTACGTAGATAATTTAGACGCGATTAAAAACATGGCGATTAAATATAAGCCAATTTTCTTCAGGCGCTGTCTAATCTGACAACATTAAACTAAAATATATCTTCTGTCCTTTTCTTTAAGAAATGGAAAGAGAAAGACGCATTTAACTTAAATTTAGTTAAGTTTGTGAACAAAAGAATCAGCACCATTGTCAATTGTATTATTGTCGAAACTACATAATTATTATAGTTTCCTCCACTAGAGTTAGTCTTGCGGTTTCTGGCACAAATACTACTCCCACATATTTCCTGGAGATGGGACAATTAGATAATTCATACACGGATGAACTTGAGGTGTGTTAGTGCAATTGTATTAATGGCATGACATAACATTACCTATTATAATTATTACACGTACAATTAACGTAGATAGATATAAGGTGCTCACAAACTTTATTGATTGGTAAACCTTACTTTTAAAGGTTTGTTATTATGTTAATGTGTGCTTCTATTAATATTTATATGCGCTAATCTATGATGTTTTATGATAGTGTAAAAAAAAAAATACTATCCGTACTTCCGTACTAATATTATAAATGCGAAAATAACTCTGACTGTCTGTCTCTTCTTCACGCCTAAACCACTGAACCGATTTAAATGTAATTTGGTACAGATATAGTCTGGGACCCGAAAAAGGACATAGGATAGTTTTCATCCCAGAAATCCCCCGGGAACGGGAACTGTTATTCTACGCGGACGAAGTCACGGGCAAAAGCTAGTTTATTATAAAACAAATTCAAAAACTACTGAATGGATTACCTTGTTGTTTGTATATACCTATATTTTATGGATAATACTAAGTACAATTTGAGACTAAAAATGGTAAGTATACTAAGGTATATTATACGTAACATACTGATATTTAACATTACGCTTCTATTTTACAAAAAGGCAAGCAGAGGCACAGCTATGTAGACATAAAGTATATTGTAGGGTGGATATATATTTTTTTATTAATTTAATTTACACGAGGGTTTAAGATACAATCTATTAGTCATTGAACGTTTCAACTACACATAGATTTTAGAAAATTCGTTTTATCAACATAGTCCAGATACGTTTATCTGGACGATGTTGATAAAAGGATTTTTCTAACGAAATATCTGGCTTGGAAATCAAATTGAAAACCCTGTGCACAAAACCTAATATTTACATTCCCCATATAAAGACATATTCGCTTTTCAAAAAAAAAAAGAGAAAAATCTTTTCATTTAAAACCCATTTCCACTTGGTCGTATAAAAAACAATCACTTTGGCACAAAAAAAAACACAAACTTACAACGAGTTTTACCGCAGCTATCGAGTTTCATTCGAAAATCGAATACCTACGATACTCGATAACCCTTGAAACGATGCAAGACACTATCGGCCAAAATAAGCTGACCCTTTAATCTAATCAAAATTCTTTTCAAAGCTCCGTTTAAGAAAACAATTGCGAAGCGTTGAAGTTAAATTTACATTGGTGGTCGGATAGGGCAAAAACAGTACATTTGGCACCTGATTTTCGGCCAGCTCTTTTTATATTGTGCTCAGTTTTGCGTGGCACCGAGTGTAATAGATTCTTTTTTAGTTCGAATACTGAATTGAATATCAGATTGCTTGAGTTTTTAGTCGATATTGAATAAGTGATGTTCGAGCATTCGGTTTTTTTAAGTTGAATGAAGATTCGTTATGAAGTTTTTGTTAGCATTTTTATTTAACTAGTGGTCAAGATTGGTTGTTATTTTTTCTGCCACTTTGAAATAAAGGAGGTAATTAATTTAATGGCTTGATGAGGCATTGGTTAAATAGCCCGACTCTTATATTAGGGGTCATCGGTTCGTATACAAATATGTACAGATGTATGTACTTCCTAAACCTTATCTTGGGCATTACAGATATCGGTAAAGGAAAACATCGTGAGATAACCTAGAGGCCTAGTCTGCTATTACAATCGTGTCTCAATGACCAGTCATCGGCCGGATATTTGACAACTTTGACAGTTTTTGTATGGGAAATATGTCAAAAGTTTGACGTTACACGTCAAAAATCGATAATTGAGATACGATTGTAATAGCAGACTAGGGCCCCTGCACTTATAAAGAACCCCAGCGTTAATTAAGTTTTTGTGGTTATTGCTACGCTTCCGTGAATCATCACTTGATGTTATGACTATCCTATTTGTAATTTTTGGACAAGTTACACCAAAATCCGTGTAGTCGTATTTGTGTGACGAAGTAACAAACATTCACCCTTCGTTCATTGTGATATTTTTTTTTATTAGAAAGTTTTATTTGGTAAGCCCAAATCTGCAAGCGTGGTGATCAATATTCGTGGCATCCTTATAATAAAGCTTTACCTATAGTGGAACAATAACAGGCTTCTTTTAATTCCAAACAATCTTTATTAATATTGGAAAACAAATGACATCACAACCCATTAATAACATACCTATCAATTCGTTAATAGTATCTTCTACCCAATAACAAGACTCAAAAACCCCTCATAGAAACTAAATAAAAACAAATTCTCCGCCCTCTAAATTAGACTCGACCCATCAGTAATATAACAACTAGTTCCACTATTTCAGCAGCAGTGAAAGGGTTACATTTCATATTTGTACGCCCGAGCTACAAACATTATGTTTATTCAACCCTCCTTTTGCTCTCGGATGTTGGAAGTAAAATGGATGGTCTGGTAGATATTTAAAATATGTAGGGACAATTTCGCGCCAATACGGCATAGCAACACACTGCATAGAATATCCGCGCTCGCGCGTGTGTACTTGTGCGCGCCGCGCATGTATCGTAGCGCGCCCCGCGCCGCAGTCCGGCTCGCAACGCTGTCGCATGCGGTCACGTTTTGTATTGCTGCATTTTTTTTTATAATAAATTTGTGAAAACCGTACTACATCTGGCGCACCAACGCGGCACGCGTCGTGTATCAAGACCGACGCGAAGCGAACTCATAAATAGATACCTATTGAGTGTACAACGGTTTTCTTAGTGGAAGTGTAGTGAAGGAAGATGCCGCGTCGTAAAAGTAGAAATGGCGACGATGACCTTGGCACGTCGGCGTCCCCGACGCCCGCGCCGGTTTCGGAAGGGACGCTTGCATCGTTTTTGGAGGCGTTCGCGAAGGCTCAAGCGGAATCGAACCGACAATTGGTTCAGAGTCTCCTGGCTACGTCGGCCATTACCAGCACAGCGTCTCCGTCTCCATCGCCTACACCCGCAATACAAGGAAACTTCGCCCGCTGTACGGCGCGATTTAGCGGCGCACGCCAAGACTCGGAGGCCCTCGAAGCATTTGTCGACTCGATAACTATATACAAAGAGTGTATGTGCATCAGTGACGAACACGCGCTTCGCGGCCTGCCTATGCTCTTAGAAGAGGATGCAGCTGTGTGGTATCGCGGAATAAAGTCGTCAGTGACGTCATGGGACGACGCCCTACAGAGACTTCGCGCCATGTTTGGCGTGGCCCGACCGCCGCACAAACTGTTTCGCGACATATTTTCCGCGGAACAAACCGAAGAACGAACAGAAGTCTTCGTTGCCCGTCTTCGAGCATTAATAGCGAAACTTCCGTACAAAATAAACGAAAATATGGAAGTCGATATGATATACGGGTTACTTAATAGACGCATCAGAAAACGCGTAACCCGGGAATCAGTGAATAATTTAGAAACATTAATTCAGAAGGCGCGAAACATCGAAGAAACGCTCGCCGAGGTGTCGCAAGACGCGCGCGGCCCCGCCGCTAGCGCGCAGGCGCCGCCCGCGCCGTCACCGCAGCCCCGGCCGCCGCCGCCGTCCGCGCGCGTCGCCGCCGGTGGCGCCGCGTGTGCTCCGGCGCCGACGGCGAACACACCTACAGCGTCGAGTACATCGAGTGGTACTTCGCCCTCTCAAACAGTGGTAAACAGTGACAAAGGTAAAAGATTATTTTGTGTTTACTGTCGAAAAGTCGGTCATACCCGCGACCTGTGCAAAAACATTAATAAAAACAAATCCGTATCCGATAAAAGTGTAAATTCCGGGTCAGTTAAATGTTATGGTTGCGGAGCTATCGGCGTAATTAGGTCTAACTGTTCAAAATGTGTTGAATATAGTGTTTGTAATAATAGTAATGTTGCTTCACGAAAGTGTAATTATTGTAAGTGTGACTTGTTAAATATTGATAATTGTGTAAATAATGTATGTTATGTGTCTAAATCTGTCTGTTTATGTAGTAGTAAGTGCAATGTTGACAGCGATGCGTTGCCGATGGAGGCAAGTATACCCGCGTCTAACTTAGGTACCAGTCGCCCGTTACTTGACATCGAGATAGGCCCTTATCGTGGTACCGGGTTAATAGATACGGCTGCTAAACGTAGCGTAGCCGGTTCGAGTCTGTATGCACTGCTTCGTAAGCTAGATTATTCGTTCCGTAGTTGTTTTATGTCGGTAAAATTAGCCGATGGCATTGTGCGGGAACTTAAAGTGTTACTCGTAGATGTCGACGTACTACTTAAGGGGAAGACCATACCTATTACTTTTATTATTTTTCCTGAATCCGTAAACAATGACACGTTACTCGGGATTGATTTCTTGCGTAAAGCCGGTATTGTTATTAATGTTTCGAACGATACTTGGTTCACGGCTGATCGGCCTCAGGTCATTCACCCCTTGCGGTGTGAGACTTTACGTGACTTCGTAGGGTGTGCTTCCGCGGATGTCTTACGTAATGATGAAGGTTCGATGCTGACTATTTCAGAGAAAGGCTGTCTCGCTCAGCTGCTCCAAGAGTATGAAGATATCTTCGCAGCAGGGGGAGAGCCTACGCCGTTTGCAGAGCATCGCATCGACTGCGGCGACCACTCGCCGATTGCGGTGCCGCCGTATCGACTCACGCCCGCCAAGAAAGCCATCATGCAAGCGGAGATAGAGAAGATGCTTCGCGAAGGTATCATCACGGAATGTGAATCTCCATGGGCAGCACCTGCTCTACTGGTACCGAAGAAGGATGGCACTTATCGCTTCTGTGTGGACTACAGAAAGCTGAACGCCGTCACCAAGAGCGACTCGTACCCGCTCCCGGTCATCGATGACCTCCTTCAGTACACTGGTAAGAGCTGTTTCATGAGTACTATTGACCTTCGGTCAGGATATTGGCAAGTTCAAGTAAGACTTGAAGACCAGGATAAAACGGCCTTTGTATCTCCATTTGGAGTTCACAAATTTACGCGCATGCCGTTCGGGCTGCGCAATGCGCCCGCAACGTTTCAACGTTTAATCGATCGTTTTCGTTCTGCATCATCTCTTAAGGGGGTGACACTCCTAGGGTATATTGATGATCTTATAATTATATCGGAATCATTTGACCAGCATCTCCAGGACTTACGTGCGGTATTTGACCGCTTACGTGTCTTTAAGCTCCACGCGAACCGTAATAAGTGCGCGTTTGCTCGAGAGAGTGTCAAATACCTAGGGCATATAATTACCTCGGAAGGAGTGTCTCCCGATCCAGACAAGGTTGCGGCGATATTAGACATGAAGGAACCAACCAATGTTAAGCACCTTAAATCTTTTCTTCAGAGTTGCTCTTGGTTCCGTAAGTTCATGCCGAACTTCTCCCAAGTTGCGCAGCCACTGACCACGCTGACGCGCAAAGATCAGTCCTGGCTGTGGGGTGAAGAACAAGCGACGGCATTTAGAGAACTAAAAGGATTACTTACCTCACCTCCCATTCTTATCCAGCCAGATTATAATGTGCCATTCGTTCTCAGGACCGATGCCAGCAATTACGCACTGGGCGCTGCTCTACTCCAGGGGGAGTCGCAGCGGGAAGAGAAACCCATCGCGTACGCCAGTCGTCTGCTCACCGCGGCGGAGCGGAACTATTCCACCACCGAGCGCGAGGCACTGGCAGTGGTCTGGGCGGTCGAGAAGTTCCGAGGGTACATCGACGGTCATCCTGTACGTGTCGGCAGCGACCATCAGCCTCTGAAATGGTTACTTACCTTGAAGTCGCCCGCCGGTCGTCTCGTACGATGGGCCATGAAACTCCAGTCTTTTGATCTTCAAATCGACTATACTCCTGGGAAGGCAAACGTCGTTGCTGATTCGCTCAGTCGTCCACCGTGTGAGGAGGAGGCTCGCGATTCTTGTGGAGTATGCACGGTGCTCGTCGATCCGCCGCGCTGGGATGCCGCAACTCTTCGTGAAGATCAGCTCTCAGACCCTGAAGTGGCGAAGATCCTAAAGGCTCTGGAAGGCAAGGATGAATTAGACCTTACCCGATGGACAGAGAGAGGATATCATACGTGCAGAGGTGTACTATACCGGTATACTGAAGCGGAGACCGAAGAACCGCAGCTCGTCGTTCCTGAAAATAGAAGGAAACAGGTACTAATTGAATGTCACGACTCAGCTACTTCAGGTCACGGTGGTTTAGACAAAACCCTGCACCGTATAAGTCAAAGATTTTATTTTCCTGGTATGCGACGGTACGTAGCAGAATATCTGAAAACCTGTATCGAATGCCAGCGCTACAAAGCATCCAACGAGAAACCTGCAGGACTTTTACAGACTCCAGTTCCTGCTCAGCGCTTCGAAGTCTTGGCAGTTGACCTTTTCGGACCACTGCCTAAGGGAGCTAATGGAGAGAGGTGGGTGTTAATAGTGGAAGACACCGCCAGCAAGTGGGTCGAGCTGTTCGCTCTCTCCGACGCCACCTCTGACGCATGCGCTAAGGTACTTATAGAAGAGGTTTTCTTACGCTATGGTGTTCCACGGCGTCTCATATCTGATAACGGAGTACAGTTCGTTGCCGACGTCATGCAACACGCAATGTTCACGCTTGGTGTTAAGCAGAACCTTGTCCCTCTCTACCATCCAGAGGCCAATCCAGTTGAGCGTAAAAATCGCGAACTCAAGACTCAATTGGCCATCTTAGTGGAAGGACATCACCAGCAGTGGCCAGAAGCTTTGCCGTTCATCCGGTTCGCATTAAACACTGCCATAACTAAGGCGACGCAGCAGACACCTGCTTATTTAACGTTTGCTCGTGAACTACGCTCACCTATTGCAGTACAGAGTGATCTTCGTGCTGTGATAGAGGCCGAAAATTATGTTCCACAGATCACACCGTATCTGCTGAAGCTAGCGGATACTCTTCGCGACAGCAAAGCATGCATCGAGCGACAACAAGATCTCCGAAAGGCTGCTAAAGATAAGACACGAAAGGCTGATGAACTTGCCGTCGGTGATTTTGTCCTGATGAAGTCGCACGTCCTGAGTAGTGCTGCTAAAGGAGTAAGTTCCAAGCTCATGCCGAAAAGGGATGGCCCTTACCTGGTGCAGAAAAAGGTTAGTCCCACTACCTATCTCTTAACGTTTCCCGATTCGCCGGAAGAAGTAGTTGGTAAATACCACATTTCCGACTTGAGGAGGTATCATGCGCGAGACGGTGAATGCTCTGAGGTTCCGCAGCCGGCTGCACCTAAACGTTCTCGTGGTAGGCCTCGTAAGAAACGTGTCATTGTTGACGTTTGACCAACTGTGAGGGCACTCGTTTGGTCAAAAGGGGGAGTATGTAGGGACAATTTCGCGCCAATACGGCATAGCAACACACTGCATAGAATATCCGCGCTCGCGCGTGTGTACTTGTGCGCGCCGCGCATGTATCGTAGCGCGCCCCGCGCCGCAGTCCGGCTCGCAACGCTGTCGCATGCGGTCACGTTTTGTATTGCTGCATTTTTTTTTATAATAAATTTGTGAAAACCGTACTACAAATATAAATTATTAGTTTCTACTAGCGACTCGATCCAGCTTCGCAAGGCGCGGGCGGTTCCAATCTTTGCATATTTCGGGTTTTTTCTACTATAATGTGCATGTTTTATACATATACTCAAAAATTCCTCTAGATCAAAAAACATCAAATCGCATCAATCAATCCTTTACATAGTTTTTGAGATCTTAACCAAGCGACGTCTTGCGACTCTCGACGTCTTCGCCTGGGTCTTAGTCAGGGGCGAGAGGCTTGTCGTTGCCACTCGCGCGCCGCCGCTTCCTTCACTAGCATAACTGCTTCGCAGAAGGAGGCGATGGCATACCATTCCGTCTCGCCCCGAAGCATGGCCTGGACCAGCGCCAGGCGCGAGAGGTCACCGCCGCCGATCGCCTCTACGAGGACACGTCGATGCTCCGCCCATGCGCGGCACACCTCCACTGTGTGCTCGACCGTGTCCTCCAGGCGACCGTTGCTGCAGTGGTGACACCCAGGCGTCGCTTCCGCCCGAATCCGACACTGGAACCTGACGCCCAGGCGTCGCTTCCGCCCAAATCCGACACAGTAACCTCCCGAACTGACCCTGACCGGTGAGGACCTGTGTCAAGCGAAACGTGAGAGTGCCGTGGCGTCACTCCAGCCACTCCTCAAAAACTTTATAATTATGTTCATTCTATGTGATTACTTTCGGCAATTACAGTCGGGTGACTTTTACACAACTGTTTTTTAAGAGTTGACGTTGAGTTGACCAGTTTCCCCCAACCTAGGCACAACACCCTTCAACCACCACTGCTTTGTGGCAGGATTAAGTATGGTTGCAGTACTTCCTTCCCATGGTATAAAACGAAGTTGTTTGTGTCAGTCCCTATGTATGCCTTAGCTCCCTTCGAACACACGTCATTCGAGACACAATAGAAGACAATAGCACCGCGACAGCCGGCTGTCGCTTGGTCGTCGAAATGTTAAAGGTTAACTTCACAAATAACGCCTCCATAAATTCCCACATCGCTGTCCACGACCTTTTCTATCTAAAATATTAACGTTGGGCTCGTATGAAAAACGGCTGAGGCGGCGAGCAGAGCCGCGGGCGGAGTATAGCCTCCAGTCGTGGTTTCATTAATTAATCACGCTATGTAATTCATGAAAACGGAGTGGTTTTCGTACTTCATAATTCTGTTATTGAAAGTTGATATCCTTGGGTATTTTTGTGGGGAAATTGTTGTGATGAATTGGTTAATTAAAAAACGAAATTATACAAATGAAACCGGTTTCAAAAATTTGAAAGATGAAAGTTGATTTTATATCGAAAGTCTTCCACGCTAAAGGTTTATAGTCTCTTTAGATCGAGTTTAGTAGTTTCTTTATATAGAAACTACTAAACTACCCCACTTTTTAATGCGGATTGCAATATTCAAATAATTAATTTGATGATATTGAGGTCGTGGATTCGATTTCCACCCAGAGCAAATTTTGTGCGATAAGCACGATTGTTTGTTCTGTATCTGGGTACAATTTAAGTATAAAATGTATACTAGTTGTCTGGTTACCATAAAACAAGCCAACCAACCACGTCCCAAGATATTTATTATTTTTTTAATTTATTTTTCAGGACTTCCCATACAGCCTCAATTTCAGATGGAGATTAACAAATTTTGTTTTGTGCGACATCGTGAGCGTACTCTTTCAAATAAAAATGTATATCGTTACAATCCACAGCAAAATTACACCCATTTAAGTCACAAATTCCAAAATCCAATATGTCACAAAGAAAACAAGAATCCTAACAACAAAAGAGTTACAACAAAGAAAATATTAACAAAGGATAACAAAACAGTTAGCAGAGACCTTATCAATAGCTGTATGCGACAAACAAAATATGGAACGAAATATATATTATTTAATCAGCAGCTTAACATTTAATAACGGGTACAATGAAACCAATCGTAAGACAATCAAAGAAGGTCCGTTCTTCTTTGAAATTATAATTTGTTAGCATGTGTGGTTCGTTAGCTCAAGGGATACCGTGTCACCCAGTAAGTGGGTTGCAAAAGTCAGGCAGCCTCTTCACGTAAAACACTGATGTCTATCCAAATCTGGTCAGACTGATAGCCGCTTCTTCCAGTTGTAATCACCCCTTTGTGCCTATTAGCCTAATTCTGTTCTGCCTCCTGCTTGTTATGGTGGGAAGTGGAAATCAGATTTTTCTCGCACTTCCGCTGTTTTTTTTTATTAATCTCGTTGCAGGATCCAAGACAGTTAAATCGTTTCTCCGGGACTCGTCGAGCTACATTGCTCGGCGCTTTTCTGGCGGACTCTACTGTAGATTCTGGTTTTCAGGAGTTGCAGTGGTTGGGAATAGTGTGACAGGATTGTCCAATAATTTTTATGGAACATTCTGGCATGCCAAAGACTGGAAGCCGGCCCTAACACAGATGGTAAAAGGCCAAGGGGAGGATGTCAGCTTCGTTAGCACACACCTTAACACAGGCGTAACCCTGCCTTGACATGGTATTTTAACATTAGTCGACAGTGACCGAATAACGCGAGACCAAAGCAATAAAGTGAGATTACGAGGAAAATACTGCTTACCACTAAAACTCGCAATACTAGGGGAGTCGGATCCGAAAGAGTTAGTACGGCTCTGGGAAGCACCTGGGCATTAGAAGGAACACGGATGGTTTTAGTTAGTAAAAGTCTCGACACACCCTTCCGTTCCACCCAGAGCGGAAAGAGAAAATGAAGATTTTTGAGTAGTAAGTGGTTCAGAATTACCGCTGCTATAAGCTAATTCCAGAAAATGGCAACACTCTACATTAAATTACCTTCTAATTTCAACAGCAAAAATATTTCATGGACAACACAAACTGGATTTATTTTCACTCCATTCTTAGCTTATTAAACCCAACAGACGTAGAAAAAAACACATTCAAGTGTATATTCCCTTGTGTTACGTTTTGCCGTGACAGATCGCATGATAGCCCTTTGATGTGTTAATATCGGCTATATCCTTTTAGAAACAATCCGGGGATTTTTCGGCTCGTTCAGGGCTGCCCACTTTTGAATTTAGACAGTAATTTTATAGTTATAAAATGTCGAAATCGAAGAGTTACTTGCGAATAAATTGTACAATTTTAGGCTTACTAGGTGTTTCGGCCGCTGAGCTTTGTCCACTCCGGAAATTAATTTAACTAATATTATAAATGTGAACGTTTGTATGTATTTAGATAAAACTTGACAGTAATGTAACTTATCCATCAGAATAAGACATAGGCTACTATCTTCATCTTCATCATGGACCTCCCTCTGGGAGGTTTGGTTTCCGCACTTAGTCCTCTTAGGTAGGACCATTGTACGTGACATAGGCTACTAACATCACGCCTTGACCGTCAGGACCGGAGCAGTAACCAAAAACGTAAAAACCAAAATCTTAATTTGGCTCTGGAAATTGATTTATATCAACTTCATAGTGAACACTGCAGCGTTGCAAAAATTTAAATAGGGTGTTTATCTCCTCGCATTTTTTTTAGGAAATTGCACGATCCTTGGCCTAAGTATGCGAAACTCTTTCTAGATGAACTTTACACCAGCATGTAACAACAGTTTATTTTTAATAAGCACGGCAATTACTTGAATACAATTAGTAATGTTCAACGAATTTAATTTCACAATATATTTTTAGACAATAATTGAGAACTAAATTATTTAGAAAAACTTCTAAGTCTGTCTTTTACTTTGCTTAGTACGCATTCATTTTTGGAATAACAAAGTTTGATAATTAGTCCAGAGTTAAAATGGTTCCTTATTGACTTTAAGACTAAAATGCCTTAAAACTCTCTTCAAACATTTGAGTGCCAGCCCTAACCAACCCTTACATTTGTTGTAAGGTATAATAACGTCTAGGGCTGTAGAGGGCTTTCGTTGTCTATTGATTCCGGTAATACCAACTCAACTGTGGCGAGGCCTTCCAATCTTCCAATATTTCTCTTTGGGAATAGGGAATTGTTGTTATTTATCTAATTTCAATAATATTGTTCTCTGTATAAAAGAGATGGGATAATATAGTTTCTGGAAGCGTGTAAAACATTACATAGGCATGAGTAATACTGAATAGAATGGAATAGTTCTTTGCTTGGGCAAAAGTAGGTAGAAGTTACGATGTTAAGATTACAATGATTCTTATACTGCTATTTACTGTTGAATACAATGATATCTATACTAAGCGCCTTACTAATAAACGCTGCATAAAGTTATGACAGGTTTATACGTCAAAAAATGTATGGTTACACAGGCTTTATTCATTGCATAAATTTACACAGTGATTATTAGTAAGGGCATAAAATTATAAAGAGGAAAGGTTTGTACTATTGTATGACACGAATAAATTCAAAAACTACTGGACCGATTTGAAAAATTCTTTTCTCATTAGAAAGCCACATCATCCTTGAGTAACATAAGCTACAATTATAATATCACGCTATGTCCCACGGGAGCGTAACAGTAACCAAAAATCTAACGTAACGCTTGTGAAATCGCGAGGAACAGCTATAAAATAAAAAACTGACTGACTGACTGGAAGATATTTTACACCTAGAAACACGAAACTTGAAGGGGGTGTTCTTCATAAGATGTTTCTTGTAAATATCTACAAGAAAGGATTTTTGGAAATTCCAATTCTGAAGGATTTGTCACACTGGATGCGTTCTGCGGCCGGCGGTCAGGTCAAAGTGAACGCAGCCCGCATCATGTATGAACAACATTGTCGGTATCAAGATCGCATTCTATACAAAATAATATATTGATACCGACAATGTTGTTCATACATGATGCGGGCTGCGTTCACTTTGACCTGACCGCAGGCTGCAGAACGCATCCAGTGTGACAAAACAAAGGGGTAAAATAAGAGATGAGAGTACTGAAATTCCGGGGTTGCGGAATGGTTCTAACAGTTACCGCGGCCCCAGAACATAAAGGGCAACCGAAGGAACAAGGGTGGGTTATTAAAAAAAATTAAATTTGACAATCCCTCCCGCCCCGCTTAGGGCGGGAGAAGTCATTTGGTGATTTCCCATCCATAAAAAAAGTACTGACATTCACGAATTTGAAGCAGCGGGCGAAAGCTAGTCTATATATTAGTTTAAATATCCTTAAACATAAGACAAAATAAGACATTACAACATACTTAAATAAACGAGTGGTTTATGTTAAGAGTATGTTTTCAACACTAACAAGTTACTGGAATATTGTTGTACTTATAAAGTAGGACGATACTTATAACGATGCTAGCAAGTTTGGAAAAAGTCACCAAAGGCGTTTTGTTGAAATTAATGTTTTCCAGATTTTTCTTTGGTGGTAGCGGTATTATTTAATACTAGTAGTTGCTCCTCGTGATTTAAGGTCTGCCTCTCGTGTAAGTTGGTTGTGGGTTCGAATCCGGACAAGGACCAATGTGACTTTTTCAATTCATATTGTACTTTCTAAAGTTTATCTTGGACATCACTGACAAGACGGACGGCCTCGGAACGTCAAACTGTTAGTCCCGCATTGGGATTACGTATCTTGCAGAAGCCGAGCGATCGCGATAATTTAGCAATATAAACGTCATTTCGCGATAATTTAGCAATATAAACGTCAATTCAAAATACGTCATGTCAAATAGCAATCTAGCGATGGTGCTGCCTCTGAGGAGCAATCAGTTAACTAAAATATGCATTTTTCGTTTGGTGGTTTCGTATTTAATATGGTTTTTAACAGCAAAGTGAAGTTTTTTTTTGTTAAAGGTGATATTTAATTAGTTCCAGCAATTGCTACTTTATCGTCATCGTAGCAATAAGTGCATTAGAACAATCAGCGAGCGATTAGCAATCGGTTCATACACAATACGATTTTTTGTCGCGCGATCGCGCGATCGCGCGGCGATCGCGCAATCGTCAAAAAAATCGTAATTGTAAACCAATTTATTGTTCCAACCAATTTACACACAAGAATTAAACAATCTCATTGGGAGCAGGGCAGGTAAAAATGTGGGTGACAGTTATAAAATTTTTCACAGACAAAGTCAGAGGCAGAGGCTAGTATAAAACAAATTGGATTCTCAATCAGGAAAGCTATATGTATTTCAGCAATAACGTATATGATTTAATGACCCAAATTTTGACCTTAAGAACTTTTGCTAAGGGATGTATGTATCGGCATTTTCTGATTAGTTTTGGGCCCAACTAAGCTTTCATCAGCTCACCGTCGAGATCAAAAACCAAACTATAGTTTCGGTAACTAATTTCACAAACACGTGCGAGACATAGTAATCGCGCGTTAAGGCAGTTCTTGACATCTATACTATACTAATATTATACACTAGCTGTCCCCTGCGGTTTCACCCGCATTTTTCGTTACTGCTCCGCTCCCGTGGGTCGTAACGTAAAGGTATGTAGCCTATAGCATTCCTCGATAAATGGGCTATCTAACACTGAAATAATTTTTCAAATCGGACCAGTAGTTCCAGAGATTACCCCCGACATACAAACTAACAAATTTTACCTCTTTATTATAAAGAGGTAAAATTTTTTTAGATAGTATAGATGAGAAAGTGTTCCAGTTTGTTTGTCCTTCTTTCACGGCAAAACGGAGCGACGAATTGACATGATTTTTTAAACCTTCAAACACACGTGATTCGTGACATAGAAACACAGTAGCAGCGCGACAGCCGGCTGACGCTTGGTTGTTAAAAGGTCAAGTGGATATAATTGAAGGATTAGAAAGTGACATAGGCTACTTTTTGTTCTATCTAACGCGAGAGTAGCCGAGGGCAAAAGCTAGTTTTCTACACAAGACGGTCGTTTTTGCGATTTTCCCGGTACTTATAATTTGCCGTCAAATAATCAGAAATTGCTTAATTAATTGCTTGTGTAAAATCTAGGTTGTAGGATTTCTGGGTAACGGCGGCGCAGAATCAGTTACTAGGGCAATGATGTGCTCTTTTCGGAAGTGGAAAAGTTTGGCTTTGAACTGATAGGATCATAATATTAGTCTATTTAACTAGCATAAAAATTTACACCGTGTTACGTAAGTCAAGAAACGTATTTAAGAACATCTTTCTCTTTCCATTTCAATAAGAAAAGGACAGAAGATACATATTAGTTTAGCTCTTTCAAATTAGCCAGCGCCTGTAGTAAATTGTCGTTATGTTTTTAATCCTGTCTAAATTATCTATAGTGTCTTAATTTGACAGAATTAAGACATTATAGATAATTAAGAAATAATTAATTAACTAATATTTTATTTTCTGTCCTTTTCTTAATAAAATGGCAAAAAATTTTGGACGCTTACTATTACAGAAGAATGTCAGAATCTTGGTGGGATTTTTCTAAATAGTGAAAATAAACTCGTATTAACTTTAACCATTGTACACCACTGTTACGGCACCGTTTAATAATACAATTACATCAAAATGTTTTTATTATGAAATTTCTTTTTTTTTTTAATATGTAAAAAAATATGTAAAGTAAAGAATGCTGAGAAAAAATTACATCAACATAATTTTGCTCACGAAGACCAATTAAAACAAAATAATTTCAAAACTTTATAGTTCACGGGTATTTAGAAAGATTCTTTATTACTTCGCCGTAATGAAGATGTGAAAAATCAACTTTGATAAATATCTTGACGGCTAAAAAGTTATAAAATAAAAATAAAATAATACCAGCCTATAACTGTCCCACTGCTGGGCTGCCTTCTCTGTATGAGAAATAGTTGTAAAGGTCACGAAAATCAGTTATCGCAAATTTGTGACCCATTGCTCGAAGTTCATATTTTTTTTTAAATGTCCGTTTTCGACGTAGAACAGTGTCTTTATACTTCTATCTGAACTTAAAATGACTGGACTATATTGCAAGAGACACTTTAATAGCAGTGCCAATGGAAACAATCTTTTAATAGCCTTTAGGGCTGGATTGTAATTGTAATTTTGAAATATTCGTTAAGTTACATCGTCATAAAAAACGTGTATTCGACGCTTATAAGCCCGGCTTATCATTGGCAAACCGTTACAAATTGCATCACATTTGGCACTTCAACAATGATCCGATTTTACCGTCTCTGCATCCGAATCGACAATTTGCAATCAACCCAACGAGTACCCTAACTACCTATCTTGATACTTGTAGGGTACTTGTAACAGATCAAATTGAATGATGACGTGGTACTTGAACTCAAGTGGGACCCACTGACCCCATGTTTGGGGCTGGTAACAGGTCCGTTTACAAGGGGTCGGAAAGGGATGGAGAATCGATATGTAGATTTATGGGGAAGTACAATGATCAAGACCGTTTAGAGTAGTGTTTGGCTAAAGGTCTAGTGGAATGATGGTCCTGTTTGTGTACTGTGATTAGTGAAATAATTGATTTAAACGATTTTTTCTGTTCTATTTAATATGGATTATTAAAATTGCTAATTTTAAGATGAATGATGATTGGTGATTTTCATTGCCACAAATATCCATATATTGTGCAGATACGGTCGGCAATAATCTGCATATTGATATTTAAGATTGACACAATGAAGTTAGTCTTCGTATTGGCAATCTATTAACCTTTATACTTGCCATGTCTCTAATCGTCTCGTTTACAACGCTGCGACGGAGATTTTTGATGGTTTGAGCTTCGCCGAAATTATCAAATTCATTTTGCAAATTAGTTGCTAAACGTCCAGAAATAAGCATTTTTTTCTGTCTGCAGAACTCAACACAACTTAGGTATTAATAAATTTAAATTACAAAGACCAATATTCGCAAAACAGACTTTTCATTTGAACAAAAAAATATTCGAACTTTGCATCGAAAATCGTCAACACCATTGTCAATAAATAATATCATCAAACTATTAAAAATCGAATTAACACTTCAATTAACCATCATTGTCACTTCGAACTCACTCAGTAAGCCAGGCATCGGTAACGAGCAAACTCGAATCGGTTAACTTACGAATCGCTTAGAGCCACTTAAGAGTTCCCTAGTAGTTGTGTAATAGGAAATGTTCGATCCCTACAATTCGGATTTCAATTCGATATGATTGATCCAACTTCTGCTTGTTATTACTTTGCAAGATTTTGTGTGTATTAAGTTTGATTTTGTATTACTTGACTTTAGTTAGGGCGTGCGTGTTGACTGTGTGTAAATAAATTATGTTGCTGCTAAGCTAAGAATTTGTGTTGGTCTTTAAAAGTCTTTTTTTTTTATTTGTTCCTATAAAGAAACAACCGTTAACTGTACTTGTTTCTTCGTCAAAGTTATCCCATTCATTTATTTGGGCTTTACCGTTTACTTAAGCAACTAGTGCCACCTTTCTGGCTAACTGATAGACTCTTTGACTATTCATAAGTACCTGTAGATGATCTAAGTGAAATAATTGTCTTTGATTTAGATTTTGACTTATATACGCATATTCAGTTTAACAACCTTATAAAAAACATTCGCCTGTCCCCCGCTAAGAACCTTAAACGACCATACATCACTATAAAAAATCCCATATGCAATCCTAAAACCCGACACATCATTAGTTACAAGTACCCCTCATTTGCCAGTTATACCTGCTTCAAATTCACGCAATTCCGAGCCAGCTCCAACTCATGTCCCCGTAATGAGAGGACAGATACCACGCGTCAAAACCCACATTCCCTCACAAAGGAAGTACGTAACCTTTTTTAAAAACCTGTTAAAAGTGACCTTTAGCAGACTGACCGCTGCAAAACTGCCCTTATCCGAGACCCTTTCTTATCCAACTTGGATTTTTCCATTCGATTTAGCGAACTTAGAATTTGGGACCATCTATAAGGTCATTGAATTGAAAGCAAGAAAATTCAATTTATACCAAGCCACGATGCTTTCAACGAATTTACATATTTAAAATAAGAATTGTTTTGGCATAATGTAAGGGACTAAGATGTTTGTTTATGAAATCCTGTTTGAATTTCTTGTGCTTCGTAGATCTTATTAGTTGATCTGTGATGTTTCAGGTTTATTCCCATTTGCTTAAAAGGATGACGAATTGATAAGGCCAAATGCAAGTGAGTGGTCTAACCTTTGGAAGAAATGCCTTAATGAAATTACCGATAACCTCATTTGAATTGTGTTGGTCTTGTAGAACTTTTGGATAAAGACAAATTCAAAATACGCTTAGACTATAAACAGAATTGAAAGAGCAACGAACAGAGGAATTGGCAAAAAGAACACCCAAAGAGTATTTAAATTAAGCAGAGCTGACCAAAATCACTTAGAAAGCTCTAAACCATACTTACCCAGGTACACAATAGTGGTACTACAATATATCTCGCAACTGCTAAAGCCGACATAACCACCAATCTTTCCCTAACTAACGAGGTACCCAAAGGGAAAGATAACCAGAATTTAACACAAGTACATGAGTTATCCGACTCGTTTCGCGTCTCGTATCCATAAAACGGTGTGATAGTATTCCGTACCATTTTTATGACGTCATCATCGTCCCTTCCGGTTGGTCCGACCGGTAACATATGGTGTTTATTTAAACAGGAGTTTTTGAGTGTTTGGTGAGGTGAAAAAAAATCAATGAAAAGTTAGAGTTCAATTTTTGAACTTTAGAAACCGTGATGTTTATGTTCACGGGGTTGCGGAATGTTTATAATAGTTACCGTGACCCTGAAACACAAAGGGCAATCGAAGGAACATGAGTGGGTTTTAGTCAGTAAAAGTCTGACACGCCCTCCCGCCGCACCCAGGACGGGAGCAGTCATTTGATGATTTCCCACTCACCGAAAAAAAATGTTTATGTTCACAAAATCAAGGGCAATAATTGTTAGATGAGATGAATCTTTTTTTAAAAGTCTCAGTAGTCAAAGCAGTTTTTTATTTCAAGATGAATCCATTTAAAACATTGTTAATTCAAGATAATGGTTAAATGGTATACAAAGGTTACATTTTACTACAAAACAAAATTTTAATAACGTAATTAAAACCTTCATACAACACAATCTTGTTGTACCTTCCTTCAAGATGAAGGCATTAAAAGTTAAATAGGTTAAAACAATAAAGAGAAGAATAGATCTCAAACCGACAAGTCGAGCCAGATTCAGCATTTAACACAAAATGTAGGGAAGAAATCAAATATTGTCCCAAGAAAGGCAAATAGAGAGAGAATCCTGAGGAGTTAAACTTTGCATGAGAATTTTAATCTAAAAGTCAATTAGTTTTACTTGTGATGTTTGTGAGCGTTTAGTGTGGCATGACGAAATGAGTTATGTCTTAAGAGAAATAGACAAAGTTTGGGAAACTAGAATTCCCAACGGAAAAAAATATCTCATTTTCTTAGAAACATTCATTTTCTATTAATCCTCAGGAATTCTGATCTTTATGTTTTTTCTATCGATTCCGTCACCTCCATGGTCCTGTATAATAAATCTGACAATTTGATCTAAGCCAAAAAAATACAAAATTGTAGTAATATGTCGATAAGTCATACAACATTTTCTTTGTATGAGAAGAGGCCTTTGCTTTGCATTTGGACAAAGACTGGTATTATTATTTAACTGCTTAGACTCCTCCTTGTCTAATGTCAGTAAATTTGAAACAGTGTTATTGGTGGTGATTCTCTTGTTTACAAACTTAACTAAATTTAAGTTAAATGCATCTTTCTCTTTCTATTTCTCATAGAAAAGGACAGAAGATACAATTTAGTTTAATCCTATAAAATTAAACTGCGCCTTAAGAAAATTGTCGTATATTTAGACGCCATGTTTTAAAATCGCGTCTAAATTATCTATAGAGTGTTTAAATTTGACAGGACCTAACTAATATTTTATCTTCTGTCCTTTTCTTAATTAATTGGAAAGAGAAAGATGCACTTAACTTAAATTTACGTTAGTTTGTGAATAAGAGAATCGGCACCAATGTGTTGTTTTGGGGCATAAAGCTTTTGATAATGAAATTGATATTGATTATTTCGTATTGCTTCAATTATTAATTTCGATTTCCCCGTCACTTCCTCATCTTAGCCAAGAAGGGTTACATTACCAATTATTTATTATTGTCCTAATTTAAATTTTGTTCCCGTATCAGTACCTAACTATTCAAATAATTTTCGTTGAAATCTGGAAACCATTAAATCGGCTTCATTATATTTGACGATATCTGATTAAAATATCAAAGATTTCGAGCTTCATTTAGTTAGCAAGTAAAATTAGTGTAACAGCCTGTCAGGGTGATGAAATGGGGTTAGGACTTGAACAACTATAATTAAATGAAGCAAATATTTTTGAAGAAGAGATTTTAAAAAGTCTGGAAGAAACTTTTGATTTAATTGGTCATTCATTTATTAATGTATGATACGTGCATTGTCTTGTTCATGACTTGAGACTTAATTTGAGAACTACAGGTTTTGACACCAGACGCAAACATTTTTGCTGGCTGTCCCCCGCAACTTAACCCGCGGTGAGAGAGCGGTGCAGTAATCAAAGACATAAGTCTTTGAAATCTGCACCGCTCTCTTAGGAAACAGCGTGATGTTGTATAGCTTATGTGTCATTGTAATGTATATGATACGAGTATATCGCTGTAAAGATTTATTCAAATCTGTTTAGTAGTTTTATCGTGAAAAAGTGGAACTTTGGTTACTACTCCGCTCTTTTAGGTCGTACTGTATACAAAAAGTTTATAGACCACACCGAAATTTTTTTTTTTCAATTTTGTAGGTACTAATTCTTGAGATTAGAGCGGACAAACACACTCAGCTATGTATATAATATTTAAATAGATTCTTTTAAATACAATAACAAAGTAGGAAAATGAAGACATTCAAAGTTAATATTTGAAACGAGCAACATTGTCATTCAATGCAGCAATGCTAGACTTGGCACGTTTCCGAAACCTCGCTATCTGCAGGAATTCTTGTTAGAAACGACTTAATTAGTACTATATTTGATTCTTGGAGAACTAAATAATGAAGATATTATTTAATGAGCTCAAGTATTTTACTAATATAGTCTGGACTGTCTTAGCACTGTCCTAACTTTGTTAGTCTGCCCCTCTATCTCTCATACACATTAATAATGTAAATTATGATAAAATAGAAAGCAGAATTAGGCTTATACTAATTCTGTTTTCCATTCAAGAATTTTCATAAAATAAAATTTAACTTAAAAACTACACCAAAATCTTGTGCGCTACAAAAACAACGAGTAAAATGTAAATACAAAACTTTTCATAATAACCGTTTTCATTTAAAGAACCGCCATTTTTTGTCACTCAAGAATTGCATTCGAAATTTGAAAAAGAGCGGCGGCAATTTGAAATTCGAATTCGTTCCGTGTCAGTCGACGTTTGGCTGTGCTACGGTTAGCACGTTTTAATGAAGTGCATTTAACAGATGGCGTAGAAGTAACGAATTTAAATTACTTTGTCCCCTTCTTCATTAAGAGTTTTTGTCTTAGCTCTTATTTCAACTGTTTCCTTTCCCTTATCTTTGAGATAAAGACGTTTCATTATCCTTCGACCTTTTTTATTTTTATAGTCGACGCCTTTCATAGTGGTAATTAAAGAACAGATATTTTGTTGCTTCGCGAGCTTAAAGTTTATCCGGCACGATTTACGTTTTTCTTGTTAACCTTTTGAGATTAACTTTGACTTTTTATGGTTGAGGAAATCTTTCGTGAAACGGGTAGTGGGATGTGTTTAATTTGCTTTCTTGGGGAATAGTAAAGTAATAAAACATTTACTGTTACGGGCCGCAAAATGAGTGTTTATGGACGAAAGTAAAATGTGCAGCCGAAGCACAAAATATCTGAGTTTATAATTGACTTGTTGCGGCCATAGCTTGTAAAGAAGTTTTTTTAAATATTACCGGAAAATTCAAAGGTGTCCAAAATAATCAGAATTTGTATTTTCCGGTTTCTGCCAGGTTTAAAACTTGCAACCACATGCGACAGAGACAGACACATCGACCACTTGGCTATAACGATACTGATATTGGCAGGAAGAAAATTCCTATGGCATTGAGTTTGTCATTATACCTATAAAAGTGTAAATAAATTGGAGAAAGATATAAGTTCGTTTACATCCATGACAACCACCACTCACGCTAACAAAGCCACAAGCAAAATCTAATATTATTTCCGAAACCTTCCACCAAAACAATCTTCTGTCCCTCTCGCACGACGTTAAAAAGCGTGAAAACACCGACCCCTTTTGAAACTTACCGAACTACGGCGATGAGTCAACACCACTTAAAATTCCGCAGTTCACAAGGCAAACTTTATACACATTTCAGACAAAAATATTTTCAGGAACGATTTTCTATTCAGGGCCAGATAATATCAATAAAAACTTGAAAGAACTCGTAAAATTTGAATGGAGTTCCGAAACTGCAGTAACATCTTTCCTGAATCCATTTTTGAATTTTGTCTGTTGGTTCAAAAAATAAGGTTTGCAGGGTAATGCTGTAAGTTGGTTGGTTACTCACACCTTGGAAGTCAGATTTATTTAGAGGTATACAAAAATGTTGTAGTTATTTTGAGTCATCTCGTAACCCCATAACTGGATAAGTCATTGTCAATGCCTTTTCACAGGAGACGCTAAACATTGCTAACCTTCGGATGCGTTTCAGACCCACGCTTAGCTTAGGCTGCCTGTCTCGCGCAGCTTCGCTTCGCTCCGGTAGACAGACATAGTTTGCGACTCTGTGAGGCAGCGGAGAGAAGAAGTAAAAATCCACCAATAGAATTGCATAAAATGATTTTTGACTCAGTCACTGCTCTGCTGCCTTGCAATCCCAATGGTTAAGCAGTCTTGTAAAATAGCAATTGTGAAAATGAGTTCATTGAAGCTATGTTTTTGCTTTGTTATATTGAGCAACATCGGTGAGATAATCGGTCTGTAATCTAGAGCCATCTAATAAATTCGAAAGTGATAGGACATACATTGATATAAGAGGGAATATTTAGATATCATAGAAACCAATTTGAGAAAACCTGAACTTCTATTGAATATACATACATCCTAATTCGCAATTCCACTTTGTGTAAAATTGAATGTTAAGTGCATTCTCTGTTAGGGGCCTTTGCCCTGCAGTGGGGCAATAGCGGGCTGTTATAGTTATTAGAAGATCCATACTAATATTATAAATGGGAAAGTGTGTCTGTCTGTCTGTCTGTCTGTCTGTTTGTCTTTCTTTCACGGCAAAACAGAGCGACGGATTGACGTGATTTTTTAAGTGGAGATAGTTGAAGGGATGGCGAGTAACATAGGCTACTTTTTGCCTCTTTCTAACGCGAGCGAAGCCGCGGGCAGAAGCTAGTATATAATAAATTGTAAATCCTACAGCACAATATTTCTCCCTAAAGTATGGAACGGGTATATCAGCAATACTGTTAAATCGTGTATTAACACCTCAGTAAGTCGAGCTGTTAGCGCCGCTCGAATACGCAGGAACACTTTCAATGGACCATTATGGCGATGGCCAGATAGTTATATCGAATTGAATTTCGTTTGTGTATGTTCGGCTATTTTTGCGTTAAATTTTTTTTGTGGGTTTGCCTTCCGTGGTGGCAGATTACATAGAAATCATCGACAACTGATTGTATTATTCACAGTAGATTCTTACACTAGCAGTGTCGTCTGTGGTTTCACGCAGATCTTTTTACGTTATATTGCTCACAGTCTTCCCCAATAAATTATCTAACATTCTACAAACAAAACAATTCAAGGCAGTATGATATCCTGAGATAAGCGAGTAAAACTAAACAAACTACTCCTACTTTTTTTTTGTGAGTGGGAAATCATCCAATGACTGCTCCCGTCCTGGGTGCGGCGGGAGGGCGTGTCAGACTCTTACTGACTAAAACCCACTCATATTCCTTTGATTGCCCTTTATGTTCCAGGGTCACGGTAACTAATATACACATTACGCAACCCTGGCAGGCGTTGGCCCTGTTGGGCCCCTTCCTGTGCTGACTCCTTTACATACAATGTCACGTGCTACTCTATGACATTTCACGTTAGTGTATCATTGCAATCTACTTAATTGCTCAAAAAAGAAGTTCTTTTAATTCATATAATATGATTATTATATACACTCATTACAAGACATTCAATTCAATTATATTTTTTAAAATAACCACTAAACCAACCTATTAAAAAGCCGAACACAACGGGATCACTTTCAGCTATTATCACAAAAACAACGCTCCTACGATTCGCCTTTTTCTGAAACGTTTGTGAAGTCAAAAGAAGCCTACATACGACCTCCTTAAGCTACCTATCAGGCCATTTGAAAGGCGCCACTCTCATCTATTGTTTCCAAAACTACCTTAGACAGTTCCCTCGATATCCTCACGGCACCATTTTGCATAATATTAGGGTCTCCAGATTGTTTAGCTTTCCCCGTTTTCGTTTTCCTAAAATAGGTAACTTTGGGACATGAATTTATATGGGATGTGGCTAGACCTTTTTCTTGGCTTTTGGCGATTCAAGTTTAGTGTTTTCTTCAAGGGTATTGTTGTTTTTGCTTGGAAAGGTTCGATAGGAATTATGCAGCGTTACTTGGGAGTCGGACCACGGATTGAGTTTTGAGTAAGGTTATCTGAGATTTTGAATCTGGGGTTGATCTTGAAAAACTGAAATGGTTTTCATTAGAAAAAGTCTTTGTAAAACTATTTGCCTGAACAATTCTGAATTTCAAAGTATATAGAACTTTTAATCCAAAACTCTAAATTGACAAATAATAAGGAAAGAAGGAAAGTTTTAAAATCCCTATATATGTTCTAAAATAGTAAACTAACATCTAAAACTCTAAGTTAACATTAATCTTTAAGGTTTTTTTACTACATAAGCAATCATTCTCTTCTACCTTAATCTATTCTTGACTAGACTACCCGAACATATTCGCTATAATTGTGACTATCTCTGTGTTACCTATGTGCGAAACCGTCAATACAATACCGACATAGAAACCTAGTACTCTCATGGGAAAATACCCTCGTAGGTAATAACCCAAGGGTACATTACTGGGAATACCCCCCAGCAAACGGGGGTAAGTTTGCGGACCAGTAAAGATTATTGCCAGTGCGTCAGCTAAAATATTAGATAACAAAAAAAGGCATCAGGCATACGATATTGTGGTTTGTTTCGACTTTTATCTCCCGATGTTCCGTCTAGATCGTAAAGTTCTTTTTATGTGCAAATGTGTCTGCCCATAAAGATGCTACGTGATGTTTTTGACAACAGGCCCCGTGAGATATTTTCGTTTGAATTAAATGTTCAATATGAATAATGGGATCGTGATATTGAGATAATTGAGACGTAAAAGTTTAAGATAAATTTCTTTTTTTCCTTGTTTTTTAAAATCACGTCGCTTCGGCATTGGATTTTTTCTTTTATCGTGGGTGCATTATTTTCAAAGTATAAACCCGTATAGATCTTTTGTGTGTGCGAGTTTATAGAAAATTTATTATGTTTACCAGTAAGCCTTACAAATATTTACTCCATGTAAAATTTAAATCTTACTCAATAGTTATGGGTTCGAAGTTGTGTATGAATCTATGAAACGCATCTTATTTGGTTATTAAGAAACCTGTAGTCCTACAGGGTTCCTTCTTCATCGTTAAAATCTGTCTAAATTGACTAAATTTATAAAGCACTAGCTTCTGCCCGCGGCTTCGCTCGCGTTAGAAAGATACAAATAGTAGCCTATGTTACTCTCCATCCCTTCAACTATCACGTCAATTCGTCGCTCCGTTTTGCCGTGAAAGAAAGACACACTTTCCCATTTATAATATTAGTATTAGTATGGATGCTTTATTCTTCAGTTGTTTTTTTATACAATAGAGTAAAAAAAAAAAGTCTCGTTGGCACCGTTTGGAGCCCTGAAAAGGAACCTGAATACTTTGCAAATGAATTAAAATGTCATTAATAGACACTTCATTACACAGCGTAAACAATGTAACAATCATTCGAACAATCGATACCTATCGAGTTACTAAAACAAACTGACTAAGTCGATTAAGATAAGGAAGCAATTAGTTTTATTGGAAAAATAATCGATAAAATTACTTTTGTGACAAGGGAATTTCGTCTTTAGAGTGTGGGAATAAATGGTGATGTTCTTTGAAGGTTTTATTGCTATGTGACTCTTGATATTCTAAATACGAAAATTAACAGTTTTTTCTTGGATTTGCATAAGTTTGTAAGCTAGGTTTTATTAATTGCAAAAGTTTTAAATCATGTTAATCAAGAAAGTCAAAATTAAATATTAATAAACTAATGAACATCGATCTAATGACGACAAAGTTAGTGCAGTAGTTTAGCAAGCGACTGTCTTTTTAGGGTTCAAAATTCAAAATTCAAGGTATTTATTTCACTTAGACTATTTACAGGTACTTATGAATTGTCAAAGAGTCGGTCGGTTAGTCAGAAAAGTGACGCTAATTGCCTGTTCCAAAGCGTAGATCTCTATGGAGAAGACCGTCAAAACCTATAAGGTACTTCCCATTGACCTAAATCATGAAATTTGGCAAGAAGCAAGGTCATGTAGCACAAATAACAATCGGTTCACATACAAAGTAAAAGCTCGAGAACATTTACTTAAGGAGTTGGCAGACTCGTCTCACAATTAATTTGTTGCATTTCTCCTTGTATTTATTTGTATCTCACTTCACTTTGTATATATAGTATGTATATAGTATGTATGTATATATTTATGTATGTATTCATGAATTTAAGTATTGTATTATTTTATTTTAGTCCTGTTACTTTTCTGTATTTTTGCACCTACTATGTTTTTGTCTCTGCATCACCCTAAGGTAGACTAGTAGAAAATGCCTAAAACATTAAGTCGATACTGTACGATGTTCGTACATAAAGTTTAAATAAATAAATAAAGGGAAAACTCCGAAAACCGTAAATTTGTAGTTAGTTCACATCAGGCGTCCGTCTGTCTGTCCGTCTGTCAAGAACCTTTTTCTCAAGAACGCGTCGAGATATCAAGCTGAAATTAATGTCACATACTCAGATCTGTTATCTCTCAAAGCAGTGAAAAAATCAAGTTTTTAAATCAACGCTATAAAAGATACGGCGGTTTATATTGCATTTAGACATTTGCGAGGGATTCAAAACATATAGGGTACTTTCCATTGACCAAGAATCATGAAATTGGGCAAAAAACAAGGTCATGTATCACAAGTAATGGAAAAACTCTGAAACCCGTAAATTTGTAATTATTTCATAAAAAAAAATAACGTAACCCTCGTTGCGCGAGTCCAACTCGCACTTGGCCGGTTTTTTTTTAATTCTTTATTTAATTTAGGGACTTTTATATAAAATACATGTCAGTCCTATCGTACCTTTTCACAAACATTCTTACACACAAAAAAAAAACGAAATAAACTTACTAATTAAGTAATTACACATAAATCAAAGGCAAACAAATCTAAACAAACTTTTAGCGCCGTCGGATATTGGTGTAGACAAAATTTCAGGAAACAATCCTAATATTCTGTTTATTTAACTGTAATCTATCCATTAATACTTTTCTCTCAGCTCCAAGCGACTGCTGTGCTACTTGTAGCAGGTTTGATTTCCGTACTGGCCAGACATATTTTGTATGGCCTAAAGTTATTTGTTTTGAGTCTTGTTGTCTTTGTATGTAACGACCCCATGATACCCATAATAATATCCTACTGCAAAACTGATAGTGTGGTGTAGGGTAAAAATCACACATTTTGTGATAAATTGACATACAAATAATCACAATTTTTACCATTGATGTATTACATTACTAGCTTTTGCTCGCGGCGTCGCTTGCGTTAGAAAGAGACAAAAAGTAGCCTATGTTACTCTCCATCCCTTCAACTATCTCCACTTAAAAAATCACGTCAATTCGTGGCTCCGTTTTGCCGTGAAAGAAAGACAAACATACAGACAAACAGACACACTTTCCCATTAGTAAATTATTAGTAAAGTATGGATTAGGTTCTAACAAACAAAATATTCTTTCTTTCTTTTAGTATATTTGGTAGTATCTAGTAGAATGTCTAGATCTAACTAGACCTTATTAATAAAACCTCTAAAAGAACATAAATAGCATATTGACCAACCGTTAAAACATCAACTTCAACCGTGTCCGCCATATTTAAATACAGCTCACTCAGCACTTCAGGAAATACATTTAACATTTCCAAAACTAGGTTAAAAATAACTCAACGTTTGACCGCTTCGTAAACACACTTTTTCCGTTAACTCTTACAGTTTAAAAATATTAAATGTTAAAGCTTTTTAACTGTTACTGCTTGAAGCTCGAGTAAAAAAATATGTGCTAGTGGAACCATATTGGATAAGTAGGAATGTGGGGTGGTTTGTACTTTATTTTAAACTAGCTGTCCCCTGCGGTTTCACCCGCGTCTCGCGAGAAAAAAAGAATAACAAGTATTCTTTGACCGTCTCCTGGTCCTAAGCTACCTCCCCACCAATTTTCAGCCAAATCGGTTCTGCCGTTCTTGAGTAATAAAATGTAACTAACACGACTTTCTTTTATATATATAGATTTGCTTTCTCAACTTATCTCTACTATAATGATGAATAATTATTTATATTGAACAACTAAACTTGTCCCAGCAATCGTGTATTTCGGGGATAAGGCACGATTCCGTTCAGTAGTTTTTCAGTTTATCGCGAACAAACAGACCGTCAGGCGCGAGAGTTTTTGTTTTATCCATATTAATAGTATTTACTTTACTTTTTTATACTAATTGCCAAACTTTCTGACTTCTAACTACAGTTAATGCACAGAGACTGACGGAATTCAACATCAATCAATTATAATATAATTTACTCACACATTGATCGTTATTGGACGGTGACAGTCGTTAAGACAACTTTCTAAAGTTTATCTTGTACTTCACTAACATCTCGTGCCTCGAAAAGCACGTAAAGCCGTTGGTTCCTTTAATGGTCTTTACGGGTAGTCAGTAGCCAAAAAGTCTGACCAGTCTAACCAAGGGGTACCGTGACGCCTAGTTGGCTACTGGGTTTTGGAGGTCTGATAGGCAGTCGTTTCACGTAAAATACTAGAATCCAGTTGAGTCTGGTTAGGCTGGTAGCCGACCCCAGCATAGTTAAGACAAGGCTAAGAAGATAATGATGAGTCGTTAAAATTACGATGCGTTCCGAATTTGTTACTAAAATATGGGTACTCTTCTTTAATCAGTTTTCGTTAAAAAATCAAGGAAGTGTATATATCGATCCTGGTTACCTGTTTCCTTCACGGTACGTACAGACGTAGGTTATTCGTACATAAAGTATGCCGTGCGTGCACTATAACCTTTATATCCCATGTCTGTCTTAATCCGCTGTACCTTGAGGCTTTAGAGTAAGCGATTCGGGTCCGTGGCTTACGCCCCCAGTGGTCAACGCACCTGTGGCCGACGCCCCCGATACGATTAATTCAATTCAAAGTAATTTTTGATCAAATGTACTGTCAGGCACAAACATTGTTTTACAAAAATATTAAATGTACTTATATTGATTGTAAGTATATGAATAATATTAAATAGTAATTATTTTTATAACATAGAAATGCTTTTATATTAGAGGTATGTTTTGAAAAATTAAAGTCTTAGTTATTTTTCATTATTTTAGTTATATATCTCGATAAGAAATCTAGTATTTTTTTTTTATATTTTATAAATTAGTATTCATCACCTATAATCAAGAGAATCATTTAACTTAATTATAGTAATCAGTCTCAAATGTAATAAAATTAGATAGTAATTTTAAATAATCAGCCTTAAAAATTAAAAAAGAAAAGGTGTGTAAGGATAAGGTTAAGTGGCGATGTATTCTCTCTACTATTTGATAGATAACTTTTGATTAGCAAGGAAAAATACTTTATTAATAGGGTGAAACATTTTTCTCATTTACTGTACTAATTGAAAAAGCACAAAAAAAAAGAAAATCGTATCGGGGGCGTCGGCCACAGGTGCGTCGACCACTGGGGGCGTAAGCCACGGACCCAGCGATTCTTGTTATAAAAATGGTGACGATTGATTAAAAAATACTTTTGCTATATTACTCCCGAGAAAAACACGTGCAGGTCTACTAAAATGAGGTTAATACCCCTGAACCCGAAATTACTTACTTTTAAAAAATATTATTTTATATTCCAATTTCAACCAATCTGTCAAAAACAATAATAAAATTGAAATACCTTGTCAAACATTAGCTTAAAATTAATTGTCAATACAATTATTTAATCAACCAATTATTTAAATAAGGCAGCTGGGCCTACTTATCAGTTTATCATTCATCAGATTATTCTTTATTCTGAAATTCGGAAAAAATATCCAGCGGTGAATTTGTCCAGTAGAGGTAGAATTTTGAATGGATGTCAAATATCTGTCACCAATTGATAGGATATTAAAAATCACCAGTAAAGATCTCCACAAAAATAAAAAATAAAACACTGTCTTAGATCCTCTAATGACTAATGGTGTGAACAGCATCCAGTCTTGCAAGAGTGAGACAGCCGATAACGCTACTAGTAAGATTTAATCTGTTCGTTCGTTTTTATGGTACAAGTAGTTAATGTTTATGATCAAACCACTCAAACCTGTCAAATTGCCCAATCAATCTTTAACTTAGTGCTTTAGTGATAAAGCTGAAATTCTGTCAAAGAAAATTAACAGTCTGTAGTAGCTTGATTTGCTGGCGTCTGTCCACCGTGTTCGAAGTTAACGATTGTCAAAGATTTATATTTTTTCATACGTGTCCATATCTTGCCATCTACTCAATTAAAAGGCATTTAGCTAGGGGTTATATACTTATAATAGGTCTTAGAACTGATACCATTGTATCAGTCCACTTTCTTATTTTATGACGTTTTTTTTTCGTCATAAATAGATATTTACAGAAAACTTTTTTATTAAAATTACACATACTTTAAAATCGCTGTTTTCGAAGCCCCACGCTAACAGGGGTGATAAACATTTTACGTGCACGTCTATGAACAATATGAATTTCCTCATAACATCTACAAAGTATGCTGGTCTGTCTGGTTTTTGCCATGCTGGTCTAGCGAATCTAGAATGTTGGATCAAGTGATTATCGTTCTTACAAAAACCAACAAACCTCTGTTTATTATTTACAAAGCCTTGCACCATGGCTATAAACATTTTACGCCCTTATTCTAATGTTACATGAATCATAATTTCCTCATCATGTAGGTCTACGTATGAAATATTCAACATTCATCTAATAATTTAGGCTTAACGTCATGTTTGATGGTTTTCTCATTACCGGCTTGTTTATTTAAGTCATCATTCTTAAGGAAGTATTTTGTTTATTCATAATATCAGCCTTATACTGTCCCACTGCAGGGCAAAGCCCTCTTCTCATACAGAGAAGGCACGAGCATTAATCACCACGCTTGCTCAAGGTGGATTGGCGATTGGCCCAGGGTCCAAGTTACTCAGTGGTTAAGGCGCTCGCCACTCATGTAAGGGATTGTGGGTTAGAATCCGGTCGAGTACCGTACCGTACCGTACCGTAACCGCCGCGCCACTACCGTAGTAGTGGCGCGGTTTTTGCGTGAATTTCTTTGGGAAATATTTCATATCAAAATCTCTCAAATAACTTCGTTATTAAAGCCGTTTTTATCTAGAAACCCGTAATCCCAAAAAGCTGTTTTAGATATAAATTAAAAAGTAAGTAATGGGATTTACGTCAGTCTACAAGAATTTTATATGTCTGGAACTAATTGTAGTAATAATAATATCGACAGAAAGATTTTTGAAATCATCGGCCCAAATTTTATCAAAATGTAATAATCAACTATATGAGGATTAACGGCTTACTCCACATACAGAAATGTTTTAAAAAAGTAAAAAAGTACTTTCCACTAAAACAGGAATCTACAGCTACCCGAACTAATGAAAAGTGGAAAACATTCGACGAAAACTTCTCTCTTCGTCGAAAAACAAAATAAAACGTCTAGTCATATAGGAAATGCCAAAAAAGATCACTCAATGTTTCCTCGCTATTCACAAAGAAAGTTCCACTTTGACATCGAGAAATAAAATTAGATTCCCCAGGGGAAAATAAAACACAGGTTACATAGGCCAAAGTTTCGTTTTATTTAGAAAAGTAATTTGTACAATTTTACTAATTTACAGTTGCAACTTTTTATAACTCAATCGTTACGCTTTTCTATCTACTTTTTTTTCTTCACTCCATAAAACATAATCTCTTCTCCTCTAACGGCTAAATTAGTTCACAAAGTCAAAAGCCTTACAATTTTTTATTATTAAGTAGTACATTTCTTAACAATTTCACTCACATAGTATAGCGATTAATATGTACAAAAAACACTTTATTCTATGTATCACAGAAAAAATAATTATTTATCTAGCATAATAATAGTTTTTATTACAAGAGGAATAATCGACATAAACCACCCTACACACAGACGTTTTTGCGTGTTCCGAAAGATAAAATCGCGAGTGTGTAAGCAGTTTTATAATTAGCTAGTGACATAATTCGATATTTTTTGTGCTTTTCAACATGTATTTTTTTTTCTTAACAAGACAGAAATTAAAAAAAAAACAAATAACAATAAAATAGAGACCTAAACAAATATAAAATAAGTTTTTTTTTATTCAGTGTTTAAAAAAACACAAAACATATCGAAATAAAATTTAATATTACAAGACGGATGAGGTGATTTCTAAGGCGATTATATTTCGATAAACATTGTGAAAGTATTTTCTAGGCCATTTTGTTCTTAAAGCAATTTAAACATAAATCATAAAATAATATTGAACAATATTTTTTATCCAAAATTGTTGTATTTATTTTTGTCTCATTCAAATGAGCTTGTTTTTAGTTTCTTTAGAAATCTTGTACGGTTTGTAAGTTTAGTATTTTTATATAAATTTTTAAGTGAAAAAATATTGCAAATCTTTCAAATGATTAAAACACAGTGCCAATGTATTAATATAACAATTTGAATAAAAAATAAATATAAGAAAATTAGGCGTGTGGTGTAGGTTAGTCTAATCAGTCTTGAATTGAAAATTTTAAATGAAATGTTTATTTTTCCTATAGATTATTGAGCATACTGTGATAAGCCGTAAATATTTAATAACTATTATTAATTTCATAATTGATTTATTTCCACTATTAAATTCTCTACTGGACATATCGATCCAAAAAAAATAACTTTGCAAAAATAAAATGTGTTTTTTAAAATATGCCTAGTTGTTTTAAAATATAAATTGATATTGCACTAAAATGAATGGAAGAACTGTGCATTTTGCGCAAAATGTATTTTTAAGATATGTTTAAGATATCATGAAAATGGCACATTTTTTAGAAATTAAAGCTTATTTAATAGTAATGAGACATGTCTTACTGACAGAATTGACGAAACGATATAATAGATTTTTTTCTTCTGATATGTACTTTTCTACAACAAAAAACGGTGTAAGTGAAATAGAAAACTATAGAATAAAAACTATTACTTTTATTTTTACATTTACATATTATTATTATTTTATTTAAGTATTTAAAACGTGAAAAAAAACCAAATAAAATATTGTTATTAACAAAAGTACTCTACATAGGTGTGTATTTATGACAAAAGGATTTTAATAAAATTGACTTCGATATTTATGTACAAGAACATATTTAAATAGCAATTATGATTCTATCAGGCGATGGTTTAATGAGATGTTACGTGCTTTCAAAGAAAGTGGGGCGTCGTCCTTTATTTTTCTATTTAGGCTTTACATGTTGTCTTTTCGCGAGTTTTCTTTAATTATTAATAAAACTTCAGATAAAAATTACTATAGTTTTTATATTTGTTCTGAAAGAACATTGCTATTCCTAATTTTAATCTCATTTAAAAAAAGCCTTTTTAGTTAAATCAAATTAGATAATTAAGCTCTTTAAAAGACAACATACTCAGCCCAGTTTATGTGTACTTTGAAGAAATACCGCCAATACACTCAAATATATTATTTTTTTATATTATTATACACACTTTAATACAATAGTAACAAGACCAGTCTCAGTCGGGTTATACGAAATTGACGAAAATTTACATATTTTTTTCAACAACTTTCAAAGAATTGACTAAAATATTGCTGTTGTGGCACCATTTTGGAGTTGATATTATTACAAATTTAAATTAAAAGTTTAAATAAATGTTTACATCTCAATTTAATATAATAAATTCTATATAATACAAATTATTACGTACTTTGTAATGTATAGAATATTCGTTCAAAAAAAATTATTTTTAACTGAATTTTAAGTTAAAAACAGCAGAAAATATCTCTTAGAAACAAGAAAAAAATGATGCCAACTCAGCATTTCCATACCCAGTTAAATAAACCACCTACATAATACCTCAATAGGCTTACTCAACAATCATGAAAGGTTAAAACCCATCAATCTTTGCCTAATTCGGTTGTGACAAGAACTTTTTCGTGGTAATCTATTTTTTTACGATCTATAACCTAGATTTTTGAACACTAATTAAATGCTAGCTAATTTCAAGGACAATAGAGGCTCACAATTTATATTCAAACATTTTTACTGTCTAATATTTTTAGTATACATTTATTTTTATTTATACAAAATGTTTGAATAAAAAATGTAGAGTTATACAAAAGTTTTTAATTGATTACATTCTTTTAATTTGACCGTAGAAGTGACCGGAGGAAAATACTTCTAAATTAAAATTAAATAAAAAATAACTATAGTAGGTACACAGATACACAATTTTTTGTGTAGTAAATTCATCCAAAGTCTTTTATAGAAAAATGTTAAACTTAACTTATACATGCGTCGCTAACGGAGTTTGGTGTCCGTTACCTGTAAAAAAGAAAAATATTGTAAATAAATATTGTATAAAATTATGTCTAACTGTCTGTCTATTCGAGCTAGAGCCGTGAAAATTTCCAAGTTAGTTCCTTATATTTAGTAGCTGAGCACTAAATTAGTTTTTTTATTCGATCTCTGCAAAATAAGTAATTAGTTTTCATGAAAATCTATCCTATTCACGTCAAGTCTAACACGAGCAAAACCGCAGTCAACAATGAGTATTTATAAAAAATATAAAATAAAAGAATTTCATTTTATTATTCATAGAATTAAGTGTGTGGAGCTTTACGTCAATTGATCTATTTATATTAACACTGTTACAAAAAAATGCACAATTAAAAAAAATGAACTCTGTTGTCTGGTAAAAAATGCTTAAGACATAAAGACCGCCTACGTACCGTTTGTGCATGAAGTTTTGATAAATACAAAAATGGAATATCTGTTCTTTATGTTAAAATGACATATATTTATAATAAAACATATAAACCTTTGAGCACACATTGGAGACACAAAAGAAAAAACAAAAGCAGCGCGACAGCCGATTGTCGCTTGTTCGAAAGGTTAAAGTAGATTGTTTCTTTGTTAGACAAACCTTTATTTCCTAAAATGCTTCCTTTATTGCAATGCCCGCAACATTTAACTTAAACGTGAACAAAGATCTATAGGGAGGTTTTCAAAATACTATGCAGAATTTAGTGGTCCGTTTTCAACAGTGTGAATTATTTACCCGTTTGACGTTGCATGATAATATGCCCGTTTTCGATTTCCGGGTATCTGGAATCGTAATAGCAAACTCCTTTCAGTAGTTGAAAATGTACGTACGTATAAAATGTTGTAATAAATATTGAAGTCTGCAAGGGTTTGAGTTATTGAAATGGTAAATTGTTTTTTTCTACTACTGCTTTCAATACGAAAGTATAAAATATGAGGATGCAAAGATGGTAAATGTATTTCTCTTATTCGCATTTTAACGGGCGAACTAAATTAGGTCAGGTAAGTTAAAGAATTACATCACAGACATCGGTGAAGGAAAACATCGTGAGGAAACCTGGACTTGTAGTTAATATAAGTCCGAAATCGCCAACCCGTCTTGAGCAAGCGTGGTTATCAATGCTCGTGCCTTCTCTGTATGAGAAGAGGCCTTTGCCCAGCAGTGGGACAGTTATAGGCTGGTATTATTATTATTATTAAGTTATAGAATTAGGCTATCTTGTGTGGAAATCCATGAAAAAAAAATTGTTATGGAAATAACAAGACGCAGTGATTGAAACTTGCCATCTCAAACTTAAACTAGGTAAGTAATTGGGTTTTATACTTGTTTGTTGTTATAGTGGTGATAGAAATGAGCTAGTAAACTAACAGATATATATGGAAGAAGTAAAAAAATGTAAGTATTTTAGTAAAATTATTCTTACCTTTCTTAGTAACAGTCGCATTACTAATAGTCCTATTTGAAGGTGCCAAGATGTAGTGTGCACTTGGCGATTGTGGCGTCGCTGATGACGTCGCCACATTGACCTGAGATAAATGATTATTATTAAACACTGATTCTAGACACAAAACACTATATTCTACTTAGACACAATACATTAAAGGATATAATTTTAATCAGAAACAGTGTAATTTAATGTATTCGATAAATTACATAAAAAAATGTAATTTTGTGTATTATATAAATGTTATTTTCATTGAATTTTTAATAAATAAATCTACCTCTTTTTTGTAATAAATCTAACTTTATTTTTTTCTGAAATTGTATAAAGTATTGAAAACAGAATAACCTCCAAACAAACTACTTAAAACACACTTAATAGAGTTTGCCATAATATTTTTCTTTATTATATTACTAGCTTCTGCCCGCGGCTTTGCTCGCGTGAGAAAGAGACAAAAAGTAGCCTATGTTACTCTCCATCCCTTCAACTATCTCCACTTAAAAAATCACGTCAATCCGTCGCTCCGTTTTGCCGTAAAAGAAAGACAAACAGACAGACAGACAGACAGACAGACACACTTTCCCATTATATATTATAAACGTCTAGTAATATTTTGAATTCTCTGCAAAATAATGACTAGACCTCTAACCGTGAATTTGAGTTTGGCTTTTTCATACATCAACAGTTTGACTCAGAAAAACATCAAATTATTAATAAATAGTATACAAACCGGTGGTTGCGTACTATCAGTCGACATGGTAGAAGTGGTGATAGGACTGGTGGCGCACTGTGGTGACGCTAAACTGGTCGGTGACGTTATTGAATGGGAGGAGTTACCTGTTAAAAACACATTTTTTTAACATTGTTGCTCCGACATCTAATGGTGCGATTTCACTTAGCGAATTCGACAAATTATTTGTGTATTCGATGCAACGCAATATATAAGGTTCATATTGCGTTGCATCGAATACACAAATAATCTATAAATCTCTAGATTAATATTTAAAGATTATATCATAGATTATAATATTCGATTTATAGTTTGTATTACACAATTTACTTGAATGTTTTGGTCAAATACACTAAGTAAAGTCGTACCATAACAAACAACTATGACCTTATACTCTAGGGCTACTCAATTTTCTTAGTTATTTATAATGTCTTGGAAACATCACTCAATTAGTGTTTGACACTTTGAAAGAATGATCTGCTATTTTAATTGTTAACTAGGGTATCCAAGCGAAATAAAATTTAAAGTTGTTTTTTACATATAAGGGTCAGAGCCCGTACGTCCCCTAAGATTTGTCCCCCAGCATAAAAGTTGTGGATTCGGCCCCTATATAGGTGCCCGTTGGTCTCCTGGTAGGGGACCAATTAATATTTTAATAAAAATATTATTTTTAAGGTACCCGTTCGTCTCCTCTAATATATACACAATATAAGTTAAAGATTCGGCACCTATTCAGGTGCCTATTGGTCCCCTGAGATAAAATCACCTATATTTTACCTAAAAACGGTTAACATAGTACACTTGTGAACAGTTTATTAACGCAATTAATTTAATAAATCATAACAGATCATTGAAAAAAGAGCTACGATGAATGATAATCTGTCATGATAATAATGTAACCTGTCGATAGGCTTACGATGTAATATTGTCTCTTTACGAAAGGCTTGTTAAAAAACGGGTATTAATGATTGAAAACTTAAGAGAACAAAAGTACTAGGCGCGCAGTAACGTGAAGTAGTCATGTACGAAAATCTAAAATTCACTGTATTTTGAATTTTCTCACAACATCACCTTAATCAATCCAAAGTACTAGGCGCGCAGAAACGTGAAGTAGTCATATACGAAAATTTAAAATTCACTGTAGGTATTCTTATTTTTCTCACCAGATCACCTTAATCAATCCAAAGTACTAGGCGCGCAGTAACGTGAAGTGGTAAATAGAAAACGATCGATCGACGAATCGATTAATTATTTTGAAGACTGACTTAATGCCTATTAAACTTAATCTTATTTGAAATACTTAAACATGATATTTAAGGAATCATTATATTTTTATTTTACCCTTTTCTGCGCGACTGTACCAGGACTATATACATGTACTTATATTAGAAGAATGAATTAAAATAAATATTCTTCAGGGGGCGAATAGGCCCCTCAAAAGTTCCAGGGGACGAATGGGCACAGGGTGCGAATCTTAGGGGACGTACGGGCTCTGACCCCATATAATCAGAACGAAATAAAAAAATTAAAACGTAGTAAATTATTACTGTAGTATATTCTCACTCACCTGAAGGTAACACAACCGAACTTCTAACAGAAGAATAGGGGGGTGGCGCAGGAGTTGACGCCGGTTTCGCGGTATTTACCGTGTTTGGGAACACAACCCCCGTCCGTAGATGTGGATTGCCGTACGTGGCGGCATACCGGACATCCACCCCGTGGATAATACCGCCATTTGGTACTCGATTCACTGAAAAGAAGATGGTGGTTAGGTTTTTGATACTAGAAGAAAGCTATTTAAATGTTAAAAGTCTTCTAGTTCTGTTGGCAAACCAATGATTATCGATCTATTGATTGACTGGTAGAGAATGCCTAACGCATTAAGTCCGCCTCTGTACATTAATTTTGTGCATAAAGTATAAATACATAAATAAGATCTACTAGTGGTTCCGGTGTTTGAAAAAAAATATATGTATGACGGCTCTACATACTGATAACTTTGCTGATAGTACCAATGTCACTTTTCAAATTTATTTGTGCTTTTTGAAGGACAATACCCAAAAACAGCATCGCTATAATAAAACAGTACCTATACTTAACCTCAAAAATATACTCATAAATTATAAAATATTATTTTAACACTTTATTTTCTTTCTTTCTACTTCTACATTTTTCTTTCTTTTTTCTGAGCTAGAATATCAGTGACATGCCTCAGCTGCTAGTCACAATTAAATAAATAAATATCCTGGGACATCTTTCACACGGCTATCTGATCCCAAGCTAAGCAGGGCTTGTGTTATGGTGATCAGACAACTGATATACTTACTTTTATAATTTTTAAATACATACATATTAAAGATAAATAGCACCCAGATACAGAACAAACAATTCTGCTCATCACACAAAGTTTGTCCTGGGTGGGAATCGAACACACGACCTCTGGCTTAGCAGTCATGGTCACTGACAACTAGACCAACAGGCCCGTCAAAAATTGTCATTGCAATACTGTTACGGTTCAGAAAATTTGACAGTCAGTCTGACCAATGGGTGTCGATCGATTATCTTGGTCGTGGAGGTCTGATACGCGGGAGAAAAATAACAGTTAGAATCCAACAAGGCTGGAAAAAGGCTAAGCAGATGACGAATATTCCCATCAAATTGCATCTTTCACAAAAAGAACGAAAGTACACAAAAATATTCCATTTCCTCACCTCCATAAACGAAATACAACTTTCTTTTTTCCCTGAGGAAATTCTTTTACATTGAAACATTGGAGCAAAATTTTGTCGAATACCGTATGTAGGAAATATTTTACAAACGATTTTGACCCTAAAAGACCTTTAAAGTATTACGTTAGAATGCACGATACAAATGTCAAAGAACTGTATGCTTTGACGTTGAAAGCTATAGTTTTAAGGGTTCTTGCCTACTCTACGGAATAGACAAGTTAAGCAATCAAATAAAGCTAAAATTGAATTCTATTTTAAACTTTCAACGACCAACCGACAGCCGGCCTTCGCGCCACTATTGTATCTCGAATCACGTGTGTTCGAAGATTTAATGGTTTAGAAATAAATCTAGGTTGTAATCATTTGTAATACAGTTCAACGAATTGGCCCAAGGAGAAACATTTTAGTATGTGTGTGTAGAACGGCGAGGGACTCTCTCCTGAAATATATATATATATATATATATAAGACCTAGCTGTTTCACCCGCATTCAATCATTGCTTCACTTCCGCAGATCGTAGCGTTAATGCCTTCCTCGATAATTAGGTTGTCCAACACAAAAATAATTGTTCAAATCTGACTAGTAGTTCCTGATTGTAGCGCGTTCATTCAAACAATTAAACTTTTGAGCATTATAATATTAGTATAGATATAATTTTGAACTCACCCTCAGTGGTAGGTAGTCCAAGATTATTGAGTGCATTGCTGCTATCTTGTCTCTTCTGTTTGCGCTGGAGTGAGTTATTCTGTGACCCGTTACCAGTGTTAAACTGGACTGAAGCGGGCGTGTCCACACTACGAGGTAGACTGCCGTTTACTGATCTGTTTGGATAAAATAAAGTATTTTTGGATACAAAAAGGTTTTAAAATTATTTGTTGAGTACAACATAAATCTGTAAACTTTCTTCTTCTTGTGACAATCTGTAAGCCATGTATAGCATTTTTGTGGAAATGGTTTTTTCTGCTGTAATCAGTGTCACTATCATAGTTTTTGTTAACATATGTATTGTTCTGTCTCGTTTCGAAGGCAATAATAATTGTACTTTCAAATTTTATATTAATTCTATCTTCAACCACGTTAAGAATTGGCAGGAATTTTCCATTAAAACAATAAGTAAATGTTAATTAATCTTGACAAAAATGACGGTATTTTTTTTTTGTAGAATACTTTTGTCTTGACACAATAATTAACACAGCAAAAAAAAAACTTACTCAAGTAACAATAAAATATCTTCTAGTCTTACCTATTGGGTGTCAGTTTATCACTGCTCATGGTAGGAGACTGCACCCTCAAAGACCCCGGGGTGTAATCATGACCATAGTGCACATACGTCTGATAACCGTTACTAAAGCCGTTCACCTAAAACCAAATATAAGATAAATAAGACTGTTTAAGGTAATCAATCACTTGAAAGCTAATAATATATGTACAAAATTTAAGAACTGTCTATAATAAAACAAAGACTAAAAAAAATAACTAAAACTAAATGGCGTCAAAAAACTTCCGAACCGCTGTCAACCGGTAAACTGCCCAAGAGGCTGGCAGCATTGCCAAGGAAAAAACTAATTTGGTTTTTAACTTTGAAGTAGACTATAATATCGATGAAACAGATAAAAATAATTAAGTAGAAAACTCAATACCGAATGTAAATCGCGCTTAACTGATCAAACATTTGACAGATTCGCATACAAAAGTGTCAACCATCAAAAATTAAGATCAAGCAAAAAAACAAAAAAAAACATCCCCTTAATTAAGTATTTCGAATGAACATTTTAGATGAATACATGAATTTAAATAAAGAATTTATCTATTACGTTTCAAAAGTTACAGATCATTCGACAGACAGATACTCAGTCAATAGAACTTCGTTTGAAACCAACAAAAAGATTCAAGCTTAACGATCTAACACTGAACCTTATAACTACAACAATAAAGCCACAAATCACAAAAATCACTTCACACACACACTAGCAAACGAACCACATTCCCAAGATCATAGAGATAAGGAATAGAATATTGATAGACACATTACAAATTCCATTACCTTATAACAATCAGCGTATGCGGGATCCGTGTAATCATTGCTATATCTATACGGCTGATATGATGTATTCGTCTGGTTTATTGATGAAAGAGGTACGGTTCCAGCTAGTGGTATACCGCTACCTAATTTGGCGTTCGAGCATAGAGTACTGTCCGATCCTGTGTTTGAGTAATCCTAGAAAAAAAATGGATTGATATTATCAAGTTAATCGTTTCCTGCTATCTTCTATTATGTGAGTAAACTGTTAGATATGGTATTGGATGTGTTGTGTAGGAAATAAGAATTTATGGACTGTATCTGGATGATAGAATTTTTAATTGAAAACGTCTTTTTGTTGTAATGATTTACAATTCAATTTTAACAAATTGTTCAAATAAAGACGGAAGACCTTAATACATCGGACTACCCACAAGACTTAACGTATGGGTTGTTACGGATGATGTTTAAATTCATTTCTACTACCTTAATTTATCCAGGACATCACTAACACCTCGGCCTTGAAAAAAACGTAAAATCGTTGGTCCTGATTCTATGACAGAAAATGTAAAAATCAGTTTTACCAATTGATATTGTGTTACTCGGTAACTAGATTGTGGATGTCTGATAAACTACTTATGTTTCATACCCTCACTATTTTTGTAGAGACTTACGTCTTGATTTGAGTATCAAATATTTTCTACTTTTGTAACTATAACACCTTTTGTATTGTACACTTACGCCTACATTGACGAATAAAAAGATTTGTATTTGTATTTTGTAATTTTTAGCTCAACTTTTGTATTAGTAGGGCTTTAGTTTGTAACTTTCAAAACGTTTACAAGTTTAATTCTGTTTTGAGAACAGAGTAGTAGGCGTTTCAGTTTGAGTAAATAATTTTCTAAATTGAAGATAAGTGGGCTTGAATCTGACCTTTAGAAATCATCCTACTATTACAATAATGATTCTTCAAATATTATCTCTAATTTATAAAGTCAATGTTACTTCAAAATTACATTTATCAATATCAGTGGTTATGCTTGAACGATTAATATTAGTATTATAATAGCTTTTATTCGCGTCTTTTTTGCGTTGAAATCTAGTAAAGGTATCAAAACTATTGTTATACGATTATTGATACTCAGAAATAGAGTATGAAGTGTTCGTGAAAGGACGCTGTCAGCTTGGGCTGGTAATCTCTAAGCTGATACAGTGATTTTGAATTTAATTTTATTATTATAATTTTACACTAGTCTTTTTTAACGTCCAAGACTGGTTACATTCTTCTCACATAGTGTCTTAGATTCAACGTGAAAAGTGTAACCAAATGTTTCTAATTTATTGATTTTAAAAGAGTGTCAACGGTGTTTTTTCCTCGTTCTTCTTTGTAGAAATCCACTGTTTCGTACGAGCAGCTAGCTTCAATTGTATGATTGACTAACGCTTTAACAATTCAAATGTCTGTTAAAGATTTTTTTTTGTATAAAATAATTTTGAGTTTAAGTCGTTTTTGTAATCAGACCATTACTTCCACACATTGCTTCTTACAACCAAAAAACCCTCTTTGTAATATTAGTTTAGACTTACAATTTCACAGCTTCCATTAGCCTGCCTCAATTCAAGCTTCAGATCACTGATATTAGAATTTCTGTCGTTTTCTTTGTACAATTCTTCTGCAGTAACCGTTACATCTGGTTTCTCAGCAACTTGTGTTTGTTTGTTCTTCCTTTGCTTCCTCTGACATATTATTACTAGCATTATTACAGCTCCTACCATTATCGTGCCAGATGTTACTCCGAATAAAATTAGGAGAAGTGGAAATGTTTCTGGAACAAAAATCATTTGTTAGTGTTAAGAAAAATTGGTCTCCAAAAATTCCTAGGTTTATTTATTTTTCTCAAGTTGTACAATTGAACGGTTTGCGTACAGTCAGCTTCTGACTTATAAAGTCGCCAATCACAGGCTAACCAGCACGATTACAAATGGAATAGAAAACTACTGTTTGTAAGGAATAAGATAGAAATTATTTAGAGAAGAAATTATGTAGACAACTAAGAATACACAAAACAAAACACTTTATTGAAACGGATTAAAATAATTACCTGAAAAAATATGTTACTGTGTTAGTGTAGTTGGCTGACTACGTTATCAACAACCAATTAGAAAACTTAACATAGTGACACAATAATTTTATTTACGTTGGTATTCGAGACACCGGGGGGGGGGGGGGTCACAGGCAAACATAAGGTAACTTTAATTGGCAAAATGATGTATTTCTGTCACTGTTGCACTATTGTAAAAATAAAAGTACATGATAGAGGCGGGAATATATTAACCCAAAACATATGATAAGTAACTTCTTTCATCTACACCAGTCTTATTTATTCTAGACAAGATCCAAACATCGTCACAGCTATCCATTTTGAATGTAGCGACAAACCGACATTTTAGAAAGATTGGATCGCCTAAAAATATGAAAAGAATCTTAAAAATACAGCATCTATCAGATTTTATTTTTTCCAGTCGAACTTTTAGCCTGAGGCCCTCAATCAAAATTGATCGAACTACAAAAGCCTAAAACCAATCTAGTGTGAACATTTTCGGAAAAAATATAAGAGAATATTGTAAAGAGACCGAAGATGGATGAGCTATAGTTATGTGAGGGTTATAAAGTCAAAATGGCGATACATTTACGATAATGCATGGCCGTTGAAACTGTAATAGCGGTTCTGTCAGCCGAGAGAATAATAGCGATGTCCTTTCAACCGATGGGACGGAGGCTTTTAACGAATTTTCGAATGAATGACAGAAAAATATAGAATCATACACTATTTGTATAGTTTAGTAGTCAACAATCTCTTTAATCGTATGACTAGATCATGGTTTTACCTTTGCTTGAAGCCCAAAAGAGAATTTGAATTTCATTATTCAGGAATGATTTAAATTGTGAAACACCTGACTATTGTTTAGTCTAGTAAACTCAAACGATTCTACTGAGAATAGGGTAGTCATTTTGGTTAAATTTTCAGACAAAGCGTTACTGAATTGGTCAAAAATATCTCAGTAACAATCCGAAATTCGGAAATTGATGCTGTACATTAGAAAGCGCTTAAAGGCGTTGGTCCTATATGTTATTTATTGATCGTTGACAGTTGGTTAAAGGTTGTCAGAAATCAGAAAGATCTACTACAATAAAATAATATTATTATTGACTCTAGATTTAATACTGATATTCAGCTAAATTTCGGTTAGACTGGAAGCCAACGCCAATATAGTTGGGAAAGAGCTAGAGAAAAACATATTGATACGTTCAATATCTATTAAGTGACACGCTTTTAACTTAATCCATTTTGCAAGCGTGACTGAGTGACAAATAGATGCATTTATACAATTACACCATTAATAACATTATAAAATAGTATAAACTAGACAGAGACAAGAGATGTTTTCATCGTATCTTTAAAAACGCATTGATTTTATCTCAATTCAATGTTTAGGTTCTTCAAAAGATAGTACAGTGCAATAAAACTGGAAATGTTCCATCGACCGTACTTTTTAATCTTACTATTAAGATATAGTGAGATAACAAGACGTTTGTGAACATATTAAAATCCTTTTTATCAAAATCTATTAGGACTATATCTCTATAAGACCTATTAAGTTAATTTCTGAAGCAAATTACAAGTCTTTAAAAGCCATCAAACAGGGGATTATCCATTCTTTCAATTTCCTCCCGCCGAACAGTCGTAAACTCGAAACTCGTAAAGAAGCTGACATAAAATACTTAATAAAAAACAATGGTTGTAATGATGACCCTCATCATCTTTTAAGACCAAACAGAAACAAGATTTTTTTCACTTCCTTATATTACTTTCTTTATAGTATTAGATAAGTATGTAATAATAAAAATAAATAATTAAAAAAATTAAAAAACACGACTGCCATGACAAAAAAGAACTAAAAGGCAAAAAACAAGATTTTTCATAAAAAATATTATATTACTGTTTACATAAAAACTGTTTCTGAAAAATCCAAAACTACTTGATTAACAAAACTAAAATTTTCGTCACAGTCGGGGGACCGCCTTGCGGAATACTCAAATACTGCGGAAAGGTCCCCCGACTGCGACGAAAATTTTAGTTTTGTTAATCAAGTAGTTTTGGATTTTTCATAAACAGTTTTTATGTAAACAGTAATATAATATTTTTTATGAAAAATCTTGTTTTTTGCCTTTTAGTTCTTTTTTGTCATGGCAGTCGTGTTTTTTAATTTTTTTAATTATTTATTTTTATTTTGTACCTTTTAGTGATACGTCCCTTTAATATTGTTACTTCGTGGAGAATCAAATGTTGGTTTACAAGTAGATGTTTTTATTAACTTTTTATTAACAATAGCACCACGACAGTAACCAATCATTTACATATAAAAATCCGTTAAAATTTTGCAAAGGTTGTCAGAGTACCTATGTCGCTTATCACAATAATTATCACATGTTTCTCGTGTCATTTGTGTCGGTATCAAAAACACACTGAGTTTCTTCTTTTTATGACATTTTCATCTCGCAGTTCAGCTCTACCGCTGTTTATTACTGCTTAACCAGACAATTGAGTTTCTTCCAGTCGGGGCAATGCTTTTATACTCTGAGCCAGGAATATTCCCGAGAAAGACGTCGCTTCGTAGGGTTCTAAAGTAGCTTTTGGCCAGAGAACGTGGTGTTCCGACGCTTCTGCGGACAAGTTCCACCGGAGTGCACAAAGACTAGTGCAACGTAGTGAAGTGCTACTAACATAGATTTAAGTTCTATTACTAACACAAATGTATCACTTGTGTGTGTTAGGTTAAGGTATTTATCTATGGGCCTAATAAGTCTGAAACTAAAACTAACGGTTTCATTATAAATAAAAATATTATTTCTCGAATACGAAGGAAAGCTCTCGACTCCATTTGAATTTCGACTCTATTGTTTAAGACTGAAGCACAGACGAAAGTTACAAATTACCATAACAACAATTACCTATATCTATAACAATGGAAATACCTTGGTTGAAGTTGAGAAAACATGCCATTTAAGCTGTAAAAATGTACGAAATGCAATTTTGTTTAAACTTTATATTAGGTAATTTAAATAAAATCATTCGTAGGAATCTATATAAAAACTGTCTGATTTTGGTATGGAACTATGGACAAAGAACATCGTGACAAAATTTTTTAGCATGAATTCCCTTCCCCTTTTCCTCCCACCGCGCATTTTTAAGCCGTTGCTGTATTATATATATTAAATTTTTTTTATTTCTGATGTAAACGTTCATCCCATATTTTAGCCCATTAAGGGTGGAAAAATCATTTTTTTTTTATTTTCGTCCGAAAAGTTAAACACCAAGTACCCAGTCATTAACTTCAATAATGACAGAATTTCGTTCAAACTTTCATCCCCTATTTTACACACATAGGGGTTGAAAGTCTGACTTTATACTAGCTCATGCTTTTTCTATCTTCGTCCAAAATGGTAAACACCAAGTTTCCAGTCACTAACTTCAATAATGACAGATTTTCATTCAAATTTTCATCCCCTGTTTCACACACATGGGGGCTGAATTTTTAAATTACTATCTCCGTCCAAAATGGTAAACACTAAGTTTCCAGTAACTTACTTCATTCAATAATGTCAGATTTTCATTCAAATTTTCATCCCCTATTTTACACACATAGGGGTTGAATTTCTAAAATTTCATCATTGTCCAAAATGGTAAACACCAAGTTTCCAGTAACTTACTTCATTCAATAACGACAGATTTTTGTTCAAACTTTCATCCCCTATTTTACACACATAAAGGTTGAATTTCTGAATTTATGCTCATGCTCATGCCTTTTTTATCTTCGTCCACATTGTTAAACACCAAGTTTCCAGCCACAAACTTCAGTAAGTCCGTTTTTCGTTCAAATTTCATCCCCTGTTTCACATACATAAGGGCTGAATTTATAAATTTCTATCTCCCTCCAAAATGTTAATCACCAAGTTTCCAGTCACTAACTTCAATAATGACAGATTTTCATTCAAATTTTCATCCCCTGTTTCACACACATAGGGGTTGAATTTTTAAATTACTATCTCCGTCCAAAATGGTAAACACTAAGTTTCCAGTAACTTACTTCATTCAATAATGTCAGATTTTCATTCAAATTTTCATCCCCTATTTTACACACATAGGGGTTGAATTTCTAAAATTTCATCTCTGTCCAAAATGGTAAACACCAAGTTTCCAGTAACTTACTTCATTCAATAACGACAGATTTTCGTTCAAACTTTCATCCCCTATTTTACACACATAAAGGTTGAATTTCTGAATTTATGCTCATGCTCATGCCTTTTTTATCTTCGTCCACATTGTTAAACACCAAGTTTCCAGCCACAAACTTCAGTAAGTCCGTTTTTCGTTCAAACTTTCATCCCCTGTTTCACATACATAAGGGCTGAATTTCTAAACTTCTATCTCCCTCCAAAATGTTAATCACCAAGTTTCCAGTCACTAACTTCAATAATGACAGATTTTCATTCAAATTTTCATCCCCTGTTTCACACACATAGGGGTTGAATTTTTAAATTACTATCTCCGTCCAAAATGGTAAACACTAAGTTTCCAGTAACTTACTTCATTCAACAATGACAGATTTTCATTCAAATTTTCATCCCCTATTTTACACACATAGGGGTTGAATTTCTAATATTTCATTTCTGTCCAAAATGGTAAACACCAAGTTTCCAGTAACTTACTTCATTCACACACACAGGGGTTGAATTTCTGATTTTATACTAGCTCTAGCTTTTTCTATCTTCGTCCAAAATGGTAAACACCAAGTTTCCAGTCACTAACTTCAATAATGACAGATTTTCATTCAAATTTTCATCCCCTGTTTCACACACATAGGGGTTAATTTTTAAATTACTATCTCCGTCCAAAATGGTAAACACTAAGTTTCCTGTAACTTACTTCATTCAATAATGACAGATTTTCATTCAAATTTTCATCCCCTATTTTACACACATAGGGGTTGAATTTCTAAAATTTTATCTCTGTCCAAAATGGTAAACACCAAGTTTCCAGTAACTTACTTCATTCAAAAACGACAGATTTTTGTTCAAACTTTCATCCCCTATTTTACACACATAAGGGTTGAATTTTTGAATTTATACTAGATCATGCTTACTTTATCTTCGTTCACATTGTTAAACACCAAGTTTCCAGCCACAAACTTCAGTAAGTCCGTTTTTCGTTCAAACTTTCATCCCCTATTTCACATACATAAGGGCTGAATTTCTAAATTTCTATCTCCCTCCAAAATGTTAATCACCAAGTTTCCAGTCACTAACTTCAATAATGACAGATTTTCATTCAAATTTTCATCCCCTATTTTACACACATAGGGGTTGAATTTCTAAATTTTTATCTCCGTCCAAAATGGTAAACACCAAGTTTCCAGTAACTTACTTCAATCAATAACGACAGATTTTCTTTCAAACTTTCATCCCCTATTTTACACACACAGGGGTTGAATTTCCAAATTTTTACTAGCCTATGTTACTCGGGACTATGTACGGATTGTAACGACACATCATACGTCTAAATCGGTTCAGGCATTAAGAAGATATGGTGGAATAAAGAAACTCACATACATACATACATACATACATACATACATGAACCTTGAAAACATAACACTCCTTTTTTTGGGCAGTCGTGTAAAAAGCAATATTATTAAGAAAGGAGAAAAATGTGCCTAAAACAATATATAAAGATTGGAATCTTTTTGAAAGGGAATTGCCGAAAATAAAAGTTTTAGTGAATGTTAGTAGGAATTAGTAGATGTTTAGGCTACCACCCACTGAGTATCGCTAATTAATTCTAGCATCTTCGTAAGTTGATAATAGGGATGACGACAACATAAAAAAATGGCATTCTGTTTAGTCCGTCTTGTAGATCGGCCAAAAATACGGGACACATATTTTTTGCTTCACCAAAATAATAAAAAAATACAAAGATAAAGAGCAACAAAGTTCTGGAGTGGGGGCATAGTGGGGGCTTTTGACGCCACCGTAATGCAAAAATTGTATCTGATCGTGACGTCACGCAAAACTTCAACGCACTGTATCGTCGTCGTTTTTCGTTAGCAAGAAACAAGAAAAAATACGTGTCCAAAATTTTTTAATGATCTCAATGACAGACTAATTACTTTATTTTCGTCGTCTCGCCTATTATCGCTGTTATAGACGAATAACACGAATCAAAACCTGACCTAAGCTCTAATCTAGATCTCAAGTTATCACTTGCAACTAGATTCATTTTTCTTTGTTTTTGTTAATGCCATTCTAATGGTCGAATACTTAAACGTCACTTAATTTTAAGACGCTCTCATATCTCTCCTTTGTCAGTGACAAAAACATAATTATTTATTAAAAAATTTAATACCAGTTTAACATACAAACAAAAAATGCAAAATTTACCCACTTACAGTTTGTATTATTAGTGTAAATAGGTGCAATTATACTTTCTATAGCAAAAACAATATTTCAGAAATACTATTCTCAAAGATAACTAAACAATATCATTAAGTCTTATTAGTTTATGTACCAATGTCGGTACCGATAGTATTTTCTTCCTTTCTGGTTCAGAATACCCCACAAAACAACCACAAAAGAATAACTTATTACTAAAACAACATGTACCAACAAAGATAAACTTACTGTTCGGTCGAAGTATAATCTCCATGGTATCGCTTCCATAATCGTTGGACACGTTGCATTTGTAGACTCCAAAATGTTTGGACTGGCTCTCACGAATAATTAGTGTTGAATTCACTACTCCACCTGTTTGGAGTTCCTCAAGGAACGCGTAATCCTGAATAGAGAAGGCTTGTTAATTGAATGTAGTTTGAAGATCTTACATGGTTGTGGAATTTAAAACTATGGTAAGTTCTTAATAGATATATGGTAAAGTTTGTGAGGATGAGTGGATGAACGCTTACTCATTCACGCAAAAATTATTGAGCAATTTTTGTTGAAACTTTACAATGACTTACGGGAGTGGACCACAGATGAACCCGATAAGGACTAGGCGCTAGTTTCTATATAAAGTTTGTCTTGTACGTCACGGACATGGTGAAGAAAATACTTGAATTTTTAATTGAATGTAAGTCCAAAATCACCAATCCTACTTGAGCAAGTGTTTTGATCATTGCTCGTGTTTTCTCTGTATGTAAAGAGACTATTCGTCTTCCAACGGACCTGATAATCGAAGACTTTACAGCAGTAGGATAATTTTAAGCTGGTTTTGCAATGTCAATTTGATTACTATAGGCAATGATGATGAAGGTAAAAAAGAGTTAAATTCGTAGAAAACTCACCGGGAGTGGCAAGTTGAAACTAAGCTTACTCGGCCACTCAATCACTTAGCCTAGAGTCGCGTGCTACCCTATGACGTTTCCCGATAGTATGACGTCATTTATTTTGTGTGTTAGTGTGCCTTATTTGAAGTAAAGTCTTGTGTAGCTAACCTAGTTTTTTGTAATATCATTGACAACGAAAATAGTTTTTATATTAGAACAGTTTTTTACTACGTTGCAAAAATACTAGGGTGATTATTACAAATTAGCTGTTGTTTTTTTAGATATTTGATTCCCATTTGATACATGAGTTTTAAAAATTCATCAAAATTCACTCAATAGTTTTTTCATAAATGAGTAGCAAATTTATTCATCCATTTATTGAACTATCAATTAATTTGTTCTCAAAACCTTTTAAGCCAATATTAATAATTCTGTAAGATTAAATAGTTAATTTTCTTCTACGAATTCAAGCGGTGATTACAATTATGTATTTCAACATCAAAATAAATGACAATATGTTTGTAAATTGGAATTGGCGTATACTTTACAACCAGGTATCGTTAATAATGACAGACAGACACCTTTCATTATTATTGCGAAGACCAATCTTGTAGAATGACATGAAATTTTATACCAATGCCAATTATTTTGATTGCAATATTATTATCCCATGCTTCATTGATTTCACACGCTGTACATTGTTATCACTTTTGCCCTTTTTAATTTTAATTTTATTGCGTATCTTGCCCTGGCCAAGTGTGTTGTTTAATGCCTTTTCTGCAAAAGAACCCTTTGTCCTGAAATGGGACAATAGAAGTTTGTTTCTGTTTTTATCATTATTACCATTTAGCTTCTTTCCACCTTTGGCGTTATTCTTATCAAGGATTATTCCACGACAATTCAAAAAGAAAATAACAACTACCTACTCTTTACGTTTAACTGTATCACTTTAAACTTCTAGTTCAACTCTTAAAGTGCGAAAAAGAATAAAATCCATTCATTCGTCTACCCCTTCATCCTTACAAATTTTCGCGTTTACAGCTATATTATGATTGTCTATCACTTCTCTATCATAATTATCTTCATTAAGTTTCAATACCTGATCATGAATAGCATCTATTTCTACTCCATCGAAGGTCCACATGATATTGTCTATCCTGGGCACCGCAAACGCTGCACATTCTATGTTCACCGTGTCTCCTTGATTTCCAAATTGAGTCTGATTTGAAATTATCTTCGGTGGTCCTGTAAAGAAGATTTATGTTAGTATAAAGGGTATCAATTTTAATTTTTTTAGCTGTTGTTTTAGGTTTGGAAAGATGTGAATATATTGTTAGTTTGTAAAATATGACCACAGGTAGATTAATTTTATGCAACGACTCTATATTTAAACATCTTTATATATATAATTCTGCTGTGCGTGTGTATGTCATTGAACTCCTCTTAAACGGCTTGACCGATTTAAATGAATTTTTCTGTATGCGTTTGAGTGGCGCCGTGGATGGTTTAAATTCACAAATCAGCCCGGCAGATGGCGCTAATTGCTTGAAAAAGCATGTGATCTCAGAAACGACCCTAAAGATTTCGCTGAAATTTGATATGTGGGGGTTTTCGGGGACGAGAAATCGATCTAGCTCAGTCTTATGTCTGGGGAAGCGAATGTTTTCGAGTTTTAAGTTAAAACGTTTGGCGCCCAACGAAGTGGGCACGGGCCAGCTAGTATACTATAAATATAGAGTCTAAATTGTGTAGGGAATTGAGGAAATATAAATTGAAACGCTGTCACATAAACTCTTAAACATTTAAATTATTATTATTAAGTTTTTATTTCAAACAATTACAATCCATATTATGAGTTCATTAATAAACTGCTATTTATTTATTTTTCAATGTAAAAATTATAATTATAATGTTTACATTACTCACGTGAGCGAAAGTTATTTATGATTGGTTGACTAAATTATCAAAAACCAAGAACTTTAAATTTTACTCACGTATTTTTTTTTCGTATAAGGGACCATAAGTTGGGTCAATGATTCAAATTATCGATGATAATAAATTATCGATAGTATCCTAATCAATATTTGAATCAATTCTAAAAAAATATGATGATTGCATGACGATCTTATTTAGAACAACAAAATCAGCTCTCACAATAACAATCAAAATATTTATGAACTTTTATTTATTATTCTATCATAATTAGGCACTTTCTTGCCGAGGTAATCAAGATTTTAAGAGCTACATTAGTAGTGGGATTAATTACAAATTGAGCTCATAACATATACGGTCATATACATGTCATAAACCACGCGTGTGGTCATAATGTGAGGTTTAATGGCCGTGAGTAGCTACTATACCATTTATGGTACCTACAGCTCATAAAACATGGTCGATAGGTAGGTTAGGCTTGTTTTCAAAAAAAAGTTGAGTGTTTGGAGTTGATGTTTGTTTGTTTGTGTGCATTGCTGCAAGAATTACGTGTAGTTTTATATTATTGCGGGTTAAAATGTAGCCTTTTAGAGAAGAGACCTTAAATGAGCTTCCTTGAAATTTCCAATACTTCGTAGAAGGTTATAATGTAACAAAAATCGTTAATTTTAAAGAATTTAACAACTATTTTAATTTCCAAAGCCACAAGTGAAACAACGAAGGCTGCTAGTGTAATATGCAGGTAAAGACATAAATGAAATTTTTTCGAGTAAAGCCCTAGTAACTAAAATATTTTTGACTATGTAGTGCAGCGACACATTGACGGTAAATTAATATGGCCGGTGCAGGAGTGACAAGACACGACATTGGCACGTCGAGAAATCATAAGCAAACTATCTGTTGCCGAATTAAGTGCTGCAGTTGCCGAGCTAAACAGTAAATTTTGCTTGGTAATTCAACAACATTAAAAAGCGGATATATTTAATTTTTTGCCAGCAATGTGAAATGTATTGCCAGCAATACATTGGTAGTTACAATTGCCGGAAAAATACAGCTTGTTTAGGAGTCATATGAATGAGTCCCTTCCATGAGACTTAGAGTAATGATAATTCAAATATCAATATCTAAATTGTTTCCACACATTAGAATATTAATTCGAGTATTATTGAAATGGCCGTCGAACCATGACATCAAATTAGGTCACTCGACTCAGTGGCAATTAATAAACAAATTCTAATCACCTGTCTAAATTGTTCTAGAAATTCTATTTGCCGAAACACGGCTTCATTATGCATATCATGTTTAGATTGAATAGGAATAGTAAGTGTTTCAGGGTTAGAAATGAACCCCTTTGTTGCTAACCTAGTTAGACCCTGTCCTACTTACACCAGTGATTAAAATTACAAATTATTCTAAGCGGAGGCAGGGTTGTATGAGTTCAAATTTTCTGCTTTTGTTTGGCTAGTATTGTTGGCTCGTGAATAGTGTAGTATTTGCTTCAAGACTTGTTATTAAGAAGCACTTTATTTACTTGAAATGCGTCATTAGTTTAATGGAGGTTGCTTTTTAAGTATTTATAACTGGAACGTTTTATTAATGTCGCCTTTTAGATAGATTAGTTATTTCGTTTTATGTTCTTTGGCTGACAGAAAGGCTTAGCAGCCTTTCTGTCAGCCAGTTGATTGCATGTTAGTCTTATATTTTCCAACAGCGGCCGGCAAAGCACAACCCGTGGCTGTTTTGTTTGTTATTTTTCAAGTTTAGCATTAATTATACCTTCCAATAAAGGTTATAATATCCACCCTCGTAAATATGGATTGTAAAGTACCTAATTACATAAATAGGTAGATAACTAGATACCTATTACCAAAGTATCTAGCGACCCACCAGAGCTTAACACGGATGTTAAACAAATCTTTGAGAATCTCAAAGACAAAGACAAAGACAAAGACATTTATTCGTAGAATATGGTAGTTTTACAGGTGTTTAATAAAGGTTCGTACAGCATATCCACCGCATAAAGCGGCATACGAAATATTTGTGGTTACAATAAAGTAACATTTAAATTAAATTCAACATAAATTAGCAAAAGACTTGTAAAAATAAAGATGTGAGATAAAACTAAATTAACTTAAAACTAACTCGAAAAGTAAAACATCAGCAGATATAACAATAAACTATAAATATTACATATCTATTAAATAAAATTAAACACAAAACAAAAACAACTAAAACAACTTTGGCATATGAGCTTACATTTACTAGTATTTTACCTAATTACTTTATAATTATCTACGTATCTATTTATCATTAAAAAAATCTTTCAATGTATAGAATGACTTAAGGAGTAGCCACGACTTCAGTTTTTTTTTGAAAAATTGATACGGCGATTCTCTGATAGGTTTAGGAATATGATTGTAAATTTTGATAGACATTAGATAACTGTTTCTATAGTGTAGGGTACTATTGCAAAATTGGGTTTTAAGTTTAGTCGGCTTTTCTGTACGGTAATATGTATGTTTTATTCATGATATTAATCATCCTTTTGGATTACTCTCTTTATTAGAAAAAACCGCATCACAATCCGTTGCGTAGTTTTAAAAATCTAAGCATACATAGGGACATATTGACTGAGGAAAGCGATTTTGTTTTATATACTATGTAGATCCGCAAACACCACATTTCATCATAATGATTGTGGCCTTTGCCAAAAGGTTGCCGACTCCTTTAAAGAATGGCAAAACATTAATTCTCAACAAAACATTCTAAAATCTAGACTCCAACTAAAATGAAGCCATAAATACACATTACGTTACAATAGAAGTTACTCCAGGTTAGAAATAACGTAACATTTTGTTAGACAATATTTATCTCAATGCAGGTACTGATAGACAAAGAGAGACCGGTGTTGTGGAAACGAACGAGTCGTATGAAACTTCTTATACAGTTTTCCGAGGCAGCTACTCACATACCACCCCATTTACGTGGGAGAACCCTTACTCAGGCACCGGTTTTCGAAGATATGCTTTTTGAATGAGAAAAAAAAAGTTTTTTGACATATTATATAAACTCTTTGTTGTGTGAAAAAATATTTTGTATTGTTATTGATCTTGGGCTAGTAAATGTCTATGTGAAATGTTTACTAAGACAACGGAGTATAAATTACGTTTTAACGGAAAAACTGAACTAACCTCAATTTTTTTTTTTTCTAGTTTACCCCGTGGTTTGTTTTTTACTTCTTCAATTCTGTAGATCGTAATGTAAATAATTATCAACAAGGCTACCTCAAAAAATACTGTCACAACTTCTATCCGCTATTTGACACATTTATGATAGTAATTTTAAGTAATCCTTTCTTCGTGGATACATAATATACAAAAAACATACTATCATTAGTCTCATGTCACCTAGTTAGTTCAGTCAGACAGTTAGTTTATCCATTTAATATCGGGTATCTTGTAATTAGTGTACGATATTTAATCTTTCGAACACACGTGATTTGAGACACAAAAGAAAGACAATAACAGACCGACAACCGGCTGTCGGTTGGTCGTAGAAAAGTTAAACACGTAATATTGTGCTCATGATGACAAACAATTTTTATTATGACAGCAAAGCTGTTCAGTACATTAGGCAAACATACGGAATAGTGATTTGCTTTCGCGATTTCAGGTTTGTTTTCATAATAAAAATTGTTGTTATCATGAGCACAATCGCTTGTTCAAGTATCGTACACTAATTACCAGTCACCCTTTTTACATAAGATTAAGATTATAAGGAAAAGTTTGTAAATTATAATATGAAAGGATAGTTAAATGGAAGCGAGAATACAAAATAAATGATAACGTTTTTAGAAATTAAAGAATTTATTCAAGAAAATTATTCTGTTAATAAATTATTACAAGTTCAGGTGGAATTCATTAACATTTATACAGTTTTAATGATTCATTAGATTCTTAGATAGTATTCTATTGAAAAACGAGGCTTCGTATTAATTTAAATATTCCTTTTAGAATTTTATCTAAGGTTTAAGTGTCAAATACCTACTTTATTTTATAAGATAATTGTACCTTTAATTTTATGGCAAATAAGTTCTAGGAATCTCTAAACTTGATATAATAATCATATGAACTGAAAATTAAGTTACATTATAAATGAGACTCAAATTTGTAAGCCCACGATTATGACATAATTAATTATTAAAATTGTAATTGCGATTCTCATAATTATTATCCAATTAGGGAATTATTTACCCGAATCTCAGTATGTTAATTTACTGAGCAGCTTACAAAAACTTTTTGTAATTTTATAATTTTCAACATTTAGAGACATTGAAACTTTCGAATACACGTGATTCGAGATACAAAAGAAAGACAATAGCAGCGCGACAGCCGGCTGTCGTTTGGTCGTGAAATGGTTAAGGTTTAAGTTTGTAACCGACTGCACGTAACAGTAGCAGACAACATAACGTTGCAACGTGTAGCAGCGAAACCTGGCAACGTCATGTTGCTGTGACGTGTCGTTGCCATGATTTGAAATCCAATAGCAGATAGCTGCAGAAGACGGCAGTACCGTATTCCAATTTATTCGAAACGTTCCTAGAGCCAAGATTTTGTAATTTGTCGCTCCAGCGTCAGTGACAAGACTGATCTACTACCCGTACGACTTAACTGTGCACCTCGCACTTTGACGAAATGCTGACGGAATGCTATCGCTACTAAACGAACGAGGCGAACACGGAGTGCCGCGCGGGGAAGCGGGAGAAGCGTAGTATTCTAGCGAGGCGCACAGATAAGTCGTACGGATTGTACGTTCGGGCGATACGTCGTTTTCAGTCGTGCGACTTGTCGCTTCGGTATTTTTCTCATAGAAATATATAGAAAGTAGTAGTGTTGCTACGATTTGTCGATTGCTGCTGTCGCCTACGAAATCATACTTTTACGTCAAAAAGCGTAATTATAATTAAAAAGAACCCTAATAATATTACGAATACTTTGATCTTAACTTAATATAGTATTCCGTAATAAAATAATTAATTAGAACGCAGGAAAATAGTACGGCACTTCATCAGAAATGTGTGAGCTATTCAACGTACAAGCCCAAGGGTGGAATTCATTTATTTTTTATGAAAGAAACCGTTTCATACGAAACGAAAAGAGTGTTCTATAGAAATATCCAATTATATATTTGTAGGAAAATTAAATGGCCTCAATTGGAATTCTAGTGTTTTTGGAATTATAATTATGTCAAGTTTATACGGGGAAAAATGTGGTTCACGGTAATTTATTTGAATTCGAGTCCTTTCGTTTAATACTGAGTAAGGCATTGATTATTCTTGATAATTTTGCGTTTCGCATAACAAAACGATGAGTTTTTATTTCGAGAATGCGGTAGCTCTTGGTAATTGTGTATGTTAGTTAGAACGGAGAGAACGGGAGATTCTTACTAATCTACATGTTCTTTTCCACAGTTAAAATACCATTTTAATTTCAATTATTGTTCCTTGGTATAGCTAGCTACAACAGACAGACATCTCTTTTAAAACATATCATTTATAATTTTTATTTTATTTGAATTATGTAAAGATCTGATAAACCTTTGGAAGTAACCATTGAGCACATGTGGTGTAATCTTTTCATTATAAGTATAAAAAAGATAATAATGGTCATGGACTTCGAAAACATATTATGAACATATTTTATACACAACGCATACGGTGAAAACGGTATCAAACAGAAAATAAAACACATTTGTTAGTTATCTAAAAAAGTGAATAAGTAATCTACCTTAAAAAGAAACTATTTAACACTAAGAAAACCGTTTTTTTTAAATGGCCACCAACTCTTGAAGTAGAATTTATTTTAAACTTTTAAGAAGGAGGTTTTATGCTACTGGAAAAAAAAATTTTATTTGTTAAAACCTTGTGATAATGAACTTACCTTTGATGAAAACAGAAGCCTCAGCCTCAATTTCTTGATAACCTTCAACGCTAGCTTTGCAGAGGTACCGGCCAGAAGTGTGGGTGTCCAGAGTCAGAGTGAGGTTCGCTGTTCTTCCAACACGCTGTCGACAAAACATTTTCTTTGATTTTTTTTTATTGAAGACTACAAACAGAAGCATATTAAACCTTCGAACACACGTGATTTGAGACCCAATAGAAAGACAATAGCATCCCGACAGCCGGCTGTCGCTTCGTCGTTGAAAGGTAAAATAAATAAATAAATATAAATAAATAAATATTTTGGGACAATTCACACACGGCTATCTGATTCTAAGCTAAGCAGAGCTTGTGTTATGGTAACCAGACAACTGATATACATACTTATATGTATAATTTGTAAATACATACATTATTTTAGATAAATATGACATAATTAGAGACTAAAATAATAGAAATGACAAACAAACTATCTAACGACGTTATCCACGAATAATATTAGTTGAAACTAGGAATAAAATAAATGTTAGGACAAATCCGTTCATAACATACTAAGAATTCATGACATTTAAATCTATGCTAATTTATATTATAAGCGCGGAAATATTTTTCTATCTTTCTCTCTGTTACACTTTATTACACAAAACAAGACAGATTTCGATAGGTTTCGTAAAAAGAACCTGTAATCAACAGGAAAAACACAGAATACTTAGATGTCCTGTTTCCGACAAACACACGGACGAAGTCATTGGTAGAAGGTTATAGATGTGACACTAATTCAGTATTTTTTTTTACACTTTTGCACCTAAACCATTGAATTACTTTAGATGAAAATACGTATGGTGTAAGTTTTAACGCAAAGGTAAAATGCAGACTATTTTTAATCTAATTTTGATGTCAATTTTGCGTTAAATGTGGACGGTAAAAGTTAATAATAATCCATACTAATATTATAAATGGGAAAGTGTGTCTGTCTGTCTGTCTGTATGTTTGTCTTTCTTTCACGGTAAAACGGAGCGACGGATTGACGTGATTTTTTAAGTGGAGATAGTTGAAAGGATGGAGAGTAACATAGGCTACTTTCTGTCTCTTTCTAACGCGAGCGAAGCCGTGGGCAAAAGCTAGTTTATATTATAAGCGCGGAAATATTTTTCTGTCTTTCTCTCTGTTACACTTTATTACACAAAACAAGACAGATTTCGATTAGTTTCGTAAAAAGAACCTGTAATCAACAGGAAGAACACAGAATACTTTAGATGATCTGTTTCCAACATACACACGGACGAAGTCACGGGTAGAAGGTTATAGATAGGACACTAATTCAGTTAATTTTTTACACTTATACACCTAAACTATTGAATTATTAGTTGAAAATACGTATGAAGTAAGTTTGAGCCAAAAGGAAGAACACGGGCTACTTTTAATCTGATTTTGGTGTCAACTTTGCGTTCCACGTGGACAGGTAAAAGTTAGTAACAAAAATTAAGGCAAAAAAAACTTTTTTAAAACAAGCTTTTTTCTCGTGCATTGTCATCCAAACTGAACGTGCATACCAAATTTTATCTCAATCGGTTGAGGGCAAGCGCTTCAAAATTGAGTTGTAAGATTTTGATTGGACAAACATACATCGCAAGTTAAATAAAGCTTGTAATAATATAATTACGTAAAAACATTTAAATTCAAGACGAAACAAAAGGCCTAAAACATCAAATGACTCCTCCCGTCCTGGGCGGGGCGGGGGCGGTGTCAGACTTTTACTGACTAAAACCCACTCATATTCCTTTGGTTGCCCTTTATGTTCCGGGGTCACGGTAGCTATTATAACCATTCCGCAACATTTTTGTTTGTATTAGTTTCAAAATCTAACACCCGAACTCACACGTCACTTAATTTCAAAATTCTCACAAATATCTTGCTGTCTTAGTCACTCTAAATGGGTAAGGCAAGGACAGCAACAGATTTGAGAACGTCTTTTAATGAAGTGATGTTTGAATATTCGGCCATTAGTCACTTGTGTGTGAGATAGTTTAAGTGAGACAGCTGGTTTCCACTAGGTATGCTAAAATTGGTGAAAGTACCTAATCTATTGTTTTGAAATAAAATAATAATTTTTGCAGCAATAACCAACAAAACCGCACAAAAAAAACCTCATACTAACGGACAAAACAATTCTGATATTCTTGAACATAAAGTAAATACCACAAATGAAATAACTTTTGGTAGAGCCAAACAATTAGGACTCGATATTGATGCTGGTACAGTCCCACCTAATATTGGAGATATAATTGAAAACGTTATAGATATTGGCGGAACAAAAACAATTATTGGTTTAGATTTTTGTGTACATTTCGCCAATTAAAGAGAAAGTTATGTTAAAATTTGTCTTGATGGTAGGATTAATATTGATGAAGTAATGACAGGCTTGCTTTGAGTAAAAGTATAGATTTTTCTCATACGTGAGGTTGTAGATTCTATTTTATTTCTGACTAAGTACATCTTTGACTTTACTGTCATTAGTAAAGGAAAATACTGTGATGGAAATGTGTGACCTTGGACTATTGCAAGTTTAAACCTTCGAAAAATTATCAAACGACTACAAGCTGTTGCGCTCCTATTGTTTTTCTATTGTGTGTTCAAAGGTTCAAATAGTAATCTACACATAGGTACTTAAAAAGTACATGTATCAGTGCTTTACAAAAATATAAAAAAAAAACAGGAACTAAAAATCATTTATAGTAAATGTCAACAAACTAACAGTGAAAAATGAACAAATGAACCTCGTTGACCAATCATAATTCATAACCACAGCACAACCCGAAACCCAAATACCACATACCAATAACCCACGAGCTAACGGTAAAACTTTTGATATAAAATTGTCCACAACAGCGATTTAGTCATCGATTTCACACAAAACTTTTGTGTAGGTATTACATAATTACTCATGACCAACTGACTTATACGGTGTTTTTTCATTGGTTACATTTGGTCATTTGTTTCGCTTCGAATTGGGAATTCTTTTGTTAGTTCATTTGTTCAGTTTTAGCGTTGCGTTTCTAAAACTATCGGTACCTATTCAATAAATAAATGACTAAATATCTCCGGACAACTCACACATGGTCAGATCTGAATTCAAGCTAAGCAGAGCTTGTGTTATGGTAACCTGACAACTGATATACATACTTATTATCGTCTCCCTAACCTTTTTCCAAACTAAGTTAGGATCGGCATCCGACCTAACCACATTCGGTTGAATACTAGTGTTTTACATGAAACGACTGTCTATTAGACCTCCACAACCCCTTTATTCGGATTCGGACACAGTACTCCTTCGTTGAGCTTATCCACATTTAACTTTTAGGGCCTAGGATATGGAATTGACATAAGCTTTCGCTAAACAATTTGATATCTCCATACATTTGACAATCTATTTGTTTTCGCTATCTATTCTACAATGCCTCTTGTCTAGGGGGGGCAGATCATCTTTCTAATCAAACTAAAAATAATCCAGTATCAAAACCATGACAAAAGAGAACAGTCACTTTTGCAACGGCTAAAGTAGCAAATTAATATTTCGACTCAAAAAAAAATCCAATAAATTTGTAATATATTAGAAGACGAAGGTCTACCCACACATTCTGTCAAAGGCAAAACTGTGGTTGGAATTTATCAAATAAGTCAGGAGAAATGTCGATGTGATTGCTTGGCAGTGGAATGCTAAGAATAGATCACTGAAGATAATTGTAATTGAGTAGATACGCCCACTAGTTCGGGATTATTTGAAGATGTTTCTGCTGACGGTAACAATGGCTTAAGTAAGTTAGTTATTGTGAGTATAGCTAAAATTATATTTAAAGTGGATCTACAAATATCTGTATAACCTGACTTTTATCTTTCTTTTTTATTAATTAATCTCTGACTGGTTATTTTGGTTGTAGATTAAAAGTTGTATAATAGATTTTTTTCAAAATGTTTTCTACTATTTTGCAGAGACTATGAGACTTTGGATTTTTATAACCTACTATCTTTTGCCCGGGACTTTCGTCCGCGTGGAATAATAGTTCCCGTTCCTGGGGGATTTCCGGGATGAAAACTATCCTATGTCCTTGCTCGGGTCCCAGACTATATCTGTACCAAATTTCAATCAAATCGGTCTGGTGTTTTAGGCGTGAAGAAGAGACTGACAGACAGACAGAGTTACTTTCGCATTTTATTAGTATGGGTAAGATTTGATTATTGTAACTTTCTATAGGTAATAGCAAGTTTAGTAGTAACAATAGATGTAATAAGAGAAATGAACCAAAGTATCTGGTTCATTTCTATTATTACATCTATTGAATAGATATAAGAAACAAAAAGTGAATCTACTATGTACTACAACCACCGGAAAGTAAAAACTATATTAAAAGTAATCTTGTACTTACAATCATCTGGTCTTCTTCATGATGGAGCCACCTGATCTCCGGTGGAGGATAGCCGTCGACGTCACAACTGAGTGTTACTGAGGTACCTACTTCAGCTTCCACGTCTTTTGGCAGGTTTCTGAATGTTGGTGCATCTGCAAAAGATTAATTTGGTTTAGAAATGAAACTTTTTTCAATTTTTGAAGTGAAAACTTCTTTAGCGGCGTTGAGCACTTTTTCTGTAATGGGTATAAAATCTTAAACTCGCGTCAGGACACGTGACCCTGATCGAAAAAGCGTAGGACGGATAACAATTGAACGCGCGATAAAAATCTCACACACACTGATACAAGGTACAATTTTCGGGAAAATTGTACCTTGTATCAGTGTGTGTGAGATTTTTATCGTGTCTACGTAGTCGTAGTCGTAGTCGTAGTCGTGGTCGTGGTCGTAGTCGTAGTCGTAGTCGTAGTCGTAGTCGTAGTCGTAGTCGTAGTCGTGGTCGTGGTCGTAGTCGTAGTCGTAGTCGTAGTCGTAGTCATAGTCATAGTCATAGTAGTTTTTTTTTTATAAAGTACTTTACGACTATTACAATACAATGGACAGGTGTTAATTTCAAAAACATTATAAAAAGTAACTCAATTTCGTTTCAATCTCCGGTGTCAGATATTTTGATTTAATTTGAAGTTAGTAATAGACTTAGGCCCGTATTAATAGACGTCACTCAATTCTGAGACGCTCTCAAGTTTATTGCTGTCCTTATTTTTTCCCTTTAGAATGACAAGGATAGCAAGAGACTTGAGAGCGTCTCGGAGTTGAGTGACGTCTATTAATACGGGCCTAAGGTATCGTAGCTCATGCAGCCAAGTATTAAAATAAGTATGTATACCGAAATTGAAAAACTCAATATTCTCAGCGCTTGATCTATGAATAAGGTTTTAATACGAATATATAATGCCCATTTCACACAAGGGCAGAACAGTGAGGCAGAACAGTTATAATAATAATAAGTATTTATTTCATAAAAACATGGAACAGTGCACCTATACATAAAGACTTACACTAAACAGTTTAGAATTATATTGTATAATTATGTAGAACTACATTATTGGACTCTATCCCTTAAACTAGGTCTAGCCTGTATCTTAAGAGACAGGGTTCAGCCATTGGTTTAAACTAAATTGATTATATAATAAGATTTAACAAGTGAGAACAGTGTCGATTTGAATTATTATATTCATATAAACTCTCGAGTCATGAGTGCGTGCATGTGTGTGTATGTGTGTTGTGTGCATGTTTGTGATTGTCAGTGTGTGTATATTAGGTGTTATATATGTTAAAATTGGTAAGTAACAGTAATCCATTGCATGTGTACAGCTTAATAGCCATATATGAGAAGGTTTTCTGTAGAAAGGTAGGAGGATAATGAGTTGCCTCACGGTTAAAACTTTACATTCGTCATATAGTTTGGTTGTGGGAAACATATAATATTTACGAGTCATCGTTTTAAGAAGCTGGCACAGAACAGTACTGTTTTGTGCGTTCACACAGTAGCAGTACTGTTCTGCCCACTGTTCTGCCCTCGTGTGAAATGGGCATTAAAGCGATTGAAAGCGCTGTGTCAAATGAACAAGCCATTTGTTTAGAAAAAAAGATCAACATATTAGTCTATTGTTTTTCGTCAATTGAATTGACAGATGCCAACATTTGACCAGGTTCTGTGTAATCTGGTTGTTTGCATTTTATTATTATTCCTTTCCGATTTTATCTACCCACTTCGCTTAAACTACGGACTGTGATTTCCTCTTGAAATAGCGACCTCCGGCTGTGATTGACTGATGTACGGACCTACTAAGAACGACGACCTGGCATGGCGGTGGGTGTCAAGAGATTAAACGGACATTGCAGATTTAACATGGATTCCCAAAATTATCCTATATTTTGTGTAAATTGCGGATCAGCTTCTGGCTCCATGTAAAAGAGAAAGGGAACATCAATAAGTGTCTTGGAAAGACTTCTGCCGCTGCAAATATATTGGTCGAAAATATAGATGATACTTTTGATGTGACATGATGTTGTTATTTAAGTATTTTGATGGCTTTTAGAAGTCTCAAGTGTCCGTAGTTTTAATTTAGTTTCAATCGAAAACATATATTATTTAGAACCAAAAATGAAAAAACACATCCCTATCGGTTCTTAGGCAAACAATGTATGGACGCATGGCAATGTCCTTTGTTTATATTTTAACCCGTGGAGTAATAGTGTTGGAAAATCTTGGCGAAACAGCTTAATATAAGCTTGCTGTAGATAGAGAGAGAGAGATATAGTGGTCCTGCTAATGGCTTGGGGCAGGCGAGCCAAAGGCACACTCGTAAATAAATGAGCGAATGTGTTTTTGAAGTGAAAACTTCTTTAGCGGCGTTGAGCACTTTTTATGAAATGGGTATAAAATCTTAAACTCGCGTCAGGACACGTGACCTGATCGAAAAAGCGTAGGACGGATGGATAGTAGACAGCTATAATCAAGTTTTCACTTCTGCCGGCACTCCCGGAGTGCAACCCGTCTTTTTTCTTATCAATATCAATATGAGTATGATTGGTCTTCTTAAACGTGACTGTAAATGGTTTAGTTTACAAAAACTTTCGACTTGAACTTACAATATTAATTAGTTTGCATGGAGCAAAAAAAGAAATAGGAATCACGAGTGAAGCAAGCAAATATGCGTGTATGTGTGTGTCAATAGCTGTGACTATGTGTGTTAGTGTGAGTGTATTACGGTTAACTAATGAAATTGGGGTCCTTCCTCGTGGTCAAACTATTTTGTCAAACTGATTTGACCACGAGGAATTTCATCATTCTTCGTGGACAAACTTTTAGCATAAAATATCTTTCAACATGCTGTATAATATGCAGACTCATTGTACTGTCAAGAATAAAAATAAAATGACAATTTTACGTCACAAATTAGGTATATTTTCCTGTCTTGCACAGATTTTATTTATAGTATTTTTTTTACTATCATTTTTGTCCTTTCCGTCGTGTTCCAATAATTGCGATTAATATGGACATACCTTTTTTTATATGTCCTCAATTTATGGTACTGACGCCCACCGAAAAGCAATACCGTTCCTCTTTTACGTTTTATGTATTTTATGTCCATATTAATCGCAGTTATTGGTACACGACGAAAAGGGCAAAGATGATAATAATTAATATTATTACTATAAATAAAATCTGTGCAAGACAGGAAAATATAATAGGTGACGTAAAATTGTCATTTTATTTTTATTCTTGACAGTACAATGAGCCTGCATATATTATACAGCATGTTGAAAGAGATTTTATGCTAAGAGTTTGTCCACGAAGAATGGTGAAATTCCTCGTGGTCAAATCAGTTTGACAAAATAGTTTGACCACGAGGAAGGACCCTGAAATTGTAGAACCTTTTTTGCTTCTCATGTCTTTGTTGTAAAATTAAGCACGTTTATTTTGAGGTCCTCATTATAACATAAATATTTATGTTTGAGTTTGAAAAGATGCTACAAAAGCAGTAAAGCTGAATGTAATAAAACAAAGGCTTGAATGTACTTACTTTGAAAAGTTCTCTTAAATTATCCTTTATTCAATCATGTTTCTAAAGCTATTGTTACTACTTACATGTGATTTCAAGGGTCTCTATTTCTTCGCTGTTTCCGACGTCGTTGTAAACAATACACTTGATCGTTGCATCGTGATATTTTCTTGTTATGTTGTATATTTTCTGTTGAATAAAAGTATTATCTTCATTATCGAGGATTTTGCTATTATTGTCTATGTAATAACGAACTTTGGCATACGTTTTACAATTGAGTTCAGTACTACGTGAAAATACTTGTTTTTGATGGATGAGGGGATGGTAAATCATCAAATTACTTCTCCCGCGCTAAGCGGCGCGGATGTCAGACTTTTACTGACTTAACATTGAAAATATTTTTTGCCATAAAGTTAAACTGGCTTGTGCAGGCAGCCACAACAATATTTTAGATAATCATCGCCTATATCAAGGTGTCTCCCAAGGCACATCATTTGGGTTAGGGGGACTGACAACAATAATGATGAATTTCCTTAAAAAAGTAAAGTTATAACTTAGTACGAACATAATAGCACAGTATACAAATTAATTATTTTACTGTTTAAAGGAAAATCATCACTATTGTTTTAAAGATAATTCAGTCGAATATCCCATACATTCGGCCGACTTTTCCACTATTGTATTATTTCTCCGTGTGATTTGGGCTTCCAGTTTCCCCCTAACCCTATCATTTAACCGACTTGCACTACTACACAAGTGGCATTGTAGAATAGATGATAGAATAGAATAGATAGTTATATGGGATTGACATAAGCTTACACTTAGTAATTTGGCATCTTGTATTGTTCTCTATTCTACCATCTATTTTACAATGCCACGTGTCTACAGGGTGCTGTAGCGTCCTTATGCATTCCCTATTTTGTTGAAACATTGTACTGAATAAAAATAAAGATGCATTTATCTGTATAAACATTTGTGTATACATAGAAAACATATGGCTGGAAACAGTTATCTTGCTAGTAATAATTATGATTAAAAAAAACCGAAGAGTTGACCTATTTTCGCTTAAATGACTAGCAAAAAAAACCTCATTTACTTATATAAAAAATATTTGGTTTTAATAACTCACCAGTTCTGTAGTATTTCCTTCGATAAGTTTTTCGTTCAAGTACCACTTGTATGTAAGGTTGGAGGGGTTCGCATCGGCTCTGCATGCTGTTGGGAATATATTTTATGTTAAATATGGCGTAATTAGCGAATTAATGTGTATTGGGAATGATTCAGAAGCCTTAACTGAAGTAGATAATATTAAGGTCTGAATGTACAGTAGTGTTTACTGTATTGGGCTACTGATTTATCCTCAATTATATAGTACATAACAACGTATGTAAAATTATGAAACGAGAGTGATGCATATAGTAGAGCAATTGCTTTGAGGAATTATTCTCGTAAAGACAGATTCTCAAAAGAACAGTTTTAAAAAATTACAGCAATGGTACATTTGGATGTCGCTCTAATACTGTTTAACTTCGTTTTTAATTATCCCATCAATAAATAGAAGTTCCTCAAAGAGAATTGAAAAAACGACAAAGTAAAGTCAATATTTTTTGAATTACTCCGCTTGATGAGTCAGTAATAGGTATGCGGATAACACTACATGCCTAAGTTACCAATCCATGGCATTGAAGTTCTGATACACTTTTTCATATGAAAAGATTCTCTTTTAAAAGATTTTTTGTGCTTATATTATTATGTACTCTGTTTTTTGAGAATTTGTCCTAAAGCGAATCGTTTTGCGCCGCTAAATGCTAAATACTATACTTCTTGCGTACATACCTAGACTTCATTTAGGTAGTTACACTAAACAAAATATTTCAGTGTAGAGAATATTATTACTAATACTTGTATAGGCGAGTTTACACTAACGTAAACATCGAGTAACTGCGGCCGCTACTACACTCACAAATAGAACGCTTCAGTGTGTTCGGGCTTTAAAACATGACCCAGATAAAAATAAAATGGAATAAGCAATTAAAAACTTTTGAATATACCAAACTATATATTTGTACACTTGTAGAATGACGTGATTACTAGTGGTTAAGGTGCTCAACAATCATGTTATAATGTAAATTATTGAAAGTTGGACTACAGACATCGTAAAACACTGGTATCCAGCTGAATCCGGTGAGGCTGGAAGCCGACCACAACATAGTTGGGAAAAGGCTAGGGAGATGATGATGATGAGACTACAGACATCGGTGAAGACAAAACATCGTGAAGAAAACTGGCGTTATAATTAACGAGCTTTCACCCGCGGCTTGGCCAGCGTGGATGTCAAAACTTGTATTCCCTATTTTATCCTTTCAGGGATCGAATTAAAAAAAACCTTTCTTAGTAGATAGTTACTTTTACAAAGAACACACCCTGAAAGTTTCATGACTCTAGGACATTCGGTTTGGGCTGTGTTGATATATCAACAATCAGTCAGTCAGTCCATTTCATCATCATCTCCCTAGCCTTTTCCCAACTATGTTGGGGTCGGCTTTCAGCCTAACCGGATTCAGCTGGATACCAGTGTTTTACGTGAAGTGACTGCCATCTGACCTCCACAACCCAGTAACTGGGCGACACGATACCTCTTGGTTAAGGCTGGTCAGACTTTCTGGCTTCTGACTACCCGTAACGACTGTCAAAGTTCTACGAATGACAACCGGGACCAACTTACGGCTTTATGTGCTTTCCGAGGCACGGAATGTCAGTGATGTCTAAGATTAACTTTAGAAAGTACATATGAATTGAAAATGTCACATTGGTACTTGCCCGGATTCGAACCCACAACCTCTCACACGAGAGGCGGGCGCCTTATCCACTGGGCCATCACGACACTCAGTCAGTCCATTTATAGGTCCAAAATCACCAATCTACTTGAGCAAGCGTGGTGATCAATGCTCGTGCCTTCTCTGAATGAGAAGAGGTTTTTTTACAGTGGGGCAGTAACTACAGGCCGGTATTATCTTGTCATTAAACATTCGTAACTTATGGAAAATATAAATTACTTAATAAAATTATAATGACGGCCTGAGTCATAATTTAATACTGTATAACGTATTTTTTGACGTTAATTTGATGAAGTGCTTTTAATGGTTTTCCGATACAACATTCAAGCTTACTTATGTACCTTAGTTTCATTAAAACACCAACAAACATTTATTTTTTACCGGGCGTATGGCTTCGAGACTTAATTTAATATTTACTACCTTTTTCCCGCGGGTTCTCCCTCAATTTGAAACCCTTATATCTCATGTCCTTTCTCAGACTATGGACTATCTCTGTACCAAATTTCATTTCAATCGGTTCAGACGTTTCAGGCGTAAAATCGTAATAGAAAAACTGCCTACTTACTTTTGCATTAAATATATTATGACAGAAGTAGGGTACGGTTTTAAGCTCAGATTATATGTTTTAAGAAAGCTTTTGACTCCGAGTTTGTAGCCAGATAGTTATTTAGTAGTTTTATAGTTACTGTACCTATTACTACGTCTTCTCCTTCAGGAATCTTCCCGTTGGCACCAGATTTGATGAACATCTTCACTTTCGGAGCGTATTTAACCTGTTGACAAGCAAAATCATTAAATCATTTGTTTACAACTTTATTATATATTATATTACACCTTATAAATATACCTTGTTTTTATAAATAATATATCAGTATGTATATCAGTTGTCTGATTACCATAACACAAGCTCTAAGAAGAGCTTAACTTGGGATCAGATGACCGTGTGTGAGTTGTCCCAGAATATACTATATATATATTATTATACACATATAGAACGGAAAACAGACTGACTGATTGATAAACTGTTCACATATGCATGCACAACCCTTAGAGACACATTCATGGAGGATATATTTTTGGCTTAGATTATAAACATGATTCTTGCAAAGAGTAAATATCCAGTAAGAAAGAATTCTTGGACATTCCAATAATAAAGGAATAAATTATGTTTCAATCTAGTTTCTCATTTTTTTTGGGGATTGGGAAGTCATCAAATGACTGCTCCCGTCCTGGGTGCGGCGGGAGGGCGTGTCAGACTTTTACTGACTTAAACCCACTCATGTTCCTTCGGTTGCCCTTTATGTTCCAGGGTCACGGTAACTATTATAAACATTCCGCAACCCCGGCAGGCGTTGGCCCTGTTGGGCCCCTTCCCGTGCTGACTTCTCTTTGAGGCGCGCGTGGAACACTAACGCGCCGTCGACGCGGGTAGTTTCTCATATTTCAAGAGCGAGTTTGTACAACAAGGACATAGTTCACAATCTCTCTAAGACACAGTCAGACATACACACACTTAGCGGTCTAACCTCTTTCCGTGTCGGGGGTTAAAAATGCAAAGATTGACAATACAGGAGAAATTATAGATAGATAAATCTATAAAAAAAATACATGAAAAGGGGATATTTATACATTTCATCAAAATCCTTAACTAGGTCAAGTACATTATCGAATTTCAATCAAACAGCAGTTTCAAGAATCGTTAAAAAGCTGTAATGGACAGTAATTCTCTTTGCTCTACCAACTTTATTGATTATATTGTTTGTTTGCATTATTATGCGTAGCTAACGCTCTCATGGCGAGATCAATAGACATTACGAAGCGCTGACTTTGGATTCTGAAACGATTCACCCACAGTCGATTGTTCCATGAACGGTTAGGCCACAGAATCTCTTAACCATTAACTTTTCACCCAAAGAACGTTTGGCCCATGAACTGTTCGCCAACAGAACGATACGTTAGTGAATGTTTAACCAATAGAATCTTTTGACAGAAAACGTTTCGCCCATGAACGTTTTCATATACAGCGGCCCCCTTAAACTATTGTTACCAGGAGAAACTGGTGGCAATCTGGACTTTAGGGCACCCCGACTCGGATAGTTTAGGTTAAAAGGGGATGGCGGGGTCGTGTGAGCGAGCGAAGGGAGCGAACAGACCCCACCATCCCCTTCGTGGTTATTTCTTTATAAACAACCCAGAAGTAGGAGCCCGTCGACTAAGCCCACCCTCGAGCATGCATAACCATCTCTGTCAGTTAAGCGCCCTATACTCGTAGCATGTTAGCAAAAAGTTCATGGGCGAAACGTTCTCTGTCAAAAGATTCTATAAGTTAAACATTCACTGACGTATCGTTATGTTGGCGAACAGTTCATGGGCCAAACGTTCTTTGGGTAAAAAGTTGATGGTTGAAAGATTCTGTTGCCTAACCGTTCATGGAACAATCGACTGTGGGTGAATCGTTTCTAAATCCTGACTTTGGCTTAGCACTATACCTGTCACTGTTACACAACTGCCAAACGTTAAAAGTACGATAAAAACGAAACGCAACTAAAAGTATGTGCTTCTTAGTAACATCTATTTATCTCGCCATCAGACTAAACTAAACAATTTTCGAGCACTTTTGCATTGTTAAAAAAGTTGAAGCTAATTGCTTGTTTCAAACAGTAAGTTCCTATACAGAAGAACGAGAAAGCTCTATGAGCTCATTTAAAGTCAATAGAACATAAAATAGATATATAAAATATATAGGTATGTGACTTTTTCACTAAATATGCACTTTTAAAGTTTGGCTTAAGGATTTAAAAGAATATCGCGTGAAAACTTGGACTTAAAATCAATATCTGTCCGGAATTGCCAAACGCCTTGAGCTGGCGCGGTAATATTGATTATTAAGTCTGCTCGTGCCTTCTCTGTATGAGAAGAATAATTTGAATTACAATTAAGCTATTATTGCACGTGTTAAACTATTATTTTGCATGCTTTATTTAATGCTAATTTATTGAAACTCATAAACATTAAGTAAAAATTATACAATTGAAGAAGAGAAATATAGACGACAAATTAATTTAGTCTTTTCATCATTTCCATTATTCATATTGAATAATGAAAACTATTCAAATCGAACTAATTTAACCAACTAAGAGCAAATATAATTGTTTAAATTCTATTTCTTAGAAAATTTTAACTAACAATGAACAGTAAATTGCTTTATAATGGTAACAATTTCATACTAAACAAAGATTTTCAAATTATGTATTCAAAGGTTTAAATTCTCAGACTTTGATTTAAGTAATTATAAACTTTAACTATTAAACAATAGATAATAAATTAGCAAGAAGACTAGTAAATTGTTCTTAAACAACTAAACTAGTAATATGTACTATCGACAAAATTGAATCATGACCCATTTCGACGACAAATCGTTTGAAGCTGTTAAAATACTAAGACTAGACGAGTGACATTTTTAATACAAGTTTACGCGATTGTCGACCTAATTGTATTTGAATTTCTGTAGGAAAATAAGCTTATGGTGGGTCATGATTCCATTGGGTTGATTGTACTCTAAAATTTTGTATTAAAAAGGTTTTCTATTCCTGATAAACTCTTAGTTTCAATAACGGTATTAGTTAAGCTCTAATTTAATTATAACAATTTAATAGCCTCGACTAACATCTATGGAGTTTCTAGCTAGGCGACTTGATAAGGGATTCAGTAGGTAGTTTTGGACAGGGTCCCTGTAAGGTACTAAGAGCCCTATCCTCTGGCGGGTTGGACTGTTTTGATACCAGTGCAGTGGACCAATTTTTTTTTTCCGTTTTTATACAAATAATTTCCTGACCAAACTTTTACATAACAAATATATCAGAATTATATTTATCACTTTTACTACAAAGCAGCGCGACAATTTTTCAATTTTATTATATTTGACTACGGTATTTTACACCATTATCAATTGACGTACTTTTTATGAGCTGTCAAAATGCAATTCTGCTATAGATTTTGTAATGGCAATGGCAACTTATGACGTCACTAAAATAACAACTCAGTTGACTATCTATTTATTGATTTAAAAGCAACTAAAATCAAATTTTATAGCAAATTGAATATAAACCGATTTTACTGAGCTGAAACTAAAAGAGGTTTTATAGAAATTGTGAACACAGGGCATAAATGGGTCAGAGCCCGTACGTCCCCTAAGATTCGCACCCTGTGCCCATTCGTCCCCTGGAACTTTTGAGGGGCCTATTTGCCCCCTGAAGAATATTTATTTTAATTCATTCTTCTAATATAAGTACATGTATATAGTCCTGGTACAGTCGCGCAGAAAAGGGTAAAATAAAAATATAATAATTCCTTAAATATCATGTTTAAGTATCTATATATATAAAACAAAGTCGGGTTTGTATCAACACTTATAACTCGAGATCGGCTAGACCAATTTTCATGGTTTTTGGTTCGTTGGATTTGTCCCCGCCCCGAATAGCAGAATACATCTTAAAAATAATGAAAAATCGACGAGAACATAATTATAAAAGATGAATCATTTTTTAAAAAAACGGGTATTAATGAATGAAAACTTAATCAATCCAAAGTACTAGGCGCGCAGTAACGTGAAGTAGTCATGTACGAAAATTTAAAATTCACTGTATTCTTAATTTTCTCACAAGATCACCTTAATCAATCCAAAGTACTAGGCGCGCAGTAACGTGAAGTAGTAATGTACGAAAATTTAAAATTCACTGTATTCTTAATTTTCTCACAAGATCACCTTAATCAATCCAAAGTACTAGGCGCGCAGTAACGTGAAGTAGTCATGTACGAAAATTTAAAATTCACTGTATTCTTAATTTTCTCACAAGATCACCTTAATCAATCCAAAGTACTAGGCGCGCAGTAACGTGAAGTAGTCATGTACGAAAATTTAAAATTCACTGTATTCTTAATTTTCTCACAAGATCACCTTAATCAATCCAAAGTACTAGGCGCGCAGTAACGTGAAGTGGTAAATAGAAAACGATCGATCGACGAATCGATTAATTATTTTGAAGACTGACTTAATGCCTAGAGCCTAGAGGCATTTTACTAAACTTAATCTTATTTGAAACTAGCACAAATCCAACGAACCAAAAACCATGAAAATTGGTTAAGCCGATCTCAAGTTATAAGTGTTGTAACAAACCCGACTTTGTTTTAGTAGGTAGGCAGTAGGTAGGCAGTAGGTAGGCAGTAGGTAGGTAGTAGGTAGGCAGTAGGTAGGTAGTATGTCAATTCGAATTCAATATTCATAGTTGACAGGACAACGTCTGTCGGGTCAGCTAGTTTCAAATAAGATTAAGTTTAATAAAATGCCTCTAGGCTCTAGGCATAAAGTCAGTCTTCAAAATAATTAATCGATTCGTCGATCGATCGTTTTCTATTCACCACTTCACGTTACTGCGTGCCTAGTACTTTGCATTGATTAAGGTGATCTTGTGAGAAAATTAAGGAATACAGTGAATTTTAAATTTTCGTACATGACTACTTCACGTTACTGCGCGCCTAGTACTTTGAATTGATTAAGGTGATCTTGTGAGAAAATTAAAAACACAGTGAATTTTAGATTTTCGTACATGACTACTTCACGCTACTGCGCGCCTAGTACTTTTGTTCTCTTAAGTTTTCAATCATTAATACCCGTTTTTTAACAAGCCATTTGTAAAGAGACAATATTACATCGTAAGCCTATCGACAGGTTACATTATTATCATGACGGATTATCATTCATCGTAGCTCTTTTTTCAATGATCTGTTATGATTTATTAAATTAATTGCGTTAATAAACTGTTCACAAGTGTACTATGTTAACCGTTTTTAGGTAAAATATAGGTGATTTTATCTCAGGGGACCAATAGGCACCTGAATAGGTGCCGAATCTTTAACTTATATTGTGTATATATTAGAGGAGACGAATGGGTACCTTAAAAATAATATTTTTATGAAAATATTAATTGGTACCCTACCAGGAGACCAACGGGCACCTATATAGGGGCCGAATCCACAACTTATATGCTGGGGGACAAATCTTAGGGGACGTACGGGCTCTGACCCGCATAAAATATCACACTTCCAACTTTCAAATAGGTTGCGATTAATAAACTTACCTATTAGCTGTATAGTTGCAATAGCCATCTAATACGTTAGCAATGGAATAGTCTAGAAAATGCAGCCAAAACTGACACCCCAAACTCAGCTCCTAGACTAATAGGGCAGTGTAAAATAACCAAGCAAATTATCATATTGCCCTCAATTCCAAGCTCTAGTACTGACCTTACTGAAAAGGCAAAGATCACTGAACCCAAATAAGGAATGAAACAAAGGACCTAAGCTCTGGTCTAAACTTGTGTAATTGTAGTGTACTGTATTGATAGGACGCGAATAGAAAGGGTAGATAGTGAATCTATCCTAATATAATAAAGCTGAAAACTTTTTGGTTTTTTTTTTTGGAACCACAAATCCGTTTGGAATAATTATTTTTATGTACGAATAGCTTTCGCCTGCGGCTTCGCCAAATTCAATGTCAAAACTACCATCCCCGTTTTTATCCCTCTAAACTGGATGATATATCAGCATATATCATCCAGTTTAGAGTATTATATATCTAGATCTCTCTCTCATTTATGAGGTGAAGATAAAAGCTATAAACAATACGACCAATAGAAGCGGAGTAGTCAGAAAAAACGCTTATATCACTATGGTGAACAGTCAACTTGCATGAGATCGAAGCAATTGGTGTTCCTTTTATTATCAGTATGAGAACTGACAAAGACGTTAATTGACACTCGCGTGAGCGCGCCTCATTTTGTCTATCGCAGAAGCCTTGGCAAAAGAGGACACTGCAAGAGTCCATCCCTTCTCTCATTTTATTCAGTTCCGCGTTTCATTTTCCAAGAAACACACATTTAGTTCATTGTGACGTCCACACACAGGATCCACGTCATATTTCAGACATTACATTATACAAGTCTGGACTCGGCTTTACAAAGCAGCCTTAAGAATCTACTAGCTCAATGACGCAATCAAATGCTAGCTGTTACTTGCACGTTGAATGAATCAACTGCAACGAATGGGTCCATTGATACCTATGTAAAGATTTATACATTATGTCTCACTGTTTTGGTCGTGGATAACATTGTTCAAGTTTTTTGAAGGATAGTGTTAGTCGAAGCTGCAACTTCGTTAACCTTTTTACCGACTTCACAAAAAGGAGGAGGTACTATGTTCGGCTGTTTGTATGTTTTTTTTTTTTTGTATGTTTGTTCATCGATTACTCCGTCAATTGTCAACGGATTTTGATGGTTCTTTTTTTGTTTGATAAGTCATGATTCAGGGGTGGTCCCATATAAATTTTGTGGCGATCGGTTCAGCGCTTCTCGAAAAATTCACCAAGAACAAAAAAAAAATGACGAAATTTTCATAGACGATGTGTGCTTTGTCTTCAAGTTTCTATTTTCGTTTTATAAGATTGTTAGTAGTTTTATTTTGAAAATAAATTACTTTGAAAGATACTATACACAGTCAAACATTGGGAGTCGACACTAAAAAGTAATAAATAAAAAACTTTTTTCAAAAAAAATATAACCGCCTTCAAAAACTAAAAACCCAATAATAACTAAAATTTCGGAAGTCGGTGGTTTCTCTTCTTCCATTCAATTTGTGTTGCCAACGACTTCCGAAATTTTAGTTATTATTGGGTTTTTAGCTTTTGAAGGCGGTTATTTTTTTTTGAAAAAAGTTTTTATGTCGACCAAGCGACAGCCGGCTGTCGGGCTGCTATTGTCTTTCTATTGTGTCTCGAATCACGTGTAGGTATTCGAAGGTTTAATAAACAAGTAATATACTATGACTGCAAATCATCAAATCTGCGTCATTAGTCGGGAGGTTTTCGGGACCGTGACAATGCTACCTTGAAATTAGTATTGTTTTTGATGGGGCTTTTGGGGCCAGTCCATAAATTATTATGGGTGGTACGTCTGCTAAATGCACCTTTAAGTTGTAAACCAAATAAATTGTCAGTAAATACTGTATGTGTTTGATCTTGACCACATCATAAATAATAGAATTATATGTAACCATGGTTTAAATGAGTCGAAGATAATAACAAACTGCCAATCGGACTCCAATTCAGTATCAACGTAAAACGTACGGCGGGATACCACCCTTTCTTGGTTGATATTCCTCATATCCGCACGCAGCGCTTCTCAAAATCGTTCATAATGCGCACCGCAAAGGAATGGAATTCCCTGCCGGCGGGCGTCTGTGTTTCCAAATTCATATAACCCGGAAGTATTTAAAAAACGAGTGCATAGGCATCTACTGGGTAAGCTCGCTTCATCGTAGGCTCCGTCTATGCCCTCGGGCTAGTCTGGGACCAAGAGCAAACCCATAATAATAATAAAAACAAACAAAACACCACAAATTTTATGTAAAATACCACGATATATAATTCAACGCTTGAATCCCAGATATAATTTAGACAATGAATGCACCTAAATCAAATTAAAAAAACATAAGAGCATATCCTCAATATCCTTTAAAAGAAAGACGAAGTAAACTAAATGCATATTTTAAAACAACCTGAAGACCTTATTACCGTTTAAAAACAAACTACAGACAATAAAAATGATTTATTACCTAGAAAGTACTAAAAACTGTACCTGCAGGTGTAATTAATGAATACAGAGTAAAAAATATGGAGTAGACGCACAAAAATATATTCTGAATAATGCACAGGTATTTTGAATAATGCACGGGCACGGTTTTTGTGCATTTTAATAGCGGCGGTATTATTGGTTGTTGTTTTGCTGTTTCTGTTTGTGTTTGGATTAATTGTGTTTACTTTGTATATTTATTTAGGTAGATTAAAAATTTTCAACGTAATATTTTAGCACTTGACGGGTCTGTTGGTCAAGTGGTCAGAAATACTGAGTGCTAAGCCGGAGGTCGTGGGTTAGATCGCCACCCAAAACAAATTTCATAATTGTGATGTGCATGATTGTTTGTTCTGTGTTTGGGTGTAATTTAACTATAATATGTATTTATTCAGAAATTATATAATTATGTTTATCAGTTGTCTGGTTACCATAACACAAGCTCTACTTAGTTTGATATCAACGGTATCAAAAAACATGGCCGTGTGTGAGTCCCTAGATGTTTATTTATTTATTTACTTTTGGACTGTCAAAAATAAGGTTAAGCCACTCGTTCCCGAATAGTAGGTTTCTAGCGAGAAGAGCGAGCAGGAAACTGTATGAATACTATATTAAAACCAATAGAATATTACAAAATATTAGGTTGCATGATTCATGTTGAATGTAGAGTAGGTACAATGTGAGAACAATGTAACAATTTGCGCACTATCATTTTACTTCATCACTTCCATTACCAACCCACAGGTCAAATTTTATGACTGAGTGATATTGTTTCAATATATTCGAAGTTACATGTTTTCTATGGGTGTAATATATAACCAAATTTAGTTGAAAGCAAGTGTTAAACACTAGTGTGGTTTGGTTTTTATGTTAAACTGGACATTTTTGGCACAACCGTAGTTCACTATTACTATATGGGTGTTATTTATTTATAATATGTATGTATATAAAAAATATATAAGTATGTATATCAGTGGTCTGAATACCATAACACAAGCTCTGCTTAGCTTGGGATCACATGGCCTTGTGTAAGATGTCCCAGGATATTTATTTATTTATTACTATGTGATTTTTTCTTTATCAGTTATAATATTTATTAGTAGATTCATAGACTTTTTTATTTCTGTTTATCTCACTGACATTACTTCCTTTCTCTTTCATAACATTTTCTAAAAACTCCGTCATCCAAATAAATAATCCGGTCCATAAACAATGATCTGTAATCTCCTACATAAAATCCGTACACAATCCACTTCCTAAATTATCGACAGACCACAATATCCTCTAGCTAAACCCATAAAGATCGATTCCTATAAAGATACCATAAATTCAACCTACAAGTTTCAATCCCAAAAAATAGGAGACGCCATGAAAATTTATATTTGCCACCATTAAAAAGAAAAACGGTCACAACGGTATTACGAGTACAAATGGCGAGTAACTTGGTATCATACCGATATCATAGCACATCAGATCGTAAAAAGTAATTGGGTTGCCCGTAAAAAGGGGTTTTATTTTATAACCAACGAAAAAATATATGATAAACATATCGTGGCCTTTTCTCGTCATAACAACGATGCGGGTTTAGAGAAAATAGATGCGGTAAGGCGTGTAGAAATAGGCCGATTGTGAGCGCACTTTGGGTGTAAAGTACTTTTGTTAGCTTGTTGATTTACTGTTTCGTCACAGACGTTTGACTTTAGGATTTGAGACTGCGTGTACTGTTTTTACGTCATAGTAACTATTACTTCTTTTGTTACAAACACAAAAAGGATAACATTGTGTTGGTCTATGATTGACAGTCTACCTCTTCTTTTTTGGAGAGTGGGATATCATCGCATTACTTCTCTTTCTAGCGGGGCGGAAGGGCGTGTCAGACTTTTACTGACTAAAACCCACACATGTTACTTCGGTTGCCCTTTATATTTCGCAGCCACGGTAACTATTACAACAACTAGCTTCTGCCCGCGGCTTCGCTCGCGTTAGAAAGAGACAAAAAGTAGCCTATGTTACTCTCCATCCCTTCAACTATCTCTACTTAAAAAATCACGTCAATTCGTCGCTCCGTTTTGCCGTGAAATAAAGACAAACATACAGACAGACAGATAGACACACTTTCCCGTTTCTAATATTAGTATGGATTCCACAACCACAGCCCACCTCTCGCTCACTTAACCTAAATGTGAAAATTCAAAGACTCCTTTTCCATGTATTTTCACCGAACACCTCAATAAATATTTTCTTAAACCTACCTCCCTTTTCCATTTAAGTAAAACAAACGGAACCTATCCAGACTTCAGTATCAAAGTAAAACAATAAACGAAACCTTAATATTAAAGGGAGAAACATATTAATATTAATGACACATCCAGTTTCTTTGTAAACGCGACCGGAATAGTAATTTCCTGACTTTGGGGACAACAATAATTTTTACATCGGTAGTTACATAAGAACGATATATTTAATCAATGTGAGTATAGGCATCAGTGTAAGTACTTGTATAGACCATTCAATGTAGAGTAAGTTGTGATGAAATATCTTAATGCTTCCTTATTGTTAGTTGAAGTATTTGGGTTGAAAAATATTGGGTAGTAGTTTTTTGTGTGTTACATATTGATGAAAGATCTAGTGAAGAACGTTTGTATAGAGATTTATGTGATATTGAGAAATGAGGAACAGATAAAGACTTGGAAATAATAACTCTTACGTAGCGAGGAGTTCTAGTAGTAATTTTTTGTTATGCATACTTTAAGATGTTAATTCAGGTCAAAATTTTAAAGGGTTGAGTAAAAACAAAGTTGATACTGATTGAATACCATCAACCGCTTAAAGGAAGTATGTAAGTAGTGTATCAGATGGCGTCAATGTCTGTTTACCCTTTAATAAGGATAAAGCGAACTTATTTAAAAACATTATGATACAGATCCTACCAATAATTTAGAACAAAAAAGCTGTGTACCTTCACAGTAACACAGGACTGAGTACAAAAATGAAGAAAAGACTACAAATAATAAACCAGATATAGATAAAAGTAACAATACAAACGATAATAACACTTAAACGCTGATAAAAAAACACTCTCCAAATTAGAAAACAAAAATGAGAACAGAAACTCATAAAATCCATCTTCACAATACTGATGATTGCTTCTCTAAAATCGATACAACAATATACACAAACAATTTCTTTGCAGATAGCAATATTTTTATAAGAGAAAACAAATACAGGGGCCTAAAAGTTTACTAGGGGTAGATAGCAAATAACTACGACTGGAATTTTATCTCAATATTTTATGAGAACCCATGCTGAGGGGCTGGCGATTGCTTTGCAGAGCTAGGGTAGGTTTAGAGGGAGGTATTTATAGAAGGGAAATAAAAGTTTAGATATTTATATCTTATCGAACGGTTTCAACAAAGGTGTAGACTGTAGCAGTACATAGCTTTGCACAGTTTGTTTATCAGTATGTTCGTCTCTTTGAAAGTTTTTGATACGGTGTTTTAAATAGTTAAAGTGTTTTATGAGAAAGGTCTACATGCATAATTAGTTCATATTATATTAGAGAAAAGCCACAATTTTTAAAGATGTGTAATACCGGTGCGAAGTTGGGTCGCTAGTAAGCAATACATAATTATGACGAAATAAATAGACGATACTTAGCATGTACTTTGGCTTATAGTCTGTTTTTTTTAACAAACGAGTACTGAGTATATCTCTCTCACATTTCCGGTATTGACAGAGAGAGATGGGTAATTATTCAAGGCGGAGCCAACGCTTTTAACACTAATAATAACATTTTATGCTGATTATGTGGACCAATAGAAACGCAGATAAAATTTTGGGTACTCGTTTTTTTTTTAAAAAAACAGACTATAGCTTTGTTCAGTCTCTATCGTGCACTTGATGTTTGATAGTCGTGTAACAGAGACAAGTATATTGCTTAGCCGAAGTAAGTGCTAAGAAACGTTTATTTACCTCGCTCATAGTGTCGTGATAAAACAATGGATAGTAAAACTGTAAATGGTAACACGGCTGATAAGTTTAACTTTAAAAAAATACGAAAATAAACCAGAGTTAAGCAACAGATATTAACAGAGTTATAGTTTTAGAAAGAATCAGTAAATTCAAATTGTTTTGACTTCATCAGAACAACATGTGGATAAAATCTCAAAAATATACAAACAAATAGGCTTTTTGGTGGAACTAAAACTAAAGAAGCTGGAAATGAATGCGGTTTTTGGAGAATTTTACCCATGATGGAATGAAAAAGAGGATGACAGTTTGTATGAAAATTGTCGCGCAAATCCCCAGGAAACAGCTTGTAACATTACAAGAGAAAGCGTAAAACTAATTTACCAACTAACAAATACCAATTGTGCAAGTACAGGTCCCTGATCCGACCGAAAACTTGAACCACATAACAAATATTTACCAGTACAAGCTTTTTCTGTTTACACGAAACATTTCTTAGCCCTTCGGAAGAAAAACGCGGCTTTTTTTCTGAAAATGCCGAACAAGGCCGGAATAAGTAAAGAGATCACGGTACAGACCAGGATCTTATGTAAGTCGGCAACGTATTCTCATAATTAGGAGAAAGGATTCTTTGAATGTGCTGATTCTGGGTTTTTAAAGGGTTGGTTTGAAAATTTTAACACTAGGTACTGTTTAATTCTATAATCAACTAGCTTTCTGCCACGCCGCGTAAATTTTGAAACTTACATTCCCCATTTTTTCCCATTAAGGGTTGAAATTTCCAAAAACCTCTTCTTAATGACTACCTACTCTTCTCAAACTATATACCCTGCAAGTTTCATGTCTCTAGGACCAGGGGTTTGGGCTGTGTAAACGAACGAATGGTACTATAATATATTTATGCTTTCAATCAAAGTCATGTTTACAGAAAACAGATAAAAGTACACAATATCCAGAAAGTGAAAAATGTGACACATCCGTTCAGTCTAAGTAAATACAACACCTACTTGGTAATTCAAAAAGGCGTACTAGAAAATAAATGAAGTCCTTTCGTTATCTCGTCATCCACGAATTCAAGGACTCCTCAAAATTCTTGCAACACTCCTTTTAATTAATTAGCTCCATCACTTTCATTCGCAGGTCACAAATTTACAATGCAAATGTTATTCAACGAACATCCTACCGTAATTCCAGTATCATAAATATATAATCCGTAAAAATACGACAATGTTTCAGAAACAATTTTCATATTTCTAACTTCATTTTGTATTCTGCGAGTGTACCCATATTTACTGCGCTTGCTCTGTCAGTGCTAAATCTCTCCCGTATTGCAAATGGCGACACGTATCGCCCATCCAACTCGGTGTCCGGTCACTTTTGTCAATATTTTTCGGTCGGTTGTAGTTTTTGTTTCTTTTCTTTTGTCTTATTCTGGTAGTTAATGGTCATAAAAAGGCTTTAATAAGTTTTGGTTTAGCTCCGAAGTTGATTTTATTGTCTACACTCAATCTTATACAGTCATCTAGTTCATAACTACTTTATGCTCTGTCTAAGGCTTGCATAACAGATCAATAAAACTAAAACAATACTTATTATTGCTACTGGCACTTCTTATTACTTATTATGGTTACTTATTACTGGCGTTTCCGGTAACTGATGTTTGGTGCGTCTGTGCTATATAATGTAATGAGTATTTTCTCAATAAATGCCAACTAACTTTTGGAGTGTATTAATTAATTACACAAACATTATTCGTTATTAAGATATAACAATAAGTAAATAATAAATATATTCTGACAAGTCACACACGGTCATCTGACCGTGTGTGACTTGTCAGAATATATTTATTATCATCCCAAGCTAAGCAGAAATTGTATTATAACCGGACAACTGGTAAATAATACTTAGGAACTGATCTTGCCTTGAAATATTGCACATTTACAGCCATCGCACTGTTAGGGGTTAATGTGTCAATCATTACTGTTAATTACTGTTTTTATTTACAGTACCAAGCTAAGTATTTTGAATGGTAATCTGTAAATAACGTAGTGAGTAGTGTATTTGTTAGTTCTATTATTTGAGTACTCTAATCATGAGTCATATTTAATATACTACAGTTTGTTGTACTTAATAATACAAATATTACAAAATTCAAGTAGTGGTTTTCCTCTTTTACACGTGCATCTATTTTCTTCACCATTACACGTGCTCTTTTTTATAAAGGGTTAAAGAGTAAGTGGGTCAACGAAATAAACACCGCCGCCCACTCCCGCAATACCACCACGAGTCGCAGTTGCGTTGCCGGCCTTTTAAGGTGAATCATCTTTTCTTAGGTCACTAAGTAAAATGATCTGAATTAAGCGTCGTTGATTCCACATGTTCTCTTTTTGAATCAGTCTAAGTTTTGAAAGGACATCAGGCAATTTTCATACGTTGTTAAGTTGGTCCAAAAAACAAAACGTACTCGGTTTGATCTTGAATTATTTCCAATTGCTACGTCATACATACTGTAAACTATTACTACGGGCTTTGCCCATTAATCGCTTTTTTTCATAGTCATTTTGTTAATGCTTTGTAAGGTGAGTTAGCGTGCGACAAAATCTAGTCAACAATAAGAAACGTCAGTTACGCTTAATTCATAGTATTAGTTGGGTATAATTTTAGGTCAGGCCGCGTAATTTCTTCTGTATCAAGATGACGTTCTTTAATCTATTCTACATTTTATCTGTTTAATAATAAATTTCAAATTTGAATAAAAAACTTACCTCTATTTGTATGCTCGCAGCTCTGTACGCTCTGTCAGCTGTGTTCTGTGCTTGACACGTAAAGGTTTGGTTGTGGTGCTCTTGCTTTGGAGTCATCTTTATAATTGACCTGGTTAGAGAAGAAATTAAAATAAGAAACGTTTATTGATTTAACGCGAAAGGTGAGATTATCTCTACTTAACTCATGAAATTTAACAGTCATAGCTTCAAGGTAAGAAAGGGCAGAAAAATGGTAATAATTATGAAAAAAATCATTCAACTCAAAATGTCTTGACTTGTTGTATTGAATAAAATTCATAAGTTTGGCGATAATTTTTGCTAAAATGAGATTGCAATTTGATATTGTATAGACGACTAGCAATTAGTATAAATACTTATTAAAACAGGTTTTATTTTCACATGATTCAAGTCCCAAAATTAAAAAGGACCATTTTCACTTACCTAGCTGTGAACCTTTGACCGTCAGGCATTGGTTCGACGCTATACGTAACCCCTTGAGTCAAGACACCTGCATTGCTGTCTACCCACGTAATCTGAAACAAACGAAGCTCAATTACTAAGTATTCAGGACACCGCCCGTATGAAGCAGAAAACTATATAAATGCAAAATAGTTCTTTGAGAAAGTCTCGCACATTGCTAATACAAAAGAAAAATATGGTATTATGGGACCATGTCTAACTTTATAACGAGTATTACTGACTATTTTGCAAGATCTAGTTTTTGTATGGTCTTTTGTTTTTAAAGGTAATATTATTAGTTTAAACTTTCCTAATGGATTTATATGTGGCTACTTTCTTTTGATTTTATTTCTAGTATCTATATTAGCATGGGCTCACTATATTATTTATAAAAAAATTTAAAAAGCAACATTGGGTCATAACGTCTGGCCCATTTTCTAAATTTAACTTTCATTCAACTCCGGAGGTCTTCATATCAAACAAAAAGTACCATACAACTAGGCACTCCTTCCATCAATCTTTCAACTGCAAATCCCTTATTAACAATTAAACTCTAACAGCTACTTAAACGCTACAAAACAAACCATCCCAAAATTCCCCAACACACATTCATTATGAAAGCTGATTAAAATCCTCAGTAAATAATTTCCGCATCTGCCAAATCCCAGCTCATCACAGATATTACTTGAGCCAATTCTAATCCTTCGTTATGAAATATTTGTGCAATCAAAACGGTGCAGTCTCCAAGGACCTACAACACAGACGCAGCATCATTTTCAATTTAACTCCTAATTGTACGAAGGCCCCCTGGGCGGTATACCTATTCACTCTACTTGAAAAGCTTAAATGGAATATTCTTGCTTAATACCGGGACAAACAAATTGACACACGGCTAAATAAATTGGACAGAGGTCTCAGAGGATTTCTTTATGCACAATGTGACAATTCTGAATTTTTCGTTTCGCATGCCTTCATTTCTTGGTTACTTTTGGAATGAGAGTGAAATTAGTTTTTAGGATTATTTCGCGGTTTATTAAGCCTGTTACTTTTTATGTTTCAAAGTTATTCGTAAGCTTATGGTGGGGCGGAAAAAAACCGTTTATTTAAATTGAATTTTTGGACCGTAGGACCAATCTTTTTTTTTTGTTATTTTAATGAATTCAAATACAAAGTTAATGAGATATTAGACGAAAAACATTGTCTGACATAAATATTTACTGTATTCTATTTTATCAACTTCACGATCAAAAGATTACTCTAAAACTAATTATGTCTCAAGTCCTAATTAATACTAATGACCAATAATCCCTCATTAAAACACTGATCATGAAAGCTGGAGTATAATTTTCTAACAATTTCGTGTGCCCTAGTTCAATTAATAACGAAACTGAGTACGCTATTAATTTTCATCGACCCTGGCAGCACTTATGTAATACTAGCTTTCATTTCCATAGAGTTGTTTACGGAGTCATCTCGTGTTCTTGGTTATAAGAACACGTGTATGATCTCCACACTATAATTTAATAACCGTACAATTGTCACTATAATTATAAAATATTATTTTCAAACTGGACACTGGCAGAAATCACCGAAAATTCGGTGGATTGCCATTTATTATAAAAGTTGAAGTTGAAGTTGAAGAGTTGTTTACGTAAATAAGAGCGGTATGCACTTGTATCAAGATTAATTCCAACAATATAGACGTTAACGTTATTCATACAACGCTTATAATGCAAAAGATGAACATTGAAAAAACTTGAATTATATGGCAAAAAAATTGACCTCTCCGCATCCGCATGACAATCAAAAAACTTTAATGTTTTAATTGTCATTATAACCCATTTTTAAACCACCTTCAATTTAAAAATTCAGATTTAAATTTCGGACGTCCGTGGCAATGTAAAACAACAATCGTAACGGAAGCCGCCGACTTCCGAAATTAAATATTACCGTTTTTAGTATTTAATGGAAAAAGTTTTTGAAAAGACAGTACGCATTACTCTGTGGTTCCCACAAGCAATATACGCCAAACATCGCCACAACTTATCTACGCGGCAGGAATTTTATTGTGAACAGTTCCGCTTTCTTGCCAAAACGTATTCGATTCCTTGTCCCAGATCATACTCCGGACTTTAGTAGTCTAGCTAGATACACGTACCACCCGTATTTTTCACTTGTCGGTAAATAGGTCAGTAGTTTTTGCGATACGGTTCGGTATTGGAAATATGAAGTGTAGTTTGATGTTATTTTATTTCTTTTTCTCCGTTATGGTTGGAAGATAGTGGTGTGTTCTTAGACAGAGGAAAATGTGTGGAACTTAACAAGTATTTTGGCTTAGCTATTTTCTGTCTTTATCTCACCATTGTAAATTAATAAGTGTGCGACGGAGATAGTAAAAAACTACGCCTACTTACTCAGCTCAATTTGCGTTTAGCTGGACGATTTTAGCGACTACATCTATCAGCCGCGTTCGATGTCGTACAAATGAGCAAAGCCGTCAAGCTTAAATGTGCATAGTCCCTAATATCGCTTAACTAAGGCATTATTTTTTTTTTTATTTATTTCTAAAATGCTTACAATATTCTTACATCAAGTCTGTCCGCACAACGAAAACCTCTCTGGGGTTATCTGTGTGCAGGCGAGCCGTTACATTTGTCAAGTACAATTCAATTTACAGATGATGTTGTGTCAGGAAACGCTTTGATTTATACGTGTTGACCAATGTTTTTATGTTATTCTAGGAGGACAAAAATCATAAATATTCCTAGATTATATAATCAGTCCAGACGATCTCAAGTTGTAAGTGATGTTAAAAGTCCCACTTTGCAAGGTATTAAGTCCGCCTTTGTATATATATTAAAGTAAATGAAGTTTAAATTAATAAATAATTTTTGTCTTATATTTATGTAGATTAGGATAACCGCTATTCCTCTCCTTCAGTTTGATTGAAACCTGCCTGTGACCTCGACGGAGAGGTTGTATTACTCATTCACTAAATATTGATGATAATATTACTAATGCTATGGAGGTATCATGATAATTTCTGAAATTATGGCTTCTATTTAGAGATAGCAACGATATCGTCATATCGATTTAGAGCTACGTGTAATTTTGAAATTAAACTATTTGGCAGCTGACTGATTAACTACAATTGACTGAAAAACAATGTATGTAAGTATTAGGTAAATGCCAAGCTATTATCGAGCTTATAGACACAAAAATACTATTGGATTATTATTATTGTTTTTAGAGCGCTTGCATCGCCAGAAATATCACACATTCATCGCCGTCCCGTTAAATTCACTTACTGTTTAATCTTTTTTTAATGATTTCCAATAATAGGGGCTCAACAGGGCCAACGCCTAGGGTTGCGGAATGTTTATAATAGTTACCGTGACCCTGGAACATAAAGGGCAATCGAAGGAACATGAGTGGGTTTTAGTCAGTACGAGTCTGACACGCCCTCCCGCCGCACCTAAGACGGAAGCAGGCATTGGCTGATTTCGCACTCACCAAAAAAAAAAATGATTTCCAATAATACGATGTTAGGAAACTCCTTTCTCAATCCGAATAATTTCAATTTAAATCCGAGTAACTTAAGAATGGAAAAATAATAAAGCAGACCTAATAAATAAACTAGTTTGTTTAAAATATATATTTGCAATATTGAATTTCCACTCAATCATGTCAAAAACCTATTGATACTAAAAAATCAATACGAAGCTTTTAGACCTAAGTTGAAGTTCTTCAATGACTCAAAAAATAACAATAACTAGATTAATGACTTTAGAAACCTGACTAAAACACGTCTGAAAGCATAAATAAATTAGGTACATAGAACTAACTAAAAGATTCAATCACAATATATTTTATAAGCTTCTAAATAGAAAGAATTATATCTCCAAAAGTACGCGAAATATTAAGAAAAATGAGAAAAATATGAAAAGGCCGTGTTACTGGCAAGCCTGTAAAATTCCATTTAAGTAGTGACATTGATTAATTAACATTATCAGGGGCTCTCAACCTTGGGGCGACAACTGAGAAAATATTGTTTCGAAAACATTCATAATGACATTTATTTAGTTTCTTTAGTTCTTTTGATTTAACTGAAATTGTTTTTGAAGATGTGGTAGAACCTGAATATAGATTATTTCTAGATTTGTTACCTAAAAATTTTAAGGTCAGGTACTTTATTCGTTCGGATTTTTTTTTATTAATTCTTCGAACACACGTGATTTGAGAGATAATAGAAAGACAGCCGGCTGTCTCTTAGACGTCAACAAACAAATAATTGTTATAATAAAAGTTCTGATGGGATAGAAAATGATTAAAAATGTTTTTGCCAGTACCATGAAGAGATAAAACATTTTTCTTGGTATTTCGTGATAGTAAAAAGTAAATTACCTAAATTCTTGGAAGAGAAAAGATTGTGAATAATTTCTAATATTCTTTATTCCAAGAATAAAGTTTTATGGCATAAAAACTGGCAGATCACGCTATTGAATTTACAACGTCATTCATATAAAGGGTGATTCCTAAAATTTCAGCTTTCATACCATTCGAACTAAAACTAGGTATTCATATCACTTAACTAAAACCGTGTCATCGCTTCCACACGAAACCTGACGACACACTCGCCACAACACGGACACACACAAACACAGAAATCAATTCTTACCTCAGCCGGCGGTTTTCCACCAACCGACACGCACTCCAATTTGATATTCCTGTCCTCGATCGTCGAAAAGAAATTGCCTTCAACGATGCGCGGCGGCTCGGGTGGGACCAACACGGTAAGTCGTGCATACCGAGATCGAATCGCCGGTTCACCTGTCAAACAGTTTTAATATATCACTCTGTATCGAAAATTGGTATCGGAAAATATTGGGAGTCATAAAATTGTTCAAGAGATTAAAATGGCGGGGCAATTTTGTTTCACGAGTGCTGTAAACTTGTGAAGGGTTTATAGGTTATCGGGTACAATTTTAGATTGGGGTGGACACAATTTTATGGATTGATGTTTTTACATCAGAGTTGTTATTACGGTTTAAAATTTGTATTGGATTAAATCCTGATTGGGATTGAACTTATTAAACACAATTTTGTTAGGTACATTTTTAATCGAATTAAAAAAAAACATTTGTCAATTTGACCTGTATGCATGTTTGTTCACGATTAATTGACGTTAGGTTAAACCGATTTTGATGTGTTTTAATGTGACGCTTTTAATATTTTAACCGAGTTCAAAAAAGGTTAGTAGTGTTTCATAGTCAGTGACTTCCGTGCTGTTATATTTATTGTATTTATTTTTTGAAAGCATGTCTGTTTTATTTTTTTAAAAGGTTTTTTGTAACATTAATCCTTCGAACACACGTGATTTGAGACACAATAGAAAGACAATAAGTAGCAGCCCGACTGCCGGCTGTCGGTTGGTCGTTAGAAGGTTAAAACTTATTATATTGTTCGATAATAGCAATATCCAAGTTTGGCAGTCAGTCGTCACTTAAACCTGTGAACACACACGAGACACATGGAAATACAATAGCAGCGCGATAGCCGGCTGTCGCTTGGACGTCGAAAGGTTAACCCTATTTTGGACTACAATCGTCTAGTTTCTGCCAGCTACCACATTAAATCGTCTCTATTATTATTTAAAAAGAACCTTAATTATAAGCCAAAAATCATTCTAATAAAAAGCTTATATTGCAAAACATAGTTTACAAACTAACACTATTAACATTATTACCATTTGTACAAAACCGTAGCCGGTCGTTAATCATAAAAGTTTCGCCAATTATTCATTATGTTTAAATGAAAAACAGTTTAAACTAAAATATTGTAGCTAGTTTAAAGTTTGTCGTGTGATTAAGTACTCATAAACTAGACGATATAAACTTTAGTTGTACAAAAAACTTTTAGTTTTAGTAAGAATCACTTTTTGATAATTTAAGCTAGCTAACTAAAAGTTTTTAATAACCCTTTTTCTAAAAAAATATATTTGTTATTATGAGTGCAATTGTTTATGATAATGTATTTAAAGATTGTAAATATCAAATTAGAATTTGCTTGCTGTCTAACAAATCTTACAAATTCTTGAAGTTTAATATAAAATGTTTCGTTTTTAGTAGTATTTTTAGTCGCTTTAACAACAATAACGCTTCGAAAACGGGTCCCCTATTTCATTTCGAAAGTTGATGATTCGATTTTCATTATATCGAACACGTTGTGTCGATAGTTCAGTTGTACGATGTCTTATTCCATCGATGCTTTATTGGTGCGGTGTAACGTTTGTGCGAAAAATCTTGTTGCGAAAAATCTTACAGCGACTTCTTATTAGTTCGTTAGTATAGCGGTTCGAAACGCCTACTGTTTCGTGATATTTAATTAATAACCTTTTTTGAATTATGGACTTTAAAGAAATACAATAAATACCATACATATTTTCACGTCTATTTTCCTAACATGAGAAAGATAGGTAACAAATTCATTCATTCCTTGGTTAGCTGTGGCGTGGGCCAAAGATAACTAGACGATATCACTAGATGATATCCTATACACTGCGTATGGTGTGCCTGGGGTTCTCGTTGCCCGCCTGCGGATGTTCTGTAGCGGAAGACTCTACCACCTGGCAGTCTGGTGGAGTCGAGGGAACGGGCTCTGCGTGCACTCACCCTGCCGCAGAGCAGGCAGTTGGAGGTCGTCATCTCCTCCTGTCACCGTTATTCTCGTAGCCCCGAAGACTGTTACGGTCATGTCTCTGACTTACGACGGGGGTCGAGGGCCTTGGCTTAACCGCCCGGACCGCGAGGAAGACAACCTCTATAAAAAATTACCTCCAACACCAAGTTCTTGTGCGTGGCGAAGGTACGAATGGCTGCGGAATAGTGTCAATTATAACTCGTGTTTGCAGTTATGGATGGCGTAGCAGAACTAGTTGACCCTCTGGTTGGGTTACGAATTATTATATATACTTGCCTAGGGACAGGGGGTAGCCCTAGGTGTACGTCGTAGATCCCCCATACTCATGAGAACCAAAATGGATGAACACAAATCAAACAAAAACCAAAAAGGAGAGGAAGGGAGAAGCGCGGTCGGACTCCAACACTGCGCTGGTTTCGAACTCAGGGAGCTTGGGTGTGAGTGACGGTAGAACCTCCCAACGATATGCGAATAATAAGCGCATATTGCAAAAAAGGTTATTAATTAAATATCACGGTAAAGTCGGCGTTTCGAACCGCTATACTAACGAACTAATAAGCAGTCGCTGTAAGATTTTCCGCAACAAGATTTTTCGTACAAACGTTACACCGCACCAATAAAGCATCGATGGAATAAGACATCGTACAACTGAACTATCGACACAACGTGTTCGATATAATAAAAATCGAATCATCAACTTTCGAAATGAAATAGGGGACCCTCGAAAACTGATATGTTTGACTGAGGCTCTTTTGATGAGAGAAGCACACAGACTTGAGTGAACCTATTCATACGTTGCAGGCATTTGTTAGCAATCGTTTAACTAAGCTGAAAAATAAATAAAAAATTATGAAGCCTAACGTCTTAAAAGTAAGGACAGGTTTTGCCTATCATTATTTCTGAAAAATCTTTTTAGATATGAATTTAATATTGCAGCGATTAATATTGCTCGCTCGCTTGCTATACTGTCACGAAATGGCACGATAAGCTACTTTCTTTGGACATTTTGTTTATAATCAATAAATAATTCTACTAGCTTTTGCCCGCGTGAATGTAGAACTTCCACCTACTATTTTACCCCTTAAGAGTGGGGGTAATTTAGAGGTCGAATTTCCAAAAATCGTTACCTAGTGGTTATCTACTCATAACAAAGAACACACCATCCAAGTCAATTCATGTATCTAATACTAAATACTTTATTTTAAACATCATTTTATACTCTCACACTTTTAGTGCATCTACCTCACAATTTCTCTGCACCACCTGAAGGTAGACTGGCAGAGAATGCCTGCGGCATTAAGTCCGCCTGTATACTACGTACTTAGTATTAAATAAATATCTAAGTCCAGCGGTCTAGGCTGTGCGTTGATGTACCCAGGCAAAGATAAACAAAAGCATATAGTAAGATTAATTTTGAAAGAAAACTACGGCCTAAACTGCGCCCCAAAACAACATTAACAATAATGATACTGACCCCTCGTAAATCCGACAGAAACAGAATTAAATCCCGTAATAAAGCTAAGACAAAGTTTGTAAATTCGTGGTCTGGAACCCACGGATCACAATTTAATACAACAGCGAGGTTCCGGACACAATGGTTGGTCCCGCCTTAACATAGTTTCTTAGAACCCGGACAAAAGTTCCTAAAGTTAAATAGTGCAAACTTGTACAATTTAACCGCAAGTCTGACGTTCATTGTACTTTCCCTGATAAAAAACAAAGTTACTGTAGTTAGTTTCATGTAAATCTTGGTCCTTTTTCCCCAAGTTTTCTGGTGATGGAATTAATTTGAGGCTCCGAGGATCGTTTCTGGTCCTTGTGGGAAAATATGGCGTATCGTTGCTTTATTGTGTATTTGTTTTCTGTTTTCCTTGTTCTTGTTTGTTGGAATTATTATATTTGTTGTGGTATAATATGAGTAGATTGCGTGATAGCGCTAAGATTAGATGAAATACTTATTTTTTGTATTTACTTTTCTAAGCTTTTAGAAAAACAGCTTATCTATGATGTGTGTAGCTATGTGGGTTCGAGTTCAGGTAAGTATCTATGTGATTTTTTCAAGTTTATCTTAGACATCACTGACACTCCGTGCCTCGAAAAGCTAGTAAAGTCGTTGTTCCTGGTTGTCATTCGTAGAACTATGACAATCGTTACGGGTAGTCAGCAGCCAGAAAATCTGACCAGTCTAGACATGTCAGTGCCACTGGCTCGTAGAGGTCTGATAGGCAGACGCTTCACATAAAACACTGGTATCCAGCTGCATGCAGTTAGGCTGTAAGAAGACCCCAACGTAGTTTGGAAAAAGGCTAGGATGGTGATGACACCAAGACTTCAAACATTACAATATTATATCGGTTGTTTACAAGACTTGATACTTAGACTTTCTGGTGATTAAGTAGGGCTTTATAGATTAGGAGTAGTAAAGCTCTTTGTGGAAGAGCATGACCGGGGAAGTGCTACCACCAAATCCCAATGATAGGGTTGTCAGTTACTGGGCGACATGATATCCCATGGCTAGACTGGTAAGACTTTCTGGCTTCCAACTGGGTAGTTGGAAGTGCGGACAGTCAAAGTTCCACAAACGACAACCAGGAACAACGGCTTTATGTGCTTTCCGAGGCCCGGTATGATAGTGATGTCCAAGATAAAATTAGAGTCCAAATTAATTATTAAAATTCACAGTTTTAAGTTTGAAGCTATGATGTAAGATTCGAAAATAACTCAGATCGATTTGTTTGCCTTTACGAGAACTGGGTCTTCAACGTAGACTGCCCCAACTTACAAATGAAGTAACTACCAAGTTTGACGGCTAGTTATACTAAAAATTAAAACGTATGTTCAAACACATGTACTTATAAGTAACACTGTCTGTTTTATAAAACTTTGTGCCTAATTTTATGCTAAGTTTAATACGACCCATACTACACCATAAAATTTAACTCAAGGCCAAAAGATTCACACACGAAAATGTAATTAACATAAGTACAAACAGCGACAAACGCCTTCAGGCTTAAAAGATAGCAGGAGAACAAAATGTACCAAGAATTGTTCGCGGTTTAATTTATTTTAATCTAAATCCAGCTTCCCTTAAACTCGGAGCTTATTATTGAGATACAGGATTTGTTCTCGACGAGAATATTTCAACTAAACACCATATAATTCCTGAAACTCTGCGTTATTATCGCATCAAATTCTAGGTTCTCTGCGGATTAAAATGAAAGGTAAATAGATATGGGATCTCATTATGTTTCTAATTAAAAGGGATAGCAGGATCTTCTCTCTTCTGTATTTGTTTCAGTATTATCTTAGTTATTTTTTTCACCTCCTCCACACTCACATTTCGTATAATAACAGAATTATTCATACTTTCCACGAACTGTTTTCTACGAAAATATTTTATACGTAAGTCTAGACAAACGTTGTTAATTACCTTACAACATGAATACTTTCACTTGAAATAGATATAATATAATTCTGAAAACTAAAACAAACAGCTCTGAAAGTAATTAAAACCACAGTTAATGAATCCACAAGGATCAAGAATAACAAAGAAAGGAGACAATTTTTTTTGTTCGGGGATTAGGCCCACCACAAATTGTGGCATTTATTAATGAAATGCACGTTAGTTTATTCCTTATAATCTCTAGATTACAGTGGCAATATTAGCAAAACTCTAAGTAACCGGAATACTGGGAAATACGACAGTCAAAACATGACTCTCATAATGACCTAAAATCTCACAAGAGCGATTATTTAATGAGTGAATAGGTTTCCTAGGTATTTTATGTTAGAATAGTGCACTTTCAATAATAATATAGGTGTAAATGACATAAAAACCTGGATTTGGTGTGATTTTTTTTCGATTATTCTTTTACTGTGGACGCCAATGCTTTTATAAGTAAAGTTGTTGCACATTTCGTTGAAATCGAGCTGTACAATTGTTACAACAGCTTTATATATTATGCACTGTATCTCCACAAGCCATTTTTCTAACATCTATTAAATAAAAATACGAAAAGAACACAAGAAGCACTTATCTGACTATCTAGAAAACTGTTGGAAACTATTAGGCTAAGTTTACATGACCGCGAGAAGCCGCGCGTCGCCGCGTGGTTGAGGCCCTGTCCAGGAAGGCGAATTCGCCGCGATTCGACTCGCGCGAATTCACTCGCAGGTAGGCAAGATACTAGGCACCAATACATCGCGTCCACAAGCATCGCGCGACTAATAAACTCGCGCGTCACTCGCGCGTAATGCGCGCGAGTCGAGATACTAGGGCCGCCTTGTTGCGTCCAGATTTCGCGCGAATTTCAGAGCGAGTGCACGTATAAAAGAGAAAGAGAAGGAAATACGACTCGCGCGTACGTACGCTCTATACGCGTAGACTCTGGACGCAACACTCGCGCGTATTACGCGCGGAAGAATCGCGGCGAATTCGCCCTCCTGGACAGGGTCTGAGGCGTTCGCATGATGATGTGCATACCAGTCCGGATGTCAATGTTGCTTGAGGAGGGGGCAATTTGCTTATGGATTTTATACCGAAGGCTGAGTCGTCGCAGAAAATGACAAAGACAATAAAAAAGCTTTCTTGCATCCTATTTTAAATGAAAGTCTTTCACTTAAAATAGGATGCAAGAATGCTTTTCAACGAACGTAGAACGCGCGGTAATGTCTACGATAATTGCTGCTTACTTTGGTCTTGTACCGCGCGGTTAGTGATACAGAGCGGTTTCGCGCGGTCGTATGAACTAAGCTTAATAATGTAGTCTGTCAGTGTCAAACTGATTGAAACTGTACCACAGAGCATTTACAACGGAATGTTAATTAGGTACGTTTCGTTTCACATAATATATTTAAATTCACGTTGAAATAAATGTAAAAACGCTCCTCAACATGCATTTTTCCGTAATAGTTTTTTACTATTATTTCATTATTCCCGTTAGATATCTATATAATTTTAGTGGGTTAGTTATAATAAGGTGATGACTTGTTTCATGCGTAAAATTATTAATAAACGTAACCGTTTAATAGTGGGACCAAAAAAAATTGTCTCCTTTATGATCTAAATCTTGAAACAAAAGCTAAATTACCCAAAAGAGCCGAATTTAAACGAGATAATAAAACTAATAAGAACGTCTCAAAGGAAAATAGAATATTATGAAAAGTTACATTCTTCAAAGGGCGATGTAAATTAATATTATAGACATTTTCGTTTCAATAGAGTATCACCACTCGAGGCCAAAAGGATCGAAGCACTTGAAATTTCTGAGATAGCTTATTCGTATTTATAATCTTAAGATGATGCCAGAGAAATTAATTTAGATGACTTTAACGGAAGGGTTAAGGCTATTGGAGATAATAAGCGTTCAGGAAATAAGCAATATTAGGTTGAACGTTTCTTGTAAGTGGAGAAGGATAATTTGGCAGTAATACTTTTGGGGAGTGACAATTAGTTAGGAAAGGAAGTTAAAGTAACTGCTGCTTATTGCCAATATATTGACAGAAAATTGTTTATTGAATTTGCACTTCGTTTTCTATTATTGTACCGCAATTAGTCAAAAATTATGTTACTGCACTAACAATTATTTTGACCATATTTCTTTTGGCAATTTTTAAGCGAATATTTTGATTTTGAATTTGTCATTGGCTTCTAGATACGGAGTTGTGAACTTTCGAAAACAAACATAGATTCACTAATCATTACTTTTATGTATGGCTGTCGTGTCTGACTCATCTATGTATCCTTCACAACTACATGTTTTATAACCATGATCCCATCACCATGATCTCTGGAGAGATTCCTGTGGATTTAACAGTAATATTCCATTTAAAAAATTAATGTTGTACCAATCTACGGAACAAAAGATCTTTTCGCAGAGAAATGCAAATCAGGCGTTATGAAAAATTACAAAACAAAAATGGAAGCAAAACAAAAGGGTTGTGGATGAATTAATTACTAATTAAGGTTCACCACGAAACCAGCATTTGCATGAAATAATAGAAATTGTTGAAAAATTAGGTACCGATGGAATGAACCGAGGGTTTGTGGACGCTGTAACTGTCATCATTATTTCGCTAAATTTAAATAAAATAATATGAAGACATTTAGATTAAGGAAAATAATATTTTGTCAACTGAATTTCGGATACAGCAGCCATTTTAATGAAGATTAGTCAACCCCGCTTTTTTGTCCCAATGCTGGATGAAAGGTTCTTCTTATTCAGGGAAGCCACAAATATTGTTCACAACGCTTACACAAGGTGGATAAACGATAAACGATTTCAAGCCGATATTAATTAGAAGTTCAGGTTTCCTCGTGGGTATGTTAGAGATGTTTTAGATAAACATAGAAAGTACATTTTTATGTATGAAAAGCCATATTGATACTTGCCCGGTTTCGAACTCATAAGAGTCGGCCAATCCAAATACGAAAGAGATATAAACAGTGCATAATTTTGTATAATATTGTGGGCATACTTCAGTAACAGCCCCCCTAGACAAGTGGCATTGTAGAATAGATAGCGAAAACGAATAGATTATCAAATGTATGGAGATGTCAAATTGTGTAGCGAAAGCTTATGTCAATTCCTTTTGGCTGGGCCCTCTGGTCTTAAAAAAAATCCAATATGTCCTATCTCACAGACGCTCTACTTCTTTTATTCTTAGTGATATTTCTGACGACTGGGGTAAAAGGCGCCAGACTAACTTTATTTGTCTTTAACCGACTCCTGGACAATCAGAAGTGTCGAGTCTGTAAATAGTTCATTGGCATAAATAGACATAGCTACTCACTTGACTTTGATATTGTGTTGTTGTCAGCGTTGACCCTTACACGTCAATATTAAACAGGGTTCTGTCAGCAGTGAATTCACAAATACAATTGAACGGAATCTTGTCCAAGAGATTGATGTATTTACAAGCATTGAAATCCGCAATACTGAGTTATAAATGGCTATGATGTTGTTGATAGACTTTGAGTACCTGCGTTTATAGTGGATTAAGTGTATTTGTTAAATTAGTACATATTATTTGTACTTTCCAAATTAACTCCACTGATATACTTTGTCTCAGAAGGCATTTTAAGTCGTTGAGATCTGCCCCCCCTAGACAAGTGGCATTGTAGAATAGATAGCGAATAAAAACGATTGTCAAATGTAAGGAGATGTCAAATTGTTTAGCGAAAGCTTATGTCAATTCCATTCATTTGACAATCTATTCGTTTTCGTTATCTATTCTACAATGCCACTCGGCTAGGCCCTCTGGTTGGTGTAACCTTTGACTATTGATGCGGACTGTGTGAAGCCAGAAAGTCTACCAGTAAGTCTACGGGGTATTCTGTTAGGTACCTAGAATGTATATCAGACCTTCACAACCCTAACTGGATTGCTAAAAACAATAAAAAAACCGAATTAAATGAAGTATATGTATCTTATAGGGTAATAAAGTGTAAACAACTTCAACCTGTACTTGTTATAAATTAAAATACATAGACTAATAAACACATAACCCTCCTTTGCGTCGCGCAGTTTTGCTGATATCGGTTGAAATGATAAAGGAAGGATGTAAAAATATTCTTGCGAAAGCTTTTTTGTAAGAAACGACAAAAGAAAAATATTTGTATAACAAAATAAACACTCAAGTATCAACAACAATCGGTTTTGTGAAGGTAAATGATTTATACAGCGAGGTAAACTTCTATCCCAAATTGATGTTACCCAGCTGGGAAAGAAACAATCAGACTTTTCCCCCACGAAGCAAACTTTCAAAATCCATCAGGCAGGATTACAACCTCCTAAAATATAGGTATTATATAAAATGAGGAGAAAAATCGAGAAGGCCTGAAAACATGGCCAGGAATAAAATACGAGTCAAGATTTTCAATTTATTAAAAGCAAACACAATTTCGCGGGCTTCGGCTCAAGTACGAAAACAATAGTTACTTGCCTCGAAAGAATTAGGTGTGGTGCAAAAGATGAGAGGGCAGCGATTTATTATGTAATACGAGTAGTTGATTGATACTTTCTCGGGTGATAGATCTGAACTAAAATATAAGACAAGAATTTTCCTTTCGAAAAGGTTTAGCAGCAAAAGCGTTACAGGCAGGCAGTCAGATGAACAAAAAGAACGACAGATTGACAAAGATACTTTTCTATTTATATATTATGAATATTACAATATTTAAAAACTAGATACAGTGTATTCATATACTGCGAGAAAAGAATAAACAGTAGATTATTTATTGACGATCGGCGAGTTTTCAGTTAAAATCTATCGTTATATTGAAAAATGCCATTTTAATGATATGATTATGTGATAAATAAACTAATGTGAATTGAGGTAAGCTCACATTTACTTCACCTAAATTCTACGAGAGAAAATATAAGAGAAATTCTAATAGACATAAAGATTACCATCACAATGGACAAAAATTATGTTCTATGAATGAACGTTGTAGACATTAACTATCTAAAGTTTTAACAAATTGTGGGAATAAAATGTATAATTTATACAAGTCAGATAATGAGGCAATTTCTGTTTCTTTCACAGGCAAAGTATTATCAATTATGGGTCTTTAATCTGACATTTCCATGTCTGGTCAAGAAATACTATTTAACTCAATCTATGATAATAAAGCCGTGTTTGTAATCAAAATTGATAACTCCAATCTATAAAGAGATAAGTGTACCATCTCATTTAGAGGTAATAAATTGTTATACGCAGAGATATACAAGTAGCGTTGCCAGGCGTCCGGACAAAGCCCGACATAGTCAGGCTTTTTAAGTACGTTTCGTAAGTCCAACGAAAGCACAAATCATGTATATAAAATGGTAAACTGACTGACTAATTGGTGATGTATCAACGCACAGCCCAAACCGCTGGTTCTAGAAACATGAAACTCGGAAGGTTTTGTGAAGAGAAGCTTCCCCTTCACAAAACCTTCTACTATCTACTAAGAAATAACTTTTAAAGTGTCCCTCTAGTTATCCCTCTAGGTTAGAGGGATAAAATAGTGGATAGAGGGTCAACACACGGCAAAACCGTGGGCGAAAGCTAGTAGATTATAAAGGCGAACTTAATATATTCATAAAGGATCAATGCTAGAACACTAGGTAATTGGTTGGACTATTGTATGTAACCTTAGGCACTCAATGACATCTTTCTAACTTTGAATTGCTTCTAAACTTGTAATAGAAAACACTTTGCGTAAGTAGAAATTAAAGCTAGGATTACACTCTTATCTGTACGTCTAGACGAGAGCCAATGCAGAATAGGTATGGTAGAATAGAATAGATTGTTAAATGTATGGGATTGACGCTAAGTAATTTGACATAATTATGTAGATCGTACCAAACTCTCTTCTACAATGCCATTTGTCTAGAGGTGCTGACCTGTCTTTGACTCAAAGAAGAATCAATGCATGAAAACATAAACATTGACTACTACCCTTGGTTTAGACGAAAAATTTCGTGACAAAAAATCTTATAGACCGAGAAGCGAGGGATTTATGACAAGTTTTAACAGACAAGTTTCAAAGGCTCTGAAAATATTTGTCTCAATTTGTGACGAATTGAAACCTTGACGAAGTAAGTCCGTTCCACCGTTTTGTCGTTTGAATGCTCCGACAATTTTGATTATAAGACCAAATTATTCTGAAGCCTCTCACAGTGCCAAATTGTTGTATTTATCTGTTCCTTTATATAAAGCACTAGACTCACTTATCTTCACGCTCTTTTTCAATTACTGGGTTGGCTGACATCCAAATAGAAACAGTACAACTAAGCAATTTATGTCTTAGTTTTTTATTTCTTTTTAAGTAAGTGCGATTGTTTTTCCCTTCTAGATATTTTTCTTTAAACTGTAATGAGATTAACAAAATAGTGACTATAACGAGTGAAGTTTCAATTGAATTCAACTCCTTATTAATGGCATTTGTGGAAAGGACACCACAATAATTCTGCCACGACCATGTTTATTTTACAATATCTCAATCGAAAAAAAGAATTATAACATAAATATCTGCAATAAGACTGCGAAGGTCTCCTCTTTGGGAAGTGACCTGACCCCGTCAGAGCCTCGTCAGTGAAGAATCAGCAGGATGTACCAAGTGCAGGTTGGCCTTAACCCCAGAGACGATGGTACGGCAACTTACACCTCAACGTTTCAATTGATGGACATACAAAATCCTACTTTGAAAATGACACACATAATATGACATAATGTTACACTTTCGAGAAACGTCATGAAGTAGCTCCTAATGATACTGGCCACTGCAGAGCTCTTATAACGTACCTATTATCTACGTCTTTGTTATCTATACCATCATTGTGTAGGCTTTTATTTCTACCGGCATCAGTGTTGGATAAAAGCTTTTGGCCACAGAACGTGATGTTTCGTCGCTTCCGCGGACAAGTGCCACCGGAGTGCACAAAGACTTAGTGCAACACAATGAAGTGTTTCTAACATATATTTTAAGTTTTATTTAAGTAACAATTTGATTTTAACTATTATATATGTCAGATTAAGCTTATATATATGCTTGTTGGCCGAATACTGAAACTTCATTTAATTTTAAGTCGATATGAGATCTTTTGCTGTCCTTACTTTACCACTTTAGAGTGACAAAGACAGCAACAGATTTGAAAGCGACTTAAGATAAAGTGAAGCTTGAGTATTTGGCCATATGCAGGCTGAATTAAATGGTATATTGAATACCATTTAATTCATTCATTCATTTACAATCTTTCGTCAAAATTGCTGTAAATTCAAAAGCCAATCTCTAATCCAATGTGTCAAAGTGACGTAAAGATGTTTTCAAAGATCTATTTACCGATCACGTACCAAATTAAGCTAACAGATCGCAGTTAACTTGCTGCCATACTAAAGATGTCGATTACGATGGACGTAAACGGCCTATTGACTACATAATGAATCGGGCTAGGAACATCTTATAACGGGCCCGTTGTCCTAACTCCCCTATTAAGTTGGCATAGCAGATTAGGTTTTAGTGTATTTATCACTTAATATTCAGTATTGGTTGTGCTTGAGTTAGTTACATCTATAATTTAATTAACTTCTTGGGAGTTGCCAATATTAGGAGCCAATTTTGTTAAACGATGTTTATCATTTTGAGGTGCGATATTGTCTTAACCTCAAAATCTCGTAATGTTTCAAATTCTACTGAATTTATTTTGAACAGTATGTCTTTACAAAAATTATCAGACGTTTTTTTTGCAATTAATTGTGTTGTTTCACTCATGGCTTATTTAAGTGCACTTGTATGAAACATAAGCCTGAGTAATAAACTTAATTATATCTACTAGATGCAATATCTACACATCGACAAATGGTATAACTTGACCTCATCAAGTAGCTATAATACAAATCTCAATGTCAATATAAATTTAAAAAATATAACACCAGCCTTTCAACTGCCAACCGACAGCCGGCAGTCGCGCTGCTGTTGTCTTTCTATTGTGTCTCGAATCACGTGTGTTTGAAGGTTTAAAATTAAAGGGTATTATTAGTAGCGGTTGGAAACGTTTTAAGCAGATTTCTGATTCAATTTCAATCTATCGCAACTAGCCAAACATTAACTTCCGAATTCAAAAAAATACTAAACATTAAATCTTCTCTGCCCTCATCTTAAGACTTGGACCCGTAAGTTCGTTTTTTCTTTGCATGCGCGTACCAACAGGCATCTGTTTGCACGGCACCGTATCATAATACGGTGTGTCGAACATTGATTTATTATTTTCAATTACGCGAAATTTTCGAGGAAGATCACTTTATCCAAAATTAGGGATATTATTGGAAACTCCAATTTATTTCTGGTGTTTGGTAAAATGATTGTTGGTTTTTCTGCGGTTTAAATTGTGCTTGTTTTAATAATTATATGGATCGTATAGTTTGTTTATTTTTTTCTTGCTCAATATCGGGGATAATTGTGGATGGTTTAATTTTATGAAAATGAGGATGGTGTTTTAATGCTCAATCTGTTTTAAGGATAAGCAGAAATTATTATCTGCAGCATTTATTTATATTTTAGTTTTTTGCATATTTCACTCGTCAAGCATAAGGGGCCGTCAGCTAACAGCATGTACTGTTCATCAAATTAAGGAATTGTTTAAAGAAATTTAAAAATTAAGAAAGTATCCTTTATTTTTAAAACCAAGAGTGTATTATTAATTAAACTTCTAACAAATAGACAACAAACGCTCTTTAATGTCGTAAAACCGTTTTTTGCTCTAGTTATTATTTCAAGTATTCGAATGTTTATTTTTCTCAAACACAAAATAATAGTCAGATTAAAATACATACCTTTAATTCCTGAGCTGACTTGGCACTGATATTTAGCATCATCATCCAAGGTCACGTCTCTGATGTCCAAGGAATAATCACCTGCGGATAAAAGGCCTAGTTAAAAAAAATAGAATAAAATAGATAGAAAAAGAAACAGCAGACACCTCGACATTGTCGACATGGCCCGTCAATTTTGTACAGACAGACCAAGTTATCTGTGAACTGAAGGAAGGCGACTCCGTCTATTCAGCGTTGCAAAGAGAAAGAGACAGAGAACACTCAAATGAAGTCAAATGTGGTTGCGGAATGTTTATAATAGTTACCGTGACCCTGGAACATAAAGGGCAATCGAAGGAACATGAGTGGGTTTTAGTCAGTAAGAGTCTGACACGCCCTTCCGCCGCACCCAGGACGGGAGCAGTCATTGGACGATTTCCCACTCACCAAAAAAAAAAAAAAAATTCAAATGTATGACTGAAATGTCATGTCAACCATAGTTCCAATTATAGCCATTTCACATGTAACTTGGTCTGCCTGTAAATATTATCTGTCACTTGTAGACAAATCATCAATCAATTGACATACTTCTACAAGATGTTAAAATACGGCCCGGATTGCTGCAGTATATTTCAACTGAATTGGCTATATGTTTTTAATAACTGAACCATACACCAAAAAGAAAAAAAAAGAAAATGTGTCGAATTTTCAGGGCTGGTAATTTGACCTAAATATTTTTTAAATATAATATATTATTTATATTTCGAAATTCAAATCAATGTCTGAGAGCATCTTATTTTGAAAAACTTACTTATGTTTTATTAAATATGTACTTAAAATGTAATCGCACAAGATAAAAAGAGAAAAATATTTTGAACAGTTTAATAATAAAAACTTACGTAGTTATAACGTCTAATTTCAATGTATTGAAAAAAAATATTAAAAGCAAATAAAAATAATACATTATTTCTTCAAAAAAGAACAATTCACGATACTAATATTAAAATACAAATAAAATCACGTAATTTCTAATATCAATGCTTCTTACTTCAGAGGATAAAACGGCCATATTTTTTTCTGAAATTACATTTTGTTTTAAAGGTAAACTTAAGGATATTTTATAAATCAATGCAAATAAATATAATTTTAATGTTTGTTTGAAATGTAAAAATAAGAGTATTTTTATTAAGTGCATATTATGGAAACATTGTTTTTGTCTGTCTGTAAGTACGTTTTAGTTAACCTCACATACGGCTGGACCAATTTTGTTAAAATTTCCTTTAGCATAGCTGATATCTTAGAGAGTAACTTGGCTACATAATTATATTTAGGGCTTACACTATTATACGCTGGTGAAGTTGACAGAAACTTTCCATTCGATTATCTAGAACATTTATTATGTACCTGTACGTATAACTATAAATTATTACAGATACATAAATAATAATGATTATGAATGAACTAAAAGGTCAAACTATTACCTAATAAAACCTTGGGTTTAGTAAGAATGAAGTATCCAATATAATTCGTAATCTATTATGTATATTCAAGCGAGTAGTACAATATAAAATTATTATATTTTTATCACTCACGTCTATAAATTCGCTTTTTTTGAAAGAACAGCTGTTGTAGTATTATTACCTACCTACCTTAAATGAAAATTTCTTCAAATTCATTCACTCTTTTTTTTAATAACTTGGAATTACATTGTTGGTTCAATAAAAGAAAGTAAAGTTTCTTACATTTCCAACTTCGACTACAAAATAATATTTTTTTGATCAGAAAATCTTTCCACTATAAACGTTCAATACTGGCTTCAGTATAAATTTATTTTTAGCTCAACTAATATTTTGTATTGACCAAAAAACATGGTTTAAACTTATGAGGAACAGACTGTATAGTTTATCCTCCATTGAAAATGGAAGATCCCCCAACCAGACGGATGTTTTGTCTGGTGGGCTACTGCCCAAAGATTCTAGTCAGGATTTTGTATATATGCTAACGTCGCGTGGAACAATATATCGCTATGTAGGATGTCAGTTGTAGTTCTAATGTTTGGCAATAAATTGCCATAATAGTAACGTACGCATACCGTCAAATCGATATGCGGGACAATAAAATCAAAAATCTCGATCAATCTGCGTTTGAACAACTATCAATCACGAATCACGACACAATACTCTTCGTATTGTCACAAAAAATTCGTATGTATACTGTCTATCTAAAACTTTCCCAAAAGCCAAAATTTTCCAGCGACCTAAAATTATTTTAACACATAATAAAATGACAAATAACAAGTCTGAACATAATCATGTAAAGGGCAAGTTTTATGTTAATCCGAGGATCCCTAATAAGTATGAGTTATTACAGCTCCTCACAAGACATGTTTACGAAAGCAAAAAAGGTTCTCTGGGAGATAATATTCACATTAATTACATTAAGAGCGTGAATAACGAAGATTGTGTAAGTAAAGAAGGTTTATGAAAAACAGACGTTCATAAAGTGGGTAGTGCCAAGTTAGTAATTACATTACGCTTTAATTAAAATTAGAATTAGGCGATTTTGGTGTTTTATAGTTATTTTAATATTTTTCTTATTTAATGGCTGCAGAGGGATTTGATCCTAAAAAATATTATGGGCAAAATCTAACACGGCAGAAGCGTCATAAAATGTACCGTTCAGGTAGATTTTATAGCTTTTTAGTTGAGCTAGGCTTTTGTGTAAGCCGGCCTTAAAATTATAAACCAAATTGGAGCATTAAAGCTAGAAAATTCAATCTCGTAAAGAACAAAGATAGTCAAAAGTTTATAAAGGAGATATTAAATGAAAAAGATTTTAACACCGATGAAAATCAATTCGAAATTTCTAGCACATTGTACTATCATTGAATAAACTAATAGAATAGTTCAATAGATAGCTAATTCAAACTGAATGCAGCGTCAGCGTATAATATCTAAGGTCTGTCAGCTGCTTTAGAATCCGAAAGCGAGCAAATGGTTGAATTCAAATGGATCTTCGATTGGCTTGAAAGCCGAAGATAATTCACATTGAATTATCTTGAATTCAACCTGACGAAATGTTTAGCTTTTAATGTTCGAGAGATGAATTCTCCTTTAGAATTTGGCTTTGCTATAGAACTGTAAGTGTTTGAATATTCGAAATCACTTATCTTCAAAGTAGCAGTTACTTGTTTCGTAATATAAACTTTAATTTCATTAAAGGATTGAGTATAATTCTCTTGCATAATCTACACCTAGTCGTGTATTCTGTTTGTTGTCTCAGTTGGTCGGTCTACTGATTTATGTACTGAAAAACGATTTATTCTTTAGCTTTAGTCACAAAATGTTTTCCCATAGACATTTGTTGTGGGTTAACGAGTTGCAACTACAAAAAGCCACAAACAGTTGCGGCCACTAGCAGTTTGTGGTGGCGTTAATAGCTTTTGTTCACAACAAACTGATCTTGGCGACACTTTATCCATTAAAGGGTTTCTAATTTGAAGAATCTTTTTGTATACGGTTTTAACAGATTAGTACAAACTTTAACTTCATGATTTTAGTCTTTCAGTGCAAAAGAATTTTGCAGTATGTAAAATAATTTTGTGATTTTGCAATAACTATACTGTACGTACAATATTCCTAATGCCATTAAGATTGAGGAGCATGGGGTTTAGATAAGAACACTCATATAAACAGAGATATTAAGAAGCCACTATTAATACAAAAAAAATGAACAATTGCTAATTACTCTTAAACGTCAAACAGAATCCACATATTGAAAAATAAATTAAAAATTTAAAGATTTAAATCAATACGAATGGCCTAAAGTTTTTAACGTAAAATAAACAAAACTCAAGAAACTTAGCAATCCCAAAAAATTCCATAACAAAATTTAAAAAATGATAAGAAACTATTTACATACCTTCTTCATCACTTCCAATCATCTTATATCGGTCGTAGCCGCTCAGTTCTCGATGAAGGCCGAGACCAAAGTCGTCCTTCGTCCATTGCAGCTGTCCCGCTTTGTTCTCCACTCGGCATGGTAACGTCACTCGAGATCCGACTACTGCTGTCTGTTGATAAAAGAATAGAGGGTATTGTAAAATGTAATTCTGAGGCACTATAGAATTGCATCGGCCACACTGTGGTTCACAATGTTATAATGATGTCATCCACATACACAATAATGATCTAATGTTTTTTTTACCAAATTAACTAAAAAAGATGAAACTGCTAACTTGCAAATAGAAACAAATATAAAGAAGGTGAGAGAAAGAACTTTTATTATGCCTGTAAAATTTGCTGCAGATAAAATACTGAAAGATTGGTTTTATAGTTCAACTTGGTGATATCCTAATAACACATCTCACCTTATAAATAAACCAAACTATAGAAGCAAACAAACTTGATACTGAATAATTAAGCAAATATTTAACCTTAGACACTAAACATGATTACGAACATAAATTCTAAAGCAAATAACGTGAAATTTATTTTGGCCCAAATTAATCTGTGCTAGTTGAAAGGCTCGCCTTTGGTCCCTACTTAGAAACTAACCTAATAAACATTTTATGCTGTGCAATAATTAAATAGATTGTTAGTCTAAGTTATTGCTTGGCTGTAAATGGATTCTTGGAATTTGGATTTTAGGATTAGTCTTAAGGGAATTTTCGGGTAACAAAACATTAGATTCGATCGTTTCTTATCTTATTATGAAGTAATCTATGTCTGGAACTTTTATTTTGTGTTAGTGTAATATAAACGTTATTTAATGGAGTTGTGCTCAGATAATTGGATTTGTTATTTGGTTAGACACCTGCTATCTAATAATACTGTAGATTGATGTAAAAGATAATCAATAGGTGTTTAAAGAGAATAGCAATCTGCGCTAATATAATAAAGAGGTAAAGTTTGTTTTGGGAGGTAATTTCTGAAAGTCTTTGTCCGAATTATAAAAATCGAGATACAGGAGAGAAGCAATAATTAACAACGCGGGTGAAACTGGACAGCTAGTTTTGCCTATTGATTAGTTGGGACTACTCAAACGACCAATTTACGTCATGTTTCTCAGTATTTAAATTTTAACCGAGTTAAATTTTAAATGTATAAATTTACCTTTTGTCTATCAGAAACAGCCTTTGCTTGAGACAATATAAAATCTGATATCATTATTATTATATTAATATACGTTAAATATATTAAGCAAAATCACTTTCAAACCTGCCCTTTATAGAAAAAAGGTGAGAAAAAGTGTTCCACACAAATATTTTTCTTAATTGAGACAAATTCAACAAAAAAAAAACATCTCTACAACCATTTGAAATTCTCCTTCCTCCTCTTTTTACTCGCGACTAATGACATGTGTCCATTTCAGAGTGGCAACGGTAATTTTCGTCGCATTTCCTGTTTCTACTGCATCCGTGTCGCTATCGGTGTGGTCTTAATCTTGTCCTTTGTTGTGGCTTTAAAACCATGGATAGGCCAACCCTTTTTTTATTAAGAGCTTTGTAATTTACTTTTACTAAAGTGCCTATTATAATTTTTTTGAAAGAAATGGAGCAGATCTCATGATATTGAGATTGTATGCAACAAATAAGTGGGTCTAGTGACCTGTAGTATGACTTTTACCTAACCTATTTCAGACAGCTCTTTTATATCGCTTCAAAAATAATTATTCCTGTTCAGGTTCTATACAAATACAATATCTCTTTAGGTTTGTAATGCAAGTTATAGAAAGATAAAGTTAAGTTATAGTAGCAAATATAAAACAAAAAGATTACCTGATCCTGAGGCTCCATAGCAAACTTCTGCTCCTGATAACCACCGCACACACCAAAAACACCAAATAACACTATACACAGCGCAAACACTTTCACATTTTGAGTCCGTAACAACAGAAATAATGGTGATACTCCCCTACTAGTGAGTCTTACTCTAAAACTAACTTTCAACATCATTTTAACCACACTACACACGAAATTATTATCCGTCTGCCAACATAACAAGGATATCCGGGTTTTATTTTTAGGCATTCACATTTTAACGGAAGCTTCAGTTTCCCCTACGTGAACGTTCTATTTTTGAAATACACGGTTTTGGTGTGAATGCCATAGCTTTATTTTTAAACGCTTTTTAGCTCTATGATTTATTAGTCTTCGAATTTTAAAAGCGGCCGCTGATGTCTCGTATCTGTAACAAATAGAAATGGCTAAGTTAATAATTTTAATGTAGGTTGATGAAAGTTGGGTGTCGAACGTTTATGGTTAAGTAAGGGTAGTCGTGTGTTGTCACTTAGTTTTTGACAGGCGTTTTATTTATGTTTTTGGGTGTGTATTTTGAGATGGATATTTAAAATTGGCACAAAGAAATCTGATTTTTTTTCACGCATATAACGAAGTAACGCCTTAAGGCTACTAGTCTCCAAAATTACTGTAATGTTTAAGAGTGAATACTTCATTCGGTTCTATTCTATGCCTTTTGATGTTTAGGAGTATGTAAATTTTTTTTGTTCAATAGTACAGTTTTCTTGCAATTTGCTCTCGCGAATATATATAAGTATAATAAGCTTTCTTGCCTCTTACATTCTCCTCAATTATGCCCGCTTTAATAGGGCCTTTGGTTACTAATCCGCTGCTAAGGTTCTTGGAAGCAATCTAATGGAGCTTATGCTATTATGATGTAAAAGCTATATTATTGAAAAGATTTAATAATCCTGTTAGGTATGTTTAAATATTATTCGTCGTTTTTGTGTAAAATAATAACATTCACCCATACATACGTACATCCTTAAAAAATTGGTCTTTTTTTAAGATGCCATAGTCGCAATAATATGTAACACTTTGCTCATTGTCATAACCACGCAACTCTCAGTGTAGCCCAAGTCTTAGTTTAAACAATAAAAACAAAAATAATAAATTACTAAGACAACAGAAAAATCAGACTAACTTCCAACTATGAAATAAAACTAGGCTATACTTTCGAAACTACTTTTTTTTTAATTCTAGAAAAGGTTTCTGAGACACAAACTAATTTCTCGTCAGTTTGCCAACTACAGAAAGAAAGAAAGCTTGAAAAAGAAAAGAAAGAAAACTTGTTTCTTTAATTACTTTGTTCACACGCATTACAATGTTGTACGTTGTTTTCTTCAATTTGTAAGTTGTTCAGTTTATCATAATTTACATATTACTAGCTTTTGCCCGCGGCTTCACTCGCGTTAGAAAGAGACAAAAAGTAGCCTATGTTACTCTCCATCCCTTCAACTATCTCCATTTAAAAAAATCACGTCAATTCGTCGCTCCGTTTTGCCGTGAAAGAAAGACAGACAGACAGACACACTTTCCCATTTATAATATTAGTATGTATGAACAAGCACAAAAAATACACTGTATTTTATATTAATAATCGCTAGTTTTCTCTCTTGGCTTCGCCCGCATGGATTTCAAAACTTTCGCTTTGCAGTACAAATAGCGATTCATAAAGCTTTTCCTTCGATCTAAATAAAAATCATGAGCTATCAAAGTATTTTCGATGGAAAAAACACCGATTTACGTTATCCATACTAATATTATAAATGTGAAAGGGTGTGTTTGTTTGTTGTGAATTGACGTGATTTTTTAAGTGGAGATATTTGAAGGGATGGAGAGTAACATGGGAGCGTTACTTTTTGTATCTTTTTAACGTGAGCGAAGCCGCGGGCAAATGCTAGTTTAAAAATTCGTTAGACTCATGGCTGACTCATGGTCACTCAACAAAATACTTAAAAAAGTATTTCTGAATGTTCAAATCTGTCATCAGCAGGTTTAAAGGAATCGTTTAAATGCTGAAATCAGGAGCTCACTCGCATTGGTCTTGTACTATTCATACCACTTTAAATACTGCTATTTTGAACCTATTACAAAGTAAAATTGAGACATGAAACATCCATTTGAATGTGAAATATTTAATTTGTTATGATTGTTTTTTTTTTTAGAATTTGTGAATGTACAAAGTATGTAAGTATCGACGCCCACGTCTTTAACTGCTTAACTTGTAAACGTTACGATACAAACCCACAAGGTTTAAAAAATTGTTTGTACTTAAGTACTATTTAAGATTATCATCGATAGCCCTGGCTATTTTCTTAACCAATTTAAGAAAATATCGTGATGATACTTGTACACGGTTCGTGCGACGGTGGTCTTTTCGGTTTGGAGAAATGAAAGACTGTTTCGCGCTCTCGAGTAACTGTATAACATTACTCCACAATATATACAAATTGGTGCCGATTCTCTTGTGCACAAACTAACGTAAATTTAAGTTTAGTGCACTCTCTCTTTCCGTTAATTTAAGAAAAGGACAGAAGATCAAATATTAGTTTATTCCTGTCAAATTTAGACACTCCATAGATAATTTAGACGCAATTTAAAAACATGGCGTCTAAATATACGTCAATTTTCATCAGGCGCTGTCTAATTTGACAGGATTAAACTAAAATGTATTTTCTGTCCTTTTCTTTATGAAATGGAAAGAGAAAGATCCACTTAAGTTAAATTTACGTTAGTTTGTGCATAAGAGAATCGGCACCATTACCGTGCTAACAGAATCTAACACAATCTCTAAAAAAAACTAAAATTCGTATTCGATGTAACGAAACCTTAGCGCGATCTAATTTGACCCCAACGCCATCTAGGGAAGTAAAAGTTAAACTTTTGTCATCGACTTATTTGATCGCGCTACGGTTCCGTTGAACACCGTAAACAATACCTTATAATCAACTAGTGTCTTATCCTATTTTCTTACCGTAGTTGCAAATTGTGTATAGGAACATCCCTTCCTCTTGAAGCAGTCAGTATATCAATTGATAAAAACTGCATTATTATGAGAGACAGACAAGAAAGTGATCCTATTAGGGTTCCTTTACCATTGAAACTACAGAACCCTACAACAAACGAGTCCAAACAAATTGTTATTAACAGCACTTCACAACAAAAACCGGTCTAAACTATTAGTATTCGCTTCGAGTCTAAGCTAATCATGCCTATAATAACTGGTAGGCTAGTCTAATATCTAGATTTATTCATAATTACGTCGATTGCTCTGATTCCCATAGGCCTGGTATTTGAAATGGTGTTATTAAAGATATTTTTGAATAACTTGTCGCGGGGATGAGAAAATCAAGTCGTTTGGTCGTTTTCCCTGAGGCAAATTCTTGTAATGTTAGTGGTTTTGAAAAAGTTTTTTTTTATGTGTTTGGTTGCGATAGCAAAATGTGAGACCTACCCCCGACCTACCTATTTTTTTTTTCATTTTAACTTTAAAAACAGCCACTTTTATTAAATATATAAGTACTTAGCAGTTTACGCGGTCAAAGCGAGATGTAATATTTGATATCATGATAGTTTTCATATTGAAAATAATATACTTGTTACAAATAATATCATGAAACTATCAAACTTTATCTATTAAAATTTTAGCTGACTGCCGCGCTGCTATTGTCTTTCTACTGTGTCTCGAACACTTGTGTTTGAAGGCTTAAATCAACAGTACTTAACAATATTACAAATGCGAAAGTCGGTGCCTTTTGACACTTTTTAATGGACGCTGATATTATAGTAGGTTAAGCATATATCAGAGTAAATGCACACTTTTTCAGTAGCTTTCAATCTTGTCCTTTAATAATAAAATTGTTAAAGCCCAAAGTTGAAAATTTGAAATCAACATTCGTGCAGACCAATTCGATTTCAAAAACTAGTCCTATAAGTACATTTTTTGTAAATGCATCTTATTTTACTTCTACTTTTCCCATAGCCACAGAAAAAACTTACTCGTATAAAAGTCGAATTCAATTACTAATAACACAAAATATGTGCTTTCAATTATCGTAAATTCAAAACCAATGAAATTTTTGTTTTGTTTGAAAGAATTTCAATTAAAACGTTGCCGCGTTTTTATGTTAATTGAACTTATTGTTTAATGAAACTTAAATATCGATATTTATCAATTAAAGTGAATGTAACTTTGAGCATTATTAAGTTTTTAATGTTTTATGAAGTTACTTCATAAGTTTTGGTGTTAATAACGTTTTAAATGTAGGTTTGTGTGGGAAAAGAGTTGTGTGTAGAAATTAATAATGTTACCATCCATTATAACTTATGCTTACATCCAGAAATTATTTCTAACAAAAACAAGCAATCTAATATAACGATACAAGATTTGACGGGCCTATTGGCCTGCTAAGCCGGAGGTTGTGGGTTCGATTCCTTTCCAGGACAAACATTGTGTGATTAGTATGATTGTTTGTTCTATGCTGGGTGTAATATATATCTATAATTTGTCAATCAATTGTTTGGTTACTACAGTCCAAAGTCTGTTTAGTTTGAAGGTATATAGCCGGGTGTAAGTTGTTCCAGAATGTTTATTATTAATTTTACGGTATGAGGAACAGAGTGAAAAGTTCTTGATCCTTCATTAAAATGGGAATTTCCGAACAGAAAGGTATTACATCAGTTATTGTGCGGCTTTTGAAGTAAGCTTATGTCGCGTCATACTCTGATAGCGCGATGTATTTCCAGTTATATGTGGAGATATTTGTCGCTTTTAAGATTTAAAAATCTCTAAATATCGCTGAATTAAATATATATCAACTTATACACAGAACTGGTTTTAAAACATCTTTCTTTTTTACCAAGGGCTTAAATGGCCTGATATTTGTTATTTTACCATTCCATTTACTTTTTCATTTGACGGGCCTGTTGGCCTAGTGGTTAGTGACCCTGACTGCTAAGCTGGAGGTCGTGGGTTCGATTCCCACCCAGGACAAACTTTGTGTGATGAGCATGATTGTTTGTTCTGTGTCTGGATGTTATTTATCTATAATATGTATGTATTTATAAATTATATAAGTATGTTTATCAGTTGTCTGGTCACCACAGTACAAGCTCTGCTTAGTTTGGGATCAGATGACCGTGTGTGAGTGGTCCAAGGATATATATATTTATTTATTCACCTTTACCTACGATTTTAAATAGTGTAACGTTATGCGTTAGGTAGGGCTAGCGGTGGTGGATGTAAATAAAAAAATTATGGAAATACGTTACAAATTTATTTAAAATTAGAAAAGCCGGTGAGCCGGGATGAGTCGGATAGATATCGATATCGCGTTAAGTTAAACCGCCTATGGAACACTACTGTCCTGCAGATCCTATAGGCGTAGGTAGCGGAGACTGGAGGTAGGCCAGGGTCCCGTAGCGCGTTGCAGGGTTGTCCAGCCACTCCCCTGAACACGGCGGTGGAAAGCAGTAGTAACCGCTCCTGGACCTCTAGTCGCTTGCGCAGCACGGGTAGACGCGCCGGTGGTGAAGGTAAAGGTGTTCTTGGAATCGTAGTCGTCCGCTGAGCAGCGCGGGTAGACGCGCCGGTGGTGAAGGTAAAGGTGTTGGTAGAACCCTGGAATGCAGTCGGGGTGATCCGGTTAGATGGTGTCCGGTCACACACTCCCGACTGCCCATCCCGACCACCATAGACCCAGAGGTCCACGCAGACAGCAGCGAGCTGGCCTCCGTTGGTTATCGAGATGAAGCAGTCTAGGGGCGCGTTACAATAAAAAGGCTTGGAGAGACAAAGGATGGATGATATCCAAATATGTGGGTGGATGAAGAAAAGTTAAGTGTAATTTTCTGCATCCACATTTAAAAGTACACTATAATAGAATTTGATATCTTCCACTAGATATAATAGGTAGCAAGCTGTAGGCTGTATTACAGATTGTTTAAAACAATATTTAAAACAAGAGAATAGATAGGTAGGTACTAATACAGTTAACGGTTATCGTTATGAAAATTTAGAATGATAGGCAGTAGGTAGCTATCTAAGTTAGCCGTCGTATCCAGAACATTCATAGCACAACAACTAATTTAATCGTTACTATTTAAATTAACAAAGCCCGCTGGAAATAACACAAGTAGATATATGCGGCAAAATAGCAGTTAAAATAGTTGGATTTGCAACACTCACCCGTCTGGGGTTTTTCACAACACTGATTTTAATTAGAAATATATTATAAAATAGATTATAAAATTAATAGACTTTAGTCGTCCTATTTTTTATAATGAGGTAACAGCGTGAAGATGTTTAGTACAAGGTGCTCGGTCGTCTGTATCCGTAGAATGACGCTGCAATGGCTTATAAACGAGGTTTTTCGAAGATTCTGGAACTAATTAAGCGCAGCCAATCACGTACGATTGTCATGTGGTGTCTACGCCCCTATTATGTTGCCATAGCAACTTCTCCATATCCACTTTATTTTAATGTTGCCAGTTATTTCTGATTATGTTTATGAGTAAATTAAATGTTTGTTTATTTTAAGAGCAGAATTAACGTGCAACGTTACAATAGACTTGCTTAGGAATAAGCAACCATATTCAATTTTCCGTCGAACTAGCCGCCTGCGTGATTTCAAAAGTGCCTTCTTGCTTTTAATAGAAGCCCATTCTACAAAATTGTTTTGTATCAAGTAGCTGTTCATTAATGGGCGCTCCTACTCCATTTAACCCAACACAACCAGTTTTAACTTTAACTGTCATCAAAGTTAAGCACACATCCGATTTGACCGATCCAACACTGATAACTCAACTCAAGTCATATCTCTGGACATTTGCATATCAGTCCCTATCATTACGCTATAGTCTTATTAGATATCGGGCCACGGAATAGATAGACACAGAAGTCTAACGGCCACACAGCACATACGACTCAGACAGCAGTTTAAAATTAAAAGTAATTATGTCTATAAGTGATTTTAGTATAACTACTACTAGCATAATAAACAGTTCAATTTCATCGCACGTATGTATAGTGATTTCAAATAGTAGAATTATCTTCTATTTAGATCAATGGCTCTCTTTAGGTCATAGCTCATTACAGCCACACGGCAGTCACTCCGCACCGACTCGTCTTATAACCGAGGCGATCCGGTGACGCTACGAAGTTGATATAGTGAGCGCATGCCCATACAAGTCTATATAAAGAATACTAGCCGCAGGAGGCGAGTCAGTGCGGAGTGGCTGCCGGGTGGCTGTAATTAGCTATGACCTTTATTGTTACCGCTTTTTCATTTGCGTGTCACATTTCATGGAGCTTTGGTAACTAACGTATGAAGACTACCAATGAGTGTAACAGACTATAAGCGACTAGTCTAACAAAATGTATCATTGCTTTATTAAAGCATGTTAACCTTTCAACGACCAAGCTACAGCCAGCTGTCGGGCTGCTGTTGTCTTTCTATTGTGTCTCGAATCACGTGTGTTCAAAGGTTTAGTATGAAATGAAACATCTTTCTTTCGAATACTTTTTTTTTTGGGTGAGTGGGAAATCATCAAGTGACTGCTCCCGTCCTGGGTGCAGCGGGAGGGCGTGTCAGACTTTTACTGACTAAAACCCTCTCATGTTCCTTCGGTTGCCCTTTATGTTCCAGGGTCACGGTAACTATTATAAACATTCCGCAACCCCTCTTTCGAATACTTCGAAGGTCATGTGCGCTTTGGGTATTGTCTATGTATCTGTGACTTTAATCACAAGATTCTCGAAAATTACAACTTTAATTTCACAATAGTAACATATTTAAGTTACCAGAGTACAGCAAATTTTCGCGTTATAGCGATAGTGTCGTCAAAGCATTATGAAGCTAACCTTCTGTAAGCTATCTACTCCATGATCAAACGAAATATATCGTTTCAATAAAAACTAATGTTTCAGATACCACTACCTAATTAGTAACCGAATCATCAGTATCTTTGAACTAAAGAAGGTTATTTGACCTATTATCGTGACCATTTAAATTTATTACTGATAAGCAAATTGAAGTGGATTATAGAGATAAGATTTCGAATTAACTAATTTCTATCATTATTCGATTGGTTTGACTCTCACGGTTCCACGTGTTCCGTATTAAATTTTTTAGTGACTTTTAAGTATATTGATAAAGAGATTTTATTCTATTTAGTTGCTTTTTTATTTAGTTTTAAGTTAGTAAGTGGATTGTAATTGAACACCGTTTTTTGGGAGTTTAATGTTTATTTTTATAAGTTTTAATTTTCTCGTTGAAATAAATAGTAGTTATTAATTTTTAACTAGCTTTTAATAACAGCTTCTTTTCCGTCTTTACATAAAAAGGTTGGAATATTATAGAAACTTTCATTTCTTAGTTTATATTTCGATTTTTCCGAAATGGTTATATAGTGTTAAAGAAACTCGCATGCAATCTTTCGCGACCTCCTACAGCTTGGCCTCGATACATCTAAATCTTTTAGGGACAAATTAATTTAATGTCACATTTTCGCAAAATTTTACTTGGTCTGAGGCTATTTATAGGCTATCGTTGCACACCGATAATTAGAATAGAAGATAACTTTTAAATCGTAATTGGTTATAGAGATTATGTTTGCTAGTTTATTAATAAGCACCGTTTTTAAGTGAACATTTTGGTAACAATTTTTGGAAACGTTGAAATAACGATAGAAGTAACCCAAAATACAAACACTTACCAACGAAAAAAAGCACAACTATTCCACAATTTCTAAAACACAAAAATTAACCTTGTGACTGCAGACGTATACCGGCGATGTGTCCAGTCAACCCGTGCGGCGCGACTGTCCCAGCATTTGAATATTCGTCTACTGTGGGTATTTTTAACCTACCCCCTCGGAAGTTCAGTCTGGCTCGGAACTGAGTCATAGAGGGTGCCACAATTCACTGATCTCCGGTCGTGTAATTAATTAATTGTTTCTGTTGTTCTTGTGTTAAAAATAGGACTTTAATGCAGACGGTTGAAATAAAAAAAAGTCTGTACGTGTTTCTACAGTTGCTTGTGATTATAGGAATGGGTTGGTTAGTATGAAAATAAAGGGTATTTAGATTTTTAAATTTGGAGTTCTTCATATGGGTATTTATTAATAAACCTGCCCAGCTTTGCCTAAAATAAATCTTTGATTGGCTTTTCTCTAGTATAATACGTATGATATAATATAATATATATGTCACAAAACAAATATAACTGTTGTTTTTTATTGATATTTAATATTATAACATTTAATTTAATTTTACATAACTGACAAGAAAAAATCTTATCCAAAACTAACTACTAAAATTAAAATACAATTAAAACTCACGACAGTTCGAGTTTTGTAAATAGAACACTTAAACGGATTTAAAATCAATTTCAATTAAAATAGTTTCACCAAAATTGAACTTTCAACAACACATTAAACGCATTTTCTAAATTTAAATCAGTCTTAAGACTTTATAACGCATATTATGTAAAGTGAGAAGAAAAATATATTAAGACATTAACTGCAAATGATGTGAGCAAACTGAAAGCTTTAGTTAATTTTGAATTCATTCAATTCAATGGCTCCATTGAGTTAATTCATGAATGCCTAATTTTGAACATAGAAAACAAGATGTTTTTGAAAATGGAACCTTAACGGTTAATCAGACAGCACTGAGAAAGACGCCATTCCAGGTTTGAATTTAGAATTTGTTCTAAATTTAAACTCTGCTTCGCTATTGGCTGTCCGGAAATGGACTGCATTCTCGGTACCGATAGATACAAGTTTCGACATGATCAAAGTTTTTTAGAGAGTGCTCGAGAAAAAATAGGATGCTGTTGTAGCTTTTATTTGTTTGTTACTTTTCAAGATTTATTTTGTACGTGTGTTACGCTTCAATGTAACAAAAAATGGTCAAAGTGTAACAACGGTAAGAAAACAAGGAGAAACTCATTATGTGTAACTAATTTCTTTACTTTACACAAAGAGAATTTTGAAAGTAGACAAACGCCATTTATCGACAAAAGAGTTGGTATTCAAATCAGAATGGCATACAATTGGTTTTTCCTACTTATTGTGGATGAATCACAGTTTAAAAAAGCAATAAAATAAATGTCTGTCTTTTGACACTTTTCAAATATTACGGATGAGAGGAGATCAAGTAGCTTTCGTTCCATTTAAAATTTATTAGAATTGAATGCCAATTCCAGCTGTTTTAAATGACAAAAAATGAATTCATTTTTTTTAACTAGTCAAAAAACTGTAAGCCACTGTGTCGAAAGTATTTTTCTGATTATAAATAAAAAAGGGTTAAAACAAAAAACAGATTTAAACAAAAACAAACAAAACCAACTAAATAAAGCATTTTCACAACAGAACACTTATTCTAAATAACAACAAAAACGATATTTCAGCTAACGATCGTTTTAAAATATAACATCATTCTAATGATAATGATATGTGATTACCGCCACCTATGAATAAATTCTGCAATACTAAAGACCTTGCTGATGCGTTCCCATTTCATAGACGAATAATGATTGATCTAACAAGACTGTAATTACATCGAATCCCATCGAAGTATTTCAAATAAGAACACAGCAACGGAACTCTTCAGCAGTAATATGACAAGGACGGAGGTAAGTCCTAAAAAACCGGTATAAAATCGAAAACTATCATCTAACCCTAAAATGCACAGGGTTTTATGCGCCCAGTAATCAAATATTCTGATTACTGTGAGCCTTGATACTGACCGAACAAATATTTTTCTGACATCATTAACAAAGCATTAATGTCAGTATACATCAAAAAAGTGTTCATGAAAGACGTATAATTAACGAAACTAAACCGCTGATCACAATGTATTGAGCTTTATAGCCACTGTTGTTCCTGATCCATATAGATTATTTGTATGACCTTTGACCTTTAGTAACCTTGGTATGATTATCAGATAATTATAGTTTGTTGCGTAAGTAAGGTTCGGAGTCAATAAATTGGAAATTATACGGTGTGGTGTGGTCGTGGTAGTTGGCTCTACGATGAGGGAACAAAAATATTGTTATGAGCACGAACAATGGTACGAAAAGAATTTTTTTTAAACTGTTGTCCTTTACTAGTAATTTCTCTTGTGACATGTGTCACACAAATATAGGTCATACAAATATTTGTGCAGTGAAAATCGAAACCCGCGTCAAACGGCCCAAATTTATGCTGTGCCAAGGATTTATGTACCTATGTTCTTTCTGTACTGTAGAAAATACAGTTTGTTACAGGCTTACCAAATTTAAGAATCTACAGAGCTAATAGAAAATATATTCAGACCCTGATGTTAATGTAGTAGAATAAATAATAATAAAAACTAACAACCATGTTCCATTTAAGGGCCTCGTGACAGATAAAAAAGGCGGATTGGTAATTCCGGACTTATTCATTCTAATATAAATGCGAAAGAAACTCTGTCTGTCTGTTTGTCTCTTCTTCACGCCTAAACCACAGAACCGATATGAATGCAATTTGGTATAGATTAGTCTGGGACCCGAGAAAGGACATAGGGTACATTTCATCCCGGCAATCCCCCCGGGAACGGGAACTATTATTCCACGCGGCCGAAGTCGCGGGCAAAAGCTAGTACTAATATAAATGTAAAAGTAACTCTGACTGTCTTTTATTTTTTCCCGCCTTAAATACTCAACCGATTTAAAAAAAAAGACATACTTTTCCTTGCGAAATAAGGCTTGTGAATTGTGGGCGTGGCCGGGATAGCTAGTAGACTATCATAAGTCCAGATTTACTCACGGCGGAGATCATCACTATAAAGTTTGGATTTAATTGACGACAATTTTATCGAGAGAGTATCGGCATCAAACCTTAGTACATCCCCTTAGGGTTGTAGTTTCCAAAAACCACAAAAAAAAAACAAACGTGCGTGTATATATTTTTTGGGTGGAGTGGGAAATCATCAAATGACTGCTCCCGTCCTGGGTGCGGCGGGAAGGCGTGACAGACTTTTACTGACTAAAACCCACTCATGTTCTTTCGGTTGCCATTTATGTTCCGGGGTCACGGTTACTATTATAAACATTTCGCAACCCCAGCAGGCGTTGATATATCACACAGACAATCAGTCAGTCTAGGCTATTTTAAAAATATTATTATATGGCTAATTTCTTTGACAAAATGATGGAGTACAACTAACTCTTCTGATATTTAAAAGAATCATACAATAATTATAGACACATCAGTACTACTCATTTTTCAAAGAATTACCATGTGAGTCTGACATTATAATAAAAAATAAAAACAAGCTGCTAATTATATCTTCTCAGAATCATATCGGATCATATGTTTGTGATTCATTCGTTACGACGAAATAGTAGCATGTTAACATGTCATTTTTAAAATTAAAATCATTAGTCGTACATCGTTATAATGTTTATATGAACTTCACATAATATAATTATATTATTTGTCCGGCTTGTTGGTCTAGTGGTTAGTGACCTGAGGGCCTAGACAAGTGGCATTGTAGATTATATAGCGAAAGCGAATATATTGTCAAATGTATGGAATTGACTTAAGCTTTCGCTAAACAATTTGACATCTCCATGCATGATTGCTAAGCCAGAGGTCTGTCGTGGCATCGATTCCCGTCCAGGAGAAACTTTGTGTGTATATTGTTTTGTTCTGTGTCTGACTGTAATTTATCTAAACTAGGTACCTGTATTTATAATGCTTGTTTGTTCAGGAACAATCGTTCCGAATTAAAAAAAACCCGTTGTGTTGAATAGTCAATTGGTTGGTAAGACAGCTAGTTTTTATATATAAAAAGGAATTTCTCCTACATCCTAAACATAACCTACCAATATTATGATTGCGTGTTCTTATTTTCTCATTCACGAAAGCAAAAACGAGTTTTGATGATTCATTCACGAACGCACGATAATTTCAATGACCGACAATATATTTTTAACCCTAAAATAAGTATGGCATTATACCAATTATTACCAGCGATTTGAATCCAATTATTTGTTTTCTGAGCTATATGAGAGCTGGTTTTGAGCTATTAAAACTTAAAATTATTGTTTAAACAATCATCTTATTACCGTAGCCTTGTTTTTGAAGGGTTAAACGTTTGTGACACACGGTTAGCCTAGTTGGAGATCGGGTAAATATTTGTTTTTTTTTCAACGATCCAATTTATTAGATACTACGTGAGTGAATCTTTTGTTTTTATTAAATATCTCATACAATTAATATTCGAGGCTATTTACATTTACATGATTTCATTATGAAATTCAATATGTATTAAATTAAACTAAATTACTAGTCCCGAGTAAGTTGCCATCAGATATATTATAGAAGGCTAAGAACATAAAAGTATCCGAAGCATTTTATTATGCTATTTAAATTACATTTTAAAATACATGAAATAAACACGAAACTCAAATTACAGAAGTCAAAAACTGTAGTGAATATGGCGAATCACACTTTGATTCGATCAGTGTTATTAATAAAAAAAACACAATAAAAAATAAACAACAAAATTGGTGCTCTTTAACACAATAATAATGCAGCATTAAGTTTTTTTTATAAAAGAAAATGAAAACAAAATTCTTCAACAAGCTCTTCAAACTATAAAACCGTATGTCTCAACACTTTTTTTACCGTTTCAATCCTTCTGAGAACGGATGTCCAGGGCATCCGTTTTAATCGTACAATCCGAAAACAACTGACTACCAAAGAACATAAACCCCACACTAATTTACATCTTATTCCTTATTACATAAAGGTGAGAATCGGGCAATTTTTGTTTTGGATAAAGCCAGAACTTTGGAGGGGAGGTGTGCATAAAATAGGTAACGTAACGATGTGGCCGGTTTAAGAAAAAAAAAATTGGAACAGATACAGTATGGAGTTTATTGCTTGCTCTTTCTTTTTTTTAAAAAAAAGGCTGATTGGGTGTGTGAAATATTGTTTTTTTGGTCCATCCGGTGTGCTTGAGAATTTAATATGTTAATCGACTTACTTGGCAATATGGTATGAAAGATCTGCAATCAAATTGATGGTATCCTTTATAAGTTAAATGGGTTTAAGTTAAACTAATAAATTAAATTGAAATTATTTGTTTTTGGTCTTGGAATACAAAATATGAACTCGACACGTAGTAGTAATGAGTTTTAGTATTTTGAAGCTTTTTATTGAGAAAGATCAACGTAAGCAGAAAAATAACTGAAGTCACGGGTGAAACCACGGATCTTAATATAGACATTAAAATCTCGTAATTAAAAAGTGTTACATCTACACAAATTAGTTCTTATCTTTTTTAAATCTTAAATACACGTTATATATACTTAAAGTCTAGGTCCTAGCCTGTCTCCTAAACTAGAAGGTCTAAAGAAAAACATACTTTACACTTCTTTCGCATCTAATTAGTATAGCATCACTAATGAGTTAGCACCTGTTGCCTGTCATAAGTCGGCGCTACCAACTGAATAAATCTTGTCAAGGTAAATATGTGAGCTTCGAGACATAAGCAAATGTGAATTTTATGAATGTTGGTATGGCACTTAGATGCCTGAATACACACTATTCCATTCATTTCAAAAGTGCTTTTGAATATGTGTGTGCCGTGACTAGAGCGTGTGGGTTTGTATGCGTAAGTTGTAGCGGTGGTATACACCGTGGTTAAACGAGTCCCTCTAGGGCCAATGCCTGCCGGGGTTGCGGAATGGTTCTTATAGTTACCGCGACCCCGGGACATAAAGGGCATCCGAAGGAACAAGGGTGGGTTTTAGTCAGTAAAAATCTGACTCTTCCTCCCGCCCTGCCCAGGGAGGGAGAAGATATTTGATGATTTCCCATCCATAAAAAACCACATAATAATATTATATACTCATAATATTGCTACTAAACGACATAATGTCAAACGAGGGACATATTCTACCCTATGTCCTTCTCAGGGGTTCAAATATATGTGGTGCGTCCTGCTACCACTTTTTTTTTTTTGGTGAGTGAGAAATCATCCAATGACTGCTCCCGTCCTGGGTGCGGCGGGAGGGCGTGTCAGACTCTTACTGACTAAAACCCACTCATGTTCCTTCGATTGCCCTTTATGTTCCAGGGTCACGGTAACTATTATAAACATTCCGCAACCCCGGCAGGCGTTGGCCCTGTTGGGCCCCTTCCTGTGCTGACTCCTTCTCTTTGAGGCGCGCGTGGAACACTAACGCGCCGTCGACGCGGTCCTGGTCCTAGCCGGGCGGCGAGCTACCTATCGCTCGCCATCCGCAGAACCGCGCCTACGGTGGCCGGTAGTCGTCTTGCGACTCTCGACGTCTCCGCCTGAGTCTTAGTCCGGGGCGAGAGGCTCGTCGTTGCCTCTCGCGCGCCGCCGCTTCCTAGCCCTGCTAAGTACCACTTCATTCTCTTTCAAACATTTATTTACCTATATTCACAACCATGTCATGATGGCCTAGAGGTTAAGGCTCATCTCATACAAGAGGGTGCTTGTTCAAACCAGGGCAAGTGCCAATGTGACTTTTACTTATTTTCTAAAATGTATCTCAGACAGCACAGACATCGGTGAAGGAAAACATCGTGAGGAAATCTGGACTTGGAGTTGATATGAGTACAAAATCACCAATCCGCCCTAAGCACACCACGCTTGCTGCATCAATGCTTGTGCCTTGTCTACTTGAAGGTACTCTATCATCACTGCAGTGGGACAGTAAGCTGGTTTTACTACATTATTTATTCACAAAAAAAAAACAGGTTAATTGCTGATGAATGGAGAAAAACTTCGCTCCAACGATGTCTGAAACATTTACAATCAAAGACGAAGCCAACCATCACGCTTGACTGATTCTTTCAGGTAACATCCATTCCATTTTACATAATAAACGGCTAGCTGACTCATTCAATTCCCAGACTAATTAAAACCCCAACAGTCTGACCCAGACAATGAAACCGGGACACAAAAACGATCAACGCAAAGTAAAATCAATTAAACAAAAATGTCAAAAAAACCCTTCTCTTCGAGGCCCCTTTCTAATCGAGTCAACAATCGATTTAACCAATTATTTCCACTCGATTCGACTATGCAATGTTTACTTTAGCATCGGTGTGTTAAACGTAAAAGGACGCAAGGGAAAATCTCATTAGATGGGGTCAATTTTGTTGCTCATCCTGTTTTTGAGTTCGGCGTCTAGTGAGAGATTGGCTATGGTTGGATATTTTGGTGGAAGTGTACCTATTTTTTAGACGATATCAACTTTTTTATGGTTTTTTTCAAAATTGGTATGACTTATTTTTGCACATAATTATTTCAAATAATTGTGAACTAATTTGTAATGGTCACCACGCTTGCGCAAGGCTGATTGGCGATTTCAGACTTTCAGCTCCGGACAATAAGTCCAGGCTTCCTCACGATGTTTTTCCTTTTCTAGAAATATGTCCAAGATAACCTTAGAATGTTCTCATGAATTGAAAACTTCACGTTTTTAGTTGTCCGGTTTTGAACCTACAACTTTATGCATGTCAGGCGCCACTATTAACCGACGACGGTTACGAAATTAAATCATAAAAATACGTAAAATTATTGGTGAAACAACAACCAGATAAACAGCAAGGAAGACAGGCATCAAGAAATACTTCGAAAATTAAATAGTAAATCCAAACCTATTTAAAACACACAGTAATAAAACAAGATAAAAAAATAAATACTTATAGCTTAGCATGAACTTGAGTCAAATGTTAAGGGCTGGTTTCTTAAAGTTGCTTTAAGGGTTGTTTCCGCTGTTGTATTTTATTCAAAGCTTGCCCGTGATGAATATTTTTACTTTACTCAACTTTAAAATTCAAGTTTGTTAATTTTTACTTGGCGAAGAATTATGCTTTAAAAATTGTTAAAAGTTTATAGACATGAAAAAGATGAAGTTTTATACTGTAGATGTTAAAATATTCTTTGAAGAAACTAGTTAATGCATTTTAATCACACCAGATTATGGCTATAGAACAATCTGACAAAGTTCTATAACGGATTTCCAACTTTATTACTAGAAAAATTGATTCAAAATATTATCGAAAAATCTCCACAGTTTCGCGTAGCTTGATAATGTGGGATTAAATCGTGTTATGGTACGCAATGCCGACTTTTTCGTAACACCGTACATTTGATACCGTAACTCAACCTATTAATTTCTTACTATTATCTGCTGACTTTCATACAAGTAAAGATAAAATAATCTCTCAATTTGGTTTTTTTGTTGGACTGGCCTCAGGAACAGTTATTTTTTGTATTTTTTTTTTTGGCCCATTATTTGAGAAAGGCTATAGAATATATAACATCACGCTGTAACTTAAACACCGCGGGGGACAGCTGTTCTCATAAACTCCAATTGAGACCTCACTTACCTCCCGGTCCTTAATAGCAATAGGCCAATTAGAAAGCACTAAATCAACTCCGTATTCCCTGGTGGCCATATCAAAAGTAACTTAGAAAAGACCTTTTTTAACAATAAAAGAACCGCATTTAAAATCTAAAAATAACTTAAATTTCGGAAAAGTTTGGAAATTGGCGTCTTTCGTTTTGTTTGTTATTTTAAATTGTCACTGTCTTTCGAAACCTAAATATTTTTTCTGTTTTTAGTTATTTTTTTTAACTAAAAATCTCTTAAGTCGGTCTTAACACTAAATTATTTTCTTTAATATAACAAAATATAGGTATTTTCCAAAACCGTATCAACAGATCAGCCTTACGCGAGATAATCGCAAACAAACATACATTCAAGTCAAACTAAGAAACTTTTCTTCAGTCAGTTATAAATTTATTATTACAATTTTATAGTGCCACCTGAATCCCATAGCGATTGCAAAGCTTCTGATCAAACTACGTCCCATTTTGCTGCAGTGTCCCAAATATCTACTCACCTGAATCCATGACGATTTGAACAATGCTTCTGACGCCATATTGAATCCGAATATCTGTTCTTATCATCGATTATTCGACGGACCTATTGCTTTAGTGGTTAGTTTCCTGACTGCTAAGCCGGAGGCCGTAAGTTCGATTTCCACTCAAGACAAACTTTGTGTGGTTAGCATGATTGTTTGTTCTGTGTCTGGGTAAAAAATTTAAAATATGTATATATTTGAAATAGATGAATGAATATGCTATTTAAATAGTTTTATTTCATAAAAACTCCGACTCGGGAGCGAAGCATCAACCAAAAACCAGCTATAGATATTTTCAACACCAAAAGAAGAGGACAGACTTAGAATTTTATGAATTGTTCAAATTTTAATGAACAGTAAGCATAAATCTTAGTGATAATTACCTCATTTGAAAGCCCATTTAAATAAATCATAGAAGCTAAGAAAGAACGGGTTTCAGATAACCTTCCTAATGTCCATAATACATCAACTCTACGCGTAGTGAGCTGTTGACTGCAATCAATCAATATAGAATTTTAATTAACGAAGTAGATGCAGTTTGTCATAATATGGTAACTTTGAGTTCGAGTTTTCTGACAGATATGGGTCAATTCTTGTTTTGTTGTGATGGGTCTACCGAAGAAAAGGGAGGGGGGGGGGGGAGAAAGAGTTCAGCAACTTGTTTTAGACCGTATTTTAAACTAGCTGTTACCCGCGACGTCGTCCATGTGGACGCTATAAAGCAGCAAAAATGCTATGGCCCGCATTCTTTTGTTCAGGACTGTTGACAACGCAGAGCCCAAACCGCTGGTCTTAGAGACATAAAACTTGCAGGGTTTGTGCTTTGTAAAGAGTAGATAACTGCTATAAAGGATTTTCCGACGTAAAGGCTTTAAATAGGAGATGGAAATATCGTCATTCACGAAGCAACTTGCGAAGCCTTTTTATAAACCTTTGTAGAATATCACTCTATCTCTGTCTTATAATTCCAATTTGATGGAAACAGAATTATGTTTAGACTGCTAAACTTAGCTCAAACATGTGTTTAGTGAAAACTTACTAGGACTTAGTACAATATCTTTGTAGAAACTAAATAGGTCAGATGAAATACAAAGAATCAATTTCTAGGCTTGGTTTCTTTGAAAAATCGTGACTTTCTAAGTGCAGAAGTTGTGGTTGAGGGCAATTTCTCTTTGCTGGAGTACAACGTTAACTTGAAGGCAAAATTAAATAGAACCGGATTCTTAGTATATAATGCCTTATTAGTTTTGAAGTTAAAAGCACGACTCTTTGGATTCAATTCTCAGATTGAGCAATGCAGAATTTTCGCTTTGGCTTCCCGAAGTTTAAAAGTTGGTAATAGAGTGGAAAGGTTCTCGAGTGGCGACAGCGTACCAGAAAACGCAGCATGGACAGGCCTTCCGCAAATGGACCAAAGATCTCATCAAGATCGCCGGGTCCCGTTTAATCCGAGTGGCGCAGGACCGATGCATGTGGAGATCTTTGGACTTTCCCAAAGATCTCCACATGCATCGGTCTTTGTTCAGCAGTGGACGTCTTGCGACTGATATTGAAATTGAAATTGTTTATTATGCAAGTAGGATATTAAATCACTTTTACATGTCATTTTTTTAAACTAGATGGAGTCGGCATTTCCTAGCTGATTGATGATGATGAATATGACCTTTATATCGGAAAGCAAGTTAAGCAGTTGCCTGTATTTCTAAATCTCTACCTGTTGTATCGCATTAACATCTAATTGGGCTATAAATGTAAGGAAACTGTTAGTGCTCCTAGATTTTTGGGACTGACAAAGAAAGAAAGAAAAGAAAGAAAATCAATTTATTCGCACAATGTGCACTACAAATAAAAAACTTATATACTACAAACCTTAAAACTAAAAACCGCTAAGTAGCGTCACTAATGCGCGAAACGGCTAGCGCTCAGCATAATGCCGTGACCCATACATAGGCATGAGTCCACGACGCTGGTTTTCAGCGCTAGCCGACAATGTGTTTTTTGCCTCGGAACAATAAATAACGTCTGTTATACATTGTTCCGAGGCACAAGAAAAAACACAAAAAAAAACGACATCGTACCGGTGCGGCGAGCACAGACAAAAAAGTAAAACAAAATATACGACTAAACACAGCACACTTACTAATACACAACAACAGTACAATAATTTTAAAACAGGCAACATTAAACTAAAAAACAACACTATAATAAAAAAGAAGAAGAGAGTGACCATACTGAGTCAGTATGTTCAGTATGTTCAGACTATCAGTCAGTATTACTGACTGATAGTCTGAACATACCCACATCTGTGCATTCTCATTCCGAACCATAAAGTAGTTGAACCGAACGAAGAGGTTAATTGTGGTTATGTCATTTGCATTACGTGAACTCAAGAATTATCTAATCTAAGATGGCGCATACAAACAATGACACAAGTGGATTACAGAATTGTGATGCAATAAGGGGAAAAAAGTTATGTCGGTAAAGTTTGTGGCATAAAATTGTATAGTGTTGGTGTGTGAAAGAAAGTGGAATCGGGTGGACCCGTTTCACGAAGGCGAAACCGACCCAGGCATATTGTGCAACGCTAGAAGTAAAACAAATATGGTGAGATATCTAATTAAAACTATGACTGTGTAATAAAATTTATAAGGAAAAAAAAAAAAAATATGGAAACATGTAATGGGAATGTATGTCTAAAAAGGTGTATGAAGAGTATTGTTCTCTATCGCACAGGTTTACGAACGTAGAAACATGAAATCGCCGCTATCAGAACCCAGCACACAGGAGGCAGATACGAGTCGCGGCACAGCCGGACATCCAACCAAGGACTGAAGGCCATGACCCGAGAGGTAGATAACATGAGCAATATCAGGAGAGGTTATTGATTAGAGAACTGTGCATGTAAAAGTAATTTCTTATGTTGGAATTTGAACGACTGTACTGTTTTCAGGCCTCTAATTGGTGGTGGAAGGTCATCAAAGCTGGACTGCACTCTATACATTTTAGTGACCGAACTTCTATCGATTAAATAATACAATTTACAGGCCTATTTCACCACCCTCAAGTAAAGTGTCGAGTAGGCACTGGTAACTTAACACGTGTCAATTTCACAACGTTCAAGTAGCACTAATCAATAATCAGATTAACTGACCTGTTACTTACCTTGGTTAACCTGTCAATGACCAAGCGACAGCCGGCTGTCGGGCTGCTATTGTCTTTCCATTGTCTCAAATCACGTGTGTTCGCAGGTTTAAAATAATGCAACGTGATTAAAACAGTTGTGCTTTTGTCAATTTAAGTAATATATACCTACAATAAAATAAAATAGTAAAATTTTAACGTTTTAAATTTTCCAGATTTTCTGTTCAACCAACCATGTGTCAATAATCTTAATTTGTACATAATTATATGTTTTGTCCGTAATGCTCGTATCTTTTTGGAGTTTTTGGAGTGCGCCACTGAAATGAGCAGCTGAGAAAGTTTTTACAGCCATTCAGCAAGTCTTTAGTTATTGCTGAGAGAATATTAGAAAGAGAAAGGAAAGATATACACTAGACAGTTGGACACACATAAGGCCATTTAAAAATAATGTATCATATTCCACATTCAGAGCATGAACACTAACATAAACAAATCAACACAAAACCTACCTACCACATATTTTCAATTACGGCCAAAGAATCCATATAAAAAACGTTATAGGTCCATCTACAACTAAGTTACAAGTTGCTTCATTAACATATTGATTGGAACATCTACAGTGGCGAGTGTCCGTCATAACAAGTAATACGTCAATTGAAATGTGATGAGAACTTATAGTATATCATTATTTTTGTAGGCTGGCAACTGAGCAATGTTTTCGCTGCGAGTGTGTCTAACGGTGGCTGGTAATACTGGTACTGCAATGTGGGAGAAACATTTTTGAGTACGAACCGGTAATATTAAAAACTAATATAAAAATAATATTAAAACCTGTAATGACCAGGAATATAATAACGGCATCATTGGGCTAGTGGTTGACTTCGTTCCCCGCATGAGACAAATGTTTAAAAAGCCAACAGAGAATTGTTCTGAGTTTGGGTGTTTAAGTATGTCAGGATACAAGAAAAATGTCAAATGTTAAACGTTAGTTTTTTTTTAATAAATTTTTGAGAAGTTAAGATCACTGATCACCAAATATTTTGCGGATGAGGAGTCACGTAAGTCGACGACTCATCCAAACTTGCGGATAATCAGTTTTTTTTTATTTTATTTTTTTTATTATATTTGCTAAGAGAGTAGATACAGGTATAGGATGTCACCTTACAATTTTAAGAGGGTGACTTTTCATCCACAGATGAAATATTTTGTGGATGGATAATGAGCAAATTCACATTGAAAAAAAAAAGTCTAAAAAAAAAGTCAAAAGAAGTCAAGTAAAGTAAAGTAAAAGTAAGTAAGTCAAGTAAAGTCTTTCTAAAGTTTATCTTAGACATCACAGACATCGGTGAAGGAAAACATCGTGAGGAAACCTGGACTTGTAATGAATATAAGTCCGAAATCGCCAACCCGCCTTGAGCAAGCGTGGTGATCAATGCTCGTGCCTTCTCTGTATGAGAAGAGGCCTTTGCCCAGCAGTGGGACAGTTATAGGCTGGTATTATTATTATTATTTTAATGAGCAACTTGCTCAAGGCAGATTAGCAATTTGAGACATATATATAAATGAAGGACTAGCTTTAGATGTCGAACGCTTTAGATGTTAAAATAGTGGATGGGATCCACTATTTTAACTATATAAGGTTTGGTTTCCAAAAAATCCTAACCTACCCACTCACAATGAACACACCCACCAAGTTTCATGTCTCTAGGGCCCGTATTAATAGACGTCACTCAACTCCGAGACGCTCTCAAGTCTCTTGCTGTCCTTGTCATTCTAAAGGGAAAAAATAAGGACAGCAATAAACTTGAGAGCGTCTCAGAATTGAGTGACGTCTATTAATACGGGCCTAGGACCAGCGGTTTAGGCTGAGCGATGGTCAACAATCTGTCACTCAGTTTACCTAAATGACTGCTTAACAAGTGGGGAAATACTACAACTGCAAGTCGTCCTGTCAAGAGTTCCAGAAACTAGCGAAAACAAGCGATGTAAGATTACATTATGTAGGTAATTTAATAGTTTCACACATGCTTTAATTTTATTTGCGAATATTTATATTTTGTAGCCACCGGCCATGCAATCTGATATGGCTACTCTATATCAACTTTCACACGCTTTTAAAAGGAAAAAAACACATGATCCTTGACACGTCTGGAATACAGAGTAACCAACCTACTTACTTTTTTATCTTGATTATAAAAATTAGAAGCTTGAAATACCTTCTACTTTTAGACTCTTATCATAATTACGACACAAATTGTAAATTGTGTCTATTGAGAATAGCCAGTATTCGCCAGTCGTAACACAATTTCACAATTCCTACGAAATTATCTGCCAAGCAATTTAATCAAAATTTGAAGGTCAAAGTCCCTAAGTAATTTAGCAATGACATCACAGTAAATCCAACATGGCTGACGTTAGAACATTATACTTTCAATTGTCTTATCCCGGATTGACAGTATTTTCCCGAAACCTTTTATTTTCAGATAAGCTTAATAAGTCACGTTCCATAAAATACACAAAGAAGGTTTTAATGAAATTCGGCTTCGATTCGCATGGCTTAAGCTTTCCCTCCGCCCAGTCATTATTAAAAAAATAACACCGAAACTTTTTGACAGCGAAATATTCAATTTCGATTTATTACACAAGTGTTTCTGCAGTCCGAAAGTTTATTGGTGTACGATTGTGAGCTTTGTGTATTCGTGTTAAAGGTGTCTAAAGGCTTTTGAGGCTGTAAGTAAACTTGGTAATACTGGTGTCAGGAAATGTCAGGCGTATCAATTGACAGGTGGAAGTTCTTCTCGTGTTTTTTGGGCGTAAAAAAATGATACGAATGAATTAAATACGCTGTATGATATATTTGTTTTGTAAATTGTCTGATATCGTGAAATAACTTTTTGTTATGGCGTAAGGAGTTGCTGTTTTGTGTTTTATCGGGTAAATTCTGGTCGGAAAACTTTAAAGGCTTTTATTGATGTGAATTCTCGCAAGAATTCGAATGTGACCAGTAGGCGATAAGGTATATTTGGTTATGGTAAATGTTGGCTCTTTTGGGATGGTTAAAAGATCCGAATGATACCTCATTATACTGCAAATACGGTTATATTTAAAACTTCAATTTTGCTGAAACCCGACTTTGGGCGTGGTTGCAACGCGGTCAGGTATGCAGTAACATTTGTACGGGTCCATAAAACATTTATCGGTAATCTTTCCCCAACTATGCCAGGATCTTTTCAATCTTACCAGACACTAAATACCAGTGGTTACAAAGAGCGCCTGCCTATCAGACCTGGAAGTGAAATAATTTTTTTCTAACTCCTCCGCAGTTCTTTTCTTATTAATTTCGTTGCAATCCAGGTTGTGTTTAGACACTGAGAAATTTCTAATGAAAAAAAAAATGTTTGGTTACGCCATCAATAAAACATTAATACTATTGCAGTATTTAACCGCACCCGAAATACTTCGATAAACAAGCCTATTGGAAAACTTCCATTAATTTTAACTAAATACCATAGTTAACCATAACTGTGAAAGTAATTGTTATATCAATTACTCGAAAGTAACTACATGTTAGTTCTAACACTATAATTTTGAATGTTCTAGACTAAACGTTTTTTAATTAGTATAGTCTAGACAATGGTGCCGATTCTCTTATGCACAAACTAACGTAAATTTAAGTTAAGTGCATCTTTCTCTTTCCATTTCTTAAAGAAAAGGACATAAGATACATTTTAGTTTAATCCTGTCAAATTATCCAGCGCCTGATGAAAATTGACGTATATTTAGACGCCATGTTTTTAAATTGCGTCTAAATTATCTATGGAGTATCTAAATTTGACAGGACTTAACTAATATTTGATCTTCTGTCCTTTTCTTAGTTAAATGGAAAGAGAAAGATGCACTTAACTTAAATTTACGTTAGTTTGTGCACAAGAGAATCGGCACCAATATCGCATTACTGGATAATTTGACTGTCTTTGTGACAAGCATTTTTCTTTTAAACACACGTGATTCGAGACACCATTGGAAGACAACTAGAAAGGCAACTCGACAGCCGGCTGTCACTTGGTCGTTGAAAAGTTAAAAGTGTAAATTAAATCCCCTGCCCTCGAAGTTATCAAAATCGCTACTTTAGCCAATTATAGAGTTGAAACAGCTGAACTAATTTTATTATAACATAATTATTTTAGAATCATCGCTAAATAATCTTATTTCATATAAAAAAAATCCGCACCCAGATCGGTGCATCCGTTTAAGAGCAACGGTACCGACAGACACACACACACACATAACGGTCAAACTCATAACACTCCTGTTTTGGCGTCAGGAATTAAAATAAGAAAAAATAAATATGTAAGTATATGTATATCAGTTGCCTGTTTACCACCTGGCTATGCCCACTTGCCCAGTTTGGGATAAGATGACCACGTATGTGTTGACTTAAGAGATTTTTTTTTATTAAACCTTCACAATAAACCAGTAGACAACATCTTTATTATCAAGTAAAAACAGATTACCAGGTTTTAACTAAATACCGATTTCCGTAATTCACTAAATACTTAAAAAACGGGATAAGCAACTGAAATTTAAGTATCATTTTATATTCCCATACTGTAGAAATAAGCCCAATTAAAATTACTCTATTAATTACAAATAACTAAAACCAGTTATGGACTGTAGTATTTAATTATTTAACACTTTCGTCCGACGTTGATGAAGAAGTTCGGACCTAAGTGAACGGGTTAACTTATTTTATTTTTAGGGTTCCGTAAACACATGAAATAAAACGACTGAAAAGTTCGTATTGACCTTCAGAAATTTTACGTAACTATTATGTAATTTTTTTTCTGTTATGTAAGAAATATAAGGCTTATTTTTTTTATTATGTAATTATTAGTTCATAATAATTATATTACGTGTTCTGACGGCCTAGTGGTTAAAGCGCCTGCCTCTCACGCAATAGGTTGTGAGTTCGAATCCGGGCAGGTACCAATGTGACTTTTTCAATTCATGTGTAATTTCGATTAGAAGGAACACATCGTGAGGAAACCTGGATTTGTAGTAAATATAAGTCCGAAATCGCCAATCCGCCTTGAGCAAGCGTGGTGATCAATGCTCATGCCTTCCCTATATGAGAAGAGGCATTTGCCCTGCTGTGGAACAGTAATAGGCTTGTATTATTATTATTTTAATTACTTGCTAAATTTTATTTCGGTCATCACTAACATCTAAACAGTTATAGGTCTTGAGATTGTAACGTTACCCTGGGTTGTAGAGGCCCAGGGAAACAATCACACAGGTAGGTTCGTCTAGGAAACCAGAACCTTAGGGAACTGGAGTCCCAGACGAACAGAAGGTTAGGAAAAGAAAATAAACAGTTATGAAAAGAACAGATATATATTTAAAATTATAGCAATGAGAGTACCTGATCACCCTACACTTTGGCCCAAACTCGTAGGATTTAAAATAAATAGGAGAGGATGTTAAAAACCAGGATTCGGAGGTGCTTCACGTCGTCACGAGGCAGGGTAAGCGCCTCGGCAACGGAGGTCGGAGGCCGGAGGCAGAGTAGGCGCCTCGACTACGCTGGCTGGAGGCAGAGCAGGCACCCCGACTACACAGGCCGGAGGCAGAGTAGACCCCTGCTCAGCCTCCGGCCTCCGCCACCGAGGCCCCTGCTCAGCCTCCGGCGTCTGCTACCGAGGCGACTACTCCGCCTCCGGCATCTGCTGCCAAGGCGCCTACTCTGCCTCCGGCCTGCGTAGTCGGGGCACCTACTCTGCCTCCAGCCTCCGCTGTCGAGGCGTCTACTCTGCCTCCGGCCTGCGTAGTCGGGGCACCTACCCTGCCTCCAGCCTCCGCTGTCGAGGCGCCTACTCCGCCTCCGGCCTCTACTGCCGGGGCGCCTACTCTGCCTCCAGCCTCCGCTATCGAGGGGTCTACTCTGCCTCCGGCCTGTGTAGTCGGGGTGCCTGCTCTGCCTCCAGCCAGCGTAGTCGAGGCGCCTACTCTGCCTCCGGCCTCCGACCTCCGTTGCCGAGGCGCTTACCCTGCCTCGTGACGACGTGAAGCACCTCCGAATCCTGGTTTTTAACATCCTCTCCTATTTATTTTAAATCCTACGAGTTTGGGCCAAAGTGTAGGGTGATCAGGTACTCTCATTGCTATAATTTTAAATATATATCTGTTCTTTTCATAACTGTTTATTTTCTTTTCCTAACCTTCTGTTCGTCTGGGACTCCAGTTCCCTAAGGTTCTGGTTTCCTAGACGAACCTACCTGTGTGATTGTTTCCCTGGGCCTCTACAACCCAGGGTAACGTTACAAGATTCTTTCGTAGATCTTGACAGTAGTTACTGGTATTTAGAAGCCACATAATCTGATATTTATTCTAACCAAGGAGTGACGTGTTACCTAGTAATAGTATTCTGTAGTTCTGATAGGCAGTCCTTGACTGAAAACCGAGTTCAATGTATTTACTTTAGGGCTGAAGCTGACTACTGAAACGTGGATATTAATTTGGTATTTTATCTTAAAAAAATATTAAAGGAAAATCAATGAGATATTCCAAATTTCCACGATATTCTACATAAAAACGCATTGCTCGCAGTTAAATAAAAAAAAATAGTATTATCTTTGTATATGATCATAAATGCTATTTTTAACCTGAGTATTCAATTAAATATTGAGCATATTAACGCGTACATAGTTTTATCTTTTTCTCATTAATCGAATCTCTCTCAATAACGATCCAGCAATTTATGATCTCCGGAACCCAATCACATGTGTGACAAACGCACTTGGCAGGTTTTTAATACCTATTTACAGGAAATACCAAAATCTTTATGAGGGTTTTAATGAGCTGTTTTAGCACTAACTTCCTTTAGTGTTTTAATTATAATTATATTATTAATTATTTTAGTCATGGCATCCTAAAATAGTTTAGTTATATTTCTTTGGTTATAGCCTCGTTAAAGATAGAAGAAATAAATTATTCTTAATCTAGTTTAGTGACACAAACAAAATTAGCACCTTTGCTAATTAATTTGCTGTGAAAACAAATTATTATGACCATAGATTTCTCTAGAAGTGAACTGGTCTAATTTATTAATTACATTGATCTACTAATCTTGTTTTAACGTGCTAATCTTTAGAATTACTAGTCTGGTTGGTATAATTATTTTCCTATTTTGTTCCTTACCAAAAAAAAACCCAACCAAACATCACACGGGTGATACAAACCTTTAAAAAATTCCTGGCTTTTTAAACAATTTCTATTTTAAACAATATGCACGTATTATACAATAAACCTTCCTCTTTAATCCGAATCAAAATCCATTGCGCAGTTTTAAAGATCTAAACATACATAGAGACAGACAGCGAAAAACGACTTTGTTTCATACTACGAGTCATTTCATTAAGAATACTTTAGGCTGTATAATACCGTACCACTATTTTCGGGAGATAGGCAAATGGCAACATAGTAGACAAACTACAAGGGCCGCCAAAAATAAAAATTATTTACAATCTCTCAGTATCAGTCAGTAAATCAATACTAACTAGTTCCATGAAACTACTGAAAAAACTAGTGAGATGATTCAATTGGTTTCTTTCCTCTAAAACTATACCCCCGTCACTACTTCCACCTACCAGTCTCATTAATTCCCAACCGGATAGATGGCGCCACCATTACCATAAACCGTTCTTAGAAACAAGATGGTAACTAACAAATTCTAGGTATAAGTGGTTTTGTGTAAAAAGTAACAGTTTTTTAAACCTCAATTTGAATGTTTGGTGACGCACAGGAAGTGATAGTGCATCTATTTAAACGTTTTGCGGTTTCCTACGTTTCTAATCGACATCCTTTTAATTTGTACTTTCTAGAGTTCCTTAACACGAAAGAAAAAAGAGGCTGGGTATGTTGTCTGCCATGACTCTGTTTCTCATGCACGCGTAAAGGTATCAAATTGAAACAAAATATTGTCACCAAATATTTAAGTTTAAAATCCCTTGAATCTGGGAAAAAATTAAGCTTCTATGCGTACAAAATTATAAGTTTAAAGATAAGACCGTCTATGTTGTGTATTGATATTCACAAGGAAATGAACAGGATATTTTTGACCTTTTATTCTGAAATTAATTGATTTTGAATGATAAATAATAAATAAATAAATAATTCTTTATTGGCATAAACAGCATTTAACAATTATAGTGAGGCCCTGACTCCTGCGCTAGGTATAATACCTGTGTTACAGGAGCCAGTGTCTTCTCCCATTTAATGAATCCAATATTGTATGCAATAAGAGTCTAAATTACAAACAAATCAAAATCAATATGAAAATGAACGTAAATTAAATTAAGATAAAAATTAATATTAAAAACTGGAAACTAAAAACGACAAGAAGCATTGTTGTTTATTAATTTATTTAAATTTTATGAACGTATGATGGCGGACTTAATGCCTTAGGCATTCTCTATCAGTCTGCCCAGGGTGGTGCAGAGATCACATGGTAGGTCGTAGCATTAGTTAAGGAAAAACTTGTAATGACGGTAATAAATTAGGGGTATGGAACTCCCACTTGACTGATTTTTTATCTTTGTACTAAGTAGGTAAACAAAACCCCACTTATTTTTAATATCCTGTACAAAATTGGCAGTTGTGAAAGTATTAACGGAAGATGAACAATCGGAAGCTGATTCAACCGATCTGGTGTGGAGCAGTAGTTTATATTATGTATGACTCATTTATCATCAGTAGTAATAAAGATATATAGAGATTTTTATGAAGAAACTTGTTTAGTAAAAAACTACCATGTACCCATTTTTTTTTCTTGGGGAATGGGAAATCATCAAATAACTTCTCCCATCCTGGGCGGGGCGGGAGGGACATGTCAGACTCTTACTGACCAAAACCCACTCATGTTCCTTCGGTTGCCCTTTATGTTCCGGGGTCACGGTAACTATTGTAACCATTCCGTCCCCATGTACCCATTTATTTCGTAAAGCAGCGTTTCGGACGTAAATTTCAGCAGTGCAGATAACTACAAAAATTCCGTCTACACACACTTTTGAGCTAATGTATACTAAATTCTCCTGCAAATAAAAGAAACTTGTTTTTTACATAACCTTAGTTTAAAGCAAATATAATATAACTGATATTAACTTCACGGTCTGCCTACTTATAACCTGAGGCCTGGCGAAATGACAATTTGACATCTGTCATTAATGTCAGGGTCATTACTGTCACGCGAAATTGACCCTTATGATCAATGTCATTTTATTGTTTTATCTATGCTACGGTTGTGGTTCACTCAACTGGCCTGGTTGACAAACCATACCAATCGCCAGATGAAGGGCTATCGGCGACACTTATTATCATATCAACATATTTAATAGTCTTTTACAAGAAAATACATAAAAACATGATTGATCAAATACCGTTACAAATCATAATAATTTCCAGTAACTGTCCAATGACGAATATCATAAATTACATATATCACTACACAACTAATAAATTACTTCAAAAAATGGCGCCGATCAAAAGATAGGTATTTTATTAATGAATATTTAAATTAATTTAAGTATTACAAACTATAAAATGAAGATATAAAAGTTAGTTGACCTCCGATTCTAAAATTAATAGAAAATTAGCTATAATATTTATTCAATGATGTTCATTTTATTAAGTGTTCATTTTCATTTAAATACTATAATTATTTTTCCTAATAATACATCATACAATTTTATTCCTTGGCAATCCAATTCGTACCCACGACCTCAGGCTTAGCAACAAGGGTTGCTAACCACTAGACCAACTGGCCCGTCTAACTACACGATTGTATATAAGTTTTCAGTGTACAAATTTCTTAATCTACATCGACATAAAACAAAATCGGTGGCTACTATAAAAAACTTTCAACATATATGTATAAGTTAATGTATTCGTATAATTTATATGCGAGGCGCCACAAAAGTTTTAACATTAAAATCGCGTTAGCTATCAAATTAAATAGTCGTGTTGATGTAAACTTCTGGACGAAATATTGGTAGGAATTTTATATACGTTTATAAGTGTAGGATGTTAGTTTTGTTCTTCCTTGTTTTAGAAAAATGGTTTAGAACTTTGAACGCATAATAAAAAACATACATTCTACATTAAATAAAACTGTAAACTAATTGACTAATTGACTGACTGTTGATATATTAATGTACAGCCCAAACTGCTGATTCTAGAGACATGAAAACCACAATAATCCATACTTCCATACTAATATTATAAATGAGAAAGTGTGTCTGTCTGTCTGTCTGTTTGTCTTTTTTTCACGGCAAAACGGAGCGACGAATTGACGTGATTTTTCAAGTGGAGATAGTTCAACTTCAACTGGTGAGTACTTTTTGTCTCTTTCTAACGCGAGCGAAGCCGCGGGCAGAAGCTAGTGAAACAATAAAATGGTATTTACAGTACTTGTACACTTGACATTTAAATTGAGGGAAAATATTCTGTAAATAGACAACCATGGAGGGTATATTTATAGAAATCACAATCATTAATCGCTATTTTCGGTAATTACAACCGTTGTTATCTACACGAAAAACAATGTTCTAAAAGTAGAAAATTTTTTGACAGTAAAAACAAAATGGAGTCTATATGCTCCAAAAATGTTTTGTTTTGTCGGTACGACCTTTGATGTCCAATTAAAATGGTTTAATATCATTTTTATACTTTTTTCAGATCGGAATCGATTAAATTAATACCTACATTATATATTTTATTTTTATGGGATTTTGGTGTAAAATGTTAAATCAATTACTATGAAAATGTGTTGGTAACAGAAATAGGCACAAATTGTTAAAGATTATACTGCGCCAGATGTTTTACATTCAGACAAAAAAGGCTTTTTGTATTACGGATTTCCAATTTATGGTATTTTTTGTATCGATTTTCACAATTGGGAAAATGCAATTAATCTGATCTATCTTTTTTTCGAGGATGGGAAATCATTAAATGACTTCTCCCGCCCTGTGCGGGGCGAGAGGGAGTGTCAGACTTTTATTGACTTAAACTCACCCATGTTCCTTCGGTTGCAGTTTATTTTCCGGGGCCGCGGTAACTATTAGAACTAGGTATTCCGCAACCCCGGCAGGAGAATTTGATTTATATAAGATATAAGAAATAATAAAATTCTTATGCTAAAAAACAGCTTATATTTGTACCATTGTAGGACAAAGAAAAGGTGGATAGGCCGTGTCCACGTTTTTTCACGTTGATTTTTTTTCTCACCAATCTCTCCGAATTTGGTGTTAGTAAAATATTTCGCTACATATTGTATGATGTAGATTTTATCAGTGACATACTTTCATGATCGCAACAGGATATTTAATTACTTTTATATTTCCAAGTTAAACATTAACCACATTTTTGATTTTTAATGTCGTTCTAAAAAATAAGCAAGTTTCGGAAAGCCGAGAACCAAGATCAATCCTTAACTTAAAAACTCCAAAAATAATCACAAAACATATACCTATCTCTATCACGGATGCAATTAAAATGTAATAAAGCTGAGAAAACACGACTAAACACCCACTCCTGTAGAAGCTAATAAATTATCTAGCCTCTCGCTTGCTCTTAATGGCCTATGGTTCCCAGCGACTAGATTTCTTAATGGGAAAATACCGAATAAAAATAGATCTATTTTTATCATTTACTAGCGATATACTGAGAAAAGTCAACTAAACAGGTTTTAAATTAAAAATATATTTTCGTTTTTTTTTATAACCTATTCTGTATGTTATTTTGTATTCTCATGTAAGTGGCTTTATTGTCTTTTTGGGAATAAATGATTTATACCAAGTATGTTATTTCATAAGGAGGCAAGAGGAAATTGTGTATTGTTTATCCATTTTTCGATGAATTACAACAATATAATTACATAACGACTTAATGGCATTAAAATGTCGGGATGGCCGAGGTTGTAGTCAATGGAGGAAATCTTTATGAAGCAAAAATAGTCAATCCGTCTTGGGCAAACAAGGTAGGAGATCAATGCTCCTGCTTTCTCTGTAATAGACGAGGCTTTTTTTCTGAAATAGTATAGAAATAGGCTGGTATTCTTTTGTTATCTTAGGTACTTGTCAAACTTCATTGCTTTTTTAGTTTTTTGGTGTTAGCTACTGTTGAAGTTGACTGTTGCCACAGCCACAGTCTGTTAAAACAATAACTGTTTATTTTTAATACGAATTGTTTTGCTTAGAACAATTCTCTTCTGTTATTATAACAACTGATTTCTGTTAAGATATCTTACTATTTTAATTTAAAACCGCCAGTACGTAAGCCGTACATAGGTCGGAAGCCATAAATCCTGCAGTTAGCAGAATATTCTACCATTTATCAAACCACTGTGAGATGGTAGTTATACCGTACCTATCTCACTGGGCAAGCATATTGCTGACCGCAATACGACATTTGGAGCATCTATCTATACCTATCTACCTCGGTACTAAATACAGGTAGTTCCTTCTGCCTGACTAGAGCGAATAATGTGCGCTACACAACTTGTTAGCACACTTTGTCGTGCCAAATTGAGGTAATTGTGACAGTAAAATTTTTGGCAAATTTTTGGAGTTTCTGTTCACTCGGACACGCAATATATTTAGATACTATCCTTATGGATACTCTCTGTTTGAGGCAATGGAAGGTTATGTTGGACTCTTACAGTACAAAAATCAACGGTTCCATCAAGTTGGTAGCCTGAGGCCCTAGTCTGCTATTACAATGGTGTCTCAATGATCGATTTTTGACGTGTAACGTCAAACTATTCACACATTTCCCATACAAAAACTGTCAAAGCTGTCAAACATCCAGGCGATGACTGGTCATTGAGACACGATTGTAATAGCAGACTAGGGCCCCTGATATACACCAGTAACATTATGCGACCTCCGACTGAACTGCTAGACATTAAAGACTATATTGTTAAATGTCTGGGATTTACATGAGCTTTCTCAGCTTTGTCAACTGTTTCAAGTGTAAACGTTGTTGGCAAAAGACACGACTGACACTTGCCTAGGGGACTGGCTTAAAGTCTACATATACTAAAATAGTTTTAATAAAGTAGTTTAAAACTATTGTATCTGACTGCTAAACAGCTAAAATAATTTGATGGTATCCTAGTTGTCAGTGAAAAAAATATTATCACTGATTGTTGTACAACACTCCAAATCGTCTGGTCCTAGAATCATGAAACTTGGACAGTGTGTTTTTTGTGAAAAAACTCCAACCTTAAATGTGTTTCATAGGGGATGGAAGATACGACATCCACGCGGGCGGACTGCGGGCGGAAGCTAGTACATTACAACACATATATTTTGACACTGCGTCCCCGAGCCGTCAGTAACAAATTTTTTATCGCGCCGCCAGTTTAGCCTGACCAAACATAATCAGTTATTTCCCCATTACTACACCCAAGGGACACAGGTCTATTCTCATAGACAAACATAACTTTATATCTGTCCAGAATTCCTTTTCCCTAATCACCTTTAAATTAACTTTCCAACAAATTACTAATTATTATGTTAATGAATAAAATTTACATACACGCGTATTTGTATAAGTCGTGTTACGAATATTTCCCTTGCCATTAATTAAAATTTATTTTGTGTTGAAAACAGTTTTTGTTACAAACGTTTTTGAGTACAGCGTTGATGTTTACTACAGTTAATTAACTTTTGTCCGCGAGTGTACACACGAGGACATCTAGATTACATGTTTAGTGTGCACTGACCTTTATTGAACAGGGTGTTTTAGAAAGATTAAGTCGACATTTGAACGTCATGTATTGTATGAATCTTAGGACTACTGACACGGTCATCTGATCCCAAACTAAGCAGAGCTTGTACTATGGTAACCAGACATCTTGATATCATAATGATACATACTTATATCCATACTAATATTATAAATGGGAAAGTGTGTCTGTCTGTCTGTATGTTTGTTTTTCTTTCACGGCAAAACGGAGCGACGAATTGACGTGATTTTTTAAGTGGAGATAGTTGAAGGGATGGAGAGTAACATAGGCTACTTTTTGTCTGTTTCGAACGCGAGCGAAGCCGCGGACATAAGCTAGTATTTTATAAATACATACATATTAAAACGAAAAAAGGGATTAAACCCCAACAAACCTCTGAACTACTTGCATTTTATTGTCTTACTAACTGTTGCTTGTGGTTTCACCTGCATTTTTTTATGTTTGTTGCTACTGCTTCACTCATGACACATTTCTGATTCTAGATCACCCTATTCAATTTCTCGTAACATTTCTCGTGATTTTATTTAGCCTATGTGTTATTCTGAAACTACGTATGTAACTGTAATATTTCATTTAAAATCCGTTGAGTAGTTTTTGCGTCATAAACCAATATATCCATTCATCCATCCATCCATAGAGCTAGTAAAAACTAAATATAATACAATTTATTTTAAATGTTTATGTTCAGCCGGTAAGCGATTTAGAAAAACGATTCAAAAACTGTTATTTAACTAAAACTAGTCTATTACGTCACTAACCGCTTTACTGAAACATAAATACTTATTATTTGCGTCACAACTTTTAAAAGACAAAAATACGTATTTCTTTTGCGTCACAAAAGTATATAAATGTCGGAAAAGACGTAATTGTTAAAGTTCGTTGACATTTTCATATATACTTATATCGTGAATTGAATAGTATCTCTGTTCGTTTGGAACGCTTACTCGGCCAAATTATTAAACCGATTTTGACTAAATTTGGTACAGAGTAAGGCTGAGGCTACACTAGACTGCGACGCGAACTGCGACGCACGAGCGATTGAAACAAATACATGGATTCTCACTAAATGACAACACCGTTCATCAAATATTACTAGCGATCTTTGATTATTTCTGCGACCGGAACTACATTACTGTAATCGCGGCACCGGCTACATCGACGTATCAGCGATCGAAATTGAATCGAATATACGCCAGATTTTCGCTTATAATGTAGCCATTCCATGTTTATCTCGTTTCGCTCTTCCAGTCGCATCGCAAATGGCTGCCTACTGTAGCCTCAGCCTCAGTTTAAATCCCAAGGAAGGGACTAGGCTTCTTTATGATACAAGCGACGAAGTTGCGTGTCAAATGATTCGATGATTGTATTTTTTTGTTAAATTTAGTATTAAGTTGTCTGGAGAAAGGTCCCTTTTATTCCAAACAAAATAACTTGGAATGCAAACATTGTTGCACTCGAACACACAGGCAAAAGCTAGTTACCCTACAAAACTTAATTAACAACATTAAAACATACCTAATAATCATTTCTTAAATCCTAACAAAAAAATTAAATCCTACCAATAAGGCTTAACGTTGACATAAGCCATCGAGCGTTATTTTTTGCAAAAAAAAAAACTATAAAAAATATCTGCAAAATTTCTAAGAAACGCAAATCGTAATCCATGTGGTATGTACAAGTTTTTTTTTGTTATTATTCACACTTGACACCTGTTTGACTAGCCGTGGCTATTCTTTTGGTTTTAGGGTTCTGTAGTACAATTTTTAAATTTACGTGATCAGTTTACTTAACGGTTTTTTTAAGAAGTGATTTTTAAAACGTTCAACACTTTAACCTTTCAACGACCAAGCGACAGCCGGCTGCCGCGCTGCTATTGTCTTTCTATTGTGTCTCGAATCACGAGTGTTTGAAGGTTTAAATAGGTTCAAAGTTTTCTAGAACGGTGCCTAGATGGCGGAATCAGCTTGTTTATAAGAAGTAGATAATCTCTGAAAAAGTTGTTTCCCTTAAATTATAGACCCTCCAAGGACGTGTACAACACAAATGTGGTGGTATACTTCGAATTGGGAGTAAAATCTGGTATAAATAATACTTCGCGTTTCTTTTCAACGTAGTCTCACTCAAAGAATTCCTCCTCTGCTTTGGAAGCTTTTATAAACATACAAAAATAGTCACTCTCTGGAAAACAACACTGCAGCACCAAACAAATATTGTTATTTTAACAGTACCTAAGATATAGTCCAAAATATCTTTAATAGGTAGAGTCAGAGCGATCGCTTCAGTAAGCTTTAAAGCTGTGAAAGGATTTGCAATCACGTCTCAATCTTCAATCAACGCTTAAACAATAGCTCGGATTTCATTATCGTCTCTGCATTTCTCTAAGCCGACGTTCTACGGAACCCGATACGTAATCTCAAACCTGCCTTGCCATTTTGTTCAATAAAGTGACGAATCAGAAACCTGTTTAACAAATAAACCATTGTATTGCGCGTGTTTCGAAGATTTTTGCACTTTTAAGGATAAAAATAATTACATAAGTACATACAAGATCGATGGCCGTTGGTTTTTTATTCGTTATTTTTAAATTTCGGATGAAAGGACCAGGTGCTAAATTGAGGAGAATTTGCGCGCGTTTTATTATACCTGACCATGATGTTAATTGTATTTTTTTATCATTTGATTAGTTTTGTTTCTTTCTTAGTTTATTGGTGAATTGTAAAACTTAGATTTTATGATAAGACTATCAGTTGCGTCGCGTCCATTGGGAGAGACCTTTGCCTAATGATCACAAAGATGCTAATTATTTTATTATATTATACACGTAGAAATACCAGTCTTTGTGTCATTACCTTTAAAAAGTTAAATAACAGGTGTGGTTATGATGTAATAAGTAGATCAATTTACTAAAAAACAAGATGGTACCTTACTCCTACGCAAAAACTCATTTGAATTTGTGTATCTTCTTTTGAGAATTATTCAATTTCGCCAAGCATTTGGGCCTGATGCTTGATTTTATCATTTAGTAATTTATTACCTGGAGTTTCTTGTAACTAAACTTTACTCGAAGTTAATGTGAAGATACAATTTCTTCTTAGATTTATGTTGGTTTTATACATGCAAAACTAAAAACACATTATGTTGTTAACTTATGAGCAAAAATTGTCGTGGGCGGTCAAATTTTGACAGGTTAACAAACGTTTATAATTCGTTGTATTCTTGTTTTTTATGTATATCGGCTTTAAATATTATGAATGTATGTATTCATGTATAATAAAATTACGTTTTATTCCTGGGAATCATCTTTATCTTAACCTACTATGCTACTCTCTGCAATAACCAAAGGTAGAATAGGGACAAAATCAAAACAGTTATAGAAACCATAACAGGTCACTGTCCCTTAAACAAGCACCTATTCACAATAGGTGTAACAGACAGCCCTCTATGCAGAGGTTGCTTAGAGGCAGAAGAAACGCCACAACACGTCCTCATGGAATGTAACAGTGTGGCCGAACAACGGGCAAAACTACTCCAACACCCCGGGTCACTTCCAGAAATCTTTGGCAGACTAAAAATTCTTCTACGATTCTGGGAAAGTGTGGGATGGTTGGAATAGGCGACAAGCCACACACGCACAATGGCCCAATTATGAGGCTAAGTGCGGACAAGCCCAGCGAAACTAAAACTAAAATTAAAAAACCAAAGGTAGATTGATCGAAAAGTTTGTTCAGTGCTACCTAAGTAAATAAAATAACAGCTTTCTAGTATTAAAAAAATCTAAGCCGCAAACAAGAGTGTGTTTTTTTAATTCAAAAAATCTTTCTAACAAAGTAAAGTGTAATAAACCCTGACAGACATAAAAAAACTTCTTTTAACATTCTACAAAGTAAAGCTAAAACAAAAGAAAAGTTGGCAATCCTCGTTAATTATAAAGTGGATCTTCACAAGAGACATTAATTTTATAATCTGCAAGGCCATAAAAGGCGTGTTAATTTAAAGTTTATGTGATCAGGGCCACACACAGAGATACCGAAAGTACACACATTATAGGCTAGGATACAGGTCAGGAGTCAAGAGACCAACTTCATTTCTATATCAGTAATCACTGTGAGGCTAATATTCTCCCTTTTCTTATATTATTTTAAGCCATATGTGTTAAGATATGCTCTCTTATTAAAATGTAGTTGTTAATCTTGTAATGTAAGAGGTAATCCATACTTCCATACTGTATTACTTATACTTTTTTACTTATATTATTCTGTCTGTTTCGCTTTCACACCAAAACGACTGAACTGATTAAATTCAAATTTGGTACAGAGGTACTCAATAGCCTGGCAAAGGTCGCAGGTTAGTTTTTAACCCAAAAATCCCACGGTAACGGAAACTACGCAGGTAAAACCATGAGGATAGCTAGTTTTTCTATAATTTATTATGCATTTAAATCTCAGTTGCAACTATGTTGGAGTCGGCATCCAGTCGAACCAGATGCAGCTCAATACCAACGTTTTTCATGGACAGACTGGTTGTCAGACCTCCACAAACCCGTTAGTGAGTAACACGATACTCCTTGGTTAGACTGGTCAGACTTTCTGGCTTCCTCCCCGTAATTACCCTCAAGGATGTATGAATGACAACCGGCAAACCGACCATCTTTGTGTGATGAGCATGATTGTTTGTTCTGTGTCTGGTTGTAATTTATCTATAACTTCTGAAATTTTTGAGAATACCGGCTTTTTTCTACTACTTACTATTACCACTACTACGTACTTTGTATATTACAGGTCACATCAAAATCCGTTCCGTAGGTTAAAAGATCTAAGCATACATAGGTACAGGCAGAGGAAAAAGACTTTGTTTTATACTATGTAATGATTATGTCTGTATTTAAAATTTATATGAGTACGTTTGTCAGTTGTCTGTTTACAATAGTACAGGCTCTGCTTAGTTTGAGATCAGATGACCGTGTGTGAGTTTTACAAGGACATAATTATATTTATTTATCAGTACTTCTTCCGTTTCCCATCACAGTGGACATTATAAAGCATTAAAATACTTCTCATATTTTATTCCCAACATTAAAAGTAATTTAAGTCTGCAGGATACCGACTCGGAAGAGAAAGGACCAAAAACTGGTTGTGTCATTTAACGGTATTAAATATTTATTTATCCTTCAGTACACAAAAAGTAATAATACTGTTGATTTAACCGACTGTCTCGATGCATTAATACTTTCATTTCGCATTTATTCAACGCTTACTGAATTCTTGATGATGAAAAAGAAATATTTCGACGAAATAGGTATTTGAGCTGTAGACTAATTATAATTTTACAATGGCGCTGATTCTTTTGTTCACAAACTTAACTAAATTTAGGTTTAGTGCATCTTTCTCTTTCCATTTCAGTAAGAAAAAGACAGAAGATACATATTAGTTTAGACCTGTCAAATTAGACAGCGCCTAAAGTAAATCGACGTATTTTTAGTCGCCATGTTTTTAATCGCGTTTAAATTATCTATGGCGTGACTTAATTTGACAGGACTTAACTAAAATTTTATCTTCTGTCTTTTTCTTAATGAAATGGAAAGAGAAAGATGCACTTAATTTAAATTTAGGTTAGTTTGTGAATAAGAGAATCGGCACCATCATCGTTAATAATAATTGTGAAAGCTTGTGTGTCTCACGCAAAAAATGCTAGTGAGTTTTAGTTGAAACACAAACTCTTTAGCCATTTTCGTTTGTCGGCTTACTGGCTAATCAAAATCAGCTGAAAATCAATGTTTTACATGGAACGACTATGGTCTTCACAATCCAGTTATTCGGTAACATCATACCAGACTTTTTGGTTTCTGACTTCTTACAGCTGGGCATTGACGGTCATTTTTCGGGTCAGTCTAGTCGTTAAACTGTGGCTCCTGTGTCACTCCAAATGGATTAGACGGCTAACCAACTCTGGAGTGACGATTCGACACTCACGATAAAGTTTTGGATGGACGTCAGTCAACTGACGCGGAAAAATGACCGTCTATGCCCAGCTTTAAAAGGGCTGTCATTGGTGCCGGCCGATTCTCTTATTCACAAACTAACGTAAAGGAGACAATTTTTTTTGTTCGGGGATTAGGCCCACACACAAATTGTGGCATTTATTATTGAAATGCACGTTAGTTTATTCCTTATAATCTCTAGATTACAGTGGCAATATTAGCAAAACTCTACGTAACCGGAATACTGGGAAATACGACAGTCAAAACATGACTCTCATAATGACCTAAAATCTCACAAGAGCGATTATTTAATGAGTGAATAGGTTTCCTAGGTATTTTATGTTAGAATAGTGGACTTTTCAATAATAATATAGGTGTAAATGACATAAAAACCTGGCTTTGGTAAGATTTTTTTTCGATTATTCTTTTACTGTGGACGCCAACGCTTTTATAAGTAAAGTTGTTGCACATTTCGTTGAAATCGAGCTGTACAATTATTACAACAGCTTTATATATTATGCACTGTATCTCCAGAAGCCGTTTTTCTAACATCTATTGAATAAAAATACGAAAAGAACAGAAGAAGCACTTATCTGACTATCTAGAAAACTGTTGGAAACTATTAGGCTAAGTTTACATGACCGCGAGAAGCCGCGCGTCGCCGCGTGGTTGAGGCGTTCGCATGATGATGTGCATACCAGTCCGGATGTCAATGTTGCTTGAGAAGGGGGCAATTTGCTTATGGATTTTATACCGAAGGCTGAGTCGTCGCAGAAAATGACAAAGACAATAAAAAAGCTTTCTTGCATCCTATTTTAAATGAAAGTCTTTCACTTAAAATAGGATGCAAGAATGCTTTTCAACGAACGTAGAACGCGCGGTAATGTCTACGATAATTGCTGCTTACTTTGGTCTTGTACCGTGCGGTTAGTGGTACAGAGCGGTTTCGTGCGGTCGTATGAACTTAGCTTAATAATGTAGTCTGTCAGTGTCAAACTGATTGAAACTGTACCACAGAGCATCTACAACGGAATGTTAATTAGGTACGTTTCGTTTCACATAATATATTTAAATTCACGTTGAAATAAATGTAAAAACGCTCCTCAACATGCATTTTTCCGTAATAGTTTTTTACTATTATTTCATTATTCCCGTTAGATTTCTATATAATTTTTGGTGGGTTAGTTATAATAAGGTGATGACTTGTTTCATGCGTAAAATTATTATTAAACGTAACCGTTGAATAGTGGGACCAAAAAAAATTGTCTCCTTTATGTTAAGTGCATCTTTCTCCTTCCATTTAATTAAAAAAAGGACATAAGATAAAATATTAGTTAAGTCCTATCAAATTTAGACACTCCATTGATAATTTAGACGCGATTTAAAAACATGGCGTCTAAATATACGTCAATTTTCATCAGGCGCCGTCTAATTTGACACGATTAAACTAAAATGTATCTTCTGTCCTTTTTTTTAAGAAATGGAAAGAGAAAGATGCATTTAACTTAAATTTAGTTAAGTTTGTGAACAAGAAAATCAGCACCAATATCTACTAATGACAACCAAGATCAACTGCTTTACGTGCTTTCTGACGGAATGTTAGTAGTCCCAGACAAACTTAGAAAATATATAAAATATATTTGAATTAAAAGTTATTTTAGTGCTTGTTCAGTTTTATGATAGGCATATAACTACTGCATACTAAGCATACTTCCAAGTTAGAAACTCGACTATCAAGTTATATTATTGATTCTTATAGGGTTAAGAATCTAGAAACCTTCATTAATTAACGTAACGAATAATATTACTAGTAAAATTACAAATAAGCATTTTTTGCAGGAACTCATGATCAGGTGTCTTTAATAAACATTACCATTTATAATTATTCTTCATCTCCTAAGATCGAGTATACTGGACCTTATAATGTTTTTTGTATCCACTTTTAGGGATGTCCTGGTTACAAAATTTTGTAGATAATTAACATTATATCCATGTTTGCAAACACTCGATGTTTATCAAGACAAAATTTAATAAAAAATATTCCGAGATAAAAACACACTTACACTTTTTTATATTTTTAAATGTTTTTATTATTTTTGTATCAATATTTTAAAATGTAATTTATGTGTGTATAAAATGAAACAAATGGAACAAAATTACAGTAATCATGGCGTTGCTTTTAATTATATACGGATTTTAATAGTACAAAAACAGACACTATTTGTTTTATTGTTTCTTGTTTAAATCTACATGGAAAAAGAATATATCGCCAATTTTAAAAAAGAACATCGATATTTTCTGTCTATTTCTGTAATATCGATATTATTAACCCACCCCTACCATAACCCAAACCGATCCCTTAGCCGCGCAAGCGCAACGCATTGTATGCCCTAAGTGCATAACTCCAAACCCGCTTTATGGTACTTCTGAGTTCCTCCTAGTCGTAAGTTTTAACGCACTACAACTGGTAGCTAAATGGCGGGTTGAGACGTCGCAAAACATTGCAAGCTATAAACTACCACAGAACATTACAATAAACATTCAACCTAATCCTCATACACTAAAGTGCTATTTTGAACAGAGACATTGTGACGTTTGTGCCGTTTCAGAAATTGTATGCACGGTCGCCGGCCACGCGAACGCTTCGGTAACCTAAAAGCCGTTTTGGATTTTATTCCTTGGAAATAAGGGCCAATTTGGGGTGAAAGGAAAACTGTGTATACGACGTTCTATGTCAGAATAATGTCGCCACGCGTAAAGTACTTGCGGGGGACTCAACTGGTTTTTCTTTTTTATGTATTTTGCTTTTTTCGTATTTTTTTCTCAAACGGTGGGAATTTTTCTTTTTATGCTATTGTTCAAAAATGGCAATATTGTATATTTATGTGTTTTAAATTTGAAATATGATGGTTTTGTGGTGTGGTAATATTTTTTAACTTTGTGGCAAGATAAATAAAGAATATTGACATTTATCGCTGCGTTGCCATTCTGTGAGAGATTTTTTTTTGGCCGTATCATAAAAAGTTAAGCACATTTTGTATTGAATTTTAGAACAATCAGGCTGTTTAAATAAAACATAATAATACGAAATCAAAACACACTTTCACGTGCAATTTTCTTTAAATCACGTAAAGGACTAAGTGCAAAAACCAAATCTCCTAGAGAGAGGTCCATAAAGAAGAAGATGAATCAAAGTTAATAACGCCAATTTCAAATATATTAAATTCACATTTTCCTAATAATATCATCAACAATAAAGAAAAATTTGAGTCAGTAAAATCATATTTATTTTGTAAATAGGTTTTATACACAACACGACAATATTTTGATGATGATGATTGCTCTAAGAAACAACAAAAAAAACTTGAAGGTCAAAATCCTTTTTAAAGTCCATACAGCCGTTTTGGTCAAAATTAACTAGATATTCCCACTACAGCAACATGGCTATAACTCCATTTAACCTCAAAGTCATAAAGCGCTTGTAAATGAGCAATACGGATTAAATCCGATGTAATTTCACTGCCTCCATAAAATAACTATACGACGATCTTATTAACTTGGGATGAAGTCTATGCAAGTCCGTCAGAGGCAGCAAAGCAACGAGGCGTCACAAGTATGTAACTAAACAAAATAAACTTACTGCATCCGTCCAATAGATAGAAAATACTGAAAAGTTCCATTTTTTAAGATTTACCCGGTTTTGTTTGCCTAAGTATTGTTATACCTAGTTGTTATTATAACTGCTTACAAGAATATATATATTTATATATCTTTGTGTAAAAGTCAGGCTACCTCTTTATCATTACTTTAAAATCTTTTCTTGACATTGTAATGTCAAGATTTTTAAAGTATAAATAGACAGACTAACTTTAGCATTTATATTATGGTTCGTCTGGTTTGGCTTATAGTTATATAGCTACCCTTTAAATATCCCCGAATGGGGTTAAGGGGGTATAAAGGGTAAGGTAAGCACAGTTTGTAGAAAAAGCCAACATTTGAACTTAGTTATTTTACGAGACATCAAAACTGTTTTATTAATTAGATTTTTATTCTTTGGACTCATACAATACCTGTCAGGGCTATAAGCTAGTATTCATCAAGTATGTATACAAAAAATAGGTAATAAATTAGTTACGATCGCGTGTGAGAAAAAAATTTACAGCGTTTATCGCCGATTCGATTATTTGATAACTGCTCTTCGATGTTAGTAAGCCATGGAACTCGATAATACGACACAACATATATGCAAATAAAATTACCTACAATATATTGTTTTAAGTTGGCATTTTTTTACTATTTTATTCAATTTATTGCAATCAGCCATTTCATTTGATAAAATTTGCAAAGCATTTGTGTGTAGAAACATCTGTAAGGTTGCGTAAAAATGACAAATAAAATACATATAAAAATAAAATCTGTGAAAATGAACGATGTGTCTACATAAAATACCTGTGTATATTAATTACCTACCATTTTTTAATTCAACCAATGTAATGTGTTTTATTCAACCTATCAAAATCTCATTCTTTATAATGATTATTTCCCATAACGACATTTGAAAATTCAACCACTCATTTGTAAATAAAAAACAAACAACAAAGGCCACAATCTATATATATAAAAGAAAGTCGTGTTAGTTACTTCACTTATAACTCAAGAACGGCTGAACCGATTTAGCTGAAAATTGGCAGGGAGGTAGTTTAGAGCCAGGAGAAGGACATAGGATACTTTTTATCCCGTTCGACATCATTCCCGTGTGACTTGACATGTAACGTCAGTCACTATAAAACGTGGTATAACAAAAAAGAATCAGACTTGGAATAACAAAATTGACGTATAATGACAGCTATGTAATGACGTATGGATGACTATTTGATATTTGTAAGAAATCAATAATATAACTATTTCTATTAAATAAATAATTAACATTATTGCCCAATTGCCCATTCGTATAAACAGTGAAGTGAACTATAAAACTCGGTATGGTTAAAAATTTAAGTTTTTAGGTGAAGTGAAGTTTAATTAATTAGTAGGTAGGTAGTAGGTAGGTAGTAGGTAGGTAGTAGGTAGGTAGTAGGTAGGTAGTAGGTAGGTAGTAGGTAGGTAGTAGGTAGGTAGTAGGTAGGTAGTAGGTAGGTAGTAGGTAGGTAGTAGGTAGGTAGTAGGTAGGTAGTAGGTAGGTAGTAGGTAGGTAGTAGGTAGGTAGTAGGTAGGTAGTAGGTAGGTAGTAGGTAGGTAGTAGGTAGGTAGTAGGTAGGTAGTAGGTAGGTAGTAGGTAGGTAGTAGGTAGGTAGTAGGTAGGTAGTAGGTAGGTAGTAGGTAGGTAGTAGGTAGGTAGTAGGTAGGTAGTAGGTAGGTAGTAGGTAGGTAGTAGGTAGGTAGTAGGTAGGTAGTAGGTAGGTAGTAGGTAGGTAGTAGGTAGGTAGTAGGTAGGTAGTAGGTAGGTAGTAGGTAGGTAGTAGGTAGGTAGTAGGTAGGTAGTAGGTAGGTAGTAGGTAGGTAGTAGGTAGGTAGTAGGTAGGTAGTAGGTAGGTAGTAGGTAGGTAGTAGGTAGGTAGTAGGTAGGTAGTAGGTAGGTAGTAGGTAGGTAGTAGGTAGGTAGTAGGTAGGTAGTAGGTAGGTAGTAGGTAGGTAGTAGGTAGGTAGTAGGTAGGTAGTAGGTAGGTAGTAGGTAGGTAGTAGGTAGGTAGTAGGTAGGTAGTAGGTAGGTAGTAGGTAGGTAGTAGGTAGGTAGTAGGTAGGTAGTAGGTAGGTAGTAGGTAGGTAGTAGGTAGGTAGTAGGTAGGTAGTAGGTAGGTAGTAGGTAGGTAGTAGGTAGGTAGTAGGTAGGTAGTAGGTAGGTAGTAGGTAGGTAGGTAGTAGGTAGGTAGTAGGTAGGTAGTAGGTAGGTAGTAGGTAGGTAGTAGGTAGGTAGTAGGTAGGTAGTAGGTAGGTAGTAGGTAGGTAGTAGGTAGGTAGTAGGTAGGTAGTAGATAGGTAGTATGTCAATTCGAATTCTATATTCATAGTTGACAGGACAACGTCTGTCGGGTCAGCTAGTTCTAAATAAACTATGTATTTTTTCCTTTCATTTACAGGTTATTATTTCTCTACATCGTACGAAGTGAACCTTCTCAATAACCTGTTAAGTGTACAGGCGCCGTTCGCGACAGGTGTATTGAACGGATGTGTGACCGGTATCCAGCCTCTGCAGCCAGTTTGTAACCGCGTCTCACCCGACCAGTATCTCATGACCACGTATTCTAATTTGATTATAAATATTGTTTGGCTTGTTGGTACAGAATATTTCAATTTTTTTAGGTTTTGTTCTGTATTTATAAATCATCTACTAGTTTATGCTCGCGGCTTCGCTCGCATTAACAAAGTAGCTTATGCCACTCTCCATCTCTTCAACTATATCCACTTAAAAAATCACGTCAATTCGTCGCTTCGTTTTGCCGTAAGAGACGAACAAACACACACACTTTTCCATTAGTAACTTGTAATATATGGATATGTTTCTTTTTTTTTTGTAAAAAATTAGGTACGCTTTAAGCCTAAAGGTATGATAACGGACTTATAAATAGTCTTAGGCATTTTCTACCAGCCAACCAACGACGGTAAAGAGATAACATAGCAGGTGTTATCTCTTTACTGCATTCTTCAAGTAAAATATAATTATATAACTAATTAAATATACAGGAATGCAGAACCAATATTACTGAAATTAGAAATATAAAATCACGGACTTTTTCTGAGATTCTAGGAAACCAGATTAATATAAAAAGACATGTCAAATTATTTTCCTTTAGCTAACTAGCTAAACCGATTGCGTATAGATATTAATCGCAGGAAACAGCAAGTCAGTTCAGCAGGCTATAAAATCGTTAGTTTCTAATAAATACGCAACACAGTACATTATAAATTTATCAGATCCCGGATCAATTGCTGGGATATTATCACAGACATGTGATATCTTACACACAGGCTCGATATTGGCGCACTTGACGTCGCCCAGTAACTGGGCTGTGAAAGTTGATAGGCAGTCGCTTCACGTAAGACATTGAATATCCAGCTGAATCTGGTTAGGTTGGAAGCCGACCCCAACATAGTTGGGAAGAGGTAGGAGATGATTATACCTTACATGGCACGGGACTTTTAAGTTTCGACCATGACTTCTGTGATATCACAACGTGTGCCTGTGCATGTGACACCGCCAGAGAATATAAAATGCGTAAAAAACCGACACATAAGATAATATCCAAACATTCGATATTATGGACCGGTAATAACGCACCTGCCAGGCCTCAAAGAACACAATCACACCTCTTCTTAAATTATGAACCCATTACTGTGTTCTTTTAGCAAAAACACGAATGTAGCGTTTTGAGAAAATTTTATATTGGATTGTACTGTACGGGCAGGAAATATGATAAGTATCCAGATATTTAAGATTTAAAAAAACAGAGTAGTTTTTTTCCTTGTGCGGAATCCTTCGAGCGCGATTTTATTATTTATCTATAAGTCTAGGTATTTTATGCTTTTATAATAACGATAATACAATTCCTAAAAAATACGTTTCAATCTTACGCTTCCGGCTTAAAAAGCTGTTAAAACAACTTTAAAAATTTAAAGCTAATAAAATTTATTCTACACAGTTTTCAACTTTATTACTTTCCTTACAAAATTGAATCTTTTCCCTTCTTTTTTTACCGCAAAAAGAACTCGTAAATAATGTTTTATATTTTTTATGTTGGTATATTTTTTATACGGGTTGTATATTTCCCGAAACTGTTTGCGGTATATCATTTATACAGGTTGTAAACGTCTGAGGTTCCCTTAAACTATCTGCGACGGTATCGTAAAAAATGTGAGGCTTTCGGAACCTTTTAAAAAGTGGAAATTATGTTTTTATTCTAACTTAACGATCTAAGGACACTGTGGGTGGAAGATTATAGGCGAAGCTTCAGTTTTTTTTTTTCTAAGATTATGGGAGGAGGTAACTCTTGAACGCTCAACAAGGTCGGTTTTTATAAATATATTTAAAAAAATTATAAATACAACCTATTAATTAGCCTTGTTTCTCTTAATGTCGAGCATACACCTATTATACCAATTAGGGATTCATCAATAGGAAATTATGGACTGATCTTCATTTTAAGTCCTATGTTCACTCGTTTTTTTTTCTTTACCTATGAGTGTAAGATTAACTCAAACGTAAATACATTTATATGTCACTAATGTATAGGAAATCAGTCTTAAGATAACATTATTAATGTCAGATTTTATAATGGTAATGAATTATTTAAAGTTAAAACATTAAAATAATCTGTTACAATAGGCAAGACGACGAAAAAAAAGTAATTAGTCCGTCATTGAAATTATTAAAAAAATTAGGATACGTATTTTTTCTTTTTTCTCGTAAACGAAAAATAACGACGATACAGTGCGTTGAAGTTGTGCGTGACGTCACGATCAGATACAATTTTTGCTTACGGTGACGTCAAAAGCCCCCACTCTAGAACTTTGTTGCTCTTTATCTTTGTATTTTTTTATTATTTTGATGAAGCAAAAACTACGTGTCCCGTATTTTTGGCCGATCTACAAGACGGACTAAACAGAAAGCCATTTTTTTTATGTTGTCGTCATCCCTATTGCAGTTGTATTTCATTCATTGCTGCGGTGCTGCCATTTAAAATCATCTAATTACAGTAATAGAAACGTTTATCCCCACGCATAAGCTGTAAATATTAAAAATTACAAAGTGAAATTGAATCCAATAAATCTTGAACTTACTGTCTCAAACTCTTCACTTTGCATTTGTCTGTATATGTAATAAAATTTACATTTTTCAACAATAAAATCTGTCTGAATCATTCATGGACAGATTCAAGATGTCAACATAGAGATTTGTGGTTATTTCATTCATAAATGTTTTACAAAAAACATAAAAAAAATATGTACAAGTCTTTTGAATGGAGAATTTGACAAAGAAACAAAACTGAATAGTTATGTTGTAAAGGAGGATGGGTCAATCAAATTGAGTGCCATAAATCAATACATAAAAGATAAAGTTGAATAAAAATGATGTCATTATTTTGGGACATTAACTGTATCCTGCTATTACTATAAATGTGAAAGGTGAAACTATGAAGAAATGAATGTTTTTTACTTTTTGTTGAATCTTTAAAAATATAAACATGTACGTACAGTTAAATAATTTTAATACCTTGAATATCTGGCTAGCCCTTGCGTAAATAATGTTTTTAGCAAATAAATGATCTTTATCTTCAAAAATAATATAGATTGAAATAATACTTAAGTTAGACGCAATATCACCTTTAAAAGCGGAGCAGTAACCGAATACCTAACAATATCAGAAGACATTAGGAAGATGCGGGAAAAAACTAGGTAGTCAATAAAATATTTGGATAACGGTTAGCAAGTAAGCACTACTCCAAAGTTTAACAAAAAAGCTTCTTTAGTTTGCTCGTCCGACCTATAAAGCACACTCTAATGAGAACGCCATTTTATCTTAAGCAAGAAATGAGCCTATTATACAGGCTGGAAAAACTATTGATAGTTAAAAAAATCTGTCAGGTTGTACGTGCAACAATTTTTTTGAACTTTAGTTTTTACTGACAGTCAAGTAAAATTAAAGACATTTACAGGGTTCCGTACTAAGGAATGGAAATCCTAAACATGGCTTTTGGAGACCAAACGCCTATGCATTTGTCATAGACAGACAAATACACATACATATGGATAGACAGACAAACCTACAGTCTGTTATATATAGAATCATAAAAAAATTTGACAGGCCCAGTGTGGTCGCTAATACACCAATTTAAAGTTTAGCACCAAATTAAGTCACCGTTGAAATAAATAATGTGGCTTCCTTTGAGGCTTCTTTATTTATGATTTAAAGTCCATTTTTCATCAGGTCAAATCAATTAAAATAATGAGTTTTTTGCTTGGACTATTGTACGGAACTGCCATTCTTGATATAAATAATTTGACCTCCTTTAAGCCATCAGGTCAAATTCCTTAAACCATGAGCTTTTTGCTCGAATTGCTGTACGGAACCTTTAATAAGCCATTCCAGCTGGCACTTAACCAGTTTTTAGTTTTACGTGAGTATCAGTAAAAACTTCATTTACTTGGTGTCCATTTCAACATTCATTTGCAGAAAGTTTCCATTGTGTCCCAAGTATTTATGTGCAAAAAGTAATTATGTAGGTACTATTATTATAATACAGACCTCGTTACGTTGATTTCTAATTTTTTAGAAGTTCTACCGTTACTTTTTAAATGTCGGTTGACAAAAACTTTGATATGCGAACGAACATTGCAGATTATAAAGCGGAATGTAATTATTATGATGATGGTAAAAAGTTTGTTGTTTCTAAGTGTGCGGTGTGTTATTTTGGCAAATTACTTTAAGTATGTATACTGTTTGAAACCTGACGTAATGGTAGTAGAAAAACAGTGGCAGTTTGTAATTTTCACAACAGTGAAATGTAGTGACATATTTGTGTTGAAAAACATTGTATGACGCGTCTGAATATTTTTACAGCCGCCTTAAGCGTAATAACAAACTTAGCGCACTTGAATCATAATGTTATAAAACAAATATGTAATCATTCGACATAGCACAATGACGTGTAAAAATTTTTAAGAGTAACTTATAATATGAAGAGTTAACTTAGATCTGTCTAAACCTGTGTTTATTAACAAATGTGTATTAGTGTGTGTTACTATTAAGGTTACAACTTAACACCTCTGTCTACATCTGTTATAAATTATATTAATTAGATTTTCAACTTTATCGCATACATAATTATTAGGTTCAAAATGGAATGGGAAAATCTGATCGTTTAACAAAATATAATTTATATTACATAGCCTTATGCTTATACCTACATAATAAAAGCTTGAAGAAACATCAAAATTCTCTCAAAAATTTTGACATTTAAAAAGAAACGGTTGTAACATTAATAATCTGCGTTTTACAATATTGACCCCATAAAACTATGTAGTGGGCGAAATTGATTTATTAACAATAAAAAAAGTTTGTCTGTTTGATAGCCATATTACCTTTTAAAACAATATATCATTGAATTAATGTTCAAAAAATATAATACTAAGTTAAAAGAATTATGTTGTACAAGTTTAGTAGGATGTGTGAGATTTGCATAAGACATTCATTATTGTTAATGCAAAGAAGTTTATTTTTAAACGGTCTGAGAATATAAAGTCGACTTTTCAGCTTAAAATTAAGTTAATAATAACATCGTTGATATCATAAGCATGATTGTTAAGCGTGAAATCCTGGGTTAGACTCCAAAGTTAGATAAATGTATTGGAAAAGTAAGTAGCTTTAGCCTAGTTTTTTGCTGTATCCCAATTGTTTATTTAATTGCATACTCAACGATCTGTAACTCCTTTTCATGCAACAGCAAAGATGACTTCTTACAGAGCTAAAAGTGTATTAAATTAGTTTTAGCAATCGATGAAAACAGCTACCTCATAATTTCTCTGCACCACCTAAAGGTAGACTGGCACAGAATGCCTACGGCATTAAGTCCGCCTGTACACTACATACTACAACTATTAAATAAATAAATAAATAAAACATGTGCCTTGGAAAGGGTGTTAAGTAGATGTTGGTAGTCCTTCTTCATCAATGTCTTATACTACCACCGGACTATTTCAGAAAGGCAAAAAAGAGTACACTTGTATTTCCGCATATACTTTGACACTATAATAACCATCTCCAGCAGCTACATATTATTAACACATGTTAACATTACGAGGCTACCTTAAATAGAAAACACATTATTTTCTAAAAGGCAATTAAGGAGATAAGACTATCCCCATAATTTCATACTTTCTTTTCCCATGCTTGCAATCACTCACAAGAAAAAGTGCACCATAAAAATAAACGACCAATCTCCTTTATTTAGCCAATGATTGGATCAAACCAATTTGTGACCAACATTAGTGGTGACCAACCTAATTATTGGTACCCTATAAGGTGTCAAAGGTGTGTTGGTTCAAATTCCTTTTAATAAGGTAGAAAGTTCAAAAGTAGGTGCTAGAAAGCATAATTGCTTCGTTATGGGATTCCTACTACCTATGCGGTTATCGTAATTGCATTCAAAATTAGCCTACATATTACGGGTTTTATAAGGAACTACTCTTGTTGCTTGCTACCTGATCTGCATAGCGATTAATTGACAGGTAAATAGAGTGTCTCACTGATTATATCCGGGGATAGATCAAAGACGTTATGAGGATAAGCAAATTGCGCAAATAATTATTAGGTTTTTACTTTGCTTCAAACGCGTTGATGTGTTCTTTATTTATTCTTTGGGGACAGTACCCAATGTCCTTTTGGCCTGTCAGCAAAATTTTCTGATTATGATCGGTTGATTGGTAGAGATGAAAAAGGGTTTCAAACATATTCATTGTAATATTCTAAATACAATAACACATAAATCGAGGTTTGGGTGTTATTTAAACTGCATTGTTAATGGCAATTTTACAAATCATACCTATAGTAATATTCTTTGTTGATTTCAATAGTCGCTTATAACATAGTGTAAACAATAATATTATACTGTGAAGTGAAGTTTCATCAAAATTCGTTCATAAGTTTTTGCGTAGCAAAATAACAAAAACACACACATCCATTTAAACTTATACATTTTTAATAATAACTTTATAATATTAGTAGGATGTTTAAAAGGACAGTGACCACTTAACATCAGGAGAGCGTGCCGTCTGTTTGCAAATAAAAAAAAACTTAAAACAACCTTCCTCTCAAAACTACCTGCCTTTTTAATACCCCAATCATAATGAATTGGGGCCGAATTATCACTTCTTCGAACCAAAATTATATAACACAATAAAAAGAAACGAATATTTTGCAATACTACAGCGTTTTTTCCGTCTGACCCGAAAGCTATGGCGTTCGTGGGCGGACCAGACCATGGCGCGATGTCTAACGGTCTTGGAGATTCAACACACACATACCGAATGATGGCATTGTATGGTTTTTATGTGAAATAATTTATGTTGGGTTTGTTTGATTTTGGGAGATGATTTGAGACTACTCACTAATGTGAACTTTTTATTTTTAGTAGATCTATCAATGGTAAATTCATCAGTACTTTTTAGGGGAGGAAAAGAACTCTAATTTACGCCTGTCTGCAGTGCTCTATATAAACATTTACTTTGTGAAATCTCACGTTGTTCTTTGCAAAACTATGATTAAACATTATAATGGTTAGTGCGTTTCATATATGAGCTTACACAGGTCCAAAAATTAGGTAAATACCAATATTTTCGTGTCATCAAATTAATTCTAATTAGAAATCTATAATATATTATTATTATAAAATATGAAAAATTGACTGACTGTTTATATTACTCACGCACAACCCAAACCACTAGTCCTAGAGATATTAACTTTGTATCCAATTATAATGGGTTTTTGGAAATTTTTACCCCAAAAGGGGTGAAATAGTGGTTGGAAAGCTAGCAATTTATAAAACTATCAATTTTTTATATGTGGCACAAAGGATTGGGCTATATATATTGTATAATTTAGCAAACCTCGAAGTACCTAAAAACATATTACCCGACACTGTAGTGAAAACTTCCGCTGTTCAATGCTCAGCCAAAACCGCGAACATCCACATACATCCATCATCCATCAGATAATTCCGCTACATCTAAGTGCTAAGCCGAAGTGTTTAATCCCGTAAAAGCCAATTGAGATAATGATATATTTACAGATGAGTGGATGACGAGAATATGATCGGTATTATTTACGATGAGTGGGCGGCATACCTATGGTATGCTTACCTTTGGTAAATGCTTAAGACCAAAATGTGTAAATGAAGTGGTAGCTAATCAGTAAGTAATTTTCCTGTTTATTTTAGTGATCACATATAAATTGATATACGTCTGGAATTACAAATGCGTTTTGCCAAGTGCAGTGAAATATTTGCAGGTTATTAAAAAATATAGAATACACCTTTCCAAAGTATATAATAAGCGGGATAAGCACCTTACTCATAGACAATTACCAACTTCTGTCATGTTTATTTAAGTAGATACTTGTAGCAAGTTTCTAAACCATCTTTACCATTTTAAGAACCAACTTTACAATTTTAAATCGATTTGCATAATCTGTCAGACTCTTACGGACTAAAAACCACCAACAATCCGAGCAATACTCGGGCATTATATTATGTATGAGAAGAGGTCGTTTCGCAGCTGTGGGACGACCATAAGACCGAACTTTAGACCTAAGGCCAATCCTGGAAAAGGCTATACGCAAAAACAAGATTGTGTTTGCCAATACTGATTCACGAATAAAGCACAGAATTTTTCGAAATATATGTAGTATGGGGCATGAAGTCGTTAAACTTGTTTCGTGGTATGAAATGTTTTTTTTTACTGTAATTTCGAATACATTAGTAAAAACCCTTCTTTCAGGCGAGCAACAGCTAGCTTATTTCTGTTCTAGTTACTCTCTTAATAAAAATCAATATAAAACGATACTAAAATATCAAACTGCTAACTTTGATATTGACTCTTTGACGTTACAATATCATAAATGTTTCCGCAAATCCTACAAAGGGTATCACATGAAGAAAGCCGTTAAAATACTAAGAACACCGCTATGTGTGGGTAGGCAGCCGTCGCCCACAAGTCATGGGTTAGTATGTATTTCGACCACTGACATTCGCCCAATTCGGTCGAAAGAGAAATTTCATTATTGTTAATATTTTTGAATATCATTTAAAAAAAAAACATTTTTTAAACTACTTTTGTACTGAAAGAATGAAAAGCCTTTTCCATCGTAACGTACAAAATAAAGTTAAATAAATTGACCTTGTACTGAGAAAATAGCCAGGATTTTTATTCTGACCGTCTAAATTAACTTCCAAAAAGGTATCGTCGAAACAAAGGCTAAAATAATAATAATAATAAAATGTTTCCTGTTCCTGATACCAATGAGCTACTAATTTTTAAATTTTTTAATGTTTTTTTTTGTATATAAATATCAAAATATACAAAGTTTTGTGTAATAAATGAACAAACAAATAATAATAAACACCCTTTTCGACCGTACCGGGCGTAAGTCACCGGCCGAAATACAAGCCCAACCCACAAGTGATTCAGAGAATTCGCGTGGGCTTGCAACTCGCCTAAGTAGTAGAATGAAGTGAAATATTAAAGCTTAATGAAAGGAAATTTAAAACACATATCAAAAAGACACTATGTCAACAAGCATATTATAAATTAGAAGATTATATTCAAGATAAAAATGCTTGGAAGCTTGATGGTCCTGCCCCATAGGACAATTTGCAGTGTAAACAAATCAAACTGGTTACTAAATTAAATTATTATTCATAAAACATAATATTAAGCATACATTTTTTATTTTATTTTTTGTTGTTCTAATTATCAATAGGTATATAAATATACATTTTATTTTCTTATTTTGTTGTTGATTGCACTGGCTCGCACACTAATTCTGTACTTTGTTGAAAGTGGTCGTCTACCATCTCAAATTTTGTAATTTGTTTACACTATGTACCTCGTAAACGTGACATAGCTTTCATTTCTAAACTTAGACCTAATTTTTTTACATAATTATATTTTAACGTACCTACTTTTTTGACAGATTTGACATTGTATTCACAGTATTTTACATATTGTATTAATGTATTTTAACGTAAATTTTTGACAGCTTTGACATTGTATTCATACTTAATTTACACATTGTAATCATGTATACTAAATATTGTAACACATATATTTTTTAAAAGAGTACGTATGGAGTTTCTTGCCCGTTCTTCTCCATATAAAACTACCTTTTGGAATGGGCAACTAGAATCAAATTTTTTTTTAAATGTAATTGACGTTCCAAAGTGCCTCCATGGTCTAATGGAAATAAACGTTTTGACTTTGACTTTGACTTTGAATGCATGAGCAATTTCCTATGTATACTCCACACCTTCCATTTCTTTAGAAAATATGCGGTGTTTTATTGCTTTATTTGATGGATGAGAGTGGTTTAGGATAGCGGTCGAGGACAGTAGCTTGTGTAAAGGAGGCTTCGTTTCTTTGAACTTTCATAGGATGTTATACTGCGTGAGTTTTGTTTTATAGTATTTTTAGATCAGAGTTGATAATATGTAAGTTTCGTGTTGTTATAAAACTAACTAGACTAACATATAAAAAATGCTGAACAGTTTGTTTGTACGCAAGTGCTAATCTCAAGACTATCTCCTGGTTCAAATCAAAAATATGTTATAACGTTACATAGGTCATTTAGTGAGGAAGAAATTAACATCATGTTACAAACAACGGGTGGCTAGCAGCTGGCAAACAGATAATTTTGAGAAAACCAAAAAATAAAAAATATAATTTTAATAAAAACGCCAAAGAAAATATATTATTTGAACTTGGTAAAAAATACGTAGTTACTCGAAAATTTCTGTATATATGTACGAAAAACTATTCGCCTTACTAATAATCGCTGCATAAAGTTATGACAGGTTTATACGTCAAAAAATGTATGGTTACACAGGCTTTATTCATTGCATAACTTTACACAGTGATTATTAGTAAGGGCAAAAGAGTCCTCACTACGTTAGAACGTTCTAAATTTAAACAAAAACTCTAAAACACAAAAACATCAATTCTCCCCAAGAATTCGAAACAAAGAAACGACGGAACTCCTACAATTTGATTTAGAACTTAAAACTTGCCGCAACAAAGTTGCAAATCGTTCGCTAATTAAATTTCAAATCTCTGCATAATGGTTTGCAACTTTATCCCTTTCACAATAAATACTAAACTCGTTTAATCGTTCGTAAAGTGGTTCTTACGGGACTGATAAGCTTTAGTGTCGGGTTCCGTGGACGATATAAAGTCTCATTACTGATAAGGCTACAAGGGAGTCAAATTGTTATGGTCTACATAACACAATAGATGCTAAAAGCCTATAATATTACATTGTGTCGATTAAGCGTTGAAATGATTTATGAAAAAGGGTTTTTACAAAGACGTATTAAGATTATCAAATATTGATAATGTGCAATTTTACATCAGTTTAACTTTCAAAGCCCAAGCGACAGCCGGCTGTCGCGCTGTATTGTCTATCTATTCTGAAGAATAACGGTGTGTACGAAGGTTTATTAATATTAAGATTTTAATATTGACGTGGTTATTAAATGAAATGATGCACCATTTTGTGTAACCTGCAATCCCATATTTTTTAATATTATAGAAGATATTTTTTAGAACAAAAATTGTTTGTCATACTGGTATTAATTCCAGGTTTTGCTGTGTATTTAAATGCACCCACGATACTAGAGAAATACCTATTGTGACGCAGCTTTAAAAACAAAGTCAAAGGCTAAAAATTACAAAGATATAACATGAAGTTAAGTCGTTTCCATAACCTTAAAATTTCAAAGCATTTGTGCAAAATACAACAAAGTTAACATTTGCATAAATGAGTGAAACATTAAAAACAAAGTTTAAAAAAATATCAGATACTGGCAACTGATGTTGATCGTCTAAAAGCAACCTGTAAAGGGACCTGACAATAACATGGCAATACTAGTAAAACTCGTTTGGTTATCACTTTAATTCTGCCGTTATCACTTGATTCGCATTGTGGACTGCATGCTTGGTGCATTGACTTAAGAATTGGTCGCTGTGCTGGGTATATGTTTTCTGGTCTTTATTCCAGGTCTGGTTAACATGTATTGTAAACACTCCTTCGATACCCGGAGACTTTAGCAGTGCGAAGCAACGTTTTTGAAAACCCTCATATTGTCAAAGAAAAAAACCTGATAGTTGAAGTTGAGCTGGACTGGTAAAGAATGCCTAAGGCAAGTCCGCCATTGTACATTTATGTTCATAAAGATTAAATAAATAAATAAATCAGTGTAATGTTTGCGCACGAATCCTATTAGATATTACTGCAAAATATAATTGAACACTTAAATATGAACTCATGAAGAACGTAAAAACTTTTGTCAATTGCCCCAATTACACTGACAATAAGTTTATAATTTGCAATATTTATCATTATTAAAAAAGTTACACCTTTAATACCACACAATATACGACAGACAAAACACACACAAATAACAGCAAAATCTTTAAAAACATTTTCGAATTAACACACAACAAAAACTAAATCTACCTACATAAAGTGATAACCAATCGACCGCCACCCACCAACCCAACTCGAAACCTTAGTAACCCACCTTCTATTAAAACTGGGAGCGAGTTTTTGTGCCTGGGATAATTGACCAACAGGTGTGTCCGAAGTTTGTTTATTTTTATTCTAAGTCGACTGGTTTCGAGAACTCGAACGTACCATTTGAGGGTTTTCATCCAAGTGTCGCTTTTAAGGTATAACTTGCCCTGTGGCTTCATTTGTGTGATTATTTTGTTTTTTTTTTATTTATTTATTTGAACTATAATATGTTGTGACAGTGCAGTTTTGACACTGGTTGGCATTCTTACTTTCGTACATCTTTGAGTTAAACCTTCACACACAATAAAAAGACAATAGCATCCCGACAGCCGGTTGTCGCTTAGTCGTTTAAAGGTTAAAATTTGAGTCGTAGTCGTATTACTGTCTAGCGGCCAGTATATGGGATATACTGGCCGCTAGACAGTAATACGACACCTGACAATAATGACAGCTGTCATATTGACATTTGGCCAGAGCAGAGGTGAGAGAGAATCAAGTCAAATCAAGGGCTAAATTGGACTTTGGGTTTGTAGGAAAGTAATTTCCTGAAAAAATAAGCCTATTCTGAACATATTTATTTTTACTAAAAGAATTTGAAACTACGTAGTTAAAAAGAACAGAAGTTAAAAAGACAGAAACCGGTGGAGGCAGATCATCCGCTCCAGGTGCAACCCTAGTGCTGACCACGATCCTCAGACATGAGGGACCGACCCGAGAGAGAGAGAGAGTTAAAAAGATTGTAAATGAGTAGGCTTATTTGTGAAAGGTAATCGCTAGAAATACTCATCAGATTGCAATAAACTTTTAATAGTCGAAAGTCAGACTAACGTCTTGTCCTATAGGGTAATTATATATTTAATTAACTTCAAAGTAAATGGAGTCGAGTTGAAACCAGACACTAGGGGTAAAAAAATTTTTATAATAATATAATATTTTTATGTATTGTATTCCACTATCACTTAGATAATAAAATAATATATCCTGCGACAAATCACACATGGCCATCTGATCCCAAACTAAGCACAACTTGTACTATGGTAACCAGACAACTGATAAACATACTTACATTTTTTTTATAAATTCGTAATTGTACATAAATTACACCCAGACACAGAACAAACAATCATGCTCATCACACAAAGCTTGTTTTGGGAGGGAATGGAACCCACCACCTCTGGCTTCGCAGTCAACGTCACTGACCATTAGACCAACTACAGGCCCGTCAAGATAACGAACATCTGTGGGTTATGAATGTTAATAAATTATAACGTTGTACAAATAACAAAAATAATAATAATACCAATCTATATCAAAAGAGGCTGCGGAATAGTTATAATAGTTACCGGGGCCCCGAAACATAAAGGGCAACAGAAGGACACATGAGTGGGTTTTAGTCAGTAAAAGTCTGACACTCCTCCCCCGCCCTGGACGAGAGAAGTTTGATGATTTCCAACTCTCCAAAAAAAATCTATATAAAAAGAAAAGTAAAAAAGAGTTGACGCAATCCAACATTGGTTTAATTTGTTTTGCCATGAAAACTAAAACTAACATAAACTGCTTTTTAATTCAGTTTTTCTACCAATCAATCAAACGCGCTTTCTAAGTATTCCCTAAAAAGGACACACGTAAGTTGTGTTTTGTATAGCAAAAAAGACTTTATAACCCCACTAATTAGTCACATTTTCCGTCATTAACCCAGAAACTAAACTCATTAACAATTAAATCCATTTCACCTTTCTATTAATAATTTAATTGTAAACCACGACAATTAGCGGTACATTGACCCAGAAGTAATTGATGGCGAGTTTCAAATCCTATTGAATTCGGAACAATATGGTCCCTTTGATTGTTACCTTATAATATTCGTCGACATAAAGACGGCCATAAATTAACAGGCAAAAAGGCTATATTTTTAAAAGCTAAAAAGCTTGTTACGTACGTTAGAATTCTTGGAAAGAGTAAATTTGTTTAGTGTTCCTGTTTCATGTTAAGATTGAAGTAAATAGCGAGAGGTAGTTATTAAAGTATTTTATTTAAAAGATAGATATTTTGTAATCTACTTAAATTATTTTTTATGCGTTATGGTAGACTATGGTTTGCAGTAAAGTATTTAATGCATGACGTTGCGGGTTCTAACCTATGTGAATTTTCAATTCACTTGTACCTTTTTAAGTTCATTTACGACCAGCTTTAATGTCGTTACTTCCATTCCTTATTTTACCGGTTTTGGATTGGAATTTCCAAGAATCCTTTCTTAGTGAATTTTTACTCTTTAAAAAGAATATACCCTCCAAGTTTCATGTCTATGGGACCAGCGGTTTGAGCTGTGCGTTGATATAATCAATTAGTCAGTTTATTGCACTAATGTAAGTTAGACATCCACGCAGGCGGAGCCGCGGACTGAAACTAGTTTTATATAAATAATACCAGCCTATTACTGTCCCACTGCAGGGCAAAGGCCTCTTCTCATACAGAGAAGGCACGAGCATTAATCACCACGCGTACTCAAGGCAGATTGGCGATTTTGGACTCAAATTAACCAAGTCCAAGTTTTCTCAAAATCTTTCCTTCACCGATGTCTATGATGTCTAAAATAAACTATAGAAAGTACATATGATTTGAAAACGTCACATTGGTACTTGCCTGGATTTGAACCCTATAAGAGGTTGTCTCTTATATGAGAGGCGGGTGCCTTTACCACTAGTTTTATATAAACAATGTAAATAAAATAGTAGTGTCACGAAAAACAAAATAATACTCATCGTTACACTCGTGTGACGAGTCGGCCTATAAACACGAAAAAAAGTCATATTTAGGTGTCACATTATAAACAAGCATTACAAAGGCAAGTTTTACATTAATGTGACACACCTTTTCTATAAATAATCTTGACCTATCACACCACATTATTGATCCATGTAAAAATTCCATTGTCATTCGGGCCTATTTCCTTGTTCACAAACGAAACTAAAATTTAGTCCTGTGCGTCTTTCTCTTTCCATTTCATGAATACAGAAGGTAATATTAGTTTCCAAGACAAAAGATAATATTAGTTTAGTCCTGTCAAATTGAGACAACGGTGCCGATTCTCTTATTCACAAACTAACGTAAATTTAAGTGAAGTGCATCTTTCTCTTTCCATTTCATTAAGAAAAGGACAGAAGATAAAATATTAGTTAAGTCCTGTCAAATATAGGCACTCCATAGATAATTTAGACGCGATAAAAAACATGGCGACTAAATATACGTACATTTTCTTCAGGCGCTGTCTAATTTGACAGAACTTAACTAATATTTTATCTTCTGCCCTTTTCTTAATAAAATGGAAAGAGAAATATGCATTTAACTTAAATTTAGTTAAGTTTGTGAACAAGAGAATCAGCGCCTTTGTAGATAATTTAGACTCGATAAAAATATGAACAATAAAAATACGATGTAATACTAATCAAATAATATGTCTTGCGTCCTTTTCTTAATTGTATAGTAAGAGAAGATGCACTTAACTTAGATTTAATTTAGTTTCTAAACAAGAGAACACTATTGTAAACTTTCCTACTATTGACTAAACGGTACAAACAGCTACCAAACTCAAATACGGAACTAACTCTGTATCTCTGTCTGTCTGTCTATCTATCAGTTACGCCTGTACTGCTAAACTACTAAACTGATTTATAAGAATTTAGGATTAATTAAGCTCGAACAAAAAATAACTTAGACTGTATATTCTACAAATTTTGTTTCTGCGGTGACAATACTGACAGATACGGCTCAAGTCGCGGGCTATACGTTTCTTCAAAGTAGTATTTTTCATTGCTTATTTTGTTTATCCATACTCCATACTAATATATATAATATTATAAATGCGAAAGTAACTCTGGCTGTCTGTCTTTCTGTCTGTCTGTTACGCTTTTCCGCTTAAACTACTGAACCGATTTGAATGAAATTTGGTACAAATATAGTCTGGGACCCGAGAAAGGACATAGGATAGTTTTCATCCCGGAAATCCCCCGGGAACGGGAACTATTCCACGCGGACGAAGTAGCGGGCAGAAGCTAGTATAGAACAATATGCAGAATGATTCAATTGATAAGCCCAATTGACAAAAAAATCACAGATAGAAAACTAGGTACATAATTTGTAATCCATACTTAATTATTATAAATGGGAAAGTGTGTCTGTCTGTCTGTCTGTCTGTTTGTCTTTCTTTCACGGCAAAACGGATCGACGGATTGACGTGATTTTTTAAGTGGAGATAGTTGAAGGGATGGAGGGTTGTTACCCTCCATCCCTTCAACTATCACACACAAACAAAAAGTAGCCTATGTTTAGGCTACTTTTTGTCTCTTTCTAACGCGAGCGAAGCCGCGGGCAAAAGCTAGTAACTTTATAACTCGGACCAAGTCACATTCAAAACCTAGTTCTTTCTCATTTGTTTTCCTTTCAACAGAAACTATAAGAACAATAAGTCGACTATTCCAACATCACTCGACATTTTTACCTGACGTCATCATTCGTGACACTTCTCTGCCAGGGGGCAAAATACGAGGGGGATTATCCACCCCCTAAAGTACAAAGCACTGTGTTTATAGCCCCCTTAGTATTTAGCTGAGGCAATTATAATTAAGATTTTTTCTATTCATGTTTTGTTTTGGTTTTTAAAGAATAATTATTAGTTTGGTTGGATATTTGGTGGTTTTAAATTGATGTTTTTATCAAAAGGGACTTATAGGGGGGCGAATGAGGGAAATTTAAGTTGTTTTACTTTAAATGCCTTGTAACTACTAACTATCCTATGCCTACCTATGCTCTAAAATAAAATAAATTAATATCGAATACTGCTAAAAAAATGCTATAATAATAGTGGCTACCTACACCAAGAACACTAGAGCTATGCCCACATTAATAACAATAGGTACATTAATTTATTATCAGTAAAAGAAAACAATTTTTGTAATAGAATACTGTACTTCCTTGTTATAAGACTTGTAGTTCCAGATATACCTTTACCTCTTGATAATATTATTTATACCGATGTTACCTAGTCCATGAAATTCAGTTTATGCATGGCAAACATCCTAATCCAACGTAAAAGCCAGGTGGGCAATTCCGACTATAGTTAGGTACTGTAAATATGAACATTCGGGCGGTCGAGCCTATTATCAATCTTGAGGCTTATTCTTCATATAGGCAACTAACCAGTACCTACCACATATAAACGTTCAATCTCTTAAAACTCAATCTTTAATGGTATTCCATAATAATACTAAATAAATTATCTGCACCACCCTGGGTTGACTATGGGCATAAGACATAACGTCGGCCTTTGTGTGTGCGTGAAACTACAATTAAAAAAAATAGCGATACCAACTATATTAAAATGTAAAAATGATTCGCATATCCCCAATTAATACAATATCAATAAACCTGACTCTATATCCATGTATATCTAAAAAAGCTAAAAAATACAGTTCCGAAACATTAAACTCCTTATCACAAGTTAGTACTACAATCCCGCCATTCTCTATAACTGCAACTCAGATTAAAATTATCAAAATAACTGTGTTCTAAAAATTTGAAACAAAGACGCTTAAACCCACGATAATTACCATTTCTAGTTATGTAGTCTACTATATATTACCACTAATTAATAAAAAAGCGACCACCTAACTGGCATTAAAAGTCAAAACGCAAGTTTCAAATATATCACCAATTATCGATTGCTTCCATAATAACATCCCTGTATTAAGTGCTCCGTATTACACTAAAAACACTGCGTATACAGTCAAATTAATGGCATGTGTGTACAAAAGATAATTTCCTTTACACCAACACAATGTTTTGACACAATAACTCTTGTGTTGTGATTATGTTAATGAGTTCTGAACGTTATAATTTTATGTTGAACATCGCTGGAATATGTTGATACAGTGTTGCTAATGTTGTACAGTATTATGGAAATATTTTCAGGCATTTTTTTATCACGGATATAATTCTATCAATTTGGGTTACAATATAGTGGCTATACTACGTCTTTTTATGTCAAATAATCAATAGAGTTACCAAATTGGGTTGATTTCTTGTATAGTATTGATAGGACATAAATACTCAATGCCTTATATCCTGATATTGTATGTCAAGCTATATAAAAACCTTCAGGTATTTATTCGGAAAACACGTTGAGGAAAAGAATCGTAAATATTCATCAGATATTTTGGAACATCCAGAACCCGTAAATGTCTTTTGTGTGACTCTAGCAGGTACAGTAAACATTTATTTTCGTATATAAATAAAACAGAAATATAAAACGCCCATACCAGAGTTTACTACCAGAAAAAATGGTCCCGAGATTTTATGGAAACGCACAATTTTTCCTGACATATCGTCGAAAAACACTGCATCGTCAACACGTTTTATTCATAACAAAAATAAACCAGTCAGCACAAACGCAAGAATCACGCGCAAAAACGACTTTTTCCCCAAAAATAATACTCTACTAACCTTCAGCTTCGTTATCACGAAAGAAAACGTTCATTACTTGGGTAATCCTGTAATTTTTCACATTAAAAATCCAACATCTGAAAACGGCACTACACTAAAGAAATCCATTAAAATTATTATCCAACACAGATGAAAAAAATATCAGTTGCTTTTTACACTACACACACAGAAAAAACACTGAATTGTTTATTATTTTGAATATTTTTTTTAATGTTCGCTTTTTCAAAATGCCGCGTAATGACGCGCTTTGGAGCGATCGAAACACACTGACTCTCGCTACGTTCAGCTCGTGACTGAGGGTGTATGTAAAAGCTGCGCTCGCCCGGCCAGGCTACGCACCAAAGAGTAGGCGTTTTGGGAGACGCGGTGACGGTTTTCTGCCTATGTTTTCGGCGTCTGTGTTTCCAAAAGCATATAACCCGGATGTATTCAAGAGAAGAGTGCATAGTCATCTTTTGGGTGAGCTCGCTCCATCGTAGGCCCCGTCTATGCCCTCGGACTAGTCTGGGACCAAGAGCAAGCCCATAAGTTATAAAAAAAAAGAGTGAAAAGCTGCGTAGAAAGTTTTTGCCGTAGTATAAATGGTGTATTTGTGTAGCTTTTATAGGGATGTCAGGGCATCGATATGGAAGATAAAACTTACTTTTATTTTATGAAATAACCCATTTTTAATAGCATCGATATTTAAGTATAAAATACGCATAGATGCCATCACCATATGGTTGTGGAAACAGAATTCCGTTTTGAAATTCTAACATCAATAGTCTGTAAGTTTTTAAAACTGTTCTACTAGACAGATTTTAGCAACTTAAAGACTATTTAAGTACACAGAAGGTAGGAAAAGATATAAAAATAGAACACAAAGCCCTGAACTGTAATGAACAAAGCAACGATTTCTAGTAAATAGAAATAGAGGGTCTATCATAACCTTTCTTACTAATAATTTGAAACCGAAATTTAAATTAAATAAGTAATATTTTAGTTACTAATAAAATATAAATGTCATCAGTACTTTATTCACTCAAAATACATGCCAGATTCAAATTAAAAGGTTATATTTAATTAAAAATATAAGTAAAATAAACGTAATACTTTAATTATTTTTAATTACATTATTAGCCGATAACCGATTCCTTAAACCACCAAGCAAGTAACTCTATGAGCAAAATACGTTTAGAAAGCTCCCTCTGTGTCATCTGTGAGTAACGATTAAAAAGCTTTTAATTAATTGTACCCAAACACACATCTACCAATTTTCCAACTAACCTGTTCTTTGACTCGACAACGACCTTAATCTGAAATCCCTTTTCAACTCCTCGTGCGTCTCATTATTGATCTCTTTCACTCCTCACTACCGGTGCAATAATACCCCTGTCTCGCTCTATCAAACCGTAGTCGTATACATCCGTCTCTGTTCCGCATCACTGCAGAGCCTCAAAAACGAGGTAGAACCGCCGTACTATCAACGTGCGCGTTCCGAATAAGAAATTTTTCCTTTACATTGACCACAGTGTAGACTGGTTTAGTTTGTTCGTTTGATCTTACTGCCAGTTTTTCTTGGCGACTCTATGAACTTTTTTTGTCTGCGTCCTTTCTTGTTATGAGAAGTTAAGTTTGGAACGACTAGATGACTTATGAATTTTTTTTAAAAGAATAGAAACATGGATGCAGATATAAAGGTTGGCGGTTTTTTTTCCAACAATCGGCTTGATATTTTAGTTTCCCCGGCGGGTTGGAGCGCTGAATAAAATATAGGTACAGTTGGTCAGACACAATATTTTCAATCGAATTGGTTTCTGTACTGGAACCATTATTGTAACGATACGTTTCGCAGACTAGTTTGCTACGAGATAGGAACGAAAAATGTACAGTTGCATTTTGTATTTTCTCTTTTTAGACAAGTTTTCTGTGTTTCGAAGGCTTTAGACACTGTTGATCATTGGTAGTATCTATGTATTGCAATGAGAAATAGAACTAGATAATTTTGAAACTGTTGACTTATTATTAGAATAATAATAGACTACGGTTATGGAGGGACTGATTTCGGGCACATTATGTAGTTTTTGATTAAAAGTGATGTTTAGATACTGATAGCACGGTGGACAAGGGCGATTTGTATGCATGAAGTTGCGGGTACGAAATCTGACACTTAGAATAAATAAAACTAGCCTATTCCTAGCATGATTAGGGTCGGCTTTCAACCTAACCGGATTCAGCTGGATATCAGTGTTTTACGTGAAGCGACTGCCTACCAAACCTCCACAACCCAGTGACTGGGCGACATGATAGTCCTTGGTTAGACTAATCAGACTTTCTGGCTCCTGACTATCCGTAACGACTGTCAAAATTCTATGAATGGCAATGGGACCAACGGCTTTATGTGCTTTCCGAGGCATGGGATGTCAATGATGTTGAGTAATTTTTTTTTAATCTTGATATTCATTTACTTACAAGTCGCGACCGAGTCAGGAACATATCATAGTATTACTTTGATATTTTGGTTTCTGTGAAACTCCTCAGTAAGGTTGACAAATATACGGAAGCTGGTTTTCTCATTTTTCCTCATACACCCCACAGTTAAAGAAAATTAATGTTAATTTTTTTTTCGAATTCATTCGTCTTTCATATTGGTTATTTCCTTTCCTTAAGGAAAGTAATTTGGGTAGACCGTATTTTATTTTGTAAGTACATTTGTTTTTCTCTTTAATTTTGGATTAATCTCTTATCCCTGTTGGTTTTATTGTCGAAAGCGTGACTGTTGGGAGTTGGGATCTAGGTTTGTTTACCGTGTCGCGAAAAATGTTATAGTGTTTATTATTTCGATTTTTTTAGTGGCAATGACCAATTCCAAGACTAATTGTCTGTTATTTCTTGGTTTTTGATAACCTGTAACGACTGTTATTTATTATAAAAAGCTTTTTTTAAAAAAGATAACCGACTTCAAAAACTAAAAGCTCAAAAATAACTATTTCGGAAGTCGGTGGCAACACAAATCGACCGGCAGAAGAGAAGCCACCGACTTCCGAAATAGTTATTTTTTAGCTTTTAGTTTTTGAAGTCGGTTATCTTTTTTTAAAAAAGCGTGACTGTTGGGAGTTGGGATCTAGGTTTGTTTACCGTGTCGCGAAAAATGTTATAGTGTTTATTATTTCGATTTTTTTAGTGGCAATGACCAATTCCAAGACTAATTGTCTGTTATTTCTTGGTTTTTGATAACCTGTAACGACTGTTATTTATTATAAAAAGCTTTTTTTAAAAAAGATAACCGACTTCAAAAACTAAAAGCTCAAAAATAACTATTTCGGAAGTCGGTGGCAACACAAATCGACCGGCAGAAGAGAAGCCACCGACTTCCGAAATAGTTATTTTTTAGCTTTTAGTTTTTGAAGTCGGTTATCTTTTTTTAAAAAAGCGTGACTGTTGGGAGTTGGGATCTAGGTTTGTTTACCGTGTCGCGAAAAATGTTATAGTGTTTATTATTTCGATTTTTTTAGTGGCAATGACCAATTCCAAGACTAATTGTCTGTTATTTCTTGGTTTTTGATAACCTGTAACGACTGTTATTTATTATAAAAAGCTTTTTTAAAAAAAGATAACCGACTTCAAAAACTAAAAGCTCAAAAATAACTATTTCGGAAGTCGGTGGCAACACAAATCGACCGGCAGAAGAGAAGCCACCGACTTCCGAAATAGTTATTTTTGAGCTTTTAGTTTTTGAAGTCGGTTATCTTTTTTTAAAAAAGCTTTTTATTTTTTACTTTTTAGTTAGAGTCTCAGTGTCTGACTATGTTTTAGGGTAGCTCTCATAATAAACTTATAATCTTATAAAAATCTACAATCCAAGAAAGCAAAACGCGATCTATGCGGGCAACGTCACGGGATATCTATTAGTGTTATATACTTAAACCTTCCCCAGAATGTAACAAACACTTTGCTGAAAACCGCATCAAAATCGGTTCAGTCAAACGCGAGATAATCGCGGACAAACATACATACAGAGAACCTACTTTTTTTTTGAAGTCGGTTAAAAATAACTAGCTTTTGCCTGCAACTTCGTCCGCGTGGAATAATAGTTCCCGTTCCCGGAGGATTTCCGGGATGAAAACTATCCTATGTCCTTTCTCGGGTCTCAGTCTATATCTGTACCAAATTTCATTCATATCGGTTCAGTAGTTTAGGCGTGAAGAAGAGACAGACAGACAGACAGAGTTACTTTCGCATTCATAATATTAGTACGGATGATAACCGGAACCTTTACGTGCTTTTTAAGGCACAGGGTGTCGGTGATGTCCAAGATACACTTAGAAAGGACATAATTAAGCATTGAAAAAGTCACTGTTGAGGACACTGTTGGCGCAGGAGTTAAGCGAATGACTGTTGCGCTGCGTGTCGCGGTTCAATTTCTGCACGGGACAAATATTTCTACGATCTACAGGTGTTTGTTCTGAGTCTGGATTTTAGTGTATGTGTGTTTATATGTTTGTAAACGCACCCACAATACAGAAAAAATAGTAGTGTAGGGCAACGTAAACAATAAATATAATAGTAAATAATATATTGCATAATTTCAAACACACATGAGGCGAACGCCTTAACCGTTGAGCAACAACAAAATTAAGAAAAAATAATAATATTATACAGTAAATAATACATCACAATCACGATAAGAACGCACCTGTTGCTTCAGCAAGTCTTCAACCTATCCCATAATCGAAAACAACCGTGAAGATACCTCTCCCGTTGCAAAGCGCTATTCATCAGGTGTCCAAGCAAGTTCTGTCATAAAAACAGACCCAGCTAGACTTATCCTGTTTGAGCCACGCGACTTCATCTATCTCCTTCACACTTGTATAAAAACTATAGTGCTGTCCCTTTTTAACATTGCGCTTATGTGGTATGACTTGTATTGCGTACTCGATAAAATTCAAGTTTTTTCTGAAGATAAAAATATACCATAGTTATCTCTTGGTCACGCCATGTCATGTCGGTTTTTGCGCATTGATTGATTAATTTAATGTTTTGAAGAATGCATTGTTTGTCGGTTTTTGTCAAATTTCGTGATTGCTGCGATCGTTTATTTTGCACGTATGTGTAATACAAAAAAGCCAATAAAATTGCTTGTCGCACACTGAATTACGGGCACTTTAAAAAACCTCAATAATGTTGTTTCGGATTCCTTTAATTTTTGATTTTATTTTTATTTCTATCAGTTTGTTTTTACAGGGTGATAATCGATTTTCACGAATGTTTTTTCTTAGAGATACAATAAAGCTTGAAACCTCGATCACTAATAAAGAATAGAAAACTTTATTAGTGATCGATGTTGTGAAAGGACAAAAGCTATAATACATGTGCGTGCGAATAAAAGTCAAAGACGAAGGCGAAGTTGCAAAAAAAATAAAGTTTTTTATTTTATCAATACCTATTAACTTAGTGAATTGTAAGACAAGCTGTGAAAATGTAATAGATACTAAGTAGTACGGATTATCAAAATACCTGTAATGTCAGTTTGCATAGAAGTCAAATTTTAATCATTTTAATTTAAAAACTGCGTCTATTTTAATGCCCTCCAGTGTAAATTTTTGTACTGATAATATCTCTACACTTGAGGCCAACATAAGGGTAACATTACTGGAGCCATAGAATTACTTTCACTTTTACCAAAACTTTCGTTTTTTAATGCTGAGAACAATTAATAATAAATAGTAACAATAATTGCTACAAGTATTGTTTAACATGGAACAATATAAAGGTGTTTAATGATACCTACTTAATTAGTTACATGAAAGTCGCGTGTACAAAAATGACATGGCGCAAAGATTTACTTAAGGTACTTTAGTCACTCTGGCAGATATTATTACCCTAACAAAACTTATTGATATTAAAAATACAAAAGGTGTAGATAAGTTACATATACGTCATTCTATTTTCAGAAACTGTACACTAACTCACACATACGTGCTGTTCGTGGACTAGGCTCGGTGCTATTCGCGTCGGTGCTATTCGGACGGGTGCTGTTCGTGGACTACGTCACAATTAGACGTCAGAGTACGATGGTATGATTCAAGTATTGCAAATTAAAAAGAGACAAATATAATTTGCGACTGAGGTAAATGAGGTGAAATAGCCACACTCAAAAGTGCCACTATCTGACTGCCTACCTTTACTTTTTGAACCTATAACCAATCTACGCCTTTTTACTTATAATATCATTGAAATTCACATACACCAACCAACAGGCTTGGAACAAATATCAATAGATCATACAAAATCCCATGCGAGAAACGAAGCCACAACAGACAACACAGCTGCCAATCACACACCCACTGCGCCGGCTTTTTTGGTCTGTGGCAACACAGTTGACAAGACGTCAACAAAACTTCTCCCAATATTTTATTTCGATTTTATTTAAAATCTATTGTTATTAATGTTTTAATTACCTATTTCATACGCCAAAATAAATTCTAATTGTAAAGACAGTGTTATCTTGTGTAAATAAAGTGTATTTAACCTCAAAACCGAACTTGAAAACTGTGACCAAGTTTCGCTGTCAAACAAAGTTAAACCGTAACGTAAATTTTATTGTAAATAGTGCATTGTCATCGTTAATTCCTGTGAGTATTCTATTATCATTTTCTTATTACAACATTTTTTATTTACATTAAAACGCAACTGCTATAACTTTATTCTTCTAATTCCTTACACAAAGTTAACATCTTACCTGCTCAGCCTACCAAGGTTCTTGCTTTTTTTCTTTGCTTTGAAAAACCTGTCAAGCACTGTCAAGGATGAGTAGAATCATGACCAGAGGGGCTACTGCACGCTTGGAGGAATCTAAGCTGCAGTTAGCCTTAGTGGAACTTAAAAAATATAAGGATTTGTGTGAGGAATTGAAGCGGGAACAAGATGACAATGAGAGGGAAGTTCTGAATATTTTAAATAGTAATAAAAAGCTCAAGAGTGAGATGGCTGAATTGCATAATCAGTTATGTACCATCACTGCCGAACGGGACAAGCTTCAGCATACTGTGGACAACTTTGACCAGTGTAGCAATGAGTTTGATGTCACTATCAAACGCAACACTGAGCTGAAATGTAGGCTGAGTGAAGCCCAGGATACTATTAGCAAGATGGAGAGTGCTAGCCGGAGACTTCAGACAGAGCAGACTCATGCACTGTTTGATGAACTGGTCGGTGCGACTCCGTTGCATTCTGCCAACTCACTCTTGAAAAATAACAATATTGAAACTATAGATCTCACTTGTGATGATAGTGTTAGATCAATCCCTCAAATAAAGCTAAAAAATTGTAGTCATAATAAGTTAAAGAGATATATTAAAATTAACAAAATTATTAAAAAGACACAGAAAAAAATTAAATATAATAAAAACTATTTTTCTAAAACCTATAAATCATTAAAAACTTTCCAAAAATTAGAGGAACAAATTAGTGGGCATAAATTATTAATAAATACAATTAAAAACAATTACGAGGCTGAAATACAACATTTACAGTCAGAGATTCTCCGTTTACAGGATTCCTTACATAATATAACATCCAAGTATGAGATTTCTCAAAAGGAAATGGGAGAGTATATACTGGCAATGAACAGTTTGGTGGATTTATGTAGTGAGAATGAGAGAATGTTCAATTCAATAACAAACAATCTAACACCTGATTGTGAACATAGTCCACCATGCTGTCCACTGTCAGCGGTCTCTAATGAGTCTCCACCATCAGTGGCTCATTCTGTAGAGTTGTCTAAAGGTCTCAGCAGTACTTCCCTCGCCACATCAAGCACAAACCAATTGATAAATAATACTATTTCAAACAATAAAAACCAAATAATTATGTACAGCGATGAAATGGGTAAAAATATAAGCCATAGAATACAACATTACCTTGATGATCAAATAATTAATTGTTGCATGCCTGATGCCAGTTATTGTCAAATAATGGAAAAAGTTATTAGTAGTAAGTACAGTCCAACTACAACTATTGTAATTTTGATTGGGAGAAGGGGAAATGCAAACAGCTTAAAGATAAAGAAGTATTTTGATTTGCTAACTGAGTTAAATGTAAAAAAAATTGTCTTGTTTGCCTTTCCTTACTGTAGTGGCCTGTCACAGACCGAAAACAACATTAGGTATAAATATAATTTAAAACTGCAAACTTTGACATTATATAATGAAAAATTTGAATGGATTGACTCTAATGCACTCATTAGTCAAAATTATTTTATGACCGAAGATAATTATTATCTTTGTAATTTTTTTAAAGGACAGATAGCAGAATCGCTATCAAATTGTTTATATAAGTCAGCCAAGTGTTTGGCTAACTATACTGCTTCTATTGAGCAGTTATTAAGTAATACACTTATTAGTAATGAGCAGAACTTGGAATTTGTTCCAAGTTATTTAAATTACAACTCACGACAATAGAGTCAACCTCTAGCAATAATTATTTAAATACCGATTTTGACATTGAGACAACAGAGTTAAACTCTGGCAAAAATTTAAGCCAAGATATAATACCACACCCTTTAAATTGTAGCATCTTAAATAAATCTAATAATAATTGCTTGAAAATAGCTCATCAGAATATACAGGGTGTTTTAAGTAAAGAATTGGAATTGGAGTTGTTCATGAACTGTAGTTACATTGACATCCTTTGTGTTACTGAACACTGGTTAAAATCCCATCAGTTCATGTTCAGCTTTAACAATCACCAGGTTGCCAGCGCGTTCAGCAGAGTAAATATGATACGGGGTGGCTCCCTAATAATTATTCGTAATAATATTAAATTTAAAGAACGTAATGATATTGTAAGCCTTTCTGTTGAACGAGTTATTGAAATTGCTTGCATTGAGCTTGAGCAGTTCATTGTAATGAGTGTATACAGGCCCCCATGTGCTTCCTATGATATTTTTGAGAAATATATGGAAGAAGTTTTATTGAAGACTTGTAATAGCAACAAAACAGTTGTTGTCTGTGGAGACTTTAATATTAATATCCTTGAAAAATCAGCTGCTGTAAATAAATTCATACACCTATTCAAGTCCTATAATTTGTATGCAAGATTCTTTGAGCCGACTAGAATAACTGCCACAAGTGCTACCTGCATTGACAACATTTTTACAAACTTAAGACCTTCCGACCATTTAATTATAAATGTGTTAGAATCTGATCACTGTGGCCAGTTGGTGACTTTCCCTCAGAATAGCAATGTCAGAGCTCAAAGAAAACTTGTGAGTTTTGTTCCTGTAAACAAAAGCCGTCTAGGACAATTTAAAAATAACCTTATGGAAAAGCTACCAAACTTACCATATCATGGTAGCCCAGATCATGCATATAAATTATTATTTAACCTAATAAATTGTGAATTTATGAAGATTTTCACAAAAAAAACATTGCCTGTTAGTGACCGTGTTATGTTTAGTGACTGGGTAACCCCAGGTATTTATAAAAGTAGGCAAAAATTATTTCAGTTGTATGATGAGAAAACGTATAACCACAATGTTAGTTTTACTGAATATGTCAAAAATTATTCAAAAATTTTCAAAAGAGCCTGCTCCTCAGCTAAAGCCATACATATTAAAAATAAAATAAAATCAGCAGGAAATAAAATTAAAACTACTTGGAATATTATTAATTCTGAAACTGGAAGAACTAAAGTACAAAACCGTGACTTCCATTTAAGAATTAATGATGAAGATGTTAAGGCAGACATGGAGGTGGCTACAGAGTTTGAGAATTTCTTTACTAATATTCCCTTGTTAACAACTAAGGATTTGCCGTCTTCCTCCATTTCTGCCTACTCAATACTCACTGAATGTGTACCGGAATGTAACATACACTTCGAATTTAAAACTGTTATTGCTAAAGACATAATAGAATCTTTTAAGAACCTCGATATAAAAAAAACCGCTGACCTTTGGGGATTGTCTGTATTTACTATGTCCTCAATAATTGATGTTATATCACCTTTTCTAGCTATTGTTTTTAACTCTTGTATCACATCCGGTGTATTTCCTGATTTGATGAAACTTAGCAAAGTGATTCCATTGTTCAAATCTGGTAGTACAACTGATCCTACAAATTTTCGGCCCATTTCCATATTACCAACTTTGAGTAAAATTTTTGAAAAATTAATATTAAAACAAATGTTAAGACATTTTGATTCACATAATTTGTTTCACCTGAAACAGTATGGTTTTACTAAGGGTCGTTCAACTACGGATGCGGGCGTGGAATTACTGAAAAGCATATTCGAGGCTTGGGAGGAATCGCAAGATGCGCTTGGTATTTTTTGTGATTTATCCAAAGCCTTCGACTGCGTACACCATGACACACTTATCAGGAAATTGTACCACTATGGTATGAGGGGCAGAGCTCTCGACCTTCTGACTTCTTACCTGAGTAATAGAATTCAGAGGGTTGATGTTAATGGTAAGAGGTCTGCTGGATCTGCGGTTACCATGGGTGTTCCGCAGGGTTCAATTCTAGGTCCTTTCTTGTTTTTAATCTATATTAACGACCTACCATTCCACGTAAGAGACAATCATAGAATAGTGTTGTTCGCAGATGACACTTCTCTCGTTTTTAAAATCAAACGTCAATTAATAAATTTTAACGAAATTAACAATGCGCTCTCTAAAGTTGTTCATTGGTTTAATGTAAATAATCTTCTCTTAAACGAAAAAAAAACTAAACTAATTAAATTTTCTACGCCAAATGTCAGGCAGCTAAGTACCAATGTTCAACTAAATGGAATAGAGTTGAGCCCTGTTGAATCGACAGTTTTTCTTGGACTAACTATTGATGCCAAGTTGCAGTGGGGTCCACACATTGAAAGATTGTCGGGTAGGCTTAGTTCAGCAGCATACGCTGTGAAAAAAATTCGACAGATAACTGATGTGGATACAGCCAGAATTGTTTATTTCAGTTACTTTCATAGTCTTATGTCGTATGGAATTCTTCTCTGGGGAACCTGTGCGGACATCGATACCATCTTTATTTTACAAAAAAGGGCTGTTCGAGCCATTTACAACCTTGGTCCTAGAGAGTCTCTTAGAGAAAAATTCAAAGAAGTGAACATTCTGACTGTAGCTTCACAGTATATATTTGAAAACCTAATGTATGTAAAAAAATATATATCGGACTTTAAAAAAAATTCCGATATTCATAGTGTAAATACCAGGAACAAACACAATCTTGCTGTACATCACACTCGCCTCCACAGAGTAGGCAACTCGTTCATGGGTCAATGTATACGCTTTTACAATAAACTTCCTATTGATATTCGAAATTTACCTATCAAAAGATATAAAAACTGTATTAAAACAAAACTCTATAAAAAAGGGTACTATAAAATATCAGATTATTTAGAAGACAAAAAAGCTTGGGATTGAACTGCTCGCTCTGCTAAGCACTATTTAGCCGTCTATAATATATACATATTTTGTTAATAAAACATACTATATTGTAAGTGTACAAGTCATCTAGAATGCACATAATGACTATTCGGCGGGCGACTTGTAAGCCCATGATTTTACAAGCAGTAATGTGGTATCGGTTTGTGGAGCTCCTTTTGATTAAAGTTGAGCTCACTATGCTTTTTGAGGCAGGTTTACCAAAACTGTTTGTGGCACTTTCCTCAAAAGGCTAGCCTGAATGTTATTCTGCATGGTTTGTTGCACAAAAATATTGAGATTGTCTGGACTTTAAAAGAGACGATGATCCCTGAGTTTGTTTCGGCGTTTCTTCTCAGAGGTAGTCCAGTTAGGAAATGCCGGCTCCAACTAGCATAAAAAATATGACATGTAAAAGTGATTTTAAGATCCTACTTGCAAAATAAACGATTTCAATTTCAATTTCAATATACGGAATAACCACATATTTCTACTACACGTTGTGTAAAGCTTATTTTTAACAGACTTCAGAAAAAGGAGATTTTCAGTTAGCCCTGTATTTATGTCTGCACATATATTTGTTTGCGATTATCTTGCGTTAAACTGAACCCATTTTGATGGTAAATATTTGTAATATTTAGGAGTATGTTTTAGTATTTTAACCAACTCATTAAAAGTAAAAAAAACTTTAATTTGAAATACAACCGCTTTCAGAAACTTATAACAAAAAAAATAAATAATTAAAAAAATTAAAAAACACGACTGCCATGACAAATAAAAATAAATAATTAAAAAAATTAAAAAACACGACTGCCATGACAAAAAAGAACTAAAAGGCAAAAAACAAGATTTTTCATAGAAAATTATTATATTACTATTTACATAAAAAGTGAAAGGTCGCTCATTCAGTCACGGGCTCTATAATTATGAAAAATCCAAAACTACTTGATAAACAAAACTAAAATTTTCGTCGCAGTCGGGGGACCGCCTTGCGGAATACTCAAATACTGCGGTAAGGTCCCCCGACTGCGACGAAAATTTTAGTTTTGTTTATCAAGTAGTTTTGGATTTTTCATAATTATAGAGCCCGTGACTGAATGAGCGACCTTTCACTTTTTATGTAAATAGTAATATAATAATTTTCTATGAAAAATCTTGTTTTTTGCCTTTTAGTTCTTTTTTGTCATGGCAGTCGTGTTTTTTAATTTTTTTAATTATTTATTTTTATTTGTCATGGCAGTCGTGTTTTTTAATTTTTTTAATTATTTATTTTTATTTTGTACCTTTTAGTGAACTTCGTGGATAATCAAATGTCGGTTTACAAGTAGATGTTTTTATTAACTACAAACAATAACAATTTAGCACCACGACAGTAACCAATCATGATGTATGTTACATATTAAAATCCGTTAACATTTTGCAAAGGTTGTCAGAGTACCTATGTCGCTTATCACAATAATTTTCACATGTTTCTCGTGTCATTTGTGTCGGTATCAAAAACACACTGAGTTTCTTCTTTTTATGACATTTTCATCTCGCAGTTCAGCTCTACCGCTGTTTATTACTGCTTAACCAGACAATTGAGTTTCTTCCAGTCGGGGCAATGCTTTTATACTCTGAGCCAGGAATATTCCCGAGAAAGACGTTTCTAGAACAATGTAGTCGCTTTGTAGGGTTCTAAAGTAGCTTTTGGCCACAGAACGCGGTGTTCCGACGCTTCTGCGGACAAGTTCCACCGGAGTGCACAAAGACTAGTGCAACGTAGTGAAGTGCTACTAACTAACATAGATTTAAGTTCTATTACTAACACAAATGTATCACTTGTGTGTGTTAGGTTAAGGTATTTATCTATGGGCCTAATAAGTCTGAAATAACGGTTTTATTATAAATAAAAAATATTATTTCTCGAATACGAAGGAAAGCTCTCGACTTTATTCGAATTTCGACTCTATTGTTTAAGACGGAAGCACAGACGTAAGTTACAAATTGCCATAACAACAATTACCTATATCTATAACAATGGAAATACCTTGGTTGAAGTTGAGAAAACATGCCATTTATGCTGTAAAAATATACGAAATGCAATTTCGTTTAAACTTTATCTTAGGTAATTAAAAAAAAATCATTCGTAGGAATCTATATAAAAACTGTCTAAATCCGAACATCATCATAATGGGTGCCCTCTATTTGGCAGAAACTTGTTTCTCCGAAACCTATTAGGCAAAACTCACTTGGCAGAAACTTTTTTAAACGAACATTGTTAAGGTATAAAAAATATTTAACATAATTGTTTTTTAGCCTAATGTTTTTACCTCCGAATTTTAAATGGGATACTTTTAAGATGGCAGAATAGTATTGGGAATAATAAACCTTTGTCAGAGTTACAATTTTGCATAATTTCGTTTAGCATAAAGTTTATTTAGAGCGCCGATTGTTTGGCATAATTTGACTTAGCATACTACGAAGATCACAGAATTTCAATAGAAATATATATTAGTCAAATTGAAAAAAAAATATATAGGTATTGTTTTCAAAAATCACTATGGTGTGCTTCAAAAGTGAGTGACAGAAATGAATCGCTGCAAAACCGACTTCACGTAGTCTTGTCTGCCCTACCCCTAGAGTGTAATTTAAACCCGCGAAGGCGCGGAGGGGTGAGGCGGCCCGCGAGCTGAGGAGCAGGTGGTTTTAACGCACACCGCCGCGGCTGAGGCTGGCCGGCAAAGCCGGCCAGCAAGCCGAAGCTGCGGTGGTGGACGTAAAACCATCTGCGACGATTAGCTCGCGTGGGGCCGCCGGAGCCCCGCAGCGCCGGAGCCGTGACAGAAGCCATGCCTGCTGCATGTTGCATGCTTGCATGCTGCATGCCTGCTGCATGATGCATGCATGTTGCATGCTTGCATGCTTGCTGCATGCTTGCATGCTGCATGCCAAAATAAGATAAGAAATGCATGCCAAAAGATGATTCTGGCTGTGAATTTTCTGCGATATGATGGTTCTACTTTTGATTATTATGGATATAAAATATATGCCAAAGGATGATTCTGGTTTTGAACTTTCTACGATGTGATGATTATATACTTATTGATTATTATGGATATGAAATTTATGCCTAAAGATGATTCTGATTTACAAAATTATGGGTTTCGGTGTATAGTAAATGAGTGTATGCCAAACGATTTTCTGCGAAAAGAGGTTTATGCTATCCGTTGCTATGCAAAATAAAATTATGACGTAAAAAGTTCTGCTATAAAGGGTGGACCCCATCATAATATGATGGAAATATGGTCGAGCTGCAAATGATTTTGGTATGGAACTATGGACAAAGGACATCGTGACAAAAACTTTTAGCATGAATTCCCTTCCCCTTTTCCTCCCACCGCGCATTTTTAAGCCGTTGCTGTATTATATATATTAAATTCTTTTTAATTCTGATGTAAACGTTCATCCCATATTTCACCCCATTAAGGGTGGAAAAAACATTTTCTTTTTATTTATAGTACCCAGTCACTGACTTCAATAATGACAGAATTTCGTTCAAACTTTCATCCCCTATTTTACACACATAGGGTTTGAATTTCTGAATTTATAGTAGCTCATGATTTTTTTATCTTCGTCCACATTGTCAAACACCAAGTTTCCAGTCACTAACTTCAGTAATGTCAGAGTTTCGTTCAAACTTTCATCCCCTGTTTCACACACATAGGGGTTGAATTTCTAAATTTCTATCTCCTTTCAAAATGGTAAACACCAAGTTTCCAGTCACTAACTTCAATAATGACAGATTTTCATCCCCTATTTTACACACATAGGGGTTGAATTTCTAAATTTCTATCTCTGTCCAAAATGGTAAACACCAAGTTTCCAGTAACTTACTTCATTCAATAACGACAGATTTTCGTTCAAAATTTCATCCTCTATTTTACACACATAAGGGTTGAATTTCTGAATTTATACTAGCTCATGCTTTTTTTATCTTCGTCCACATTGTTAAACACCAAGTTTCCAGTCACAAACTTCAGTTATGTCAGATTTTCGTTCAAACTTTCATCCCCTATTTCACACACATAGGGGTTGAATTTCTAAGTTTCTATCTCCCTCCAAAATGGTAAACACCAAGTTTCCAGTCACTAACTTCAATCAATAACTACAAATTTTCTTTCAAACTTTCATCCCCTATTTTACACACACAGGGGTTGAATTTCCAAATTTTTACTAGCCTATGTTACTCGGGACTATGTACGGATTGTAACGATACATCATACATCTAAATCGGTTCAGGCATTAAGAAGTTATGGTGGAATAAAGAAACTCACATACATACATACATACATACATACATACATACATGAATCTTGAAAACATAACACTCCTTTTTTTGGGCAGTCGTGTAAAAATAGCATGATGTTAGGAAATCAGTAGCAAAATTTCACCGAAAAACAAAGTTATTTTTATGTTTTTAGTTATTGAATGCGGTTCTTATTTTATTCAAAGTTATTTTGCATTCGTTTTAGTACTAAGTAGGCATTTTCTACCTCGCAAAGTAAGCCAGTACCTGCCTTTAGAGCATGCCATTTAGCTCTATTTTAATTTCTACTATACAAATAAGTAATCTTGTACTTACAAACCAAAATAAAATACATTTTAATCTTAACCAGAAACTACTTAAGATGAATTGGTTCTACAAAATGAATACGTTTAATACAAAGTGCTATACAATATCTCAAAGGTAAATCTGTGTAAATGCTCCACAGTGCAATATCTTAGTACTCACCGATTATATCGGCTTCTACTTCATTGTACACTGCAGGACAAATTAAGTGGTACACTTATTATTTCTTTGTGTAATCGCGTGGTCACGAGGTTGTTTTGTTTTTTGAATGTCATGTTTACTTCGCGTGTTTCTGTGATGTTTTTAAGCTTTCTTTTAATACCTGGTTTAGACTATGAATGTGAAAATATCAATATATTTTGATGTAAATATGAAAAAAAAAAACTGCTGTCAAAAAGTAAAAATAGCCTTCTTTTTTACTTAAGTTAAGTAGGCAGCTTTGATTGTTGTTTTGTCATTCAGTTGACCATGGATAGATAACTAAACCGCCATTATCTTTGACCTTTAGTACAATAACCTAAGCATAATAAGCGTAATTACAGTTAGTTGGTGAAAAGTTCGGTTTTTCCTTCGGTCTTTAGTGAATGTCTATCTCCAAAGGTTTATGGCAATTCTTAATAAAACTTATACAGGGTAACCTCGTTAGTATACTTAGTCTTCAAATAAAAAAAAGAATCATTTAAATCAGTTGATAAAAGGCGGAGTTGAACACAAATAATCAAGACTCGTACCTTCTATGAAATAGAAGAACACAATCAACCAACAATATTTAAATGTCATAAAAACATTGTTTCTTTTCTAACTGTGATGTTGAACCGCTAGGAATTCTGCTCACATCGCAACCGTAACGAGTACGAAGATAAATAGTGCCCTCATTGCGTTTTCTATTGTGCTTGAACAAAATCCCACGATCACGCGTACTCTAGATTCGAACCTACTGACTTACTAAAGTGTGCTGACTGTTATTACTGAGTAACTTGTTAATTATTATTTATTTATGTACTACCAGCTGTTTTTGAAAGACTTAAAAAGGAGGTTCTTCGTTTGACCTTTATGTGTATGTAAGTGTAATTGTTTGCGATTATTTCGCGTTAGGCTGAATCGATTTTGCGTATTTCTGAAATGTATTTTTTACATTTAAGAAAAGGTTTTAGTTGTTTATGCAACTTTCAAAAAAGATCCTAAGTAAAAAATATATTTTTAACTTTACAACGACCGAGCGACAGCCGGCTGTCGCGCTGCTGTTGTATTTCTATTTTGTCCCAAATCACGTGTATTGGAAGCTTTAAAAGAATCCCCTTTTAAAAACTAAAAACAGAAGATTGTGAGACATCAAACAGAACGGAGCCGACACAGATCGACACTTACGAAATTTATGTAATTTTAGTAGATCATATTTATATGTTTCCGTGAATTTTCAATAAAATTGGGATCGAAACGGTACAAACAAACTTTCACATTTTTAAGTAGTTCGATGAAAATCAACTAGTTATTTATAAAACCACTCATCCTATTTAAACATATTGGGCACATTTGCAATAATTATATTTTACATACGAGTGGAAGTGTGGAAACCTAAAATAAAATAGATAATCATTAATAGATATTATAACAATAATTATGTGAATCACATTTAAACTTCAACCGCAGGAATTGTACAAAAAAAAAACACTAATCCAAAAACCGTAACTTAAAAAAACATACTGTCCCAATAATTTTGTCCTGCACTAGAAACAGGTTAGTTTAGCACCGCATTCGCAAAGTCAAAGCAGACGTGCAGACCCGACTTGTAGGCGAGGCCTTAAAGAATTTGTCCCTTCACTTAGAAAGGACTTCAATATACGTGTAGCTAACTATTGCACCACGATTCGGTATATCTCGTTTAGTTTCTATGTGTTTCCTGTAAAGCTGCAATTGGTATTGATTTTGTTAAGCTTAAACTGTATTCGAAATCATCTAAATATCTGAAATTGAATTTATCCAAAACAGTATGCCGTTTAGCTCTTTTTAAAGGAGATTTTGTAAATGGAGTAGGGTGGCCTTAATGCAAGCTTTAAAACCCATAATCAAATCCAAAATTTCAAATGCATAACATATTCCGTTTTAATAATTAAAAAATTGCTCAGAGACTGGCTCATTAAGTACTGCAGTAAAATTACAATAGAATGGAAAAAAGCTATTTTGTTGTACCTAGTTCAGCTTTAGCTGATGGAACATAGTGAAAAACATATACCTTTTTGTTGAAAAATCAACTTAAAGTCAAAGATGAAAATTTGAGCGAAGCAAGTGAACTAAGCTTTCTCCTCATTAGTTACTAGGGAACTAAATATTCATAGTCACTTCACGTCAATGGAAGGCATTTAAAAAATATAGGTATTTGCCATTCGTCTTATTTCCAGTTTATGTCTGTTGGATGTTCAACTCTGCCGTCCGATTACTAAAAGGCCGTTAAGTGACATTTGGTCAAATTTGAGTTATATATACCACGTGATAGAGAAAAATTTTCTCTATCTTTCAGTCTGGGTCATATTTTTTTATCTCCATTTAGGCCAGAGATATGGAGATCACCCCCACGGCTAACTGCACTATTTTCGCGATCGGTCAACACTTAAACGCGGTTATGTCACTTTATAACACTATAATACGGCTACACGCTCATAACCGTTTATTTAAAACTCATATTAATACAAATTGCAATCTTAGAAAACGGTTAAATGAAAGTACAACAGTATAAAACCGTTATATTACTTTAAAGGTTTTTTAATGATTTATTGTCATACAAGGCGCATTGACATTTCCGTCATCTAAAAGACAGTTTTCTTCAATGACCACTCTACAAAACCGTTACTCACACTTAGCTGGGTAGGCGTTGGTAAGCCAAAGTGATTCTGGACATTATACAATTCTAAAAGACAGTGACCGTTTTTTAGTTGTGATTGTATCAAATAATATGACAACAAATACAAGACAAAAAACGGCTAAGTGACGTTTTAACGCTAAAAGACGTCTATCTTCCTTCGCGAATGGATACCCCCGCACCTCGCACACTCCAGTTGTTCGCAACTCAGTGGACGGGTAAGACGTGTCTGTGAGCGATTGTGCTCATTCCCGCCAAAAATGACCACAAACAAACATTGAAACACCTAATTTAATACAAAATAGTTTTCATTCTATAACTGGCAATTTGGCCATTACAATGGTAAGCGAAAATTTAAAATTTGAAATTAGAATTTCATTTGTTTATCCTCTAAATGAAATGAATCACTATTTTGAGACAAATGTGCGTCTACAGTTGGAGAACATTTCACGTTCAAAAACTAAAAAATTGCGTTTATCTTTAACGTTTTTGTTTTTAATTTTTTTACTGTGACTTTAAGACGTGTGAAAAAAGTTTTTCTTTTTAAATATGGATACTTCGCCCACAGAATCCGCTTAAGTGGTGGCATTGCTGGATTCTGAACTTAGTCAACGTATTATGGCTCTAACATTAAACATTGCATCTGAGCCTGTCATCTGTTCATAGAGTCTACAACCGCTATCGAGAGACTGGTATGTTCACGCGCCGTTCTGGATCTGGCAAAAATCGGGTCAACATCTTTGCGAAACCGGCGCCTCAATGCATTTCAACTGCAGCAGCAGCTTCAAGTTTTTTTTATTTATTAATAAGGTTTACCAACAATTGTATACACTTAGTAACAAAAAAAAATAACACAAATACAAATAAAGAGATAACAATGTAACAATTACTTATAGGTAAACTCCACGTGTACATCTAGACAGTAACATTCTTATAAAACTAAATTAACTTTAAAAATGAGAGAAATATATATAATATATATAAAAGTATTAACAATAAAACAAATTATTCCTTTTTTAAACACAATATGAGGGTATTTTTCATTTTGCCGAGAGTGTCGTAAGTTGTACGAAGGGTCGCTGTGAGTGACTCTACAATTAGAAGAAGGTTGAAGGAACATGGACTGCACACAAGCCAGCTAATGGACCGAAATAACTTGCAGACCATCGAAGAGCGCGCCTTGATTTTGCACGCGAGCACCTAAATTGGTCATACCTCCAATGGAGCAAAGTTCTCTTCTCTGATGAATGTAAAATCATGCTCTATGGTAACGACGGAAGGAACTGTCTACAAAAGAGATGGAGAACGCTTTGCACAATGCTGCATTGAAGAAAGGGCCAGTTATGGTGGTGGTTCGTGGACAGTATGGGGAGGAATCAGCGCCGACGGTAAGACAGAGCTTGCCTTCGTGTCTAGGCCAAGTCTACCTGCTTTGAACTGCCATTAGCCTCACGTGATGCCCTATGCACACTTTATCGGCAACGGGTTCACATTTATGCACGACAACGCCAGAGTCCACACCACGAGCGTCTAAAGGTATTGACAAGGCGAGAAAAGCATCAATAATAAACGTTTTAAAAGATATTAGCGCACCGCACAAAACAAAATTCTGGCACGATATGCCCGAATGTGTGGAACGCAACAGCACGGCTAAAGAAAACCGATCCAATTTCTAATTTTGGATGTACAATGGTGCCGATTCTCTTATTTACAAACTAACGTAAATTTAAGTTAAATGCATCTTTCTCTTTCCATTTCTTAAAGAAAAGGACAGAAGATACGTTTTAGTTTAATCCAGTCAAATTAGACAGCGCTTGATGAAAATTGACGTATATTTAGACGCCATGTTTTTAAATTGCGTCTAAATTATCTATGGAGTGTCTAAATTTGACAGGACTTAACTAATATTTTATCTTCTGTCCTTTTCTTAATTAAACGGAAAGAGAAAGATGCACTTATCTTAAATTTACGTTAGTTTGTGCATAAGAGAATCGGCACCAATATCTACTTTTTTTTATTCGAACCCTTTTTTATATTTATTATTTTTATAATGTTGATTTGGTTCCTAAGCGTAGCTTAATAAATAATATTACGTACATTGTTTACAAGCTGGTATACATAATGTTATAAACACATTATTGATCTCATTAGAGAATAAGTTAATTCAATTCTAACAAGAATATAAAATAAGTACTAAATACCATATTATGTTACAAACTTTGTGATATTTTGAATGCGATTTTAATTGGTTCACATTGGTTTGTGATTGACGCCTTCAACTTAAAACTCTAATACTTTAACCCTTTACATGTTATTTCTTTTATAAGCTATATAGCTTATAAAAGAAATAACATAAAATAATAATAATTATTATTATAATATAATTATTATATTATAAATAATAATGATAATATTAATTTTATAATTATGTTGGTTGCTCTTTCAGGGTTAATTTCTGTTTTTATCCCCCACAAATGTTTGTGAGCTCTTTTTAAAATTTAATAATTGTTTTAATTTCTTTATTTGATTAAATACACTTGAAGTAGAAATATGTGTGTTTTGTTTTAATTACCTAACTGTTACACTTTACACGCACACACATTTAAAAGCACAAATAACTAGCCCAAAGCTTTAACACATAGTCGTCCATTTGTCTTTAAAGCAATATCAATTTACTAGTAATTCCAAAACTAAAAGGCAGTTATTGTGCACGTATTATTCAGAAACTGTATTTTAGATCAGAAATATGTATAATATTAGCATCTCTAAACAATAACATAGACAGTTAAAGTCTAATAATGATTTTTCTCAAGTACAGCTAATTGAGTTTCAATCAATTTACTATTCTAAAAAACGGTTAAGTGATTTAACTGTTATTTAGCTTTGAAAATGCATTAAACTGTGACTCAAAAGTAAATGAATGGCGGTTACAATTGCGTTACAACGCTATAAGACGGCTGTACTTCAGCCAGCCGTTTTTTAGTATTGTAAGAGGCCCCATCATACAATAGATAAACAACACTAAAACACAAAACCTTTAATTAAAACAATATAATTTAACTTAGCACTCATTAAAACCCATAGAAAGAAAGCTTATCAGATATCAAATATTTTGGTGTAACAAACATGGCTGTATGTGCAACCAATGTCTAGAAACATTAATTCCCACGTTTTAGTCAATATCTCAAAATGAGGTTTATTCACTTAACGGCCTTTTAGTAATCGGACGGCAGAACTCCGACCAATATCTATTACCAGCCTGTGTTGTCTCACTGCAGGGCAAAAGCCTCTTTCTCCTTCTAACCTTCTCCATCCAGCGAAAATGTAGACCAATCCTGCCTCCAAGCATCTAGCTCGTCCCGCCATCTTTGCCTGGGTCTGCCACGATGTCGTTGATGCCTTCTGGGATCCACATTGTCGCTAATTTTGCCCATGATTTGTCCGACATGCAACAGGCGTGACCCTCCCTGTCTCACTTTTTGACGTCAGCGATTTGTGTTCAGACCGATTAAGACAACTAGAATCCTAAACAGCATTCCGTCAACACATCAATAATCCGCCATTTTATGAATTCACCTCGTGCGCAAAATGGCCGCTCGTATTTGTGGCCAGTATCGTTCCCCTTAATGTCCACAATAAATGTCAAATTGCAATCGTTACTTCTAAAAATTATGGTGTACATTTGTCCTCTACGTGTTTGGCCCAGTAATTAGAGGTTTTGGGTACCTATAATATTTTTTCGTTCCGTTTTCCAGTGCAATGTAATTACGTACTATGGCTTTGCCGAATTGTGGTCCAATTTAATGAAATTCAGTGTAAAAATTTCTGCGCTAACGCGTCTTTTCGGTAAAGTAATGTGCGCTCGGTTGTGAATAATTGGGTGTATGAAAATAAGCTTCATTTATTCGTTAATCAGGCAGTGGTCGAGATTCGTTATACTGTATACGTAATATTATGTGCATGCGGTATCCATTAATAATGTCCACAAAAGCAGTTTTCGTTCAATTGGAGTGATGATTAAAGTTTCAAAAAGGTAGGTGTTTATTTTTTTTGAAACCGTCGTTTTAACAATTAGTACATTATATTTAAGTAGAAATAAATGAATATTTTGGGACAACTCACAGACGGCCATCTGATCTCAAGCTAAGCAGAGCTTGTGCTATGGTAATCAGACACTGATAAATATACTTATATATTTTATAAATACATATATTTAGATAAATTACACCCAGACACAGAACAAAAAATTATGCTCACCACACAAAGTTTGTCCTGGGTGGGAATCGAACCCACGACTTCTGGCTAAGCAGCTTATGGTCACTAACCACTAGGCCAACAGACCCGTTATATCAAGATATACTATAGGTATTATATTAAACTCCTATGTGGTCGAAGTATCTTTGGAAGAAGCCAGCACTTAATATAGACCGGTTTACATTCATTAGTATGACATAGTGACTACAACAGCTACTTTAGATTAGAACGTATTAAACAAAAATCTACCTTATGTCATTACTTTTATATTTCAGTTTTTATTAATGTTGAAATGGTTTATTATATATTTGATCTATTTTGTCAATCAAACTTGTATAAATATACTTGGATAAATTGTTACTTTTTGTAAGATGTTTCTAAATGTACATACTATAGCTCCGGCATATCTTTGCTCTGATATTAAAAATATTTGTAATTTTAAGCATTTTTTTAAATTATATGTACCTTTGTGTTTTGTACCTAAACCTTTCTCACGAATCTTTATATTCTTCATGACTGCTAACGAAAACAGCGGAAAAATATGTTTAGAATTTTATGAGTTTAACAAAATCAGACTGACGCGGCGACGGGGGTATTTCTTACATTATATAAATAATATAATGATACATGGGATACTTTATGTGATTCTCGCTTAATTAGATTAATGAATGCATAAATACATAAATAAACGATGGTATAATCGATTTGTGCCGTCGTATATTTATTTTTTCTGCATTTATTTTAGTTAAATTGATGCTACAAAAAAGTGTCAAGCTAGAATAGTAAAAGTTTCAAGTGGTTTCTCTACATTATTATGATTATATTATATTAATTCATTGTTGGAATAGAAAAAGTAATGTATTATTTTATTTAGATAGGTACTCAAAATATTAAAATAAAAAAAAACATTTGATAGCGAGTTTTTTTTAATAAGCGAAAGTAATGCCTTCCAAATCCGTACTAATATTTTAAATTCGAAAGTAACTCTGTTTGTCTGTCTCTCCTTCACGCCTAAACCACTAAACCGATTTGAATAAAATTTGGTACAGATATAGTCTGGGACCCGGGAAAGAACGTAGTATAGTTTTCATCCCGGAAATCCCCCGGTAACGGGATCTATTATTCCACGTGGACAAAATCGCAGGCAAAAGCTAGTCTATACTATAATTTGTAAGTTTGTAAGTTTGTATGTAGGGGGTAATCTCTGGAACTACTGGTCCGATTTAAAAAATTCTTTCAGTGTTAGATTGCCCATTTATCAAGGAATGCTATAGGCTATATACCATCACGGGAGCGGAGCAGTAACGAAAAATGCGGATTGCGGATGAAAACGCAGGGGACAGCTAGTTGCTTATAAATGTAAAAACTTGTTAATGCAACAGAATATGCGATTAATCTGAAACATATTCATATTTTAAACACTTTTTAATATATAGTTTTCTAAGTTTTCTTTTCAAATCACCTAACTAAAATTACTGTTGCTGTCAAAAACTTAACAGAATTGCGATGGCAGGCAGATACGTGAACATATCAAAGCCAAGGTTGATACTAAGAAACATACCTGTCTTGTATTATAATCATGGAGAACCCTAAATATTATAACGTTAGCTCATCCGGTGAAGGCGAACGGAAATAATAAAACAAGCACTTGCATACCGACGCTGATAACGCTCTTATTATTAATAATTGCTTTCATTCTAACGTTGGAAGTTACAAAATTAATAATAGGTATGTGGAGTTTGGGAATATTGCAGTTACCTCAGCCTGTATGACTCGTTTGTGGACCGTTTACTCAATATGTGTGTTTAATTTTATTTTAAGTCAAACCTGCTTTCACCCGCGGCTCTGCCCGTGTGGATGTCGAACGTCCATCCAGTATTTTACACCTTTAGGCCGTTTGTCCACCATCGCCGTCACCGTCACATCACCGAAAACGAGATTATTTCAGTCTGAGCTTTACTTATATGAGGAATCGTGACATGCGGTGTGTCCACTGCACGTCACGACTCCTCATACAAATATAGTAAATGTACTCGTATGTATCGCCACTTTGGCGCCATTATCTCGGTCTCGGTGACGTGACGGTGACGGCTGTGGTGGACAATTGGCTTTAGGGTTGAAATTTCCAAAAAATCTTTCTTAGTCGTTACTTATTCCTCACACAGAACATACCCTCCAAGTTTCGTGACTCTAATGGCCAAATACTGAAACCCATTAATCCCTTCAGAGTGACAAAGACAGCAGTAGTTTTGAGAGTGTCTTAAAATTTAGTGTAAGATGTTACCATTTTTTTTTGGGTTGGAATGGGATATCATCAAATAACTGCTCCCGTCCTGGGTGCGGAGGGAGGGCGTGTCAGACTTACTGACTAAAACCCTCTCATGTTCCTTCGGTTGCCCTTTATGTTCCGGGGTCACGGTAACTATTGAAGGTTCGAGAAGAAGAATGATTTAGGGGATCTCTTCATGAGAGACCTACACAGAATTAAGTGGATTTGAAAACAGACCCTAACATGTTAGAAAAAGATTAGAGAGATGATGAGTTATAATAGGCGAGACGACGAAAAAAAGTAATTAGTCCATCATTGAGATTATTAAAAAATTTTGGACACGTATTTTTGTTTTTTTTCTCGTAAACGAAAAATGACGACGTTACAGTGCGTTGAAGTTGTGCGTGACGTCACGATCAGATACAATTTTTGCATTACGGTGGCGTCAAAAGCCCCCACTATGCACTCCAGAACTTTGTTGCTCTTTATCTTTGTATTTTTTTATTATTTTGATGAAGCAAAAAATACGTGTCCCGTATTTTTGGCCGATCTACAAGACGGACTAAACAGAATGCCATTTTTTATGTTGTCGTCATCCCTATTGAGTGGATTTGGAAACCGACTCTAACTTGTTAGGAAAAGGAGTTATAATTGGCTAATCCATGGGTAGGTTTAATAGACTTTCATGGACCAAAAACCAGTCAGGTTCGTTCAACAAAAAATAAGGTTTTATCCAAGCTAGGTTTGTGAAAATTCGGTTTTACGTAACATAGTTTTAGGTTCAGAATTAGATCAGTGTCCCAGTTTTGAGTTTATTTGCGTGCCTGTAGCCGAAAATTGGAGTATATATATTTTTACAAATACGAGAGCGGGAATGAAACTGAAAATGTGGAGTTTATTTTTATTATCGATAGACTTCAGAATGATAATGGTGGCGAAGTTGTAACAATTTGAAATTCATACTAAAATTATTACAGTAAGTTTGTCTGTCTATAGGTTTTATTGTCGGTCTGCTTGTTTTGATTTACGAAGCTTCAATATTGAGCCTAAAGATTATTTACTATTTTGTAGGTATTTGAACTTATTATTTAGATTATTTTTCCATTTGATTTCCTACATTTGAGGATGAATTATCCACCTATTTAATTTCATTATCTTCTTCTAGGTATATCTATTAATACTAATATTATAAAGAGGTGAAATTTGTAAGTTTGTAGGTTTGTAAGTTTGTATGTAGGGGGTAATCTCTGGAACTACTGGTCCGACTTGAAAAATTCTTTCAGTGTTAGATAGCCCGTTTATCGAGAAATGCTATAGGCTATATACCATCACGCTACGACCCACGGGAGCGGAGTAGTAACGAAAAATGCGGGTGAAACCGCAGGGGACAGCTAGTTGTTTTTACAATGGTAAACTGACAGATTCACTGATCATTGATATTAACGCACTGTGTAAACCGCTGGTCCAAGTGACATGAAATTTCAAGGACATGTTCTTTGTGAAGAGTAAACATCTACTAAGAAAGGGTTTTTGGAAATTTCAACCATAGAAGGGTAGAATAAAGGTTGGAATTTTTGACATTTACACGGACGAAACCGCGAGCGAAAGCTAGCCACAATATGAAAGACATCATCCCTCAAAATCCTAATAAAATAACCCACACAATCGATCACAAAGTAAACTAAAGATTTACAATAACTCACAGCACTACCAAACTCCAATAAATAAAACCCAAGCTAAAGACCTGTCCAATACTAGAAATAGAAATAAAACTTGAGCAGCACAAAGGAACCTAATTCTTCAACAAGTCCTGCCAACCTTCAGAAAAGTAAAAAAAAGCATTCAACACAATGCCAAACACTTGGTAAAAACGATCAAACTCACCCGGTTTTTCGTCAACCAATCAGTGCTCAGTGATTTTTCCAAAAGAACATTTTTGCTCCAATAAAACTGAAGGACTGACGGCCTTGAAGAATGAGTACCGAAATGAAAATAAAGCTTCGCGTCAATTGTGACTGTGATTTTCACCAGTGACTCGCAATTACTTGACACACGGAAGAAAAGGTTGGGTAGCCAATTAAAGTTGTGAGAAAGGAGGTAAAAAAGTAGGTCAACTTTTATTTTAAGCGTCTTTCTAATAATCGCTGCATAAAGTTATGACAGGTTTATACGTCAAAAAATGTATGGTTACACAGGCTTTATTCATGACATAACTGTACACAGTGATTGTTAGTAAGGGCATAAAAGTTTGTTGAAATTCTTTACTGTAATTTCGTTGTTGGAACTTAAATATACTTAAACTAAGCGCTTGTTTCACATTCTCCTGATAAGTTCTGAATAAAATATCTGGCAGATAAATTCATACAAAATATGTTCTATTTTTTAATCTTTCTAGTAGATAAGGACTATTTCAAGGGTGTAAAACAGGCAATACTAACTACTTCCAGAGACTTTGCTTACGGAGTTCCATTAAAATATTCATTTTTGTTATTTTATTCCATAACTTCTTATGCCATCCTAAACAGTGAAAAAATGTAAAAATAAATAATAGAATTTAAATGTGCAAAATTCATTTTCAAAGTATTCGTCAAATTGCATTTATATTTTCATTGTGCATTGATTAAAACCATTCTATTTACATATTTTTTACCATTCATTAACCAGTCTATTTACATATTTTCTTATAAACTTTTATCTACTATTTTTCTTCTTTAGTAGTTGATTTTTCAATAATGAATCGCTGCATTAGCTGCTTAGTGCGCTTCTACTCTAAAGAAGAAAGAATTGTGAAAGCTGAAGGTTTCAAATTCCCTCGCGATGTTAAAAAAAACATCATTAACAAAATATTCGCCATACTTCCGTACCCGTGTGTCCCGAACACACGCACCGTTTACCCAATAAATGGGCTTCATTAGGTGGAATTTAAGACAATCGGTCTTGGTTTACCTGCGACGTAATCACCGTAATTGGTAGCAACCGGCTCGATCTTTACCGTCTGCGTACTGGGGACGTACGTCTCGGTTTTTTGGATTAATTTTTATTAATTTCATTATGTGTGATTTCGTTAGTGAATTAAGTCGTTGGGTGAATTTGTTCAGGCTAACTTGTGTTAAGAAAAGTTTTATTCTGAATTTTAATCAACTAAATTCGTAGGAAAGAAGTTGGTGGTTTATAATATAAATATTTTTAGGAAAATCTTCATGGTTATATTGGACTCTTATTGACTAAAATCCCACGATTCCTACTGTTACGGTGTTCAGTAGCTAAGTATAAACTTAAAGTATGTGTCACGTTGGGTTGAGTGGAACCATCGATAGTACAGAGATATAATGGCATGTGCAAATTTAAGAACTTTCATATACTTTCTCATCAAATTCTCATACTAAGCTGTATGAGATTTTGAGTAGAAGTAATGTTAAAAAATACCTTATATTTTATAGTCTACTTCTAGATTATCAATAAGTTCTTACATAGCATTGAGAAAACAATGATGATAATAAAATAGAATCATTTTTTTGCGGAGTTTTCCCCCTAAAAACAAAATAAAAATAAAAAACACCGTATTATATTAATGTTGATAAACACATCCTTTTTTTAATTATTCTAAGATTACACACAAAATAGTATCAAAACAAAAACGTCAGAATTGTACAATGAACAAGTGTTATCTAAACAACCCGAATTAGAAGCCCAATCAAAATGGCGTAGAAATTCTCGATAACACAGTAAACTCTAATTGTAGATACTACGTAAACATTTGAACCTGCATACAAATCGAGCAAAATGAGCAACAAATATTGATAATCTATTTTATTGTACAAATTCCAAATCAAAACATTGAATTAATTTAATATTATCTCCACGAAAATTGATCTAACGTTTACACATTTAACAATTTCTCTATTAATAGAGGTGACCACAAAAATTTGCGCAATGTACATTTTGCCGATAGAATGAACCGATAGTGTTGTGACCACTCGATATGTATCGAGACGGAAAGAATATCGACATTCCTAGTTCGAATGATGGCAATGTAATGTAAGCGCCACACCTGCGGTCTGAGCTAGGGGTGGGAATGTGGCGACGATAAAATGGTTAGATTGTATTGTTTGACGACAGAAATGTGCTATCTGTTGTTTGGTTGTGGTTTTCTAGACTGTTTACTATTTTTCACTATATTAGTGTGTTTTGAAAGAAGTATTTTTTTTATTATTTTGTTAGTATGGTTAGTATCCAGAAGTAGTGACTCAATTGTTAGAATATTCAAGAAGAAAATCTAAAAGTAATTTATTGATATAGGCATGTAAAGAAGAGGTATAGAAAGCACGAGGCTATGAAAACTGATCGCGTGAATGTGATGGAATTAGGAAGAGGAGGGGGAGAGGAAGATGAAGAGAAATATCAATGGATTGTGTGAAGAATGTTATAAATTAGAACGAAGTGACTGATAGCATAACGGTAGTCAGAATAACTCGAAAGATAAAAATGTGATGCGTTTGACTCTAAGTATAATAATTAGATATGAGCAGAAAGGACTTTTAATTTTATTAACTTTTAATTTTCGATTAAACTATTGTTCTCTGCGAACTATACAACAAAGCATTTCAAAACATCAAAATTGAATTACAGACAACCCACACACACAACACGACAACACGAAACCAACACACACGATTCACTATTTACCTAAACAATAATAATTATGTTCTCGTAATGCTCGAAACTCAATCGCTTAATTATTGTAAATAGTTAGATTAATTCCGATATAATCTAAACTAATATACCGACACAGGTTAAATCAATGCACATTGTATGAGTATGTATGTCGATATTATGTCGATATTACGACAGATTAATCGCAACACTAGACTCAATTACCGTAGGAGCGGCTAATCGCGAATGTGCGTTGTATGTTCGTCGTTAGTACATTTGAATATGATGATAGTATTGTAGGTTTGTCTTTTTTTTTTTTATTGGGACAATCCCACCACACTATTCCCAACCACTGCAACTCCTGAAAGCCAGAATCAACAGTGGAGTCCGCCAGAAAAGCGCCGAGCAATGAAGCTTGACGAGTCCCGGAGAAACGATTCAACTGTCTTGGATCCCGCAACGAAATTAATCAGAAAAGAACATCGGAGGAGTAAGAAAAATATATTTTTTCCACTTCCCTCCATAACAAGCAGGAGACAGAACAGAACTAGGCCGATAGGCACAAAGGGGCAATTACAACTGGGAGAAGCCCAGATTGCCTAGCACCACGGAATATGATCTGTTAAAAATTAATGGGTCCTAAATTGTGAGCTGTTACGAATGATTCCAATAGTAGGTATGGCAAAAACGCTTGAACGCACGGAAATTGGTTCTGGTTTCCACAAGGTCCGTATAATAAACAACACCGGATGTAACCTGTAAACTATCCAACATAACATTGCGCTCATTCTGCCAAAGAATACACTCCCATAGGATGTGATGTGCAGATTGTTCGAATTCACAGTTCGATGTGGAACATTGACACAATGGCGAAGCAACAAGTTTGAAAGAATATAGTTTACTTTTAAAATTGCCATGACCTGTGAGAAATTGAGCAACGCAATGATCAACCTCCAACCATGTCTTAGCCAGCCGCTCACGAACGGATGGAAAGAACAGATGGAGGTGACGGCCCTTCATGGAATTATCCCACCTACTTTGCCATTCGGATAAGAGTTCCTCCCAGACTTCAGTCTGCGGTTTAAATAATCTAGAAATTTTATTAAAGTCGCGTTGTGGTATAAAGTTAGTGTCCATGGTTTCCCGCGCGGAATAGTACATTGAAGCACGACGCTGTACCTCAAGATCGACTGGAAGTACACCTGCGAGTACCGGTAGGGCCTCAGTACTGACCGTTCTATACGCTTTGCATAAAAATATCAAAGCTAAACGTTGACTTTGAAGTAGTTTACGTCGTACCGCCCCTATTGTGGCCCTATCGGCCCAAACAGGTGCACCGTAGCACATACAACCTAAGTAGGTAGCCCCATATATAGTTTTTAAAGTTAAAAATGATAAACCCCAAGTTGCTTTGGATATTCTCGTTAGGGCATAAAAGTTCCTTTTAGCTTTTTCACCTACTGTTTTTATATGATCGACAAATGAAAAATTTCTTTCTAAGACCATGCCAAGGTAGCATACTGCTTGTTGTTTTTTGACGGGAACGTTATTAAATTTAATACTAGGCCATGATTTAAGATTCCCTTTTAGTATAAGTTGATATGTTTTTTGCGGTGCGAAGGTAAGACGATTACGAGCACCCCACTGTGATATTAAACGTAGGCATGTGTCAGCCAAGTTCTCAAGTCCTGCTCGAGTACTTGACTGAATGAGCAGTAGGCCGTCGTCCGCGTAACCGGTTAGGGAACAGCCGCTTGGAAGCGGAATCGCGAGAAAATCATCAAAACCTAGATTCCATAGATAAGGACCGATAACAGAACCCTGAGGACATCCCATAGTTAGCGTTTTAGTCATAGAAAAATGTCCAAGCTTAAGTATCGCGGAACCGTTAAGAAAGTACGAGTAAATGAGATTATAGATGTTTTTATAGCAACCACGGGTTTTTAATTTTAGTAAAAGCATGGGCCACCATGCGTTATCAAATGCTCCAGAAATGTCAAGAAAGATCCCAATTACGTATTTGTGTACGGATAGATTAACAGTTCTTCTGACGGAAAGTGCCGCGTCGACTGTAGATTTACCTAAGGTGAAACCGTATTGATTAGTATGAAATTTTGGTCCGTCCGGTAATAAGCGTGGAACGATGAGGCGCTCCAGAAGTTTTCCCAAAGATGGTAGAAGCGTAATGGGCCTATACGACTTCGGGTCGTCCGGAGGCTTGTCGCCACTCTTTGGAATTATTCGAATAAATCCGCGTCGCCATTTGCGAGGAAAGACGCCTTCGACAATGCATCGGTTATATACAGTTAAAATCGCGTCACCCGCTGTTTTACATGCTTCTTTAATCATCCTATTAGATATTTTATCTTCACCTGAAGATTTGTTAACCGGTAGCTTTTTAACAACATTTATGAATTCGTCAGTGGTTGGTACGTCTGACGTTGGTGATTCTGGCGGCACAGCTGCCCACGCTCTGATCTGTTGGTGGTAGTCGCTGTCATTTACCGGTGAATCATCAGGGATAAGAGTATTAATAAGTACTTCAGTTGTTTCTTCTATGCCAGTGGTATGCTTATTATTGATTTTAATGTTTTGAACGTACGCAAGGTCGACCGATCTGTTGGCTTTAAATTCGTGATATAAAGGAGACCATGGACCCTCCTTGTCTAGTTTATCCACAATTTTCCGCAGTAAATTGCCCTTCGATTTTTCAACCGATGCTTTGTAACGTGACTTGGCAACTCTAAAAGCATTTAACGCGAAAGTAAGTGGATCTCCGGTAACCTTACGTTTTTTAAGTTTATTTAACTGTCTACGCGCTTTACGATAACTTTTGCGCTGTTCAACTAAATAATCATTCCACCAATCACATCTACGAATATTGGTCATAGATCCGCGACCAATGGCGATGTCAGCACAGTAGGTAAAAGTTTCTGACATAATATCAGCACTTTCTTCAGCTGACAGCCCGTCTTGAGTGAATTCCTTGGCGTGACACGCAAAAAGCGAGCTGAAAAATTCCCAGTTCGCGCCTTTACATTTATATCTAAAATTACCAGAGATATGGGACGGACCTTGTGTAAACACAGGAACAAATTCGTACACGATCAGGCGATGATCACTACAAGACGCGTCCGGTAGGACACGCCACCTATCCAAGCGTACGTCGGCACTAGAAAGTGTGACGTCAATACAAGATTCGCCCATTTGGCTGCAAAAAGTAGGTGGTGCATCTGGGGTATTATGAATCGATAGGTTCATCTCAGCAATGAAATCCTCAACAGCGCAGCGTCGTTCGGTATCAGTGGCCCGAACCTTGCCATACCATAGGGACGATGACGCGTTAACATCCGCGCCAACGATAACTTTGCAGCCCGCGAGCGACCGCAAGACGTGACGGAGGTTGTGTATATGAGGAGCGACAGGGTCAGAATATTGAAAGTAGCAGCTCACAACGTAGACTTTAAAAGAAGCCGATGAAACTTCAGCAACCGCACAGTGAGGCGTCATGAGATTACGCAAAGATGTTACAGTAAAGTTATGAGAACGCGCAACATAAATTCCGGCTCGTGCTTTGCAGTCCAGCTGTACTACCTTGTGACGTAAGCGCGAGTTTTGATATTGCTCTTGAACAAGTACAAGGTCTAAATTGTGATCTAAAATTAATTTATCTAACTCAGATGTCGCCACCCTATCGTTGTGAAGATTTAATTGTCCTATGTTTAAACTATCCATCCTAATTAATAGTTAGTGTTGAGTATAAGTTGCTCGAGTTTAAGTTTGTATGTTGCACATTGTTCAGACCCGCAACGATGGTCAAACGATTTTTTAAAACGTTTACACGCCGCACAAGTCGGTGTAAAATTTAATTCATCCTTATGCGGGCAATCCTTGGTTTCGTGGGCTTCGGAACAATTAGCGCAGGTGGGTGATTTGCTAACGCAATGTTTTTTAACGTGACCGAATTGTTGACAGTACGCGCAACGAACTACCTCAATATCATCAATAAAACGGCAAGTAGCCCAATCAATAAATAATTTTTCCTTAGTAGACACAAGATGTTTACGAACCGCAGATTCTATTTCAATACCTATCCATTTCCGGCCGTTTTCAGTAGAACGCCTACGAATTATTTTGGTCGATTTTATGAAGTCATCTTCTTTAATTGGCATCTCATTTTTAATGTTTTGGCGGTATAATGCATTCAAAAAAGCGCTGTCCTCCATAGAGGCGGGAATGTCTTTTACTAACAAGCGGGGGCGGCGGCCTTTTGGTTTCTCTAAACGAAGTCCCGCGGACTTTATTGCATCGACCGATTCCAACTTTTTCAGTTGGTTTTCATTCGCGACACGCAATACAACGCCCGACTTAGCAGTTTTTTTGACGCCGACAATTTGGAACCCGTCGTCACTGGGCTTAATCGCCTTCATAAGGGCTTGTTTAGTCGCGGAGGATGACGCGAAGTCAGCCGACCGTTCGTCGGTCGGATACGCGACAATACAAGGTGCTGGGGCTCCCATTCGCCGGGAGGCATCCACCGCGGGGGCGACTTTGGGTAAACGTAGTTTTAAAGAGTCCGCGTACGATATTTTATTCTCGACATTGTTTACAGTTTTAACGCCGGGATTTAATTTTAATCTATCTAATTCGCGCTCGGTATTTGCAAGCTTAGTTTCATTACAAGAAGATTTTAATGCCAACAATGAGACAATACTTGTAACGCGCTGAGTCATATCCATAATTGCAGATTTATTCGCGACATTAATACGGGAACCCTGATCGTTGACCAACTCATTAATCTTGGTCAGATACGCAGACGCCTCGGAAACTAAGTCACAATAATCACCGCTGTTTGCATTGCTTACATTGGAAATATTTAATATGGGTGAAGATTTTTCAAGGAATTCGGATGTTTGAAGGCGTTTAGACCTATCATCGGGCGAAATGTATGTAGGCGACATTTCACTGAATAGCCGTTTGGAATTAGCGGAGGTCGGCGCGGGCGGCGACCTGAGTGTTTTTGTATTTCTACGAAAAATGTCTCCGCCACGATCAGGCGGGTCATCATTATTAGATGACATGTTTTATGCAATAAACAAAAAAGGAAACAAATGTAAAACACTAAGAAAAAATAAATAAAACGGTTGCAAAAGTTATTTCGCGATACCCTCACAAGAAAAAATAAATGTACTCACCGAATAGCTGACGAAATTAATTGATTACACGTAAATTACAGTAGCAAACACTAATAAAAACTTACGATACCAGCACTAGACACAATAGCACACAACCTGAAAGAAATCACGAGCCGAAATATCGATAATCGAACGCGATATGTGTAAACAAAACAGGAGCGTATTAAAACGATCCTTCCAAGGCCGGCGCGCGGAGGGAAGTGGTAGGGCGCGCGGAGGGAGGTGGTGGGTAGGTTTGTCTATTGAATATCTAGAATGTATCTGTCGATACTTAGGTATTAATTAATTTGTTATTTGTGGGTATAGTTGAAATAAGCCTGACGGGCCTGTTGGTCTAGTGGTTAGTGTTAAGCTGGAGCCGTGGTTTCGATTCCCACCCAGAACAAACTTTGAGAGATGAGCATGATTGTTTGTTCTGTGTCAGGTCAGGGTGTAATTTATCTGTAATAAGCATTTTTTTTGGGAAGTGGGAAATCATTAAATGACGTCTCCTTTCCTGGGCGTGGCGGGAGGGCGTGTCAGACTTTTACTGACTAAAACCCACTCATGTTCCTTCGGTTGCCCTTTATGTTTCAGGGTCACGGTAACTATTATAAACATTCCGCAACCCCGGCAGGCGTTGGCCCTGTTAGGCCCCTTCTCGTGCTGACTTCTCTCTCTCTGCTGATCTCGTGCTGACTTCTCTCTAATTTACTTAGGTATGTATATCAGTTTGTCTGGTTACAATAGTACAAGCTCTTCCTAGTTTGGGATCAGATGACCATGAGTGAGTTGTCCCAAAATATTAATTTAATTAATATTTTTTAGAGTTATTGCCAGCGAATAAAAGAGCATAATGCTACTAATAGACAGACAGACATTGGTGAGGGAAAATATTGTGAGGAAACCTTGATTTATATCGTTCATCTGCGTTTAGCATGTCTAATGATTTATGCTCACGCCTTCTCTGTCTGAGAAGGTTCTGCAGTGGTTTAATACTAGAAAATGTCTCCCTGCAGCTTTTACTACCACAAGTAAAGTAGGAACTAATATCAATGAAAATGCAAAAAAAACGTGTTACATTTTCATGAAAACGATTTTTTGGAACTAGGTGTTAGTTTGGGCATGAGATTACAATAATACAAAAAAGAAAACGATGTTTTAAGAAATTCAAAAAAAAATTCAAAATTCAAGGCATTTATTTCACTTAGACCATTTAATAGTCAAAGAGTCGGTCGGTCAGTCAGAAAAGAGACGCTAATTGCCTGTTCCAAAACGTAGATCTCTATGGAGAAGAACAGGCAAGAAACTCCACGGACACTCTTTTAAAAAAAAGACGGAACTATGTTAGGTTCATGTTATGTTAGGGATAAGCAAATACTATTACCATAACATTAAGAAATACACTAGTTACTAATAGGTCAAGAGATGCAGCCGCCAAAGCATGAAGCAAGAACGCATTGAATTTCAACTAAGGAGTGACCATTTAGCTTTACTATCGATTTGATAGTCTATAGCGGGTGATTTGAACACTTTCAAACGCTTGGTTCTAGCAAATTAATAATTTATTTTTTAAATACATTTCGCAGACAAATCACAACATCTAATAATATTTTTATTATTCTTCTTGTTTGACAAAATTGCAAATTAGCTTTATTATAAATATTTGACCATACTGTTGGTAAAATTAGTGACCCTGACTGCTAAGCTGGAGGTCGTTCGTTCGATTCCCAGCCAGGACAAACTTGGTGATCTTAGTGCGATTGTTTGTTTTGTGTCTGGGTGTAATTTATCAATAATAATGTATTTATTTCTAAATAAATAAGAATGTATATTATAATATAAAAGTAAGAATGTATATCAGTTATCTGGTAACCATTTTAGATTAGATAGCCGTGTGAGTTATCCCAAGGTATACAACATGTCCCGGAATAAACACACACCACCACACCCCAATTAGAATATTATGTTATAATCATAATACATACACTGAATTTTTATTATTATGTTTAAAATACTGTTTTTTATAAATTAGTTGTACAGATTGTGGGAGAAAATTATAGTCACATTACAAATCTACGCATGCACACAGTCGCACTTGCATAAGGGTCTAGCGTAGTAGATATTTCATCCATTTTAGTTTGTTTTGACTGTACAGCGGAAGTATGACAGCAGTTTACGTAGTTTTAATTATTTTTGGGATAAAGTATTACCTATTATTAAAAATTACAAAATCGATTCAGTAAACGATTCTGAACAAACTATTTTCTCAAAGTGCATTAATTCAGTTACATATTGGTGCCGATTCTCTTGTGCACAAACTATCGTAAATTTAAGTTAAGTGCATCTTTCTTTTTCCATTTCTTAAAGAAAAGGACAGAAGATACATTTTAGTTTAATCCTGTCAAATTAGACAGCGCCTGATGAAAATTGACGTATATTTAGACGCCATGTTTTTAAATTGCGCCTAAATTATCTATGAAGTGTCTAAATTTGACAGGACTTAACTAATATTTGATCTTCTGTCCTTTTCTTAATTAAAAGGAAAGAGAAAGATGCACTTAACTTAAATTTACGATAGTTTGTGCACAAGAGAATCGGCACCATTGTATATCTACAACGTGTATTTTTGAATATGCAAAACCTTACAGGTAACAATCATGCTAGTGAATCTCTTCTCTAACCATCCTTTGACCGCACGGTCATATTTTCAAAGCCCGCACGATCACACGGTCATTATTTCATAGATCCAAAGCTTACGACGTTTATTATGAGTGTTATACTGGAAGACAGTCAAGATTTAAAAATAATACAAGTATTATTGTTGTCGCTACACATTTTAACGAATATTAGAGTTTGACATTTAATTGTTTAGAGATAGATATGTAATTATTCTGATGTCAGTGGAATTGATGATTTTAGTGTTAGTCGATTTATTTGCTCAAAAGACTTGTGTCAGAGTTAAAGTACGCTATTTTTGTAGGCTGTCAATCCTAGTGGGACGACACTTAGACTGAATCGTTCACTTTTTCGGCGGATACAGCGTGAGCAACATCTCTTCGGTTATCATTGACAGTTGTTATTATGTTTTGAGGTTATAATACCGTTAAACGTGTTTACTCAATTGTATGTAAAATATTTGATTAAATATTATATTGGCAGTTATTTAGTGTTCCTTTCGCTAAGTTCTTACATTATTAATTGTTGTTAATTCTACCAGATCTCGGACCAGATATCGTATTTTAATGTGATCATTCAGGAGTTTTATAACAACCTTCTAAAAGGTTCTGCAGTTCCAAAAATGCACCTTGTATTATTTAATCACCCTGTATACGAAACATTTCAGTATCTAGTTAACCCACTCAAGGCGGTAGAAATAAAACAAGTATCTACATTATAATACTTACTTAAGATGGCACAAGCCTCTGTTTATATGCCCTTTTGATCTTTTCGCCCACTCTCGTAGTTGCTACATTTTGACTTTTCAAGTTGTGTTATACTTGGTTGTCAGCATTGAGTTATAATGTACTACGTACTAGAGGAGCTATTTCAAACAAAATATGGCGCGTAATTTGGTGACAGCGGAGCATGCGCAGTGCAAGCAGGTGCCATAGATAACACCAATGCGCGCAGAAGCGACATATTTTTGAAGTTGACTTCTATAGGCTTCTTTAATATTATGTGCATTATGGGTTTCGTTATAAAAATAGTTATAATTAAAGTAAGAAATGTATAACATAAAATTATGTGGAAAATAATAATATAACAAAATTAAATAAAAAAAATATTGAAAGGGTAGTGAGGAAGTGTAGTGTCGATTGTGTGAGATAGAGTATCAGTGTCGGTCAGTGTATACGTGGAACTTAGCAGAGGCAAAATTAGTCGGGAAGTCGTGATTTTAGAAGATACATAGTATTTTCAGTTGCCTCATAATGTCTTGTATGATATTATATAAATGAAACGAATTCAAACTGTAAAAAATTTAATTCCCATGAAATAATATAAGTACTCTTCTTGACTTTGTGGTGTATTTCTCGTTTTCCTTGAAATGAACGGAACATATTCGTGAATATTCTATTGGCAATCACGTGACTTTGCTGCGATTCTTCTGAATAAATTTAATCCAAAATAATTCTCTAGTACTAGGACACGGCCGACGAAACCTTAAAAAAAAAAATATATATATATATATATATATTTAATAAATAAATAATATTAATATTACTTAATAATTTTTTTCTCATGATTATTAATAACATTTTCTTGTTCGTAATTGTTTAACGTTACCCGACGTTAGTGTCCATTCTGCGCATGCAACAAATATTTTACTCTTTGATATTAACATCAACATGGCCGCCGTCGAGGTGACTCGTCATACATAATTACAAATAATAAAATTAGGCATGTTTTGAAGATAATATTTTGAACTTACTGGTAAAAAATCACTCCTTGAATTTTATTTATATTTCTCAAGCTGTTTGAACAGTATCTCAATGCACACGAAGGCATATTTTTTGAACAAAACTTTGCACTCGAAATAGTCTAGCTGCTGCAAGCGCTCGACATAGACTAAGCGAGTTAGGGTGCATGCACCCTAACTCGTGTTACAAAAAATTTAGTTGAGGTGACTCCTCTAGTACGTAGTACATTATAACTCAATGGTTGTCAGTAGGTATTTTCTACTGCGATTAATTTGTGATCTCTTTTTGTTTCGTGTTATGTAAATGTTATATTTTATTGTAACTTACTGTTGCTCGGGGCATTGCTCTTAGAAGTTTTTGGGATTTCGTAATTTTACATATAAGTGTAAAAGTAAGTACTTATTTTCGAAATAAGTGTAAAAAAACGGCAAAGTGTGAGTTGGGTTCGCACACCGAGGACTCCGTACAATTTGTAGGTAAAGAAATCTTGTAACGGTAATTCAATTTTTTTATGGATCCACCTGCCTTACTACATTTTTTCTTTACTTTTGCTATATGACATTTGCTTTGTGCCAAGTTTCATAATTCTAGGTCAACAACAAATACCCTTTGAGTATTGATTCCTTTGAGTTGTCGAAATATACATTTTTTGCAATATAAACAGCCGTAACTTTTGTCTGTCCAGAACTTAGAAGTTTAATTTTATCACAACTTTAAGAGACCACAGACATATTATACAATTTTAATTTTGATTTTATACTTCTTCCTCTTCTCGATATAAAGAGTCAGTCTTGACTATTAGACAGACAGACAGACGGACGACAAATCATCGTATAAGGGTTCTGCTTTTTCCTATTAAGGAGAACCTTAAAAAAAACATTCAAATTGGTAGAGCCGTTTTCAAGTTTTAGCGAGATTTTTATTGTATCAGAAATTGATTTTTTTTTTCGTGTAAAAAAGAATAAGAAGTTTGACTAGGCATGATTTATTTAAAAACGCTTGTTATTTTATCAGAAGTAATCAAATAATATACAAGGAGTCCTAAAATATTTTGTTTATTATTTGTCTATGAATATTCTCGCATAGCTAACCATTTACGAAATGCCTACATAAGTTTGGCCAATCATGTTTAATTTACGTTTAGTTAATTTGTGCAATAACGGCAGACTAAATTTGCATCATATTCTATTTCAACTAAATTGCCTGTATACTGTTTAAATAAATTAGTTCAATAGACGCATACAATGTGAAATGTTAATATTTTAGAAGCGTAATAAATGTTAGATGGGCCCTATTTAGCGTGTTATTAATATGAACATTTATAATAGTGAATACTACAGATAAATACCGAAGCTTTAGCGTCTCTAAGTTTAGCTAACCAAACCAATTGAAACCTCAGATTTAACATAAAGTCTTAAAACAGAATATTATATACAACTAGCTTTTGCTCGCGGCTTCGCTCTCGTTAGAAAGAGAAAAAAAGTAGCCTATGTTACTCTCCATCTCTTCAAAAACTATCTCCGCTTAAAAATCTCGTCAATTCGTCGCTCCGTTTTGCCGTGAAAGAAAGACAAACATACCGACAGACAGACAGACACACTTTCCCATTTATAATATTAGTATGGATAGCAACTCAATTCAAATCTAAATATATAATACTTAAATTATAAATGATACACATCGATGATTTTGACGGGCCTGTTGGTCTAGTGGTTGGTAATCCCGATTGCTAAGCCGGAACGTGGGTTCGATCCCCACCCAGGACAAACTTTGTGTGATGAGCATGATAGTTTGTTCTGAGTCTGGGTGTAATTTATCTATAATAATTATGTTTGTATTTATAAATTATATATAAGTATGTTTATCAGTTGTCTGGTTACCATAACACAAGCTCTGCTTAGTTTGGGATCAGATGGCTATTTCACAGAGTTAACAAGACAGGTGCCCAAAAGACTGGCAGCCTTGCCTCGCATGGCAATGTTGGTTTTTTTTTGCTTTTCTTTTTTGGGGAGTGGGTATAATCACCAAATGACTGTTCCCGTCCTGAGTGCGTTGGGAAGGCGTGTCAGACTTTTACTGACTAAAACCCACTCATGTTCCTTCTGTTGCCTTTTATGTTCCGGCCTTCCGGGGTCACGGTAACTGTTATAAACATTCCGCAACCCCGGGTTGCCCTAAATTATTATAAATGCCGAAATAACTCTCTGACTGTCTTGCTTTCTTTGTAAAACTATTGATCCGATTTAAATGAAATTTGGTACAAAGATAGTCCATAGCCTGAAAAGAGACATGGGATAGTTTTTATCACAAAAAAATCCACGGATCGGAAACAACGCGGGTAAAACCGGGAACAGTAGTTAAATATAAGTCTGAAATCGCCAACCCGCTTTGAGCAAACATGGTAATCAATGCTCTTTAACCTTTCAACGACCAAGCGACAGCCAGCTGTCGCGCTGCTGTTGTGTCTCGAATCACGTGTGTTTGAAGGTTTACGCCTGCCTTTCTACGGTGTTGTACATAAAGTTAAATGAATAAATACAATAAATTATGATGGGGCTGCCAGCTATGTGCGATAAAACGATTGCTGACTGTACATAGAATCAAGCTTAAAGTTTAAAACTGTTTTAAATCTTTAAAATCTTTGCCAAAGAGAAGTTTAAAGTTTTTAACCTTTCCTCAATGAAGTAGAAAGACAGCTAATTCCATCCTCATTTAATCCACGGTCTCAGATTTTTACAGAAAGTTTTTCTCGGCCATGTTTGCTCAAAGCCAATCCGCTTTGAGCTTACATGGTAATCCTTTCGACGACGAAGCGACAGCCGGCTGTCGCGCTGCTGTTGTCTTTCTGTTATATGTCGAATCACGTGTGTTCGATGGATTAAGAGAAGAGTCCTTTGTCTTACATTGGGACGATAATACTAGTATTTTTACCGATATATTTTATGTTCACGAAGTCAAGCTATCCCTAAGCTTCGTACATTTCGGACCGGTCGTGATCCGGATGGTAATTTACCAAATTATTCTCTTCCTGTCGCGTGAACGTCCTTGCATTGTCACCCTATTACGGCTTTGTTTAACATTGACTTTTTTAAGGTTTGACTGGTGTTATGGTTCTTGAGGTTTTGGATACATAATAATAGATTGGTTTTTTAAGGACTGCCTTTATATTTAATTAGAATGGATAGACTGGAAGTTGGATCTAAAACAGGAAAAGGCTGTAATAATGACGAGATAATTAGTGTTAAGTTAGATAAGTATTGTTTGTTTGATGTAATAGGCGCCGTATTAAAAGAAATTCAAATTAAACACAGTACAATAATATTAACGTAAAATCACAATACATTATTAATCGTGATATAATACTACCATGCTGTGAAAATTCCTAGTGTCTGTCTATAGCTATTTGAAAGCCGGGCAGAAAAGCAGTGATATCTAGTAATATGGTCCCGTTTGGTTACTATATACATGTCAAAATGAGCTTCTTGTCGCGAACATAATTTCGATAAAATCATGGAATTTCTTGCTTGTCCTTTTTATAGATATCTTAGATATCTTCATAGAAACTACGTTTAAAAACAAGCAACTAGCATCTTCTTTCTGACCGAGTGACTCTCTGACAGTCCGTCCGACTCGACTCGACTCCGACCCGTCCATCTCGTTTTCACGCCAAAACTACTAAAGCGATTTAAACGAAATTTAGTACAGAGATAGACCACAGCCTGAAAAAGGATATAGGATAGTTTTTATTCCAAAAATGCCACAGGAACTGGAACTTTGCAAGTAAAACGGTGGGAGACACCTAGTTTATTCAAAAGTGCTTGTAAATGTGACATAAATGCCTCGAATTCGAATTTAAGTGTAAACTATACGACCGGTCACGTTTCAAACCACAACACTATTCCGTACTAACGCCATGTAATGACACGCTTACCAAAATCCGTGTAATATCTTTCGCCTGTACGAGCTGAAAGCGATCTACGTTCGTATTAGCATAACATTGGTGCTGATTCTCTTGCTCAGAAACTAAACTAAACTTAAGTTTTTTTTCTATTTCATTAAGTAAAGAACAGAACTTTTATATTAGTTTAGTTTTGTCAGATTAGTCAGCGCCTAATGTAAATCAACTTACTTTTTTTTAATGGCATCTAAATTGGTTGGAGTGTCTTGGTTTGACTGGTCTTAACTAATATTTTGTCTTCTGTCCTTTTCTTGATGAAATGGAAGGTGCATTTAACTTGAAGGATTTTAAAACTTTATAGTAAACAACTTAAAGGGTACAAACTAACACACACGTATAACAAATAATATTTTCATCCCACCTATTCAAAAAAGACGACTTTGTTCCCCTTTAAGTACGCCCAAAGTAGGTGTTTTCTATAAGATACTTTCAGCGGGCAATAATGACGCTCCAAATTCAAAAAGTGCGCCTAAAAGTAACTTTTAATCGCACTTTTTGAATTTGGAGCGTCTTTGCATGTTTTACGCCCTGTTATAAGTGCGCCTAAAAACTCTATGAATTTGGAACGTCTTAATGCTCAGCGCCAAATAATCGACGACGGCCAATACCATAGTCACACCGCGGCTGAATAAAAAAAAACTTAAATAGAAATAAAGCGCGCAAACTACAGTCCGAGTTTCCGTAAAAATTTTCACGGATTGTTTTGCAGCAAATTATTAATGTAGCTGCTATTATTATCAAGCTATGATAATATTAGCAGCTACAATAATTACAATAAAGCATAAAGCGCCTTTCATTTTCTCATAGGGGGTGATGAAAAGTAGAGTGTATCACTCGGGCGCAAAATATATTTTTGGCTCAGGCGACGTACTTTGAATCCCTCGCTACGTTCGGGATTCTATTAAAATTTAAGAATCCCTCGCAAAGCTCGGGATTCTACTCTAGAATCCCTCACTTCGCTCTGGATTCAAAAAACGCCCTCGCCGTAAAAATATTACTTTGCGCCCTTGTAATACAATCTAGTATTATTATAGTCTAAATAACATTAGGTTATGTACTTGTGTTCCTCGGCAGCGGACCAAAGATCTAACACAACTCGAGTGAAGACGAATAACTGCAATTAAATAGTTTTCACCTAAATTCGAATTCGAGGCATTTATGTCTTGTCTGCTTTCTTCAACAAAATATCTTCAAATCGCAATGCCTTTACTATCTAACGGTCCTTACAACTTATGTGCGTGCTTCTCCTAATGTTGGCAAAGTTAGAGATGCCTCATTTATATGTTCAACATGTGACACCAAGTGTAAGTAATATGTAACGTTTGGCTTTATGTTTTGACCTTCGTTGTTCGACCTTTGACCTTGCACAATGACTTGAGAAATGGATTATTTGAGTTGGTATGTTTGTCATTTCAAAACTCATAATTGCTACTTATTTTATAATCTGTATGATTTATTTAATCCTTCGAACACACGTGATTTGAGACACAATAGAAAGACAAAAGCCGCCCGACAGCCGGCTGTCGGTTGGTCGTCAAAAGGTCAATATGTATTGGAATAGGAATGACGACTACATTAGAAAAATGGGATTCTGTTAAGCTGTCCGTTAGACAGTTAAAAAATTCTAGACACAAATATTAGTCGCTAGATCAACTAATTCAAAAAGACAAAGATAATAAGCCGGTGCGTGGGGAGGGGGGGGGGGCACTTTGATGCTTATTATCTTTGTCTTTTTGTTGTGACGTCACTGTTTAGTAATAATTGTAGCCAGACCGGACTTCACACGACACTTTAACGCACTGTATCGTCGTCATTTTTCGTTTCAAAATAAAAATCTTGGTAATATTACTGACGGACTAATTAATTTTTATTTTGTTGTCTCGCCTATTGCAATTGAACTACCAAGTTAGGTACGGTTGTTATAACTCGGCTTCCGCGAGTCGTAGCGAGATGACATATCCATCAGGGGCCCTAGTCTTCTAATACAATCGTGTCTCAATTATCGATTTTTGAAGTGTAACGTCAAACTTTTGACACATTTCCCATACAAAAACTGTCAAAGTTGCCAAATATCAGGCCGATGTCTGGTCATTGAGACACGATTGTAGTAGCAGACTAGGGCCCCAGGCCTGTTGGTTATTAACCTTGACTGCTAAGCCGGTGGTCGTGTGTTCGATTACCACCTAGGAATTTCGTCCTGGATAAGCTTGAGATGTTCTTACAAAAAGCTCTTAAACAATGCTATAGATAGATCACAAAACGCAGAGAGAAGAATGTTCAATCATAAAAAATATAATGACATCATGAATCAAGCGTTGTTACGTTTTAAAATATTAATCTTTTATAGCTCATACAAATCGTGAAGAATGTTCGAAACAATAGTAGATCATTAAAGGATCAATAAATTGATATATGAAATAGCTATAGTTGAACACGTGGAATTGCTCGCCATTTAAAAGAAATACCATTATGGTGTTATACTGCAAGTTATTCGTTCCTCTTCACAATAAATTTGAATCAAAGCGGTTCGTTTTCTCAAGTTTTCATTGCTAGGTTCTCGGAATTTCTCTATTTTATCGTCATCAAGTTTTTGCCATTCATTTTAACAGATGCTATAGTGGTGTGGCGACATCTATCGCCTTACAAATTAACTACAAATAGGAACCAAGATCCTGCAAGTTTATACAAAATTAGCCTAAATACATCATGGCAAGTGAGACGAGGAACTTATTCAAGGACCGATAGTTTATGCTCATATATAACTAAAAAAAAGAGTAAATAATAATAAATCAATTAAAATCATAAAGAAAATCGTAATCAAATTATCACGATAAAGCTCTCAGTCTTAAAAAAGACACACTTGCGCTTGTGTTTCCAGTCACTTAATAAGAAAATGATGTAGGTATAATCTGAGGGCCTAGACAAGTGGCATTGTAGAATAGATAACGAAAACGAATAGATTGCCAAATGTATGGAATAAACATAAGCTTTCGCTAAACAATTTGACATCTCCATACATTTGACAATCTATTCGTTTTCGGTATCTATTCTACAATGCCATTTGTCTAGGGGGGCAGTGCTTCTTTCAATTTCGATGGCAGTCTAACTCGCGTGTCAACAATTTATTTATTTTGTAAGTCAATTTGTCAAAGATGAGAATGGATTACTGACTAGCCTCCTTTAATAAGTCCCCCATTTCTCCTGCCACGGTGTATTAAAAAGTCTCGACAAGAACCTTTGTGCAGTAGCCCATCAGGCTCTTTACCCGTTTGGTAGGATCCTCCTTTTCCTTTCTCAATTTCTTTCAGATTCCTCAATGAGGGCTCAGGGTGTTACATACCTTAAAATCTGTATTGCTTTATTAAGAAATTCGAACGACTTTTCTCGTGAAAGCGTATTTTTGTATTATTGTTATGCAAGACCGAACGAATGCCTCAAAAATTTTTTGTGACCTCTATCAGAAATCATGGAGAATATAACGCTCGACGAGTCCCAGAGAAACGATTTAATCGTCGGCAATCGAACTTAGAACCCAAGTTCAGTAGACGCGTTTTCCATCACCAGTTCACTGCAAATATTAAACCTTCGAACACACGTGATTCGAGACACAATAGAAAGACAATAGCAGCCCGACAGCCGGCTGTCGCTTGGTCGTTGAAAGGTTATCTGACTATTTGCCACATCGGCGAAAGAATAATAATTGAACTTCAAAATTGCCCCTAGCATAGCTCCTGTATCTTTCTATAAACACAGACTCATAACAATTATCTAGAGGCCACACAAGTGCTTATTTTTTACAAGAAGCTAAACCCCAGGACACGACTAGTATGCAAATTAGATTGTCATATAATTACAGATCTCTCTATCAGTTTGTATCGTGAGGTTTGCAGACAGACAGACATACTTGTAAGAAATGATTGATTTAATTATAAATGATCTATTAGATAGTGGTTTTAAAGCGGAGACAAAAAATATAAATCTCTGTAAAGTGGTTGAATGTCTGTCTGTACGTTTACCTGTTCTTAGGTTTTTTGTAATGGTATTGCCATTATAGTATTTCGTTTTCCTAAAGCAATTAAAAATATTTATATAATTAGTATGACGTAAAAGCTACATCCTAGACACAATAGCTCATTTTCGCAGAGATTAATTATAAAGAAGAAAGTTATTATTAAAAGTATGGTGTAATTAATACTGCTATTCATAAAATCAAAGACAGTCATAAAAGCTGAATTCCTTTGGCACAATACATCGGCATCTTAAATGGCTTCTATTTAGTACCATACCGATTAAATCAATCAAAAGCCTCTAGAAAACTATTCAATAACATTAAATACCATAGACAATTTAAACAAAAAGGCAGAGTTCCATTATCTATGGACCACAAAGAAGTAAAAGACAATCCGCGTCGGGTGTAATACTTATAGAAAGAAATACGGGTAACAATAGCCATTTTATATCATTAATTTGATCATAAGTGATGCTTGATCTGGCAATCACTTAAAAGGAAGTCGATTAAAAAGCAGACACAAAAAAAAAAAACAAAAATTGCCAGTCGAAATCTTGTCATTCAAAAAGCAACCTTACTGCTTTTGATAAAGGTGTCTATCGTACCTACAGATAGATAACGAGTTTTGTATATGGTATTTATAAAAATAAAATAAGATTTAATTAATAAGATTTAATAAATCATTTGGATGTTTCTTTGAACTAGTTTTCTAGGGCAACGTTTTGCAATTTAAAAAACAGTAGCTTTTTAAAAGGCTTGTTTCTTTTTTTCTTTTTTCGCTAAACGGTCAACTCCGCAGGGAACATTAAAGTACTGTATTTTAACTAGTAATTATAACCTTGTCTAATTAGATGTTTTTGCACCTTAAAACGTATTGTAGTACTTAAAGAACTGTTGCAGATTTCATTAAGCTAAACAGACCATTGAAATCATTGACGTTTAACTAATAAAGTTAAAATAAGAGATAGTCTCTGTAAATTCAAGACCGTGAATTAAATAAGGATGAAATTAGCTGTCTTTCTACTTCATTAAGGAATTAAAGGTCATCTTAAAACTCCTTTTTGACAAAGATATAAAAAAAAATAGTTTTAGAGACCACAGTCCACAGAATGGACACTTACAACAAACACATGGAAAAAGAAAAGAGGAAAACAACCAAAGCGTTGGCAAGAAAGATATTTTAAAATGATAGGCAAGTCGTTTGCAAAACCAAAAATCAGAGAAACCATATAATTAAATTTCAAAGTATAAATACAGCAACCTTAAGTTATTTTGTAATTAAGGAATAACAAAGACTTTTTAATTGTTTTTCATATTATAGGCCGTACCCTTCTAACTGAAACCTAGCAACCCTGTTTTCAGCAGAAATTATGTGTAGTATTTCCCTCGCTAAACTCCTTCACATAAAAGTTTTTCTGATTCTACTTTCTACCTATTCCTATGAAACCTTGCATAATCATTGTATTGACATTTTTTTTTTGGTGAGTGGGAAATCATCAAATGGCTGCTCCCGTCCTGGGTGCGACGGGAGGGCGTGCTAGACTTTTACTGACTAAAACCCACTCATGTTCCTTCGATTGCCCTTTATGTTCCAGGGTCACGGTAACTATTATGAACGTTCCGCAACCATGGCAGGCGTGGCCCTTCCAGTGCTGATTTCTTCTCTTTGAGGCGCGCGTGTAACACTAACGCGCCGTCCGTCGACGCGGTCCTGGTCCTAGCCGGGCGGCGAGCTACCATCGCTCGCCGTCCGCAGAACCGCGCCTACGGTGGCCGGTAGTCACATTGGATTGACATTACAATTCAATAGTAATATAATGATAATTTTAACCTTATAACAAGGAATATTATATTAGGACTGTTGGCGTGGGCAGTTGAGCTCTTTCAAAGGTACTAGTTACTTCCTCGTGTTTCGGCTTACAAAGCAAATAAATTAAAAATCAAGAAAAAACGTTTTTTTATAGAATCTCATTTACAAGAATTTTAATATTTTGATTTCTAAACACATTCTAAGATTTTTAATATTTTCAGTTAATAACAAAATTCGATAATATTTTCAACGTTCTCGCCCATTTTTTTGCCGCTCGTTTTTTTTTTTATTTTATCCTAAACGATTCAATTTCCAAGAATTTTCACAGTCGTGGCTCTAGAGTTTTGGCTAAACGTTGAAACATCAAACACACAGTTTTATTCATAATATTATTATGTTATAATTTTTTTTTGTTTTTGTTGTCCAGCAAAAGACCTCCTTTTCTGCTTACCTTCTTTCTCAATACCCTCGGTCTAAAAAACCCTTAACAACAAGATGCGTGCATGTGTGTTACCATTATACACACATCAAAAGTGTCTAGGGATATTTTAATTAAACCTAAATAACTAAAATTCTATTAACTTTTTGTTAAGACACCTACACTTTAAAATAAACCTTGTTTAATTGCCTATCTAATCTGATAATAAACTTTTAGATAAAGTTAAATTAAAAAAAAAACTTAGAAGAAGAGGAAAAACTCAACAAAATTTCAATTTAACTTTATTTTTGAAATTTCAAAACCTAAACAACAAAACAATTTTTTTTTATAAAAATTGTTGAAAACTTAAAATTAATAATTCGTGGATCCACCTAAGACTCTCCTGACACATCTGGAGCGGTTCTGCATACTCAAAACAAGGGTGTCAATTTCCTGTTGTGGAGTACTGTCCCAAATCCTGCTAAGATGCAAGAAAAGCTGGTTTTGATGCACAATATCAACAGGGAAATTCCTACGAGTTCTTCTCTGAAGCATATTCCAGGCATGCTCAATAGGATTTAAGTCAGGGGATTGTGCAGGCCGGTCTAAAGCTTGGATAACATGCTGTTGTAACCAACTTGTAACGATACGCGCCGTATGTGGACGGGCATTGTCGTGCATTAGCTGGAAAATTTTGTCCCATTTGCTGTTTGTGGGGCAAGATTACAGGCTCTAGCACCTCATCTCGGTATTTTCGAGCAGTCATATTGCCTTGTATCCAAACGAGGTCCGTTCTACCGCCGAGACGAATTCCTGCCCAAACCATAATCGTGCCACCTTAATATGCATGAACTTGTTGTGGGTGCTGCAGTCGATTCCAACGTCCAGGTTTTCTCCAAACGCGTACTCTTCGCGAATCAGAATGAAATCCAAACCTAGATTCATCAGTGAAAAGCACAAGTGACCATTGAGAATGGTTCCAGTTTTCGTGTGCAATAGCCCATTGTAATCTTCTTCCTCGATTACCTCTCCTCAGTGCTGATACCCAAAATGGCCTACGAGCACGTAGATTGACTTCATGCAGTCGCCTTCTCAAAGTTTGACCGCTTACCAGCAAACCATACTCTCTCTGTAGCCTTTGAACCAATTGCATCGCCGCTGCATTTAGTTGACTTCGTGCAGCATTTACTATGAATCGGTCCTGTACATGTGTTGTAATGCGTTGAGGTCCTCGGTGCCGTTCCACCACTTCCTCCGTGACACGATAACATGACCAAAGCCTGGATATAACGCTCTGACTGGTCTTCATGGCTTCAGAAACGGCAATCATGGGACAGTATTCCACAACAGGATATTGACACCCTTGTTTTGAGTATGCAGAACCGCTGCAGATGTGTCAGGAGAGTCTTAGGTGGATCCACGGAATATTAATTTTAAGTTTTCAAGAATTTTTATAAAAAAAATTGTTGTTTTGTTTAAGTTTTGATGTTTCAAAAATAAAGTTAAGATTGAAATTTTGTTTGAGTTTTTCCTCTTTTTCTAAGTTTTTTTTAAATTTAACTTTATCTAATAGTTTATTATCAGATTAAAATAGTCTATTAAACAAGGTTTATTTTAATGTGTACATGTTTTAACAAAAAGTTAATAGAATTTTAGTAATTTAGGTTTAATTGAAATATCCCTAGACACTTTTGATGTGTGTATTTCGTGTCTATAAAAATCTCCACGTTCCTTCACGTAACAATGAATGTCCTCATTCAGAACCCGATAATAAATCGTCATCTCTTTCACACAGTGTGACAAGATAATAATTGAATTCTTTGTACAAAGTACTGCTAACAGAAGATTTTGGTGTGTACCCAAAATTATAATCATTTACAGGCACATGAGACAGCATTTGTCTCTGGGATAGCAACGTATCTGCGAAGTGGTATCGCAAATTTTTAAAGGTGGCATACCCCCGTTGCTCTGTTACAATTCATTAATTTTGAGGTGACTACTATCGTCTACTATGTGAACTACAACTGATATCTAACATCAGACCATTTTAGTTTGTTGTGACATCTATATAAATAAAAATGAATTGATGTTCGTAAGTCTGATTAAAACTCGAAAACGGCTAGGCCGATTGAGCTGATTTTGGGTTTAAAATGTTTGTCGTAGTCCAGGGTAGGTCCAAACGGTGAGCAAATAAGAAAAAATTGCGAGAAAGATAAACAACAATTCCATTTTCCCATATAAAAGTTGTCCACGTTCTGTTGGATGTCGTTGTCATAGTAACCGGCAAATCAAGTGTCAAATTCAAGCGTTACAGTTACAACCATAGAGGTTACAATCCGTCTACCTGACACAAGAAATGTTTAATTGTTTTCAAAATATACGAATGGAATCATTTTCATAAATCCAAATCATGCAAATAATTAGTTGGTTTTATTTTAAAGCCATTTAATACGGTTTGAAATAACAGAAAGGCGTGTAATATGCTATAAAAAATAATACTGTAACAGCTTTTCTTATTTCCAACGCACAAAAATAATATTAGGTACGATAAAAAAATATCTAGATTTAAAATATTTACTAGCTTCCGCCCGCAGCTTCGCCCGCGTGGATGTCTAACTTCTACCTACTATTTTAACCCTTTAGGGCTATTTTTTATATTCTTCACAAAGAATAAACCCTTCAAGTTTAATGTATTTAGTTAGTTATTGTTATATATTAACAAACACGTTGATATCAGCCAGTGAGTTTACTATTATATACATATATCAAATGACTTCTCTTGGCCTCAGTGTCAGACTTTTATGATCCGCAATTCAGGCAGGCATTGGCCCTAGAGGGCTCCGTTACGTGCTAACTGCTCTGTGAGGCGCGAGTGGAACAAACGCGCCGACAACACGGGCCTGCTCCTTATCCGCCGGTGAGCTACCTATCGCTCGCCGTCCGCAAGGACACGGTAGCCCGCCCAAGCACAACACACCTTCACCGTATGCTCCACCGAGTCCTCCAGGCGACCGTTGTCGCAGTGGTGACACCTAGGCAGCGCTTCCGCCCGAAATCTGACACAGGAACCTCCTAAAATCTCCGTGTCCGGTGAGGACCTAGGCTGTGTCCGGCGATACGTGAGAGCGCCGTGGCGCCTCTCCAGCCACTCCTCAAACAATGATGAATGTATCTCTCCAATGACTCCACCCACTTACAATAGAAGACTGAAACTGGGTATTTTGCTTCACGACGCACTCTCATAAGCATACTTAACGACACCCCACATACAAATCGAATCAGGGATAGAACCAAACAATTGTTAAATTTACTGAATTAATTGATTACTTTTTGTTTTTGACCAAACGACCCAATATTTATCACGAACGCATCGACAACCAAACACATTTTACAACAGGGATAGGACCTGCACGAAGGAAAGCTGCCTGGGATGATCATTATTTTCACTTTGAAACAAAACAAAGACCATAGCAAACCGCAACGCATTAGTGAAACCGCATTCAATTAAGTTAAGCCGTTTTTGAGATTAGCTCGAACAAACGTATAGACTAACAGACAAAAATTCTAAAAATCATTATTTTGGGTTCTATTGTGTATATAAAGTACCCCTAATTAAGTTTTTCTTATTTATCTTCCATGTACAGACACCGACCTTTTACAATTTTATTATATCCTTTGGGTAGAAAGGTCGTATAAACCATTTTGGCCAAATTGAGTTATATATGTCACCGGAAAATAACAAGATCCGTAAGTTTATCAATCTACTAGGAAGTTTATAAACTTTCGTAAAATTCTAAACGGGAGATAAATTGTAATATTTTACGTCCACATTTTCGTAAATTGATAAACTTACTGAACTCACTCGTAAAATAATAAGTAAGCAGTAACCAAACGCTACGCGCAATCTGATTGGTTGGTTGACTGTCACGTGTCGCTTCTCCTTCCTCGTGTCAGCCATTGTTCGCCAGTGTGTTTTATAAGAGTATTCCTGTATTTTAGCTAGTAATTGTTTTATAGCTTGAAACTGATAATAGAAAACTCAACTCGCTACATCCGTGCCAGAGAGGAACCAGGCATTGTTGCTTCCAATTTATAGTTTGTGAAGTCTGATTATACCAAAGTCTATGGACACAAGCATTGCCACTATGAACATTGACCAATCAGAGAGCAGTGTGTTATTTTACGTATTTCAAAGATGCGTATATTTAAAAGAGTTTCTGTGATTGGTCGAACCATTTAAAATCATACGAATAGATATCCGTTAGTTTATAAATTTACCGTATGACGTCGGAAATTGATAAATTTACGAAAATGTGGACGTAAAATATTACAATTTATCTCCCGTTTAGAATTTTACGAAAGTTTATAAACTTCCTAGTAGATTGATAAACTTACGGATCTTGTTATTTTCCGGTGACATATATACCATTCTGCTCAGAATTTTTTTCTCTATCAATCTGTATATTTGAAATGCCGAAATTCGCTCAAAAAGGGTTAATACGACCCAGAAAATTTCGGTCATACACTCATAAAAAAAGAAAAATTTCAACGTGAAAGCCAAATGTTTTTATTTTGTAGTTTTGTTATGATGTAATGACCATGATTTATATTAACTCAGGGCGTATAAATAGTCGTTAATTGTAAATGGTTTATACGCCCTAACGTGTTAAATGCATTACTTAAACACAGGTTAAATTCAACGTCGTAAATCCAAAGGAATTGCCTTTAGATGCGTGAGGTGGGTATATAAACCATGTTTAAAAAAGATTGAGGTAAAAAAGACCAAACAGCAGAGAGATACACATGAAAATGTGATGACTATGTCCCCAAATGCACTTTATAATAACTTATTGTAAATATCAAAATGTAAAATATCGATGCCTTTGGGTGGAAAGGTCGTATAAACCAAAACCCGACTTTTCAGGATTCATAACTTTTTTGTTTTTGAAGTTATAAAAAAATGATCTATGAAAAAGGTTCGTAGAATTTGCAAATGAAAAAGGTTAAACCATCAAAACCTACCTATCTTCTTTAGTTTTAAAGTTAGCTTGGATTTACGACGCAAAACATATCAATTCTTGGTTTATACACCCCATGAAAATGAACTTTAAAAAAACTGTATAGGTCGTATATCCAGTTTTGTTAAGCTTATGGTCACATTTACTGTCGTAAACACCTATATATGTAGTTTTTTTGTATTAAAAACCATTGTTATAGTCATAGATTAATTGAAGTCTGACTAATAAATAATCCTGTTAATCTCAGAATTAGTAGGAACTTAGTAATTATTATTCTAATACCCATTAATGGTTGATTCAAATAAAATAAAACTACCTGAAATACGTAATCAACATTTATTAAGTATTATAATACCCTTTAATCAACATTTACTACTATTTCAATAATAATTATAACAACTTAAACTGAAAAGTGAAAAAAAAAATCTACTTAGTCATACCAAAAAACTAAAAAAATAGTTAAACTAATCATGAATACAATTTAATATCATAAATAAATTACTTAAAGTACATAATTTAGATACGTACGTTTATCATTTTTGAGGCTAACTAGCCTTAGTACAAAGGCTAAATTCAATATTTTTTTAAATTATGATTGCGTTATTTTAGAAGAAGTTGTGTTTTTTTTATTACTAAGTAGATTTATATTTTATTTCACTGTTTTGTTTAAGTTGTTATCATTTTCATTCAATTAAAAAATGTTAAACCTGTTAGGTATGTTGTACCATTATTGAAATAATAGTAAATGTTAATTAGAAGGTATTATAAAACATTATATGTTGATTTGATTTTGATTGAATCAACCATTAACCTTTCAACGAACTAGCGACAGCCGGCGTTCGGGTTGCTTTTTTCTTTTTATTGTGTCTCAAAGCACGTATGTTTAAATCGAAAATAATTAGGTGTAAAGTTTAAAATATATATATACAGGGTGTCCCACGGCTATGCCACATGGAGGGAAAGTACCTTAAATCTTGTAGATAGAACATTTTACTGAAAGAAGACATTATTTGAATTTTAAAAACAATTTAAATTGCATTCATAGATTTTTAAATAATTAAATGGTTGGGCCGGGAATCGAACTTGTTCCTCGAGAAAAAATAATCACCCTGTGGTTTTATCGTACCGAACGAAAGATTTCTTCATAAGGAATATTTTTTGCTAAATAACATAGTGTCAAAAACAAAAGGAAGACCGTGAATTTTAACATTTGATGTAAAATTTTGTTCTGAAAAGTTAAAAGCTTACATTGCCGTAAGGACATACAATTGACAATCATAACTACTTATTACTAATTAATCTACCCACTTGAGTAGTACGCATCATTTTAATAAATAAATATCCACCACAACAAGACCAAAAAATCGTCAGGAAACGAAATAATCAAAAGTTATCACTTTGTATTCAAGAAGAAGGGACTAGTTTAGAGCATTTGAAAAAATGACTAATATTGTATTAAAAGTTAAAATTCATGGTCTTTCTTTTATTTTTGACACAATGTTATTTAGCAAAAAATAATCCTTGTGATGAAGCCTTTCGATCGGTAGGATAAAACTACAGGCTGATTAATTTTCTCGAGTAACAGGTTCGATTCCCGGTTCAACTATGTAATTATTTAAATATTTATGAATGCAGTTTAAAATGTTTTCAAAATTAAAATAATGTCTTCTTTCAGTAAAATGCTCTATCTACAATATTTAAGGTACTTTCCCTCCATGTGGCATTGCCGTGGGACACCCTGTATATTGATACCATCAATATGGTTAACACCCCGACTCAGAGCACCCCGATTCAGAGCACCTCGACTCAGAGCACCCCGACTCAGAGCACCTCGACTCAGAGCACCCCGACTCAGAGCACCCTGACTCAGACATGATAAACGTACGTATCTAACTTATGTACTATAAGTAATTTATTTATGATATAAAATTGTATTCATGATTAGTTTAACTATTTTATTAGTTTTTTGGTATGACTAAGTAGATTTCTTTTTTCACTTTTCTGTTTAAGTTGTTATAATTATTATTGAAATAATAGTAAATGTTGACTAAAAGGTATTATAAGGGTTGCGGAATGTTTATGGGTTGCGGAATGTTTATAATAGTTACCGTGACCCTGTAACATAAAGGGCAATCGAAGGAACATGAGTGGGTTTTAGTCAGTAAGAGTCTGACACGCCCTCCCGCCGCACCCAGGACGGGAGCAGTCATTGGATGATTTCCCACTCACCAAAAAAAAAAAGGTATTATAATACTTAATAAATGTTGATTACGTATTTCAGGTAGTTTTATTTTATTTGAATCAACCATTTATGGTTATTAGAATAATAATTACTGAGTTCCTACTAGTTTTCAGAGTAGCAGGATTATTTATTAGTCAGAATTCAATTAATCTATGACTATAGAAATGGTTTTTAATACAAAAAAACTACATATATGGCTTTTTACGACCGTAAATGTGACCATAAGCTTAACAAAAATGGATATACGACCTATACAGTTTTTTTTAAAGTTCATTTTCATGGGATGTATAAACCAAGAGTTGATATTTTCTGAGTCGTAAATCCAAGCTAACTTTAAAACTAAAGAAGATAGGTAGGTTTTGATGATTTAACCTTTTTCATTAGCAAATTCTAAGAACCTTTCTCATAGATCATTTTTTTATAAGTTGAAAAAGAAAAAAGTTATGAATTTTTATGTAAAAAAATTTTTGTTTTTCTGCTCTCCTGAAAAGTCGGGTTTTGGTTTATCCTTTACCTTTCTACCCAAAGGTATCGATATATTGATTTTATTATATTATATTGATGTATTGATTAAATAATGGTGCTTTTAATATTTTTTTGTTTTTGTGTGGCCATCCTGGTCTTTTTTTTTAAACTAAACGCCCATTTCATTACATGTCCTATCAACAATCTTTTCTTCAAAAGTTAGGTGACAGTGACATCGACAGTATTGCCAGATTACTAAACAACTATTAGGCCACTCCTACACACGTGAATCTAGATCGTGATAATGTGGAAAAATCGATACAAATCCTTTATGAATAAAGGTGATATGGTTTAAATAAATTTTGTTTACATTAATAGGTTAGTGATACGAAGTTCACCGGGTCATCTAGTTAATGTATAAAATACAAAAAAAAAACATTAAACAGCCGTTGGATTTGCTGCAATAACTGTTGAGTTGGGTAGCCAACCAGACTGACCCCTCTCGTTGAAATATCCTCCTTTTTGAAAGGAGCATTTTGTTCATCGGTACTACTTAATATTATAAATGCGAAAGTAACTCTGTCTGCCTGTCTTTCTGTCTGTCTGTCTGTCTGTCTCTTCTTCACGCCTAAACCACTGAACCGATTTGAATGAAATTTGGTACAGATATAGTCTGGGACCCGAGAAAGGACATAGCATGGTTTTCTTCCCGGATATCCCCCGGGAAGAGGACCAATTATTCCACGCGGACGAAGTCGCGGGCAAAAGCTAGTCATCCCTATAAAACGTCCTCTAAAGAGGCATCGCCTCTCTGGACTGTCAAAGTAATCTTAATTTGCACCCAGCTATAGAAACCTTACTCAGAAGTAAAGACAATCAATAAAAACAGTTATTATACTGTCAATTGACCACGATCTCATTAAATTCTCAGATAAATTGACTTGACAGCTCAGTATAGCAGAATAGTTGTACAAAAAAGTTCTATCTACCTGAACACTTATTCATTTTGTTGCTAGTACATTGCAATATTAATCTTATTCTGTCAGAAAGCGCTACTTCAGATTTAATAACACATGATTGCTGTATTTGTATTGTTTTAATTTTTTTCGCCTTCGGCAGTGCTGACCTGAAAATAAATTGGTTGTTGATAAATATTTTTATGTGGAATAATTGAGGGTTTATCGGCGGATCTTCTATAAGGTTTTTATAATTTATTTTTGTTGTGTCTTTGAAAATTTAAGAGTGTCCGGTCTTGCCTGTTTTAAAGACAAATAAATGATAAGTAAACCTCCTATAGATGGATCTCGAACGTTGTTGATATTATGTAAAATATGGCTTCCTGTACTTAATAAACATGTTTAAAAATTAAAGAAATCAAGCTCACGAGCAGGCAATATAAACATTCACGTTTCAAAAATGATTAACGAAAAATGTACCTTTTTGTTGCAATAAATATTTTCTTTATTAGGTTTATTAAGTTCAAAATAAATGTTAAATAATAAAAAAATATTGTATATGTATGAAAGTATTTGTTAGTTCATTAAAGAAATATTTAGTAATAAATGTATTAATGACGATATAAGAAAATAAAAACATGTTAAATTAAGTACTCATAAGAATCCTCATCTGGTGTGTACATTTACCTTATCTCCTTGGATTTATTATAGCAAAAAACAATTATACCCAACCTTACCTTTACAATTCTCAGATAGGCATGAAAGTTATTTATAATTGAAGCTCAAAGTGTAAACAAAAACAGTAGTCGGGTTGCAGATATAATAAATAAAAATGACCAATGCTTAGGCTTGTTACACAAGATCAAATAATATTGTCAAACTCAGCGTAAAGGCCTGTTAATCTAGTGGTTAGTGGCCCTGATTGATAAGCCGGTGGTCCTGGATTCGATTCCCAACCAGGACAAACTTTGTGTGATGATAGTAAGATAAAGATAATATTAATTCTGTGTGTTGGTATGTCTATCGGTTGTTTGATTACCATAGTACAAGCTCTGCTTAGTTTGGAATCAAATGGCGATTGTGAGTGTCTTATGACATTAATTTATTACATGTTTTGACGGAACGATTGGTTGAGCGCTTGGCAAAAACACTTTATTTATAGTATGATTACTTAATTTATATCATATTAATTTTAAGATAAAATGTATTGTTATTGCATATAATATATGAAACATAACTCATTTGTACCCAGTCTGAATGTTCGTGAAACAAAAATGTAAATGCGAATGTAATTTTGTCTGTCTCCTTGTTTTTTATGCTTATTACGCGTACAACTGAACTGTGCACCTCGCGTTATGACGTACCGCTGACGGATTGCTATCGCTACTAAACGAACGAGGCGAACATGGGGTGCCGTGCGGGGAAGCGGGAGGCAGGTCGCATTCCAGCGAAGTGCACAGATAAGTCGTACAGGTTGTACTTGTGAGTACTCCACAATTCTAGTCGTAGTAAAGCTCTTTCGCAAAGCACTATAGTAAAGCATATCTCCTGTGTGTACCAGTATTATACCAATCTCCGCTACAAAGCAGTGTTGCTGTGTTCTCTTTGAAGGGATTGGGTGCCAGTGTATTTATAGCCTCATGAGGCATTTTGGTCGCAGGGATATGAAGATTTGATGGGTCTGTTGGTCTAGTGATAACTCTGACTGCTAAACCGAAGAAGGTTGGTTTGGATTTCCACCCAGGACAAACTTTGTGTGATGAGCATAATTGTTTGTTTTGTGTATGGGTGTAATTCATTAATAATTTGTTTGTTGTATTTATAATTTATGTAAGTATGTATTTCAATTACCATAACACAAGCTCTGCTTGCCTTGGGATCAGATGGACGTGTGTAAGTTCTTCCAAAATATTTATTATTACCATAGCAATGCATCTGCAAGACCTCTGGTATTGCAGATATCTATAGACGACCTTAATTAAAACGTTAATAGCCAATCAAGAAGTGTGTAAGAAACTTGAAGATTTTCTTAAAATTATTTACTATTTGTCAGATTTAGGTACTATATTATTTTTTTACTTCTGTCAACGGCACATCACTATCTCATTTCATTTGACTTCAACTTCGTAAGCACCAGCACTATTTAACATCTACAAAACTGCACCTTCAGCTTAAACTAGCACCTAGGTCAGTCACTGCACTCATTTTGTACCAAAGAAGACCACACACGTTCAAGCGGGCCAAAATCTAAATAATTACATCCATCGCCCTTCTGGCATTCAAAGGCACCATCAAAGTAATTAGTAACGGAGCAATGGACAGTCGTAGGCATTAGACTAACGTGTGGAGGTAAAGTTACAATTTAATTGAATGCTTGAAGCAAAATTACTGTTGGCTTGCTTGGGAGTTTCTCTAGATGCAATTTGGGAGTTTTGATGTCAGTGATGAAAATATGGGTATTCATGGTAAAAGTTAAATTACAGGTTGGGTTTGGAACGAAAATAAATATGAAGTAAACAAAAAAATAAGTAAAGTTTTTATTTTTATTTTAGAATGTAATAATCATGGTGTAACGAGTGTAAGAGAGTTAGACCATGATTATTACATTTTAGAACATCGCTACAATTTTAAAGAAACAATTTTAGAGAAATTCGCTATCTACCAGAGGGTAGATAGCGAATTTCTCTAAAATCCTGAATGTATTACCTACATTCTAAGCAAATAAATAAATCTATTCTATTCTATTCTATTCTATCAGTGTTCTTTTTTTTAGAATTAAATCTTTTGTTTTGAACTTCACCGACAAACAACTCAATGTCACTTACTCGTTTCCACTCTGTTAAAGATATTATAGGTAATATCTTTACATAATTTTTTTTCTCATAACTTAAATGTTGTAAAAAAAAAATTGTTTTAGGAATATAAAAATAATTCTTAAATTTAACCACATAAAAAAAACATAAGTTTAGGCCGAGTCAAACCGTTATGTCAATACTAATAAAGCTGAAACGTGTGTAGCCAACCTAAGGTAGAATCATCTTTTTCATCCCATAAAGTTATGTATGTTTGTGTATCACTCGTGTGTCATTAGCAAAGAATTCCTTACTCTGATGTGTTTGCGACACATAAAAAATATGCATTTTTAATGACGCATTTGTTCTGGAGTGAATTACAAACTTGTATAATTATTGTTTTCATGTTTATATTATTTGAAGTGTTTTTTTTTTCGGCACCTTTAGTGTTGAACAAACAATTTTACTCTTAAGGTGTTGTAATTGTAATAATCAAAATTATTAAGAGTAAATGTGTTTACTTGATATTTTTCAAAATGGTAGTTTTCGATGACATTGTTCTAAAAAACCCTAACTTCAGAATAGACACAAGGCACTGAATATTATGGCGTAGACACAGAAGGAGAGATGAAAATAAAATGTAGAAGTAGCCAAAAATAAGATGTGCTCGCTCTATTTATTATCCATTTTGTTTGAAACTTTTTGCCCCTCACGAAGAATTTTTTCAATATCGTATACGTTTACCAACCACATTTTACAACAATCTGTAGGTAACACAAATATATTACATAATCGAACCCACGATACACACAATCACCAGCCAATCTCTCAACCACTGTACCAACTGTGACAAACAAATAACGCAGTTAATGAAGCAATTGGCTTACCCGACCGCGTAATAAAGGAAAGTGATGTTAAAACTAATTTAAATGGTCAATGCTCTAGCCATGTAATTGTTGACTTAAAGCAATTAGGTGTAAACTGTTACTAAATGATTGCTTAAGGCGGAAGAAATGGAATTGGTTGGTGTTTTGTTCGATTCTCGTGCAAGCAAAATATGTGGTATTTCTGTCGGGTCAAAAAAGTGTGAGTTTTTCTGTTATCTATAGTGAAAGAAATAAACGCATCTATCTTTATCTGGTCGATGGTATGGTTTGTCAACCAGGCCAGTTGAGTAAACCACAAAACCATAACTCAGACGGATATACTAGGTGTTTTAAGGGGTAGAATCATATCCTAGCGGGACCAAAAATACACCTAGTTACTTTTTTTTTGAGATTGCAAAACGTTTAGTCGACACTTCACGTGATTAGAAGGCTGGCATCTACTTTTCCCAAAGAATAAGCATCGCAATTCAGCGTGGCAATGCTGCCAGCCTTCTGGGCACGCTGCCCGTCGACAGTGATGACGAGTTTTACGACGCCGACGGATAACCCCTTTCTTACTTATTTTTAAATTTTTAGTTTTATTTTAGTTTTAGATATTAATTAGTTTTTTGAGTTACTTTTAAGTTAGCCATATTTATTTGTATATTGTACGTATGTGTTTTTATATTTAAATGAACACCAATATCGAAAACGACTTGTCCCTCCGGGGCGGGGCTGGAGGGCATGTCAGACTTTTACTGACTAAAACCCACTCCTGTTCCTTCGGCTGCCCTTTACGTTCCGAGGCCACGGTAACTAATATAACTATTCTGCAACCCCGGCAGGCGTTGGCTCTAGAGGGCCCCTTTACGTGCTGACTGCTCTTTGAGGCGCACGTGGAACACAACGCGCCGTCGTGTCCTAATTTATTTATTTTATTTTACAATTCTACAAACAAAATATACAAAAATGGGGTGCCCTCTATCTGGCAGAAACTTGTTTCTCCGAAACCTATTTGGCATAACTCACTTGGCAGAAACTTTTTTAAACGAACATTGTTAAGGTATAAAAAATATTTAACATAATTGTTTTTTGGCCTAATGTTTTTATGTCCGAATTTTAAATGGCATACTTTTAAGATGGCAGCATTGTATTGGGAATAATTACCTTTGTCAGAGTTACAATTTTGCATAATTTCGTTTAGCATAACGTTTATTTAGAGCGCCGATTATTTGGCATAATTTGACTTAGCATACTACGAAGATCACAGAATTTCAATGGAAATAATTATTAGTCATATTGAAAATATATACAGGGTGTCCCACGGCAATGCCACATGGAGGGAAAGTACCTTAAATATTGTAGATAGAACATTTTACTGAAAGAAGACATTATTTGAATTTTGAAAACATTTTGAACTGCATTCATAGATTTTTAAATAATTAAATTGTTGGGCCGGGAATCGAACCTGTTACTCGAGAAAATTAATCAGCCTGTATTTTTATCCTACCGATCGAAAGGCTTTATCACAAGGATATTTTTTTGCTAATTGACATAGTGTCAAAAATAAAAGAAAGACCATGAATTTTAACATTTTTAATAAAAAATTAGTCAATTTTTCAAACGCTCAAAACTAGTCCCTTCTTCTTGAAATCTTGAATACAAAGTGATACCTTTTGATTATTTCGTTCCCTGACGATTTTTTGGTCTTGTTGTGGTGGATATTTATTTATTTAAATAATGCGTACTACTCAAGTGGGTAGATTAATTAGTAATAAGTAGTTAATGTGAGTACGATGCAGTGATTTACTTTATTTATTACTATAGTTTCCTACTGACACAAATTGACATGGCGGTTAGGAGCATTGTCATGCTCGCTTAAAAAGTCTCGCTGATGGTGGCGAGTGCGTTGGATCATTCGGTTCCCTTCAAAATGGTTGAGCTAAATGGTGCTGATGCCACGCGTCATGCTCGTGAACGGGCGCTGTCAGTTGAGATCGGTCATCTCTTAACTGCCATGACTTTTTACTTTTTATTTTAAATTTGTATTTGTTTATTTGTTACATACACATTGTTTTCACATGTAGAAGCAACAAAAAGAAAATGTAACCAAGATTTTGTAAAATATTTTTTTTTAAAAAGAGTGGCCGTGGAGTTTCTTGCCTGTTCTTCTCCATAGAGATCTACGTTTTGGAACAGGCAATTAGCGTCACTTTTCTTTTCTGACTAACCGACTGACTCTTTGACAATTCATAAGTACCTGTAAATGGTCTAAGTGAAATAAATGCTTTGAATTTTGAATTTTTGAATTTTTGAATGATTGTCAATTGTATGTCCTTACGGCAATGTAAGCTTATAACTTATCAGAACAAAATTTTACATCAAATGTTAAAATTCACGGTCCTCCTTTTATTTGTGACACTATGTTATTTAACAAAAAATAATCCTTATGATGAAACCTTTCGATCGGTATAATAAAACAACAGGGTGATTATTTTTCCTCGTGAAACAAGTTCGATTCCCGGCCCAACCATTTAATTATTTAAATATCTATGAATGCAGTTTAAATTGTTTTTAAAATTCAAATAATGTCTTCTTTCAGTAAAATGTTCTATCTACAAGATTTAAGGTACTTTCCCTCCATGTGGCATAGCCGTGGGACACCCTGTATATATATATTGTTTTAAAAAATCAGAGTGACAGAAATGAATCGCTGCAAAACCGACTTCACGTAGTCTTTTCTGCCCTACCCCTAGAGTGTAATTTAAACCCGCGAAGGCGCGGAGGGGCGAGGCGGCCCGGCCAGAAATTATCTGCGACGATTAGCTCGCGTGGGGCTGCCGGAGCTCCGCAGCGCCGGAGCCATGACAGAAGCCATGCCTGCTGCATGTTGCATGCTTGCTGAATGTTGCATGCCTGCTGCATGATGCATGCTTGTTGCATGCTTGCATGCTTGCATGCTTGCTGCATGCTTGCCAAAATAAGATATGAAATGCATGCCAAAAGATGATTCTGGTTGTGAATTTTCTGCGAAATGATGGTTCTACTTTTGATTATTATGTATATAAAATATATGTTAAAAGATGATTTTGGTTTTGAACTTTCTACGATGTGATGGTTATACTTATTGATTATTATGGATGTGAAATTTATGCCTGTGTATGGTAAATGAGTGTATGCCAAACGATTTTCTGCGAAAAGAGGTTTATGCTATCCGTTGCTATGCAAAATAAAATTATGACGTAAAAAGTTCTGCTATAAAAGGTGGATCCACAAAAATGTCCTCCATTACAACAGGACAAAACTTTACACCTACAATTCAGGTTATTGATCAACATCAAGTTTCACAGGTAATAAAATTAATTATTAATGAATGCTTATTAATTTACAGTCGTAACACTACACTGATTATTAAAACCGATATTTAATAAGCACTATTATGACAATGGCATAGTATAAAGAGAGGGAAGTAGGTTATTTTCATACAAACGCACCCCGCGTGGCCTGTATGTGTGCGCCATAGTATCTATGCGTCGACGCACGCACACTTTAACAAGATCTCGACGCGTTTCTCCTGCCGCCAGTCGGGGCTAGCACTGCACGAGGTTCGCGCGTCACTGCTTTTCGACAACGCTAAATGAAACCAAAATGTCTGATAATCGCAGGAGAACGTATTGCTGTGTGTTTAGGTGTCTTAACAATTCATGGATTCCAGAATTGTTTCTGTTCAGATTACCTATTGAACAAAAAAGGCAAGCTAGTCACTCATTCTAGCAAATAATTTTTACTTGATGTTTATATACCTACTCTTTTTTATTTTTTGTTGTAAGTAAGTATTAGTTTTCTATCACATAGAGGAAGTAGGCCTAATTTTAGAATGGGTTCCCTACTTGAAATCGAATGACGTGAGATCGAATAACACAATACATGCTCGATAGTTCTTGAAATCGATAAATCATGAGCTCGAAAGTTCACTTCCTCGATGCATCAAAATGTCGAATGACGGCAGCGCGAAGGTTCATTGTTTGATGAATCAAAATCTCGAAACGTAATTTCACGACCGATCAAAATACAAAAAACATCTAACCAAAGAAGTGTGTTTTTTTATGGTATTGATTGTTTTTTTACCTACATGTTGAGAACTAGGGGCAGGGCGGTTACGAAGGGGGAAAAGTTTTCATTATTTTTGCGATACGTTTACGGACGCACCGTTTTCGAGATGTTTTATAAATCGATTAGATGATCGGTCAAGAAATGACGTTTCGAGATTTTGATTCATCAAACAATGAACCTTCGCGCTGCCCTCATTCGAGATTTTGATGCATCGAGGAAGTGAACTTTCGAGCTCATGATTTATCGATTTCAAGAACTATCGAGCAAACGTTTTCGAGCATGTGTTATTCGATCTCACGTCATTCGATTTCAAGTAGGGAACCCTTTTAGAATGTATTAGGTACTTTTGATCTGTCAATTGATTTGCTGCTATTGTTTTGTTTACGTTTAGTTATTCCGGTTTCTCGGTATTGTAGGTATAGTAATAACTAAGTACCTACCTAATTACAGTTAGAAAATCGTAATTGTGTCGTGTATAAATGTGACAACCCTAAGAGAGTAGGCAATTATATCGCGGATTGGGCCGGAGATAGCCTACTTCCCTCTCTTTATACTATGACAATGGCCCTCCATTATTGTGATTTGTGTCATATATTATTTAAATTCAAGATGGCCGCAAATTAATTGACGTTAATACAAATTGGGTTTTTGGGTTTTATTGTTAGTGAAAAGTGGTTACTGTTATGCTGAATGTTTTTTTATTATTATTGCTATTTCGCTTGCCTTGTATGGTTGTTGTCGCTGTTGTTTCAAATTAAGTAATTAAAATTTTACTCCTTATTAGGCACCTCAAAAACATCAAACATATTACCAGTGAAATAATCATATTTTTTTTTCTCAACTATAATTAAAAACAAAATAACAACAAACAATAATTATTCCATTAAAACTATCAAGGTCAACATCGAGAAAATCTAATTTCAGAAGAAGTTACCTCCCAAACTCACAGCGTCAGGAAAACCTCACGAAAGTCCAATTTAAGTTTTCTTTTAGACCCTCAAATTTGGGGCCGTTTTGCCAGGGAGGCACTCGTTTTGCCTCGAGAGGTGAAAACTTTTTAAGAGTCCACAGACGTTTGAAAATTGGTTTTGCTTTCTGTGTACTTGAATTTGGAACTTGTATTTCTTTTTCAAGTTACTTTTAAATAGCTGAAAAGCCAATTATATGAAAAAGAACTGATAAAAAAAGTTTACCGACAAAATTAAGTGCAGTTTCAATCTGATAGCTCCATGTTCCTGGAACTATTTCTTTTGCTAGCTTAAAGAGACAACACAAAAAATGAAACTACCTCCAACCTTGCAGAAAATTCAAACAGGAAAGAGCAATTGCACATTCAACTACGTACCAGCCGTCAAGAGCCATCTCGACAAAAAAAAAACAGAAAAAAACTGCAGCATTTGCTATTATGCAGCTTTTTAACCCAAATGCGTCTCTGCACTAAAAAGACGTTGATCCCTAACATCGCCAGAATATACTAATGGCATTTACACAGCGTGGTTATTTGAAAAGTTTCAAAAAAGGAATTTGTGTTTTTTTAAACGTTCCACGTTAACTTAAAACGGTGTGATGGTTGGTTAAAAAAAGCGGAGTTTCTTCGAAAAAGATGTAAATGAACAAAAGGCCTCGCTAGTAATAAATATTTTAGTCTTCGCCGGACAACACTGGCTGTTTATTTATTTTTCCTACAAATCTCTATCTGAGTTTTTCACGCAGTTACTTTAAATAGTTGAAAGTTTTCGTGCTTTTGTTGCTTATATTAGAAAATGTTTGAAATAAAATGAGAGACATAAGAAAATATAATAATTTTATAATCAAAAAACCCAATTGCAATACCGGAAGTCGGTGTTTATTAAAAGCACTATCTCCTTCTACAACTCATGAAATACATTTTACCAATAAAACCGACAAAAGCAAACATTTCTACAATATTTTATATCTTCACTGAATACAAGATATAGCAGGTCGGTTTGCTGCTAATAAATAAACCGCTTGTTTGTAAACCGAATATTCTTGGAAATCCAAACCCAATACATCGCACAGGAAGCTCAAAATTGGGAATATTAGCATGAAACCGTATAGAGACGCTTTTCAGAATGCTCTTGATTAATCTAGAAAATACAGATATTGCTGTGAGAAATAGAGAATATTTGGGAATAGAATATATGCTTTCTGTTTATTAATATAGAAGCTATATTTTAATGGGTTATGATTTATGTGTATCATGTTCGCACCAATTAGAATATCAATCATTCTAGCGCCGTAGTTGATTCAACAACCTCTTGTATTGAACACCTGATCACATTTCGTGCATACAAATTCTTCAACTATGTATATCTTGGAGAGAGATAAGGAGACCGTAGAAGAGATAGATGGATTGTTTGAACAATAATATGAAATAAAAAGGAGTCTGTAAGTGATAGAATGACGAGTGACATGTTTACAGGTCGACCCCAAGCAAAATGTGATAAGAGTAGAAGAAAAAGATCTCCAGCTATTTCGGTTAATGACGCATAATATTACATTCAGAAAGGAATTAAAACCTATAAGATACTTGCTATTGCCCAAGGATCATGTAATTTGCCAAGAAGCTATTAACATACAGTATAGGTAATTAAAAATCTCTAAAAAAGTAAAGTGAATGGGATCACTACGATCACAGAAAAAAATACTTTATCAAAAATTCTATCAGTATATATCTGTACGGAACATTCGTTCTGCAAGTTCACCTAGCACTTAGCCCGCGTAACTAGTTTGATGTTTACAGGCAGTAAGACATGTGACCACTCGTAACGATCGTCTGAATCACAAAATATACTAAAACTAAACTTACTGGCAGACTGATTGTTGATAATACATCAACGCATAGCCCAAGCTACTGGTCCAAGAGCCTTGAGACATGTAACTTGGAGGGTATGTTCTTTGTAAACATTAAAACGACTAAGAAAGATTTTTAGGGTAAAAAAAAGGATGAAAATTTCCACATTCACGCGTTTGAGCAAAGACGCGGGCATAAGTTAGTAAGGTAATAAACAAAAAGATAGGTACTTTCTCATTTATAATACTATCTATAATATGGATATTGTGACTCACTAGTTACCAAGTAATTTGGACGTTTCCAGAGTGATCAAGGTCGCTTGTCTGTATTAATGGCGAAAATTGGTAAGACGACCAAATAAAGAATATTTTTGTCATCACTCGCCTACCTACGGCTTCTTATTACGCTCCAATTGTCCGGTCTGTACCCGATAGAGCGATAAACAGTAGTCCCATTTTGTCAATATATTATGTACACCTAAACATTGTACGAGATGGACCAAACATTATACGTAGTCAGGATGGCAAATGATGTACGCGGGACGGAGATTGTTGATCAAGCATATCTGCATGACCAAATATAGATGAATGACCAAGCAGAACTGGTTTACTCTGCAAACTTTTCAAACATTGGTATAACCTTTTCGTTCCTACATAAACTCTTGTTTACCTAACAAAAATCGAATGACCTGAGAATATTTTTTTCAGCTCATGTGACTGTATCAAACGGCCAAGTTATATATTTTGACCAAAGTGTGAAGTTTTTGAAGTTTAAAACTGCAGAATGATTTAGGGTGTGTAGTCAGAAAATTAGCTCAATATAAGACCTGATAACTTTTTGACAGCGTAAGCTATAATATATGGTCTTGTCTTAGCAACATTTAAAATGAAAATATTTTGTATGGAATGAATATTATAAGTTTAAGGACGAGATAAAAAATACAATTTAACCTACGTACGTACTAAGGGTCATATTTATGTCGGGGCTTTTGGTCTAGTGGTTAGTGACCCTGATTGATAAGCCAGAGGTCGTGGGTTTCATTCCCACCCAAGACATACTTTGTGTGATGAGTATAATAGATTGTTCTGTGTCTGGGTGTAATTTATTTATAATAATGTATGTTTAAATTAATTATATCGGTATGTTTATCAGTTGTCTCGTTACCATAGTACAGCTCTGCTTAGTTTGAACTCAGACGAACGTGTGTAAGTTGACCAGGATATTTATTTTATTTCGGAGTAAGTTAACCTTCTGGCTTAACATTATATTTGTAAGAAATTAACCTGAACTTCGTACTTATCTACAAAATATACCGAAACCGGTTTTCTAACGGTTAATAAGTGTGACGGTAATCTAAATAATGGATTTGGCGTTTACGGTTAGATCTCATAATACCTGTTTTTTAATTAATACATTGGCGCACTGAATCACATAGCCCTTAAGAGTTAAATAAAACTAATATTGATCTTACGCAAGAATGATATGAAGTTAATAACGAAGACGAAAGTTACTGTTGAAATAACTTAATTCAAACAAGACGAGTCAGTCCACTCTTTATCAATATATTACAATATATAATCCACCATTACATAATGCCACCGTTTCTGCTAGTCTGTTCACGATATAATAAAAAAATACTGAACGGATTTTCATGCGGCACATCAAAAGACAGTGAATTATGACGTACTATCGACTAAAGTTCCGCTTGCCCATCTCTAAGGCGACAATCGCATAGCACGGCTCTCGGCTCGATCGCGCGGAGCTTGAGTTTCGACCAATAGGAGTCGTATTATGATAGTGTTTGTCTACACAACGACATACAATGAAGTTTAGAAGTGAACACTCACACTACTATGCACGTGCTTGTTAGCAGGGTTCATTCATTTGTTTTGTGGCGTGTTTGTAATTCCTACTCGGCCTGCGTAAACTCTTTTGCCCTTACTAATAATCACTGTGTAAAGTTATGTCATGAATAAAGCCTGTGTAACCATACATTTTTTGACGTATAAACCTGTCATAACTTTATGCAGCGATTATTAGTAAGACGCTTTATGAATCATTGTAACTATAAGTAATTAAGCATTTATACATTCTGATTGTTTTTGGCAAAATGTTTTATTGGTATTGCTTTATTTTAATATTTAGCTATATTCCTGGGAAAAATGTTTTAAGACATTATAAACTTAATTTAAACTGTAATAAACTAACTGTATTCCGTGGTCTCACCCGCATTATGTTGTTTTAGATTACAGCTTCGCTCCCATAGGTCTTAGGACCAGCATACACCGCTGAATGCGCAGCGGAGCGCATTTGTAGTCAATAATATAATATAAACCTTAACTACCTTAACATACGGTCAATATTCGAGCGCGCTCCGAGCACTGCGTGCAAATTTATTCTTTTATTGACCGTGTGTCAAGGTAGTTAAGGTTTATATTAAGTTGTTATCTTCAAATGCGCTCCGCTGCACCTTTAGCGGTGTGCGCTGGGACAAATCATGACTTCATATAGCCCATATGTTATTCTGGCTATTTTACAGTAAAGTTCATAAAAAATCGTTTCCAAGTTTTTGTGTGAAAGTGTAACAGAACAAACATAAAAAAAAACACATTTAATATTAGTGGGATTACATCTAACGATCTATTCTATTAACTCTGATGTTATTTTCTTGCAAAATGTTATTTCGTTTATTTTGCGTTTAACTCTGCATGCCATTTGGCTGCCGGAGTGGAGCCAATATTACAAACCTGAAGGATTGTGTTTGCTTAGTTGAATGAGCCAATCTCAAACTACTGGTTCAAATAGAAAAAATATTTTTGTGATGGATAGTACAATTATTAAGAACTTACGTGTTTAACTTACGTGAGCGAAGCGGTGGACAGTTATTACAGCAGGTAACAGACAATTGTATGGGCATAATAAAAGACTATGTTTTATTATACAGATGTCGAACACGGGCGTGGGTTGAAGATTTTTTACGGCATGTTTTTTTTTATTTGTCATCAAGTGTTAAACATTTTTGTTTTTTGTTTTAAAATCTCTACAGAATTAGATTTCTTTTAGGGTTATTAGGGCGTTAAATAAAATATAATATAATTTTAAGGATTGGCATTTGTAGAAAAACAACGACTTAACTTATAAAGCATTTATTTTTTTAAACACAATTTCCTAATAACAATAAAAATATGTTGCAATTAACATAAGATAATATTGTTAAGTAAATCATATATTTTGGTTTCTATTTATATATTACATTATATACCTTTTCAGTATCACTAACAACACATAGACACATAATAACATAAACTAAAAAATAACATAATAATAAGTGTTTCGTCTGGTAACATTATTTTAATATTAAGGAATGACTAGAATGCATTCAAAAAAAATCAAGACAAGAAAACGTAAAATGCATGAATATACGAACGAATAAATACATTCGACAAGTAGAAACTGTGTTACAATGCGGTCTCTGCTTATAGTATTTATGTTGTACTGATTTAACATGGCGTATTCAAAATCGTTGACAATATTAATAATAACATGCTGATATTAATTTATTAACAATTTTTTACAGATTAGTAAAAACACAACACATGACATTTACCTGCACATAAATAGTTTCTTTTTTTAGGAATTACTTTTTATGTTAACACTCCTGAAAAATTATGGTTTACTGGAACATATAATACAGAATATAAGAGCAGGAACCTCTTCTGGTAAGTTAATTACAATAAAATGATTGTAAAAAACAACAGGGCTTAAAAGTGAACCTTTGAACCTCATTATTTACTGTGCAATGTTTTATTATCGAATCAAAATAAACTTAATTACACTCCAAAATATGGTCATATTTTATGGCGTGGGAAAATAACAATTATATTTATTTCAAACTGTGTAATGCAATTTAACCGGGTGGTTTGAACAGGCACTATTATATATTATTGTGAAAGGGTAAAAAAAGTTACAATACAAGCCATTCTGTATACAAATATGATTATTATGTAATGTTACACAGTTATACAAGATGATTTTGATTACTCAAACTTCACTGTATAAATTATAATTTATTTTGGTATCGGTAACCACCTATCCAACCGGATATAATAAAACAAATGAGAAAAAAGGGCTTAAAGGTGATATCTTAAACCAGTTCGTAATTATTTAAAAACAAATTCGTTTTCAATTTTCATAATTGTTCATCTTTTAAGGGTTAAAGATTAAAATTTTATTCATATTTCTCATAAGAATAAAAAAATTAAACTATAATTCAATTATACAGGATGGTTTTGTCTGATTCGCAAAAAAAAGTGAAAATTGGAACCAACTTGAATTAAAACCTTATTGTTTAATATACAGCATGGTTTTGTAATAATCAAAATCTTTCTGTTGAAAAATCTAATTGTTTAAGGAATATAATTACACAACATGGTTACGATATAGGTGGTTAGATATTAGGTATGGTGATTTCATATAGGTTAAATATTACACAATTAGTTTTTTTTTTCAATCATAAAAAAATAAATTAGAATCATCGTATCCAGTTGTATTAAAAAAAAACATGTGTAATCTGAAAATTTTAGTAGTTTCGAGTTAAAAATATTTTTTTAATTCTCTTGATTATTTATAAGTACTGCTTTAAAAACTTATATTATCGATATTTTTTGCATTTTTTACTGTTATAAATTTGTGTAAAGTAGTTTCCATAAAAATTAAGAGGTATTTTAAAATACACAAGGTTGAAAGTTTCAATGGGCTCTGGAGGAGAACTACTTTAAATCGTTAAGTCAAAGAATTTTACTTAAAGGAAACATTCTTTTATTTTTGAAAAGAAATAAAATGGCATCCACACTCGGACACACATGAAAATCGAACTGGCTAAAATAAAAAAAATAAAAAAATAACGCCCTGTATTTTTATGACAACAGACGTCAAGGACGAAATTTTTGTAACAAACATGGTTCATTAAATTAAAGGAAAACAATAAATCTGAAGAATTTTATGTATTAAAAAAGAAAACAAAAATTAATTTAGATTTTAAAAGTTGAAATTTTATGGTTTTGCTCTAATTTAATTTACTGTTTGTTTGAAAGATTTGATCCTTATGAGTGACCCTATCGATTGATGTCATAAAATACAGAATGTTGTTTTTTATATTTTAAGCCAGTTCGATACCCGGGTGTGACACATTTTCAAAAATATTTTAATGCACTTTTATTGATTTTTTAAAATAAAGGAATGTAAAAAAAAATCTATTAAAGATTTAAAGTAATTTTCTTTCAGGGCCCATAAAAACTTTCCACCCTGTATATAGGATAATATATAAACCCGTTTACACCGTAATACTGTTCAAAATTTTACGTTTTAATATTTTGTTGCTGCTCCTTCTGCATCTATTACAGCATCACACCGGTTACGCATGGGCCTTACAAGGACTTCACACAAGTTGGAACCTCGTAACGAATCCCAAGCTTGTTCGCAGTGGCTTACAAGTGCTTCTTTATTTCTTTCTGCCCTGTTATCCCATTTTTGAACCATTAAACCCCATAAATTTTCAATGGGATTTAAATCTGGCGAGCGGGAAGGATGTATTGATCATGTTGCTTAATAAAATTGATTTTGACTAATAGCCCGCGGTCGAGGTGCACAAGCGCGTTCGAGGATACTCCCTTCGTCTTCATATCTTCGCAACCAGCGGCGAACCGTGGACCTCTGCAAAAAATTAAATCACGATTAGCGTTATATTGTAACTTAATATTTCCTATATTATACACTACAAGCAGTTTATTAAAACTATAATAAAATATTGTGTGCAAAAGGATTAAGTTCATGAGAAATATCCCATACGTTTTTAAATAATATTATCTATTTTGGGTCGTAGTAACAGTCTTATCTGTTTTATGGTTAGTAAACAACAAACAAACGTGGGAAATTCCATCCGTGTATGAAACTCTTTTAAGCAAATGTGTGCTTTATTCAAACTACTTAAGAGCGCAAGCACAGTTTTAAACAATGGTGACGAAGAGCCATTGTTTAAATGTTGAAAGATTTGTTATAGGGTCATAAAAGTCCCAAACAATGTCTTTGAAAAGATAGGAAAAAAACAAACTTTCTGACTGCATTATACACGATTACAATAAGATCTTTAAGCTTGGGTATTTTGCATGATAATATATATGAACGAAAATAACAAAAAAAAAACTTTTTGAGCTAAAAAACTAATCCAAAATTCAATCGGAATTGCTGACGCAGCATAATACTCAACTCAAAATATAACTAAATTAGCAACCATTTGCAGCACTATTTTTTATGAACGAAATTAATTAATCAAGGACGGAAGGAAAGATTGACGGAGCCTCGCTTTGCAGGGCTTCTACATCTGTCTGTATAAATAAAACGGACTCAATAAAAACCTACTTCGGGGTGCCCAAATTTTTTTTCGAACATAAGTATACTACATCCACACTTGTTATTTTTGATGTGCAGTTAGAATTTTCTTTTGAAACAAAAGATGTGTTTATACATTGTTTCCCGAACACCACCAAAGGGTCATTAATTTATCTTTTTTTTTTTATTACCGAACCAACCATTCGATTGTAAAAACCTGTTGAACTAACTTTTTTTCATACATTTAGGAATATTCCGATATTGCATCAGACTATAATATATTTAAATCACACAAAAAAAAAATACATATTATAACATGTAAGAAATATTTAAAAATCTATTACCTTTATGAAACGAATCGACGTCAGAAATTTCGTTAGTAGTTTAAAGTTTAGTATTGAATGTTTGACACATTTTGTTTATGACATACAGAAATAATGCGATTAATATAATTGTGCCTACAATGAAAATATTGGTATAGTACTAAAAATAAAATTAAAAATAAAAAAAGCTTTATTGACACAAACGACACACTTTATAAATACTTTCATGGAACAGTACTTAATAATATAAACCTTTATTGTCAGGCATCTGAGGCCCATAGAAAAAAAAAATACACAAATAATTTGCTTAAATTAATAATTCACGCCCCCACTCAATAATATGGTAATGTGGCAACACTATAATTTTTGTGTTATTGCATATTTGGTAATCAGAGCATTTATTACACTCTTGCATTTTTTTTAAGATTCCTCGAATTTTTTTATAAGATTTATTAGGCGGCCTACCTTAATTTCAATAGTTTCGTAAAAAAACAATTATTATTCTCTAAACATCTAAATACACTTCAATACCACAAGAAATTATTAAAAATTTCCTTTTTTTTGTGAGATCTTTCAATTGTGAGATTGCTAACTAATCGGTAAGCTATGTTTACCATTAAATCATTCGCGTAAGAAAATAACATCATTTTACTAATTTACAGTATCTTATAATTAAAATTTTTAAAGGAAAATATATTACTATGCACTATCGCTTAGATTTCACACAAATACTAAGCAAAAGGTTTTATAAAACATTATTTAAATGAATAAACTTTAATGTATGAATAACAACGAAATCGTTACGATTCTCGCTAATAAAATGTTTATGATGCATTACTTACTAAATTTCTGCCCTTTAATTACAGTAGTGTTTTTTTTGTAAGTAACTTAATTTTATTAAACTATAATATATAAAATATTGTAAAAAAATGCTTTGATTTGACGTATAAATGATCGCAAGTTAGACAACTTGCGATCTACCCATGCTTAGATAATAATATTTTCATAAAATAGTTTTTTATGTATTCTGTAAAATTTATTTATCCTGTAATATTAATAAAAAACAATTACCATTTTATTCGGTGGGAGGAGTGAATTTATGTTTATTTGTTTTTGAATAAAAAACTATGACTTACTTGCAAATTCAACTCCACAGCAATTTGTGATATATTCAGCCCTTGTCTATACAAGACAATAATTTCGTTTCTTTCTTCTTGGTTAAGGTTTCGCGTCGTCATGATAAAGCGGCAGTAGGCACAATACACAAAGTCCAGGATACGAGCAAGAGTCAAAAAGAGTTCTACGATCACAGTCCGATATACAAAACAAGGGGTCACAGTTAGGCAGGCAATCAGTCCGGTAGAAATAAACAGGTCGTAAAAATTGAGGCGGGAATGACAACGGGAGGCGTGAACAATGAGCGAGTAGCAAATTCGCACTGGCTAATGTTTGTTGTTATTTTTTGTGACACGCACACACTGCACTCACACAATCACATATTGTCTCTAATTGGCCGGAGCAAAGAAGGGCGTGGTTTGTCACTTGCTGCGCGTTCGCAGGAAAATTTTCATAAATGGGCATGCCTGACTTTTGTTGATAGTACAGAATGCATATTAAAGGAAAATATAAAGATTTGTAACAATCTCATAAGAGTCTGAAGCTGCCAAATTCTGAATTTTTAAGTTATTTTTCTGATTGTAGTGTTTAAAGGCGGTTCTGTTTTTTAACCGACTTCAAAAAGAAGGAGGTTCTCAATTCAATTCAATTTTTTTTTTGTATGTTTGTTACGCGATATCTCCGTCAATTGTAAACGGATTTTGGTGGTTCTTTTTTTGTTTGATAAGTCATGATTCAGGGGTGGTCCCATATAAATTTTGTGGCGATCGGTTTAGTGCTTCTCGAAAAATTCACCATGAACAAAAAAAAATTACGAAATATTTATAGGCGATGTGTGCTTCGGCATCGGTTGTAGAACACGTCATAGTCGACACTAAAAAGTAATAAATAAAAACCTTTTTCAAAAAAATAGTAACCGCCTTCAAAAACTAAAAACCCAAAAAATAACAAAAATTTCGGAAGTCGGTGGCTTCTCTTCTGCCAATTAATTTGTGTCGCCACAGACTTCCGAAATTTTTGTTATTTTTTGGGTTTTTAGTTTTTGAAGGCGGTTACTATTTTTTTGAAAAAAGTTTTTATTGTTTTTTTACTTATTTTCTCCATGGCATGCTGAGCAATTTTAAACTTTTGGACCGGTAAGTACCATGGTGGGTGACCGAGTTTCGGCTCCATAGATCATTGCAGGTAGAACGGATTGGTTAAAGACCTTGGCTTTTTGGGCTTGTGTGAACGATGATTAAAATTACTGGGGACGTGAAGCACGCGGCTTCCTTTACACTGTGAACTTAAAAAATTGATCTTTGAGGGGGTAAAATAATGGAAAAATCTTACGCTTACAATACATTTTGTAAATAAAAACAGATTAGAAAGATGGCGAAGTCTATCAAACCTTCGAACACACGTGATTTGAGACACAAAAGAAACACAACAGCAGCCCGACAACCGGCTGTTGCTTGGTCGTTGTAATATTAAGGAGAATAATGTAGAACACTAAAGTTCATACTAATAATATTATAAATGCAAAAGTAACTCTCTCTGCCTGATAAGCTTTCTCGCCTAAACTACTGAACCAGTGTAAAAATATCACTTAGAGAGATAGTTCATGACCTGAAAAAGGACATTTTTCTAACTTTTACACGTTGCGTGGAGGTTGGTTATAGGATAACCAACCTCCACGCAACGTGTAAAAGTTAGAAAAATATAAAAACAATAAAGGTCAAACTCTGACCTCGAACAAAAAAACACAAAACCAAGGGATAAAATTTAAAAATAGAACGGTATCATTACTAGTAGAAATTGATACGGTAAAAGTCAAGGCAAGGCGAGTAATAATGAACATAATACGGGGCAAACCCGATCCGGGGCCTTTCATTTGTGCCGCTACTTTTTTTTATTTTGTTTTTTTACTCTTACCTGACACAAGTAACCTGCGGTTAGAGCGCGGTTAGTGTGGAGTGGGCTTCTGTTTGGGACTTTGATGGATAAGGTCAAAATCGTAGATTTGGTACATGTTTTCGTTTCCGTGTAATTAATCAAGAATAATGTAATTTTGTAGATGATTTTTGATAGAAATCAATAATAAAGTATGCTTTGTTTTTTTATTACATCATTCGTTTCAGAGATTATCTTCAAAAACAAAATTACAAAAAAAAACAAACAATAATAATAGAGATATTTGTATTTATTAAAATAAAATTTAAATCTGGCTGTGGCGAGGAAGAAATATTGCGGCAAATAATGTTGAGTAAAATCAGCTAGTAATAATTAAATTGTATTGAAGTGTAGGCATGACTATAGAAATACATAAATGTTACGTTTACGGAAATTTCTGAATGAATTTTCAGTTAAATTGAAATTGATACCAGTTTAAATTTTAGTATGAGTTTTGAATACCAATTTTAGGTTGGTAAATAATAATTAATTATTAAAGGCCATGCCATTTTGTACCTTTAGTGATACTTAGTCAGTTCTGTACATTTAGTGTACTCATATCTTCTCAGTGTAAGGTGCAGAGTGCGATAGTTTGACTGTTTATATAGTTACCACAATATGTCTACAATGTCCAATTCTGTTTCTAGATTCTTTCTCTGTAAAAACCAAAACTACACAGCAACAATAGATTTTACAATGCCGATATAAATAAAAAATAAATTAAAAATAAATCACACCCAGGAGACACAAAACCAACAATAATTTCATTGTCTGTCGGGCCTGTTGGTCTAGTGGTCAGTGACCCTGACTGCTGAGCCAGAGGTCGTGGGTTCGATTCCCACTCAGGACAAACTTTGTGTGATGAGCATAATTGGTTGTTCTGTGTCTGGGTGTTATTTATCTATAATATGTATGTATTTAAAAATTATATAAGTATGTTTATCAGTTGTCTGGTTACCATAGTACAAGTTCTGCTTAGTTTGGAATCAGATGGCCGTGTGTGAGTTGTCCCAAGATATTTATTATTATTATTGTACAGACAGCGTCAGAAAAACGAACCACTGCAAACGAACAACAACAAGTTGCATGGGTTTTTTTACTCTGACCCTGACTGTACAAGGATTTGTTTTGGGTGGAATTTGATTCCACGGTCATTGGCGTAGAAGCCAGTTAACTTCCCGCTAGACACTAGAGGTCAGTCAAACGAGGATAATAAAGAAAATAAATTCGAGAGAAGCATCCTCCACTCCCTCCTAGCCCAGTTGAAAACGGAAGGCCGTCCGAACCCGGCTAGTAGCTAGCAATCAGCGAGCGCCGCCCAAACACAGACACTGTATGATTTATGTACTGAATATGTATCTCATACACACTTCTTGTTCAATCAGCTGCAGTTTGGAGTTTGTTTGGTTTGCTGAAAAATGTTAGCAGTTGAATTATGATGCCCTGTTTTTTTTAGGACGTAACATGGTGTTATGTAGTAATTAACAATAGTCCAGCAGTTTTTACGTGAAGGATAACAAACTTTGAAATAAATATTATAGTTGGAATTAGAATATTTGAACTTTAAACTGTCCATTAAATAGTTTGATTCTCTATACAAGACTGAATCGCACCGCTTCAAGATTCTAGTTTAATTAATAATATGTATCTCATACACACTTCTTCTTCTTGAAGCGTTTTTGGTTTTCTGAAAAATGTTTAGAAGGGTAGGTACTTTGTTGTAGTCATTGGTTGTCTGTTAAAAAAAGGTTCAATGATAATTGAGCTAGCGACTACACACACTTATTAAGCTCCATTTGCGTTTTGCTGAACGATTTTGATGACGTGAGAATGAGAAGCCGTCAAACTTAACTTCTTGACGACCAACCGACAGCCAGCTGTCGCGCTGCTATTGTCTTTCTATTGTGTCCTAAATCACATGTGTTCGAAAGATTAAGGGACTAAGCACATTTATGCAGCTCTATTCTATATATTCATACCCTATTCTATAAATACTCTATATTTATACATAAGGATAGACTGACAGCTGAGAACAACTTTGTTTTATACTATGTAAGTGATAGTCATAGATAACTGTACAATGCACATCGTACAACCATTGACGAAGGTGTGGCACCGTCTGAATCCTTCCAGTTTCAATATAAACACAAGGTAACATCTGTCTATACTTGAGCTAAGTTTAATGAAGAATATTTAATAACAACCACAACTAATTTAGTTTATTTATTTATGAAAAAATAATGAAGTAATAGTATGGGTATTTAAATGATTTCTTTAATCTTTATCTCTGTCTTCTATACTAATATCATAAAGTGGGAAGATTATTTTGTTTGTAATAAACTCCAAAACTATTTAATGGATTTTGAAGATTCTTTCACATTTATATTAAACTACATTTACTTTATTTACATTTCTGTTCTCTTTGACATTTCAATTATTATCTTGACATTTATGTGTACTTTTTAAAGTATATAATCTTTTTTTATGTATTTCTATTTGACATTGATGTGTACTTTTTAAAGTATATAATCTTTTTTTTATGTATTACTATTTGACATTGATATGTACTTTTTAAAGTATTGTGTATATGTTTTTTGTGACATTTTTTTTTGTGAATGTGAGGACTATGGAAGTCGTTGGTTTTTTTTTTATTAAATATGCGGTCTGACGGTTTGAGTATTTAATGCGGCCTACCCAAATGTCCTTACTTTGGTACTGTTCGTCAAGACGTTGGGCTCCTTAGTTTTTAGTTGAGCTAAACGATTACTGACAAATGCTTGCACTGTCTGGACAGGTCCACTCAAATCTGTGTCCTCCTCTCATCAAGAGAGTGCCTCAGACATAAACCTCCATGGTTCTCGCACATTTTTGACCAATACGATTGTATGGACTTTAAAAGAGACTTTGACCTCTGAGTTTGTTTCGGATGTTTCTTCTCAGAGCAGTCCAGCTACGAAACACCATCGTTCGCTTAAAATAAATAAAAAAACAAAATATTGACGTGTAAAAGTGTTATATATATAACCTATTTACAAAATAAATATGATTTTATGATTTTACATTGTCAGCGAATATCGTAATCACGTTTTACCCCACGGGAGCGGAGCAATAACCAAAGACTTAACAAAAGGTGTGTAAATCCACGGACGGGCTACAGCTAGTTTTTTATAAATGGGTTAAATATTATACTTTTTGGGCACGCCGTTATAGCGGCGGTAAGACCCCTCTTTGAGGAGTGGCTGGAGAGGCGTCATGGCACTCTCACGTTTCGCTTGACACAGGTCCTCACCGGACATGGTCAGTTCGGGAGATTCCTGTGTCGGATTCGGGCGGAAGCGACGCCTGGGTGTCACCACTGCAGCAACGGTCGCCTGGAGGACACGGTCGAGCACACAGTTGAGATGTGCCGCGCATGGGCGGAGCATCGACGTGTCCTCGTAGAGGCGATCGGCGGCGGTGACCTCTCGCGCCCGGCGCTGGTTCAGGCCATGCTTCGGGACGAGACGGAATGGGATGCCGTCGCCTCCTTCTGCGAAGCAGTTATGCTAGTGTCAGAGGGGAAAATTGGGGTTGGCCCGGGCTTCCCTCCCTGACAAAGAATGAGAAAGAGTTCGGCTAGTTGGGTGTAAAAAAATAATAAAACTTATAACTTGTTGAACTACACATTTATTTAAAACAAGTTGCAAATAACAAGAAGGTAATTTCTGGAAAGTTCCTAATTAAATACTCATACAATATTGTACTAAAACAATGTTGGGTCAATCCTGGCGATTCCAAAGTGGACGTGTTGGAACGTCCAGGATTCACAAGCAACGGTAGCCTAGTAGATTGCCTACTTAAACTCTAGCTCAGTCTGTGGATCCTCAGGCTATGGATTCCATCTACTCAGACTACTAAATACACGAATCTAAAAGTGTAGGATAATGTCACCACTGGTAATTAAAAAGTAAATGAATTTATCATTTGTTCAAAGATGTTAAATGTTTATAAAAGGTACTTGCGACACATTCCTTATGGTAACTCGCCTTCCGACCCTTCGACAGCGAGTCCACGTGGCACAGCCTCTTCAATCCTACCGGGGTTGAAGGGCTCAATCCAGAACACAGGGAAACGAAGACAAAATAAATTCTTCCTAAAATAAATTCTTCGTAAAATAAAATCTTCGTAAAATAAAATCCCGCCCAGGCTGAAATAGAACATTGTTTGCATTAGTTTTAGATCAAACTACAATACATCCTGAGCGTGGTTCCACGTGGCCATCACGACAATAGGCTTGAACCTTACCGGTGTTTCAACAGGAAACGATCAACACCGTCCGAGACACCCAGCCATCCACCATAAAATTACGGCCCAGTGCTGCCTGAAAAAACGAGACGCATGAGAAATGCAAGTCCAATGGAAGATGCGCCAGCGCATGTCGATCTTCCCGTATAAGACGATTGATGGTCAAACAGCTTACCCGTGATCGTCCACAAAATCCGCACGCAGCACTACAAGCCTTTAATTATATAAACTCGTCCAGGCTGACTGCCTGACGCCTTGCCGGCCAGTTAAATCCACATCGAAATGCATCCTTGAATCGACCGACGCCGCTCGATCCAAGGTCTAAAGAATCCTTGGGTTCCTATCACCCGAAACCAAATTACCCCTTTCCAATGGGGGAGATTTTCTCGTCTATAAGATTCCACTTTGCAGAAATCCTATGAAAACATCCTCGCTTTATACTACTTCTTAAATAGGAAAATACGACAATTTATTTTCAAGATGAAGGCAGCGACCTCCTCAAAACATTTAACGTTGTTGATAAACAGAAATAATATAAATGCACCCATATTTAAAACAATACTCCCCCAAACATGGGAATTTGACAAGAGCCTGTCGCACTGCTGTCATAGACAAATGTCAAAGACAATTAGGATCAATTACATAGACCCATTATGGCGCGTTTACATATGCTTAGTGAGAGCAACAAGTGTTGACCACTAAACAAAAAAAATCACAACGTTACACTAGTGAAGGAAGCGGCGGCGCGCGAGAGGCAACGACGAGCCTCTCGCCCCGGACTAAGACCCAGGCGAAGACGTCGAGAGTCGCAACGACTACCGGCCACCGTAGGCGCGGTTCTGCGGATTGCGAGCGATGGGTAGCTCGCCGCCCGGCTAGGAACAGGACCGCGTAGACGGCGCGTTTTGTTCAAAGAGAAGGAGTCAGCACAGGAAGGGGCCCAACAGGGCCAACGCCTGCCGGGGTTGCGGAATGCTTATAATAGTTACCGTGACCCTGGAACATAAGGGCAATCGAAGGAACATGAGTGGGTTTTAGTCAGTAAGAGTCTGACACGCCCTCCCGTCGCACCCAGGACGGGAGCAGTCATTGGATGATTTCCCACTCACCAAAAAAAAAAATATATACTTTTACATATTCATAAATTGAGTTTTGCTTATTTTATGCGATCTTTTGAGGCCAAACTAATCTGAGGGAATGCTAGTATTTTTTTAAATTGTGCAGTAGTAAATTATACTTTAAACTATACATTTGTTGTCAAAAATTTATTATAATTTGGGATTTCAAGTGAAACAACGTAGTGCTTGGTTCCGCTGCTAAGACCAGAAGGAAGTTTATTCAAAAATACACAGATACATTTATGCTACTTAAAAGTTCACTTCCGGTACAGATAATAATAAGGATATTTTAATAGACATTGTAGGTTGACAGTACCAGTATTTTGAGCACATTATAACACCCCCACTCTCAAAATATCAACCTGTATCAGTTACAACATACATTAACAATACCTAAAATATTCATAAACTTACTATGTTTAACAAAATTCAAACTTTTTGTAAACATGTCTGCTGGCATGTCACTTGTAGGCAAATAAATAACTTTAACTATACCATTAAAAATTACTTCTCTACAATAGTGATAACGAATATCAATATGTTTTGTCCTATTGTGAAAAATAGGATTTTCTGACAATTTTTTAGCACTTTGATTATCATTATATAATGCAATTGTGTATAATCTTTCAGTAATCTCACTTTGTAAGTTTCTAAGATATACAGATTCACGACAACCCTCTGTAAGTGCCATGTATTCGGCCTCTGTACTAGAGAGTGCCACTGTCCTCTGTTTCTTACTACTCCATGATATGACAGAACCTGATAACATGAAACAGTAACCTGAGTAAGATTTTCTATCCTCTGAACAATTTCCCCAATCACTATCAACATATCCTACAATATCAACATTACCAGTTTTACAATATCTTAAACCTAAATTTTTACTTCCCTTTAAATACTTTAATATTCTTTTAGCATAGGACCAGTGCTCATTATTACTACAATTATTAAATTGACTTAGATATCCTACTGCATATGAAATATCAGGCCTTGTAAGGACAGCAAGGTACATGAGGCTGCCTATAAGTTGCTGATAAGGATTATCACACTTCTTTCCCTCATTTTTAACAATATTTAACTTAGGCTCCATAGGAGTATCAATAGTTTTACACTCATTCATTTTAAACTTGTGTAACAACTGGTCAATATAGTTTTCCTGGCTCAATGTAATAACATTATTCACCTTATCTATGTTTACATTTATACCAAGACATTTTTTAATTTCTCCTAAGTCTTTAATCTTAAATTTACTACTTAAAGTTTGTTTTAACAAAGCCATTTCAGTTTTATCATTTGAAAAAATAAAAAAATCATCGACATACAATGTTACTATTGTTCTAAGACCATTAACAATTTTTGTATATAAACATGGCTCAATTTTAGATTTTTTATAACCATTACATAACATCACACTATCTACTTTTTTATGCCACGCCCTAGAGGATTGCTTGAGACCATATATAGCTTTGTGCAACTTAAGAACTTTATTTTCATTAACATTATCATTATAATGCTCAAAACCATCTGGTTTCTGCATGTATATGATCTCCTCCAATTCTCCATTTAGGAAGGCTGTTTTAACATCTAAATGTGACGTTTCTAAATCTAACTGTACTGTTAAAGCAAACAATAATCTTAGTGTAGAGTGACGGACTACAGGGGAGAAGGTTTCATTGTAATCAATACCACATTTTTGATTATAACCCTTCGCTACCAGTCTGGCACGATAACAAATGTTATTGTCTTTATCATATTTCTTTTTAAGCACCCACTTGCTCTTTACAACAGTTCCTTCTTTAGGAGCATCTACAAGCTCCTACGCATGGTTATCATGAAAACACTGCAACTCCTCTTTGACAGCACACAACCAATGTTCTCTTTCTGGACCTTGTAATGCTTCCTTCAAAGTAAGTTCATTGTCATCTACACTGGAACTGTCTATACACATATTTGAGAAACCATACCTGTCTGGTTTACGCCTTTCTCTAGTAGGTAGCACTCTTACAACACTCTCAGCACTCCCCGTAGAACTGTCCGCTTCTTCATTCTCACTCGGCACATAAGAAGGATCTTCACTATGATCTGATGAAGACATAAATGATTCGTCTGACTGACAATTGTCCCCCACTGCATCTGATGTTTCCTTGTCTTCCTCGACGCAAGGAGCATCCAAGTCTAAATTTTCAACAGTAGCTGTCACATTGCTCACAGGCAATTCTTTTTCAATAATTATGACATCTCGACTGCATGTTATCGACTTGGTATGGGGATTATACACTCTGTATCCTTTGATGTTATCTGGATAGCCCACTAGAATACATTTAACTGATTTCTTGTCCCATTTTAACCTTTTTTCTTTAGGTATATGAACCATGCAAGTACTTCCAAACACACGAAGATGACTAATATTAGGTTTCTTATTAGTCCAAAGCTCATATGGCGTTTTGTTGTTTAAACCAGCTGATACTGTTCGGTTCTTGAACCTCCAAGGGAGCAGCTCTCCATAGGTCCGCACACATCACTATGAATTACCTCCAGCACCTGACTGCTTCTATTTCCATTGCTTGGAAAAGGTAGACGAGTTTGTTTTCCTTCACAGCATGTAACACAGGAATTCTTACTTGTCACTGCCTTGTCATCCATATTAAAACCTTCCACAGCATCCTTCATTTTATTTAGGTAAGAGCTATTGACATGCCCCAACCTCCGATGCCAAGTTTCACTGGAAACTACAGCCACAGCTGACAGATGCACTGGCGTATTGAGTCTGTAGACACCATTTACTAGGCTCGCTGTCGCCACCAAAACTCCCTCTCGATTATAAATGTCGCAACCGCCTTCTCTGAAGTTTACTTTATTTCCCTTCTTTATAAGTTGGCTCACAGATAGAAGATTTGTTGTGAGACTCGGTACACACATAACCTCTTCCACTGTCACATCAAAATTGCATTCATCAGTACAAGTGGTAATGTTTACTTCACCACAACATTTTACTGGAACTTTATTCTCGTTGGCAACCACAATTTCCTTCATACTATGTTCGTAAGATGGTTTTACGATCCAATGTTCATTCGTCGTCAGATGTACGCTGGCACCGGAATCGACATACCAATCAGTTTTACTATAAAACCCGCTTAGAAACACAGCACTGAATGCGTTCGTCTGTTTTCGATCCATTTCTTTGGTATTCACTGAATTCGGGCACTTATTCCGATAATGTCCCATTTGTTTACATTGGAAACATTTTATTTTCGACTTTGACAACTGGTCGGGGTCGCCATCTTTGACGCGATTTTTAACTTCCTTGTCATTTGGTTTGACATTTTTCTTATGTTGGTACCATTGACTTTTTTTTTGCTATGGAATGAACCAAATGCAGCACTTTCAACACGAACTTCCGACTCCATATCTAATAATTTAGATTTTATGGAATCCGTCGTGATATTGATGCCAGAGTGTTCAATGGCCATAATCATTGGCGAAAATTTATCGGGTAGTCCCGCCAACAGTAAAGAGCCAATCCACTCATCGTTGATGTTGAAACCAGTTCCCGCCAATTTCTGACCCGTCTCCACTAATTGAGTTACATATGAATTCATGGAATCACAGTCATCCAGTCTTATTGATATTAGATTTCTCAATAGACTTATCCTTCTTGTGAATCCAGAATCATCATACAGCGATTTCAATTTTTCCCATAGTTCCTTCGTAGATTTTACTTCTTTGATATGAACATAAATGGAGGGATCGATCGTCAAGATCAATTTGGCTCTGGTTTTAGCGTCGTCCGTGGCTGCAACTGACGCTTGACCTGCTTCTGGCTTGATGCATCCTAGCGTTCCTTCTAAAATTAAGAAGTTTTCCGCCGCGAAACACCACTCACTATAGTTTTCTCGGCCTTTGAGTTTAGGTACATTCACCATATAGTTCGATGACGCCATTTTTTTTTCAGTTCACAGCACAATTACCTAACCGACCGCACAAATCCACAAAACACAATTCTGTCCTCTTACTGCAACTATTATCAATGTCCACGATAACAACTGTCGCGAGAACTAATTGAACAATAGCCCGAAACGCTCTGGGCCCATAACCTATTATAATTTGGGATTTCAAGTGAAACAACGTAGTGCTTGGTTCCGCTGCTAAGACCAGAAGGAAGTTTATTCAAAAATACACAGATACATTTATGCTACTTAAAAGTTCACTTCCGGTACAGATAATAATAAGGATATTTTAATAGACATTGTAGGTTGACAGTACCAGTATTTTGAGCACATTATAACAAAATTCTTTATCGAACTCCTCTAAAGTACAGTACCAAAGTGCAATCAGTGAAAGGTGGCCAGCCAATCACGGACAAGCACCTTTAAATGACCCGTTTATTTAATTTATGCTAACTCTGCGTAAACCTAAGTTGGGGATAGGCCAAGAGCTGGTAAACCTTTCGAGTACGTCTTTCTTTAAGGGTAGCAATTTGTAAAATAATGATTTGTAGCATTCAAAACACTTTTATATTTTTAAATTGTAAAAGATAATTATTAGATATAAAAACTTATTCCTGTAAGCTTCAAAAAATGATAGGAAATTATTATTTGTAAATTATAAAAAAAAAACCGGCCAAGAGCGTGTCGGGCCACGCTCAGTGTAGGGTTCCATAGTTTCCCGTCCGTCACAATGAGTGTTCCCACTTATGAGTTTTAAGTTTTAAAGCCTATTTGCTACGATGACATACAAACCACATGTTCCTAGTTGACTACGGAACCCTAAAAATTAAAGGCGATTAGGTACAGTGAGCAAAAGTACCTATCTCTAATAACTAAAAGGATAAGTTTAAGATAAACTTTCTTCCGTGTAGTTATTATTTATACTTCCGATATTAGAAAGAGGAAAAAATTGTATTTTTGGACGTAAAGAATAAACTCAAAAACTACTAGACCAATTTCCAAATTTCTTTTTTTATTTTAAAGCTACATTATCCCTGAGTAACATAGGCTATATAATATCACGCTATGTTCCACGGGAGCGATGCAGTAACCAAAAACCTAACGTAACGCGGGTAAAACCGCGAGGAACAGCTATTTATATTAAAGTGAGGTGTTTACTAGCGCTCTGACTATGATATTATAAGGTCTCGCTACCACGCCTAGGTAGGAAAAGGTTAATACGCAGTGATGTTCTAGAATACAGGGTGTCCCTGAACTGAATCTACGGAGTGTTGCATAAAGTGATAGTGTTCTAGCTACTAGAATGTTTGATCCTTATTTCTTAACCGATAGTCACGTCTTTGGGATATGAGGAAAAGAGTGTAAAGTTCGTCATCCTCCATTGAAATGGAAGATAAATAAATAAATATACTGGGACAACTCACACACGGTCATCTGATCCCAAGTTAAGCTCTGCTTAGAGCTTGTGTTATGGTAACCAGGCAACTGATATACATACTTATATAATTTATATAAATACATACATATTATAGATAAATTACACCTGATGCTCTGACCAGACAGGTGTATGCTAGGCTGTCCGAAGGTTCTAGTCGGGGTTTTGTATATTATGCTAATATCGCGCCAAACTCTATTATATCGCGAACTGACATTCTACATGTCTGTTGCACAGGTTCGGCGATACGTCTAGATTCTGGTTCGCTACTGTTGTAATATCTCGATGGTTATAATATTTCATTAAGGCGCGGTAAGTAGCTATTCGCGGTGGTGCATCGAATTAATAGAAATAAGGTCGAAAATATTTTGGCAAATCCGCAAAAATGCAAGTAATTTTGCAGTTTTATTTGAATATTTAAAAAAATACAGTTCTGTGTTTTAAAATATTTAGATATGTCTTGCGTTTATAAAATTTTCTTTGTTATAGATATAAAAAATATGATGGTTGTCGCTGAAAAAATTGAGAATTTCGAGACGATAACTTTTTTTTCGTGGTCTTTTTGTTTTTTTTTTCCTAGTACTAGACCACATTTGTGAATTGTTTTTGTGTAAGTCTTTTCTTTATATATTAGACTATACACTGTATTTTTTTCTGGCTTGTGGTATGTATAGATACGGCTAACTTTGCGACGAAAAACTAGACTTTTACAAGGTGTTCGCTATGGACAGCGCCTTAACCTTTCGACGACCAACCGACAGCCTGCAGTCGGGCATCCATTATTGTCTTTCTATTATGTCTCGAATCAGGTGTGTTCGAAGAATTAAAACTGTCTGAAGGAATGATAAACTACAAGTTTCAAATGAAAAAAAATAAAAAAAAACCTCCGCTCCCGAAGTTATTAATTAAGATCGTGGCTTCATCTAACTAGAAGTTGATAATTTCGATAAGACCAATGCCATTTTAATAAAACATTCTAAGAACCATTGCTAGATAACCTACTTTGAAATTAAAAATCCGTGTCCAAATTGGTCACACAGACAAATAGATTGTCAAAAAAACAGACACACACACATAGCGAGCAAACTTACTACACCTCTCTTTTGCATCGGTTTTTCATCTTAGGCGCTGCGCAAACGTGGACATTTTTGTGTCTTGTGTCGGACACCGAACAATTTTTAATAGTCATTAGTATGGTGTTAAGTGGAAGCAACTGGACACAAAAAATGTAAACGTATGCGCAGGGAGTGGATGATTTCATACTGATTCTATAGAAGTAAAATATTCGAAATCCTTCATTATGCGCACCGCAAAAGAATGGAATTCTTTGCCGGCGTCTGTGTTTCCAAAAGCATGTAACCCGGATGTATTCAAGAGACGAGTGCATAGGCATCTTTTTCCATCGTAGGCCCCGTCTATGCCCTCGGGCTAGTCTGGGCCCATGAGCAAGCCCATAAGTAACAAACAAAAATATTCATCGGTAGCTTGTATCTGACACAAGACACAAAAGTGTCTACGTTTGTGCTATGCCTTAACATTTCGTAGGCACTCCTCAAAACCGACGTCAAAACAAACGAACATCATATTATAATATTACTTACAACCGCGGCAAAACACATAAAACTCACTTCGTAGGTAATCTTAGCTTGTCAGATACAAATGACGTGCCCCGTACTCAGAGATAATTTTAATAGAAAATGTTTTATTTCTTTATTTCAGAGCGTATTGAAAATTATGATGTTTGGGGGCAGACGTGTGTTGATTAGGCAATGTTCTCGTTCATTTGGGAGTGTCCCTGGAATGGTTTATGTAATAAACGAGTGTCTGGATACTTTTACATGTGGCTTTTATTAAGTTTTCTTCAAGGTGATTTTTTTCTGAATTTTTTCATGATCTCCACAAGTTACTCGCGGTTTCACGGGAGTTATGTTTAACAATAGAATTCTAAGACGATATTTACTTCAAAATGCTCGCAAATCACTTCGAATTTGGTATTCTGAAGATGAAATTAAGTTCGAAAGAAGTGAAGTTAGTTTCGACAATATTAGTGACTTGAAAAACGTCAAAAAACCCGAGAAGTTGTGTCAAACTCATTGATTTTTATTTGAAATTTCATTTTTTTAAAGAAGTCTGCTAGTTGATTTTGACTTCTCGTAAACCTTTTTTTTTTGGTGAGTGGGAAATCATCCAATGACTGCTCCCGTCCTGGGTGCGACGGGAGGGGTGTCAGACTCTTACTGACTAAAACCCAGTCATGTTCCTTCGATTGCCCTTTATGTTTCAGGGTCACGGTAATTGTTATAAACATTCCGCAACACTTCTCGTAACTCTCACAAACGTCCAATACCCCCAAACATAAATACATAAAATAAATTTACCTATGTTCAACATTGGGTTTTTGTACATTGATGATAACAACAAGGTTACTTATTAGCTCAATGTTAGCAAAACTGCAAGCACAAAGACGTATTCCAATAACACCTCCAATTTTATCCCATAAAATACTGCCTTTCAAAACACACACACCATATTAGAAGCGCTCCATAAAATTATACAGATAATGGAGTCTCTCGCGACCTCACAGGAGGTCAATAAGCAGCCCTCCTGAAATCTTTTTCAGGAAAAAAGTAAACTTAGTAACATTCCGAATACGTACGAACACATTCATCCCCCACCTTGTGTAGGGGGTACTGGGTTGAGGATTTTGTAGGACTTGTTTGCTGTGGCATAATTTTGTTTTTGTTTAGTCTTTTAACGGCCAACCGACAACCGGCTGTCGGGCTTCTATTGTCTTTCTATTGTGTCTCAAATCACGTGTGTTCGAAGGTTTAAAAAATCTTGGCTTTCTCTAACTCTTCATCTGGCCATTGGTATAGTTTGTCGACCAGGCCAGTGGAGTGAACCACAATCGTAGCACAGATAAAACAATAAAATGACATTGATCATAAGGGTCAAATTCGCGTGGCAGTAATACGACACCTGACATTAATGACAGTTGTCAAATTGCAGACCACAGGCTAAGGATTTCTCTTGAGTGTATTTACGAATATATTATTATTAACTCACTGACTTATGGAATATTGAAACGTTACTTAATTTTAAGACGCTCTCAAATCTATTGCTTTCTTTACTCTATCCCTTTGTGTGACAAAGACAGCAACACATTTTGAGAACGTGTTAAAATTGAGTGACATTTGAGTATTCGGTCATAAGTCTGTAACTTTATAAATAAAAATAAGAATCTATACTAATATTATAAAGCTTAAGAGTTTATTTATTTGGTTAGATGGTAGAACGCTCTAACTTAAAAAAAAGTTGGATAACCCATTTATCAAAGAAAGTTAAATAAATATCCTGGGACATCTCACAAACGGCCATCTGATCCCAAACTAAGCAGAGCTTGTACTATGGTAACCAAATAACTGAAAAACATACTTATATAATTTTTAAATACATCATATTATAGAAAATTCACACCCAGACACAGAACAAACGTTCGCGCTCATCACACAAAGTTTGTCCTGGGTGGGAAACGAACCCACGACCTCCGGCTTAGCAGTCAGGGTCACTAACCACTAAACCACAGGCCCGTCAGTACGTAAGTAAACTAAACTAAACTAAAATACGGGTGCAAATGCTGGAAAAAGCTAGTCTCAAATATTTGTTTACAGCGGAAATCGAACCCTAGACTCGCAGCACAGAGTTCAGGTACAGCGTCAAACGTGCCGTCAAAATTGTTATGGAATATTTTTTGGAAAAATAATTTTATTATACTTACGAGAAATTTGGGGTGGAGGTAACACATTTTAAATTATAGACCAGAATACTTCATTCACTTATTTTGTTTTAAAATTACAGGTCGCTGAAAATTGCTCCAAAGTTATTTTTGATTACAAAAAAAATATAAAATCGACAGCACTTTCCTGGTTCTGTTTCCACAAGGATTTATTTACTTTGCATAGATCGTCTATGTTGTAAGTATGTATATTATAAAGATGCCCGCTTCAAAAATTTTACACCATTTTTTTACCACTTTTAGGGACCTATCATAGCTGAAATTTTGCAAGATGGTTCAGGTCTGAAAACAATAAATTTTTTGCTAAGCATGACATTTTATTGATTTATTTTAGGTAGTTTGATAACCTGGTGTCTACATAATATGAATATAAACAGTCACGTCGGTAAAAAACAATACTAGGTTTGTTATTACTGTTTGTTATTGTTAACAATGTTTATTTACAATTAATATATTTTACCTTTTATATTTTTTATCTTCAAACAAATCCCAAAATTTTGCCCTAACATGGCCACCAAACCCAGAGGTTACCTTAGAAGCAAGTAAATAATTATTATTTAGTATTCGTGACACGTCGCCGCGGCTTTTGGGGGGCGGCAGAGAGCTCGTGTGAAGTTGAATAACGAATAACAATGATATTTTTTTTTATTTTAGAAGTTTATATTTTCGAAGTTTTTCAGGAGTGTGCAGTAGCACTTGAGCTTTTTTGCTTTGTTTTTTTTTTTTGCTTTTAAAGCTTTTAAAGTGAGGTTATTTTGATTGTAGATTTAGCTCTTTTTTAAAGGTTTTGTTATTTCTAATAGAAATAATGAGGGATACTGTAATAGTATCTAGGGCTTAGTAGACATTTCGGCGAATTTATTTATTATTGAGATGTTAGCAGGGTGTTTCCTACGATACTTTTTTAAGCAAATTTTGTTCGGTCGAAAAGAAAAACCTTTTCATTTTGCCGATACAAAAGTTTTCCATACAAAAATAATTTTGTACGCGCAGAAACACCCCACCAAAAAGCTCCCATACAACTCCATGTATGGGAATGTAATTTCCTTTAAATCGGTCCAGTAGTTTTGCCGTGAAAGACGAACAAACAGACACACACGCTTTCCCATTTATAACATAAGTATGGATAACAATCATATTTTTAATTAATCCACTCTTTTACCGAGAGCAAAGTAAAAGAATACTCCTTTTATACATTTTAACCCTTTACAATAATAAGTCCTCTTTTTATGAACAACACAACTCGTCTCTTTTTCATCTCAGCGAAAACAAGGCAGTGACGAGATTAAAACGAATGTAAGGATCTGTGAAAGTGTGGATTACGTGTCGTGTTGTCTGGTGAGGCTCTTGCTATTGCTATTGGTGATAGAAAGAGCTTTTTGTTCAAGCTTTCATTTGATTTGATTTTAAGTATATTAGTAATTAGAAGAACAGATAACTTGGTATCGGTAGAGATGAAATTTTAGATGTTGACAATGCATTTTTGTTAGAGTAGTAGTAGTATGGATCATTTAGTGTTGCTTAGTATTTTTCTTTATGTATTGAAGTCAAATAAGTACATTATACATCACATCATATCTTCTATTCATAATTATTTTGTATTTTTCTTGTTTATTCTCAAACTCAGTTCCTACCACTACTGTCATATTTTAAAGCAGTCATTTCCACTATACGCTATAGTTATCGCAATATTTTTCCTATAAATAATTATAATTGCATAGTCATCTCGTTCGCTAATGCTAACTTAAAACCAGTTTAAATTATAAATTAAAAAAAACACTTACCCTCGAAATGAACAAATTCGCGATTACAGCCAACCAAAGTGTAAGTTTGAAACGGTTAGACTCATTTCGATGAAACATGTCCTTAATACACGCTCAGTCTTGCCTGCGCAGCCCGGTTTGTGCATTAATGACTGTGCAAAAAGATGGAACACCGTGTAGTGACCACACGGTGCAGGTAAGCTCGTGCAAACTAACTGTGCAGTCCAGAGCAAACTAGTTGTGTTTTGAGAGTTCGTGAAAGCACTATGTTGCCAACGGAAGAGGGTTTTTTATTAGGGTCATTATTTTATTACATAATGATAAAGAAACAAATAATTACGTCGGCCTGTTCCGCGGCTTGAATAACCGGCCACACGTTCAAGTAAAACCGTGCAAGTCAAGTTTGCGCAGTCCAAATCTTTAGCATGTCGACGATCGCACAAGCCGCGCTTTCAGGACTGCGCGAGCTACCGTCACGCCGTCCACACGCACGCGCTTACTTGCGCAAACAGGTTTGTACAGGCATGCTTGCAGGCAAGACTGAGTGCGTAGCCGGGCCATTACTTATAACTCCCCCCCCCCCCCCCCTTTGCGTCGGAGTCTAATGGTAACTTTTGTTTCTATTGAACCATATTCCACATTTACTATTCCAAAAATCATAAGTCTAATTTCCATCAATCAACACGTAATACATCAATCCCCAACAATTCCCCGTACCTGTTGAATGCAGGTCTTACTGTCATATTTCAACTATATTACTTCTATCTGTTTTTAGCTGGAATTCCGTCTGTCTAGCAAATTAAATTAATTCCCTAATTACGTTTAGCTCGTTTCAAGGAAGACTGACCTTTCAAACTGAATTGTTACAATGAAAACTGTTTGATGTTGAAGTAAGAAGAAAGGTTTAATGTTATTAGAAGCGTCATTAGAATACTGGAGCCTAGGTTAATGAAATAATTAAATCAAGCTGGTGTTGCGTCACAGATAAACTGTTCGATCGTGTCGGATTATTGGCTCATCAGATTATGAGAATGAGAGAAAATAAAAACTTAAAATTAAGAACTGCCTTCAAAATCTAAAAATAACTGAAATTTCGGAAGTTGGTGGTAATGAAAAACAACGAACAGAATAGAATCCACCGACTTTTGATATATTTTTTTTACTGTTTTTAGTTTTTGAAGGCAGTTATAATTTTTTTCCTGATCCTTCTTTCTTGAAGTTAATTAATATAAACCTTTTTTAATTGTAACAAATATTTTCTAAATGCCGCATCAAAATCAGTTTAGCCTAACGCGAAATAATAGCGAACTAATATACATACATCCATACAGGTCAAACAGAGAACCTTTTTTTTACGTCGGTTAAAAAAAGTTCACCTGTTTTTACACATGTAAAACCTTCTGCGTTTTTTGGCTGGTAGGGTAAGAAAAAACCCAGCCATTTAAAAAAATATAATCTTGGGATAACTCTGATAGACATAGCCTGTACTAACCAGATAAAGAGAAAAAATATTTATTCTTACAGGGAATCGGACCCATACTCTCCAGCTTAACAATCAGGGCACTAACCACTAGACCAAAAGGCTTGTCAGTTAAGCATATAATAACCATCATTGTCTTCCATACAAAGTTTCATTATTCCAAATCACTCATTTGAAGCATGAATATTATCACTTACACCAACATTATTGGGTATTACAGTAAGGTTAAGTTAGAACTAATGATAAATTCTGTTCACACACGATCGTAGCAAATTAAGGGTTAGGACTTAGTGGGGTATAATTATTGTACTACTAGCTCATGAGTGCCGGTTTGTCTGCGTGTAATTTTTAGTACATGCACTAGGGATTAAAATAGGTGCCAAATAAAAAAAAAAATAGATATTAGCTTGAGAGGTTTACTATTACAAATGAAATCAAAATTTAAAAATATCTCAAATTGTTAAGTTCGCGTCTGCAGCTAAATAAAGAGTTGATAACTTCAAAACGGTTAACCGGTTTTGATCTAAAAACCATCGCTAGATAACCTACTTAAAAAAAAACCGCATCCTTACTCTTCACTCATTTAAAAGCTACGGCATTACAGACAGACAAACGACACTCACACACAGCGGTCACACTCATAACTCCTTTTTTGGTGTCGGGGGTTATAAGTCGTTTTAAAATCAGTCTCAGTAGCCTCCGCTCCCGCTGTCGCCTATCACCAACCGCGCACCCAAAGGCGATCACTTATGGAACACTTAAAATATATTAACACTAATGCACAGCTTAAATGGAGCAACCTTAATTGTGTACCAAAGCTACGCATGCGTTTAAGAGCTATTCTCACGAAACATCCCTGATTTCCGGCCCGAGTTGCTGTTAAATAAAGATTAATTACCGACTCATTATTTAAATATTTATTTTGTAATGAAGAATTATTTTTTTGATGATCGAAATTTATTTGGATGATTTGGTAGTTGTTATTGTTGTGTATGTGGGTAGTTCTATTTCTACAAGGTGTAAACACCACACACAGTTTATCAATTTACGAAAATGTGGACGTAAAATATTACAATTTATCTCCCGTTTAGAATCCTACGGAAGTTTATAAACTTCCTAGTAGATTGATAAACTTACGGATCTTATTATTTTCCGGTGACATAAATAAAAAATAAACTTTAGGTTTTAATCCAGAGAAATTTATTTAATTAATCGCTAATTACAGAAGATTCTTGTTATGTATGCTCATTGTCAAAGGCACAGACGTACATATTGTGTCACCCAGGTACGATCAAACCTGCCGAGGTTGCGGAAAAGTTACCGTGACCCCGGAACATAAAGGGCAACCGAAGGAACATGAGTGGGTTTTGGTCAGTACAAGGCTGAACCGCACTCCCACCGCACCCAGGACTAAAGCAGTCATTTGATGATTTCCTACTCTCCAAAAAAAAAAGGTACGATCAAATCTTCCTTATTAAACCTGTGTGTAACAGACTTAAGACAATAGCACCTCTACACAAGTGGCTTTGTAGAATAGTTTTTAAATGAGATAGTAGAATAGAGTTCAATACGAGATGTCTATTACTCAGCGTTAGTATAATAATATGCCAATTCCATACATTTAACAATATATATTCTATTTTATATTCAACAAAGCCACTTGTCTAGAGGTGTAGAGTTTTCACATAATGATGCAACTTCACTTGATCCGTGACCCTTTTTTTTTTTAGTGAGTCATCGTCACGCTCCCGCCCTGGGTGCGGCGGGAGGGCGTGTCAGACTCTTACTGACTAAAACCTACTCATGTTCCTTCGATTGCCCTTTATGTTCCAGGGTCACGGTAACTATTATAAACATTCCGCAACTGACCCTCAGACCCTGATATTATATTCTAGACTTATTACACTAAGGATCAATTTATGTACGTTGCATTAGCAAGTCTCACCATAAAAGTTGATTCCAGACATCGTAAATTGTGAATGAGATTGCACAAAGCGGACCATTTTAATTACATACAATTTTAATGCCCTTCACTGCAACTTCAAAAACCGCAAAAGTCTGCCATTTCAGCATAAAAGGCGAGTTTGGATGTGACAAGAGGCTGGCATTTACCTTAAACAGCGGATAAGCTTGCCATCAAGCTGGCAATATTGCCAGGCATTGGCCCAACGCCAACTGAACGCTTGGCACAATTCTTTTTTTCGTTTTAGAAATAAGTTCGTTTCCTATCGTAGTGTTCTTTTTGAATTGGGTAAGTTGGAAAAGGGTTTGCTGATAATGAAATAGTTTTATTGTTGTGGTAGAAAATGGTAAGGTTGTTCAATTGTTTATTGTTTTTAAGAGTTGAATTCGCGGTTCCACCTGTATATTTAGTTACTACTACGCCTTCAATAAATGGACTATCCAAAACGAAAATATTTTTTCGAACTGGATCAAATCGGACAACAAGATTAGCTCGTTGAAGCAAACAAACTATTGAGCTTTAAAATAATAGTACATATAACATAAAGGACTACTCGTAATTTCAACTCAGAACCATTTTTTCTTTACTTTTTTTCAAAACTTTTTAAATACCCCTTAAATAAAAGGCAGGCTCTTTATCCTTCCACAGTATTCCCAACAACTGCAACTTTTGAAAGCCAGAATAACAGTGGAGTCTACCAGAAAAGCAACGAAGCAATGAAGCTCGACGAGTTCCGAAGTAACGATTCAACTGCCTGGGATGTCGTAAATCTGCCTTTTTCTGCTCCGCAATGCAACAATTGCCCGTTAATACTTAAGTAAATAATAATTAAAATAATAATTCAATAATCAAAAACTCAACTGCCATTTTGAAAGAGGGTGGTATTTTTTTCTGTTTCACGTAATTGCCACCAACTTCCGAAATTGCAGTTGGGTTTTCTGATTATTTAATCATTATTTTTTAATTTCTCACTTAAAAAAAATCACATGCCCTACACACCACGTATGCCGAAACCCGGTTAATAGTTTAGGCTGTAAAACGTGCCATATAAAGGGAGATACATACACACATTGTTTCGGTAGTCGAGTAAAAAATAAATTAATAGCAACCTCCTGCATATAAAAAATAAAGAAAACTTAAACTACACAGTTCTTGATTGCACTCTTAGAAAAACAATTGAAAACAATACTGAGAGCTCTGCGGAACCCTCTAGAGTATACACGTGTTTGATAGTAACATTGGATGGTCTCTGGAGAACTTGTAATAACATTGAGGAAAAGGGAAAATGAAAATGCTTAATGTTATTGGTTGAAATATTGATCGGTGTAACTGAGTTTTAGTCGCGGCGACTGGCATTTTATTAATAAAAAGCGTACAAAATATAACTGACTTCAAATGTTAATAACTTTAATTTCGGAAGGCTTTGGCTACCGTTCGGTTTTTGATTATTGTTTTGCCGATTCCGAAATTTAGGTTATTTTTCTGTTAGAGAATTGAGAACCTCCTCCCTTTTTAGGTCGGTTAAATTATCTTGGGACAATTCTCATACCGCTATGCCAAATTTTATAGTTGATGTTGTTTTTTCTTTTGCGACTTCAATTGTGGTATTTTTTTTGTTATGATTGAAAACCGCAGACTGTATATGGTTTTAATTTCCATTAGAAACCTCAATGCATTCCCAAAGATAAAGGGTCTTGACAGACAATCGGACGGACAACAAAGTGATCCTTTTTTAAGGTTGGTGTACCGAACCCTAAAAATGATGATTTTCATGACTACTCTAATTCTTTGAAATATAATAAATTGCGTATTTTACATGACTAGCCATAAAAAAATCTAGAAAACCTCTTTTAACTTAAGCCCTAAAAATCCAGCTCATATTTAATTTTCTGTTCAATAGGGTATTACACTGTATAAGAGAAAAAATCTAAAAATATATTATTGAGGTAGCTTATGCAAAAAGCAGCCGAACAGTGTTAGTTTTAGTTCATAAAACTAGAATTTTTTTCTAATTCAATTCAAAGTTTTCAGTTTTTTTTATCTGTTCTTGAACATACCGAAATACAGACCATAGACAGTGACAGCTGTCGACTGTCAACAGTGTCAACTAGACGTCACTATTTGTTTTATTTATAACCTCCTAATACAATCTTTATTATAAAAATATACTTTTTCATGGAAGTTATTGTGAAAGATATTTTAGATGGCTAATGCACATAGGTACTTACATCAAAGTGATATTTACTAAAGTACAAACGGGTTTTTATGGTGTAATAGTTGGAATACTCTTCCCACAACTTTTAACTAAGTTTTTCACTCAATCAGTTAACACTACAATTCACAATTATTCCGATGTTTTCACACTTCTGTTCTTGCATTCCGGAACGCACACCAACGGTAAGTCGAACAGTAACTAATTTTTGAGATAAAAACAATAATAATGATGTAAAATATCACAGCGCATTTGTTTATTTACACGAGACGTGAGGACGTCATATCCCCAAAGCAAAACCACGCCCACGGCGTTTTCCGTTTTATTTCCGCGCGAAATTTGAAAATAAAATTTTTAAAAACGTTTTTAGGGTACTTAGCGTTTAAATAAAAATTTAGGATTTTTTTGAAGTGAAAACTTCTTTAGCGGCGTTGAGCACTTTTTCTGTAATGGGTATAAAATCTTAAACTCGCGTCAGGACACGTGACCTGATCGAAAAAGCGTAGGACGGATTGATAGTAGACAGCTGTCACCATCCATGGATGCGCGTGCCTGCTGTTAATAATCAAGTTTTCACTTCTGCCGGCACTCCCGGAGTGCAACCCGTCTTTTTTTTTTGTGGTTTCTTAGTACTGTAGGAGTTATTTGAACAACTTAAAAAAAAGAATGTAATACCCTATTGCTTTGAAATCAATAATCAATCAATAGTCAATGGAGTCGCTAACTTAGTGACGTCATAAGGTGACATTGCCATACAAAATCTATAGGAGAATCGCGTTTTGACATCTTATAAAAAATACGTCTATTGATGATGGTGTAAAATGCCGTATTAAAGGTCTGACTGTAATTTCTACGCAGAACATAATTTAACTGTCATAATTACGACAATTTTCTTCAGTATAATAAATATACATCTAACTCAATCCGTCTAAATTAGCCGCCACTTTCAGTGTTTATCGTCTTCTAAGCCTCTTTCAGCCGTTACATAATATGTGGACTTGCTGGTCATTTGATTGATTGATGACAAACACGTTAGTTGACGGCCTGTTGGTCTAGTTAGCAACCCTGACTGCTAAACCGGAGGTCGTGGGTCCGATTCCCATTCAAGACAAACCTTGTGTGATGAGCTTGATTGTTAGTTCTGTGTCTCAGTGTAATTTATCTATAATCTTATATAAAATTGTGTCACAATGTTAGTTACCTTACTCATCCGAAACGGCTTTATCGATTTTTACCAAATTTTGTGTGCATGTTCAGTAGATCTGAGAATCGGCTACTATCTATTTTTTATATCCCTAAGTGATAAGGGTTCTTCACCCTTAACATTTTTAACGCGGGTGAAACCGCGGGAGGCAGCTAGTAACGATGTATTAATTAAATTTCACAGGCTACGGACTATACATACTATGTATACTATGAAATCGAGACAGACAGACAGCCTCATTTGCATTTATAATATGAGTAAGGATTTGAGGCTGTATATCCGTTGTCTGGTTACCATAACACAAGCTCTGCTTAGTTTGGGATCAGATGGCCGTGTGTGCGTTTTCCCAAGATAATTATTATTTTTATTTTTTATACATATAATTCCATTCGTATTATTTAGTCTTAATTATCCACTTTCAGTTAATCTTGTTCTTAGCCGACTTCAGCCGTTACATAATATGCGGACTTGTGGGTCATTCGAATGATAGATGGCTAACACGACTTGGCTTTTCAGAGACTATGCTTGATAAAGGTCACTCACAAGTATTATACCCGGACCCCGGTTATGTTATTCGTATTTATGTCTAGACTTAATGATTTGACATAGTTGCTCCTGCTCTGGCCAAATGTCAATGTGACAGCTGTCATTAATGTCAGGTGTCGTATTACTGCCACGCGAAAATAACCCTTAGTACCTATCACTGTCGTTTTGTTTTTTAATCTGTGGTTCACTTAACTGGCCTGTGGTCGACAAACCATACCATCGGCTAGACTAAGGGTTATCTACATTATTTTTCACATCTAAAAGCATAAAAAAAATTGACCAATAGTTTGTATAACATGAAGTTTAGAAAAGAGTATCCGTGGGATTTCTTGCTTGTTCTTCTTTATATAGACATATAACGTACGGTTTATGTACCTTCCCGAATATACCTGTATATGTGTATTATTTTATTTTACAAAAAAAAACGCTATTCACGTCAAATATTTTAACCTGCACAGGAATTATTTCTTGTACATTTTTGATCCTCGTACGTATTTGAACGAACGAATAGTTTGGCTGAAATGCTGATTCGAGCATAGCATAAATATTTAAACAATTTGTTAATATATCAAAATATTTTAGTTACGGGTAGAGTTGGCCATGCTAGCAACACCGAAAATGAGATGAATGATGTCCGAAATCTTTAGAATTTTGTTAAGTGAAAAAAAAAATGAACAGGAAGGAAGTTACTAAAAGAATTGGATAAAATTAATAAGTAAGTTATGGGTATTTTCTATGAAATTCTTGTAAACCAAGAAAAGGGTACCTTTAAAATAATATCACACTTACTGTCCCCCCAAGCTTTAATTTTGTTTTTGGTTACTGCTCCGCTCATGTAGGTCTTAGCGTGATAGCGCCGTCTAACATTAGAATATTTTTTCAATTCTTACCAGCAGTTCTTGGGAGTAGCGCGTTTAACCAAACAACTGCCGACTCCATCTAGTTTAAAAAAATGACATGTATAAGTGATTTAATATCCTACTTGCATAATAAACAATTTCATTTCATTTATGGAATTAAGCCGATGATTCCATCTTTCTATTTTAAGTCTTGTTTTCATCAGAGCTGCTGGTCTTAAAAAGTAAAAATGAAGAGAAAATAACATGTTTAAATGTACACTACTGTATCACAGTACAATTTCTTCTGTTATAGTAAGTAGTTTTAGTTTTTCTATAGGAGCTAGTTTGGGGCAACGTCTACCATACCTACTACAAAGCAATGCTATTAGTTGCTATGCTTTTTGTCGCAAAAGACGGATAAGTCCTTTTTTATTGGGATAATCCCGCCATACTATTCCCAACCCCTGAAACTTTTGAAAGCCAGAATCAACACTAGAGTCCGCCAAAAATGCGCTAAACAATGAAGCTCGACGAGTCACGGAGAAACGATTCAACTGTCTCGGATCCCGCAACGAAATTAATCAGAAAAGAATAGCGGAGGAGTAAGAAAAAACAATGATTTCCACTTAAAGTAGGTCCTTGTTAAAACATTTACGTATATAACAGTTACAGGATTATAAGATTATACGTGTGAGTTGAATTGTAATTTAATTTCCTCGTAATATTCAAAGAAATTCCAACAAGAACTCCAAAAAAGTTACTTCACAATCCACGTGTAAAATATGCTCCAAGTTTCAAAGAACAATAATTAAAACAGCGTTTTAGATGGCTCGAGGCCATATAATTAATTACGAACTAACATACAAATCGTTAGGTTTCGTGTCTGTTTCTGAAATGAATGTGCGTTAAATACTGGTCTAAGTTAACATTATAATTGGTTAGAAATAATTCTTTTTTTATCACCGAACTTTGCTTTTGCTATGTAGGTTTGATTTGGGTTTGTTTGAAATGTTTGTTGATTTTGTTTGTAGAAATACAGAAATTACTAGATTGTAAAGAATGAAGTCGCTTTCCGCTGTCTGTCTGTCTTAATGTATGCTTAGATCTCAAACTATCCATACTAATATTATAAATGGGAAAGTGTGTCTGTCTGTCTGTCTGTCTGTTTGTCTTTCTTTCACGGCAAAACGGAGCGACGGATTGACGTGATTTTTTAAGTGGAGATAGTTGAAGGGATGGAGAGTAACATAGGCTACTTTTTGTCTCTTTCTAACGCGAGCGAAGCCGCGGGCAGAAGCTAGTGCCTTATATATAAATGCCTATTATTGTAGTAAATTAAATAAATTTTCATAGATTTGTAACAATATTGCGCACTCAGGTAAGTAATTAAATAAGTTCGTAATCGCCAATCAAACTAAATCAAACCTGGTGCCATTTTGTCCGTACCTTCTCAATGTGAGAAAGGACTTTGCCCAATTGTGAGACAGTAACAGGTAATAACTTTTATCAGGTCCGAAGTGTTCTGAGAAATCTCAATGTTACGAAAACAAAGTAACTCTTTGAATACAGGACGCTAATTTGCCTTTTCCCCCTCCATCAGTTGTACATTAGGTCAGGGGCTAGGTCAAGACTATAACGTTCAATACTGACTAAGTGACTACTAGCAGTATACAACTGTGCCACTGCACACAACTTGCAGGATCTTTTACAACGTCAAAACACCCACTTGCCCCATCACTCGACCCGTGTAAACGAGCCTCTAAACTCGCCATAAAGTAGTACAACGTCGTACTAATCGTAAAGTCACAGGTAAACTTATTCTACTGTAAGTAAACGGGTCAGTTCACAGGAATTATATCCGAACTTAGTTTTATCAATGATTTTAATCTACTGTTAGATTGTTTCTCCTTTATGCTTTTTTAAGCGGATTAAATGACCATTTTCTCAAGTTCTTTGTTAAGGGGAAGTCTTCTGAGTGTGTTTATGGTAATTATAGTTATAATTATAATAATTATATAACTATAATTATAATTATAGTTGTCCCAGTATATTTATTTATTATACCGGGCAGTTACTGACCTATCTGATAATACTGACAATTTTGTATTTATACTAATATTATAAAACTAAAGAGATTGTTTGTTTGTTTGAACGCGTTAATTTCAACAACTATTAATAATGTTTTGTGTTGGAAAATCCATTTTTATAAAGGGATTTTAGGTTATGTAATATCACGCTATGAGCTATGGGAGCAAAGCAGTAACTGACCGTCACCAAACCCTGCACTAAAACCAAAAAACGGTTCAAGTACCTAGTTTTTTCCAGACTCATACTTTTGGCAAAATAAATACATTACTTCAAAATATAATGACAACTGCACAATCTTCCACAAAGATTGATCTACTCGGTAGCTATATAACCATGGGGCATATACAATTACAATAAATACACATATTATGTGTCTATCAGATTTTTTGGTTAATAGCCAGGTCGTACGGTGCCTAAAGGCAATATGTTTCCGCCATAAAAATACCATGGTTAGGTAGTATTGATCTATGTTATGGCGGTATTTATTTCCGGGACTGACTGATAGATAATACTCGTATGTGGACTTAATTTATTGACGTCTGAAATATGTAGGCGCGGGACTGCGGACGGCGAGCGATGGGTAACTTGCCGCCTGACTAGGACCAGACCCGTGTCGACTGCGCGTTTTGTTCCACACGTGCCTCAAAGAGCAGTCAGTAGTACCATGGACCCGGAACATAAAGGGCAACCGATGGAACACTGACGCGCCAACCCAAAAAAATGGGATTACGACAAGATAATTAACCGAACCGAAAACCGACTTCCCTCGATTTCGACATGATACCATCATCAGATCCTGGACCTGATGACAATGGGACCATTTGGGAAGTCTACCCTTACAAACAAAAAAAGAATTGTTCAAATCGGTTGGTAAACGACGGAGATATGCGCGAACAATTATAAAAAAAAATACAAATATCCGAATTGAGAACCTCCTCCTTTTTTTAAAAGTCGGTTAAAAATTGTTCAGACTGATTGTTATAATGCAAACAATGTGTTTTTAAGTATGTAAAGTTTATAAAGTCAAAAACGATACTTTTCTTAGACCATTTGATTAACATTTAATGCATACATACGAAAATTCCGGGTGCTACAATTACATTTTATATAATTAGAGGCGAGACGTGGCGTACGGTTGTCAACTATAAGGACTTAAATTGAAAAAAAAACGCCTTTAAAAAGACATTTAAGAAGTTTTTTAAGAAAAAAAAGACGGGTTGCACTCCGGGAGTGCCGGCAGAAGTGAAAACTTGATTATAGCTGTCTACTATCCATCCGTCCTACGCTTTTTCGATCAGGTCACGTGTCCTGACGCGAGTTTAAGATTTTATACCCATTACAGAAAAAGTGCTCAACGCCGCTAAAGAAGTTTTCACTTCAAAAACACATTCGCTCATTTATTTACGAGTGTGCCTTTGGCTCGCCTGCCTCAAGCCATTAGCAGGACCATAATATCTCTCTCTCTCTATCTACAGCAAGCTTATATTAAGCTGTTTCGCCAAGATTTTCCAACACTATTACTCCACGGGTTAAAATACTTAAACTTTGAACTCGGGAAAATTGTACCTTGTATCAGTGTGTGTGAGGTTTTTATCGCGCGTTCAATTGTTATCCGTTCTACGCTTTTTCGATCAGGGTCACGTGTCTTGACGCGAGTTTAAGATTTTATACCCATTACAGAAAAAGTGCTCAACGCCGCTAAAGAAGTTTTCACTTCAAAAATATTGGACTTAACCTTTTAAACTCGATATTATAAGTTACTACTTCTCGTCATAATTTTTCGTTGAGGAGAAAAAAATACGTGACCAAAGTTTGATAATCTAATTGACGGACAAAATAGTTTTTTATCGCCTCGCCTTCAGTCCTTAAAAACACAACTCTACTAAAGTCTAGCGTGAAGGTAGAAAATGGCATAGATTCCCTAGACAGTCGAGGTGTCATGAACCAGCTTCATCTTACGACATGTCCGGTACCAAGAGGTCTGTCTGGAGAATTCTGGAAGTAAAGTAACTGACATGCTTGTTACTTTTGTGAGCACGTGAAGTGAGTTTTTAAATAAAGTTTTGGTATTATTTTTGATGTGACACATCTATAACCGCACGTAAAAAAAAATTCTGGCGTGGCGAACGCGTCGCCACGCTTTTGTTTCTTTTCAATCATGTCGGGGGCACTGATGCCGAAAATGAGGTCCATTTCAGAATCCAAGATGGCGGCTAACATTTTAAAAATTTCGGTCATGGGTATCGTTTCCGTGATTTTCGGGGACACTGATGCCGAAAATGAGGTCCATTTCAGAATCCAAGATGACGGCTAACATTTTTCAAAATTTCGGTGATGGGTATCGTTTCCGTGGTTTTCGGGGACACTGATGCCAAAAATGAGGTTCATTTCAGAATCCAAGATGGCGGCTAACATTTTTTAAAATTTCGGTCATGGGTATCGTTTCCGTGGTTTTCGGGGACACTGATGCCTAAAATGAGGTCCATTTCAGAATCCCGATGGCGGCTAACGTTTTTCAAAATTTCGGTCATGGGTATCGTTTCCGTGGTTTTCGGGGACACTGATGCCGAAAATGAGGTCCACTTCAGGATCCAAGATGGCGGCTAACATTTTTCAAAATTTCGGTCATGGGTATCGTTTCCGTGGTTTCAATGTGTGGATGTCGATGTTTCACATCTGCCAGGCGTCCCGTGACGGCTCACTTTTTTTAATATTATTGTTATTTGTTGGATTTATTTGTTGTATGAGTAAACAGCATCAAATAATTTCTATAATATACCGTGCCTGTGAACTTCGTATTTCGTGTGTGTGTGTTTCGTGTGTGTGAAGGTTATTTTAGTGAAAAAACCAAAGAGCAAAAATTAAATGTAGGACGATTGTACCTATGAACATTTAAAGTGACCCCATGCATATTGCACATAGAATGTCTATGTAAGATCTTAACAAAATGTACACTGGATTCCTCGAAACCTAAATATTTATTTAAATTAGGATAGACAATAAAAAATGAATTATTAAAAATTAGTGGCCATGCAACAACAAACAAAATCAAAGCCGATTTTAGGATTAACCTCTCGACTCCGCGGCCTACTTACACGTCACGCCGCCCGATTACGTCACGATTACGTCATCGCGCGCGTCAAGTACCTGCGCTCACAAAAACGCTTATCACTCGAGTTCTATTGACTCATATCTTAAACGGTAAACAGTGTCGTGTTCCTGAAGAACGAGACTATGTATTACAATATAAACAACTCTTGTATGACTACTTTGGAATTATAAATATCCTATAGATAAGAGAGATCTCGCCGCAACTAGACTTGTTGACGTATATTATTTATTTTTGATAAAACTACTGAATCAATTTACACGAAACTTTAGAACTAATATAACGAATATACAAGTAATCTAATTAGAATATTTTAAGGAGTCTTATAAGAGGATTCTTATAAGATTCCAATTCAAAATTCATATACACGGAATTGACATCGAAGTTCAATGCACGACTTTGTAAACAAAATTTGCAAATGCTTGAAATATAAATAAATATGAATAGTACGCATTGAATACATGAAATAATGTATTATCACTTTATTTTACGTTGCTTATAATGTTTCCAAGACCATAATATCGTTGTATAAGAGGCAAAATCAAATTTTCAATGTTCATTCAATGGCGGTTGAGGTTAGAAATATTTTGTTGGCCGAAATAATAATTTTGTGATATTATTTCAAGCAAATGATTATCTACAAACTTGCTTTGTACACTTATAGTATAGAAAATATTTACTTACCAAAGTTTTACGCCACATAACACAAATAAATAATTTTTGTTTGACACGTACTACACCGGCCCGCACAGATTATTTTTCGCTTGAATGTGTCATCGACAATAATTTATTTCATAGTGTTGTCCAGTTTGTTTTAGTAAGTTTTTGGTATCGATTGACTCGACTATTTATTGGCTGTATGGGTAAATTTTTTCAAACGATTCAGAGCAATATTTCGTAATTAAATAAGGTTGAAAGTGGGTGGTACGCGAGGAACCATATATGGTTCCTCGGGTCTCAACCGAATTATCCGAGGAACCACATTTGGTTCTGCGGGCATCTAGAACTACATATTTCCTATTCAAGTATTTGAAGGCTTGCTTCATTTCGCAAAAAAGCCAGTACTTAATAAACGACAACCATTTTCTCATTTGATTTGATTCATTTTTCAGAATCACTAACATATGACCATCATTTTCCTCTGAACGATCAAGAAGTACATTTCTATTTTTAGTTCAAGTACTTTTCTACCTTTTAAGAGTATTACAATTCCCCTTAAGTGTATAGTGATCGACATATAAGTTGTTCGGGCGCCACACTAGATCGATCAAGTGTCTAATACGCGTTAACGGACTGTATGCTAAGATAGCATCTATTTACATTAATTAACTATGTAAGGGATGCGGTAGTTTTTTTGTGTGTGTTGGTGGGAAGCTTTATTAGAAACTGTGTTGAAGTGTTTTGTTTAAATGTGGGAATACAAGAAATATCCTAGTAGTGTGCAAACTTTATGCACATAATTATAACCGGCAGGATTCAATTACACAATTGCTAATTTAGATGAGGCCTGTAAAAGAATATGCATAAACTGCAATGTAATGTTTGGTATAACTTAAGAACTTTCGTGCTCATTCAGTACAGAAGACAATACATTTGTGAACTTGAACAACTGAGGATGGTAAAGCAGTGATGTACCTACCCAAATATCATATAATTACTCTCATAAAGTTAAGGTAAATATACCAAAGGAAATATATTTAGTGAAGTATATTTGTCACTGGTCTAAGAGAAAAGTACCTCAACCATTAAAGTTTTGAAGTTAACTTGCACAAATAAGTTTAACTGTTATATTTCATTTACTTCATCACTAATCATCACCTTTTATGTAAGAAATGCAAAATCTTTTAGATACCAGCACACCAATCTACTACAGACTATTATTTTTAAACATATTTGAATTTTAACGCTAAATTATTACCTTTACGGTTGATTCGAAAATTTTGACAGTTTTATAAGCGTCTCATCTGGCGTCTTTATTATCAAGTTCAAAGTCTCCAGCTGTGCTCACCCACTCCATTCTTAGTACCTCGTTGTCAACCGCGGCGGCTACCCGCCAACTGGCCGGACTAGTTTGACAAATTATTTTTATTTTCTGTCTGCCCCTCATTTGCGGTCAGCGCGGGACATACGACACTACTCCGTAACTTTTGAACATATTGACATCGATCTCGCGTTTTTTAGTTTTCGTTTCTTTTGTTGGGAAGGTTAACTGGCGGTTGATTGCTATCACACCATTTATATGGTTCTTTAAAATCTATTTATTCGTTCTCTTTTTAACTCCGTTCATTTAAAACTTCTTCCGCGTGATGTTTTTTTACTTCACTCTCAAGGGTTCTAGCGCAATCATCATCTCCCTAGCCTTTTCGCAACTATGTTGGGGTAGGCTTCCAGCCGAACCGGATTCAGCTAGATACCTGTGTTTTACGTGAAGCGACTGCCTATCGCACCTCCACAACCCAGTAACTGGGCGACACGATACCCTTTGGTTCGACTGGTCAGACTTTCTGGCTTCTAAATACCCGTAACGACTGTCAATGTTCTTCGAATGTCAATCGGGATGTCAGTGATGACTAAGATAAACTTTAGAAAGTACATAATTTAAAATAAAAAAATCACATTGGTACTTGCCCGGATTGGAACCCGCAACCTCTTACACGAGAGGCGGGCGCCTTATCCACTGGGCCATCACGACACAAGGGTTCTAGCGCAATGTTATAACAATATAGCCCATGTATCATTTGGATGTATAAGCTATATTACTTTAAAATTTGATCAAAATCCATTTAGTAGTTTTCGCGTGAAATCTATGGGTGCTGGTTGTCATTCGTAAATCTATGACAGTCGTTACAGGTACTTAGAAGATAGAATGTTTGACAATCAGTCTATCTAACCAAAAGCAGCTCCATGGAAAGCATTGGTATTCAGCTGGATCAGTATAGACTGGAAGCCGACTCTAATATAGTTGAGAAAAGGGTAGGAAGATAAAGAGTTATCTATAATTACAAAATTGTGGACATTAATTTCTGGTTTTTTTTTGGAAATTTTAGAACACTAGACTTTTTAATTATTCAAGCGACTCCAAAAAAGAGGAGATTTTCAATTCATCCGATCAGATCCCCGACCCAAAAACCGCTGTCTGTGTGTCTGTTTGCTTGTAGCTCTTAAATGGGTAATGGTTTTTCTAAGAAGTTTATATACCTGGGTATGGTTCTTTGACATGTGTCATCAAAATCGGTTCAGCCGTTCTGAAGTTATCAACGCGTTTGTTTTCTATAGTTGCAATCTTAATAACTTTGGAGGCGTAGTTTTTTCAAATAAATAAATTTACCCCTGTTTAGAGTCAATTTTTTACGCCAGCTTTTAAGTGTCCTTTTTGAAAGAGAAAAAAATAAAGAAAAAACAGTTTATTCGTTTTTTTTAATAGTAATATCATTAACACCACCACATTAAACAACAAAACGTAACAAAAACCGGCAATTTTTTAACAACAGTTCAAGATACAAACTATCGATAAATGTTGTACAAACATCGATGCTATCATTCGTCACGACTGAGCCATTAGTCCATTAGTCACCAGGGTGTACACGGTGATGGACCCAATAAGAAACTGTCGATCGGTAGAGGAAAGTTGACGTCGACGGTATTTTCATTTTAAAGTTGTTGTGGCTTGCGGATTTATAGGATTTGAGTATTTCTTATCTATACTAATATTATAAAGAGAAAACATATATATTTTTGTATGTAACTAATAAACTCAAAAACTACTGGACCGATTTAAAAAAAAAAAAAAAAAAGACTGGTTGCACTCCGGGAGTGCCGGCAGAAGTGAAAACTTGATTATAGCTGTCTACTATCCATCCGTCCTACGCTTTTTCGATCAGGTCACGTGTCCTGACGCGAGTTTAAGATTTTATACCCATTACAGAAAAAGTGCTCAACGCCGCTAAAGAAGTTTTCACTTCAAAAACACATTCGCTCATTTATTTACGAGTGTGCCTTTGGCTCGCCTGCCCCAAGCCATTAGCAGGACCACTATATCTCTCTCTCTCTATCTACAGCAAGCTTATATTAAGCTGTTTCGCCAAGATTTTCCAACACTATTACTCCACGGGTTAAAATACTTAAACTTTGAACTCGGGAAAATTGTACCTTGTATCAGTGTGTGTGAGATTTTTATCGCGCGTTCAATTGTTATCCGTCCTACGCTTTTTCGATCAGGTCACGTGTCCTGAAGCGAGTTTAAGATTTTATACCCATTACAGAAAAAGTGCTCAACGCCGCTAAAGAAGTTTTCACTTCAAAAAAAGACGGGTTGCACTCCGGGAGTGCCGGCAGAAGTGAAAACTTGATTATTAATACTATCCATCCGTCCTACGCTTTTTCGATCAGGTCACGTGTCCTGACGCGAGTTTAAGATTTTATACCCATTACAGATCCATCCGTCCTACGCTTTTTATTTATTTATTTATTTATTTATTTAAATGGGTTCGCCAACAATTATTACACTTTAACATTACTATTACTAAAAGATATAACACATGTGCGAGTATAATAATCACTTAAAGGCTAACACAGCATGCATAATATTATCAGTTAACAATACATTATTATTTTATAAAATATAATAAAGTGATAATTTATGAAAAATAACTGTGTAGAAAACAAACTGACAGAAAAATATGTTACATTAAGGATGCTAAAAAATATAATGAAATTAAAAAAAAAGGTAAAAAACATAAAGTCATTCTAAATTAATTACAATACTAAAATAATGACGAAACGCAAAATGCTGTGAAGTACAAACTATACATTACAGTGCATATTAGTAAAAATAGCTTTACGGAATTGACCAACACTGTCACTGTGCACATCAGTCACATCGCTGTAGCTGTTAATTGTTTTACACAGTCTAGGTATCACATGGTTTGCACCCAACACTGTTCTTCTCAGTGGTGGGCACAGTGGCGTTATTGGTTGACGTGGATATCTCGAGGGAGCGCGAAACCGTAGGAGGCTAAGCAAATCGGGACAATCTATTTGGTTCCTAATTAATTTAAACAAAAATAGCGCATCATATGCTTCTCTACGAGATGATAGTGAATGCATCCTGAAGTATTGAAGCCGGCTCATGTAAGATTTAAGATGCCTAGCTTTACCCGTTGAGTAGGCGAGGTACCACAAGAACCTTTTTTGTACCCTCTCAATACGCAGCATGTGGTCCGCGTAGTGAGGTCTCCACACAACACTACAGTAGTCCAGAATGCTTCGTACAAGGCTGTTATACAATAGGATCTTCGTGCCACTTTTAAATTCTCTGGAGTTCCTTATGACAAAACCTAACATTCTACTGGCTCTTTTAATTATGTTCTCTATATGGGGCAGGAGGGTTAGTTTGCTATCGAAGGTGACTCCAAGGTCCTTAATGGTTGTTACTTCTTGGATCTTGTTATTTTCTATGAAGTAATCTGAACTGATAAAGTTAGCTTTCCTGGTGAATTTTAAATGGTAACATTTTTCAGTGTTAAGCTGCATTTTATTATTATTGCACCACTCTACGACCCGGTTCATGTCTTCTTGCAATAGTTCGCTATCTTTTGGGGACTCTATTCTTCTAGCGAACTTCAGATCATCGGCATATAGAAAGCACTCGGAAAAGTGGAAACATTCCGGCAGATCGTTTATAAAAATGTTAAATAAGATAGGAGCGAGGTGAGAACCTTGGGGGGCACCCGAATTAATACCTCGATTAGATGAACGAAAACCATTAATTACAACGTAAAATTCTCTTTCTGTTAGGTATGATTTCAACCATTCTAAAAAGGGACCCGTGATACCGTATGCTCCTAGCTTATATAGTAGGATTTTATGTGAAATCTTGTCAAAGGCTTTACTAAAGTCTGTGTAAATGACGTCATATTGCATATTTACATCCAGTGCTTGCACTATTGACTCCATGAACGATGCCAAATTCGTCGAGGTAGATCTACGTGCCACAAAGCCATGTTGTCGGTTGCTAAGATATAACCCTGTATGTTGTTGTATATAAGGGCAAATCAGAGACTCAAAGATTTTGGCAAAAGAAGAAAGAATGGAAATTGGCCTAATTAGCAATCATTTCATTATTTTTTGATTTATGTATTGGCACAATTTTTGCTTTCTTCCATTCGTGCGGGAATTGGCCTGATGCTAATGACTTATTATAAATATATATATATATATCGAGGGGTGAAAGGCTATTTGGTTTAAGCGACATCTGGGGCGATATTGAGTTATATATATATTCGGAATCAGCGAATTTTTCTCCGTCGAATGATGCCGGATTCATTAAAATCGAAGCACTTTTTTGGCGTTTAAAACAATACTATTTTTGGGCTGTTTCCAAAGTGGCATTGTATTAACCGACGTGAATTTTGCATTTTTTTTTAAATTATGTACATGAACCATACAATCATATTAAAAACCGAGACCTAAACCAGTTACCCTTTCCTAGATAAATAACTCATTATGAGTTAAAGCGTTTTTCCTGTTTAAATTTTTTGTTAAGACGTAATTTAAATCATTTTGACTTCCACCAATTACTCGGTGTAATGCCACTTAAACCATTTGTCCGTCACCCAAATACGACACCGAGTGTCGCTTAAGCTCTTTCAGCGGCATCTATTTTCCACACAGGGTGATACTTAAACCAAGTAGTCGTTTTGTTTCAGATATTTTGTTTAAAATGCATGTCGTTTAATACAGACGATAAAATGAAATGATGAATATTAAATCATTTTTCCAGTATTAATAAAAATACGAGTCGGTCTTTCAGTCATTAAATTTTGATATGATACATTTCAATTATGTCACATCATACCATATTTATTTCATTTCCCGGGTGGTGAAAATCGTGATCATTCAACTGGACTGCCGCGCGCCGGCGCTTCAGTCGAACTCTAGAGTGCATGACGTGACGCGCAGTCACCACCAGAGTTCACGTACACACAACAACATGATCTAGGGATATATAACTTTTTTAAATAACTTAAAAATTACTGGCCTTACAAAAAAACTAATGATGACAGATTATAAAAACATTATTAACTTCCTGTTTTTAAATTCAAAATTGTATATAAAACGTTTTGTTTTAAGATGAAATTCGCATTCATTGAATTTCTTCCAAGAAGTAAATCTTTACGAACTTATAACTTTATTAAAACTCGGTTTTGATTATACCACGTAGACACTTGACCAGGAACGAAATGTTAAGAGCAGTGGGCATGATTGAAGCTGGCGCTACCCAAATTGCGGTTTCTGAAGCCATAAGGACCAGTCAGAGCGTTATATCCAGGCTTTGGTCACGTTATCGTGTCACGGGGGAAGTGGTGGAACGGCACCGAGGACCTCAACGCATTACAACACATGTACAGGGCTAATTCATAGTAAATGTTGCACGAAGTCAACCAAATGTAACGGCGATGCAATTGGTTCAAAGGCTACAGAGAGCGTCATGGTTTGTTGGTAAGCAGTCCAAATTAAAGAAAACGACTGCATGAAGTCAACCTACGTGCTCGTGGACCACTTTCGGTACCAGCGCTAAGGAGAGGCAGTCGAGGAAGAAGATTACAATGGGCTATTGCACACTAAAACTGGAACCATTCTCAATGGTCACTTGTGCTTTTCACTGATAAATCCAGGTTTGGTTTTCATCCTGATTCGCGAAGAGTACTTGTTTGGAGAGAACCTGGACGTTGGAATCGACTGCAGCACCCACAACAAGTTCATGCATATCAAGGTGACACGATTATGGGTCGGGCAGGAATTCGTCTCGGCGGTAGAACGGACCCCGTTTGGATACAAGGCAATTATAATAATATGTACTGTTCTAAAATACCGAGATGAGGTGCTAGAGCACAAACAGCAAATGGTACAAATTTTACAAACTTGGTTACAGCAGCATAATATCTAAGCTTTAGACTGGCCTGCACAATGCCCTGACTTAAACCCCATTGAGCATGCCTGGGATTTGCTTCAGAGAAGAGCTCTTACGAATTTCCAAATACTAAAAAAAAAAACGAAAACCAGCTTTTCTTGCATCTTAGCAGGACTTGGTTCAGTATTCTACTACAGGATATTGACACCCTTGTTTTGAGTATGCAGAACCGCTGCAGATGTATAAGGAGAATTTAAGGCAGATCCACGGATTATTAATTTTTAGTTTTCAACAGTTTTTATAAAAAAAAATAGTTGTTTTGTTTAAGTTTTGATGTTTCAAAAATAAAGTAAAGATTGAAATTTTGTCTGATATTATCCTCTTCTTTTAAGTTTTTTTTAAATGTAACTTTATCTAAAAGTTTAATATCAGATTAGATAGGCTAATAACCTATCACAAACCTAATAGCCTATAACAAGGTTTATTTTAATGTGTAGGTGACTTAACAAAAAGTTAATAGAATTTTAGTTAGTTAGGGTTAATTGAAATATCCCTGGACCATGTTGATGTGTGTAATTATATAATTGATGTTCCTATTGAGACTGTTCTATATAATTATTATTCTAAATAAATACTTTAACTGATGTTGTACTTATTTATTCAATATAAGCACCTGAGATTTTCGGTGATTGCGATATATCGAGGTTGTTTTAACAACCATTAATATTATTAGATGTAAAAAAATGTAACATCATACGTAACAATTTCAATATTATATGTCACATAAGTAAATTAGCCTGCCAGTCATTTTAGTCTAAATTGGTAGTTGAGATAAATAGCTTGCTACTATTAATTTTGGGCTATGTCACTTCATACTTTTTGGCTTACTCTGAAAATGTACTGCGTCGTCGCTTAATTTTTTTTTACCGTAGCCAATTGTAGTTATGGAATAACTTAAATCTTTTTTCCGTGCTCTAAAAAATAAGGGCTTAAGGCAATTTGTATTAAGCGACATTTATCTTTGTTATTAAAAGTCCGTTTTATTTCGTATTAGCATCAACAACTCGATGTTTTTAATTGAATTTCAATCAAGTTTACCTCGTTTAAATAGCTTAAGTAGTTTTTTTGTTGTGATTTTTTTTCCAAAATTTCAAACTTTAAATGGCTCTCCTGTAAAGTTGCAAAAATGTCGCTTAAACCAAATAGCCTTTCACCCCTCGATATAATATATATAAATATATATTTTTCGATCAGGTCACGTGTCCTGACGCGAGTTTAAGATTTTATACCCATTACAGAAAAAGTGCTCAACGCCGCTAAGTAAGTTTTCACTTCAAAAATATCTTTTATTAAAAAGTTAAATTATCCCTGAGAAACATAGGCAGATAATATCACGCTATATCCCACAAGAGCCAGGCAGTAGCCAAAAACCTAAAGTAACGCGGGTGAAACCGTGAGGAACAGCTAGTGTAATTATAAATAAATATCCTTAGACAACTCACACACGGTCATCTGATCCAAAACTAAGCAGAGCTTGTACTATGGTAGCCAGACAACTGATAAACATACTTATTTGACTTTTAAATACATACGTAATATAGGTTAATTACATCCAGACACAGAACAAGCAATCATGCTCATCACACAAAGTTTGTCCTGGGTGGGAATCGAATCCGCGACCTCCGGCTCAGCAGTCAGGATTACTAACCTCTAGACCAACAGGCTCGACAATTATTATGTTTAACATATGGGTGTTTGGTAGCCAAATTAAAATAGTAGACTTAAGCCGCCTTATTACAAAACAAGGTTTTTCTCTAAACCAGGTTTAAACCATTGAGCTAGCTTTTGTATTTCGAATCTTGATCGTATCAGAATAAGATGTAAATTACAAAACCTGGCTCAATGGTTTAAACCTGGTTTAGAGAAAAATCTTGTTTTGTAATAAGGCGGACTGAGTCTGCTAGACTTTCAGTCCCCTTAACACTACTAAACCAGGTAAAAAGGTTTTCATTCAAATACAAACTCTGAATTATAGGTAATGTTATTTAGATGTGTATTGCTTTATCAAGCTAAACTAACTTAGTTTAGCCATTGGTCTACAACCTGCATTATAAGATGAAATTATTGAAATCAACAGACGACAATTTTAATTTGGTACATGAAACACTCTTTATATTTTACTAGCTACCACAGCCCTCGATTATTCTCTATTAGCTGTCCCCTGCGGTTTCACCCGCATGTTTCGTTACTGCTCCGCTCCCGTGGGTCGTAGCGTGATGGTATTTAGCCTATAGCATTCCTCAATAAATGGGCTATTTACCATTGATAGAATTTTTGAAATCGGACCAGTAGTTCCAGAGATTACCCCCTACATACAAACTTACAAATTTTACCTCTTTATAATATTAGTATAGATATAGATTTTTACTGTATTATACGGATAAACCTTCTTCACCAGTTAAACTCCGCGCGATTGCTGGCTGTTGCGATTTTCAAGAATTTTCATGAAATCTGGGTTTGGTGGCTTAAATCACTCTACCTACAAGTATTACAAAGACCGCATTAAAATCCGTTGCGTGGTAATAAAGACCTAAGCATTTTTTTTTGGGGAGTGGAAATCATCAAATGACTTCTCCCGTCCACCATTCCGCAACCTCGGCCTTGGCGCTTTGGGGCCCCTTCCTGAGCTGACTTCTCTTAGAGGCGCGCGTGGAACACTAACGCGCCGTCGACGCGGGCCTGGTCCTAGCCGGGTGCCGAGCTACCCATCGCTCGCCGTCCGCAGACCCGCGCAAGATCTGAGCATATTAGAGTCGGATATGGTTGCCACGGTGTATGGTTGTTATACCCATATTTACGGTTATGTTGGTCTTCATAAGATTTGCAAACGCCTCACACAATGCCTTTCCCTCTATGCCTTTGTGTTGCACTGTGTCATTAATATTCAGTGACATATACCTATTGGTTTACGCCTGTATTGTGTTATTGTAGGCACAATGTATTTGTATTGTATTTCAAATTGGAAGACTTCTATTTAACTGGTTGGCTAACAAGCTGGTGGTCCACCTGATGTTAAATGGACAAAGCAGCCTATAGACATCTGACACCCCTAACCAATGCCAATTTTTTTTCGATTACTATTAGTTCATTTTTTTGCCAAAAAGAACTATACGCCATAACAAGATGTCGATTTTTTTTAATCTTCTACTGAATAATTACATCATGTACATAGTGATGTTTTAGCACCGGAGGTGGAACTTTTGAAGTAGACCATAGCCCTATTTGACATAAGCTTTCGCTAAATAATTTCACATCTCCATACATTTGACAATCTATTCGTTTTCGCTATCTATTCTACAATGCCACTTGTCTTGGGTGACATGAAGGTAAATTACACTGCTCAAAAGTAAATGAACTCATCCGTGCCAATGAAAGTCAAGATCGTCGAAATCTAAACCCCTATAGGTTATTTTTAACACTATTCTTTTTCTTATTACATATGCAAAAATCTTCAAGTTTTCAACAAAACCAACAACGGTCTACCCGGGAGAGAATCACCATAATGGCAGTAGTTTTATGCATAAAATAACAGGCTGTGCAGTTGCTAATGAGCAATATAAACTAAGTACCTTCTCAAGTATGCGATAAGACGAACATGCCAAGGATTAAGAAGTTTCACAAGTCTTAACTAAAAGGTATGAAAAGATCTTTGTGTTATTAGGTTTTTTTTTAATGAGAAAATTTTCTTTTGTAGAGTTTGCGAACTTGTAAGGAAACTAGCTTTCGCCTGCGATTTTGCCCGTTTGGATGTCGAAACTTCATTCTATTATTTTACTCCTTTAGGTTTTAAATTTATACAATTCTTTTTTTAGTCCGTCATTAAAAAAATGTTGTATTAAGCCCATCATTGTCAGTCAGTCTTTCTGTGAAAACTATTTTGTCACGTGAAAGTTTCAAGTAAAAAATAATACCAAACAATTTTCAATCAGTCGCTCGCCTCTCGCTTAAAAGGTTGTGGGGTGGAACCTGGGCAAATACTGTTGACTTTTTCAATGCATGCAATGCACATGTAAAAGAAAAATTCAGAAAACTTTTGTAAGTAAAGAATTGGGTTTGTCTGCTAGAACCAGACAAAAGAATAATAGTGATTGCTTGTATAACAAATTACGGTATTGCATTTTTATTGTGACATTTCGTGTTGGTTCGCAAAACGTTTCTTAATATAATACAAAGTCATAGGAGATATCGGTACTAGCTGTCTGGAAATATTTTAACCTAGCTGACCCCCACGGTTTTAGTCGCGTTTTTATTATTGATTCGCTCTTATCATAATTTTATTATCACAAAATAAAAATAACAATACCAGCTTTTTATTGTCCTCTAAACAGGCAAACGTTTCTTCTCATACAGAGAAGGCACGAGCATTGACTGCCTGCTAGGCTTGCTTAAGGCAAATGGGCGATTTCGGACTCATATTCACTACAAGTCCAGGTTTCCTCACGATGTTTTCCTTTACTGATGGCTGTGTTGTCCAAGATAAGCTTTAGAAAGTACATATGAATTAAAAAAGTCACATTGGTACTTGCCCGGATTCGAACCCACAACCTCTTGCATGAGAGGCGGGCGCCTTAACCACTGGGCCATCACAACACTGTCTACCCATTTAGTTTGGGAAATCATTAGACAGAGGCAAGTTAGTAGTCGAATGATCCTTCATTACAGTTTTATCAATTAATTTGTTGCGTAGTTTTAAAAGCGACATTGTTTTATTTACCATGTAGCGATACTCATCAATTTTTTTACAGACGCCAACATATGCAAGCTATTTCAAATTCTCATTTTTTGTCAATCAAATTCGAAACGATGTGTGTACCTGCATAGACAACTACGCGTGGTATACAAATAACATACAACACTAAGCGTACTACAGACTTTATTGTTCCGAGGCAAAAAATACATTGCCGGCTAGCGCTGAAAACCAGCGTCGTGGACTAATGCCTGTGTATGGGTCACGTCAATATACTGAGGGCTAGCCGTTTCGCGCGGTAGCGACGCTACTTAGTTGTCTTTAGTTTGAAGGTTTATAATATACTAGCTTGAATAATAGTTATCGTTCCCAGGGGAATTCCGGGATGAAAACTATCCTATGTCCTTTCTCGGATCTAAGAATATATTTGTACCAAATTTCATTCAAATCGGTTCAGTAGTTTAGGCGTGAAGAAGAGACAGACAGAGCTACTTTCGCATTTATAATATTAGTACGGATATTAAAGTTTTTTATTTGTAGCTCACTATGTGCAAATAAAACTCTTTTTCTTTATTTCTTTTGCTACACATACGGTTTATCGACACAGTTTCATAGTTTTGTATGTAAACTGCAAGCAGGCGCACACTAAACATAAAATGACGTCTATGCAGCTACGCTGGACAGTCACACTAACACGCGAGTTAAATTAATTATAATTGTATGTATGTTAGGTTAAGGTATTTATATATGGGCCTATGCAGCCTGAAATAAATTTAATTTAATTTAAACCTTCGAACACACGTGATTAGAGACACAATAGCTTTCTACACACGACAGCATAGCCGGCTGTCGCTTGGTCTTCTAAGGGTTAAGTTGAAGATCTTTAAAGAAATTTTATATTGTAATAAGTTCACTTGAATTAAGATTCAGTTAAAAAAAACCAGCATTAAGTAACATAGCATAGTTATGGGTAACATTACATTTTATAGGTAACATAACAGCATAGCATTAGTTGTCTAGCATTTTTGCTGAACTAGACCTATTTGGCGCAGCCGCAAGACACGCAGTGTTATTTTTCTATATTGCTTAACATGTGGTTTGTGTGTGTGTCTAGGTCTACGTGTGACAAGTAAAATCTTTTTTCCTTTCTATTAGCTTGTTTTGCACGCGTATACAAGAAACTGCAATAACTCAAAGCTGTATCAAATTCCTGGAAAGTCCCCCTACATTCTTCAAAACCCTTTAAGGAAAACGGAGAATTAAACAACAATCTTAGTTTACACAAGAAAATGAAACTACATCTTCATTATTATAAATCTAAACTTTAATCCGAATAATAAACAAAGGAAGGCTAATTAAATGCTGTGTTGTTTACGACGTAATTTGTTACTATGGCGTCCTACGGTAGCGGTGATATAGACTACGCTTTTAAACTTTCATCAGTCGCGTTTAGTTTGATAGTAGCGTAATAAACGTTTTTGGTGTGGTTTATTTTAGTCTTGTGGTAGAGAAATTCGGTCAAGCTCCTTTTTTAGGGTTCAATACAGAAACGAGAAATAAAAATCTCGTACGGTTTAGCCAGCATTTGCATACATTATACATTTACTAAACCTGGCTAAAAAATTAAGTACGTTTACTATTAAAAAAAACTACATTAAAGTCCGTTACGTAGATTTAAAGATCAAAGCATACATTTATAAATGTAGAAGATAATATAATAAAATATGTCGTGATGCCCCAGAGGTTCAGGCGTTGTGAGAGGTTGTGGGTTCGAATCAAGGCAAGTGTCAATTTACATGCACTTTCTTAAGTTTATCTTGAACATCACTGACATCCCGTGCCTCGGAAAGCACCTAAAGCCCGGTCCCGGTTGTCATTCGTAGAACTTTGACAGTCGTTACGGGTAATCGGAACCCCCAAAGACTGACCAGTCTAACCAAGGGGTATCGTGTCGCCCAGTAACGGGGTTGCGGAGGTCTGATAGGCAGTCTCTTCACATAAAACACTGGTAAGAGAGGTGATGAAAAGATAATCAAAATAGGTATAATCAGAACGAAGAAGATACGGAACACTTAGTTGGTTTCCTGAAGTTGTCAAGGCTAGAGTCGAAATTGCCTTTTAATTAGCCGGCGACTCGTTTAATCTGAAGGACTGAACACCCACACTTAGAGCGAGTAGAAATTAACGATTTGCCATTACCGATTTAATGCTTGGTTTAGTACCTACAACTTTTGAACAGACTAAAATTAGCTTTTTAGAGTTCTGTGCCTCAAAAAGAAAAGAAAGAAACGTTTATCGGATCACTGTATTGTCCGCCTGTGTGTCGAGATTTTTTATTTCATAGTAGTATGTAGTATAATGTATATAGTAGAATGTAATAGGTAAGTATCGAGAAACTACATACCAACACCTCATGATCTCTGAAATCTAATTATTCACAACTTCAAGCAACCGCAGACCTAAGTCCCTTGAAGCTGTGAATAATCAGATTTCAGAATTAAGAAAAAAAGTTACGGCCGTTTAGGTCGCAAAAATCCTATATTTCAACATACATTACACAACTCGAACTTGCCGTTGACCATGAACTATAAAATTTGTCGGAAGCAATGACATTGTACTACTAGTAAAGTAATGCTCCCGTCCTGGGTGCGGCGGGAGGGCGTGTCAGACTTTTACTGACTAAAACCCACTCATGTTCCTTCGGTTGCCCTTTATGTTCCGGGGTCACGGTTACTATTATTAACATTCCGAAACTCTCTACCCTAAACGTCTATCCGTACTAATATTATAAATGCGAAAGTAACTCTGTCTTCACGCCTAAACCACTAAACCGATTTGAATGAAATTTGGTACAGACATAATTGAGACCCGAGAAAGGACATAGGATAGTTTTCATCCCGGAAATACCCCGGGAACGGAAACTATTAACCTCGCGGACGAAGTCGCGGGCAAAAGCAAGTTACCTATATTTACGAATAAATAATTCTGATTTTAATACAGACTTTTTGTACCCTTTCTTTCAATCCTATTATTTTCTTCCTTTGCACTTAAAGGAGACAATTTTTTTTGTTCGGGGAATAGGCCCACCACAAATTGTGGCATTTATTAATGAAATGCACGTTCGTTTATTCCTTATAATCTCTTGATTACAGTGGTAATATTAGCAAAACTCTATGTAACCGGAATACTGTGAAATACGACAATCAAAATATGACTCTCATATGCTCATAATGACCAAAAATCTCACAAGAGCGATTGTTTAATGAGTGAATAGGTCTCCTAGGTATTTAATGTTAGAATAGTGCACTGTTCAATAATAATATAGTATAAATCTAAACCATGTTTGTACTACGTAATAGGTTTTGATGTGATTTACACGATTAATTTACTTACTGTTGTCGTCAATGATATCATAAGTTTTCGCACATTTCGTTGAAATCGTGCTGCACAATTATTACAACAGCTTTGTAGATCATGCACTGTATCTACAGATGCCATTTTCATAAATTCTATTGAATAAAAATACGAAAACAACAGGAGAAGCACTCATCTTAGAAAACTATCGGAAACAATAAGGCTAAGCTTACATTACGCGCAACAACCGCGCGTCGCCGCGCGGTTGGGGCGTTCGCTTGACGGCATATGTAAGTACGTGCAGCCCGGGTGTGTCAACGTTGCGTGACAACAAACAAGGAGGAGGCAATTTGTTTATGGATTTTATACCGAAGGCTGAGTGGTCGCAGAAAAAGACAAAGACGATATTGGGTGCACCCTATTACAAGTGAAAGACTTTCGTCAAGCATGTTTGTCAAATTAAAAATAATTCTTCCCAAGATCGATCGTCAAATTTTTTATTTTATGTGAATTAAGATTCCTAGTGGCATCTCTTTCTAAACTTCGTCCACATTTTTATTTATGCGTCTGCCCGTCGCAACTCGCGGCAATCGAATGAACAGTTACCTACGTAAAACGAATGTAGAACGCGCGGTAATGCCAACGATAATCACTGCTTACTTTGGTCTTGTACCGCGCGGTTTTGCGCGGTCGTATGAGCTTAGCCTAAAAATGTAGTGTCAGTGTCAAACTGATTAAAACTGTACCACAGAGCATCTACAACAGGATGTTAATTAGGTACGTTTCGTTTTACATAATATATTTATTTTCACGTTGAAATAAATGTACCTAATAAAAACGCTCCTAAACAAGCATTTTTTCGTAACAGTTTTTTACTATTATTTCATTATTCCCGTTAGATTTCTATATAATATTTGTTGTTTTAATTATAATAAGGTGATCACTTGATTCATGTGTAAAATGATTAATATACGTTACCGTTTAATAGCGGGCCTACAAAAAATTGTCTCCTTTATCTTCTACTAGTGTACTAATGTAAATACTATGTTCTTTCTCGGGTCCCAGACTATATCTGTACCAAATTTCATTCAAATCGGTTCTGTAGTTTGAGCGGGAAAGCGTAACAGACAGACAGAGTTACTTTCGCATTAAAAATCATAAAAAAAAAATCATAAAATCATATTTATTTAGTAAATAGGTTATATATATAACACTTTTACACGTCAATATTTTGTTTTTTTTTATTTATTTTAAGCGAACGATGGGGCCGGTGTTTCGTAGCTGGACTGCTCTGAGAAGAAACATCCGAAACAAACTCAGAGGTCAAAGTCTCTTTTAAAGTCCATACAATCGTATTGGTCAAAAATGTGCGAGAACCATGGAGGTTAATGTCTGAGGCACTCTCTTGATGAGAGAAGGACACAGATTTGAGTGGACCTGTCCAGACAGTGCAAGCATTTGTCAGTAGTCGTTTAGCTCAACTAAAAACTAAGGAGCCCAACGTCTTGACGAACAGTACCAAAGTAAGGACATTTGGGTAGGCCGCATTAAATACTCAAACCGTCAGACCGCATATTTAAAAAAAAAACCAACGACTTCCATGGTCCTCACATTCACAAAAATAAATGTCACAAAAACATATACACAATACATACATACATATTCATTTATAATATTAGTATGGATCTATCTACCTATATTTCTTACTCTGTATAATTTTTTTTCATATTCCATTCCTTCTTTATTTCTAGTATACTTTAAATTCGCGCCGAACCAGTTTCGCCCCCTAAATAAACACTGCAATTGATTCACAACGGTGTGACAGGCAGCAACTTTAGTTAGCAAACCGAGAATCGGAGTGTTAACTTTAACTTCATAGTTTTAGTTTTAGTCAGGTAACAGTTTATTGGTTTTACTCACGATCTGAATGTTACGGAAATATTCGTGTTGGTGCAATTTATTTTATTCTATAAAACAGTTATGTGTGTAAGTTCGTTTGATGTGAAATGGTATTAAAATATTTTAAATATTTTTTTACCGCAATTTTATTTCTCTGTGAATTTAAAGCTTGAATAAGTCAGAAATCATTTTTTTATTGTCTTTGCAGTCACTTTTTTATTTTTAAACGTTCATTATCAACACCTCAAATTGTGCAATGTTTGCAAAAGGCTGCTAGGTCCATCCAAAGGTTGCCTGGAAGAAATTGCTTTTTAGCGATAAGGCCGCCTATTGTACTCTTGCATATTTGTTTGGTGTACAGTTAGTTTGGTATACATTATTGGTGTACAATAAAGAATATTCTGTTCTATTCTATTCTATTCTAGGTCATCAGTACTAACTGACTACTTTTCAATAATGATTTTGATTTCAACTCTCAACACAAACCCCATTGTTCCCCTTCACAAATACACCCCTATTGACATTGAAACATTTCCAACGCGAACTAGTTCAGTTTTCTAAGTAACCCTTTAAATGCTGCAGTCACGACATGCAAATTATCGTGGATATAATTGTAAAGCCTAAAGTTGTGCGATGCTAGATTTTTTGAATTAAAAAAGAATGAATTAAAATGAACTTTATTTTGTAAATAGGAATGTATAACACTTTTATACGTCAATATTTTTTTATTTTTTTTTTATTTTAATCGAACGATGGAGCCGGTGTTTCGTGATACCTACTCGTGCATAAATCTCCCACTCATGTTCCTTCGATTGCCCTTTATGTTCCAGGGTCACGGTAACTATTATAAACATTCCGCAACCCCGGCAGGCGTTGGCCCTGTTAAGCCCCTTCCTGTGCTGACTCCTTCTCTTTGAGGCGCGCGTGGAACACTAACGCGCCGTCGACGCGGTCCTCTGGTCCTAGCCGGGCGGCGAGCTACCCATCGCACATAGTTTAAAACAAAGTCGCTTTCTCTGTGCCTATGTCTCTATGACCCAATGTATGCTTAAATCTTTAAAACTACTCAACGGATTTTGATGCGGTTTTTTAATAGATAGAGTGATTCAAGAGGAAGTTTTTTAAGTATAATCCATGTTTATTATAGTAGAGAAAGAACGGGACTTTTAAAGATTGCTAACACCCCTGCGAAGCTGGTGCGGGTCGCTAGTTCGTTGAATTTCTCATTCCAAATATGTAGAAAAACAATTATTTATTTTTTGACTAATTGTTTCACAAAATAAATAAATTGTTGTTACGCGCATTAGATACCTATCGATAGGAAAACAGATCATACCTACCTCACTATCTTATCATAGCTAAGTGACCCGATGCAACCACGAGAGTGTCTTTTTAAGACTTTGAGACATATTGCGATAATTCTCTTGTTCACAAACTTTACTAAATTTAAGTTAAATGCATCTTTCTCTTTCCATTTCTTAAAGAAAAGGACAGAAGATACATTTAGTTTAAATCCTGTGAAATTAGACAGCGCCTGAAGAGAAGAAAATTGACTCGCGTCTAAATTGTCTATGAAGTGTCTAAATTTGACAGGACTTAACTAATATTTTATCTTCTGTCCTTTTCTTAATGAAATGGAAAGAGAAAGATGCACTTAACTTAAATTTACGTTAGTTTGTGAATAAGAGAACCGGCACCTATGTCCCTTTTTTAACCTGACACGGTATTGCGAAGGCTAATAGGTCGATTACACCTGCCGAGTAGAGTGGCGAGACAGTGCCTTCGGCCGAGTACTCGGTATTTGTAAACACATTGCCGAGTACTCGGCCGAGCGCTCGGCCTAGCAACCGGCCGAGACAGTCACTCGGACCCAGTTCTATTTACTAGGGCGAGTACCCACCTTCCCGCTTCCCCGCACTGTCTCGCTCGGTCACTGGGTGAATCTAAACAGCACTCGGCCACCACTCTCCACTCGGAATAAACGATTTCCGATCCATGTTGGCCTCAGTTGTCCTTGAACTTTTTCTAATAATTGAACTGTCTCGCCACAATATCGAAAATACGTGTGAACACTTACTCGGCTACGGCACTGTCTCGTCCGAGTTACATTTTACTGTCTCGCCACTCTACTCGGTAGGTGTAATCAATCCTTAAACGGACGCGTCTTCATACAAAATTATTGTTTTCTATGGAAATACGGTGAATAGAGGTGAATAAGTGCACGTAGTCTAACTGCTGCAGTCACGATATACCATTATCGTGGGTATAATTGTAAAACAACGGTTGACACGACACATGTCGATTGTGTAATGTGTAGTTTTAGAATTGACACGTGCCGCGGTGGGGGCAATGTCAATAGCATCTTGAAGGTTTGAATTTGTAGATGCTGGGCTTATGAAATTGTTTTATTTTTAATTGTGTATGTCACTCTGTTCGAATCAAATCGAAAAAATCAATTGTCAGATATTACACACATGCCATACCATTTTTGTTGTGTTGATGTTAATATTAATTGATGCCACAATAAAGCAAAAGACGTTTAAGGGTTTTGTTTTTAACGAAAAAAGCAACTGTTAAACCGTTTTATTTTTTGGTGAGTGGGAAATCATCAAATGACTGCTCCCGTCCTGGGTGCGGCGGGAGGGCGTGTCAGACTTTTACTGACTAAAACCCACTCATGTTCCTTCGATTGCCCTTTATGTTCCAGGGTCACGGTAACTATTATAAACATTCCGCAACCCCGGCAGGCGTTGGCCCTGTTGGGCCCCTTCCTGTGCTGACTTCTTCTCTTTGAGGCGCGCGTGGAACACTATAACGCGCCGTCGACGCGGTCCTGTTAATACTGTTAATACTAAAACTTTTGCTGTCTCCTCGAGCCATTATATAAAACAAACTAGCAGAAATTAGCTTGATTAAATTCTTCCTATGTATGTTGAGTAGAAACGTAGACAAAAGATGGATTTTCGGCCGATTTGGGACTCAAACCAGTACCTAGTCGGCAGCAGCCGCGTTTACAACCACGATTCCAACTGCACAGTTATCTAAAAAATCTTTATGACATAATCAAATACTAATTCGCCACCACTTCCAACAAATAATGTAATTTAAAACACATTGCGACACACAAATGAATTGAGTTATACATTAAACAAACACGTGCTTAGCTTGGGGCTAGTTGAGGCACGTGTGTAGTGTGAGCTATAAGATTTATTCTGCCCTCGTAATTGAAAACACAGTAACTTCAGTTACTGTGTTTAGACTTGTTTTAGTTCTTTAAAACCACGAGACCGAGCGCTATTTGGGAAAATTTTCGGTTTGTATGTAGCTAGTATAGTTATCGAGATACGGTAGATAAAAACACAGTATTTTGCTAAAAATCAAAACATTTTTAATAAAAAACACAGTAAGTAAGAATGTTTAGGTTTGAACACAGCAATTTACTGTTTACTGTGGTAAAATATGTGTTTATGTATTTTTTTAAATTTGTTTTGCTTGGCTATAACACGGCATCTTCAAATACTGTGGTTTTGAGTAAAACTTTCGTAAAAGTTAATTCATGTTATACATAAATTAATCACAGTATCTCAATTACTGGGTTTAAGGTGCCTGCAGTTTCAATATTTTTTTCGAAAATACTAAGCTTGACCACAGTAACTGTTGATTTACTGGGTTTTAAGCTAACCTTTTGCTCGGAACGGGGGGTAAGCACCATACCAACTTGTCTTTTCATGCTGTTTTGAGATCAGCTTGTGGTAACGATATCATCCGCATAGGCAGCGAGTTGACTTGTGTTGTAATCAACAAGCCCTTATAATCCTACGTTTTGGATAGCTGCTTCCAGCGTGAGATTGAAGACCGCTGTAGGTAGGACTTCTTCTTGCCTTACTCCTGAGCGTATTTCAAACGGATCTGATATTTCAATCTGTACAGCAACTACCTACTTGGAGTTCGACATGGTGGCCTCAACCAAGCGCACTAGCTTACTTAGTATTCCAAGTAACTTTATGGTATCCAGAATTTTTTGTCTGTTCACGCTATCCAAGGTCTGCTTGAAATCTATGAACATAATGATGTAGATCAATGTCATACTCATCTGGTTTTTTAAGAGCCTGGCGCATCAGGTGGATTTGATCACCGATTTAGCCTAAAACCACCCTGATACTCTCCCAGTATTTCTTCGGCATACCTTCTTAGTTACCAGCCTTGAGAACATCTTGTAAGCCGCAGACAGCACTGTGATTCCACGATAGTTACTACAGACTGTCTTTGTCCCCCTTCTTTTGTATCGGAATTACTAAACCTAAACACCAGTCTTGCGCGAGGGTTTCTTATTCCCAGATTTGCGTAATCAGGTTGTGTATTCGCCTTAGCAGTTCATCTTTATCTTTTATAATCTCAGCAGCAACTGTGTCTAGGCCCGTCGCTTTGTTGTTTTTGGAGGTGCTTAATACACATCATAGTTCTTGATGCGGTTTCAAACTTCACTTCCTACATTTAGCAGATTATCGAAATATGGCGAAGCACTCCCTTATTAATTTTTGTCATTTTTCAAGGGAAACAGAGCAGTTTTTTTTGCTAAAAAGTTTTATAACCCATCTATGTTACTTCTAAGTCGATTTGAAACCTTTTATTGCTTGACTTCGCATCAAAAATGCTAAATGGGATTTAAATTTGGGTTGTTTAGTTGCCATTCTAAGACAGAAACTGATTGATACGTAAGGAATTATTTAACAGTGCGTGCAGTGTGCTCTGGACTGTTGTTGTATTGGAATATCCAAATAATCGGAAGGACGTCTTAGGCGTGTAGTAAGAATGTTTTTAGTTGTTTTTTATTTTTTATTTTAGATGTTGTGTGTTTTTAGTTTGGAAAAAAATATTATTGATTTATTACTGATCTACAGAGCGATACTTGTATGAATAAAATAAGTATCTAATTATTTTTGATCTCCTTCGTCTTGTCATTTTTATCCAGATCATTAAAGAATTGTTATGTAGAACTAAAAAAGAAATTGATCTTAATTATAGCAATTAAAACTTATAAGTATTAAATATGTGATTTCACTGTAAGAAGATTTAACTGTAAGTTACAAATGATAAAAAATAAAATAAGTATAAACACATTCCATTGTTTAATTTTATCTTATGTGATCAAAATAGGGTGATTATTTTTTAAGTAATTATACGAAGGCTAACCTAAAACAAAGTATATTTAGATACTATAATTGCACCTTAGAGTAAACCCTTTTACAAATTAGTCTTAAGGCCCGGTAAGTAGCTAATCTTTAGGTATTCGCGGGGGTGAAGCAGCGGCGGCGAAATTGAGCGCGAAGCTCCGCCTACTTTTCGGCAGCGCGCGGCCGTATTCTGAAGCCGTCTGTATTCTATACTCCCGGACTCTTAAATCGAGCCACCTAGCGTAATGAGTTATATCGTACATAACTTTAAAAAAATATATGTATATGTACACACTTGGGTCAATTAGTGGTACCTCTTAGTGCAACAATATAGAAAGCTGTCTTGGTAAAAAAGATCGGGATTCTTTATCATAAAAAGAAAACATTGATTCATAATTAAAAATTGGTTTGTTAAGGATATTTGGTAATGACTTAAATTTAAAATTAAATTATCACTTAAAAAAAGCACCATTTTAGGTCATTTTGGAATAAAAAATGAGAACTTTCTTATTAAGATGTACATACTTATTGGCACATGTATATATATATATCTATATATATATATATCTATCTATCTATATAAATAAAAATGAATTGATGTTCGTTAGTCTGATTAAAACTAGAGAACGGTTGAGCCGATTGAGCTGATTTTGGGTTTAAAATGTTTGTCGTAGTCCAGGGTAGGTCTAAACGGTGAGCAAATAAGGAAAAATTGCGAGAAAGATAAAGTAAAACAACAATTTCATTTTCCCTTAAAAAGTTGTCCATGTTCTGTTGGATGTCGTTGTCATAGTAACCGGCAAATCAAGTGTCAAATTCAAGTGTGACATTTACAACTGCGGAGGTTACAACCCGTCAACCTGACACAAGTAATGTTTTATTCTAAGGTTTTATTGTTTTAAAAAGACGCAAAGGAATCATTTTCATAAATCCAAATCATGCATATAATTACTTGGTTTTATTTTAAAGCCATTTAAACGGTTTGAAATAACAGAAAGGCGTATAATATGCTATAAAAATAATACTGTAGCAGGTTTTCTTTTTCCAATGTACAAAAATAATATTACGATAAAAAATATCTAGATTTTAAATATTTATTTTTTAAATAATGGTGCTTTTAATATTTATTTTTTTGTTTTTGTATGGCCATCCTGGACAATGGGGAACATTGTCCAGGATGGCCATACAATATCATAAATACATAGATACATACCAGAAAAACCGCACATGATAGTTGTTCAAAAACAAAATTATTTTAAGCCCATTTCATAACATGTCCTTTATATGGGACTACCACTGCATCATAACTTATCAAACAAAAAACCGGCCAAGAGCGTGTCGGGCCACGCTCAATGTAGGGTTCCGTAGTTTCCCGACCGTCACAATAAGTGTTCCCACTTATAAGTTTAAAAAAAGGCTTTTGTTACGTTGACATACTAAGTACGCAGAAATTATTTTGTACAACCTTTTTGTCTTTTTTGTACAAAAACTGTTCTTTCTATCAAGTTCGAAATAATTTTCCTAGAAAGTCCTTATAAAGTTCTACTTTCCAGATTTTTTTCATATTTTTTAAACCTACGGATCAAAAGTTAGAGGGGGGGGGGGGACGCTTTGATTTTTTCTTTTGGAGCGATTATTTCCAAAATTATTGACATTATCAAAAAATGATTTTAGTAAACCCCTATTCATTTTTAAATACCTATGTAACAATATATCACACGTAAGGGTTAAATTTAAAAAAAAATACTTCCCTCTTTACATATAGGGGGGCTACCCTAATAAAACGTTTTTTTACAATTTTTATTTTACCACTTTGTCGGCGTGATTGATATACATATTGGTACCAAATTTCAGCTTTCTAGTGATAACGGTCACAGAGATTAAGCGAGGACGGACGGACAGACAGACAGACATGGCGAAACTATAAGGGTTCCTAGTTGACTACGGAACCCTAAAAAGAACCCTCAAAATCTGTTTACAATTGACGGAGATATCGCGTAACAAACATACAAAAAAAAACATACAGACGAAATGAACCTCCTCCTTTTTTTAAGTCGGTTAAAAATCAAATAATTTCCTATTTGAAAAAAGAAATACAAAGATAAGTGGGAATATTGTAGGTGAATTTTTTTTTTTGTGAGTGGGAAATCATCAAATGACTGCTCCCGTCCTGGGTGCGGCGGGGGCGTGTCAGACTTTTACTGCCTAAAACCCACTAATGTTCCTTCGATTGCCCTTTATGTTCCAGGGTCACGGTAACTATTTTATAAACATTCCGCAACCCCGGCAGGACCATTGTAGGTGAATAATGATTATGATTAACTCATTAGACAGCATTAGACACTAATGAGATCCTTATACATTTAGTCAAAATTTAGCTGTCTGTTACAGCTTTCTTGCTGTATGTTTTCGTTCATTACAGATAGGACCGTGCATATTTCTGATCTCTCAACAAAAGATAGATAGATAGCCAACTTGGTGCAATACTTTTATACTGTAGTCTATTTTTTTTTAACAAACGAGTACTAAGTATATCTCTTTTATATTTCCGGTATTGGACAGAGATAGATGGGAAATTAGTCGAGGCGGAGCCAATGCTTTTAACACTAATGATAACACTTATGCTGATTATGTGGACCAATAAAAATGCAGAAAAATTTTTGGTACTCGTTTGTTAAAAAAAAAACAGACTATAGGTGTATTTTTGGTCTTGCTCACCCTGCTAGGAAATGTTCTACCCTTGAAAACAAACAACTTTTATTATAGAACCAAGTCTGAAATCGCGAAAAAAATATCAGCTGTTTCTAAGAAAAGTTCAATGCCGTCCCAACCACAATGTATGAAACAGGTGATAATTTTTTTCGACATATCAGAGTTGGTTCTATAATAAAAGTTGTTGGTTTTTATGAGTAGAAACATCTCCTAGCAGGTTGAGCAAGACCAAAAATACACCTAGTATAAATTCAATCTCAGCAATGTAACGGCAATTGCACATGGCGTAGAAAATGAACAACTCGCTTTGTAGCAACTTATCCAAGAAAATGTTATCATTGATCCTTGAGGTTTATTTGTAGACCACGAATATCCTTTTATTGGCGCCACGCCGGATGGTTTGATAGGCCAAGACACAGTATTCGAAGTCAAATGTCTAAAGTGGCTTTCAAAAACGGTCTGGATAATGCCCTAAAAGAGAACAAAATTTAAATAATAATGGAATTTTGTTCTCTTTTAGAGCATACAAGCTTCTGCCCGCGGCTTCGCTCGCGTTAGTGAGAGACAAAAAGTAGCCTATGTTACTCTCCATCCCTTCAACTATCTCCACTTAAAAAATCACGTCAATCCGTCGCTTCGTTTTGCCGTGAAAGAAAGACAAACAGACAGACAGACAGACAGACAGACACACTTTCCCATTTATAATATTAGTATGGATTATATGGAGATACGACAAAAATAATGGTATTTTCAGTATCAACAAAAAGAGTTACTGGTACTACCAACTTCAGAGGCAACTTCATGTACCATGTATAAAAATGCTTATTTGATGTGTGGGGTGCTGAAACTATTATGACATCATCACGTGAGATGACTCGTCGAAATGTAACTATTTCGGACTTGGTCTTATTATAAAAGTTGTATCACAATGACCAGGGGGCCTACCACAAGCCCTTATAGCAGTAATACCACAGATTAATAAATAGTTACTACGTAACAGATACTTCACTCCAATACAAAAACGAAAATACCTACGCTATAATAGCCTACAAAATTATAATAATAATACCAGCTGTTTGCAGCGAGGAAAAATGTACCATAAGTACGCACAAAGAGAGTTGAGATTCTTTTGCCCGCCGCGCGACTAACGTGTGTGCGTGCCATCTAGTAAATGTGCTAGGGTTATACGTATGATGATAATGGTAATAAAACGAATGTTTTAGAAAAACAATATTTTTTTTATTTGTTGATCAAATATTTTTTAGTTTAATAAAATGACTGATGCATATTTTTCGTCCCTTGAATTCCCGATTATTATATTTTAGTGTCGTATTCAAAACCGCGTGAATAATTTTAATAAATAATCAAAAGGGAAACAGGAGAATTGGGAAACAGGGGAATGGCACAATAATCACACAATAATTACGTGGTTTCGGCATTTTGATAGTCAGCGCTGTACCCGTGACGCGCGAGCACACAGCCGGGCGCGCGACAGCCCGGTGTTCGTTGTACCGTCGACGGTACGCGAAGCGGTAGGCATAAAACGCGTGGCCTTGAGCGAGTGACGGACGCCTGGTAATACTTTGATATTACTTTCAGTGGGAAAGAGACGGCGCTAGACAACGTGTCTAACGCTGACAACGTGTCAAACGTCATGGTAAGGGGGCAGTTCAATAAAAAACCCGTTGATTATTTTACTTTGATGACACATACTCGTAATTTTGTTCTTCAATGGTTCCTTTATTTGTCGCGGTTGGATTAACTGCAGTTAGAAGTGATAGGGATGTTTCAGACCTATTGAGTTGAAAATTCTTGAGTTCTCTGTAATTAAATATAAAAAGCACGATTTTTTAATTGGCACAGATAATTCTTTTATAACAATGAAACCAATAAAATAAAACAGTTTTTGAACTAATTTAATTTTCATAATGTAGATTTGCAAAAATAATTTATGTTCACAAAAACATAGTTTACAAAATAATATCACAAAGTAAACGGGCACAAAAAATAAGTATAGAAACAATATAATACTAATTTCGTGTACGTCGGTCTACCGAAGCGCCATTTTAGGCCTCGTCGTTGTTCGTACGCCGCACGCGGAGCGTGCAGCATATTAGCGCCCCATAGCCGCAGCTACTGTTTTACCAACTTATTTGTGAAATGGCTAAAATTGGAACTACGGCTGACATGACATTTCAGTCATACATTTGACTTCATTTGAGTATACTCTGTCTCTTTCTCTTAGCAACGCTGTATTGACAGTGTCGCCCTCCTTCAGTTCACAGATAAGTTGGTCTATCTGTAGACAAAAATTGGTTTTTATTTTGATGTATTCTGTTTGCCTATTTTTTACGAATTACCAAAAGATAAATGAGTTTCATAATATATTGATACTAATAATGCCATAATGGGTATAAAAAAAAGGAATACTTACTTGTATACTTTATTTTTTACTTTTATTACGTCGTTTTCTTGTACAAATCCGTTGCAACTCTTTATTTCTTTTATTTTCCATTGCTTAGAAACACGAATCACTATAAGTAAATTACTAAAATCAAAAACAAAGAATCAAAAAAATAAACAAAGCGCGAAATAATAATGGACCAAATGTGTAAAAATCGGACGTGACCTCTCGTAGCAACGGCTAGCTGCCGACTGGGCGTGGACTGACACAAGCTTGACACAATGTACGACAGTAGTGCATCGAATTAATAGAAATAAGGTCGAAAATATTTTGGCGTTTCATTTTACTTGAATAGCATGTCCGCAAAAATGTAAATCATTTTGCAGTTTTAATTAAATATTTAAAAAGATACAGTTCTGTGTATTAAAATTTTTAGATATGTCTTTAGTTTATTAAATTTTCTTTGTTATAGATATAAAAAATATGGTGGTTGTCGCTGAAAAAATTGAGAACTTCGAGACGAAAATTTTTTTTCAGGGGTCTATTTGAACATTTTTTTTTCGTCGTTCTAGACCACTTTTGCAAATTGTTTTTGTGTAAGTCTTTTCTTTATATATTAGACTATACACTGTATTTTTTTCTGGCTTGTGGTATGTATAGATACGGCTAACTTCGCGACGAAAATCTAGACGTTTTACAAGGTGTACGCTATGGACAGCGCCTTAAACACAGCATTTTCACTTACTAGGTATTGATCTAGGTAGTCGACTCTTACTATTATTAACTTTCAACCCAGTATGTGTAAAGTTACTGTGTTGTGATGTCACTAGTGTTAGTATCTTTACATGGTTAATACACAGTAATAAGTAAAACTAACCTAGACCACAGTAACCAGTCAGTTACTGGTTTTTAGCTTAAAAAAGTATAATTTAATAATTTATATTCCTATTTTATAACACATTATCTAATTTTATTAATTATACAACAGTAATATTATATACATATATATACAGAATTAAAGCTTTAACTATTTTCTATCATTAAGAAATGATTTTTTCAACCTAACTTATATAGTTTGTTCATAACAAAACGATTTAACAATTAAACTTTAACCGCGTTTTTTACAAAACGTGATTTTCGAAGTTACTGTGTTTTCAATTACGAGGGCAGTATTATAGCAGTTATTTTATTTACTCCTGACTCGAAAAGATAGGTAGGGTAAATATATAAGGGGGTGTCGGTCTGTTTGCTTGTCTGTGGCACCATTTTTGGATTTGAATGCGATTTGTTTTATTTGAAAGTAAATTATCCAGCGATGGTTTTTAATGTTTAATTAAAGTTGCTTCAGCCGTTTCGAAGTTTTTAACGTTTTTTTTTAGCTGCAGTTGCGATCTTAATAAAAAAGATTCACAAATGCCTTTTAACATTTTATTATCTTTTGTATTTTTTATTATTATGTATGTTTTACCTATATTAATACTATTTAGTTCGCATCGCGGTTTCACCTTCTATTAAGTTACTGCGAAGTTAATTAATTCAAAACTATCATTAAAATCCATTCAGTAGTTGCTGCGTGAAAGAAAAACAAGCATTCAACCATCCATTCTCAAAAACCTTTACGTAATATTAAACTATGATATTTCTATTAATCCAATTACCTATTTTAATCCTAAAGCTTCGTCTATATAAACTTTGAATTAATTTCTTTTAACAAAATCAAAGCATTTATTTAATTGCACATAGGCTATTTACAGGCTTTTAAGAATTGTAACAGGTCGGTTATTTAGTTAGAAAAAAAGTTAAAGCTTGTTAGCTAGCTAACAACTCCATCGCTTCGATTCCACAGTACACACCAAGCTTTAAGTCAGCCATTTTTATTAACAAAAAAGTGTAGTCGACATAATAACGGAGGAGCTATAAAGGCTTTCACCGTTTGTAGTAATTACTGTAGTATTAACATTACCTTCGTCTTTGTCTAACAGAGCGTGTTTAATTCTTGATAGATTTGAATATAATTATAATAAGATGGACTGTTTTTAAAAGGATTCGTTTTTCCTTAAGGCATTAACGTTTTTTTTTTGTTTTCTTAGGTAAACATCAGTGATGTGTGCTCTAAATTATCCACACTATTTCCAACCACTGCAATTCTTTTGGAGTCTACAAGAAAACACTGAGCAATGTTTCTTAACGAGTTTTGGAGTATTGATTATATTGTCTTTGTTGATTTAAATCTCTCAACGAAATTAGGTAATTATAGAAAATCAGCAGAGGAGTAAGAAAAAACATAATTTCCACTTCAAGCAGGAGACAAAAAAGAACTAGGCCAAAAGGCCAAAGAGGTGATTCCAACTGGGAAAAGCCCAGATTGCCTAGCACTACGGACTAAAAATAACTTGGTTTTTAAAAATGGTAGGTACCTGTTACGTTTAATAATTGTCAAGTGGTTTTAGTGGCATAGAGATATGATGCCTTTGTTATTTTAGATAAACTTCCAAAGTCCATAATTTAAACATTGGCACTGGACCGGTTCTTAGCCCTAATATTTGGCTTTTACAATACTGTTTACTACTTTTACGATACTTGCTTTAAGTTAACTATCTTTTGAACACTTTTTTTAATAAATTGAATAAGTCTTCGTCTAAGAAGCCCATAAGCTTACTGCATCCATTTAATCCAAAACAAACCCAATCACTATCCAAAAAATTAGCATCACAGGCTTCCAATTAATTCTATTTCTTCCAGCACCTAATGGATAGATAAAACTCTAATAAAAACCGCTCATTAATGTTGAAACTAATTAACTATCATTAATTTTTGAAGTTAAGTCCTAAATGATAACGCGGCGTCCTCAATGACACCGATGCTAACGTGAGGTGCACACGCGATGCATTCCATGTCGCTAACTGTTATGGGTTTAGGGGTGTCACGGTGTAAAATTTGTGAATATTTTATTAAATTAAAACGTTTTTACTAAATATTAATTAAAAACTGAACTTTATTCCTACAGATCACAGCTTATTGCTAATTTATTTACAGACGTAAAATAAATAAAAAATAAAGTTAATTATCAAATCAGGCTCCAAAACTGGAGCACTTTTTTCAAATAATTTATTTACAACAAAGTTTTGTTTTTTAAAAAGCTCATATTATAGCTTAGTGCTATTTTTCTCTTTGTAGTTTTTGAAGACAGCAGCGCTTTTAAGAACTATAAAAAAAGTCTGTAATAATTTAGTTCAGTAATTAAGCTGTCGCTTTCGATTCTTTTTCATATTTGGATTGCTGTTGGTGGATGTGACAAGCCATTTAAAAATGGCTTACATATAATTATGTTCTTTTCTGGGGTTACAGCTTACTCAAACCCACGTTTTAAATAATATGCATAGTATGCTTAATAGTAATCAATTGTTTAGTCCTGGAAAAAATAAAAACTTGTCAATAGGCGAGATGACAAAAAAAAAGTAATTAGTCCGTCAGTTAGATAATCAAAAAATTTGGGACACGTATTTTTTCTTTTTTCTCGTAAACAGAAAATGACGACAATACAGTGCGTTGAAGTTTCGTGAAACGTCACGGCTTTGTATAATTTGATCAAGCAAAAAATATGTGTCCAGTATTTTTGGACTGTCTAACAGACGGACTAAACAGAATGTCATTCTTTTGATGTAGTCAACATCCCTATTGTCATTATTTTAACTTTTAACGACCAACCGACAGCCGGCTGTCGGGCTGCTATTATTTTTCTATTGTGCCTCAAATCACGTGGGTTCGTTGAATAAGGGTTAGCAGGAGAAAGTTCATTTAAATAATAAACTTTTTCCTGCCAACCCTAACCATATGTTGTACGAACATAATGGCATTTACCGACCCGTAGGTATACTTTTCGTTTCTCCCACGAAAGCAAGCAGAGCATGGAACCTTCTACTAGGTTTTTTTAAACGTTAGTACTGTAAATAGATTGTTTTGGATGTGGTATATTGATACGAAAAGATTATGTGTTATGTTTTGATTATGTTTTTTAGGTATGTTATACTTTAAATATGTACCTGATGCACTTCTTTCGTTACTACTACGTCCCAGTAATGCTATGAACATAATTTGTAAATTTAGATTATAAACAATTTATATTCAGTAATTATGGTTTTGACAGATTCAGAGGTTAGGTTAGGTTAGTCGGCTGAAGCATAATACATTACAACAAAAAAATCTATTTCGTTATCGTGTTGAAAGTCTACGGATATTTTTTTTTTACTTAAAATAAGGAAATCCCCCGGGAACGGAAACCACGCGAACGAAGTCGCGTGCAAAAGCTAGTTTTCAATAAAAGTATAATTCCTGAGCCACACATTTTTCTGATCATAAACATTCTTACGCTACTAAAAACACCTAAAACATTAAGTTTTCTTCAAATCAGATTGAGAAGTAAATAATAGTAACAAGTAAATAATTTAGGCCAGTGAAATAATATTTTTCAACCCATAGGCATGTACATCCGTGTCAGACGTCAGCTTAATGTCCACTTCCGTCCTTGTCGTAATATTTTGTCACACAATTCATCTTTTATCGAACCAGCCTCAACTCTCATGGACCAAACGTAAAAGTTCCTGTGTTTTACTTGAATTATCAAGGGCGAATTTCGTCTAACTTTTTTGTACGTTTATAAAGCTCAAGAATGTTTGTTTGTTTGGTTGAACACGATAATTACAAAAACTATTGGCCCGAGTTGATTTATGGAGGAAGGCTATAGGCTATGTAACATCATGCTATGACCAAAGGGAGTGAAACAGTAACAAAAAACGCGGAAGTTGGTCTATCAAGTCCGCAGACGGACTGACGGTCGGTGATGAAAGTTTGCTACACAACCAATGATGTTATAAGTAAAAAAGTGTAGATAGGTTATATGCAGTCAAAAAGTGGCACATTAAGAGTTTGCCAATCGACAAACATGATACTGAGTATCGCGTTGAGATTTGACGTTTATCTCTTTTTCACTTACACTACTTCAATCATGTCATCCTACTTTGACGTGTAATGTATATGTGCGTTAGTGTGCCGTTTTTGAAGATAGAATTTCGTTTGGGTAACCTATCTACACCTTTTTACTTATAATATCATTGTATTACAACCTTTGGACGTGTTATGACATCTTAAAGCCAGAGTAAAGATCTCGTTCCGCTGAGGGACGAGATGGCGATAGACGACTTGTATAGCTCTGTCTCTTTCCCTCAGCGGAACTACTCTGGCTTTAAGATGTCATAATGTGCGACTTATCTGTGCACCTCACTGGAATGAGACTTGTCTCCCGCTTACCCGCGCGGTGCCCCGCGCTCACCTTGTTTGTTTAGTTGCGATAGCATTCCGTCAGCATTACGTCATAACGCGAGGTGCATAGTTAAGTCACAGCCTGAAATTAAAAAGATTAAGCATTTAAAGAAACCCTCTACAGGCACTCTTGAATTGTCAAGGAGTCGCTCAGTTAGTCCGAAAGTTAAAGTTACTTGCTTGTTCCAAAACTTCGGTAGGTCTCTAATGAAAAACACGAGTAGGAAACTCCATGAACACTATTTATAACCAAGTGTTTCATTTATTTTTAATATGAGAGGTATACCTCTCATATTTTTTTACACGACTGCCCAAAAAAAGGAGTGTTATTTGCTATTATTGATATAGACAAAACAATGTGCAATGAAAAGTGCCTACTCCATCTCAAAGTTTCATTATGACTCCTTGGTATTGACAAGATATAATGTCGACTTTGAAGACATAAAATGGTCTAGTTACTGTTGACCTTGCATTGTTCTTCGTAATATTTATGGGTATTATCAATTGGTTTCATATATTAACACGTGATCAGGTAGTAGGAATTTTGCAAGCGGGATCGTCAGTGAACCGTTGGAAATGTTGAAGGTGATAAAATAAAATTAAAGTAAAACAATGCTAAATATGAACATTTTGTACAAAATGAGATATATGATTTTATGCTGCAGTCGGCAGGAGCTGAGCAGAAAACAATCAAAACTGTAGAGGAATTTACAACTGCCCCCTTACCATGACGTTTAAAGTAAGATTGTTTTAGTCCTGTTGCAGGAGTGTGCAAGTGACAGCGTTAGACACGTTGTCTAGCGCCGTCTCTTTCCCACTGAAAGTAATATCAAAGTAATACTGCTATAAGGGCTTGTGGTACGCCCCCTGGTGCTGATTATGCCAAGACTGTCACTAGTTTCTTAAATAAACTTATTCTATGTAATTATATTATTATATTCATCTCCTTGATCTCATCATGGCCCTCAGAATCTTAGGTTTGATTTTATCACTTAAACTTCTCAAAGCGTTCAATTTAGGTAATTATACTACTTGCTTCATGTATGCTAAATTTCGAACTGACTTGGTCAGCCGAAACTGAGTTTTGAAATTCCAATTTGGTCTCTTTAGGAAACACCGTTTGACATTGACATGAGTAGTGTGGGACTATTCCCAGTATTTTCCGCAGCAGTGCAAAGGTCAGCTGAAAGGTACTGGATGGACTTCAGGTTTAGGCAAGTTAAGAATGGGCTACGGTTGAGTACAGCGACGATCTGCAAAGGGCAATCCCGCCACACTATTCCCAACAGCTGCAACTCCTGAAAGAAATTAACCAGAAAAAAGACAGCAATCAGATGTGTATGGTGAAAATCGGGCTATGTAACGTAACTTGGAAGAGGCCTGAGTTGAACAATAAACCGACGACCACTGCTGATTAAGTTTATTTGGGTCATCGGTCTTGAAAATTTTACTACAAACAGACATCCCATAGCACATAATATTCAAAATCTAGACATCAACCGTTGAGGAGTAGCCAGACACCACACCCGTCTAGTCGGTTAAACCCCGCTTCTCAATGAAAGACCGGGAATTTTGCACTCTGTTCCTCAAACAGTTATATCAGTATAGACGACGACACGCTAAAGGGCACGCCTCGAGGGAGACTGACGAATGATGATGACGAAGCATCATTTATCATCTCCCTAGCCTTTTCTAAACTATGTTGGGATCGGCTTCAAGCCTAGCCCGTATCCAGCTGAATAAAATATGAAAAAAAAGTGTAATATGTGAAACGACTGCCTATCAGACCTTTACAACCAAGTTGTTGGATGTCACGATGCTTATTTCATTAGGCTGGTCAGATTTTCTGGCTGCTCTCTATCCAAAACGATTGTCAAAGTTCTATGAATGACAACCGGGGTCAATGGCTTTACGTTCCATTGATGAGGCAACGCTGTTGATCAAGTTTAATGGTTCATTGGTTTTATAAACTTTGTCTATCCATACTAATATTATAAATGTAAAAGTGTGTCTGTTTGTTTGTCCGTCTTTCACAGCAAAACTACTGAACCTATACAGTTTTAAGGAGATAGTCTATAGCTTGAGAAAGGACATAGGATAGTTTTTATACCTAAAATTCCACGGGAACGGGAACTACGCGAAGAAAGCCACGGGAGACCGCTAGTATAAACATAATGGTAAACTGTTTGACTGGTTGCCAGTTGATATACTAGGTGTATTTTTGGTCCTGCACAACCCGCTTGGAAATGATTGTACTCATAAAAACAAATAACTTGTATTACGGAACCAACTCTGAAATCGCGAAAAAAATATCAGCTGTTTTGAACAAAAGTTCAATGCCCTTCCGACCATAATATTTGAAACAGCTGATATTATTTTCGCGATTTGGGTAGAATCATCTCCTAGCGGGTTGTGCAAGATCAAAAATACACCTAGTATAAACACACAGCCAAAACCGCCGGTCTTGGAGACATAAAACATGCAGAGTGTGTTCTTTGTAAAGAGTAGGTAACCACTAAGAAAGGATTTTTGGAAATTCCTACCCAATGGGGTAAAGTAAGGAATTAAAGTTTCGACATTCACGAGGGCGAAGCCGCGGGTAATAGCCAGTATACTATATCAGAAGCCACCATTCACAGCAGTAAACGTTAATTGACCATTGTAAAATATCTCGTTATGTTATTGCCACAAAGAAATGGGAATCGTTTAATGTTGAACAAGAATTATTAACCCAGTTTAGTAAAGAATGGATAATTTAAGCTTTCGCAAACATATATATGAATCTTTTCTATACATTTTAAGTTATGTGTGATTTTTATTATTGTTGGGAGTGAGAAACAGAATGGTAAACGTTATGAAGAAGCGATGTTTTATTGCAGAGTTAATTTAAACGTTTGTACTTTCGGTGTTATTCTTTCTTTTGAATATGCGTCAGTTCTTTATTATAAAAAGAGTTAAAAAAGAGTTATTTACTCGGTATATTTGAAAATTTACACAAGTTAGTGTAATTAATAAATTTAAAAAATCTCCGTCACCGAAGTTATTAAGATCGCGATAGCAGCTAATAAGAGAGTCAATCCCTTCGAAACGGCTCATCCGATTACAATAAAATATGCCTAAGATCCGTCGCTAAATAACTTACTTTCAAATAAAGAAAACCGCATGCAATTCAGTGAATCCCTTTAAAAGGGGTTATTGTACATTCGTCATAAAGTAAATTCGTCACATTTTTTAAACTCCATACATTCAAAGTTCATTCGTCACATGCATAAATAATATGTGTAAATTCGTCACAGTACCTATTTTTTGCAAAAAGTACAGTTAGAAAACAAAGTTAGAGAGAGAGAGAGATCAAGAGTCACAGGATCAAAAATCGACAGAGTGCAAAATAACCGATAGTGTGCGACTTTGTATTTAACAGGAAGGCACTCATTTTATGCATTTCATAAATTTATTAATATTGTATTAAATGTTGAAATTCATAGTCTCCCTTTTATTTTATACACTACTATCTTTTGCCTGCGACTTCGTCTGCGGGGATTAATAGCTCCCGTTCCCGAGGTAATAAAAGAGAAAAAAAGAGACAGACAGACAGAGTTAATTTCGCATTTATAATATTAGTATGGGTGTTATTAAGCAAAAAATAACTCCTATAATGAAGCTTTTCGGTCGGTATAATTAAACTTCTTCCGTTCAACCATGTAATTATTTAAATATTAAATTATTTTTTAAATTCAAATATTAGTAAATAGTTTTATTTTGGTAAAATGTTCTATCTTTAATATTTAAGCTACTTTCCCTCCATTTGGCATATCCGTGGGACTTCCTGTATAAAGTCCTCCACTTTTATACCATTTCAAAATTCTTAGTTGGTTTCTTAAAAAAGTATAAAAAGGAAAATCCTTTTGTCTATGGATAAAAAAAACGATTACTATTACTGAAATAATAAAAAAAACTATTATTGTTGTGTATATTTTTATGTGATTAAGATAAATAATGATATAACGTTTTATTCATTATTGTTTAATTATCCTGCTGACTGTACGGAAATAAACAATATGGCGGATTTTCTTTCATAAAAATAGACCTGTGGCGAGTTTACACATACTTATTTTCGTGACGAATTAACTTTGTGACGAATATACAATAACCCTTCTACGGTGCGACAGACACACACAAATAGAGGTCAAACTTATAACTCTTTTTGAATCGGCGGTTGAAAACGGGTAAAATAACTTAAATGTCACAAGCCGCCATACTCTTATACTGAAAAACGCCAACTTTAAATTCTCATTTCTTCTCACAAAAGTTCTTACAAACTACCTTTTGCTGCTACACAAAAATGTCAAGAAACTTCCAAATACCGATACACTTATATTAAAATCCTCTGATATCGAATATGAAAAATTCTATACAAAGATACGAAGAATCCAATTCTTGTTGGCTTCCAATTCTTTATGTGTTGCAATCCGGCCTGGTGGTGCGCGCAAAGTTAAATTAAAAAATGTCGATCGGACCTATTTCGCTTATAGCTATAGGCTGTCGTTTTATGTTTTCCTGGTAGATTTTGGGTGAGTAGCTGTTGTTATAGTTTAATTTTACAATTGTGATTTGTCGGACTGACTGTTTTTTCATCTTTTATGGACCTATTTTAAATTCTACTTTTATAAGTTCTGGTATATATATCCGGCAGATAATTTCAAACACATTTTGTTCCATTTTTTAATATAATATCTGGAAGATAGTCTTTATTATGAGATTGTGAAACAGAAAGCCTTACATTTTGTAAAACAAAATCCACAGTGAAAAAAAAAACCACTGAACAGATTTTCACGCCGTTTTCACCAATAGACGCTATTAGAAATATTTAAGTAAAGTAAAAGTAAAAAGTAAAAAACGTTTATTCATCTCCACAAATTACACTTAAAAATTCAATCGTAGTTGATCAAGTACATTAAAGATGCATATTAAAAGCAAAGAAACGCCGAGAATTTCAAAAGGTTAGTAAGTTGCGTGCGTAGTCGAAACCAGACGATAGTACAAAAGTTATACACATTAATATATTAACTAAACCCGCGGGGTTATTACCTATGAAACAGCAATCAGCAATATTTGCGCAGTGATCGCGCGATCGCCGCGCGATTAATCGCTTAACGTCAAAAAAAATCGTATTATGTATGAACCGATTGCTAATCGCGCGCTGATTGTTCTAATGCACTTATTGCTACGATGACGATAAAGTAGCAATCGCTGGAACTAATTAAATATCACCTTTAACAAAAAAAACTTAACTTTGCGCACCAAACCATACTAAATACGAAACCACCAAACGAAAAATGCACATTTTAGTTAACTGATTGCTCCACAGAGGCAGCACCATCTCTAGATTGCTATTTGACGTGACGTATTTTGAATTGACGTTTGAGAAGCAAATATTGCTAAATTATCGCGATCGCTCGGCTATTGCAAGATACGTAATCCCGGTGCCGATCTTCTAGTGTTTTAACCGTATAATCCGGAAATGGTTCCAAATATGGGCCATTTGGATCCATACAAAAACCTCCGCCGAGTCAGCTGATGTGTCAAATGTTAAAATTTTCTCGAGCACAGTGGTTAGTGGGAGAAATAACTATTGGCCGCCATAAGAAACCAAATACAGAGCATATCTTCCTACATATACTTTTCAATAAAAAAAAATGTTACTATTCGATCTCTTTAAATGTACTTACTTCAATTTGTGAGAAATAATCATGTTTGCCCTTAGGCTCAGTGGCTCGACGACCTTCTCAACTTTTTTCCTATTTATTAGTTATGAGGAAAGCTATTACCGCTGTGTAGGCTTTACAAGTTAACGAAAAATTATTATTAAACCAATTTAAGAGACTATAACACTGTAAGACTTTATGATTTGTTGTAAGAACAAACATGTCTGAAAAGAGGCGCAAAGATTGCACTTACGTCTGGATTAGGTGGAGCCCCACAGCCAAGTGGAGCCCCGCTCATTACACGATATACTTAATTCTTGGATTCTCTCGGTAACAAATTTATCAACCAACATCCACCAATTTCCTTGGTCCTCAAGAAATTACTCAGCAACTCTTAAACATTCAATAGAAGAAACATGACTTCCAAGAACGAACATGGCTGAAAAGAGACGCATTGACCAGAGTCACGTACCGAGTTGGTGGAGCCCCGCTCATTACGCGATATAATTAATTGGAGTTCAGTAGAAAAGTTCCCAGTTCGGGAGGTTTGGGAAATTCAGGGACAAGGATGTAAAGAAAAGCGACGTGGTTACTTGAATTTTGGTACACACCTACAAAATTCAGTGTTTGACGATGATCCAATTATTATATTGATATATACGAGTGTACCACTGACTGTCTATCTGGCTGTCTTTTACCCTTTCACGGCTAAACTACTAAACCGATTTACGCTTAAAGCGAGTTGGTAATTTAGACCTATATTCATTACAAGTCTAGGTTTTTTTCAATTTTTATCTTTATCAATGTCTACTTAATTGTTTCATATAAATTTAAATTATTATAGATAGAAACATTATTAAATTATAAAGTTAAATGCGCAAGTACAAAATTTTGATGATCTATAGTTTTTTTTTTGTTTTCATTTTAATTCTCTTATTTTTTTCAATTCACATCAACAGACTTAATTTGACATTATGGGCTATTGCCATTATGTAAAAAGCGGCCAAAAAGCGCGACAATCTTTCTAAACACTCGAAAGTTGAAGCACTTCCAGCAATCCGTCATCTTCGTTCAAAGCGTATAAAACTGTGACTGGAATCGATAACAAAACTTTGAGAGGAAGTTTTTGTCCAAATCGAGAAAGGTTAAATGATAAAATACTTCTGAAGTAAGAAATTTTGTTGTAATTAATGTTCTACTGTGATTATTGGAGGTAAGATAAATTGTTATAACGTTGCCGATAAAGTTGTGATTGGTATTATTAATGTTATAGGTGAACGATTCGACACGGATCTGGGTGTAGCGTTATTGTATGATAGTATTTGATTTACGGATTAAGGATGATAGAGATATTCTTATGTCTTTGTTAGATGTGGTACGTAAGATGGTCGTAACAGCCACAGGTTTCTAAGCTCTCGCCTCATACTTTAAGGATGCAACTTCGATATTGTGATAGATAAAATTGGTAAAAAGGCCTTGTGATTAAGGCCTAAAGGTTGTGATATCGATATCTAGAAGCTATTTATTATGACATTTTCAATGATTTGTTCTAAAAAAGACACATAATTTAAGGGAATCTGCAGTCAATAGACAACTCATTCAACTCAACTCCCAAATCCTGCCCCCTAGACAAGTGGCTTTGTAGAATATATAGCGAAAACGAAGAGATTGTCAAATGTATGGAGATGTCAAATTGTTTAGCGAAAGCATATGTCAATTCCATACATTTGACAATCTATTCGTTTTCGCTATCTATTCTACAATGCCACTTGTCTAGGCCCTCTGCACAGAACCAGTTTAGAATCTAAGATGTAAGAATACAAATAGTAACAAAATGTAGTAATCAAAGTGTAATGTGGACAAACTTTATTTTATTTAAGTTATCCTTCTTGCATCCAGGTACAAAGACGAACTAGATGCTTTAGACATTCTTTACCAGTCCGAACCCCTTTAAAAAAAGTCTTTGAAGATGAAGAAGAGGTTTTCTGGAAAAAAGAATGGATTCAGCGTATTATTGTAGTGGAGTGCGCCAGGAACGAAAATAAGAGAAGTATAATTAATAGATAATTAAATAGATATGCCAATTTTATAGGTTAGACTTGAGTATATTTTATTATTTTTTGGCTCGGCCTCCGTCCCGTGAGGCCAAAATGATATATTCATTAGTAAACATTTAAAGCACTGCTTTTGTTTATTTTATTTTTTTTAGGTAACTTAACATTAGTTTACAATGACGCTGGCGTCTGGGTCCTAAACTCCCTTTAAATGAAGATTAAAAATCAAGTGAAGATGATGAATACTTATCTCACAATACAAATTACGTCCAAAACGAATGTTTATAAGTTTGTGCCAGTTACGTAAGTTTAGTAGTAAGATCTACGCGTCGACCTGAATATGCACTCCTACGCAAATCTTACAAGGCTCTTGCAGGTTTGTTTGTTTCGCTTAGAGTGGATATGACTTGTTGTTATCATTAGAATTGTGGCAGTGTTGTTTTTATTAGTTTTTTTTTCACCTGATGCTAAATGGTCTATGTCGCCTGTACTGTACATATATGCAATATAAGAGACCTCGAAGATCTGTTGTCATCCCAGTGACAAAGGTGATATGTCTCAGATGCATTTAAATACACCGGTATGGATATGGCTATCGGACCCTTTAATCCAAAAATCGGATCACTGTACGTCTTTTTGTGACGAAAATAGGAATCTTTTAACCTATAAACCAATATACAAAATTTTACCAATTATAGTAGTAGTAGTTGGTCAGACATGTAAATATGTCGTTGATTTTTTATCAACACAATGTGAGACATTTTTTATCATCTCTTTGTTGTTATTTTTTTAAGACTTGCTAGACAATTTATGTTTTGAAAAGTACGGATTTTCATTCATACTTTCGTTTATACTTTCTCTCAGCAGTTTGTCGTTTTAAGTAACCCTGGATTTCCAAAAAGACACGGTGAGTGATTCTACTGAGTATATTATTTACGGCATTTACTTTAATAGTTCGTGTTGTCCGTTTAAATGACATCCAGTTATCTAATAGATGTTATATACATAGATAAACCCTCTTTTTTATTCATAAACAAAAAAAAACATCGCATCCACACTAAACCAACCCGAAATCTTATCGACGACATTGCCGTCGGCGCGCGGCGCCACATTCGTCGCTTGCGCAATAAACTTAGTTTCCAAATTTGAAATATTGAATGCGTTTACAAGCAATATAAACTCTTATATGGAGTTTATAGAGCTATTGTTTCGGTTTGGGTTGCGCAAGAGAATGTGACACAATCATGTAAATAATTAATTTAATTTTGTGTACTCATTCATTTATTATTTGATGGGTGGGTATAGTACCTAACATTACTAGAGAAAAACAAAATTTCAAAACTCTCAAGAAACTCTCAAGAAGAGAGTTTTGAAATTTTGTTTTTTTAAACGAATCGAAAAAAACGTTATATATAATTATGGTGGCCATGATACGTTGTATTGTATACTGTATAGGATTTTCCAGCATTCTTTATTGTACATATCTTTTTACATATTTTTAAAAAAAGTAATTTCATAATAATAACAATTTTTATAAAAATATGTATAAAAATAGTGCTCCACCGTCGCTAGGTATTGAGACCCAAGCTAACAATGGTTAGGGATCCAGAGTGAGGAACCTCCTCACAATGCGTGCCGTATCCATGACAACTGCCTTTTGTATCTGATTCCTGAGCCAGCTGTTGAGCGATAGTTTTTGAATATGTTGGTCAAAACTTTTCGCTATGAGACCATTGACTGACACAACTATCGGTACAATAATTGTCGTGTCCATATTCCACATGCTGGTAACCTCATAAGCGAGGTCAAGATATTTCATCATTTTCTCTTTCTCAGCTTTAATGAGGTTCTCATCATGGGGAATAGTGACATCAACAATTATTGCACGACACATCGATCGATCAATTATCACTATATCAGGTTTATTAGCAGGAATAAACCTATCAGTGATAATTGATCTATCCCAGTAGAGCGTGATCTGACCATTGTCGAGAACTGGTTCCGGTTGGTATTGATAATACGGTACCTCGGTTTCAACAAGGGCATATTTAAGGGCTAGTTGTTGGTGGATGATCCTGGCTACGAGGTTATGTCTATGCAAGTACTCGCCGTTAGCAAGACGAGAACAACCAGAGACAATATGTCTTATTGACTCACCGGGAAGGTGACAAGCACGGCAAATGTCCACGGTACCGTCTTTGATTATATGCCTCTGGTAGTTTCTCGTCTTGATAACTTCGTCCATAATTGCAAAGACAAAACCTTCGGTTTCACCAAAAAGGTTACCGAAACGTAGCCAGGCCACGGAGGCAATCGGGTCTATATCAGGCCCCGTAAGAGCCCGAAAAAACCTTCCATGTAACTCCTTACCCTTCCATACGTCCCTGCGGTCCGAAGTACTCAAAACCAAGGGTTTTTTCCAGTTCCCGTTTGCCAAGGATAGCGGTGTGAAACCCTTGTCAACCGTCACTACATCTCGATGCATACCCACGCCTGAATGGAGAAAGTACTCTCTGAGATTGTACACCTCTCGATTATGCAGATTCTTGGCATTGAGGAATCCCCGCCCTCCGCATCTTCGAGGGATGTACAATCTCATCACAGAAGACCGTGGGTGGTGCATCCGATGTGCAGTTAACAAAGATCTCACTTTCCTGTCCAATGCATCTAATTCAGTTTGAGTCCATCTAAGAATACCAAAAGAATAGGTCAGCAATGGCATAACCCAGCCATTGTAGGCGCGGACCTTGTTGCCGCCGGATAAAAGACTGTTAAGTACTTTTAAAAGGCGTGCCAAGAACCGCTCCTTCAGTGACTGTTTTACTACCTTGTCGTCGATACCTAGGGCTTGTGGCATTCCTAGATATTTGTAGGTTTCGAGTTCAGAGAGGGATCTGAGAGTAATATCCTCGGAAAGTAATAAATTGTCTGAATTTACTACATTTCCAGACTGTACATGAACGACCGCACACTTGTCCACACCAAACTCCATCCCTATGGACCTGCTAAACGATTCAGTAATCTTCAGCAGGTCCACAAGCTGTGAAGTTTTTGGTGCGTACAATTTGAGGTCATCCATGTACAGGAGATGAGATATAGGCTCAGCCCCTCTGTGAAGACGATAGCCTAGCTTTGAATCCTTTAGTAAAGTACTTAAAGGATTCAACGCAAGGCAAAACCACAAAGGGCTCAAACTGTCGCCTTGGAAGATACCGCGATTTATCCTGATCACGTTCGACGAGATACCAGAACCTCCAGTTCCTGGTTGACGAAGAACTGTGGTCCAGCGCCCCATACAAGAACCAAGAAGGGCGCGAACATCTGCATGTACTTTATAAAGTTCTAGTACCCTTCTTAGCCAAGCATGTGGCACCGAATCATAAGCCTTCTTGTAGTCAATCCAGGCCATGGAGATGCTCTTTTTATTTCGTCGAACCTGATGGCAAATGGCCATATCAATGAGGAGAAGTTCTTTGGTACCACGGGCTCGCGCCTTACATCCATTCTGAGATGGAGCCATAATGTTATTTCTCTCGATATGAGTATTAATTTTGAACTTCAGAATGGATGTAAGTAACTTATAGATTGTCGGGAGACAAGTAATAGGTCTATAATTTCGCGGATCCATGGTACTGCCAGACTTATGAAGAAGATGAGTGACACCAGTAGTCATGAATTCTGGGAGCTCCCCCAACTCGAGGGCTTCTTGAAACTGCGCTGCCAAAAGCCCGTGCGAATATAGGTATAATTAATTCTGTATAGGTATTATTATAATGATTAGGCTATATCACGCTATGACATACGGGAGCGGAGTTGTACAATAATATTATAAAGATCTTAGGAACTAGAACTAGGCCAAAATAAAATGCATTATAATATACGTCAATGTACAACATGCAATTTCAATGATATTTATTTTGTTAGTCGGTTAAAAAAAAACAATTTTTATACGTCAACAGTTTTTAATCTTTTTCTAACGACCGATGGGGCCGTTATTTCTCAGCTGACTACTCTGAGAAGAAACAACCGAAACCTACTCATTTTAGTACTCGAGCAAAGTCGCGGTAAATCCTACTTCCTATTAATTCAAGTAATATTATAAATGTAAAAGTTTTTAAAATGATAATTGTTACTCTTCAATACAAAAACTAACGGATCTTGTTAAAACTTTACAATAGCTTTTTTCAACCATTTTTTTTTGGTGAGTAAGAAATCATCAAATGACTGCTCCAGTCCTGGGTGCGGCGGGAGGGCGTGTCAGACTTTAACTGACTAAAATCCACTCATGTTCCTTCGGTTGCCCTTTATGTTCCAGGGTCACGGTAACTATTATAAACATTCCGCAACCCCGGCAGGCGTGGCCTTTTTCAAACATCAGAATAACACACGGTAGCGGAGCAATAACTAAAAGTAAAGGCCTAACTAAACGCCCTAACATAATATAGATGAAGCCGCAAGCGACAATTAGCACAAAATATATTCACATAAGATTTAAATGTTACAATATTCCCACATACATTTAAAACAAATAACCAGCATTAATCACCGGCCTACGGAACCTTTTAGTGCAAATTATCGAGTTACACTAAATTCAAAACTAAGAATATGACTCACACTAATACTATTTACATTTAAAACATCGTTTTATAAATGGGGACCACCCACATAACTCCTTATTTAGAACTTTACAACTAAAACAATAAGGCTGAGAATAGATTAAAATTGAAAGTGATTGTGGCCTTTTTTGGACTTGGCTATTGTTTTTATGTCAAAAATTGATTTTGAGATAATTTGATGGTGATGATAATTTTTGAATGGCTCAGAATATACGTAGTGTTATGGCGTAATTTCGTATAACTAGTAAAACTGTGAACGCGGAAAGTAGCAGTATGTTTACAACCTCGTCACTACAAAACCGCTGAACCAATTCCATGAAATTAGACTATTAGTATGAATGTGTTTGACGGGCCTGTTGGTTTAGTGGTTAGTGTCCCTGACTGCTAAGCTGGAGGTCGTGGGTTCGATTCCCATCCAGGACAAACTTTGTGTGATGAGCATGATCGTTTGTTCTGTGTCTGGGTGTAATTTATCTATATTACGTATGTATTTATAAATTACTAGCTTTCGCCCGCGGCTTCGCTCGCGTTAAAAAGAGACAAAAAGTACCCTATGTTACTCTCCATCCCTTCAACTATCTCCACTTAAAAAATCACGTCAATTCGTCGCTCTGTTTTGCCGTGAAAGAAAGACAAACATACAGACAGACAGACAGACACACTTTCCCATTTATAATATTACGAGTAGTATGGATAAGTATGTTTATCAGTTGTCTGGTTACAATAGTACGAGCCAGATGACGAGGGATCAGATGGGTGTGTGTGCGTTGTCCCAGGACTTTTATAATTAAATTCATGTAATTATTTGAAAACTTTTCTGCTCAATTTTTTTGTTAATTATACACTGTTGGTAAGTCTAATCACTGTTCCGTTATGCGCCATAGCAAATGGCGTTATCAATGGGAAAACCAGTGCAGTCTAATAAACATTAATGTGCTTCGTAATAGCACTTGAAAAAGTATGTAATTATTTGTGATGAAAAATTATTGCCTTTTCGGACCCCTGTTTGGAGTTTTTTGTATTTGTTTTAGGGTGAAACCGGCACCGGGATTACGTATCTTGCAATAGCCGAGCGATCGCGATAATTTAGCAATATTTGCTGCTCAAACGTCACTTCAAAATACGTCACGTCAAATAGCAATCTAGCGATAGTGCTGCCTCTGTGGAGCAATCAGTTAACTAAAATATGCATTTTTCGTTTGGTGGTTTCGTATTTAGTATGGTTTTTAAGAGCAAAGTTAAGTTTTTTTTGTTTAAGGTGATATTTAATTAGTTCCAGCGATTACTACTTTATCGTCATCGTAGCAATAAGTGCATTAGAACAATCAGCGAGCGATTAGCAATCGGTTCATACAAAATACGATTTTTTTTGACGATCGCGCGCTGATCGCGCGATCACTGCGCAAATATTGCTGATTGCTGTTTCATAGGTAATAACCCCGCGGGGTCAGATTAGGGAACATGTTTTGTTTTTGTTTTTAATCTTAATTTATTTTTATATACCTTTGCAGATATGTACAGATAAGTAGGGTTATCAGGATCGATAAGCATAAAAAAAAATTTTTTTCGGCGTTTAATGGTCTTTTTCACATAGTTATAAAAAATGTGAATAGTCTCCTAACTTCTCCTAACTATTTTTTAAGTTCAATGTTTAAGGTTACAATGTTACAACCCGGTTACATTTTTTACCCCGTATTATCTTTTATCATCTCATTTAACCTATCGACGACCAAGCGACAGCCGGATGTCGCGCTGCTATTGTCTTTCTATTGTGTCTCGAATCACGTGTGTTCAAAGGTTTAAACTGTCAAGGAAAGCAAACAAATAAATCTTTCCAATTTTGTTTTAAATTAGTTACAAGCTTCGCCCGCGGCTTCGCTTGGATGTTGAACTTTAATCCACTATTTATCTTTTCTACACACCCTTAAAGGTCCATGTCTCTAGTAACAGCGGCATTATAAATATTCAGCAGGACTTTTCATGGAACCCTGTTTATAAATAATATAGGTCTTATTAATTGGTATAGTTGTGTGTAATTCAGACACAACTTGACTAACTAACAGTTGGAGATGAAAAAGTGGTATGTACATATATTGCTATCCTACTCTTCTCATGTAAACGGAGCACAACTACCTAACAACTGCCAAGTATACCCGTAAAAATATTAATTAGCATATTCACACAATCTCGCTTGAAGGCGTAAACAATTTTAAATGCCAAAATTAGACAGATGAAACACTGTGAAGTACACAAGCTTCGGCGAATAAATTAGAAAACTTTTGTAGACAAGTAAACATTAAAAAGTTGAAAAGTTAAACGAAATTCTTCAGTGTTTACTTGTGTTTGTTACTGGCTTCCTGTTTAGGATGTGTTCGTGGTTAAGCAAATAATCTAAAACGGTTGGCTTCCTTGAAGATTGGCAAAACGGAGCTTTGAATTATGACCGATATGGAATGGAAGGTGGTGTTTCTCCTGTAATAGGACAGTTATCATTAATCTAGGTTTTTCTTATCTAAAGTCAGCTTCCAGTCTAACCGATTCGGTTGAATATTACTGTTGTATGCAAAGCGACAGCCTGTCGAGCCTTTTTTATCGTGGAGAAATTCTCATGGCTTGTCCCCCGCCTTTTATTTATTTTATTTTAAAAAACTTTATGCACATGTACAAAAACAATGCACAACGGCGGACTTAATGCCTTGGGCATTATCTACCAGTCTACCTTTTGTTTCGTGCCGGACTCTTGTTGGCTAAACCTACCACGGTGATCCTCGGCCAACCTAAGAGGAGGTAAAATAGTTGACGGGTCTGTTGGTCTGGTAGTTTATTGCTGTAGTTTGTAGGTTGATTCCCCACCAAGGACAAACTTTGTGTGATGAGTATGATTGTTTGTTATGAATATCAGTTTGTCTGGTTACTCAAACTCAAACTGAAACTCAAAACTATTTTATTCAAATAAACCATTTACAGGTACTTTTGAATCGTCAAGGTGTCAGTCTGTCAGAAAATGAGAAGAGCTAGCAGGAAACTCTATGGACACTCTTTTAAAATCAATAGATTACAAAAATTTGGTTACATCATTCATTGTTGATTCTAAGGTACTATGTGAGGACAACGTAACAAGTCATACATGTTAGAAATATTAAAATAATTAAAATTACTGTGGCAGCTAAGAGATGACCTGTCTCAGCAGACAGCGCCCGTTCACGAACATGACATATGGATCGGCACCAACCATTTTGAAGGGAACCAAATGATCCAACACACACGCCACTGTCTCAGTGAGATATTTAAGTGAGCATGACAAACTCCCAGCTGCCAGAGTACATTCAGTCAATGATAGACAGAAGAAATGTTAAGAACATAGCCAATGTTAAGAGCATTACCATACCTCCGTTGTCATATTATAAAAAAAAATGTCATAATCATTAGCCACCACAAAATTCCTCCACAATAATCCTGCCACACGTTATTCAATAAATTATTCAACTTTATGTTTTTGATGTTGCGGAATTTTAACAAAGTTTTTAATTCAATTAAAATATTCATTCGCTTATTACATTGTTGTGTGCGACAGAACGACAATGTATGTAATGGTTGTGACAAGTAACTGGTTACAGATAAGTGGAATATGTAAAATGCTAATTAGGTAAAAGTTTATGTTGACACGAAGTAGTAGGTTTAATTGCTTGGCTTCAAATGTTCGTATTTGTTGTGGTTGGCTTCAAATCCGAAGGAATACCGATGTGCCATTTTTATCTTTGTGTAGTTTAAAGTTGCAAAATTAACTGTTTATTAAAAAAAACTTAGTTCTAGAAATTAACACACACTATCTCGAGACAAAAATAAGTGGTACTAAGACGACGATAGATGGTGCTGAATACACAGTGGCGGAATTGTTCTAACAGTTACCGCGTCCCCGGAACATAAAGTGCAACCGAAGGAACAAGGATGAGTTTTTTTCAGTAAAAGTCTGGCACTCCCTCCCGCCACGCCCAGGGCGGGAGAAGTCATTTGATGATTTCCCATCCATAAAAAAAAAGATGGTGCTAACACAAAACTAGTGAGGCGATGCTTATATGCAACGCAAAAAAGGCGGTGCGATTTTGCAGCAAGGCGTGTACTTTTAATACCCTGAAAATACCCTTAAATGCGTGTTTTGATCAATTCTTGGCGCAAATTCTTGCAATTCTTTGCGGAAGTTCGTAGATGTTTGCAAAGTGACGACGCGCCCTAAAGCCGAGAATGAGATACGTATTGCTCGTACGATTTATATGTGCACCTTGTGCTGTGACGTAACGCTGACGGAATCGCTATCGAGAATGCGAGAGGGTTCGCATTCCAGCGAAGTGCACAGATAAGTCGTACGAGTTGTAATAAAATTTAACACTTAGTTTTTCTTAGCTATTCTCCATTTCTATTTTGTTATTGCAATTTGAATACGTATGGCGGTAATAGAAATACCGTTTAGCCCAATAACTTGATGGGTAACGTTTATTTATTTCGCTTTATTTGTCGACCCTTGTGCGGTAGCTTATATTATATTATCAACAAAGAAGCGGTGCAGTTTACAAGCGCTTCACAATTTGTTAGATTAAAGAGATAAATTTAAAATTAACCTTAGATGTAGAGGTGGGAATAACGTGTAGCGGGACTGGTTTTCTAAAGATATTTTTATGTTACAGACCCAACATAAATAATAATCAAGTAAATGCAGAAATACATAACATTTAGACCAAGAACAATTGACTGTTAACATTGTCACCATTTGGCTGAGAATAAATGCTATGGCATGTCTATTTTCTTTAACATGAGGAAATCCTCATGGTTTAACCCCCAACTGGACAAGGTGTTCCGTCAGTCTCACCAGTTTATGAGCTGCCGAATCCTCGAGTGCCTGCATTTGGTCATGTGGTGGTCTATTTTTAAATCGAGCATCAACGGCTCAGCAACTCAAGCTCAGGGCTTTTGGGCTCTTGAGCCTAAATCAATTTGGTTCAATCTTTTTTGTACCTCAAATACTTAATTTCTATTAGATTCATATCGAACATAGTTTTCATTGTACTCAATAAAACAGATTATTGTTCTTTTGAAAAGTTGCACATTTTGACATCCGCTTAGAACTGAACAATAAAAAGCCTGTAAGTAATTTATTCTCTCTTGAAACTGGGCTACAAAAGGACACTGCCAATATTCAAACGCACCTACCTACCTACACCACAACAGTAACCTTTTTAAAAGGAAAACCCTTCTTTTGGTTTAAAAGACACCTTTATTAATCAAGGAGGTAAGAGGGAGCGAGGCGGAGGTTCTGTTACACTTCAAAGAGACACATTAGCATATTAAAATGTCGAGACACGTCTACCGGAGGACGTTTTTGAGACTAAAGAGATGAAAGGAGTAACTATGATTGTTAAACATGACGTGGTAATGAATATGAAGTGTGTATGTGACCAGTGCAAGGTGTTGTGTGGAGTTTGGAAGATTTTCAGTTTAGATTTTAGGTTGTGTTTTCCTACAGTTGATCTAAGGGGCTCTGATCTCAAACGGGCTAAAAAAATGACGTAAACAAGGATATTCAGTTCTGCCATCTTGATGTTAAAGTCTTCTAATGTGCGTTATTGGCAGATTTCCTTACTACGTAAAACCATATTGTGAGATCTTGCAGAGTCGTTAGTTTTGGATTATTGCAATTTAGGGAAAAGAATAGTAGATTGTATTACAAGGGCGCAAAGTAATATTTTTGCGTTTTTTGAATCCAGAGCGAAGTGAGGGATTCTAGAGTAGAATCCCGAGCTTTGCGAGGGATTCTTAAATAGAATCCCGAACGTAGCGAGGGATTCAAAGTACGTCGTCCGAGCCAAAAATATATTTTGCGCCCGAGTGATACACTCTACTTTTCATCACCCCCTATGTGAAAATAAAAGGCGCTTCATACTTTATTGTAAAATAATTATTGTAGCTGCTATTATTATTATATCTTAATAATAATGATATTATATCATTATTATCAAGATATCATTATCTTGATAATAATAGCAGCTATATTAATAATTTGCTGCAAAACAATCCGTGAAAATTTTTGCGAGATCTCGGGCTGTAGTTTGCGCGTTCTATTTCTATTTAAGTTTTTTTTATTCAGCCGTGGCGTGACTATGGTATTGGACGTCGTACCAGCCATTCATTATTTGCGTTCGATTCTTTGACGAGTTTTAAGGTGCACTTATAGCAGGGCGTAAAAGATGAAAAGACGCTCCAAATTCAAAAAGTGCGATTAAAAGTTACTTTTAGGCGCACTTTTTGAATTTGGAGCGTCATTATTGCCCGCCGAAAGTTTCACTTAGAAAACACCAACTTTGGGCGTTCTTAGAGGGGAACAAAGTCGTCTTTTTCGAATAGGTGGGATGAAAAAGAATTTGGGTAAGAGAAAAGTCTACACCTTCGAAAACCGCCAACGCGTTGCATATTCATCTCAATAATTTGTTTGGTCAATATTGCCCCCTATACAAAAGTATAAAAAACATTATCAAGCACCTAATAACCTAAAAACCACGATGATATGTTGGTACAAAAGACAGCGATTCTAAGGTTCGTATCATTGTATGGTTACAATGATACGAACCTTAGAATCGCTGTCTTTTAAGATACGGAACCTAAAACTAATTTAGGAGTCAGAGAAATAATTTGTGACCAAAAGATAAATAGTGAAGATGTTTATCATTTTAATCATAATAATATGAAAAGTAAACCCCTAAAATATTTTATTAATTAATAAGATATAGGACTGTATGTACAATTGTTTGCAAAGTTAAAAATTCAAAGGCAACTTCTCAACGTGTTCCTAGACTATACCCACAAGTAATTTTGCACCTAAGAATAAAATAGGGATGTTGACTACATCAAAAGAATGACATTCTATTTAGTCCGTCTGTTAGACAGTCCAAAAACACTGGACACATATTTTTTGCTTGATCAAATTAATAACAAAATACAAAGATAAAGAGCATCAAAGTTCAGGAGAGGGGGCTTGTGACGTCACTACTCAGTAAAAATTATACAAAGGTGTGACGTTTCACGAAACTTCAACGCACTGTATTGTCGTCATTTTCTGTTTACGAAAAAAAAAAAGAAAAAATACGTGTCCCAAATTTTTTGATTATCTAACTGACGGACTAATTACTTTTTTTTTTGTCATCTCGCCTATTACATGTCTCCAAGCAAGTTTATCATTCGCGACAGAAACTGTTGGTCGTGATTCTGTTGTTAGCTTTGTAACTTTTAGTCGTGTTCTTGACGTTGAATTCCAATGTTCTTGCAATGCAAGCAAGTGGTTCATTTATTGATTCAATACTGTGTGTTGTTTGCTGGATTTGTTTATTCGTTTACTTGCTCTGCTACAGGTTGTTGGCGCGTTTTTTTCTTGTAGATCAGATAATGTCTGGTTTTATTTATAACTGATTTGTATTTCTTCTTAACTGTTAAATTATAGACTTGGACTTTTTGGACTAAATACCTGTTATAAATATTTAATAAATAAATAACTAAGGACAACTCACACACGGCCATTTGATTCCAAGCTTGTGTTTTGGTAATCAGACAGCTGACATACTTAATTAATAAATCCAAACATAATACATATTATGGATAAATTACACCCACACACAGATCAAACAATCAATTTTAAGCTCATCACAAACCACCGAGAACAAACCTGGAGAAGAATCGAAACCACGACCTTTGGCTTAGCAGTTAGGACCACTAACCGTCACCTCCCGCCCCGCCCAGGGCGGTAGATGTCATTTGATGATTCACAAATAAACCACAAAATAAAAACAATATTTGTAAGACGGTTATTAAAATAAACTATTTATATGATATTATTATTACTAAATGATTTCGCACAGTTATTCAGCTCCATTCGCGTTTCGCTGAACGATTTTGGTCACACCTCTACAGTTTTACTTCTATCAGCCGCGTTGTTTTCTATGGACATAAGCTTGACGGCTTTTCTCAATCTTAGAACGTTATTTTATTATAGGAATGGCCAAGATCAGTCATAAGCCGGGCACAGATTAGTCCGGTTGCGGAATGTGCCGGGGTTGCGGAATGTTTATAATAGTTACCGTGACCCCGAAACATAAAGGGCAACCGATAGAACATGAGTGGGTTTTAGTCAGTGAAAGTCTGACACGCCCTCCCGCCGCACCCAGGACGTGAGCAGTCATTTATTGATGATTTCCCACTCCCCAAAAAAAAGATCATTCAGAAAAACGCTAATGGAATTTGCGACTTCGCTAATTAGGCCCTACAATAAAAGACTTTGAGAATAGATTTTGGGTGATCACACCCACTCAAAGCTCAAAGTCTTTGCACCTATCCAAAGTCATTCTGTAACAGATATAATTTATTGTATATGAAGGACAGTTCAACCACAATCAGGTTCAAAAATCAATTGCTAATTATTTTCAGGGTTTCTATTCGTGCACTGCGTTCGACGTATTTTGTCATTATAATAGGCGAATGTCATTGTTAAAATAGCACCATGAAAACCAAAAGGTCTTTTGACCGACATATTTTTAATGAAATTTTTATTGTATTTCACAAGCAGTAAGACTGAAAATTCCTTGAAAATAAATCTTCGCGTGACCACATCGCGTTCCCAAGGGCCTATTGTGTTGACATTCCTTTTGAAATATCTTAGTTTTTTCCAACGTGATTTTTTACACTGCTGCGTTTGTTTGCTAAGACCTTTTGTTCAGGCGTTGTAACTTTTCAATGGATGGTAAAATAATTAGTTTTGTTAAAAAATGCGACGAATCTGCGCTGGTGACGCGTCATGGCATGATTTTTATGGGACTGCTAACACTGTTATCTGTCTAACTAATTGATATTGAACATCGCGGTATTTTTCTAAAGTAAGACGGATTAGAGAGCTTTTGTTTTGGACTGACTTATTTGTCAAGATTGTTTTGTTTCGGTTGGGTAAAAATAACAGTTTTGAATATTAATCTAACACATGTTTCACATAATATATTTATTAGTCCATAATCCAAGGGGATAATTTACACCTTTCGTTCCTTCTTTCATAAGAGCCTCAAGACTCTTTCCGCAGATCCTCTTTTATAACTGTTAATTTAATCATTATTTTTAACATATTTGTACCTTTCTCATTAATAGTAAAATCGTGTAATGCGTATTCGTGTAAGAATATCAAATAAATCTGGCTTCTCTCACCGCCATACAATGAAAAAGTGGATAATTATAATCCTTGCGCCTCTTTGACGATGACGATGTTTTGTTCTCTTTGACTTATTGGCGTGAAGGTGAGACAGACAGAGTAACATTCGTATTTATAATATTAGTATGGATTAGCTGGATAACTTCTGAGTTTGTTTCTTCTTTTCTTCTCAGAGTAGTCAGCTATTAAAAACCGGCTCCATCGTTCGCTTAAAATAAGAAAAACGATAATGACGTGTAAAAGAGTTATTTTCAACCAATTCACATAATAAATATCATTTTATTTTTATTTTATCATTATGGTGAAGTCAATCATCGGTATCAATGACTGTCAACATAATACTACCCCGCCCAACCGCGCAATTGTCAACAATTTGATAGTGGATCGATTGACTAATTAGACTTGCGTAGGTAATGGTACGTTCACTATTATTACTAAAGCGTTTTACAGATATGCTCAGAAGGTTTAGTTTATACAATGTGAGGAAATAGATTGATTGATTGATATATTTATTGTTTGTCACAGGTGGAAATTTGGTTCTTAAAACAATTACATGGATCACTGTAACATACCCATTAGGTGTACAATATTAAAATTTACAATTATTATAATGTCAGGAACATAGTCATAGTACTCAAAAAAAAAACCATAATAATATTAGTTTATAACAAAATAACAATTACCGCTAGAGAAAATAAATAAATTATACATATCAATTGTCATTTGTCATACATAATCAATGGTTATTATTGCATTATTATACTATTAGACACATTTCAGTCAAAGCATTTGTCAATATGGAATTCATTAACTGTGTAATAAACTTTCTGTATCAGTAAAGATACATTTCAAGAATGGAACTGTGAGTTATAATATTGTAATCTTGTACTTTTGTTAGGTTTATTTTCGTTTGAACCAGTAGCTGTATTTCCCTGTTCACCTACGAAATGGTCCCGTCATAGCGTTATGTAGTCCATGTTGAATTATCTCTATTAAAATGAAATTTAAAAAAGTCCGTTCTGTAGTTTTACTGTAAAAGCATTCACATAAATATTCATATTTGTAATATTACTTGTTGTTTTCTGCTTCTCCCGCCTATTTCAATTTAAACTTAAATTTCCCATTATACCCTTTTAGGTGTTTAATTTCTAAAAAATATTTCAAGCTTGTAACCGCAAATTATTGCACCGGCATTCTCAGGGCAATAAAGTTTAAAAGTAACATTCCATGTCCAATTTGATCCGGTCTTTCAGAGAAATCTTGAACAGATTCGTGGAAATAGAAGAAAGTTCAACGTTCAGGAATAAAAGGTTCGATGGATTCATTCTCCCACTGATTTGATGTTCCTAATTTATCATTATTTATTTTAAGATTTTAATTATACTAGCAATCTTTGGTTACTGCTCAATCCCCGTGGGTTGTTGTTTGATGCCTTTAACTTTTCTAGATAATAGGCTATCTCACATTAAACCAATTTTCCGATTCGTACTAGTAGTTCTTAAGATTATCGCGTTCAACCAAACCAATTTTTTGCTTTATAACATTAGAATTGATTTGACCAGATCCCCCGCGGTTACATCTCTTTAGTCATTGTATGAATTGATATACCATACAACATTACCCATACAATAATACCTTTACATCTGTTATTTATATTTCTATGCTTTACACAATCACGACTGTCATTTGTTAAACATAGTTTGACATCCATACATACGTATGTGTGTGTGAGTTCCCCTTAGTGAACTTTCTGTGACAATCTATTTGATGCCCTATGCTGTAATAATCATGGCTTTAATTAGCAATTCAGTTCAATTTGTTGGCAAATTATTGATATTATGTTAGGTCTTGTGAGTCGTGAGTATATAGTTGATTAATTCTCTCTTGTCTCTTCAGGTGTTTATGTATTAGTTGCATGGATATAATTGGATGCAGCTATTACTGGTGATTATAGTACAAGAATCCTACTATTTAAGCCAGTTGCACATGTTTTGAGTTTAGCCACTAACTAGTGATTTTTACTTAAAGCACGAAAACTGTAATAGATTTAAGTTAAAAAAACTTTTCTGCTTTATTTTAACTTTTAATATACTTAAGATATTGTGGTGATTTTATGAATGACCAATAACTATCAACATTTTGTTACAAGTACATAAACTAAACTACCTTATCCCAATCTCTACTAATAAGACAGACAGACAGACAAACGTCGCGTACAATTTAACAAGTAAGGAAGCGATTTGTACCAGGAAGACGCAAACATGTCAACTTTATGAGAAACAAGCGTCTCTCACGATTGTGTAAAACAATTGCTAACTTTTTTTCCGTTACGTCTTGTGAATTATTTCCTTGATTTGTATGTGAATTTTTGATTTGACTGACAAGTGGTTCCAGAAGAAAATGGGCAGGCGTGAAGCTGGGCTGATGGTCATTTTTCGCGTCATTCTAGTCGTAAAATAGTGGCGTCACTCCAAATGGTTTAGGCGGCCAACCAACTCTGGAGTGAGGATTCGACACTTACGATCAAATTTTGGATGGACGTCAGTTCAATTGACGCGGACGATGACTGTCAATGCCCAGCTTTTGTAGCAGAAGGCAAGGTAAAAATTGCCCAAGTGCATGTTGAATTCCCGCATCGAGGGTTCTATAAAGACTTATTAATGCACAGTCACATCCACGTTTATTAGGTATGTGGTTACTGCTCCGTAAGTACTGTGGGAGTGTTTACACACCAGACTCGGAACATATATCTGTAGATCAACAAATATGTGTCTCATACAGGAATCGAATGGCACCAAGTATGCCATACAACTTGATCTAGTTCCTTCCATTCAAACTACAAAAAGCCTAAAAAAATAACCACCTTCAAAAACTAAAACAAAAACCTTGCCTTTCTGCATCAAACTAAATTGGGTTAAAATTATAAATAGAGACAGTGCAAGCATTTGTCAGTCTGTAATCGTTTATCTCAACTAAAAACATTAAAGCGCCCAAGGTCTTGACGAATAGTACAAAAGTAAGGACATTTGGGTAGGCTACTTATGTCTAACAAACCAAGAGTATACCAATCCGGTATCCCATAAACAGTCACAAACAATGGCCCATAGTCTAAAAAGCCTCATCCAATTCCTACCACGTTACCACTCCAAGTCCGACCCCAAACGGTCATAAAAGCATAACCCTACCACGCGTCACCATTACGTAAACATCAGTAATTTCAGTACGGTTGGCACTTCGCAAAAAGTTTTAAAAATAAAAAATACAAAAAATTAATTAAACGCAACCGGGACCTTTTGTGCGTTGAATTCACGTATTTATTAGAGCGAATATCGTGGCCGTACTGTAATTGCCGTGTAGGGTTGGCCTGTACGACCCCGTAGCGTTTTAGGGTTTTTGGTAGATATGTTGTAAAGAATCTATTTTGTTAGTGTTTAATGAAGAAGATAGGTAAAGATGGTGTGTTTGTTTGTCGGGGGTAGTTTCCGAAACTAAATACAATTTATTATTTTTTTACCCCTGATGCAAGAACAGGGGTTACTTACTTCAGAAACTAAATATTCGCATCACCTCCACAATGACGGTAGCAAAACGGCTAAGCCATACATTTTTACTGATATGTATAGTTTGTGAAGTTTGGGTCGGTAGAGTTAGGCCGTGTAGATTCAGGAACTTGGCTCTACATGAGATCTGATATATTTTTCACAGGGCAAACCGTATGTGGTCGTCTTGGCAACATTTTACCTACATGAAATGTTTTGGTGGGATAAACAATATCGAAAACTTTCGTTTCAAAGTTTTTATAATCAGTAATTGCGGCGATAGAAGAACATAGATGAAAAAAGTCTGCATGTAGCGGTGATGAGGATGTTGAGATGACTGTGAGGAGAGCTTTTAGAAGAAGCTTCAAAGTAGTACCAATCATAAAAGTCACCAACCAAAAGTTGAGATCGTTCATCTTTGTATGGGCATGTGAAGAAAAGGGACGAAACTCCTATAGCTTCCTAGCTATATTTAAGTATGAATATGAGGGTTGGAAGTGAAGAGGAAGACCGAAGAAAAGATGGATGGATTGTGTGAAGAATGATATGAAGGAGAAAGGAGTAAGTATCAGCATGATGGGTGACATGGAAGAAAAAGACATGTTGCGTAGACCCCATGTAGAATAGGACAAGGGGGAAAAGAAGAAAAATAGTTTCGGATATAAAATGATAAAAAATTGGAGAGGTATGTGTTCACCAACAGTTACGTGAATGGACCCATATATGTTTTGTCTTTAATTTATTTTAAGGATAAATATTGAAAGGTTACGCGTGTTAAATATTGGTCTAGTGGAAACGCATTTCATTATGTTTTTATTTACCGGTAGCTATCCCTGCACTTCCACTCGGGTTATAATAGATTATATCATACATAAGTGCAAACAGAGAAAAGTAACTTTGTTTTTATGTAATGATGTAGTGATTACATAGGTAGAATAAAAGTTCTTGAAGTAATGGTCCGATAACAAACAGAAGTCCCTATTTATTAATATTGCAGACTGCTAAAAGGTTTTTCCCACTCAACTTCCAAAAATATCAAAACTCAAGCATCCAAAAAAAATTAAATTCAAAAACTTCGAAACACACGTAAAACTTTGACCACAGAAAAATAAATAGCACCAACCTTTCTAATTACTTTGAAACCCTAAAGTCATTACTAAATGTCATTCAGAATATCGCCAACCCTGTTCCCGGGGTCATTCTGACGCGAGTGTTAAAGGGTTAATTTAACGGTCACTGCTTCGCGACAGACTCGAGCCGTGTATTTCGGCGTGTGTAGTGTTGTTGCACGGGATTTATATTAAAATTCCCGGAATTTGCATGGCAGTGAGTTTAGTTGCGCCTGTCATTTTATGATGAAGCAATTCATTTTTTGTTGTTTTGCGCTAGAAATTACATGTGTGCTTTTTGAAAAGAAAACTGTGTTGTGTTTGTTATTTTTGCAGTAGTCAGTTCCTGTGTATATTTGTTTGAACGTTTGCCAGTGCCAAGATACAATACTTTGAGTATCATCCTGACTTTAACTTGACGTTGAAAATTAAATTTCTGTTTGAATAAATAATGTTTTTCCCAACTAAAGAATTGACCTAAAGCCCGATCTTTAAGCCTGTGCTTTTATTTCTTATTCACCATTAAATAAAATAGTCAGCTTTGAGCTGAGAATCAGTCTAGGAATATTATATTAAAATCAGCATTATCTTTTAAATACAAACTTATTATTGAGCACTAACAACAACATATTTTATTAAAAAATCTTGTCAGCTTAGACCTAAAAGCAACAGTTCCGTCAATTCGACCCGCACCGATACCGTTCCCTCAACATCTCCGGTGATTCCGGGAAAGACATATCCCATCACTATTTCACTACGTATCGTTCCGTCAGGTGCGTAAATTTCATGTAAATCATACGTTTACTTTTGAATGGTGCACAGTTGGCTTTTACATTTAAATGTATTGTCATGCCTTTGGATTACTTTGGCACGTTTAAGAGCAGTTCATAAAAGTAAATGCCTGCCTATTATTGTTTCACGACTTCCCGCAGGACTTTTCTCATACTGAGAAATCACAGACATTCTGACTAACCTTACCGCCTGCCAAATATCTACGAATGACAACCGGGAGTAAAGGCTTTACGAGCTTCCCAAGGCATGAGGTGTCAGTGGCAAACATAGAAAGCATCTACAATTTTCAATTCATAATGATGTACTACTTAATTTTTTTGGGTAATCCTTTTTTTTTGTGAGTGGGAAAACATCAAATGACTGCTCCCGTCCTGGGTGCGGCGGGAGGGCGTGTCAGACTTTTACTGACTAAAACCCACTCATGTTCCTTCGATTGCCCTTTATGTTCCAGGGTCACGGTAATCCTGCCACAATCTTTCCATCCACAGAGAGTCAGAATCAACAGTGGAATCCACCAGAAAACAATTCAACTGTCTTGGATCTCTCAAGGAAATAAATCAGAAAAGAACAGCGGAGGAGTTAGCAAAAGTATGTACATACTTTACATATGAACTGAAAAAGTCATTTTAGTACTTGTCTGGTTTTAAAATTGTAACTTGAATGCGTAAGACGCACAGCCTAAACCACTGGTCCTAGAGACACGAAATTTGGAGGATGTGTTAATTGTGTAGTATACAACCTTTATAGGGGTAAAATAGTAGATGAAAATTTGAAAACCATGCGGGCGAAGCCGCGGACAAAAGTTAGTATTATAATAATATATCTTGAACTTGGCCGACTTAACGTCTTAACCAGTAACAGTAGGCCTATGTTCAAGAAACTAAGCCATAAGATCTAATAACTTCGTTAATGTGTAACAATTAAAAGGGATATTCTCACGGACGGTTTGAGAGAATCGCTCTCAAGAGGGTCGTTAAAAGTGAATATGGGATTCCGTCAAATATATGGAGCTGGAGCGGTACTCCGTCATTTTGAATAATCCTTTAGCTTAAGTGGTTTATTGAAATTATAGCCTAAGCAGGTTTTACTAGTGACTTTGTCTGCAGTACGAGCCTTTAGGTGGCCTGTCTCTAGGAGCGGAGCGATGAGGTAGTCGAAAATCCACCAATATAATCTTGCGAGCGGGATTTTATGCAATTCTACAGGTGTAATTTTGACTTGCTCATCCCTTCTCTGCCTCGTCTGCTCCCGTGATAGGCAGCGTTTTTTTCTACTGTAGATATGAGTGAAAGCGAACCTGTCTTAGTTTTTTTCTGCGTCAGAATAGCACACGGGCGAAACAAGCAGTGTAAAGAGGTGCGTAAATGCGCAAAAATCGTCAAATGATGATGTGATTGGTCGATCCCGGCGAGACTCCGCTTCGCTTAGCTCCACTACATAACACTCCGCTCGTTCATGTTTTAGAACTATTTTTTATTTCGTCTTGTAGGCAAATGTAGTGTGAAACATCCCACTGGACGATGAACCAGCGTTCTAAAAAAGATGGCGGGTAGCAGTTAGATCCAGGCTGCCCAAGACCGGGATGGCACTCTTTGGGTGATGACTACGTTCAGCTTCGGACAGCAATAATAGTAGGCATCAGTCATCATCATATTATGATAGCGTAATAAAAGCGATGCCAGACACGTGTTTCAAAAACAAACTAACACCAACTATACAATTCCTCTTGTACATCCTAATTCTCTGTAACTGTCGAACCCAGTTAGCATAACTCATCCCGTATAAATAAATCATGGTAACGCACGTAACGTCATTTGGAACTGAGCGTCATTACCGCCTGTCGCAGTCCTGATCCCTTCCTGAAAACGTGACTATTTGTTTTATTATGTCTAAAGGTTGGGCTATGAGAACTGTTGGAGGTGAAGCGGGAGCGAGTTTAAAGACTCTTTATAACAGACGGTAATTTAATAAAAGCTCTTTAATATTTTGTCGTATTAAATCTTTTAATAACCAAACATCAGGCCAATTGATTATTTATATAGCCACACTGGTTTGAGGAAGGCATTTTTTTTTTTTTGGTGAGTGGGAAATTATCAAATGACTTCTCCCGCCCTGGGCGGGGCGGGAGGGCGTGTCAGATTTTTTGTGACTAAAACCCACACATGTTCCTTTGGATGCCCTTTATGTTCCGGGTCCACGGTAACTACCAGAACTATTCCGCAACCCCGACAGGCATTGGCCCTGGAGGGCACCGTCTCGTGCTGACTGCTCTTTGAGGCGTGCGTGAAACAAAACGCGCCGTCGACACGGGCCTGGTCCTATTGAGGATGGCATTGGATCATCTGTTACCTAGGTTGATGACGTCATCAACACGAAAGTGAAAGCATCAAGACACCTTGCCTATGCCTATATATAACCTATTTACAAAATAAAGTTCATTTATTTTCAAAGTAGCCCCATGATGGTATAAAATAAACGTAACTAGCGTAAGTAGTTATGGTAGAGTACAATTTTGTTGTAATCTCTATTATATTATTTATTTTTCATAATATAGTTAAATATTTGGGGACTATTAATAGTAAGATATTATCCAAGTTACTCAAGTACATTCAAAGGTTTTATTGGTTGACAAAACTAACAAATTATCAGTCTTCTGTTTCAAGACTGTGTAACCTAAAAGTTACATGATGACATTAATATTAATACATCGAAAGTTTGTTAAAGAGCCATCCATAAATTATGTAAAGGTCAAGTGTGACAAGTCGAGAGCGTAATATTTGTGACGTCACATCTTAATCCTTTGAACACACGTGATTTGAGACACAATAGAAAGACAATAGCAGCCCGACAGCCGGCTGGCAGTTGGTCGTTAAAAGGTTAAATATATAAATAAAAAATAAAAGGACTAAATAAAAAAAAATGTACTGATGTCTTTAAGTTGACGTTTGTTACAAATAATAACAATTTAGAACTTCTTTTCATTTATTCAGGTCTGAGTATAAATTTAAGCTGCGCCAGCGAAAGGAGTTTATACAAAATATCATCAATAATGATCACCAGCTGTGACAAAGAGAGGTACGGGGATAATATTTTATTCTTATTTTACTATAATAATATCAATAGTTTGCAAACCAGCTCACGGTCTACCTAAAGTTAACCGCTGCTTTTAGGTATCTGCAATACTAGGGGTCTTGCAAATGTCTTAACATTCCAGATACAAAGTTGATAATTATTTAAACGTTTCTTCTATTCCATTCTTCTTTTTGTTATGTCTTATGTGAATGTATTTACACTAACCTTCTAACTAAAATACAGCACTGCTAAATAATTATAATGATAGACTGCTCTTCCACGTACGCGTTTCTTTACAAAAACAAAGTGTTTTGCTACTCCGACTCACGAATTAGTGTGACATAATTTACGGATGGCCCCTACGTCACAGTAGTGTCTCTTTAGTTAAACTGTGTAGCTCAAGTACTTAGCAATGTACTAACTCTGCCCACAGCTTCATAAAACCGCAAATTTCGGAGCCACACACAAACTCAAATCTGTGCTAATGCAATAAAAGGGGCATATTTGTATGTCGTACTGAGCGAATGAACGATTCGAAGGTCCTTGTTGTGAACGAATGATTTGCATACATATCTGAATGAGAGCGACTGACTGAACGGATACGCAAACTGTATTTGTATTGCAATTTTTGTGCTTGGTTTTTTTCTTATGAAAATTGAGTTACAGGAATATTTTTGTGTTATGGTAAAAAACGACGAAACTTTTTATCCCTATGAAGGGCCCGGTATCATTTACTGCCTCAATTCACAATAGAAGGCATTGTTTCTTGTATTTATTTGTATCGCTGAGTCTTTACTAAATGGTTACAAAAAAACAGTTAAGTATGAGTTGAACTCACCCTCTTTTATACAAACTTCTAAATAAGTAACGACAGCAGAATTAGGGGACCAACCTATATTTCGAAGATTCTGAACACAACTTTTGGTGTATTTTTTATTTTAGATAGTGTGAAATCATCAAATGACTGCTCCCGTCCTTTTGTGTCAGACTTTTACTGACTAAAACCCACTCATGTTCCTTCGGTTGCCCTTTATGTTCCGGGGTCACGGTAACTAGTATAAACATTCCGCAACCCCGGCAGACGTTGGCCCTGTTGGGCCCCTTCTCGTGCTGACTTCTCTCTGAGGCGCGCGTGGAGCACTAACGCGCCGTCGACGCGGGCCTGGTCCTAGCCGGGCGGCGAACTGCCCATCGCTTGCCGTCCGCAGACCCGCGCCTACGGTGGCTGGTAGTCGTCTTGCGACTCTAGACGTCAACGCCTGGTTCCCTGTCCGGGAAGAGACTCGTCGTTGCTGTATTCGGATTTGCTTCTTTCTAAATTTCATGATTCTAAGAAAATCCCGCCACACTATTTCCAACCACTGCTCACTCCTTAAAACAAGAACCAACCGTGGATTCGGATAGACTAGGGTTACAGAATAAAACATAGCGGAGAATTTAGAAAAACATGATTTCCCTTGACTTATCTGCACAAAAAAAATATAAGGAAGTGAAAACTGTACAATGAATATAAAAAAATACTTGTTATATGTTCTACAACCGGTGCCAAAGCCAGAAATACAGATTCTAGATTTTTTATCTGTTTGTCCGGGGTAAACATTAGGAGTACGTTGCATAGATTTCATTTCTTGAATATTAAAAAGAGGTCTGAACCGACCTCTTGGTAATATTCATACAAACGTAAACTGACCGATTGATTAACTGATTGTAGATAAAACAACGCACAGCCCCTTCCGTTGGTCTTAGAGTCATGAATCTTGCAGGGTGTGTTCTTTGTTAAGAGTAAGTAACCACTAAGAAAAGTTTTTTGGAAATTTCAAGTCTAGAGGGGTTAATGATTTTTTAAGCCCGGAATCCTCATTCCGACGCACTAATGCTGAAAAAGTTTAACCAAAGGCTACTATCCACAACGTAAAGACTCCTACCAATCCAAGTCATCCTCCTCCAAAATCTGAAGTATCGGGCATGAAAAATCAGCGGGGTAAAATAGGAGATCGAAGTTGCGTCGTCCATGCTGGTAGGCTATATAATAATACTTGCTGTTCCCCGCGGTTTCACCCGCGTTATATCAGATTTTACTCGAAACCACGTTTTATGTCACGTCCCACGGAAACAGGATAAAAACAAAAAAAGAAGATAAATAGTATTCTATGTCCGTCCTCTGGTCCTAAACTACCTTCTTTAGTTTTCAGCCAAATCGGTTCTGCCGTTCTTGAGTTATATACAAGGTGTAACTAACACGACTTTCTTTTATGTATATAATACTTTTGTGGGATGAACAAAATAATGATGCAGACATAAAATGTTTGCCGCTTTATAACCCGGAGGACGACGTCACAGGCAGCAGCTAGTGTTTGTATATTCAAACATTTTGTACCCACAAAACCAACCGCCATATTTATTTTACAAATAAATGCATAAATATTTGGAACGCATCCGGAACACACAAAACAGTTTGGTTGACAGATGGCATCTGGTCAATCTGATCAGAATAACAAAACAAACCTAGTTTGCATAAACGAATGCAAAATTTATTAAACTAGATCCAGTCGCGGGTAAAAATACATACCTAATACATTATTAAATTCTAAAGCAGCTTTCTATCCTATCCTACTTATAATACTTATATATACTTATATATATATATATATATATATATAATATTATAAATGCGAAAGTTTGTGAGGATGGATGTATGTGTGTATGTTTGTTACTCTTTCACGAAAAAACTACTGGACCGATTTGGATGAAACTTTACAGTAATTTAGGTTATTTATCAGAGTAACACATAGGCTACAATTTATAATGATTTTATGTAATTTTAATCATAATAAAACGACAAGTGTCAATTAAGTCGGAAAAAAATCTTCCATCTGAGAGCTATCTTGGCGTGCGCTGCCTAAACCAATGGAGTTACATAAAAATGATGTACCACAGGATTGTTTGTCTTAAATAGATCTAAATGAAAGTCCGCGATAGCATATATCTACCTCTTATGTGCAAGCCAGTACGACCAAAATTGTAAACCATAAATTTAATTAAATTTGGTACTATTTTGCAATGCACATATTAGTATATAATTATTAAACTCTTACCAAAATGAATACATTTCTCGCATTAAGTATATAATGAAGATAAACTTTGTCTTTCACACTAAGAAGTTTGGCAGAATAGTTTAAAAGTTATCACGATATGATTGACTTGAACGAAGCGCCAAACGGCAACAGAACATCCAAGAAAGTTGGCTATGTGAAAGAACTATACTAGCACCAAGAAATGAGACAGTTGCGAAAATCAATAAAATTATCTTGGGCAAAGTAACCAGCGATGCAACAACCCAACTCCATCCATCGACACAGTCATGTCATCTGAAGACGGTACGAGCTGCCCTGGGGAGTTTCTTAACTCTTTGGAGCTATCCGGGGTGCCATCACATAAGCTCAAATTAACCTTTCAACGACCGACCGACAGCCGGCTGTCGGGCTGCTATTGTCTTTCTATTGTGTCTCAAATCACGTGTGTTCGAAGGATTAAAAGTCGGTATACCCGTTTTGTTAATGCGCAAATTGGACGCCCCGAGACTATGTATTGGCACTAGATTGCGAGTCATTGAACTAGGCACCAATTGTAACTGGAGAAGCTAAGGGTGAAAATGTTCTTATTCCACGCATTCCAATAATACCCAATAACTTACCCTTTAATTTCAAATGTTTACAGTTCCCACTTAAAGTTGCATTTTCTATAACTATTAATAAATCGCAAAGGCAAACTTTGAAGATAGCGGGGATACATTTAGGCACGCCCTGTTTTTTCCATGCTCACATGTATCTTAATCCCAAAATATATATATTTACGCTGAATAAAAAAAACAAATAACATAGTATATGGGAGTATATTGCAGTAAAAACACTGATAGTTTAACACAGATGTTAAACTATTCCAATTACATACATATTAATTCTTTACTTATTACAAAATCTAATAACAAAACCGCATCAAAATCCGTTCCGTAGTTTTAAAAATTTAAGCTTACATAGGGACAAAGAAAGCTACTTTGTATTATACTATGTAGTGATTAAATGCAAGTAACATTGGTCCGACCTGTTTATTAGTCAGTGTTTAGTAATCCGTTTGTGCTGGATAGGATAATCTTAAGCCCGGGGTAGGACATAGGGCTACTTTTAATAAGCACACCATACAGGTAAAGATCGATGAAGAAACCACTGGTCTTAGCATTTTGAAATTTACAGAGTTCCGTTATAGCCTAAAATAATGAGCACTTAGAAAGGAATTCAGATAATTCCACCCTCAAGAGATTCCCTCTAAATATTAGGTATAGGATTTCAAAGGTTGTCATCATCATCTCCCTAGCCTTTTCCCAACTGTGTTTGGGGTCGGCTGCCAGCCTAACCGGATTCAGCTGGATACCGGTGTTTTACGTGGAGCGACTGCCTATCTGACCTCCACAACTCAGTAACTGGGCGATACGGCACCTCTTGGTTAGACTGGTCAGAGTTTCTGGCTAAACGGTAACGACTGACAAAGTTCTACGCATGACAACCGAGACCAACGGCTTTACGTGCTTTCCGAGGCACGGGATGTCAGTGATGTCCAATATAAACTTCAGAAAATACATATGAGTTGAAAAAGTCACATTGGTACTTGCCCGGATTCGAACCCACTACCTTTTAAACGAGAGGGGGGCGCCTTATCCACTGTGCCATCACGACTTTTAAACGGATTTCAAAGATTGTATGGAAACTAATTTTGAAGTTAGAAATTTGGGATACGTACGATGTTAAGTTACATTAAAAAATACAAGTAATTAAAAAAATATCACGCAACTTAATGTGGCAGACGAAATTCTACGCGAGCGAAGCCGCGGGCAAAAGCTAGTAATAATATAAATGAGGAAGTAGCCCTGTCTATTTGTTTGTGTGTTACTATTTCACGGCTAAACCAATCGATTTTAACTCATAAATCATTTATTTTTTGTCAGAATATGGTACATAGTTATGATCTTCAAATAAATTAAATGGTCTCATCACATTCTGCCAGGTGAGGCGTGCAAATATTTGGTAAGTGGATACAAACAAAAATATAAGGATGGTTAGTATTGGGTTAGTACGCATTATAATTTACAATTTTTGACATGTCATCTTACAAATAACATTCATTCATTTCATTTTGACTAATAATTATGTAGATATTTGAGGAAGGGGTAAAAATTGCGGCATATGCCACAATTTCCATAACCATATTGTTCTTAAAACTAAAGTTGAGTAAAGTTTAGAAAATGATTTTAATTTTATAAAAAGTTATAATAGTTTTGGAGTTAAAAATAATGATTTTTGGGGTTTAGTGGCATAAGTAAAATGGCACATGTTACATTTTATGCCGTGACTTTTCCTGGGTCCGCGATATGTTATCATTTCTCGGTACTTATTCAATAACTATTAACCTCTTATTTACTTTTTCTATTTATGTTAACTGATAAGATCATTATTATGATATTTTTATTACAAACCAGATTATTCGGCTTTTATGTAAAGTACTTACACTATTGCCGACTGGTGCATGCCAATAGCAGACCTACTCAAAAGTAATTTGCGCAGTTTAGCACTGGAATTTTTAAACCAAACATTTTGAAAATGAAAAAAAAAGAAATAAAAACCTAACGTATGTAATCCAGAAACATCTCCCATGATACGAGCAGGGCATTACCGCTCCCAAAACGAATAAAAAACCAACGTTTCCCATTACATTTTCCCCAAAATCAATAGAACCCTAATCAATCCACAAAAATCTGACCGGTCATTACGAAAATTCTCACGTATTCGCTTTCACCCATCAAAAATCACTTACAAGTGCTTACAGGCCAATAAAAACAAACGGCCGTGCCTCTGAAACTGGCTGTTACTAGTTTGAACTGGAGAAATATCCGCCATCTTGCCGTATAACACCTCCCGAAACCGCCCGGGACCGGTGTGAACCGGTTTTTGCCAGATGTCGCATGACAAATAGCAATGTGGTTCTAGATGATTTCGGGACTCTTCGGGCGTTTGTTTCTTATTGAGCGATAAGCGAATTGTGGATATTCGGATAGCACTGGTTTTTGGTAAAAGATGTTTTTATTCAAGGAAGTGATGGAGTTATAAGTTGGCTGAAATTTTTGTTAGTTAAAATTCGAACCAGCACAAATCTAAAAACTTACTTTACTCGAAGTTTAAGTCTATTTCTTTACAATAAAATAAAAAAAACGAAAAAGGGTAAATTTTCTATAGCTTCAGAGCAAAAACACTGTCACTTTAAAATAAGGCCTTTTCTCTCAATCTGGGGTCCCTGTTGTCTAAAGATCGTGGTCAATATAAAAATTGCAACTGGAGAGAACGATCTGCCTACACTGGTTTCTGTCCAGCACGCCTCTTAACGACCATGTAGAATTTGAAAGACGATAATTATTTCAGAGAGCATTGTAATCAAAATAAGGTTTTAATACTAAAATTACATTTTTTTTTTCAAGAGTAGCCTCGTAAATCTCCTTAAGGACTCAGCAATGTAGAAACTTATACTGAGTTTCTTAATGTTGCGGCGTTTTGTGGTGACACGATAGATTGAAAAATATTGATGATTGGAAAATATTTGAATATTAGTCGGGGTTTGTAATTGCAAAATTTTACTTATTGAAACTTGGTACTCGTATAAAAAAATAACTGTGATCAGTAGACCATCGATAAAAATAAATAAAAACCCGATAATGTTGTTTTATATCCAACCCCATCTACTAAGAACTCGAACGAGCTTTTCCACGAAATCATATTAACTAATTTACTTCATGTCATTGTTAGTTAACTAGTATTTAATAACTTGGCAACTTCGGCATGGAGTAGCTTGCGTTAGGGCGTCTGATCACTAGGACGTAACCTGTTGACACCATATTATATTGCATGTTGCGGAATGTTTATAATAGTTACCGTGACCCTGGAACATAAAGGGCAATCGAAGGAACATGAGTGGGTTTTAGTCAGTAAGAGTCTGACACGCCCTCCCGCCGCACCCAGGACGGGAGCAGTCATTGGATGATTTCCCATTCACCAATAAAAAAAAATATTATATTGCATACAATGTGTGACGGTCGTAAATTGACACCTTCATTATTTTACTTGTCCTATAAGCATTATACTGGTCACACCTAATTAAATTTGAATTTGATTTCTGAATTTAATTAATCGGAAAATACTTAAGTCCCCACTCATGCCTTGATCGTGCTAAGCACGAGTCAGACAAATAAATATACATGCAAAGTATGACAATACGCTTACTAGACTCTTCCACTGATCAACGCCTGCTCGCCATGTACAGAACCTCAAAAGCTGTAGCCTTTCCTATCAATGTTAGGGTTACTTTCAGTCTTACCTACCACAATCAATCATTTCCTTAACCAATCGACATGGAACAACTTCTTATCAGATCTTCATAACCCAATTACTGAGTATCCCTATGGTAATTCTGATTGGCAGACTTATAGGCTTCTTATGATCCGTAACTAATCATTGATCTATAAATAACAACAGGGATTCCGAGTTATTTAACACCCTAATTACAAATAATTCCTAAATTCAATGTACTTAACATCTATGATCATCTATGGTCATCACCACTGGGGTACGGGCCTCTCTGTTTTGGGCTTTGTAAAAGCCTGTCCCAGGCTAGATCTGAATTAGTTTTGGGGCGAATTTAAAATTACAGGCCCAGCGATGCTGGCTCGCTAAGCAAAGATCGGGTAGGTACGATGCAGTGTGTGAGCGCCTTTGATACCGCCAAACTAACAACGCTTTCCGAAGTATATAAACTTATGCTGCTTTAGATCTCTTTAGAGCACTGAAGTAACCTCTTTGACTTGCAGTTGATTGAAGAACGTAAAGTACTGTTAAAGATTCGTCAGATATTTGCGACTAACTGGTGCCAGTGGTTTTGCTCGCATTATAATAGTTTTTTTTTAATTGACATTTCTTTTTGTCAACTTTTTGGAATACCAGGTATCTACTTAGGTATTCATTTTGGACTTCTAATGTGATGAACTAACTTACTCTCGCGTTTATAATACTGACCGAAACACGTGGCTTCGCGAGCTTTACAAAAATCATTACTTACTGTTCTCAACAAGGAACTCTATCACTGTTAAAAAAATATATAACAGTCAGTAAGAATCAAAACAACAAACACAACAGAAAAAGCTTTTTTCAAAAAAATAATAACCGCCTTCAAAAACTAAAAACCCTAAAATAACTAAAACTTCGGAAGTCGGTGGCTTCTCTTCTGCCATTCAATTTGTGTTGCCACCGACTTCCGAAATTTTAGTTATTTGTGTCGACTCCCAATGTTTGACTGTGTATAGTATCTTTCAAAGTAATTTATTTTCAAAATAAAACTACTAACAATCTTATAAAACGAAAATAGAAACGTGAAGAAAAAGCACACATCGTCTATGAATATTTCGTAAATTTTTTTGGTCTTGGTAAATTTTTTTTTTGTGAAATGGAATGAAACTGTTTTTGGAGTTTTTCCTTTACTTGTGCTACATGACATTGCTTCTTGCCGAATTTCATGATTCTATGTCAATGGGAAGTACCCTATAGGTTTTGATTCCCCTGCAAATGTCTAAATATGCAATATAAACAACCGTATCTTTTTATTGCGTTGATTTACAAAATTGTTTTTTCACTGCTTTGAAAGATATCAGACCTGAGTATGTGATATTAGTTTCAGCTTGATATCTCGACGCGTTTTTGAGAAAAAGGGTCTTGACAGATGGACGGACGGGTGGACGCACAACATCACTCTGTTCTGTCAGGTCAAAAACTAACATTCAGTGTAAAAGTTATATGAACCTTAAGGTTAACTTTTTGTTTATTTTGTATGGGAAAAAGACAAACTTTTCCATCTAGCTATTTAATAAATAAATTACAAGCTAAGGAACGTATTAAAAAAAAAATTAAACGCTAATCGCTGTGAATTAGACCAACGCCTAATAAATCTTCAGACTTTCATAGAACTCCGAATTAGGCATGATGATAATAATTGCCATTTCGTGGAAATTGTCAAAGCAATACACGTTAAATATTTAACAAAAGTTGTTCGTAAGTATAGTAACGTACAGCTGAAGTTTTCTCAGAAACCGATAAATGCTTTCGTGTAAGATTTAATCAAAAATAGTTAATAGAAAGCAAAAAAACGTCTATAAATACCCTATTTCTTTAGGTATTTACAAAATAAAAATCGTACAAAAGATATTCAAAGATTATTTAAATTTAGTCAATAACCTTTTTTTTTGATAAATCATCAAATGACCTCTCCCGCTCTGAGCGGAGCGGAAGGCAGTGTCAGACTGCTACTGACTAATACGCATCTATATTCCTTCTTAGCCCTTTTTTTTTGGTGAGTGGGAAACATCAAATGACTACTTCCGTCCTGGGTGCGGTGGGAGGGCGTGTCAGACGTTTACTGACTAAAACCCACTCATGTTCCTTCGATTGCCCTTTATGTTCCAGGGTCACGGTAACTATTATAAACATTCCGCAACCCCGGCAGGCGTTGGCCCCGTTGGGTCCCTTCCTGTGCTGACTACTTCTCTTTGAGGCGCGCGTGGAACACTAACGCGCCGTCGACGCGGTCCTAGTCCTAGCCGGGCGGCGAGCTACCCATCGCTCGCCATCCGCAGAACCGTGCCTACGGTGGCCGGTAGTCGTCTTGCGACTCTCGACGTCTTCGCCTGGGTCTTTGTCCGGGGTGAGAGGCTCGTCGTTGCCTCTCGCGTGCCGCCGCTTCTTTCACTAGCATAACTGCTTCGCAGAAGGAGGCGACGGCATCCCATTCAGTCTCGCCCCGCAGCATGGCCTGAACCAGCGCCGGACGCAAGAGGTCACCGCCGCCGATCGCCTCTACGAGGACACGTCGATGGTGCGCCCATGCGCGGCACACCTCCACCGTGTGCTCGACCGTGTCCTACAGGCTTCCTTCTTAGCCCTTTGTGTTTGAGGATGCGGTATCTCTTTCGAACAATCCAAAGCCACGGCATAGCTAGTTAATAATCTCCGGTTTAGATTTCTGAACATTTTTAGATAAAATTTTAATCAATTTTTAAATAAAAGTTATATCAAGATTGTAAACTTTAGTAAAATACCTAAATAGGGTATAGATTAAGTTGTAAACACAACCTCTTGTAAAAAGGCAAACGGTCTATTGAAGAGGTTGTGTATTTGTTACCGGGACAGTAAGGGTGTGTGTTTGTTTGTAGTAGCAATGTGTGTGAGTATGTGGGGGTAGGTATATGTTGTTTTTACCTACGACGGAACGGAGAAGTTGTATGAAGTGAAACACACGAAAGTCAGTTGAGCACTGGTTTATCTTCTTAAGTAATTTATCTACCCACGTCTTATAACATATAAAAATTAAAATTAAATATCATCGATATAAAGTTTGTTTCGGCTTTTCTTCGTAACAGCTGGACCGATTTTGAGTACACTTTCTTTAGCAAATAGGTGATGTAATAAAAAATAACAAAAGATTCTTTAATTAAAAACAAAACACACACACGCACAAAAACAATTCTAATTTAATTTAATTCCACCAATTTCTAAAAAACATCTGTATTTAATGACTTTGGTTACTTAGTTGCCGCTTTGTTGACTACACTTACCGTAAGTCTAAATTAGGTCAGGAATTAAAGCGCGGTACCTAATTTAGAAAGGTTTAGGTCTTGTAATCCAATTTAGTTGGCACCACATTCAAATCCCTGACATGTTCACTGGGTTCAAAATGGCTTTTAAAAATAATTTTAGAATTTGTTAGGATAAAATTAGCTTTGAAATATTTTAAGCTAGCGTCAATCTAGCGATCTTGGAATCAAAAATGGCAGATTTCAGGGACACTCAACCGTTGCTACTTCTTACTTCTCTAATTGTTTAACATCTTCTGTCTAACCTTTTTAAGTAATGGTAGGGTCTGCTTTCAGTCTAACTGAATGATTACGTTTAGACCAATATGACACAGTTCAGGGATATTTTCAACTACTTTTTTCTTATCCTATTGTTAAGGCCTCCTCCAAATCCTTACAGGCGTTATTTTTCTGTGCCACCAAGATTGTATAACGTTTATTTAAAGTCTGCTTTTCATTTAGGTTCAAGTTATAATTTTATTATTGTAAGTTTTGTCTATATGGCTTTATTGATTAGAAGGTATTACCGCCGATGTCTTAGTCTTGCAGTAATAATTGAACACAAAAAGTGTTGGATCATGACGCCATGACCTACAAGAGCAAAATCTAAAGCAAAATATTACCATATTTCTGACAGATAACCCCAAATATACGTCTATTCTACCAAAAACAAAACAAAGTATTTGTTTTTAAATTGATAAAGGTTCACGTCTTTCATAGGGTTTGACAAGCGTCAGCCTTTACGCATCCAAGCTGAAGTATTATTCAGAAACAAAAACCTTTAACAAAAAAGAAAAGATTTCCACAAGACACCTTTCCGCGCCATCTCCTTTCAAACACTCGAAAAATAACCTCTAAATTGTGTCAGCTAATTACACAAATAGGCCAAAATTCTCTTTCGCTCCAACGAATTAAATTTAAGAGCACGCTTTCTTTCATAACCATTGAAAACGGAGGCTTTCTTAGTCAAAAACTCGACGTAAATGCCCTGTTATGGAGCCAAGAAACAAAGGCATAAAAATTAATCGAATTCACACAAAATGGGGGAGGTTTTCCATTCAAATCTGAATGTAACAGTTATTCGCTTCGTTTTATTAAAAGCTGCTTAGGTCGGCTCGAAGAAAACATTGATTCTTTGTGTTATTTCGGTTGGTTGATTTAATTGGTACGATGTTCAGATTAAAATGGTGTTCTTAATTTGTTTTTGACGTCATTTTGGTGAGCTGTAACGCGTGTAAAAGTTATTTATAATTTATCAAGAGTCAATATTTATGGCTTTTAAACGTTTACAAATTATATGGATATTCATTCCTTATTTTCTTTGAAATTGAACTTAATTATTATTTGTTTTGTCCTTCTAGAAGCTGTCTGATTCTGACTACGTGTAACATGTAAAAGTGATGAACTATGTAAAGTCATCATCTCCCTAGCCTTTTTCCCAACCATGTTGGGGTCGGCTTCCAGTCGAACCGGATTCAGCTGGATACCTATGACTGCCTATCAGACCTCCACAACCCAGTAACCGGGCGACACGATACCCTTTGGCTCGACTGGTCAGACCTTCTGGCTTCTGAATACCCGTAACGACTGTCAAAGTTCTACGAATGACAACCGGGACCAACGGCTTAACGTGCTTTCCGAGTCACGGGATGTCTGTGATGTCCAAGATAAACTTTAGAAAGTAAATATGAATTGAAAAAGTCACATTGGTACTTGCCCGGATTCGAACCCGCAACCCCTTACATGAGAGGCGGGCACCTTATCCACTGGGCCATCACGACATTACAGTACTAACTATGTAAAGTACACACTCATAAATTGAAAGAGTCACACTGGGTCTTGCCTATTTTACCTTGGTGTGATGTCCAAGATAAACTTTAGAAAGTACATGATTATGAATTGAAAAATATAGAAGACTACCTTCGCCTGCGTGAATGCCGATCCATTCATCCCCTATTTTATCCCTTAAGGCTTGGAATTTATAAAAATCCTTTCTTGGTAGTAGTAACCTACTCTTCACAAAAAACACTTCAAGTTTCATGTCTCTAGGACCAGCGGCTTGGGCTGTGCCTTGATATTTCAGTCAGTCAGTTAGATTGGCATTTAATAAATAAACTATAGATTAAAGAAGATAAAAGACTACAAATAATAAGATTACAAAAACTCCATTACCTCCTAAATTACATCTGACATACAAGCGACACATTTAGCGAGTCGACACGTTTTTGTTTCATTATTAATGTTAGCATTCGCTCAAGTGGTGTGGGCGTTTATCAACATCATACGCAATGAAATATTGTTCACGTAAGTGGATTAATTTCTTGTATTAAATTCTCGCTAATTGTTAGAATGTTATTTTTGTTAGCTGTTATTTATTGGAAGGTTTGCTAAGGGACACACCCAGTATATTGAATTATAATGGGTATAGAAATGTACTTACAAAGTCGTCGACATAGTTTTTTTTGTTTTTATGAATCATCGAATGACTTCTTCCGTCCTGGGCGGGGCAGGAGGGAGTCTCAGACTTTTATTGATACAACCCACCCTTGTTTCTTAGGTTGAGCTTTATGTTCCGGGGCAGCGGTAACTATTAGAACTATTCTGCAACCCCGGCAGGCATTGGCCCTAAAGGGCCACGCCACGCGCTGACTGCTATTTGAGGCGCGCGTGGTACAAAACGCGCCGTCGACAGGGGCCTGGTCCTTGTCGGGCGGCGAGCTACCCATCACTCGCTATCTCATCGTCTTGCGACTCCCGACGACTACACCGTGGTCTCTTACCGGGGCGTGAGGCTAGACGCTGCCTCAATTGCGACTTATTGAGCTGTTGACACAGCTTAATGGCACAGGCTGAACACATAATTCGAAGAACCGATGACCATTGGGGGAAAAAGATTCTCGAATGGCGGTACCGTATTGGCAAGCTCAGCTTGGGACGGCTACTCGTTAGATGAACGGATGACCTTGTGAAAGTTGCAGGGAACCGTTGGATGCAGGTGACACAGAACAATCGTTGGATGCAGATAGCATGCGCTAAAGAAAGTTGGTGCCGCTTATGTCCACCTGAGGACGCTATCGAAATAATAATCAGCATGATGATGATTAGAAAATATTGTACTTCATTGGCCCGCTAATTTTGTGGTCGTAAGCCGCAAGACCTGTACGTGGCGTTCTGTGTTTTATTCCAAATTGAGCTAACTGTAATTGTTATTAAGTTAGGTTTTCTAGCAAATGCCTGTAGTTTGAAATAAAATTAATTGTGTGACACTATGTTTCGAAATTTGAGTACCAGCAGCTAATTTTTGACCACTAGCGACAAAAAAATCACCTTTTCTAAAACCACAATAGAACAAACCAAAACCACTAATATTTTAATTTTGGCACGGAATGTCCACATTTCAGTGTGTTTATTGAGAACTAAATGAACAATTTCGAGCATGACAATTATTTTATTTGCGTTACTATTATTAGTATAAATAAAATGATAAACATATGAATTAGAAAGTCACAACCTGGTTTCCTATCCGAAGCCTAACTTACGATAGGCGGGGCGCCTTAACCACTCATTCATTTAGTAATTGAAACAGTAAGTTCTGTAGTTTTCATTAACTAAATAAACGTTTCCAAATCTTTGGATTTATTGTCTTAAGATTTGTCATTGATTGTGCTTTTGTTGTTACTTAAGTCGGTGACAGACAGACTGACAACTTGGCCTGATTGGATGGGGTGTAAATTATAAAGTCAATAACAGTATTTTGTCATTGTCACGCTGAAAATACACGAGTTGATTTTTTAGGCGCAACTGTTCTTCAATTGTTTTGCTTCTAAAAATGGTATAGTTGATTTTTTAGGCGCAACTGTTCTTCAATTGTTTTGCTTCTAAAAATGATAATTATATTCTTTGCTAATAATCGCTGCTTGAAGTTATGACAGGTTTAGGAAATGCCAAAAAAAATTATGGTTAAAAAATGTTGGTATGATTTTTATTAAGCGTATTTATGTTTGACTTTGTACTCAAATGAGAAATTCTATGTATTTCTCTTAGAGTACCTATTTTTTGAGCACCAATATTCACCCAGGTGCTTAAGAGGACGAATTGGAAATTTTGGCATCAGTGATCTCTATTTTTCTCAGTAATTACGAAACGAATAAAAATATGAGTTGGTGATCTGAACAGTTCATGATGAAAACCTTATTTTGTTAAAGTTCATTACATGATTAAGTAACTTTTGTAACAGAGAAAACAATATCAAACATACCTCTTTTTAAATAGAAATTCACATTTTATGGGCAAACGGGACCGATTTTAGCCACTCAACTTGCTCTGTAGACAAGTCTATAAATACTCCTTAAAATTGTAAGAGGAATTTCTTAAGTTATCATTTCCGACTAAATAAAATAACAAAAAGCCTTTTGTCGTTTACGTCGTTTTGTTCTAAGCTAATGCGCATATGCAATCCTCGCCCCGCTGAAACGCTCAGTCCCCTCTTGACCATTGTCAGCGACGGGTCTGTGCTAGTCGGCTTCCGGACTGCATCGGCGATTGCGTGATCAAATTTAGCGGTTTTATTGAATAAGGATGGGAAAAATGAAAGAAAGATGTTCCAAAAGGAAAAGAAGAGCATGTCTTTTAGAAAAAGGTGCAAATATGACGAAAATAAAGTATGTTTTCATAACGAAATGTGAAGCGGTGGTAGTTCACTAAAAAAGATGACATTCAAAAAGTCACTTTGACTGTGACTTCAATTCTTATTTTTGTGATAAAACTGAAACTATGGAGTCGTCAACTTGCAACAAAAATAAAGAATGACAGTTTGCTTTTTAGGGTACGTATGAAAAATTCCTAAACGTCCTAACATTTTGTATGTATTATTTTATTTTATTTTATTTTATTTATGTTTTATTTTCCTATGTATTATTCAATATATCTACGAATTCAACGATTCTTTTATTTTAGAAATGCTGATACTAATGACGCTAATTTATCACAAAACGAGAGCATTCCCACAGCTACAGTGAGTATATTAGATTAATTTTGTCCTTTATACATAACCGACGTACCTATTAGTCGAAATATGTTATCTCTGAAGTTAGTACTAGGCCGTAATTTATTTATATTTTCAGATTAGCAGACAGTGTTCGAGTGATAAAGTTTCTACAGAACTGACAATTGAACGCCCTACTGAGGCACCAGTAAGTAATCGGTTTATAAAACACAATAGATTGTCTGATTTTGTAGGAAAAGTTGGAAGCCGGTTTCAATGGTTGCCTAGATATGAGAACAAAAAAAAATTTATAAACATAATCCATATCTGTGAAGTGATTTATTTAAATAAATAAATAAATACACAATGGGCAAGACATTTTCCTGCGCCATGCTATCACATTCCATGTACGATTTTGATACTTATTTTTTATATTCGTTTCAGATGGAGCCGGAGGTACAAGAATAATAGTTGTGAACCACTTTGTAACAGAACTTATAAAGTTCTCTGAACAGAAGTCTTTGTGGATTAGCCACATTAAAATTTGAGTCTGAACATCACGTAGACTTGCAATTAGAATTTACATATGTTTGTTCATTGTGTGGTTACAAAACACATAAATAAAATCGTCATTGGCTGATGTAAACAAAGCCGCCGTTGCTGGAGTTATGGCTGCTGGTTGTGGTCAAGCACAGCTCAATCAAATTTTTGTCTTGAGTAGGTTTACCCAACATGTCCGATTTTACTTACAATAAAATGCATAACGCTATCTGTGATGACTGGGAAGAGACTGCATAGAATGAGATGAAAAAGGCTGGCGATAGAGAAAAAGAAGCTGCAATAAAAGAAGTAGTGTCAATAAAGACGGTATACCCCTAATGGATGTCATGTAGATGGCTGTTGGTGTAAGCGATCTTATCGGACTAATTATGCGGCATTATCAGGGTGTGCAGCTATAATTGGTAGACGTTTCGGCCAAGTGCTATATGTGCGTCAAAAATAAATATTGTTGCCTTTATTGCTTATATTGTTGCATATTATTATATGCAATCTGCGCACCTTCTTGATGTCGTGTATGGGGCAGAGGAGGACGGTCCTTCACTATCCAGGATGTCGGCACATCCGAGAGAACACCGAACCAATAAGGATTGAGCGAGGCATATTTCAGTCCGATAGTCAGAGTCCATTTTGGTTCTGTTTAACCCTGAATCCTATCAGCACATTGTTGGAGGGTTCCGGACTATCGGTTGCGCAGAGGTGGTCAGGCTATAATGGAAGCATTAGGCATCAACGTCGCCGACATAAAACAAGCGTTGAAGGAGCGCTTCTTTGGCCGCCTGAACAAATTTTTAAATAGTCTTTTATTATGCCGGTTTTGATGTACCAATTTAACATACTCAAATGGACTCAGACAGAACTGGACGCCCTAGATAGGAGGATCCGCAGTCTGCTGACCGCAAATCGGATGCATCATCCACAATCATCGGTAATATCCCACAGAAGTGTGGTGTGGGATTATTTCCTGAATGCCGACATGGGGATGCGTCGGGATGTGGTTTAGGTGGATAAGGGCCTCACCCCGCTCTCCTTAGCAAACGAGAACTGGCGCAAACCTGTATTAATGAATACTAATTAACGCAGGGCGGTATGGCTGAGCAAGGAGCTCCAGGGACGGTTTCATCGGGTCCTATATGGACCTGATGTAGATTTCCTAGCGTCCGTATCCTGGCTACGCTTTGGTGACCTCTTTGGGGAAACCGACGGTTTTGTCTGTGCAATAATGGACGAAGTTATGATGACAAACAACTACCGGAAATACATTGTAAAGGACGGCATGGGTGACATATGTCGGGCATGCCACCGTCCCGAGGAATCCATCCATCACATTATTTCTGGGTGTTCTAGTCTGGCTAACGGAGACTATTTGCACAGACACAATCTTGTAGCCAGGATAATTCATCAGCACCTTGCCTTGAAATACAGTCTTGTGCAATCAGAAGTACCGTAATACAGGTATGTGCCCGACCCAGTTCTTGAAAATGACCATGTCACATTGTAATGGGATCGATCTATCATTACTGACAGGACTATTGTTGCTAACAAACCTGACATAGTGGTGATAGATCGATTAGAGGGGCGTGCAGTGATTGTTGATATTGCTGTCCCGCATGACGAGAATCTCGTTAAAGCTGAGAAAGATAAGCAGACCAAAAAATTTCGACTTGGTTTGCGAGGTTGTCGACATGTGGGATGTGGATTCAGCAGTCATTGTGCCGATAGTCGTGACAGCCAATGGCATAATAGCGAAGAGCCTCGACCAACCTCTGAGTAGGCTCTCGCTAGGCAGCTGGGTCAAGGGTCTGATGCAGAAAGCGGTACTCCTGGACACGGTGCGCATTGTCCGGAGGTTCCTCTCTCTGGAGCCACTGACCACCGGTAGCTTAGGCCCTATTCCCAATGCCGGTAGGCTACTATTTTTAAATGTTATTTTTGTATTGATATTAAAAATGCAAGTTATATATTGTATGATTAAATAAATGGAATAATAATAATACACACGAAGTGTAATTAATATGTGTTTTATTGTAAATGATATTAAAGTAGAATAAATTATGTTCCTCGTTAAAATAAATAAACACACACACAGACACACACAATAATTTAATACTTACAAGGAAAAGGTTCCAGCCTTAGAATACTTATGTAAAAGTAAATAAAGATATTTTGATCGTATAAAATATTACAAAAAATTATAATTTTTTAAAATATTTTACGGTAAAAAGAAATGTGCTAATATTTTCCAAATAACGAAACTTTTAATTTCGTTATTTGAATAACACTAGCACGTGTTAGTTTATTTCCGAAAAGACAATCAATAAAAAAAAGTCATAGGTAAATTCATAAAAAAATATATAAGACAACTCCAAGGTGTCTATGTTCCGCGCCGCCAACACCGCGGGCCGCTCCCCAGCGCCCTCTGTTGCAATGCATACGTTACTTACCGGGGTGTGTGCGGTTTGCGGGGTGCGTGCGCCTGGTTTTAGAAATTATTGTTGAACAATTCGTCGCCTTAATGTATAAGTGGAATCGGGAATATTCTGCTCTGACGGTTGCACGCATCTGTTAGCCTATGGTTTTTGTTACCCCAACCTTTTTCTTAAACAAAGATAAATTTATTATTCTACTTTCGACTAAGTCATTTTTGGAGACGCTTTAGATTTTCCTTTTTTTTAAGCATGAGCTAAATATGCCCAGACCGCCAGGCAGAGCCCATGGTCTTAGAATTGAGTCTCACATGGCAAACTTTGCGTTTTGGGGTAAAAAAACTTATGACGCTTTGACAATTCATAAGTGCCTGTAAATGGTCTGAATGAAATATTCATCAATAAATAATTTCCGAAGGGCTTGTGTTTAAACACCGCCCAAAAAAGTACCAATTTTACTACAAAGCTCTAAACGGTTACCAAAATGGATAAATGGTCACCAAATAACGTTTCTTAAAATATTATAAACTAAATTCAATTTGGTTTTTATATGAATTCGACTGAAAACTGAAACTTTATATGAATCACTAGTAGATCTGGCGCGTTGTGTGGTCACAGTTCTAACCTAACCTAGCTAAATTTGGTAATTCATTTTGGTTAGCAATAAGATTTTCTTGGTGATCATTTAAATTGTATCCTTTCCGAAGCAAAGTCCAGCGGAACATCAGATAAAAAGACCCATAATTGATTCTGTAAGGTTTCCCCTTTTATATACTAACGTACGGTCCCCAAGAAACCATATGAGAAGAAGCACCATCTTGACCGTAACGATAGTACCATAACGATCCCATAGAATATCAAACGGGCCGATCAAAACAAGCACCCTTATAACTTCTACCATAACGTTATTAAGACAGTGGGGTCACGGATGCCAAAATATGTGACCCCCCTACCCATTTTACCCTAAAATTATATCAACTGTTATTGTTATACCCGTTAAATTTAATTGTCTAAGGGATCAGTTAGAGGAAGCAGTAGCCTTCTGATTTGGAAATGAAATACATGGGAATATAACAGTTATCGTATTGGGCTCTAAATTGTTACTGGTTTTGTAAATTTTGGGAGAGGAAATCTTGAACTTATGGTCGATTTCTAATATGAGATGGATGGTAATTTGTATCTAGTAATTTGTAAAGTAGTTTGTTTTCCTTTAAAACTTCTAACTTCGTTTATGTGGGCCTCGGAGTCGAAACACAACATTGAATATTAAAAAAGAATACTTGATAGTTATTCTAAAACATATGCAAAAACCCAAAAATGTTTGTCCGGGAAAAACTTACAAAATACTGAAAAGATTTTATTTAAATTTCGAATGAATTTTACCAAGAGGTCATATCAACACCGGATGGTCCGACAATTGAAAAGGCGAAATGATTAGTAACACTTCGAGACATTATTTATAATCATTGTTTTAGCTTTTGGTAACGTTAAAAACTTAAAGCTTTTAATGTATGTGTGTTTATTCGTGGCAGTTGTTGATCTTTTTGTTTTTGTTTTAAATCTTTTGACCGAATTTCAGTCACGACAGACAATTTCTTTCAAAATTAACCAAGGCAAGAAGACGTTATAATAGACCTTTAGACGAGGTATCATCCACTCCAAGCTACTTCCCACCAAGTTTATGTAAACAGACTACAAATTTCAAACGCTGGCAATAACTGAAATACATTGCGCGTTTAGACAGCGCTGTACTCCGAAACACATCACACCAACTGAATGAAGCTGTCGACGAATAGGTATTCGATAAATTGTTCAGTGTTGTTTCAGAACTACAGCTTTCCCTTTGTAATGGGTATTATAGGGTATTAACACCAAAACTCATTAGCATTTCAGTGCTTAAACACCCATTCACATTAGGCCTTTGAATAATCTGTTGAATGAAATTGGCAGAGGTAATGGTGGTTTCTCACACGGTAGACGGTTAGCATCAATAACTTATTAGGATAATATAGGTAGGTCAATTTGTCCTAGCTGAGCTAAGGTTTCTTCTTATACTGAGGTAGAAGCATAATTTAACAATAATCATCATGCTTGCTAATGAAGGATGGACTGATTTCAAACTTTTATATTAACCTGTGCTATCCCCATTGCCAACCACTGTCTTCTTAACCTTAAATTTTCCCCTATTAGCTGTCAAGTCTGGTTATTCTGCCAGGAAAGACTGGAAGTGCTCCCGTTAGCTTTTCCTAGGCTTTCTACGGTGACAAGGCCGGTCTTCTAGCATCCACTTAGTGACTCCGGTCATCGACTTATATTTTCAGACTTATTTATTTAGAGTGTTCTGTGATTTCCTAGATAAATCGGACAAACCTCAAAATACGTGCTTTGCCTTAACATTATTTATTTATAAAATAAGTATGGAAGACAGGAGTCTACGATGTAGACGTAAGCTTGAACAAAACAGTATAATATTATTAGTTTATCGGACAGACAATATTATATAAATTACTATACTTGTCTCTTTCATACAATTTACTGTCAAATTATGATGGGTAGATATTCGATAAGGGTGGAGAATAGCTGAGCCATAATAGTACGTTACGTGCTAAGTAACGTTTATTATTCTTAGCTTTGACCAGGTCGCACACCGACGCCATATGCAACACGCATCGAACATTTATCTCGCCGCAATTGTTGGGCCACAATTGGGTAGTTTCCACCATTAACCAATAAATGTTAGACACAATTCCTATAAAACCTCTGTTAATTTCAGCCTAATAAATTCGGTTCATTTTCAATTTGCTATAAAATTTGATTTTTAGTTGTTTTGAAATCAATAAATAGATAGTCTACTGAGTTGTTAATTTAGTGACGTCATAAATCACCATTCCCATACAAAATCTATTGGAGAATGGCGTTTTGACAGCTCATAAAAAGTACGTCAATTGATAATGGTGGAAACTACCGTATTGTTTGATACAAATGTATTGTATACGCCCGCAACAAATGTGTCCTCAGTGTGAGCGAAAAATGTGTCGCGTTGCAAATGCAGCGCCACATTTTTATCGTGCTTTCCGAGGCACGGGATGTCAGTGATGTCCAAGATAAACTTTAGAAAGTACAAATGAGAAAAGTGGTTCATTTGTAAACTTGTGAACACTATACTCGCGACAATAATAATATATAGCTTCTATTTTCTAATTAAAAACAGTAACTAGCAGTTAATAGTTAATACATGCAAGTTTTGGCGGAAACGGTTTTTAAATTAAATTCATTCTAATTCACATTTAACCATGTAATGAAGTTATTGTAACACATCTATTTTTAAAAGAGTAAGTATGGAGTTCTTGCTCATTTTCCTCTATGCGAAACAGCATTTGGAATGGGCAAATGGATTAATTAAAGTGCCTTTTTTGATCTAATGAAAATAAATGATTTGATTTTGACATTTACCGAGATGCAAATGTATTTCCGATGTGCGGCCTACTTTAAACTGCACATTAAACTATTAGTCTGTCAGTGAACATCACTCAACTTACTCAAGAAGACTAATATAATACTACTAGCTGGCCCGTGCCCACTTCGTTGGGCGCCAAACATTTTAACTTAAAACTCGAAAACATGCGCTTTCCCAGACATAAGACTGAGTTAGATCGATTTCTCGTCCCCGAAAACCCCCACATATCAAATTTCAGCGAAATCGTTAGGGTCGTTTCCGAGATCACATGCTTTTTCAAGCAATTAGCGCTATCTGCCGGGCTGATTTGTGAATCTAAACCATCCAGGGCGCCACTCAAACGCATACAGAAAAATTCATTCAAATCGGTCAAGCCGTTTAGGAGGAGTTCAATGACATACACATGGGGTTGGCGTATCCATGTGGATAAAAACCCCGTTCTAAATATATAGATTAAAAAAAAAAATGACATACACACGCACAGCAGAATTATATATATAAAGATTTAATAACATAGAAAGGCACATAATTATGATCAATTTAGTGTTAATAACTACATATGACACAATGACCTTCTCTCAAGACAAGCTGTCTTTCCTTTCTCTTAATAGAAGGACAGTTTCTATTAATAGAATTGATAATCTTGAAGATAATTCTGCGAACAATCTACCTTGTAATGTTTTTGACGTAATCGGGATGAAATTACAACGGGACAGAGTTAGATTTCATGTTTAATTTCTTTTAGTAATTTTTCTTGAGTTCATGGAAATTGTAAAGCTTGTTAAATTGGGAACCGTTTTTGTTTAATACAACGATATATTTGTTTACTTTTTTAATCTAAAAATAATGATACTAACTGTATCATGGATAACCGAAATTTAAAATTATCAGAATCTTCTGTTTTATTAAAATAATGAATCATTATTTCTGGACCTAGCGGATTATTTCTGGAAGCTACAAGACAAGATTAGAACCTATATCGTTGTAAAAGGCTGCCAACGCAACCGCTATTGCCTGACTGAAACATATTCTTGAAAATAAAATGTTTAAAGTGAAATGATATAAAACGATGAGATACAAGCCACAAACGTTATAGTCGAAACTGACAAAGGTCCGCTGTTACTATCAGCACTGTATATCCCTCCGAAGCATAATATGAAATATGAGGACTACTCTGCCTTCTTTGTCACTTTGGGACATCGGTTTCTAGCCGGCGGAGACTTCAACGCAAAACATAGAGACTGGGGTGCTCGAGTTATTACGCCCAAAGGTAGACAACTTTTAAAAACAGTGCAATCTCTTGGATTAACAGTTACCACTACTGGAGAATCAACGTATTGGCCAACTGACACAAAAAAGAAACCTGACCTATTGGACTTCTTCATTAGTAAAGGACTGCCCTCCTCTTCAGTCAGATGCAGCTCCTGCTTCGAACTTTCTTCTGATCATTCACCCGTAATAGCTCAAGTCAACCTTTCAGCGGAAAATGTAGAAATGTGCTGTAGACTGCATAATAACAAAACCAACTGGTCATATTTTCGGGAACTCATAAATGGCAATCTAAATGCTAAATTACCCCTGAAATCAGACGAGGATGTGATTGATGCCGTGGAACATTTTAACAACACGATTCAGGAAGCAGCGTGGGCCGCAACACCTGTCCAAAGCGGGACAAGTCAAAACACAAACAATTATCCCAAAGTAACTCTCGATCTGATGAAAGAAAAACGTGAGGCTAGAAAACTCTGGCAGGTCACAAAATATCCTGACCACAAAACAATATTTAACAGACTTGCTAAGAAGCTCAAAAAATTACTTGCAGAGCAGAAACAAATTAACACAGAAAACTACCTCAGAAGCTTAGACGCCACTCCAGCTACTGACTACTCACTGTGGAAAGCTACAAAAAAAATTGAAGAGGCCTACCTTTCATCGGTCAGCTATTAAAAAACTAGATGGTACCTGGGCTAAAAGTGACAAGGACAAAGCCGAAGTATTTGCGGAACAACTAGCAAAGGTATTCACTCCAAACGACGACTGCGGATCCTCGAAGCTAGACGAAGTTTCAATTGTACTTACCCAAACTTATCAAATGGACCTACCCATTAAGAAGATCTCCAAAAGGAAAATAATTCAAGCCATCAAGAAACTGGACATTCATAAAGCTCCAGGATATGATTTGATCACGGCCAAAATCTTAAAAGAGCTACCAGATACAGGATACAAATATCTTACTCAACTGTTCAATGCCTGTCTTTGGAGAAATTTTATTCCTCCACAATGGAAGGTGGCTGAAATAATTCTGATTCCTAAACCTGGCAAAGACACCACTGATGCTAAATCTTACCGGCCAATCAGTCTACTTCGTTCAACGTCCAAACTACTAGAAATCCTGTTTCTGAACCGCCTGGCCCCGGTTATTGCAGAAGCCAAATTAATCCCAGAACACCAGTTTGGTTTCAGACCCTCCCACAGCACGATAGAACAGGTGCACAGAATCGTAGAAAAAATTAACCACACATTTGAAAACAAATGGTGGTGCTCAGCCGCCTTTCTGGACATCTCACAGGCCTTTGATCGCGTCTGGCACGACGGTCTTTTATTTAAAATCCTGAAGAACCTACCATTGAATTATTACCTTTTTATAAAATCTTACCTCCATAACCGACATTTTTGTGTTAAACATGGTGACAGTGTCACAAAACTGTATGAAATAAAGGCCGGGGTCCCTCAGGGAAGTGTGATGGGTCCAATACTTTACCTGATCTATACATCCGATCTACCAAACACAGAACACGTTCTGACTGGAACATATGCGGACGATACCGCGGTGTTAGCAGTTGACGAAACAGCTACTGGAGCATCTGCCAAGCTACAAAGAAACCTAGACGAGCTATCTAGCTGGTTGAAAGATTGGCGAATAAAAGCCAATGAAACTAAATCAGTGCATGTTACATTTAGTCTACGGCGCGATACTTGTCCTGAAGTCGAGCTCAATCATATTAAAATACCACAAGCAGATGACGTACGATACTTAGGTGTATACCTTGACCGTAGATTGACGTGGAAAAAGCACATTCAAACAAAGAGAAAGGCACTCGATCTGAAACTCCATAATCTGCATTGGCTTATGGGTCGAAAGTCACAACTTAGTCTGGAAAACAAGCTTCTTCTCTATAAAAGCGTCTTAAAGCCTATTTGGTCTTATGGCATTCAGCTGTGGGGAACAGCATCTTCATCTAACATAGAGATTCTGCAGCGGTTTCAGTCAAAGACGCTGCGTATGATAACTGGAGCTCCCTGGTTCATAACAAACATGCGTCTTCATAAAGACTTGAAAGTTGACACAGTCAAGGAGGAAATAAAAATTTGTCTGCGAAAATACTCAGAAAGACTTAATCACCACCCAAACTTCCTGGCTAGGCAGCTGATGAGCATAGAGCCAAATTCTACCTTCAAAAGGTTAAAAACACTTGCTCCTCAAGACTTGATTGCGTGAGGAGCTAGCGCCAAGTTGGACTTATCATTGGATACAGTGCCATACACGCCTATTTTGACAAATATTTAAAATCCAGCTCAATGTCGAAGAGACAGATTGCAGGACAAAAAGAAAATCTAAAAAAAAAAAAAAAAAGTGAAATGATAAATGTACATACTTTATAGTTTGAGTAGGGAAGGTTCTGATACTGTAGTACCATCAGCAGTTTGTAAAAAAGGAATGCAAAATCATTTTATTTGTATTTTTAGGGTTCCGTACCTCAAAAGGTAAAAACGGAACCCTTATAGGATCACTTTGTTGTCCGTCTGTCCGTCCGTCCGTCCGTCTGTCAAGACCCTTTTTCTCAGAAACGCGTCGAGATATCAAGCTGAAATTAATATCACATACTCAGGTCTGCTATCTCTCAAAGCAGTGAAAAAATCAAGTTTCTAAATCAACGCAATAAAAAGATACGGCTGTTTATATTGCATATTTAGACATTTGCAAGGAAATCAAAACCTACAGGGTACTTCCCATTGACCTAGAATCATGAAATTTGGCAAGGAGCAAGGTCATGTAGCAGAAGTAAAGGGAAAACTCCGAAAACCGTAAATTTGTAGTTAGTTCACATCAGGCGTCCGTTTGTCCGTCCGTCTGTCAAGACCCTTTTTCTTAGGAACGCGTCGAGATATCATGCTGAAATTAATATCACATACTTAAGTCTGCTATCTCTCAAAGCAGTGAAGAAATCAAGTTTCTAAATCAACGCAATTAAAAGATACGGCGGTTTATATTGCATATTTAGACATTTTCAAGGGAATCAAAACTCAAAACCTATAGGATACTTCCCATTGACCTAGAATCATGAAATTTGGCAAGAAGCAAGGTCATGTAGCAAAAGTAAAGGGAAAACTCCGAAAACCGTAAATTTGTAATTAGTTCACATCAGGCGTCCGTCTGTGCATCCGTCTGTCAAGAACCTTTTTCTCAGGAACGCGTCGAGATATCAAGCTGAAATTAATATCACATACTCGGGTCTGCTACCTCTCAAAGCAGTGAAAAAATCTAGTTTCTAAATCAACGCAATTAAAAGATACGGCGGTTTATATTGCATATTTAGACATTTTCAAGGGAATCAAAACTCAAAACCTATAGGGTGCTTCCCATTGACCTAGATTCATGAAATTTGGCAAGAAGCAAGGTCATGTAGCACAAGTAAAGGGAAAACTCCGAAAACCGTAAATTTGTAGTTAGTTCACATCAGGCGTCCGTCTGTCCATCCGTCTGTCAAGAACCTTTTTCTCAGGAACGCGTCGAGATATCAAGCTGAAATTAATATCACATACTCGGGTCTGCTACTTCTCAAAGCAGTGAAAAATTCAAGTTTCTAAATCCACACAATAAAAAGATTCGGCGGTTTATATTGTATATTTAGACATTTTTAAGGGAATCAAAACCTATAGGGTACTTTCCATTGACCAAGAATCATGCAATTGGGCAAGAAGCAAGGTCATGTATCACAAGTAAAAAAAAAACTCCGAAAACCGTAAATTTGTAGTTATTTCATAAAAAAAATTAACGGAACCCTCGTTGCGCGAGTCCAACTCGCACTTGACCGGTTTTTTTTTACTACTGTTGACTTCGCACAATACTGACAGAGCATTGTGTGGATGATGATGAATAGAAACAGCCAGGAAAACAACAATTAATTACCATATTGAAGTACAACTGCACAATTATTCTCTTACAAATCACCATAACGCTTGAATAGGCTCACCAATAAAACAATGACGGAAATCTACATTGATGCCAAACGGCCTACCCGTGTAGAATCATCTGTCATACACTCCACAATAGCACCTTTATTCATTTCAAATTACACCATATTGTTCGTGGATTAAAGTTGAAATCGCTACGTCTGGAGATTTTTCCCTGGAAATCATCGCGAACGATTTTGGTCGACGATTCAGATGCAAGTGACAGGTAAATCAGAAGGTTTTTTTTAAGGCTGATGAGTTAAATAAGAGACGGAATTAAGCTAGGCCCAAAAGTGCATCATTAGTCTCCTTGAAATATACTCTTTTGCACTAAGAATTTCATTTTTGACCACTAGGCCAAAGAGCTAACTAAAGTCTTTTTAATTTATCTGTAGGAATGGTCTGCTTGTATTAATAAAATTGTTGTCACTGTATTTAGCAGCTTTTACATTCCGTCACAGTTTGAGGAATCAGCTTTCAGTGGCAGTATCACTACACTATTACGACTTAGAACTTTTAAGAAAACTCAACCGTAACACCTCTGGCAGGTGTTGCGCCCGCTTGATCGTTTGTCTTTTTTCATATAAAAAAGAAAACGACCTTTTAAAACCCACTTGGATGTTTAATTACAATAAACTGTAACATATTGTTTAACTCGTGAATAATATAAAATACGTACAAAACTCAATACATCCGTACGACTTATCTGTGCACCTCACTGGAATGCGACCTGCCTCCCGCTACCCCACGCGGCGCCCCGTGTTCGTCTCGTTTGTTTAGTAGCGACTGCATACCGTCAGCGCTACGTCATAGCGCGAGGTGCACAGTTAAGTCGTACAGGAGCAGGTTGAAGTTCAATCTTCTCTAAAAATAAACTAAAATGTTAAAATGACTTTTATTTTGTAAACACGTATTTTTCCTTATTTTTATCGAACGATGGGGCCAATCTTTCCTAGCTGGACTACTCCGAGAAGAAACAACCGAAACAATCTCAGAGATCAAAGTATCTTATGAAGTCCATACAATTTTGAAGTCAAATTATGCTAGGACCATGAAGGTAAACTGAAGTGGTCTCTTGATGAGAGAAGCACGCAGATTTGAGTGGACCTGTCCAAACAGTGCAAGCATTTGTCAAAAGTTGTTCAGCCCAACTAAAAAAGTGTTTAAAACAGACTATTAGATACTTACTTAACCTTCTGACTTCCTTTTACAGCAGCTGAACTGAACGACCGATTTAAATTTCAAATTGCCAGTTATCCAGATAGAGGTTACCGATGAATGGAGAAGCATTAAGTTCTCTGCCTACTTTCTGTTCGCGTAACGCCGAATCTTATTATGAACGTTTTAATTATAGCCACGATGGCGGAAATCGACAAAAGACGACGCATTTTGTTGAACTGTTTTAGATGACTGAAGTTTTCTGTACTGATATATTATATGCAGACGTACAGCTTGCTTATTTTTATGGTTTTCTGTCTCAAAAGGAAAGGAAGAAGTCTTATTAAGTACCATAGAAATGGTATTTTATTTTAGACATGGTAAGTTTAGAGATTAAGGGTCTGTATGTCCGTACAATACCTTCTCTCCCTGCCCTACATTGACAGACAAAGATTTGAACATAGTACGGAACTTTAAAAACACTCAAGCGTTACCTGAAAAAATATTATATTTAGCCCGCAGATCTAATAAGAGGAACCAATATGACATAGAATAAAATAGAGAAAATGCTACACTAGTATTTGTTTTCATCACTCAAAATTCCACCGTACTTTATATTCGCTAACTAAAATATAGAAAACATACAAACCCCAAGCGGATTTTGTTCAAACATTACCAAAAACATTAATTCCTACATGGAAATATAAAAACTAAACCAGTAAAATCCAAAACTGTGTATCTAAACAACATATTTGCATTTAAAACTTAAAATATGAAACAGCCGCTCGCTACTATTTTATTACTCCCCTAGGCGTAGAATACACGCACTGACACGGAGTATGTAGTTCACAGAGACCAAACTTTAGAATAGCACTTCTGATGGGAAATGTCGGAAGTGTCTACGTGACAACTCACACTTTAACGCAACCACGGTTATTATGTCTTCTTGCTCATTTATAAATAAGTTAACAAACTTGGTTGTGTCTGAAAGTAAATAAAAATAATAGTGCACAATAATAGTAAGTAGTACCACAATAATAGCTTTTTAACCAACTTCACCGCCTTTAAAAACTAAAAATTAACTTAAATTTGGTTGAAAAAAAGTCAGTGGCAATGAAATGCAACAAATAATTCTGTTTTTGAAGATGGTTCTTTTTTTTACAATGACACTATTTATCAAAATATTTATTGTGGCCTGCTGCTTTTTGAAAAACATCACGTTTTTCAACTCTTTAATGGCGCGTCTCGCTAGTACCCTGAGCTTTCTGAGGTCTTATGTCATACACATACCTTGTAGTTGACTAATCCTACCTTATACTCGGTTCACTACATACTCCTGCGCCAACAGTTTGTATATCATCATGTATATGTATAATATAAGGATGAACGTGCACGTCGGCAAACGAATATTAATTTCAAGAACCTTCGTTTGTAGCAGCCAGTTTTAAAGTAATTAATAGGATGCACAATTTTGCATTGATGATGATTATGAGAGAAAGCTAAACATTAAGTAGGTATTGAATATTCGCAAAATCATCAAAAACGCTCACAGTTTCTTACTTAGCAATATGACTGCTAAACATAATTGGAAGCGGGAGGTTGCTGGGGCATATCAAACTTTGACTAGCCAAAACCCATCTACTATTCTTCATTTTTATGGTCAGGAATTCATCAAATGACTTCCCTGCCCTGAGCGGGGCGGGAGAGAGCGTCAAACTTTTACTGACTAAAACCTACCCTTGTTCCTTCGGTTGCCCGGATCTAATAGTTACTTCTGGCCGCGGTAACTATTAGATCTATTCCGCAACCCCGGTACCGTTCTTCATTTGTCCTTTGCGTTTCGGCGCCATTGTAACTCTTTCGAACAATCCTTTAACTCCAGCCAGCAGTTGTTCTAACGGACGCCGTAAACTATGCTGACTCAAAGGTTTTAGACGCGCATTAAAGCTTCGACGCATGATTGGTCCTCATCGGAGGGCAAGGTACCCATTGTCCGCTACCAAGTCCACTCCCGACGGCGTCAAAAATTGCTCTGTGGCTCGACTCCCGACAAGTGGGTGGGAACATTTGCTTTCAGGTCCCATGGCGTCAGCCGAACAAAGTCTCTGTGGAAGAATTGCAGTTTGGGGTATAAAAAAGCCAGCGCAGGAAGTTCTCATAATATGTGTCACATTGTTCCACAGGCATATGTTCCAGATAATGACGACGACAGGTTAAGAGCACATTGACCCCCGGTGGGTACATTTTCCGTCTTTCTTCAAGGTTCAAACAAACTCATCGTAGAAATGGCAGCAATTGCTAAAAACAGAACAGACAAACAATACACAATATTGCATGTATAATAATTGTGGACAAAGGAGTGGATAAAGGAGTCTATTTTCGAAATTATCATCACAGGCATTTGAGTCTAAACATCAGCTTTTCCCCAAGAGAACACACCACTCTATGCACTTAGCTTCATAATTATTTGAACCGCCATTCGGACAGTAAGTGGCTAAATTGCTACTACTGCCAATAATAGGTACTCATTAGGCAGGTCTGAACATATTTTGATGCTAATTGTTCACTTTAGTCCATTGATCCTTATTCATTTAACCTTTCAGTCAAACTGGATGTAGCTGCAGTGTTTTACACAGGAACTGCTTTTCAGACCTCCACAACAAGTTACTGGCTAACACACTATGTTTTTTCTGGCCTATGACTTCTGGTGACCACTGTTAGTGTACGAACTGAGTGAAGAGCGTTCAGCGGAGCGTGAAGCGCTGCGTGCAAGTTGGCGGCCGCTCGGTCGCTACTCAGGACACCTACGTGAAAATGCGCCGCACGCTCCGCCCCCTGGACGCTCGATTTGAGCGGCCACTCAGGCCCTACACTAAGAGTTCTAAGATAACAGCCGCGCTATGGCCTTAGACGCTTTCCGAGGACACACTGCTGGGCATTGACGGTCATTTTTCCGCGTCAGTTGAACTGACGTCCTTTCAAAGTTTGATCGTGAGTTTCGAATCGTTACTCCAGAGTTGTAAACCATTTGGAGTGACGCCACAGTTTTACGATTAGACGGACGCGAAAAATTACAGTCAAGGCCCACCCTTAGAAGGAATGAATTGAAAAGTCTTGAACAGATTTTAAACCAGAAACCTCGTGCATGAAAGATTGTCTACCACCCATTCGATTGTATTCACCACATTCAAGCAATGGATTTCAAATGCACGAAAAACCAAAACCTCACAGCATCTGTCAAGCATAAACCAGACACCATAACAAATTCAGACCTAAATTGAACTAGGAGGCGTAATTGCAAAACCTATTTACCTCACTCATGGAGTCAACCTGAGGTTGTGTAGCACGCAGTAACAATTAGCTAAACATATGCAAACGATTGCAATAGGCGACGTGAACTAGGATTTGGTGAATGTTAATGTTTTCTAGGCTAGAGAAGGGAATGGAGTGGTCCACTGTTCGTTCTTTTAGTAAACGTTCTTTTAATAATTTCATTGCGAATTCAATTCATCAGAGAAACTCTAAGCAATATCCTTTTTTTTTGGTGCGTGGGAAATCATCCAATGACTGCTCCCGTCCTGGGTACGGTGGGAGGGCGTGTCAGACTCTTACTGACTAAAACCCACTCATGTTCCTTCGATTGCCCTTTATGTTCCAGGGTCACGGTAACCACTCTATACATTCCGCAACCCCTCTAAGCAATACCCTCTGCATCGCTCGTTGATCTTAAACTTACAAACAAGCCACATGCTAAGTGTCTACGTTTCATCATCATAGACCTATATAACAACTTTGTATAGAACAATCCCGTAACATTATTCCCAGGCACTACAATTCCTCAAAGTCAAAATCAGCAATGGAGTCCATCAGACGCCAAACAAAGAAGTTCGACGGGTCCCAGTGAAACTATTCGATCCCGCAACTATATTGAATTATAAGGTACTGGTAATTAGTGTTCAAATTAAAATCAAGCTATACAAAAAGCTCGTACAATGCTCTGCGAGTCCAATACAACAATGCCTTCCGAGTTATGTTGGGGCTTCCGCGCTTTTGCAGTGCGTCGGGGATGTTTGCTGAGAATGGCGTACCAGATTTTTACGCACTGATGCGGAAACGGATAGCATCCCTGATGCGGCGAGTGCGCGATAGCTCCAACAGCTTGGTGACTATAGTAGCCGACAGGATGGACAGTCCAATGATGTGGCATTGGATGACCAGTCATCGTGCGTCATTCGAGTATTTAAAATAACATGTGTAGTTCTAATTATGTATGTATGTAAGTTTTGTGTATAAATGTGTATGTTTTACCTATGGACTTATGGTTTGCAATAAATTTTATTATTATTATTATTATTTCTTAACACATATTCAATACATTTTTAAATATTATTATAAAAAATATATAAAACATTTAAAAATATAAAAAATAGTAGCCCACCGGCATCGGGAACAGGGTCCAAGCTACCGGTGGTCAGGGCTCCAGAGAGAGGAACCTCCGGACAATGCGCGCCGTGTCCAGAAGTACCGCTTTCTGTATCAGACCCTTGACCCAGCTGCCTAGCGAGAGCCTCCTCAGATGTTGGTCGAGGCTCTTCGCTATTATGCCATTGGCCGTCACGACTATCGGCACAATGACTGCTGAATCCACATCCCACATGTCGACAACCTCGCGAGCCAAGTCAAGATATTTTGTCTGCTTATCTTTCTCAACCTTCACGAGGTTCTCGTCATGTGGGACAGCAATATCAACAATCACTGTGCGACGTTCTAATCGATCTATCACCACTATGTCAGGCTTGTTAGCAACAACAGTCCTGTCAGTAATGATAGATCGATCCCAGTACAATGTGACATGGTCATTCTCAAGAACTGGGTCGGGCACATACCTGTAGTACGGTACTTCTGATTTCACAAGACTGTATTTCAAAGCAAGTTGCTGATGAATAATCCTGGCTACAAGGTTGTGTCTGTGCAAATAGTCTCCGTTAGCCAGACTAGAACACCCAGAAATAATGTGTCGGATTGATTCCCCGGGACGGTGGCATGCCCGACATATGTCAACCGTGCCGTCCTTCACAATGTATTTCCGGTAGTTGTTCGTCATCATAACTTCGTCCATTATTGCACAGACAAAACCTTCGGTTTCCCCAAAGAGGTCACCGAAACGCAGCCAGGATACGGACGCCAGAAAATCTACATCAGGCCCATGTAGAACCCGATAAAAGCGTCCGTGGAGTTCCTTGCTCTGCCATACCGTCCTGCGGTCATCAGTATTCATTACTACAGGTTTGCGCCAGTTCTCGTTTGCTAAGGAGAGCGGGGTGAGGCCCTTGTCTACCGAAACTACATCTCGATGCACCCCCACGTCGGTATTCAGGAAATACTCCCTGAGACTGCATATCTCACGATTGTGCATGGTCTTGGCGTTTAAAAAGCCTCGACCACCGCACTTCCGCGGGATATACAGTCTCATTACCGATGATCGTGGGTGATGCATGCGATTTGCGGTCAGCAGACGGCGGACCCTTCTATCCAGAGCGTCCAGCTCAGTCTGAGTCCATTTGAGTACGCCGAAAGAGTACATCAGAACCGGCATGACCCAACCGTTGAAGGCGCGCACCTTGTTCCCGCCTGATAAAAGACTATTTAAAACTTTATTCAGGCGGTCAAAGAAACGCTCCCTCAACGCTTGTTTCATGTCGGCGACATTGATGCCTAACGCTTCCGACATACCCAAATATTTGTAGGTTTCGGTTGAAGAGAGGGACCTGAGGTGTATAGAATCCGAGAGTTGGGTCCCCTCGGATTCCACAATCTCCCCTCGCTTTACATGCATGACTGCACATTTGTCCACACCAAATTCCATTCTGATGCCACTACTAAAAGTTTCTGTTACCTTCAGTAGCTTCATCAGTTGCAATTCGGTGGGGGCAAACAGTTTCAGATCATCCATGTATAGGAGATGAGATATGACCTGGCCGCCTCTTCGCAACCGATAGCCTAGTCCTGAACCCTCCAACAATGTGCTTAAAGGATTCAGGGCCAAACAAAACCACAATGGACTCAGACTATCGCCCTGAAATATGCCCCGCTCGATCCTTATTGGTTCGCTGTTCTCTCGAATGTGTCGACATCCTGGATAGTGAAGGACCGTCCTCCACTGCCCCATACACGACATCAAGAAGGTGCGCAGAGTTGCATCTACTTTATACAACTCCAGCACCCTCATGAGCCATGTATGTGGCACCGAGTCATAGGCCTTCTTGTAATCTATCCAACATGTCGACAAATTCTTTCGAGAACGGCGAACCTGCTGACTAATGGCCATGTCAATGAGGAGCAGCTCCTTAGTACCACGGGACCCATTCCTACATCCATTCTGAGAGGCAGACATTATAGAATTATTATTAATATGACTATTAATTTTAGCTCTCAAAATGGATGTAAGAATCTTATAGACCGTGGGTAGACAAGTAATTGGTCTATAATTTTTGGGTTCCGTAGTACTACCTGACTTATGGAGCAGGTGGGTTATTCCAGTAGTTAGGAATTGGGGTAGCGACCCAGACTCTAAGGCTGACTGGAACTGGGACGCTAGGCGAACGTGCGATCCTTGCAACCATTTCACCCAGAAATTGTGCAGCCCGTCCAGCCCTGGGGATTTCCAGTTCGGTAATGGACGGACTGCACAAGCTACATCTTGGGGGCTGATGGTAATAGCCCCCATTTCTGGTATTGGATCACAGGTTCGCTCAACCTCCCGAATCCAGTCGCCCTCAGTGTGACTGACAGGCACCGACCAGATGCTGCGCCAGAATGAGTTCATGGCATCATCATCTGGAAGGTGCGTGTCAATCACACCTTGGTCCGGTCGTTCCCAAGTCCTATATACCCACCTCTCATCGCTCTGGAATGTGCGATTCTGAATGTATCGCTCCACTCTTCGCTTGTACCGACGAATACGGCTTGCCCATGCACTGATCTTCTGCTTCAGGAAGTCGATACGCTCTGTGATGCGGGGTATATAATCTTGGGGCCTAATGTGTGTTTCCGCAAACGCCCGCCTCACAAAGCGCATCACTCTAGGACGTGTATTGCCAGCCCTCCCTGAAGCAGATTAATTTGCCGATGAGTGCTCTAGCCTCACCAATACGACGCTCAATCCTGAACTGCCACGCTGGTATAGCTGGTTTAGGTCGTGTGACCCCGTCACTGTTAGGGAATTTGACGTGAGCCACACGACACGCTGCTACAGCTGCGCAGTACAAAATTGAGTGGGTATCAGTGAGGTCCTCGCTGCTGTCGAAATAGCTCGACAGCAGCGAATCCAGAGCACACACCAGCGCCCTATTTTTCTTGTGCATGGGCAAACGAGGTAATCGCGGTCTCAGCTCAGGCGGTGTAGAGCGATATTCCCGAAACGCACACTCCAAAGCACTCCTCAAATTATTGTTGCACTGGGTACTCACGGATATAGCCTCACCATCATCCATCTCATCAATACAGGGCGGTCGCGGCAAGCCACTACGTGAATTTTGCGGCTGCACAGCGACCACACCCACTGGCGGGGCGGACGGGGCAAGACTAATCCGTGACTCTAGGCGTAGTCGATCAAGTACAGTGTCATCCAACATATGATTACGCTGGATGACACGCACCTGATCCGATAGTCGTTGAGCCGAAACATTAACAGCTGGTTCAAGCACCTGAAACAGAGAGAGCATCCGACCACGGTACGCAGTCAGGTTATTTCCCCCCTCTGTAGCCCCAAAGTATGCGCGCATGACATTTTCATTTAAAGATTGTGTCCATCGCATGCGCGCACTTCCACCGGGTGCGGGGACCCTATGAGAGGCCGGTGGGCCTCGGAGTCCCAAGCTGTCCGGTGGCCGGCGACCTCCCCGCCGACGAACAGGTGGTGGCGACGTCGGCGGAGAGAAGTACTCGTCGCTCGAGCTCGACGCAACTGCCACGGCCGGTGTCACAGCGCTCACGGTGGGGCTGGATTCCGGCGGCGGCGAGGCGGAGCTGAACGACGAGCCCGGTGGTGTTGGGCGTGCTTTTCTCATAGCTGCTGATCTCGTAATCATCGTTTGTTTCGTAGTTTTCTGCGTTTCATGTTATAGTTTGATGTGACAATCGTTTTTTCCATGGTGACATACGTCACCATTGTCGGATTTTCTATGCTTACGTAAAATCATTGTTTATATTATTCTCACTATGGTTTATTGTATTTGTTGATATTATTTCCGACTATTTTATTGTAATTACATGTGGGTATATATGGTATCAAAATAATTTTATATATTTATTTTAAACACGGCACAAAAAAACTAGACGATGACGTTATTGGTGTTGCCAGCTTTTTATTATTATTATTAAAATCATTTATTTCTAATAGACCATTTTAATGGCACTTTAGAACGGTCTTGTACATGGTTAATTATGAAGAGTAGAATGTATATAATTTAAAAAGATTGTGCTCATGATAATAAAACAACTTTTCTTATGGGAGCAAAACCGAAATCGCGGAAAAAATATCAGCTGTTCAGTACATTAGGCAAACATAATTGTACTAGTTAAACCAACGGTTTTTTTTTCGCGATTTCAGGTTTGTTGTGAGCACAATCACGTTTTTAAGTATCGTACACTAATTACCAGTCACCTTATACAGGGTCATCCTCTCAGGACTATGTTACTATCATCATAAACAACAACTTTTGTTCTATGATTTTTTACAAAATGTTATTATACATTTACCAAAAACAAATCTTCAAGATTTCGTTGTCCTATCTAACACATTTCAACTCTGCATTGTGCCGTAACAACATATCTACGCTTGCCGCGCACTGTCCTAGTTTGTTACGCAGACTTTGTCACATTTAGAGTGTTCAATTTAATTATTTTTTATTTTGTATGAAAATGTATAGAACTAAAATATGATAATTTTTAAAATGTCGTAGAACAAAAGTTGTTGATTATGATATTAGTAACATAGTCCTGAGAGGATGTCGGTGTTTTACCAATAACCCTGTATAAAATAGGATATGATAAAACAACCGTTATTATATAAACCATATTTCTCTAATTTTAAGAACCCAAAGTCAAAAGAGTCCACAATAAAAGAAGTGCTAACACCACCCCACGCATTTCCTAATCCAACCCGTATGTCAACGAGATGACTCTGTTTACGTACTGTACTCCGCCCCGGCTTTGTCTGCGGCTTAGTAATTACACATCAACTTTGTTTGTACACCGCAAGACGTTTCATCCGAGTTCTCTTGATCTTCTAATGTATTAACACCTCTTTTCTGTCACCGCCTTTTTGTAGCGTCTTGCTTTTGACAACCAAAGTGTGATATGCATCTTGAAAAAGGTTTACTAAATTTTCATCAACTTATTTATCAACAACTAGCTTTTGCCCGCGACTTCGTTTGCATGGATTAAGTTCTCGTTCCCGGGGGATTTCCGGGATGAAAACTATCCTATGTCCTTTCTCGGGTTCTAGACTATTTATCTGTACCAAATTTCATTCAAATCGGTTCAGTGGTTTCGGCGTGAAGAACAGACAGACAGAGTTACTTTCGCATTTATAATAATTACTAGCTTTTGCCAGCGGCTTCGCTCGCGTTAGAAAGAGACAAAAAGTAGCCTATGTTACTCTCCATCCCTTCAACTATCTCCACTTAAAAAATCACGTCAATTCGTCGCTCCGTTTTGCCGTGAAAGAAAGACAAATAGATAGACAGACACACTTTCCCATTTATAATATTAGTATGGATTAGTACGGATTAAAGGTATTATTAGAATTATACTTGGTACACACGACAACGATTTATTACAAAAATCGACGCAGATATCGTGACCTTGTGGACACTCTATGAGCATCCGATAAAACTGCACAAGACCACAGCGAAAACAGATCGTAGCGACATATCGTTGGCGTGTGTACCCAACCATTAGTAATTTTAGATTAAAAAAATAGAGGGTGTATATAGGAACTGCTTGTTGAAGAAAATACCTCTTCAATCAATAGCAATTACATGAAACAGAAATAAATCACCAAATTCCGAAACTACAGTTAGGTTTTCTTTTTCTTAAAAAAAATATATTATTCTATTTCACTCCCACAACTGAGACAAATTCAATGACACCTCATACATCGCAATTTGTTAAACGGTTTAAGCTGTTAGAACGTGACATAGAATAAGACATACATAACCAAAACATTACTCTCCTTTCGGCAATCGGATACGTAAAGATTTTAACCTACATTGACCAACATACAAGATACATGTTAATTGAAAAATAAATCTAAGAATTGCCTTCGAAATATTTCACCTTAAACAGTTCGCCTAGAGGGCTCCTAAGTAGGTAAGACATTTCCTTGAAAATGGACCCATAACAACAAGTTTAAAACACAAAGAAAAAATATGCAGACGATCCTCTTACATTCTTTCATTAGTTTGTCTTTTAATATAAATAATGTTCCTATAATTTTCCAAGAAAAATCTACACCGACTCAGGGCAAGGCACTTCTAGATTTTTTCTCATTAAGTCTGTGGTACCAGGTAGCTTTAAGAATTAATTTATAAAATCGTATCGCTAGTTCCTTCTTACAAGGTTTATTAAATGTCAGCTAGTTTATTAAATTGGAAGCCGAGTACTTATAAATAGTAATTTATTAACTTTGAAAGTAATTAATTTATTAAAGGTATCCCTTTTCTATCTTATACAGGGTGTCCCACGGCAATGCCACATGGAGGGAAAGTACCTTAAATATTGTAGATAGAGCATTTTACTGAAAGAAGACATTATTTGAATTTTGAAAACATTTTAAACTGCATTCATAGATATTTACATAATTACATAGTTGAACCGGGAATCGAACCTGTTGAAATGTTGGGGTCCTAAGGTCTTTTAAATCAGACAACCAATTCGATTAAATGCACTTTAATCAATGCCAATCAGGTAACAACTATTCAATGCGCACTGAAGTAATCTGCTTACTTAGCTAAAAAATATACTTATATTCTAAAGGAGCGTACATAATACGTTATACACTATAATGGAGCATACATACACTTCACCTCCGGGGGCGAAGGAAAAAAAAAATCGTATAATAATTTTTTTTTTTTTACTAGTACAAACAAACTCTATTTGTAATAGTACATTATTCTTGTCTACCCAATAAAATACTACAATAATTATTCTAATATTACTTACAACATTGCAATGTTTGTGTCTATTACTAAACTACTCTGAACCTAAATTAACAATAATAGTCTTAACCAACGAGTAGTATTACTAAACTATACGTCATAATATTATTGGAAGTACGGTCTAGTCCTATTTTTATGAATTAAATCTATTTTATTATTTTTATATACTCTAACGTTACAACCTAAATCTTCTTTTACTCTATAGGGACCTACAAAAATAGCATCTAGTTTACGACCTGTTTCATTTTTTAACAAAATTAAATCATTTTCTTGATACACTTTGGAATTTACTGTTTTATCGTACATTTCTTTGCGTTTGTGTTTATTTGACAATAAATTATTTTTTGCCTCGGCATTGGCTAACTGTAAGCGATATTTCAATTGTAATGGATAGTTATCATTATTGTACAATGGTTCAACAGACTCAGAAATCCTACTCGGTATTTGACAAAGTTTACCAAAAACTAGTTCGTAAGGCGTGTACTTTGTTTCTGTATGGACTGTATTGTTGAAACTAAAACACCAATACGGTAACCAATAACTCCATGTATCTGTATGGTTGTCACATTGGATCCTTAAAAATGCACCCAAAGCTTTGTGAGCATTCTCAAGAGCTCCTATCGATTGGTGATGGTAAGCAGTTGAAGATAATTTTTCTATTTCAAGAAGTTTACATACCTGTTCCATGGTTGTGGAGATGAACTCTGCTCCTCTATCTGTAGCTATTATTTCAGGAATTCCAAATATTAAAATAAAATGTCTTACAAATGCATTAGCTATGGACACGGTTTCTTTATTTTTCATGGGTATTGCTTGAACAAATTTAGATAATTCGCACTGAATGGTCAATATATAGCAGTTTCCATCTATGTCTCTATCTAAAGGACCTACTACATCTAGATAAACCTTTTGAAAAGCCGAGGACGCTGTAGTAGTAATTACCATCGGTTCTTTTATGTAACGGATATACTTTGACTTCTGACACTTCGTACACTTTTTTACAAATGTTTGTACGTCCCTTTCTATACTCGGCCAAAAATACCTCTTCTTTATGGTATTTACCATTCTGCGCACTCCAGCATGACCACTGGAAGGCAGTAAATGGAAGTCATTCATAATTATAGTTTTCTCTTTATCATCATTTATTCTTTTTACTCCTCGTAATATACATATTCGCGGTCCGGACCAATTTTCTAGCTTCGATATCTCATCACATACGTTTTTAATAAAATCTATGTTATCTTTATTTTTAATCATACACACTTCTTCAATATTTAACTTTTTACAAAACAAACTTAATTTCTGCACAAATTCGGCTCGCGTAAAATGTGCCTTGAAATCAAGATTGATGTAAATAATCTTTCTTTTAGCTATAAATATAAAACATTCACATACATCAGTTATCAAATCATCGCCTCTCAATCTGTGTAATTCGCTACTTTCAATGAAACACATTTCGACTGTGTCGCACGGTTTTCTTAATATATCCACAACTCTTGGTTGGCCAGACCAATAGTCAGGAGAGTTATTAAGATCCGCCTTCTCAACGTTATCCTTATTTTTACTTAATTCTTCATCAATTTTTCGCTTTTGTGCCCTAGTCATCACAGCAATCAATTGTGCTTGCATATTCTTAAGTTCTTCTGATGTTATACATATTCTAGACAAAGCATCTGCAACAACATTTACTTTTCCTCGTACATAAATTATTTTAAAGGTATATTCTTCTAATGTCAAACGGAATTTAAGAAGCCTACTCGAAGGATCTCTCATGCCAAAAAGATAAATTAAAGGTTTGTGATCAGTCATTATTGTGAATTCTCTACCATACAAATACGGTCTAAAATATTTTACAGACCAAACTATGGCTAACAGTTCTTTCTGTATTGTAGGGTAATTCTTTTCCGCTTTATTCAAGGGTCTACTTGCGTACGCTATAGGTCTGAGATCTTTATTGCACAGCACAGCACCAACTGCAGTGTCTGAAGCATCTGTTTGTAATATGAAATGGTTATTTTCTGTAAAATTTGGATATTGTAATATTGGTGGCGAAATTAATTCATTTTTTAGATACTCAAAGGCATGTTTACAATCATCTGTCCAAACGAATGGTTCATTTTTCCTACATAATTTATGTAATGGCAAAGCTATGTCTGAAAAATTTTTTATAAATTTTCGGTAGTAGTTGCAAAACGCTACGAAACGCTTAACTTCATCTGCTGTTTTGGGTATTGGGTAATTTTTCAATACGTTTGTTTTTTCGGGATCAGGTAAAACACCTTTCTCTGATACAACGTGACCTAGATAAAGAATTTCTTTCTTTAGAAATTCGCATTTTTGTGGGTTTAATTTTAAATTTACTTTTCTTAATCGTTCCATTATATTAATTAAATTTTGATTATGACTTTGCAAATTTCTACCGAATACAATAAGATCATCTTGATATACTAAGCATTTATCGTAGGTCAAACCAGACATTGCTACTGACATCATACGGCTAAATGCGCTCGGACTTATCTTGAGACCCATTGGTAAACGTTTCATTTGATACTGACCTGTATTGGTAGTAAAAGCAGTTACTTTACGGCTGTTAGGCTCTAAGGTCACTTGATAATATCATTGTTGAAGGTCAAGGTGAGTGAAATATACCGCTCCAGAGAGTGAATCTAAAATTTCATTAATATTAGGCAAAGGGAACTTATCATCACAAACTGTCTCATTTAATTTTCTGTAGTCTACGACTAATCTCCATTTCTTATTAGGTCCTTCTTGACTCTTTTTCGGAACTAATAAAATTGGACTTGACCATTCACTGTTGGATTCCTCTATAATATCGTCATCTATCATTTTATTAATCTGTTTAGTTATCTCTGGTTTTAACGCTTGCGGCAACCTATATGGCTTAACATATACAGGTGTTGAATTTTGTTTTACGATAATTGATTGCTCATAAATATTGGTAGTTGTTAATTTATCTCCATCTACGTAAAAAATATCTGAATATTTTGCACAAATCGCTTCAATGGACTTTCTCTCTTCTTCGTTTAAATAATCCAATTTGAGCTGAGATAACAGTGTTTGAATTCTAGAAACGTCGATAATATTTTTACTAAATTGACAAATAATATAATCACTCAAAGATTGCATATCTGGTACGAATCTTGGTAAGTTTATTTCCTTCTCAGTAACGTTAAGAATCTTTATTGGAATTCGGTTGTTTTTTACTGTGGCTATCGTATTTGCCAGATACACATCCTTCTCTAACTCACGTCCACAGACAATAACGTCATCCTTCTCATTTTTATCTACGTATATGTAATGAATTGACTCAGAACGAGCTGGAACAATTAGGTTATTACTTCTCCTAATATGTTCATCAACGAAATTAAAATAATATTCTGCCCCATGATAATACAATGTTAAAATATTAGTACTTAAGTTAATATTTGCTTGATACTTATTCAAAAAATCTAACCCTATAATTCCGTCTGCTTTTAATGGTAACGACTCAAAAATTATGAACGAATGCTGAAATATTTCACTGCTATACTCCAAACTTAAATCCACTATACCTTGTGAACGCCTTTGTCCACCAATTCCATTTATTAAAGTCTCATCTTTTCTAACGATAGCGTTTTTGGGTAACGCTTCACTTTTAATAATTGACAAAGAAGCGCCTGTATCAACGAGCCAAAAATATTTAATGTTCTTAACGTTAAAAACTACATATTTTGCATTACCTAAATTTGATAAAACACAATGTTTAAGAACGAAAAAACTGGTTTTCAGATTCCTGCTTATCTTTATTGTCACTTATGCATGGCTTGTTGTCATTGTTCTGTTCTGCTAAACAAACATTTCGATTATTTCTAAAATATCTTGAACCCCTATAATTTCTTTGACCCCTATTATAATTTGACGTTACGCGGTTGTTATTTCTATTTCCGTTATTATATCTATATCCGTTATTTCCTCTGAAATTACCACGACATGTTTGTCTTTGATTATCGTAATTACCATATTGTCCACGACTATAACTATGATAATTATATTGTCCACGATTATTATTAAAATGACGATGACCTTGACGCCTAGAATTATTAAAACCTCGTCCATATCTAAACGCATGCAAGACGTTACCTGGCGATGACTGGTGTGCTGTTTCTTCATCTTTGGCAGCTTGGATTGCATCTTTCAGGCTGCTATAGTTTCTAGCGGAGATGATCGTGCCCAATTTTGAGCTGCGTAGTCCTTCTGAAAACCGTTTGATGGCAAGCTTTTCATTCAATGGTTTTAAAACACCAAATGCATTAGAATCTCCATCTGACTGAGATATAGTAAGTTCAGTAAACAACTTTTCAACTTCTGTGCCATAATCTTCGATACTATTTGAACCCTGTTGTATATTATGTAATCGTGTTTGTAGGGCCGTAAAGGATTTTTGAGTCAATAGATGACATCTCAAATCTTTAATTAAATCTTGGGTGGTCTTATAATTCCCTGTAATGCGTAATTTGGCATTTTCGGACAATCTACTTTTAAGTGTAAATGTAATAAGTAGTACTTTACCTTTTTCGTCCAGCATGTCTGCATACATCTCGATCGAGTCTATCATGCGTTTCGTTGTCCCCTCGTTACCGTCCATTACTGGAATCAAACTACACGCTACTTTGAGGTCAAACTCCATTTTGTTAGATATGATTTCAGGAAAAATACACAAACTATTTATTTCCTCAAAAATTACCCTAATCTTATTAAAAATATCCAATGCCGATGCAACCAAAGATGATGTCCAAAAAATGACCCAGAATCTACAGGAATGAAATGTATACCAGTAGATTGACATTGAAATATAATATAATGTTACCAAGGGGCAACCCTGAAATCGTTATAGTATAGGAGCTAGGAGCAAAATAAAATAAGAAAAAAAATTCGTTTAAAACAATAATAAAATAAGTTTACGTCATGTTGTGGCTTAATATGACGTTGTTTTAATGTTGTATCACTTGTGATATTTATCATCAACACATTTCACAAGCAACAGCAACATAATAACAACATTATATTAAATCACAACATAACTGTAACAAACACTCTGTTTTTTGTATATTTTTTTTCTTTTGGCACATAGATACTACAATCGTTACAGTACTGTGTGTATTATTGGTAATTCTGTGGCTAAAGATTGCAAATATAAAAATAATTGGTATAGTATAGGAGCTAAGAGCCATGTTGTGGGTGAGAATATCGTTGTTAATCATTTGAAGATCTCAATGAAGGCAGGGAACACACATTCAAGACACATTACGACAAGAACATACTATTGTTATATAGCACAAAATAGTCACGCGGTCACTGAGCACTATTGTAGTTGTATACATGGGCGTCGCACTTTAGGTAGTTGTGCCCATAATTATAAGTATCATTATCTTGCATGGGCGAGGAACGAAGGTGATTTGATTCAACCTGCGGGATTTTTAGACTTAGTATGTTTGGACATAGAAAATAATTAATAAATAAAAGAGATTACTGTTACAATTACAACAAAACCGCGTACATGTTTTTAGTTCGTGTATAGTTTGTGTATAATTCCAAACTGTATTTTCTTTGATTCAAAATTCAAAGCATTTATTTCACTTAGACTATTTACAGGTACTTATGAATTGTTGTTTTAAGTGATACAACATTAAAACAACGTCATATTAAGCCACAACATGACGTAAACTTATTTTATTATTGTTTTAAACGAATTTGTTTTTCTTATTTTATTTTGCTCCTAGCTCCTATACTATAACGATTTCAGGGTTGCCCCCTTGGTAATATTATATAATATTTCAATGTCAATCCACTGGTATACATTTCATTCCTGTCGATTCTGGGTTTTTAGTCCATACATTTTTGGACATGTCCTTTGCATCCTTGCCTTTTTCTAAAAGTAACAATATTTTTTCACATTCGCCAAAAATATGTTTTGCTTCACCTAATTTCGTCTCAATAACTTGACCTTTATACCTAGTCTGTCCCTTTTTAATTAAATACTTTCTAATATCTACTAGATCATTATATTGTTTTAACAAAGTTTCAATCATAATAAAACATTACAATGTAAGGCTAATTATTTCCTAATGGATATAAAAATAAAAGTTTCATGTTAATATAATTATCGTGAAACGGCGCGCAAGAATTTCACACGTTGCAGTTTTAGCCGCGAGGTATCATATTCACCGAGTCTTCGTGCACTATTTTATGTCGTTTAAGTTTTTGCGTTATAAAACAAATAGGTATGATTCTGAATGTCGATCACTGAATTATTTAAGAATTCACTTTTAAACTGACTTTGATGCTGGATTAATTAGTTTTCAGGTGTACCTTCCACTCGTCCGCGTAGGGATGCCCTTATGCGCTGAATTGCGTTGATTCCTATTTCTTCTTGTATCCATTGACGATGGCACCTTCGGTAGTATTTCAGGCAAAAATAAATTACCAGGAGAGATATGACAGCGAGAATGATGATGGTGATCGTGCTCAGCCGCTCCATGTGTCCTCCGATGTCCCTCAGAAGGGCGTCATTGTTTCCACCAGCCGCATTTTGACTTACAAATACCTCGTCCTTTTCTATTTTGGAGTTACACATTTTGAAAATCGCCGCGCAACAAAAACTTTACTTAATCTGCCCCTTGGCAGACCCTAAGGCAGGGTCGCCATGAAATGTTGGGGTCCTAAGGTCTTTTAAATCAGACAACCAATTCGATTAAATGCACTTTAATCAATGCCAATCAGGTAACAACTATTCAATGCGCACTGAAGTAATCTGCTTACTTAGCTTAAAAATATACTTATATTCTAAAGGAGCGTACATAATACGTTATACACTATAATGGAGCATACATACACTTCACTGTTACTCGAGAAAATTAACCAGCCTGTAGTTTTATCCTACAGATCGAAAGGCTTCATCACAAGGATTATTTTTTGCTTAATAACATAGTGTCAAAAATAAAAGAAAGATCATGAATTCTAACATTTTAATACAAAATTAGTCAATTTTCCAAATGCTCAAAACTAGTCCCTTCTTCTTGAATACAAAGTGATAACTTCTGATTATTTCGTTCCCTGACAATTTTTTGGTCTTGTTGTGGTGGATATTTATTTATTTATTTAAATAATGCGTACTTCAAATGGGTAGAATAATTAGTAATAAGTAGTTATGGTTGTCAATTGTATGTCCTTACGGCAATGTAAGCTTTTAACTTTTCAGAACAAAATTTTACATGAAATGTTAAAATTCACGGTCTTCCTTTTATTTGTGACACTATGTTACTTAGCAAAAAAAATCCTAATGATGAAACCTTTCGATTGGTATGATAAAACTACAGGTTGATTATTTTTTCTCGAGGAATATATTCAATTCCCGGCCCAATCATTTAATTATTTAAAAATCTATGAATGCAAATTAAATTGTTTTTAAAATTAAAATAATGTCTTCTTTCAGTAAAATGTTCTATCTACAAGATTTAAGATACTTTCCCTCCATGTGGCATAGCCGTGGGACACCCTGTATATAAAATTCTCGTGTCACAATGTTAGTTACCTTACTCTTCCGAAACGGCTTTACCGATTTTTACCAAATTATATATGCATATTCAGTATTATTTTTCATACCCCTAAGTGGTAAAATTATTAACGCGGGTGAAACCGAGGGAGGCAGCTAGTTTTTTTTATAAAGCCCCTGCAATCTAAGAAGTATGAAACACGAAGATCTTGCTCAAGGTGAAGTGGTATTTTTTGTCTTTGTTTTATCTTTGTATTGTCGATATATTTCTTCACTGATATCCTAACAATATTATTAATAATAATACTGGGGCAGTTGTTACTCCTTCACGCAAAAACCACTAAACCGATTTTGATGCAACTTAACAACATATCCATACTAATATTATAAATGGGAAAGTGTGTCTGTCTGTCTGTCTGTCTGTTTGTCTTTATTTCACGGCAAAACGGAGCGACGAATTGACGTGATTTTTTTAAGTGGAGATAGTTGAAGGGATGGAGAGTAACATAGGCTACTTTTTGTCTCTTTCTAATGCGAGCGAAGCCGCGGGCAAAAGCTAGTAGCTAATACATCAATATAGGGCATGGGCTACATTACACACACGTGGTGTTGTGTACACCTGACCTACGGAAGCAGGACTTTAACCAAAAATCTAACATAACGCAGGTGAGACCGCGGGGGACAGCTAGTTTAAGATAAACCCATGAAGTACCTACAATATAATATGAATTTAAAAAGTCACATTGGTAATTGCCCAGATTCAAAACCAAAATCGCATTTACGATTAGAAGGTGCTTTATCTATTAGACCATCATTACATCCCATACTAATATTATAAATGCGAAAGTAACTTACTATTTTGTTTTCTGTCTGTCTGTCTCTTCTTCACGCCTAAACCACTGAACCGACTTCAATGGAATTTGGTACAGATATAGTTTGAAACCCGAGAATCATAATCATAATCATTCATTTATTGCATTTCATGTTGTTTACAGGTTGTTATACATTATGATAGTTCCAAACAATGAACCCTGCTAGGGCACAGCAATGTATAGGCGATAGGGTTATAATTAATTTAACATGCTATCATTATTCATACAATTTGTTGATATAGATTAATTTAAAAATTATTAATTATTATTATACATTATGTCAATTATGTCATTCTTATATACTAAATAAATAAATAATCATTTTCATAATATAATCTCATAACAATTTATGTCATGTTGCATTGAGTCTAAATGTCATTATTATCTCAGTTAATTTAATGTCAATAGATTAGTTTTACATATAATATGTCACATTTTCAGGTAGGTAAAATAAAAAAGAAAGTAATCACTAAAAATACAGGAATGAGGTAGTAGAGGACTGATGTTTTATAGAGTACCTAGTTATGTATGTGTAATGTGTTCAATCAAATCGATATTAATTTATTTGTTTCTCGGTTAAAAATTCTTTTAGGCTATAATATGATTTTATGTTTAAGTGGTTTTGTAGGTCATTTTTAAATTTGTTGTCATACTCTGTGTCCTTAACTGAATTCGGGAGTTTATTATAGATTTTAACGCACATGGCTAGAGGCCCAGAACGAAACATAGCTAGTTTTGAGGTTGGTACCGCTAATTCGTTTCGATATCGGTTTCTAAGACTGCGTTGCTGTGGGCGTTGCTGTTTTGCTAGCGGAAAAAGCGATGGGTATTTATTATTATTATTATTATTATTATTATTATTATTTGTAGACAGGCAGGCAGTTGAAACAACTGATAATGCCCGCATCCTGTTAATTTTAACTAGTTCATTTTTTGCAGTTGATTATATATTTGTCTAGTCTATTTTTAAATTGGTTCACACTTAGGGCTGAGACCACATTTTCCGGGAGCTTGTTCCACGCTGCAACTACTCTATTACTGAGAAAGTGTTTGTGAGGATTGTTATTTGATCTGTTAGTGCGAAGTTTTAAGTGATGGCCTCTAAGGTGGGTGTTTTCGTTGCGTGTGAACAGCTGGTCGAAGTCCTTTAAATTGTAATGTCCAGTCAAAATTTTGTATGTTTCAATTAGGTCTCCACGGTCCCTGCGATCTTTTAATGATGGGATGTTCAAAATTTTTAAGCGGTCTTCATAAGATTTTTGTTTCAGTGTTTTTGGTATTTTTGTGAAACTACGCTGCACCCTCTCTAGAGCCTGTATGTCTTTGATAAAGTATGGATTCCACACCTGAAAAGCATACTCCAAGATTGGTCTTATAAAAGTTTTGTAGATTTTGATCATCATTTCAGGTGTTAAGTTACCAAATGCTTTCCTTATAAGGTAGATAAGGCTTTTAGCTTTCTTGCTGACTGTAGTTATATGCTGTTCCCATTTAAGGTCTTCTGTAATCTTTACCCCCAAGTCGGTTTGCTCCTTTACATTTTTCAAGTTGGTTCCATTTAGCGTATAAGTAAGTCGGGGATTGCGTTTGTCTATATGCAAAACTGTGCACTTTGAAGCATTTAAGTTTATAAGCCATTCCTTAGACCACTGGGCTACTTTGTTGAGGTCGTCCTGCAGGCGGTCATGGTCGATCAACGGGTTTGCAAATATTTTTGTGTCATCCGCAAATATGCTAACATTACACTGTAGGCAGTGGGGAAGGTCAAATGTATAAACTATGTACAGCACTGGTCCCAGTACGGAGCCCTGTGGGACACCGCTATGAGTTTCCCGATGATCTGACATAGCATCACCCACTCGTACTTGAAAGGTTCTTTGCCGTAGGAAAGCTTCAATCCAACTTAGTAGTTTTCCACGTATTCCTACAAATTCTAATTTGTGTAGAAGCCTCCTTATAGGGACTTTGTCGAAGGCTTTTTCATAGTCTAGATAAATGACATCAACAGGTTCCCTTTTATTAAAGTGCCCCGTCCAAAAAGATAAACATGACAGTAGGTTAGATACTGTGGAACGATGCGGGCAAAAACCATGTTGCTGTTCAGGAATGATTTGTTTGGTTGCCAAGAAATTTCTAATATGTTTGACTATAATTTTTTCCATTACTTTACATACTACACTGGTTAAGCTTACGGGCCTGTAATTTGATGGTTCTAATTTACTTCCTTTCTTGAAAATTGGGGTCACCCTTGCTGTTTTCCATAGCTCTGGTAGTATTCCAGTTTCATATGATGTCTGCATTATTGTTGAAAGATAATCTCCTAGGTGACAATTCTTTAGTATTGATACGGGTATGTCATCTGGCCCTGGCGAGGAATCGTTTTTCAATTCATTTATGGCTTGCTTGATTTTGTTAGGCGAGAATTGTATATCTTCGATAGAATCTGTTACTCGTAGTTGTGGATCTAAAATTGGTAACTGATCCTGCGGTTCTATTTGGAAGACACTGGAAAACTGGTCCGCAAATGCCTGTGCAATATCATGAGGTTGGGTTACAATTTGGCCTTGTTTGTTGCGTAGAATACTTGGGATGCTAACCTTTGATGCTATTTGTTGCCTAATATATGAGTAAAACTTCTTCGGTCCCTCGTGTAGAATGTTTTCTTCGTACGTCTTACGCGCATTCCTGGTTTGGTTTATCAATTTATTATTTATTTTTCTATAGTCCTTGTAGTGATTGTCATGTCCAGTAAGTACGTATCTATTCCACAGTTCAATTTTGTTATCAATAAGATTTTTTATTTTCTTGCATATCCATGGTTTATTTGTGGTACTATGAGTAACTCTTGTTCGAGGTACATATAAATCAATAGCTTCATTTAGCGTTTTAAGAAGTACTTCAAATTGTGATCTTGTACAGTTTAAATTTTTCATAAGTGTAGGTAATGTGTCTGACAGTTCTTTATTAATTTTGTCATAGTTTGCTTTTTTGAAGTTAAGTCTAGTGGTTGTTTTCTTTGTATATTTTTGCGATTGCAGTTGTATAGTTGCCAACAAACAGGTATGATCACTTTTACCTATGGGGGCTATGTGTTCAATCCCGGCTATAAGTGACTCATCATTTGTTAGAACCAGATCTAAGAATGATGGTTGATTTCCTTGTCTAAATCTTGTATGCTTATGTATTAGCTGCTGGAGATTGCTATTTTTGTACCATTGCACAAAGTTATCCTCTAGGGGTGTGATATATCTGCAATCTTCAAGTGGCCACTTAACCCCTCCATAGTTGAAGTCTCCCATTATAGTTACTGTATTAGTCTCCGAAACTTGGTTTATTTGTTCTAACATACTATTATCCTGTTCTAGTCCGGAATGATGTCCTCTATATAATCCACATAGTAAAAACTTTTGATATCCAATATTAACATCAATTTTCTTACAAATTTACTAGCTTCTAGGATATAAATACTTGATAGCGTAAGAATTTTATGTTCTATAAAGTATTGTTTGCAACTTTCCGTAGTTTCTATATTTGCTAGGATTCGAACGCATTTTTTTTGTAGAATGAATAGTCGCTCTATATCTACACTATTTCCCCACATTATAATTCCATAGTTTAGCCACGAATATGCGTATGCGTAGTAGGCTGAAAGAGCTGTTTTGAAGTCGGTTGCTTTTTTTAGTTCTCTTAAGGCGTATGTAAAGCTAGCCAATTTATTTGATAGGGTTTGTATATGAGCTTTCCAGTTTATATTTGTATCGACAGTAAGGCCTAGCAGTGAAAAGTCGTTTACACATTGTAATTTTGTATTGTTATATGAGAAGTCGATATCTACCTTTTCTTTCTGATATGGTCTATATTGCATCAGCTTCGTCTTCGAGAAATTTATTTCTAAATTATGGTCTTTCAACCATGCCACTATGTTAGTAAGAATGTCATTTAAGATTTTGTTAAGGGTCCCGTTATTGTCATAAGGAAAAATTATTGAAATGTCGTCAGCAAATAGGACACTGTATGAATTTATTTCTTTAGGGAGGTTATTTATATATATTAAGAACAATAGGCACCCTAAAAGGACATAGGATAGTTTTCATCTCGGAAATTAGCCGGGAACGGGAAAAAATTATCCACGCGGACAAAGTCGCGGGCGAAAGCTAGTACTAAATATGAGAAAAACCTCCACTTAAAAAAAAACCGGCCAAGAGCGTGTCGGGCCACGCTCAATGTAGGGTTCCGTAGTTTTCCGTCCGTCACAATAAGTGTTCCCACTTATAAGTTAAAAAAAAGGCTTTTGTTACGTTGACATACTAAGTACGCAGAAATTATTTTGTACAACCTTTTTGCCTTTTTTGTACAAAAACTGTTCTTTCTATCAAGTTCAAAATAATTTTCCTAGAAAGTCCTTATAAAGTTCTACTTTCCAGATTTTTTTCATATTTTTTAAACCTACGGGTCAAAAGTTAGAGGGGGGGGGGGACGCATTGATTTTTCCTTTTGGAGCGATTATTTCCGAAATTATTGACATTATCAAAAAATAATTTTAGTAAACCGCTATTCATTTTTCAATACCTATCTAACAATATATCACACGACAGGGTTGAAATTAAAAAAAAAAATCACTTCCCTCTTTTCATATAGGGGGGCTACCCAAAAAAAAACTTTTTTTCCATTGAGTTATAATGTACTACGTACTAGAGGAGCTATTTAAAACAAAATATGGCGCGTAATTTGGTGACAGCGGAGCATGCGCAGTGCAAGCGGGTGCCATAGATAACACCAATGCGCGCAGATGCGACATATTTTTGAAGTTGACTTCTATAGGCTTCTTTAATATTATGTGCATTATGGGTATCGTTATAGAAATAGTTATATTTAAAATAAGAAATGTATAACATAAAATTATGTGGAAAATAATAATAAAAATATAACAAAATTAAAAAAAAAATGATTGAAAGGGTAGTGAGGGAGTGTAGTGTCGTGAATTTAGAAGATACATAAGTATATTCAGTTGCCTCGCAATATCTTGTATGATATTATATAAAAAAAACGAATTTAAACTGTAAAAATTTTAATTCCCATGAAATAATATAAGTACTCTTCTTGACTTTGTGTTGTATTTCTCGTTTTCCTTGAAATGAACGGAACATATTCGTGAATATTCTATTGGCAATCACGTGACTTTGCTGCGATTCTTCTGAATAAATTTAATCCATAATTCTCTAGTACTAGGACACGGCCGACGAAACCTTAAAAAAATATATTTAATAAATAAAAAATATTAATATTACTTTATACATTTTTTCTCATGATTATTAATAACATTTTCTTGTTCGTAATTGTTTAACGTTACCCGACGATAGTGTCCATTCTGCGCATGCAACAAATATTTTACTCTTTGATATTAACATCAACATGGCCGCCGTCGAGGTGACACGTCATACTTTCCAATAATAATTACAAATAATAAAATTAGGCATGTTTTAAAGATAATATTTTGAACTTACTGGTAAAAAATCACTCCTTGAATTATATTTATATTTCTCAAGCTGTTTGAACAGTATCTCAATGCACACTAAGGCATATTTTTTGAACAAAACTTTGCACTCGAAATCGTCTAGCTGCTGCAAGCGCTCGACATAGACTTAGTGAGTTAGGGTGCATGCACTCTAACTCGTGTTACAAAAAAAATAGTTGAGGTGACTCCTCTAGTACGAAGTACATTATAACTCAATGTTTTTTTCCAATTTTTATTTTACCACTTTGTCGGCGTGATTGATATACATATTGGTACCAAATTTCAGCTTTCTAGTGCTAACGGTCACAGAGATTAAGCGAGGACGGACGGACAGACAGACAGACATGGCGAAACTATAAGGATTCCTAGTTGACTACGGAACCCTAATAAAAGAACGAAGCCATCTTCTACACTTTGTTACTAACCCTCCGAACAAAACAAGTCACTCAAGAAAATAATATTTTTCTAGAAATTCCTCTTGCCACACTTTTTGCTGCCATCAAAGTCTAAGAAAAAACAGGGAAAAATGCAACTTTTTAGGGTACCGTATTCTAATGGTGTAAGTGGACCTTATAACTAAGACTTAGCCTGTAAAGTCTGCAGTAAGAAATAAAGTCTTTGTTAGCGCTGTGTAATGTTTGAGGTCAGGAGGTTGCTTGAAATTATAAAGACTTGATGCTGGTTGAACTTCCGATTTAATAATACTTATTACAAAATGGCTGAAGGCTGTTGGCGATGTCTGATTGTGAGTTCGCTGCTGGCGCGTGCGACGAGCGTGGACTCGCTCCGGTGCACGGGCAGCGACTGGTCGGCTGGCGCGGCGCCCTGGCGGCGCTGCGCGGGCGGCTGCGGCGTGTATGGCAACGCGCAAGTGTCGCGCGCTCCAAGCGCACGGCAAAATAAAGTGCCGCGGCCTGTGGTAATGCCCGGGCCGTAACAGGCTCCCGGGGTTGAAGCTTGCTTCAAGATGATGCTGTGATGGGGAGAAGGCATATGTTGTTGTATGCCCTCTGGATGACACCTTTAGAGGTGCGGATGTCTGCCACTCTGCTTGTGCTGTCTGGTCCGGGATGCAGCTTGACGACTCGTCCGAGCAGCCATAGGAGTGGAGGCTGGTGCCGATCTCTGATGAGGACCAAGGACCCCAGCTTGAGGTCTTCACCTGTTGATTGCCATTTAGTCTTGTGCTGTAGCAGAGTAATATAGTCATGAGAAAACCTCATCCAAAAATGTTGTTTTAGTTTTTCAATTCGCTCATAGCGTTGCAGTCTGTTTATGTTAACTTCTGTGACTGATGGATGGGGTACTGAAGTGAGGGTTCGTCCAATGAGGAAGTGGGATGGCGTAAGGCAGGTGAGGTCTGAAGGGTCTGTAGACAAAGGAGTAAGGGGCCGGGAGTTTAGGATGGCCTCTATCTGTGCCAGGCAAGTCGACATTTCCTCATATGTGAGATGAGTCAGAGAGAGTATTCTCCTAAGATGATGCTTGACCGACTTGACTGCTGATTCCCACAACCCACCAAAGTGTGGAGTGTAGGGTGGAATAAATTTAAAATCTATACCCTGATTGGACATGTCTGACTGAATATTATCTGAATAAGTTTTAAAAAATGAATTAATTTCGTTACTAGCTCCGACAAAGGTTGTTCCATTGTCAGATGAAATGGTCTGTGGCTTGCCACGTCGACTCATGAACCGATGAAGAGCAGCAATGAATGCCTCTTTGGTGAGGTCGCTGACGAGCTCGAGGTGCAAAGCTTTGACTGCGAAACATACAAAAACACAAATGTAAGATTTCGTGAGTCTACTACCTCTGCCTTTTCGATCTGATATCAGAACTGGCCCAGCATAATCAATACCTGTGTGTAGGAAAGGAAACTCTAGATGCGTCCTGTCATGCGGCAAGTTACCCATTACAGGTTGAACAGGCTTAGGTTTAAATCTAGAGCAACGTACACAGCTGTGTACGGTACGCCTCGCGAGGTTCCTCCCCCCCACTGGCCAGTAAGATTGTCTGATGTGTGACAGTAGCAATTGTGGGCCTGCATGTAATAAATCTCTGTGCTGTTTTAAAAAATGATCTGTGTAAGATGATGCTTGCTACATAATAGTATAGGATGTCTGACATTGTATTCATAATTTGAATTAGTTAAGCGTCCACCGACGCGTAATATGTTGTCATTATCAATAAAAGGAGATAATGAATTTAATTTGTGTTTTTTGTGTAGAGACTGGCCTGTTTTAATAATATGATATTCCTCAGGGAACATGTCACGTTGTGAAATATTTAACACTTTGTTTCTTGCACAGTGAAGTTCTGTCGATGTTAAAATACCTGAGCTTCTGTTGCCAGGAATTCTACAATTCTGAATGAACCTTCTGATGTAGGCTACTATTCTGATTAACTTATTATAGTTACTTTTATTATAAATAAGTTTTAAGATTCTGTTATCATTTAAATTGTCTGTAACTACTGTGTGTAGTGTTGTTTCTGGAAGAGGTGCCTGTGTTTGTGTAACTGGTATTTTAGGAAAATTGATAGGTGTCTGATGAAGTAAGTTTGGTCCGTGCCACCACAGCATTGACTCAGTGATGACAACAGTCTTTACTCCGCGAGAAACTAGGTCTGCGGGATTGTCTTTAGAAGGTACATAGTTCCACTTGCAACCACAGGTGGTATCTTGAATTTCACCTACCCTGTTACGTACAAAGGTTTTTAAGCGGCTAGTTGAGGTGTTTAACCAGCCCAGGACAACCATGGAATCAGTCCAATAGTAGCATTGGTGAAATGTTATTGTAAGTGATTTTAAGATTTTAGTGCATAGTCTTGTACCTAATAATGCTCCGCACAGCTCTAGCTTAGGTATAGTTATAGGTTTCAAAGGTGATACCTTATTTTTGGAGGCTAGCAGTCTGACACAGGCTTTACCTTGTGTGTCAACTGTTCTGACATACACACATGCACCATACGCACGTTCTGAGGCGTCTGTAAATATATGTAATTCAAATTTAACAGCACTTTCACAACAAACCCAGCGTGGTATGCGTATTGAATTTAGGTGTGAAAGTGACTGAACAAAGGCCTGAAATCTGGTCTTGATAACAAGAGACACTTCGTCATCCCAGCTGCATTTGTCGAGCCATAATGTTTGCATGAGCATTTTTGCCTCAACTGTACATGGCCCTAGCAGCCCTAAGGGATCAAAGACTTGACTGATTAATGATAATATCACTCTTTTTGTGACTATTTTTCTGTTTAACTCAATGTTTATGCAAAACAGTAGGTTATCTACTCTGGAGTCCCAATGTAGGCCTAACGTTTTATTAGGTAATGAATTATTTAAATCTAATGTTTTTTGTTTTACTTCTGTTTCTGAATTAAGGCAAATAGCTTGCAAGATTTCTGAACTGTTTGACTGCCATTTTCTCAGATTGAAATTAGCAGCACTCAGTGTTGTTTTAATGTTCTGACATAAGTCTATTACTGCTGGGATTGTCTCTCCTCCACTGAGAATATCGTCGACATAGAAGTCCCGAGTAATAGCTTGTTTGGCATCTGAATTTGAGGTCTGTTCTGCTAAGAAAACTAAACATTTGGTGGCTAAGTATGGCGCTGATGCCGTACCATAAGTAACAGTATTGAGTGTGTATGATTTTATTGGTTCTGAAGGACTGAATCTAAACAAAATTTGTTGTAATGAACGTTGTGATGGTGTTACTAATATGGCTCTGTACATTTTTTCTACGTCGCCTGTGATTACGTATTTGTGTTGTCTGAATCTGAGTAGTATGGACAGCAGGTCATTTTGAACCACTGGTCCAACCATCTGTATGTCATTGAATGACTTACCTGTTGTTGTTATGGCTGAAGCGTCGAAGACTACTCTTAACTTAATAGTGGTACTCGCCTCTCTTACCACTCCATGATGAGGTAAGTAATAACTAACCTTTTGTTCTGTTTGCTGTTTATTTTCTGTCATGTGACCTAGAGATTGATACTCAGACAAGAAATCTAAGTACATCTTTTTAAATTTAGAGTCACGGGATAATCTGCGTTCCAAGGAGAGAAAACGTTGCTTTGCTATTGAGTAGGAGTCTCCAAGAACTTCAGGTGGCTCTTTTAATGGTATAGATACTATAAACCTACCTTCATCATCTCGACGAGTACTCTCTGCAAAGCTCTGCTCACAAGCTCGTTCCTCCTGAGATAAATTGTGCCGTGAAGACACTGATTCCAACTCCCAGAATCGGGTAAGCTGTGCATCTTCATTCTGTGTAAAATAACATTTGTGTTGTTCTGTGTGTTTCTTTTCCTGATTATTATTCTGAATGTATGTGTTTCTGTTTGTCTAAATGTCTGAGTTTCTGTTTGTCTGAATAACTATATTTCTGTTTGTCTGAATTTCTGTATTTCTGTTTGTCTGAATGTCTGTTTTTCCGTTTATCTGAAAATCTGTGTGTCTGTTTGTCTGAATGTCTGTGTTTCTGTTTGTCTGAATATCTGTGTTTCTGTTTGTCTGAATGTCTGTGTTTCTGTTTGTCTGAATGTCTGTGTTTCTGTTTGTATGTTTGTTTATGCTGATTCTACCTGACACTAACCAACCTAATTTAGTTTGCTGCAACTTAGGACGTTGGCTTCCTAAATCAATGAAGTTGGAAGTTAGAATATCCCAAAAGATTTCTGCCCCAACCAATATGTCTACGGTGGAGGGAATATTAAATGAGGGATCTGCTAAAACAATGCCTGAAGGAATAGGCAAGTCTTTGATGACTATGAATGACGAAGGCAAAGACTTTGTTATTGTAGGTAATATATAACAACTAAGTTTTGTTACATAGTCGCCTGAGAATGATTGTATGGTTATTTCACAAGACTCTGCACTATAGGAACATTGATTATTGATACCTGATACCATAGAGCCTGCGCTGTTTGCTTTAAGACCTAGTTTCTCACTGAAGTGCTGCGTAATGAAGTGGGAAGTGCTGCCGTTGTCTAGCAGGACGCGAGCTGTGCGAAGTCTTCTCGTGGAGTCTGCCACCTTCACTAGCGCTGTGGAAAGCAGGATGCAACTTTTTTGAGTCTGAATTTCTGCGGACAGAGCGACAGGAACTGGTGTTTCTGTCTCTTTGTCCATATGTAAAAGTGTATTGTGTCTGTTTGTACAGTATTTGCAATGTGATAATTTGCAATACTTTTCTGTGTGACCTGACCGCAAACAATTTTTGCAAACTTTAAATTGTGACATTTTCTGATTGCGGGTGACAACATCTAGATTTCTGAAGTCCTGACAGCTAAAAAGCTCATGATTCTTTTTACACATAGGACATGTAACAGTAGATGAATCATTTGCATTATAGGATGATGAAGGTTTATTTTTATTATTATCTGACTTCTGAATGTTCTGTTTAATGTTTTTGTGTGATGTTTCTTGTTGTAAGGTGTCTAACAAGTCTGCTCTGTTTGTTAAAAAAGTAAGAAATTGCTGAAGTGTTGGACGGCCTGCAATGGAACTGCGATGTTCCTCCCATTCTCTGAATGTTTTGTAATCTAATCTCTTGGTCATAAAATGAATAACTACATCATCCCAGTTGTTAGTGGGTAAGCCAAGAGAGGAAAGAGCAGACAGGTTTTTATTAGATGTATCAATTATGTTTCTTAAGAATGCACTGGAATTTCTTTTGTGCTTGTTCGGAATCAAAGAGAGCGTTCATATGGTTGCTAATTAACAAGCGCTCATTGTCAAACCTGCTGGTGAGCAAATTCCATGCTATGTTGTAATTATCTGATGTGCAATCTAAACTTTGTATAACTAAGGCAGCGGTGCCTTTAAGAGCTGCACGAAGATAATGAAATTTATTAATTTGGTTTACTGATTTGTTGTTGTGTATGAGTGAGATATACGTATCTTTAAATGCGAGCCCTCCTCGAGCCCGTCACGCGCCGCCGCCCGAGTCCGCGCTGACTTGACCAACGCAGTGGCTTCAGCGTGCAGCGAGTAAAAGCGGTTGTCAAACTGCTCGCGCTGCTCGTACTCATCGTGCTCTTCACCGGCTAACGACTCGATCTCTGTTTGAACAACATCAAATTGAGTGGAGGTAGCATCAAGTTTAGACAAGCGGCATTCAAGCTCTGCTATCTCAATTTCTGTTAAAGATGATTTGTATTCTGAAGTTACGGCTTTTAAATGGGTCGCAAAATGGGTAAGCTTAGCTTTAAGACTGCCACGTGCTGCTATTAGTTGCTTATAGCGTGCTTCAGACATTTTTATGCCCACGTGCGTTTAGCGTAATGTGCCTGGGTATCTGCAGTAAAGTCGGTGAAACACGCAAAATACGAATAAGCACGACCCACCAAGCACAAATAGAGGCTGGAAATTGAAATAAGAAAGGAAAATAGCAAGGATTGGAACGAACTCACTCGATACAGTCCCTTTCTTTGTTCTTCGCGCCGCGTGGTGTTCCACAAGACGGCACGCTGCTAAATTTTCTGTTTTCCTGGTTTTCTGGTTCTTGAAGACGGACGAAGGACCAATGTTAGCGCTGTGTAATGTTTGAGGTCAGGAGGTTGCTTGAAATTATAAAGACTTGATGCTGGTTGAACTTCCGATTTAATAATACTTATTACAAAATGGCTGAAGGCTGTTGGCGATGTCTGATTGTGAGTTCGCTGCTGGCGCGTGCGACGAGCGTGGACTCGCTCCGGTGCACGGGCAGCGACTGGTCGGCTGGCGCGGCGCTCTGGCGGCGCTGCGCGGGCGGCTGCGGCGTGTATAGCAACGCGCAAGTGTCGCGCGCTCCAAGCGCACGGCAAAATAAAGTGCCGCGGCCTGTGGTAATGCCCGGGCCGTAACAGTCTTTAAATAGACAAACGGACAGACGTCCGTATGACTATCTACAGACTTTATTTTATGAAAACTTAGAGAGTTGATATTTTGTTTTCACACATGATGCAGATATTTTTTGTTGCCGCTAAAACAATAAGTAAGAAATCAGAATAAAATAAATATTAATTATTTAAAAGACACATTTTTGCAAACAAAAGTGCATTAAGTCCACAGTTGTGTAATGTTTTTATTTGTGCTTAAAGTTTTTTTATAAGATAAGATAACATAATTCATTTCGCAAATATGGGTACAGGAATGGATACATGGTGTTATTAGCCAAATTTTACTATTAGGTATTTTAAACCTTCGAACACACGTGATTCGACATACAATAGAAAGATGACAAGCAGCGCGGCAGCCGGCTGTCGCTTTTTTCGAAATCGAAAGGTTAATGAATAAATAAAAAGGTGTTTTTTTGCCGTTTTTCGCCGATAATGGTACGAAACCTTCCGTGCACTAGTCCGACTCACACTTGGCTATTTTTTTTACTCGATCGAAACTGTTCTCGCTTGCATAATTAAGTGTAGATTATATTAGAGGAAATTAACTAAGGATAATATACCTTTTTGTGTTTGACCTTAAGGAGAGTTAATTATCTCGTCCTAGCCGCAGACACTATGCTGTCTTTGAAATCCTTTGTTTGGGATGAGGATTATATGAGAAGGTGCCTTGGAAAATCCCGATTGTAATTACTAGTATTATATTTTGTTTATAATTATGGTGTGCATATTTAATGCGTTGGCTTCAGGTTAGTGTTAATCGAGATTATAAGGACCGTAATTGCAAAGTACTCGTACTTTTTAAACAGACAAAAACAATTTCCGTCACTCGAAGACACGGTTGCTGAATTGAAAATACACTTTAAAAGTACCGACTGAATTGATTGGGCTAACAGAGTACATCAGTGGTGACGTCACGAGAGCCCAGTGACGCGAAACGACCACCCACGGCGATCCTCGCTAAGCCACAAAAGAGGTAGGGACAGAAGGCTGGCTTTATAAAACGAAGAAAATATCAAGAAGACACACACATAGTCATAATTTTTGATGCCGGTGGGTGGATAGGTTGTTGTTTATGTATAATATGTATCATCATCTCCCTAGCCTTTTCCCAACTGTGTTTGGGGTCGGCTGCCAGCCTAACCGGATTCAGCTGGATACCGGTGTTCTACGTGGAGTGACTGCCTACCTGACCTCCACAACCCAGTAACTGGGCGACACGATACCTCTTGGTTAGACTGGTCAGAATTTCTGACTAAACGACGTAAAAGTAACGACTGTCAAAGTTCTACGAATGACAACCGGGACCAACGGCTTTACGTGCTTTCCAAAGCACGGGATGTCAGTGATGTCTAAGATAAACTTTAGAAAGTACATATGAATAATATGTATAATATGTATTGTATTTAAAAATTATATGAGTATGTATATCAGTTGTCTGATTACCATAACACAAGCTCTACTTAGCTTGGGATCAGATGGCCGTGTGTAAGATGTCACAGGATATTTATTTATTAAAGTTCTTATGTGGTGATTATGTCCAGTAGAGATTGTCAAGATAAATTCACTGTTATCACTTGTTAGCTAAACACTATTCAATATTTGATCGTTTTGTTTCCTGATCTAACGCTATGGTAGTGTAAGGCGTGTCGGTGTAAATTCACCATGACTCCAATTTGTCCGAACAAAACCAATTTTCATAATTATGGTATATCAATGGACGAGGTGATGCATGAGGAAGATATTGTTGTACAATAAGTTATTGAGATTTTGGGTGAATTTCCTAGCGTATAATGAGGATTCCTGTATATACCGCGTAAACTAATAATATGGTTTTATAAAAACAATCTATTACAAAATTAAATTATTTTATTTTATCAGGTGGGTGAAGCCACGGCAAAAGCTACTCTCTTAATTCCGTGAATTCTATCACAGTTACGTTGTTATTAGGATACTGGATAGTAACAAATACTTTATAGCCCTTGCACGTTTGTGCGACATGAATAGGCTGCATGGTGTTTTCAAATCCTTATTATTATCAGCCTGTGTTGTCCCACTGCAGGGCAAAGGCCTGCCTTTCTTCCTTCCAACCCTCTCTATCCTAGGCAAATGTAGGCCAATCCTGCCTCCAAGCATCTATCGTCCCGCCATCTTCGCCTGGGTCTGCCACGATGTCGTTGAGCGTCTCCTGGGATCAACTTTGCCTAAGTTTTAAACCTTCGAACACACGTGATTCGAGACACAATAGAAAAGCAATAGCAGCGCGAAAGTCGGCTGTCGCTTAGTCGTTGAAAGTTTGCATACAAAACTTAAAGCTGTTTTTAATAAAGACGCGTGAGTTTTTACAGTTGTACAGACCTGGTTTTCTGCAGTTTTCTGCATATTTCGCGGTTAAATGTTTGGCCAACCACACCTGTCAATGTAAAAGGCGAAAAAACTTGAAATTTTGAGCTCTCGTTTCGGGATAAAATATTCGATCTTATATTTTTTAGTGGGAATGTAGATGGATGGACAGCCCGGAAGATATTTTTAGAATAAAAATGTGAGAGTAACTGAAACTGAAAAAGTTGCAGTTGTCGGTCTAGCGAGTGTTGATTGGCGGTTCAGTGTGACTAGACAAGTACCATTATAAAATAGAGGGTAGAATATATTCGATACGACATGTTAAATTACTTAGTATAAGCTTACGTCAATGCTATTATTATTCTTGATTGCCTAAAAAAATACGCATATAAAATAGAAAAAAATATGAGCTTTGTGCAATGGTTATGCTATGTAAAGTTATCTTCCAGCAAAGCTATACAATTACCAATCTATTCTATTCTACCATTTAATCTAGAATGCTTCTTATCTAGAGGTATATAACCTTATTTTTGGGTATTGTTATTTCGATTTTAAAGTACTAGGAACAGAGAAGAAAGTTCCTTGACTCCCGTGGAAATGAGAATGATGTGTCTGGTGGGCGTAGCCTGACTGTTGTTGGCAGGATTTTAGGATTTTGCATAGGTATATTCGTACGTCACGTAAAATTTTCAATGGCGCGATAAGATGACAGTGGAAGATTAAGATCACATGAACAATGAAATCTATACCCAGACAGCGATTTCCAAAAAGCATTTTTTTTATTTTGGAGTTTGAAATCTTTATTGGTTTTAAACTACAAAATTAACTAATATAACTTAACCAAAGTAAATAAAAATGTAGTTTATTGTTAAATATTCATCAATAGACTTGACTCAACATGCAAATTAAGACACCACAACGCTTCATAGAAAATTACGAAGTTCGCACAATAATAATGCATTTCAGCAACACCATGATCATACAAAAAATTGTGTTAAAAACCTATTGTGTTAAAAAACCCCGACTTTGGCGTGAACAATGCAGGGTAGGACAAAGCCCATAGAGTGGTGTTGAGGGCTCTTATTTGCGAGTCACTTTTCATCACATTGTGGTGTGCTGAAAGAAAACCCTCATAGGCATAATCGGGAGAAAAGAAATTTTATGCAACATATTTTTCAAAGAAGCTGTTTGGATGTAGTTTAAAATGTAGATGGGGATTTAAAACTGGGTGTACCTGCGTTGCAATGCCTTAAAAAGTAAAAAAAATAATAAAAAAGAATTGTACTTTAAACTTTCGCGTTGCATATTTAAACTTCACTACCTATCGGGATTTAACGCGCACATACCTTTTATTTGTTTTTTTTTCAAAAAAAACGGTCATAGTGGACACCTACTCTTCACAAAGAACTTACCCTGCAAGTTGTTTCTCTAGGATCAGCGGTTTGGGCTGTAAACAAATAAAAGGTATGTGCGCGTTAAATCCCGATAAGTAGTGAAGTATAAAAAAGATTTGAACGTTATTGTTTTTTTTATCACGATAATATTCGACTAACATTCGCCCGCAGCTTTGCCCACATGGGAATTGGCATGCTTTAGGAATTGCCAACTTTTAGGGGGCGAATTTTAAAAAAATTTTTCTTAGTGCTTCTTCACATTATAAAAGAAACTCCTGTGCAGAATATTTAGTTTCAAACCCTTGTATTTTAGGTCCAGCGTTAATAATTAAGTCAGCTTCTCCTTTTTATATACATACATAGATAACAAGCTCCCGCCCGCGCTTCATCTTAAACTTTTAAAAACATCCATCCCCTAATTTACCCCGGTAGGGTTTGAAATCCCAAAAAAAAAGGTCTGGACACCTACTCTTCACAAAGAACTTACCCTGCAAGTTATGTCTCTAGGATCAGCGGTTTGGGCTGTGAACAATCCTGGGCGTTTCCACAACATCCACCTCAACAAAAAGATTAAGGAGCTAAGAACAAACTAAACATTTATAATTATCTACTTTTATAGATTTACATTAAATAGGCGAGACGACAAAAAAAAAAGTAATTAGTCCGTCAGAAAAATTATTAAAAAATTTTGGACACGTATTTTTTCTTTTTTCTCGTAAACGAAGAATGACGACGATACAGTGCGTTGAAGTTGAGCATGACGTCACAATCTGATACAATTTTTGCAGGACGGTGACGTCAAAAGCCCCCACTCCGGAACTTTGTTCCTCTTTATCTTTGTATTTTTTTATTAATTTGATAAAGCAAAAAATAAGTGTCCCGTATTTTCGGCCGATCTATCAGACGGACTAAACAGAATGTAATTTTTTTAATGCTGTCGTCATCCCTAATAGGGACAGCTTACTACTTAATGAAGACTCATGACAAAGGTATAAAGTTCTTACATACATAATATAGCAGATAAAAGCTAAAAATTCGTTCATTTAATTTTGGTTATCCGTGCAAAGCTGTTAAATAATAAAAACTTAAATAACACACTGATAACAACTAAGAATACTTCTAAACTACACCAGTTCTAGAACGTACTACCCCAACATTATTCAACTATGGTAACCCACCCCTATATTAAAACAAGCCATGTCTTAAGGACTACGCACACTTATTCATGCTCCATTCGCGTTTCACTGAACAATTTTAGTTAAGTTCAGTTCAGTTCTTGTTCTATAAGCCGAGATTAGTGAAGTAAGAATGAGAAAAACCGTCAAGTTTAAGGGATTACGCACATTTATTCACTTTAATAATAATACCAGCCTATTTCAGCATTGATCACCACGCTTGCTCAAAGAGAGTTGGTGATTTGGACTTATATTAATTACTAGCTCTTCCTTTCGGTTTCACCCGCGTTACGTTAGGTTTTTGGTTACTGTTTCGCTCCCGTGGGACATAGTGTGTTATTATATAGCATATGTTACTCGTTGACAATGTAGCTTTCGAATTGTGAAAGAATTTTTAAAATCGGTCCAGTAGTTTTTGAGCCTATTCATTACAATCAAACAAACAAACATACAAAGTTTTCCTCTTTATAATATTGGTATAGATAAAGTCCAGGTTCAAAATGCTTTCCTTCGCCGATGTTTGTGATGTCCAATATAAACTTAAGAAAGTACATGTGAATTGAAATAGTCACAATAGTACTTTCCCGGAGTCCAACCCGTCTTGTATGAGAGAAGGGTGCCTCAAATACTAGGCATCACTGCAATATGCACTGTTTATGAATAGAGTACAATGATTTTGTACAAAAACAGAACAGACGCGGAAAGCTGAACAAACGCGTAAGCTCTGAATAAGTGTGCGTAGTCCCTTAACCGGGCGATAAATTTCCATTATTTCCTCAACTGAAATACTGAATATTCAGCTCTAATTGCAACTGGATCTGTTAGTTTGAAAACACTGCGAATGTAACTGAATTAGTTGTGCATTTTATCTAGAAAACATTCATTTACTTTTAAAAACTAAATTACTAGTATAGAAAAATAAAAAACACTAGAACTAAAATAAAATGGCATCAAGAAACTCTTCCGCATAGCTGCCAACCGGTAAAGTGCCCAAAAGGCTGGCAGCATTGCCACGTTGGATGGCAATGCTAAGCCTCTGGCCAAGATAAATTTCCCGCGACCCAAAGGCTGGCCTTTTGAAGAGTCGACTAGTCTTTTTATAGTAATTTACTTGTAAATATTTTATAAACCAATTATGCAATAAATATCATTTGTTCTTTTAAAAAGTAACAAAATGCAATCAATTATTTTTAAAACTTTGCTTGCCACAGTCGGGAATCGAACCGGCAAAAAAAATGTAACAGTAGTTTTGGTCCGTCAGGCGTTAGAAATTTATTATTAGAAATAAATATATTTTTTTAATATTATTATAATGACCAAATCTCTCCAACAACTTTGGTTAATTAAATTAAAGGTAATTAAGTAAAGTCTGAAGAATAATATTTCAATTCAACAAAAATTTCAACGGTTAAAATCTCTCAGCAACTTCCTTTGATCTCAAAAACATCACAACCAACCCAGAAGGATCTCAATAAAAAAACTTATCGTATTACCAAACATATCTGAAACTCTAGATCCCACTGAAAAGTAGATATTAGCCTTCATTACAATTCGACAGGTAGAGTCAAAAGTTAAAACGGAATAGCTCTACTAACGCCATAAGTATTTTAGTCACGTAGAGGTCGGTACTATGCCAAATGTAGCGACGAATAAATGTGATGAGTTTAATTTCCGAAGACTCGTCAATTGTCGGGTAGGTGCGTGTGATGACGTATTTTGTGTTATGGTCGACAGGCCGTTACGTTGATTTAAATTTAGAACAGTTCTTTTAAAGGAGTTTTAAAAGCGATGAGTGTATTTTTTTTGCCCATTTTGGGTATTTGGTGTTTATTGTGCATTGAATATTTTTAAAAAATAATACAATCATGATAGCTATCACCGACGCCGGAGTAGAAAATATAGTTTTTATTTAGGTTAGGTTAAGTAATACGTTTTTTATAATTTAAATGTTTTTGGTGGTGAAGTCATAAGCTTTTGTACTGTCAATTTTCGGGCAAAGCTTTAAAACTGACGCTGTTTTAAACTTAAAGATTAAACAGTTTTTTCAACAGAGTTTCGATAGCGATATATTTAATATTTTCGATCGACCTAGAGAGATAAGTATCAATTCATTCAGGAGCTATTTGTATGTTTGTCACGCACTTTCTTTGGTTTGAATGACAGCTAGAATTATACAAAAATAAAAGTTAAACGGTATTATTAAACACAAACATAAAAAAATCTCACCAAGATTCCCTTGGTTCCCTTCAACATGAAACAGCCCCGTGAATTTTTCCCTCGATTGGCAAATTAGAGTGTATGCGAGTCGTCGAGATATCTCAACTGATTCTACTCGAACCTGATTCCACTCGGTTCACTTGAGTTCCGATCGTGTTAGTTTTTCACTTGTTAAAGCCGGATCATTAGTTAAAGTAGGTTAATACCGTTTTACACGGCTGAGTTTTTAGATCGAACCAGATAAGTTGGAGGTTCATTAATGTGATCATCGTTAGTGAGATTTTTAATGGCTTACTTTAAAGTAAACTTACGTCGTGATGGCCTTGTGGTTAAGGCGCCCGCCTCACATGAGGTTGTGGGTTTAATTTCGGGCAAGTACCAATGTGACTTTTTTAGGTTATAATGTAGGTTCTACAGTTAATCTTGGACATCACTGACATCCCGTGCTTCCGAGGCACGTAAAGCCGTTGGTACTAACCTGTTGTTATTCGAAGAACTTTGACACGTAGCCAGGAGCCAGAAAGCCTGAAAACAAGCCTAACCAAGGTGTACAGTGTCAACCAGTGCCAGGGTTATGAAAGTTTGATAGGCAGTCAGTCCGCCTTGCTACCATTTTTTTTTTGGTGAGTGGGAAATCATCCAATGACTGCTCCCGTCCTGGGTGCGGCGGGAGGTCGTGTCAGACTCTTACTGACAAAAACCCACTTATGTTCTTTCGATTGCCCTTTATGTTCCAGGGTCACGATAACTATTATAAACATTCCGCAACCCCGGCAGGCGTTGGCCCTGTTGGGCTCCTTCCTGTGCTGACTCCTTCTCTTTGAGGCGCGCGTGGAACACTAACGCGCCGTCGACGCGGTCCGGTCCTAGCCGGGCGGCGAGCTACCCATCGCTCGCCATCGCCTTGCTACCATCATGTCTGTAGTTTAAATAAATAAATAATTTCGACTGGATTCAGTTGTCGGAAAGAAAACAGAAATATTAGCATTTCTTTTAGTTCTATGTATGCTTTGACCTTTAAAACTATACTACGGATATTGAAGCCCCTTTTTTTTAAAGATATAGGTAGTAATAATTCAAAAAGAACTTTTATGTATACATTTCTCCCTTCAAAGCTGTGGTAAACCGCGAGTTACTACATAAAACACTATTGCGATAAGACATTGCTTTATAATTTTACATCAGCAATTTGCAAAACTACTATAAAAGTTAACATAAAAGTCTAAAAAACATATTTTAAGCCAAACAAACTTCTTACAGCTGAACCCTTTGTAAAGGATTAATTTCAGGGCGGTAACGCACCCAATTTCCCTTCTGTCATGCTCACTTCATTAAGTAAATAATTTATTGTTCTTTCAGGTAATATAGACCTACGCTGTTTACGGGTTAAATGCTTGTGGTATGATTTCTTTTTGAAAAGGTTTTAGTTTTAGTGAGGACCTGCCTCCTCATTTCGAAGATCAAAGCTCAAGGTCAGTTAGTTAATTGAAGAAAAATGAAACGTATGTTCTAAGAAATATATTTCTTTACATTTAAGTGGTTTAATTACTTAATTTTTAGGTTAGCATATGTTTTTGATTCTATTTTATTGTGAGTTTTATATTTTTGTGTGAGTGATTGGTTCTGTAATAAAAAAAAATGTGTTTGTCGTTTAATTTTCGTAATTTATTTTTTATCTTTATCATTTTAATCTCTAATTTGTGAATTTTAATAAATATATAAATGACTCATAAGTTAAGAGTGTTTTTTTTTACATTTTGTGCATATTTTAATAAATATTGACGAATATGAGTATCATCAATATTTTATAAGAAAAAAAAGGCATAATTTTTATCGTTGTGCACAAGCTTTCTAAACTACACTTTCTCATATCTATTATCCAAAAAGAAACCGACATACGTCAGCGTCTCCAATTCACAATGACAAAGCTGTTGGTAGCACAGATCAAAAAGCCATTGTTAATCCAAACATAATCTCTCTACCCTTTTCCAAATAAAACACAATTCATTTTCGTCGCAAAAATATCAAAAATCCGCGTATTCACAACCCTACATGACAATTGCAATTGTAATACCCCAACAATATCATAGTCCAGATCCAGAATAACTTTGTACAAATCATGCGCCCAGTAAACATATAAATTAACTGGATTGAGGTAGACCCTTATCACAGTGGTGTCAGCCCCATGCTGTGCTAACAACTCTTTCGCGACAGTCACCTGTAATTTTGGTCATGGTATAAGGAACAAGGCATGGCACTCCGAGAGTCACGTGACTGTTTTTGGCCTGTGTAATTTTAGGTGTCTATAAAGTAGGTAGGATTTTAGAGGATGAGAGATGAATTTCTCATAGTAGTTTTATTTTCTGAATAAGGGTTAAAAGTTTGTTTATAAATCAGCAAGCAAAGCGGCAAGAATCAGCTAATACTATCTAATTTAAAATTGAAATAGTACATTAAAATGAACTTTATGTAGTACAATTTGCAAAGACAATAGAGTGAGATCATTTCGGGATATTGCCATAGAAAATCTATGGAGAATTCACCTTTTAACAAAAACATAATATAGTTTCAAAAATGTCATTCTAAGAATGAAATAAATATCTAAAAGCTACATAATTTTTGCTTGAGAAACAAAATTCTGTTGAAGTATGTAATTTTTTTTTGGGAGTGGGCAATCATAAATGACTTCTCCCGGCCTGGGCGGGGAGGGAGGGCGTGTCAGACTTTTACTGACTAAAACCCACTCATGTTCCTTCGGTTGCTCTAAATGTTCCGGGGCCACGGTAACTATTATAACTATTCCGTAACCCAAGTATATCGTATCGTTACGTTTTATATTTATTTTATGAATAAATACCTTTGACTGATGTACTATTACATAAATACTGTTAATTCAAAATTCTTTAAAACTAGGTATTTACATTCTTTTTTGCCTTAATTAGGTAACCACGTATTAGTGACCTTTGAACACACGTGATTCGAGACACTATAGAAAGACAATAGCAGACCGACAGCTGGCTGTTGCTTGGTCGTCGAAAAGTTAATTAAGCAACAAAGAGACACTTTAAGGATGGCAGACCTCTTTTAATATACCATGCTTTGGATGGTGTTGTGTCTACTTTTAATAAAGTATGTAAATCTGTTGTTAATTATGGTGGTTGTGAAGGAAAAGTGAAGACTTGTCTTTTCCCTAAGGATTAATGCATTTATCGAATAATTAGCCAACTGGGTGTTAGGCCATAACGGTTTTTTTATTAATGGTGGTTTCTGGTTTACTTTTTGTGATTCATTTGTATCTGTCGAAAACCAATAAATGATTTAATCTGTTGGAAAAACAAACTTAAAAAAAACCGCCTTCAAAAACCAAAAACAAATAAATAACCTCATTTTCGAAAACCGGTGGCCCCGTTTCGTGTTTTGCATTGCCACCGACTTTCGGATTTGAGGTATTTTTTTTTTTGTTTTTTTTATTTTTGAAGGCGGTTATTTTTTTTTAGCTTAGTATATTGTGTTTTTTTTTCCTTTGGTTTCCTGATCGTGTAGTCCAAATCTAGTCATAGGTTGACGCTAAACTATAGATGATCGTGTCATCGAGATAAAACAGACAAAATAATATGAAACACAAAAATTTTCAAATAAAAACTATACTTAGGCCAAACTATGTAATTTTTAACTTTTTACTGCATCAAACCTCATAAGAATCACCTAAATCGCATCATAAATGAGCTAGCGTATATACATACAAATCGAATTGAGTACCTCCTCCTTTAACCCTTTTAAACATGTTTATTTAATTTTAATATTACTACCTTTTGTCTCTTTCTAAAGCGACCGAAGCCACGGGCAAAAGCTTATAAACATACTTGTTTCTCTTTCCCGCAAAAACGACAAAACGGATTATGTTGAAACTTTCTTGTACACTAAAAAATAACGCGAACAAAGTTTTATAAATACAACAAAGTCGTAACTTCCAATTAAATCAGACTGCATTGAACTAGCCCACTGTGTGATAAAGGCCAAATTGTACAATTGTACATGTAATGCTTAAGTAATATGCGAGCCAGGATTTAAATCGAATACATTTTTGAGTGCCTGTGCCAAAACAACATACGAACTAAATGAACATTTATTCGAACCAATTAAATTTATAGTTTCGCTACAGGCGGTTTGCAAAATTGGAACTAGATATTTTTCTCTTTTTCCTAAATTACGGAAGCAAATACGTCGATTTTGCGCTTTAAATTGGTGTTTAAATCACGATAGATTTATTCCCATGTTAACTATAAACCATTAATATTACTAGGGAAACATTAGCGGAGAGAACAAGACTTTATACCCGACTCTGCGTGGAGTCATTTAATATTGAGCACCAAAATTGACCAACTATAAGTTTATGCCCTTACTAATAATCACTGTGTAAAGTTATGCAATGAATAAAGCCTGTGTAACCATACATTTTTTGACGTATAAAGCTGTCATAACTTTATGCAGTTTATTAGTAAGGCGCTTAATGTCTAAAACCCTGATAAAATTGTAAGTGTTTGTTTTAAGGGGTTCATACTTGAAAACGAACACACCGTTTTCCGTCTGCCCTCTTACCTTGTGTGCCTCTAAAAAAAGGTGATCCCTTTACATACACAGGTGTTGGGGCCCTAAGGCCCGGCGCCCACTATCAGCATCGGGACGGCTGAGGATTTTAATTGACAAAAAGCATTATAGACATTACCCTAATGGCAATAAAGTAGAAATTTCCATGATATATTATTGTAGTAACAAAAATACCGCTTCGTATTCTTGAGGCTACTGCATCGGCAATTTCTACTTTATTGCCATGAAGTTAAAGTATAATGCTTTTTATTACCTAAAATCCTCAGTCGTGCCGATGCCGATAGTGGGCGCCGGGCCTAAGGTGCACTGTAGCACTCAGTCCATACCTTACTATCTTTCACGAATTTGGGCTCCTAGTACTCGTAGCTGCCATAAACCGTCAGCTTGGGGTCTGTTGTAGTATTTTGCCAGTCTTGCCCCAAAGTAACGCTTTTTACGAGAACCATAGTTTGCAGTTGACAGTTTAGTTTAACAAGATACAGGTATTTCAAGGTTAAAAACGAGCTTCTTTTTGCTCAAAAACCTTAAACTAATCAGCATTTATGTAAACTGGCTGTCGACCCGACACGTGGAAGGAGCATCAGGTATTCTGAGAGCTATGAATAATTAGGAGATATGAATAATTTAGCTCTACGTAAATTAAAACAGCTTCTCCGCTGCGTGTTGAATAAACACTTTGTTTGTTTCTTCTCCTACTTTATTCGCTCCGTATTTTTCTGTAGTTAATGCAGTAATAAAAAACTAAGTGCGAGCTGGACTTTTGTACCTAGATTCCGGAAAAACGTATTCATTTTATAGTGTAGTTACAAATTTAAAGTTTTCCTTTTTTTTCTCTACATTTTCTTCAAAGACACTGGCGCCAATTCCTTTGTTTAGTTCATTAAGAAAAGGACTAAAGATAAACATTAGTTTAGTAAAGTCAAATTACTCAGTCTGACATAAATCGCCGCATTTTTAGTCGCTATGTTTTCTAAATTGTCTACAGAGTATCCTAATTTGTTTTTATTTTTTTATTTTTATTTTATTTTATTTAAGGAAAAACAAACAGTAGCACAATAAGAATTATAAACAGTATTTTAAACGATACATTTTAAATCAATAATGCTACCCACTACGTTTTCCACAGATTACAATAAGTATTAAAAAAAAAAAAACTAGCTAGCAACAAACAACACAACCAGAATAGTAGAATATACATTTATACTCACACCAACCTATCTGTGAAATGAATGAGAGAAAGATGCCGTAGATCAAATTTTAGCCATTTCACATATAACCTGGTGGGCCAGTATGACGGACATTGATTGTCCAAGTACCTGTCCAGTGCCTGTCTTATTTTAATACAATCGATTATATACACATAAAAGAAAGTGTTAAATTAAATACAACCTAAAATTGTGTGCGTATAAACAAATAAACAAAACACAAATAAACAAATAAAGTAGATATCTAGTTATGCAGTAATTTGCTGGTCCTTAAGAGTTGCTCAAATTTGTTTCTTAAATACAGTTTTACTGAGAAAGAGAATGTCGGTTGAGTGAAATTCATTGTTGTATGTCTCAACTAAACGATGAAGCGGTGATCGCGAGCCAGCGTTGGATTTATGGATGCTAGTGGCAAACAAGCGTCGAGAGCGTATCTCACGTACGTGAACTGTTCGAGGAACCAGGTAACTAAGACTCCTAACTAAGTCCGGACAATCAAAATGATTACGGCATATATTGTAAAGGGTCATAACTTCCAACAGTTTCCGTCTTGACTTTAATGTTAGGAGATCATACTTTTTAAGAAGTAAGTGGTATGACAATTTTTTGCGCAAACATCTAAAACTCATAGCACGCAGGTATTTACGTTGCACTCGCTCCAATCTTTCACTATATTTTTTGTAATAAGGATTCCAGATAGGTACTGCAAACTCCAACTGTGGCCTAATTATTGATTTATATAAGTGCAAAAAAGTCGAAGGTCGGCGAAAATCCTTAGATGCTCTCATAACAAAACCAAACATTTGGAAAGCTTTGTTTACAATTTTTTCAACGTGAACATCCAGATGGAGCTTCGAATCTAGCATAACACCGAGATCGCGGAGGAAACTTACTTTAGTAATTGGCGTATTAGCAAGACAATAATCGAAATTAATTATATTCTTTTTTTTGGTAAATGTTATAACATGGCACTTAGTAAGACTCAGGTAAAGTTTGTTTGAAGAGCAATAGTTAGAGAAACGATCAAGATCCTGCTGGAAGCTAAAACAATCGACATCATTAGTAACAATTTTGTAAACTTTTAAGTCATCCGCGTAGAGAAGAAATTTCGAATTTTGAAAACAGTCTTTTATGTCATTAATATATAGAATGAATAATAAAGGTCCTAAAATGGAACCTTGTGGTACACCGGATGTGACTTGGAAGGTGCTAGATTCGAAACCATTAACAACTACTTTTTGTGTCCTGTTAGTTATGTAAGATATAAACCATCTCAATAGGTCCCCTTTGATTCCATTGTATGCAAGCTTATTAAGTAATAATGTATGATCTAATTTATCGAAGGCCTTTTGGAAATCGGTGTAAACCGCATCAATTTGTTGTCTATTATCTACACTATCAAATAGATGAGATGTAAAAATGAGGAGATTGCTTATGCAAGATCTATCTTTAACAAAACCATGCTGTTCCTTTATAAGGACATTGCGAATAGCTGGATATAATTTATTATGTACCAGTCTCTCAAATAACTTAGAAAAAGCAGACAGTATAGAGATAGGTCGATAGGTCCCAACGTCATGCTTAGAACCACTCTTATGAACTGGGATAATATTTGCATGTTTCCAAACGTCAGGAAAAATACCACATGACAAACATTTATTATATATTATTAGTAGAGGTTCGCATAACGTATTACAAGTATTTTTCAAAAAAATTGAGGGAATCCCATCAGGACCAGGACCTTTAGATGAATCAAGTGATTTTAGTTCTCTCATAATTTCCTCTAGAGACAGTTGCAGTTTGCATAGGAAGACATCGTGGTCAGCATTACTGGGTGGTGGTTCTTAAGAGTGATAGTCAAATGATGAGGGCTCATATACAGATTTGAAGAATGCAGCAAACAAGTCGCAAGTAGTAATGGGATCATTGGATGAAAATTGGTTGTAAACAACCGTGGACGGGATTTTATTTGTAGTTTTACGGCTTGCAACGTACGTCCAAAACGCCTTGATATTGATTGCAACACTATCTTCAATTGTATTCATGTATTTAGAGTAGCAAATGTCTGCAATTTTTTTAAATTTTTTCCTGTTACTCGAAAATACCTCATAGTCACACAAATTCCCATACTTCTTCCACCTTATCCAGGCTTGAGTCTTCTTTTTGTAGATTTGTATGAGTGATTTGGAGAACCAATTGGGAAAATGTATATTTTTTGGTCGACATGTGGGCGTGTGCGATTTAATAATTTCGTTGAGTTTTTCATAAAATGTAGAAACAGATTCATTTGGTGTTAAGTTATTCAATAAGACATTCCAATCCACATCACTAATATCAGAATTTATTTTGTTGTAGTTAGCTTTGTGATAATTAAGTTTGTTAATAGCAGTGTATTTCGGAATATGTGTGTGATGAGAGACAGCAATGTGTACATAGAAGGCTGGGTGATAGACGTCAACAGGTAAAAGGGAGATATCAGGGGAGAATGTGACTGCGTGAGTATTACAAAAAAATAAGTCTAGAATGCGTCCGTTAGAGTTAAAAAAGCCATTATATTGCTTCAAAAAATGCTGTGAGCAGAAATTCGATAAAAAGCGAGTTATATTTGTCAGTTTATTGTTCGCAGCATATTCCATGTATGACATTTTTTTTATCCAAGTAAGTGAGGGTAAATTAAAATCGCCAGCTAAAATAATATTTTCTATGGCCGCGTCATCACATAACACTGAGAGAGAATTAAGAAAAGATAAGTATGTATCGTCGAATGTGTTTGGGGGTATGTAAGTAGCACAGATTATATGATATTTATTGTTTTTTGCGGGAACTTTAACTAACACATGCTCGGGCAAGGTTAACGGGGGCAAGAATGAAATAGACGAGGGGTTTAGTACTTTAGATATGGCTATGAGCACACCACCACCATCCTTTTTATTGGTGAGTGAACGGTTACGATCGCATCTAAACACTAAATAACGCTGATCAATATACTCGTTATCGGATATGTCCAGTGTCAACCAGGTTTCGGTCAGGATAATGACGTCATATGCATGCGACAGAATATTTAAGTATAAGGTATTAAGTTTTGTCCTAATTCCTCGACAGTTCTGATAATATATGGATATTTTACTACCATATGCCATTTTTGGATACTGAGGGTACAATAAAATAACTCAAAAATAAATAAGTATTCAATTCAATGATACTCATGTAAATAATAAGTACTTTGAACTTGCGATTCCTAAACAATTGTGAGGTAACACAGAAATACGGAGGTAATATAATATGAATTAAAAACAAAACAACATACAACTTGTTACACGTAAAGGTACTCGACACAAACCAACGCTGTAAGTTCACGCTTTCACAGTGTATATACACTACGTTCTGGGTAAATAAAGTTAAAAAGTAAACATAACCGACAGGGTAATTCATAAAAGAAAGAAACATTTCAAGCAACAATATACGAATCGTTTTAAGAACTTGATTGTAAACAATCATTCTTACATTGTACAGCAAATTTAATGAGGTTGTAAACAGATGCTTAAAACTATAAATTTGACATTTGACAGAACTAAACTAATATTTCATTTTTTGTACCTTTTTTAATAAAATCTAAATCAAATTTCTTTTAGATTGAGAACTAGGGAATCGACACCATTGCGTGGTCAATGGCGCCTTTGCAAACTGAAATACAACATGTCTCGGATGCGCTAAGATCCCATTTGGGTAATACGTCTCACATACTTGTAATTACTGGAAATGTACCCTTCAACCCGGTACACAGCAAAGCTGCTTTGCACCAGAAACAGAAACGGCGTTAGTCCGTCCTCGGACGAGCTCATTCTCAAAGGTTTTAATACGACTGTTCAAGGCCTTATCACACTAGCGGTTTGCGAGCGGTTGTCAGGCGAGGCGGGCGTACGGTGGTTTCGTCGTGATCACGCCGCGGCATATGTACTGTACTGTATAAGTAGTAGCTTACGTAATGTAGTTGTTGTTAAGTTTGCTCTTTTGTTCTCGTCAAACTGCAAAGTTTGGCGAGTACACATTGTAGTTATAAATAATTTCACTCAATTTTAAAACGCTCTTAAATCTGTTGCTGTCTTTGTCACTCTAAAGGGATAAACAAACAGGAATAAAGGACAGCAACAGTTTTGTGAGTGTCTCAAAATTAAGTAACGCATGAATCTTAAAAAAGTTTTCGTTGCGCATTTGTATCAAAATATCGAAGTTCAATATACTGATGGTCGTCGCAGCGATCTCGGTACGCGACATCAATACGCTACACGTGCGCGGCGTGTTTGTTGCGTGCCCGTAACGTATTCGCTCCACGCCCGCTTCAATTTGAGGACTAGGATACCCTGGCGAGAATCAATATACGAGATAGAAACGGTCGTATCTTTTGAAGGCGTTGGCCTTCAACTAGTGACCTACATGCGTTTTCGAGAAAAAGGTAGTGGTAGTCAGACACTGTTGCATTGTAATTTAGTTCCATTTTAGATGTCGCGGATCCAGGATGGAAGCACGAAGTATACGTCTATTAGAAAGGTAAAATTTTAGTGACGGCATTGTTTTGGAGTTGATAGTTTACAACTACTAAACTATATCCTAACTGCACTTTTAACCTTATAACCACATTCAATTGACACCCACTTTATTCATATCTGCCAAATTTCCATACAAAACGACACTAACTCAAAAAAAAAACAAATTCACACATTTTTTAATCCAAAAACAAACAGACAAACAATTTTATCGGTATAGATTCCCACATTTCAAGCCTGCAAAGCCTTTTATCAATAAATTTCAACTGTAAGCCCTCTTAAGCCTCGACGCGAGAGCACTGTGATACTAATTTGTAGACTAAAACCGTTCAGTACTATTTAGTTTGGCTTGCAAATGATTTTATACCTGCAACCTGTTATTTTGTGGTTTTATGCGTGCTTATAATGATGTGGGAAACAGTTTTGGGTTTGATTTTATGTTGGGAATGTGAAAACTAGTTTTTAGGGTTCCGTAGTCAACTAAAACCCTTATAGTTTCGCCATGTCTGTCTGTCTGTCCGTCCGTCCTCGCTTAATCTCTGTGACCGTTAGCACTAGAAAGCTGAAATTTGGTACCAATATGTATATCAATCACGCCGACAAAGTGGTAAAATAAAAGTTGGAAAAAAATGTTTTATTAGGGTAGCCCCCCTATATGTAAAGAGGGAAGTGATTTTTTTTTTTAATTTCAAGCCTGACGTGTGATATATTGTTGGATAGGTATTTAAAAATGAAAAGGGGTTTACTAAAATCAGGTTTTGATAATGTCAATAATGTCGGAAATAATTGCTCTAAAAGTAAAAAATAAAGCGCCCCCCCCCCTCTGACTTTTGACCCGTAGGTTTAAAAAATATAAAAAAAAATCTGGAAAGTAGAACTTTATAAGTACTTTCTAGGAAAATTATTTTGAACTTGGTAGAAAGAACAGTTTTTGTACAAAAAAGACAAAAGGTTGTACAAAATAATTTCTGCGTACTTAGTATGTCAACGTAACAAATAGCCTTTTTTTAACTTATAAGTGGGAACACTTATTGTGACGGACGGGAAACTACGGAACATTGAGCGTGGCCCGACACGCTCTTGGCCGGTTTTTTTTTATTAATTTCAAGTTGTCACTAGTAGTTCTTCACTTTGTTCAGAAAAAAGGCTTACAAACAAATAAATAGGCAGATTGCGAAGTGATTTTATGAGCCACCTTAAAAAAAAGAACTTTTAATGAGTCGTATGTGAATACTAGCTTTGCCCGTGTCTTCGGTCGCGGTAGAAAGAGACAAAAGGTAGCCTTTGTCAATCTGCATCCCTTCAACTATCTCCACTTAAAAAATCACGTCAATCCGTCGCTTCGTTTTGCCGTGAAAGACAGACAAACAGACTGACACACACACACTCTTTTCCATTTGTAATATTAGTAAAATATACTTCATAATATGCCATACTTGCTCTCTCTTCTGATCTATGATTTTTATACAAACTAAATATTATGCTTACTCATAAACCACTGAACTTCAGTGGCTTAAACCATCGAACACACGTGATTCGAGACACAGTAGAAAGACAATAGCAGCGCGACAGGCGGCTGTCGCTTGGTCGTTGAAAAGTTAACATGCATTTAAACCCCACTATGTTGTTTTGCAAGAATAATCACAAGTTACCAGAAACCCTGCATGAACTAACAATTTTTTTTTTTGGTGAATGGTAATCAAATGACTGCTCCCGTCCTGGGTGCGGCGGGAGGGCGTGTCAGACTTTTACTGACTAAAACCCACTCATGTTCCTTCGATCGCCTTTTATGTTCCAGGGTCACGGTAACTATTATAAACATTCCGCAACAACTAACTAAATATAACCCAGACACATCCGCAATACATGTGTTTATCACAGCATCTTATAAAAACTAAAGGGGAAACCCATTTCCACACGATGTAAAGGCAGCAACAGGAAGGGGGAAGCGACAACTTCCGTTCCCCCTTGTCTCCTCTAGGAATCCCTCCCTATTCCCCTTTTCCTTGGTAGACATCATTTGCATTAGAAAAATGGTTTTTGTTTGGTAGGGTTTTCATTTGTTTTTTTTTTAGTTTTTGTATGTGATTAGTTGTGACCTGCGGTTTTGCCCGCGTTAGGTCTATTAGGAGTTTGAAAAATTTCAACAAAAAATTCTTGATTTTGCACCCTTAGGGAACTTAAAAAAAACATTACAGAACTCACCTCAGGAACATAAAAAACATAATAATATAAGTTTTTCAACGTTTAAATAATGAAAAATAATACTGATGATATTTTGAAAGTGGTATTTTTAAACATAATTTAAAAATAAATATAATTTTATCATTTTACCTAAAGGAAACGTTTTTTTAACGATTTCTAATTTATTGCTTCATATAAAAGGAGGGTTTTGTCGGGTCCAGTGAGATTGGAAGTTGACCCTAAAATAATTGGAAATGAATGATAATTAACTAGCTATTGCCCGCGACTTCGTCCGCGTGGAAAAATTGTTTCCGTTCCCGGGGGATTTCCGGAATAAAACCAATGAAACCGAATTTCCCAGACTATATCTGTACCAAATTTCATTCAAATCAGTTCAGTAGTTTAGACGTGAAGAAGAGATAGACAGACAGACAGACAGACAGAGTTACTTTCGCATTTATAATATTAGTATGGATAGAATAAGCTGTTTTTCAGCTAAATGCATGGGCTGCATCATTTAGTTCATTTGATGCGAACGCAACATTACCCCACTAGCTTATAACTAATAAGAGATACTACCTAAATCATTTTAATTCCATTTCAGCCACGCACTAAGTAAAATGTACGCGAAATTACACTTTAATTATCAAATTCGGTTACCGGATTCGAGTCACGTAGCGAACGCGAATAATCGAGTACCCGATTGATTATTTCGATAAACTGCGAAACTGTAATCGTTTTGTGTGTTATCTGAAATTGTGATGTATCTTCGTTTTTCGGATGAAGGTAGATTTTGTTTATTTTTTAACCCCGACAGAAAAATCGAGTGGACACTCAAATAGCGATCATACTTATAGTACACACAAATAGCGATCATACTTATAGTATGCTCGCTATTTGTGTGTGTCTGTGTATTTGTCTGTTTGTGGGATCGGTTCGCCCTTAAATGGGTGAACCGATTGGTTTTTTTTATTGCAATGAAGGATATCTAGCTATGGTTCTTAGATAAGTTTCATTAAGATCGGTTCAGCCGTTTGGAACTTATCAACTCTTTTGTTAGCCGCAGTCCCCGTCTTAATAACCCCGTGAGAAGGTTTTTATTATTATTTTCTTTACACTTTTTGTTCGGCTGGTATGAGATAATAAAGTTGTAGTTACATTACTAAAATACTATTTTGACAATTGATCTAACTACATGTTTTAGTAATTATAGAGTAAATTAATAATATTTAAAAATAATAATATTATTACATAAAAGTAATAAGTATCATTACTATTTTGTAATGATAGCAATAATTTTAAAAGATTACACATAATACACACATAATCTTTTAAAAGCCTGGAATTTACTCCTGCAAATTACTCCTAACTAAGGGCAATATAAAATTTATACCAAATATTTTTGGTAATCCACTTTGCTATAACATACAGGCCATCCATCTTTAACCTATTCGTCAATAAAAAGTATGAAAAGCTTCAAAAAAATTACTGCAATATTTTTTTCTCTCCGTAGCGGTTACAGCGTTATTGCACCAACAATGAAGAAATTGACAGCGACCATAAATAAAAATAGGGGTGGAATAAAACCTTTATGGGTTTTACACAAAGGAGTTTAATAAACTGCATGGATGTTGAGGGGTCATGTGTAAAAGAAAATAACATGAATTGGTGATAGTTCAAAGTAAACTTGTTCGGCTCCTTACGTTTTGACGTAAACTAAATTATTACTGACAAAAACTTGTTGCACTGTCTGGACAGGTCCACTAAAATCTGTGTGTTTTATAATCAATAGAATAGAATAGAATCATTTATTTGCCATAAGCATGTTTATACATACATACAAAAAAGCTCGGTCATAACTTTCATGGTTCTCGTATCGTTTGACATAGAATACCATTGTATGGAGTTTGAAATAGACTTTGACCTCTGAGTTTGTTTCGGATGTTTTTTCTCAGAGTAGTCTGCTAGGAAACACCGCCCTCATGATTCGTTTAAAACAAGAAAATCAAAATTTTGACGAATAAAAGTGTTGTATTTAACCAATTTACAATATGTTTTTTATCATTTTTAATACCATAAGTGATGTCCAAAGTACACCTAGATAAAACATATAAATTGAAAAGTCACTTTACGTGATTGCTCAGCATGTAAATACTGGACCATTACGATAAAAATGTTTGCCTCTTAAATAAACTAAACAACGACTGTGATTTTATAAATACATGAATTCTACTATTAGCAACTTAAAACGAAAATAAAAAAAGCTACATATATTTTTTAATTTTGTTAAACTGACTTAGTGTAATCTCATTAGCCAACAAAACAGGTGTCTAGCTGTAGGTAACGTTCGTCTGATCGAATGATTGCCCGAACATTTGAACGAAGACCATAATAATAGGGATGACGACAGCATTAAAAAAAACCGGTCAAGTGCGAGTTGGAATCGCGCAACGAGGGTTCCGTTAATGGAAAGTACCCTATAGGTTTTGAATCCCTCGCAAATATCTAAATGCAATATAAACCGCCCTATCTTTTTATTGCGTTGATTTAGAAACTTGAGTTTTTCACTGCTTTAAGAGATAGCAGACCTAAGTATGTGATATTAATTTCAGCTTGATATCTCGACGCGTTTCTGAGAAAAAGGGTCTTGACAGGCGGACTAACGGGGGGATGGACGGATGTGAACTAACTACAATCTTATGGTTTTCAGAGTTTTTTCTTTTACTTGTGCTACATGACCTTGCTTCTTGCCGAATTTCATGATTCTTGGTCAATGGGAGGTACCCTATAGGTTTTGAGTTTTGATTCCCTTGCAAATGTCTAAATATGCAGTATAAACCGCCGTATCTTTTTGTTGCGTTAATTTAGAAACTTTATTTTTTTTATTGTTTTGAGAGATGGTAGACCTAAGTGTGTGGATATTAATTTCAGCTTGATATTTCGACGCGTTTCTGCGAAAAAGGGTCTTGACAGACGGACGAACGTAATGACGGACGGATGTGTGCTTACTACAAATTTACGAAATTTACCGTTTTCGGAGTTTTCCCTTTACTTGTGCTACATGACCTTGCTTCTTGCCAAATTTCATGATTCTAGGTCAATGGGAAGTACCCTGTAGGTTTTGAGTTTTGGTTCCCTTGAAAATGTCTAAATATGCAATATAAACCGCCGTATCTTTTTATTGCGTTGATTTAGAAACTTGAGTTTTTCACTGTTTTAAGTAATAGCAGACTTGAGTGTGTGATATTAATTTCAGGTTGATATCTCGACGCGTTCCTGAGAAAAACGTTCTTGACAGACGGACGAACAGACGGACGCCTGATGTGAACAAACTACAAATTTACGGTTTGCAGAGTTTTCCCTTTACTTGTGCTACATGACCTTGCTTTTTGCCAAATTTCATGATTCTAGATCAATGGGAAGTATCCTGTAGGTTTTGAGTTTTGGTTCCCTTGAAAATGTCTAAATATGTAATATAAACCGCAGTATCTTTTTATTGCGTTGATTTAGAAACTTGATTTTTGCATTGCTTTTAGAGGTAGCAGACTTGAGTATGTTATATTAATTTCAGCTTGATATCTCGACGCGTTCCTGAGAAAACGTTCTTGACAGACGGACGAACAGACAGACGCCTGATGTGAACATACTACAAATTTACGGTTTTCGGAGTTTTCCCTTTACCTGTGCTACATGACCTTGCTTCTTGCCAAATTTCATGATTCTAGGTCAATGGGAAGTACCCTGTAGGTTTTGAGTTTTATTTCCCTTGAAAATGTCTAAATATGCAATATAAACCGCCGTATCTTTTTATTGCGCTGATTTCGAAACTTGATTTTTTCGCTGCTTTAAGAGATAGCAAACCTGAGTATGTGATATTAATTTCAGCTTGATATCTCGACGCGTTCCTGAGAAACACGCTCTTGACAGACGGACGAACAGACGGACGCCTGATGTAAACAAACTACAAATTTACGGTTTTCGGAGTTTTTCCTTTACTTGTGTTACATGACCTTGCTTCTTGCCAAATTTCATGATTCTTGGTCAATGGGAAGTACCGTATAGGTTTTGATTCTCTTGCAAATTTCTAAATATGCAATATAAACCGCCGTATCTTTTTTTTGCGTTGAATTAGAAACTTGAATTTTTCACGGCTTTGAGTGATAGCAGACCTGAGTATGTGATATTAATTTCAGCTTGATATCTCGACGCGTTTCTGAGAAAAATGGTCTTGACAGACGGACGGACGGACGGACAGACGGACAACAAAGTGATCCTATAAGGGTTCCGTTTTTACCTTTTGAGGTACGGAACCCCAAAAATGGCATTCTATTTAGTCCGTCTGATAGATCGGCCAAAAATACGGGACATGTATTTTTTGCTTGATCAAATTAATAAAAAAATTCAAAGATAAAGAGCAACAAAGTTCCGGAGTGGGGGCTTTTGACGTCAGCGTAATGCGAAAATTGTATCTTATTGTGACGTCACACGCAACTTCAACACACTGTAACGTCGTCATTCTTCGTTTACGAGAAAAAAAAATACGTGTCCAAATTTGACAGTCTTTCTGACGGACAAATTACTTTTTTTTTGTCGTCTCGCCTATTATTACAACACAGTACAACCATTTAAGAAAAATGTTGTATGTAAAATTATGGTTTATCCTCCTTATTTTGACAAAGTAACCGCATAAAAAACTCAATATCCAACACATTTCATTCAGCCTAAACAAGTCTAAAAAATTAATTTCGCTAAAATATTGTCATAGGTAGGCTGTAAAATAAGGATAATAATTTATTTTCATACAAATAAGTGTATTTATTATCTTAAAATGGCCATAAAAACGCTACGCGCGGAAAATTTTGTTCAATTATACTTCTATGGAAGTAGTTGGCTTTTTAGATGCTGCCCTCGGGTATGGCAGGATATTTATAGAAAGATTATTGTTAAGAGAAAGACAAGGTTGGATAATGTAAAAACTACCGACAAGTGTGAAAAAGGCTCGTAAATGAAGGGTTCAGTACAGTATATTAAATCAGAGCAAACAATCTAAAGAAGAGATCCTCTATATTTTTAACTACTTTTTTTTGTTGTTGTATTATTAGTTTTTATACGCTCATTGTCTGTGTCTAATATTTTTTTGGAGTACACTGTGATAGACGGACGGAAAAATGGAGGCGATTTTAACCTTTAAACACACGTAATTCGAGACACAATAGAAAGACAATAGCAGCTCGACAGCCGGCTGTCGCTTGGTCGTTGAAAGGTTGAAGTCGTAGTAAAAGTTTTTTTTTCTTTAAAGGTAGTATGAAAAATGATGTATGCGTGTAAATAATTATTAGTTGAACGGGTGGTAAGTATTTTTTATTTATCTCGGGCTTAATAATAGGGTCTCATTTAGCACAACATACGGAACCCTAAAAATATAATATTTGCCTACAAATAGTTAAACTGTTTTCGATTGTAATCCAATTCTAAATGAAACTGTCTAGTTCATCATGACATCTTTGCTTGGGGGTTAAGGAAACTTTAGGATTGAGCGGAAAGATTGGAGAAGGGAAGTTATTCTTTTTCTTTTAAGATGTCGGAGGTTTTCTTTCTATTTGATGTTTTACATTGCCACCGACTCCGGAAATTTTAGTTATTTTTTCTGTTTTTAGTTCTAAAGGCGGTTCTTAAAAAACCTTTTTATTTTTATTAAATTAAGTGCGATATTATGATGTTGGTTAAAATTTTAGTATTTTAACCCCCTTTTTCACTTTGCTGACAAAAATTGTAAAAGGCATATAAAGCCATATCAAAATCGGTTCAGACTAACACGAGATATTCCCGAACATACGTATACAGGTCAAACTGCAAACTTCTTTTTTTTAAGTCGGTTAAAAGAAACATTGATATCCATTGGACTAATGATGCGCTTACAAACAAAAACTTACATTCATAAACAGCGCTCTAGTAAAAAAAACATATTTTTCTTTTATATTAAACATAACTCATTTCATTTCAACCGCACAACATCAGCTTTGGCTACCAAAGCACGTTCCTACTTTATGTACGTATCTAGGCATATCATATATATATGTACATACAGCAAAGTAGATCAGTATGCAGACCTATCAAATTTAACTAAAGTTTTCTTAAAAACCGATGGTATTCATAATATAGATTTTAAATAAAGTAAAATAAAATAATTAGTCCTTCATTTCTTTAGAATACATCCATTATTGGTGTTTAACCTTTCGACGACCATGCGACGGCTGTCGCACTGCTATTGCCTTTCTATTGTGTCTCGAATCACGTGTGTTTGTAGGTTTAATGCAGCAGCGTGGGCAGATTATCTCATCAAGATCGCAGGATCCCGTTGGATGTAGGTGACGCAGGACCTATGCTTATGGAGATCTTGGAGAAAGGCGTTTGTCCAGCAGTGGATGTCTATTGGCTGATGATGATGATGATTGGTGTTTAACAAAATCCAAATGTTATCGGACGGTCCTGCATACCTATCTACTTTGTTAAGTGTACATAAGCTGCAATATACATATGTTTGAGAGAGTCAGCCCAAAGGTGGTTGCGTCGCTGACAGTTACGAGTGGTTCGACTGAAATATGCAAGCTTACTGAACTGCACAATTTCAGTAAGGCTTAAAGACTGAGGGAATCGATTAATTGATAAGGTTCTTGCTTGGCTGCTATTATAAATACGAAAGTAATTCTGTCTGTCTTTTACGCTTTCACATCTAAACTTTTTAACCGATTTTAATTATATTTGGTACAGAGATATTTTATAGCCTAGAGAGGGCATGAGATCTATTCTCTATCTATTTATTTATATCTATCTATCTATTTAGTTATATATATTTTTTTTATTCTCAGGTTTACCACAGACAAACATACATGGTAAAATTTATAACACCACTCTTTTTGCGTCAGTCATTTCAATTTTTAACGTGTCCATTTAGTTTTAGCGAATCACGGAAACCTACATTTAATTTTTAATCGACTTTCAAAATTAAAAAAACATCCTCAGTTGGTAAGAATGAGTGTATCACGGTATATTAATATACCAAGGTAACTATATTTGTTTTTCCCTCTATCGTTACCCCAATTAACAACTATTAGGAGGTCACCTATTGGAAGGGTTCGCGACTAATAATTGTAAATAGAAAATTAGTTGGGTTATGATTATATCACTTGTGTCGATATAACTATTATAATTATAACTATGTCATTTTAACAACAGACCACATAAAATGACATTGGCGCCGATTCCCTTGTTAACAAACTTACTAATTTTAAGTTCAGTGCATCTTTTTCTTTCCATTTTATTAAGAAAAGGACAGAAGATAAAATTTTTGTTTAGACCTGTCAAATTAAGACGCTCCATAGATAATTTAGACGCGATTAAAAACATGGCGACTAAAAACACGTCGATTTACTTCAGGCGCTGTCTAATTTGACAGGATTAAACTAAAATTTATCTTCTGTCCTTTTCTTTAAGGAATGGAAAGAGAAAGATTCAATAAACTTAAATTTAGTTAAGTTTGTGTACAAGAGAATTAGCACCATTGTATCATAATCATCTTCCACGCCTATTCTCAACTTTGATGTGGACTTTTTCCAGCCTAACCAAACTAAGCTGGAAATCAGTGTTCTATGTAAAACAACTGCCTATCAGACTTCCACAGCCTCGTTACTGAGCGACAGGGTACCAGGGTAATTTTTGACTCCCGTAGCGACTGTCGAAGTTCAACTGGTGCTTTTCGAGGCACGAGGTGTCAGTGATGTCCAAGATAAACTTTAGAAAGCACAGTGACAAATTATGTCAAAATACAAATATGTTACTCTTCTCGTTTTTTGACGTATTTGTAACTTTAAGGCCCGAGTCACACCGAAATGGCAGCGGCCGGCAGCGACGCGGCGAGCACTTTCAGTGTGAAAAAATTTTAAACTTTAACTACATACTTCAAAGACCAGTATCGCTTGAAATACTTAAAAAGGTCACGAGGCCGCCCGCGGCGCCGCGAGCGGCCGCGCGCCTTTCGTTTCTAGCGACGCCTGGCGGCCGCTGGCGGCCTCGCGGCGCCGCGGGCGGCCGCTGCCATTCCGGTGTGCGTTGTCCCTTATGGCGAGATAAATAGATGTTACTATGCACTGACTTTGGCATAGCATTATACCTGTCACTGTTACACAACTGCCAAACATCAGGTGCACGATAGAGACGGGAACATGACTAAGCCAAAGTCAGTACTTAGTAACGTCTTTTTATTTCGCCATGAGAGTAAAGAGTGAGTACAGACTTTTCGGACTGTAGTCAGTCTGAGATGAAACATCTAAAACAAACACAGACGTCAAACTTTTAAAGTCAATGTAACGATTATATTGGTCAAAAACACAATTTCCACATAATTAAATAAACCAAAACACAGAATGTCTTCATCCCTTTCGCACCTCTAAAAACAAAACTACCCACATCATTATTTAGTTCCATTAGAAGCCTAGTCCTTTAACATGTCAGGCCCACAATAACATGTTCCCAACTAACTTGACACTTTTGAACGCTACTCTAAAACTAATATCGAAGTTTATTACCTATTCTAGCGAACGGAACCAAGTTTAAAGATGGCTGTGCGTGGTGCGACATATCGTGCGTCTTAAATAATCGTGTTTGAAAAAAAATAATCAATATTGCCTTTATGAAATAGTCCGGCGTGAAAGTTCTGAAAAAATTTAAGAATTTTGTCCGAAACTGTAATAAGTAATTACCGTTATTTTATTTTGTTTTATTTTATTAAGGACAACAAACAGTATATTTAATACTAGCTTTGGTCCGCGACTTCGTCCGCGTGGAATAATAGTTCCCGTTCCTGGGGGATTTTCGGGATGAAAAGTACCGTATGTCCTTTCTCGGGTCCCAGACTATCATCCAAATCGTTTCAGTGGTATAGGCGTGATGAAGAGACAGACAGACAGAGTTACTTTCGCATTTATAATATTAGTACGGATGACACATGATTGTAGTACTGAAATTATATATTAAGGAGGAATAGAAAAAAAAATTGAAAAATTGAAACGTGTAAGAAAATGCTTTTAATTTTTATTACCAGGATTTTTTATTAAGCTACCGCTGGAAATTTGATACAGTATTGCTTTACAGTTCGCGGCATTATATAGTACGTTTGAAATAGAAATATTTTTTATTTTCTGATACTTAGTGGTATTCTGTGACAAAAACGAACAAAGACAATGTGACAAAATTCTTGGTAAATTTTTATTACATTATATAACACAAATTGAAACACTTTTTTCTTTTCAGAGTTTGGAAAATATAAAGCAAATCCTTCATAAACACATAATACATACCCCAAAAAAGTTGTAACACTCCCAACTGCCCGAAATACTTCCACGCAGTCCACGCCCGTCCCAAATTAATCCAACAATCGCAGCGACTAATCGCACATCCACCGGCAGCTTTAAGGATAAAGTCGGTATACGGAACTAGGTCGCCATATTGTGTTGTGATTGAAATTTAATGCCCTTGTTCACAGTTTGTTTAAAAACAACTTTCTTTGGACTTCGCTATGTAAGATTTACTTGGTACATATACCGTTAAGTTAGCAAGGTTAATAGTTCGACCCGTGTTTCGGTCCTCCTTTAGTTTGAGAGTAAAGTTTCAGCTACGGGTAGGCACAGGTATTTTAGGGCTTGTGTGTTCTAGATTTTGGTAAAAGGTTATTGGAGGTTGAAGAAGACGTATTAGGTTATTGGTAAATCGACGTACTACCGAAGTTGGCTGCATCACAAATTTTCGACGTTTATATAATATGCGGATTTAGTATTTATGCTGAAAATTATGTATATGTCGCAGTCATCTGGTTAAATCAGCTATTTGATTGTATGACTAGCGCGTTCATTGAATGACGACATTTAATTAAATGACTAAACGACAACTCGTCAAGTTGTTTAATGTAACGTTCAACGACTTGACTAAACGTCATGTAGCATTGTCGTTAAATGGGATATAGTCGACTTTGTAATGTTTGTTTAGGGTGACCATAAGTTCGCAACTTAAAAACTTAACTTCCTTTACATAACAGATATAAGGACATGACATGACATACTTTATTATGATTTTAATTAAAAAAAAAAACTTTAAAAGTAGCCGGCGGCGGCGTATTTATAGGTAAATTCATGCTGTCACACTATTTTATCAAGAATAAGTCACTTTAAAGTAAATTTGATCAAAATAATATCAAGTCAGTGCTATAGCTGCGCGAGCTATTTTACGCCTTATTTGTTTTGGTGACTACTAACGCCGCAGTGGAAAAGAAATGAACTAAATTACAATCACCTGACTGATTTAACGTCCGCTCTGTTTAAAGGGCTATGCTACAATAAGCTATCTAGTTGGACGTTGAGTGACGCTTGTTCAATCAGCTTTCGGCCTAGTCATTCAATTAAATGTAGCCATTCAATAAACGCGCTAGTCATACAATCAAATAGCTGATTCAACCAGATGACTGCGACATATACATACTTATGACAGTAGGTAACACACTTACAATTTCATAATGCATTCTTACAATATACAGGGCGTCCCACGGCCATGCCACATGGAGGGAAAGTATCTTAAATATTGTAGATAAAACATTTTACTCAAAGAAGACATTATTTGAATTTTAAAAACAATTTAAACTGCATTCAGAGATATTTAAATAATTAAATGGTTGGGCCGGGAATCGAACTTGTTCCACGGGAAATAATATTCATCCTGTAGTTTTATCATACCGATCGAAAGGTTACATCATAGGAATTATTTTTTGCTAAATAACATAGTGTTACAAATAAAAGGAAGACCGTGAATTTTAACATTTTTATTTTTGACACTATATTATTTTTCTCGAGTAACAGGTTCGATTCCCGGTTCAACTATGTATTTATTTAAATATCTATGAATACAGTTTAAAATGTTTTTAAAATTCAAATAATGTCTTCTTTCAGTTAAATGTTCTACAATATTTAAGGTACTTTCCCTCCATGTGGCCGTGGGACACCCTGTATATATTATACTTGTGACCAATAAAAATTATGAAAGTAAAACTTTTCTCAATAGGAGTGACGTTACGAAGGCAGCGCTGACGTTCGTGATCGGGGTCACCAGATTAATAGTTATGAGGGAAAGTGTTAAGTTCCCTCCTAATGAAAAGGAAGGAAGCTCCGACCAGACGGGTGCTGTATCTGGTGGGTTACTCTCCGCCAGTTCTAGTCGGGATTTTGTATAAATGCTATTGTGTCATTAAACTCTTATACAGCTATGTAGGATGTCAGTCTGTGATATGTTGGGCGATAGATTTCGCCACAGATTGATTGACAATTTCTCTAAATACATTACTACAGCAGCCAAGAAAACTCACTAACCAAACACGGTAAATCATTTTTCAAAACACTCTTAGAACCCCTTTTCCCCCGAAATCTTCAAACAAGTACACCATAAAAGCATTCATTACGGTACCATATCATTCGTCTTCAATATTGTCCCGCTCTGAAGTGGCTCAGTCAATAGAAAATCACCGAATGTCACGTTCTGATTTGTCATGGGGTACGAAGAGTCCTCTGCTGCTACTTATAGCCCCAATAATTTGAAGGATTTTCGACCTTGCGTTAAGTTATAAGAGGAGCGAGGTTTGTAGTTTTTATGTAAGAAGGCGTTGAGCCCACACATATTCTAGAATGCGAGAGGAGTTGCGTTGCGTGGCTGGCCGTTTAAAAAGGTTTCCAAGTTGACAGGAACGGCCTCCTGCCAGATAGACAGATGACCTTGTTAGGGTTGCAGAGAACCGTTGGATATAGGCGGCACATAACCGCATGCGCTTGAAAAAGTTGGAAGAGTCCCATAAATGTCTAGCAGTGGACGCTTATGGGCAGGTGATGATGATGATGGTAAAATCAGAAAGCTCTCGAAATTCTAAAATGCTGAAAATTGAAAGCTAATTTGTTATTGGCCTGATTATTTTTTTACTAAAACCTAAGTGTTTTGCTAGAAAAAATTGCATCCACGCATATTTCTCATCCTCTACAAAATGGAACTGTTGTTAAAATATTTTTAAGTTAGGTAGTCAACATGTTATACTTAGAAACGAAAAATTATTTTACCATGAATCAAGTTTAATTATCATTAAAAAAGGCACTTCAGATAGGCACTTACTTTACTGAAATCTCTACAGGTCCGATGAGTTAAAAAAAATAATAAAAAAAACCGCCATAATCTTACAACTTGTACCGTAAAAGTCAAAGATCGCTGTTTTGTCGGGGATTCTGTTTGCGAAAGCCACGGTGGCTTTACCACTGATTAGTCGGCTGCCACGGATTCCCTACAAATCCTCTTTTTATATGTTTTCTATAGGAAAAATTTGATTGACTTACTTCCAAGGTTTTATTGTGAAAGCAAATTTTATTTACTTATGATTTCTTGGAAACTAAACGCGTATGGTATTTGTTTTAATTTTTTTACTGATTCATCTGTTGATTTCTGTTGTTGATGAATGTTCTTTCAGTTTTATGAATATTAGGAATTAATCGCGCAGTTAATATATTTTTGTCCTGTTGATAGTTACAAGCACTTTAAATACACTATGTCAGACGAGGGATATACTGAAAAAGGCAGTTTTTGACTCCAAATTGTGTAAAAGATCAACCCAAATTTTTGACTAGTTGTCTCATAAACTGAAAAAATTGCTGACACAAGCACCCATCGAAAGGAGAACGGCACTGGGATTACGTATCTTGCAATAGCCGAGCGATCGCGATAATTTAGCAATATTTGCTGCTCAAACGTTAATTCAAAATACGTCACGTCAAATAGCAATCTAGCGATAGTGCTACCTCTGTGCAGCAATCAGTTAACTAAAATATGCATTTTTCGTTTGGTGGTTTCGTATTTAATATGGTTTTTTAAGAGCAAAGTTAAGTTTTTTTTTGTTATAGGTGATATTTAATTAGTTCCAGCGATTGCTTCTTTATCGTCATCGTAGCAATAAGTGCATTAGAACAATCAGGGAGCGATTAGCAATCGGTTCATACATAATACGATTTTTTTTGACGATCGCGCGGTGACCGCGCGGTGACCGCGCGGTGACCGCGCGGTGACCGCGCGATCACTGCGCAAATATTGCTGCTTGCTGTTTTCATAGGTTATAACCCCGCGGATCATACTTACCTCAATCTTTTTTTTTTTTTTGGTGAGTGGGAAATCATCCAATAACTAAAACCCACTCATGTTCCTTCGATTACCCTTTATGTTCCAGTGTCACGGTAACTATTATAAACATTCCGCAACACCTACCTCACTCTCTTATCACTCATAGGTTACTGAACCAATGTAACCGCGAGCTCAAGAGTGTCCTATTTTAAAGCTTTGAGAGCTGTATTGCGATTATTTTATTACGGTTTTTTATGTTTTTTTTTTTAAATATTATTTGCATTTTTATTTGTTAAATATTATAAGAAAATATATTATCGCGGCCTTGAATATTATGTCCCTTTGTATTTCACAGTATTATTTTCTTTATGATTTTACTGGTTGAAGATAAATGTTTTCATTTCTATCGGGCTTCCCCCCAAAGAGCAATCATCATTTATGTTTAACTACAATGCTGATGATAACATGACGTGATACGAAATTTTAGGACTGATAGCCCATTTTAACTACTTACTCTTGTATCTAATCAATTGTCTTCTTGTAACTTAAGAAAAAAACGAATGCTTTGGGGTTCGAGGCTTAATTTTCTATAATGGCAATGGCATAATTTAGAATTACAATGTCATTTTTTTAGTAAGATTATCAAGCAGGAAAAAACCTGCCAATTTATAAGCTTGCCAATTTATGTCCTAAGTTCTAAAAAGTATTAAATTAAAAGAAATGCGTCTCTTTCATATAAACTACCAATTAAAACAAAAAATATCCCAAAACACGAGATTTTATTATGGTCCGAAATTCCTTTATAAGTCAGCCGTTCTCTTTTCAACACACAATTTCCCCAGGCTAAAAAGTAAAGTAAGTTTTCCATACATTGTATGGTAACGAAGGGAAAACAAAGGAGTCTCAATCACTGCTTGAAGGGGAAGTATCGTCTAATTGGTCACGCGTTCCCTCTCGATACGAGGGCTGGGGTAGGGTTTCATACAGGTACCGTAATTGGTAGTGGTATGTTTATGGTATTTATATTTTCGTTAGTTATTATAGAGGTTTGGTTATCTGTGTCGGTTTTGGTTTCAACTAGAAAATTTTAACCTCTCTTCTTCTTTTTAGGGTTCCGTACCTCAAACGGTAAAAACGAAACCCTTATAGGATCACTTTGTTGTCCGTCCGTTCCTCCGTCCGTCTGTCACGACCTTTTTTCTCAGAAACGCGTCGAGATATCAAGCTGAAATTAATATCACATACTCAGGTCTGCTATCTCTCAAAGCAGTGAAAAAATTAAGTTTCTAAATTAACGCAATAAAAAGATACGGCGGTTTATATTGCATATCAAAACCTATAGGTTACTTCCCATTGACCAAGAATCATGAAATTTGGCAGGAAGCAAGGTCATAGGGTCACAAGTAAAAGAAAAACTCCGAAAACCGTAAATATGTAGTTAGTTCACATCCGTCCGTCCGTCCTTCTGTCAAGAACCTTTTTCTCAGAAACGCGTCGTGATATCAAGCTGAAATTAATATTCCTGAACCCTCGTTGCGCGTGTCTGGCTCGCACTTGACCGTTTTTTTTTGTTATAGATGGATAATTATTTATTTATTAAACTTGATGTGATGAAAAAACACTGAACATAGGCGGATCACTTGACTGCGGACTGGTGATGCAGAGACAAAACAAGGTCGGCGCAAAATTGTTCAGTGTCTTTCTATTGTGTCTTAAATCACGTGTGTTTGAAGGATTAGAAAAATAATTATTATTAAAATTAATTTATTTCACACATTCAGAGTTTGAAATGTAGTTTCAATATTTGGTTCAAAATACATTTGTTGCATATCTTGTACAAGAGTTAAGCCCCGTATTCATTGTAAACATTTGTTTAGCAACTGTTGATCAACTGATGTTGTCGCTCGCCGGGCGTCAACTCTGCAGTATGGCGTGATCAACACCGCAACACCAGTGTTGCCCGTAATATGATGACAGCAACTCGTCAACATGTTTATGCAACCATGTTGCTAAACAAAATGTTTACCATGAATACGGGGCTATGCTATACCTCATAAGCTTAAGGTATACCAGTTTTTTAAAAGATTGTGTGTGTTAATGTTTTGTGGGCTTGTATGGAGTAGTGTTTGCTGCTTTTGTCTTTCTATTGTATTTCTTATCACGTGTTTTCAAAGTTTTAACAAGATAGAAATAGCAGCCACTCTGTGAATATGGCGCTCCGTATTCACCTCTTTTGTTTAGTAGCGATAGCATTCCGTCAGCTTTACGTAACAGCTCGAAGTGCACTATTAAGTCGTAGGGATAAAATCCCCATTTTCAATAACTGACCTTTCTTATGTGCCAGGTAAGTTGCTGATGAATAATTTCATAAAAAACTTATTAAATTTAATGTTACTAAACTATGTACAAACCAACCTCCAATCTACAAAAATCAAAAAGCAAAATCCATTAGCCTTAGTTACTTCTCTCTCAATAGCTTAATTTTCTTCTATCACTACATTACAGGTTTAAGTACCGCCAGACATATAGAACATTGCCCATCTTATTGGTCATAAATCTTGCCGAAACCGTCTGAGCCTCAGCAATTTTGGTCAATATTAGACATGAAAGACTTAGGATCTAACACAGAATTTGTGGCAGCGATTAATATTAAGTGGATTTGTAGTTTGGGTGTAGGAGTTGATATATTGGTCGACATTTTACACTACAACTTGAGTTGTTGGCGCATGGGTATTGAAGCTAAATATTTCACAGTTTATTGGTTTAGGTTTGTTATTTAGAACAGGTTCTAAAGTAGAAATCATTTTCAGAGGGTAAATAAAATTGTCTTTAAATATAAAGTAGGTATTCTAACATTTTTGGTTTAGCGTTGTCTAATCATCATTGTCATCCCCCTAGCCTTTTCCCTACTATGTTGGGGTCGGCTTCGAGCGTAACCGGATTCAGCTAGATACTAGTGTTTTGCGTAATGCGACTGCTTATCAGACTTCCATAACCCAGTAAGTGAGCGACAGGATACCCCCTTGGTTAGACTGGTCAGACTTTCTGGCTTCTGACTACCGTGCGAAACGTAACGTGTGTCAACGTTCTACGAATGACTACCGGGACCAACTGCTTTACGTGCTTTACGAGGCATGGCATGTCAGTGATGTCCTAGATTAACTAAAATACGCAGTAAGCTCTTATTCGTAGATTAGATTATTATAAGATTTAAAAACCTAACGACAACAATAGCTACCTAAAGTCAACATTACTAAAACCTACAATTACATTTCAAAGCAAAAGAAAAAAGCTCCGAAACCCCAATTTATCAAAACCCGCAGTCAACACTAGAAAGTCTGGGGTGCATGGACAGAAAACCTCCTCGTGTGCCCGAGGGCTGGAGTTCGCTTATGGATCCGTCCGGGGCGAAGGCCAGTCCGAGGGACGGTGCACCCCGGGAGGTAAGTAAGTAAGTAAGTAAGTAAATTTTTATTTTGCAAATATAGGTACAGTACATGATGGTAAACAAATAAGAATTAGGTTCAGCTATATTTTACCAATAGGCATGCAAAAGTTGTAAGTTTACGCTAACACAATAAAGGCAATTAATACAAGTACTCATATGAATCATGGTTTGAAAAGTTAGAGATCATCATTACATTAAAAATTAAATTATCAAACATCAGAATTACAAATATTATATTAAAAGAAAAAAAGATAGATAATAGTTGTAGAACAGATTAATTACTTATATAAGTCAAAATTCTGCAGCGTCAAGAGGATTTAATATGATAAAAAATGCAAATACACATGTCAAAGATTTAGGTTGAGCAGATTAAATATAGGTACAAGTCAAAATTCAGTAACGTGAAAAAGATTATATAATGATTAACAGGCAAATACATGCGTCAAACATTTAGATTAAACAAATTAAATATATATGTCAAAGTTTAATGATGTCAAAAATAATAAGTAAAATTTATAGGCAAACATGTCAATTATTAAATAAATATTTAAATCATAAAAAAATCTTTCTCATTGAGGAATTCGCTAACAGAATAATATGTTTTATGCGTTAAAAAGTTTCGGAGCCTGTTTTTAAACAATGACAGCGGCAATTCCTTCCATTGTTTCGGCAATTTATTGTAAATGGTCGAAGCCATGCAATAGACACTCTTGCGCATTAGCGCCGTTTTGGCGGGATAGGAACATATTAAGTTATTGTCGCGCCTATTACGTGGAACAACGTCAGCCAGACGTTTAAAACGACTTGAGTTAGACTTCACAAACATGGCAATTTCCATTATGTACAAACAAGGTAGTGTCAATATTTTGTGCTGTTTAAAGTATGGCATACAACTATCAGTGGATTGAAGCTTAAACATCGCCCTTAGACATCTTTTCTGGGCTTTAAAAACTGTCTCTCTTTCTGTCGAATTTCCCCAGAATATTATACCGTAACGTAGGTAGGATTCTACTATGCCATAATAAGCGGTAAGAAGTGCATCTATGTATATTATTGGCGATAGTGAATGTAGGGCGTATGCTGACTTACTGATTCTTTTACACAAGGCATCAGTATGCGCTTTCCAATTAAGGTTTTTATCTATAATAAGTCCTAGAAATTTTGTATTTTCTACTTCTTCTACAGCTTCATTGTTGTAGTGTATATAAGGACTAATTCTAGGAATCCGCTGATTAAAATTTATAACTTTGGTTTTTTTCAAGTTTATTTTTAAATTATTTGTCTCTAACCAATTAACAACATTTTTGAGACAGTTATTGATGTCCCTTTCATATGTCTCCACACTTTTACATGGGATTGTTAAAGTACTATCGTCTGCAAACAGTGTTATTGGTTGCTCAATGCATTCAGGTAAATCGTTGATATAGAGTATGAATATAAAGGGTCCCAAGACGCTTCCCTGCGGTACTCCAAACATAACTTCATGCTCTGAGGATCGATATATCTCTTCGCGCTTGCTATCTGGGTTAATATGATAAATTTCTGTTATTTGTTTTCGGTTTTTAAGGTAAGACTCAAGAAGACTAAGTAAATTGCCTCTAATACCGTATGCTTCAAGTTTTTTCAAGAGAATCGCATAATCTACGTGGTCAAAGGCCTGTGTCATATCACAGAATATGCCACATACCGGTATTCGTTTGTCAACATTTTGAATTACATTATAAATAAAGTCATATATAGCCATATTGATAGTTCTATGTTGTCTAAATCCCTTCTGTTCGTCACATAGTACGTTATTTTTGTCAATGAATTTATATAGCTCGTTATAAATATATTTCTCAAATATTTTGGATATTACAGGTATAAGTGCGATGGGTCGGTAATTTTCCATTAATTCTCTATTTTCTTTTTTAAACATAGGCTTTATTATAGAAGTTTTTAAGGCATCAGGGAAGACGCCTGCGGTGATACTCAGGTTAATTATATGACTCAGGTGACCGCTTATTTCCATTGATACTTGTTTGAGTATCTTTGTGCTAATACCATCATATCCTACGCTACTTGTATTATTTAATGTCATTATTATTTTGTGTATGTCTAAATGGACACTTGGCGACATGAACATTGATTTAGTGTTCGTGTTTATTTTACAATGCTTAGGTTTCCCGGTGTCATTATGTTTTGGCTGAATTTTATCGACAAAGAAATCATTGAATGCTTCAGCAATGCTCTTGGGATTTGTTATAGTACGGTTTCCAACCATAATTTTATAAATGTTTTGTTTGGGTAAATTATGTTTTGCGCTATTAATAATTTGCCACGTAGTTTTAGACTTATTCTTGTATAATTTTTTTGTACAATTTGGAATATTTAATGAATTTTATTTTACTGTCTCTACTTCGGTTTAATCTCATCTGCCACAGAAGCTTTCTTTTTCTGGAGGTGTGCAACGACTCGTCACGGTACGTTGTGCCTGTGGGGTCTCGTTGCACACTTTCGAATATTCTGTCGCGGAGGACTCCACCACCTGTCCCTCTGAGTAGCAGAGGGCAGTGTGTGTTGGAGTCGGGGAACGGGCTCTGCGTGCACTCACCCTGCCGCAGAGCAGGCAGCTGGGGGTCGTCACCCCTAGCTGCCCCCGTTGATCTCGTAGCCCCGAAGACTGTTACGGTCATGTCTCTGACTTTCGACGGGGGTCGAGGGCCTTGGCTTAACCGCCCGGGCCGCGAGGAAGACAACCTCTATAAAAAATTACCTCTAATACCAAGTTCTGGTGCGTGGCGAAGGTACGAATGGCTGAGGAGTAGTGTCGTCTATTTGTGGACGGCGCATCAGTCTCTAGCGCACCCCCAGCCAGGGAATCGGTGGACCCTCTGGTTGGGTTACAAATGTACGCTTGCCCAGGGACAGGGGGTTACCCTGGGTGGACTTTTTAAATCCCCCATACTCGTGGGACTTGCTATGAAAGAAACCAGCAAATTTTTTAAAAAAACCGAGAGGAAGGGAGATGCGCCGTTGGAGACCGACGCGGCGATGGGCTTGAGCTCAAGAAGCTCAAGCTCGGACGGATCGAGCTCTGGTAGCTCGATCCGTGGAAAGAGGAGCCGCAGTAGGAAGCGGACGATGTCGGAGGGCGCCTCGTCGTCCTCCGACAGTGAAGCGGCTGCACCGGCCCCCAAAATCCCCACCAGCAGGCGGGGTGCGGGCCGTGTTGGAGGAGGGGGGCGCAAGCTCCCCGCGCAGGAGGCAGCTCGGCGAGCAGAAAGGCTCGCCGCGGAGGGGCGTCACCCTGGAGCGGCTTCCGCGCAGGCTCAGGGCGCATCCACCGCCGCGGGGAGCTCCAAGCCGGAGCGCGTGGAAGGACTGGCGGAGGTAGTGACATCGGCGTTGGTGTCCGTGGCCCTTAAGAAGAAGAAGGGATCCAAGGACAAGGCCATCGCCGATGCCACTGCCGACATTTTGGCAGCGGCGAATGCGGAGGCGTCGGCGTCGTTGGGACGGGAGCTGGCCGCTATGCGGGCCGCTATTGAGGCTCTCCAGGAGGAGAACCGAAAGCTGCACGCGGAACTGGCCAGGCTCCAGGGGGACGCGCCCCGCACGGAGGAGCCCAAGGAGTCGGAGCGGGACCTGCTCCAGGCTGTGCTGAAGGGCATGGAGGACTTCCAGCGCCGGTTTTCGGTGCTCGAAGGCATAGTCCTCCGGCCCCCGCTCGCGGCCAGTCGTGCGGTCCCGGCGGCGTCGGCAGCAAGGCCAGCGGCGTCTTTTGCCGCAGTGGCCGCGACTCCTGCGGCGGGCACGTCAAGGCGTGCCGCTGCGCCGGAGCAGGCCCAGGCAAAAGCCAAGGCCACATCGAGAAAAAAGGACAAGGCGGCGAAGCCCAAAGCGGCGGGGGCACCCGCAGCGGGTACAGCTGCACAGCGTGCCCCACCGCCGCCCCCTCTCCCGTCGGCTGCCGAACCTCCGGCCGACGCCGGCCGCTGGCAAGTGGCCGGGGATAAAAAGAAGGCGGCCAAGGCGGCCAGGGCCGCGAGGAAGAGGCAAAGGCAGAGGGAGCGCCGCAAGGCTAATAGCCTTGCGGCCAGGCTCCGCACTCCAAAGACTGCAGCGGTGGTAATCACCCTGCAGCCGGAGGCGGAGAAGAAGGGCGTGACCTACGGGTCCGTCCTTTCGAGGGCGAAAGCGGCGGTAGACCTGGCTGAGATCGGCGTAGCCGAAGGCCTGCGGCTCCGGGTCACGGCGACCGGAGCCCGCATGCTGGAGGTCCCCGGAGCCACCAGCGGCCCCATCGCCGACGCCCTGGCGGAAAAGCTCCGGGCGTCGTTGCCGGTGGAGGAGGTCCGAGTGTCCAGGCCTACCATGCGCATAGATGTGCGCATCTCGGGCCTGGACGACTCCACCAAGGCGGAGGAGGTGGCAGCCGCCGTCGCCAAGGCGGGGGGGTGCCCCACTGAAGACGTACGGGTGGGCACCATTCGCCCTGACCGCTCCGGGGTAGGAGCGGTCACCGTGAGTTGCCCCGCACCGGCGGCAAAAGCCATTGCGGAGGAGGGCCGCAGGTTACTGGTGGGCTGGGTTTCGGCGCAGGTCCAGCTGTTGGAGCCCAGGCCTCTGAGGTGCTACAGGTGCCAGGTGGGGCACCATGTTGGTGTCCGATGCACCTCGGAGGTGGACCGCAGCGCCGACTGCTTCCGCTGCGGTCAGCCCGGTCACAAGGCCGGCTCGTGTACCGCCGCGCCGCACTGTTCCATATGTGCGGCGGCTGGCAAGCCGGCTGATCACCGGGCTGGGGGCAAGGCTTGCGCCCCACCCGCCAGGACCAGGGGCAAGGGCAGGAAGCCCTCTGCCGCCGCTCCCGCTGCTGCCCCCGCTGCTGCCGCCGCTCCCACGGCCGCCGCCAATAATGGCCCCATTGCGCCTCTTACAGGCGAATATCAACCACTGCGTCGCCGCTCAGGATCTGTTGCTCCAGAGCATGGCGCAGTGGTCGATCAATATCGCCGTGGTCTCCGAGCCGTACTTTGTCCCGCCCAGGGATTCTTGGGTGGAGGACCTAAGCGGCTCGGTGACCATCATCTCGTCGGCCGCCGCCGGTACCCCGACCCTCGAGGGCGTCAAGAGGGCACAGGGGTGCGTTGCGGCACGGTTCGGGGAGATCGCCGTTGTAGGCGTCTATCTCTCCCCGAGCCGATCCCTCGTCGAACTCCACAACTCCCTTATGGAGCTGAGCGTCGTCGTCGCCGGGTTCCGAACCCTCCCCGTGCTCGTTCTCGGGGACTTCAATGCCAAGAACTTGGCTTGGGGCTCCCGATACACTGATGCACGGGGCAGAATGGTGGAAAACTGGGCCCTAGAGGCGGGCCTAGTCGTGCTGAACCAGGGTTCCGTCCCCACGTGTGTGCGGATGCGGGGTGAGTCGGTGGTGGACATTTCGTTCGCCAGCCCCGCTCTGTCACCGCGTGTCGTTGACTGGCGCGTAATGGAGGAGGTGGAGACGTTCTCCGACCACCGGTACATCCGGTTTGACGTCTCCGCCCAGACCTCCGCTGCGCCGGTCCGACGGACCCTAAGCGGTCCGCGTTGGGCGCTGAAGCAGCTGGACCGGGAGCTTCTCCTGGAAGCCTCGATAGTGCAGGCCTGGGTGTCATCACCGGACAGGCCTGCCGACATCAATGCCGAGGCTGGGTGGTTCCAGGAGGCCATGTCCGATATCTGTGACATGGCAATGCCCCGGGTTCAGCCTGGAAGGGGTCAGCGCCAGGTGTACTGGTGGTCGCCGCAAATCACGTCACTACGTGAGGCGTGCGTGGCTGCGCGACGCCCGTACACCAGACACCGCAGGCTCCGTATCCGCCCTGTGGATGCGGATGCCATTGAGGCGGAGCTGTACGAGGGGTACAGAGCGGCGAAGGAAGCCCTCCGACTGGAGATATTGCGGGCCAAAGCTTCGGCCCGCCAAGAGACGCTGGGGACTCTGGACAGAGATCCGTGGGGGCGCCCCTACTTGGCGGTGCGGGGCAAGCTCCGTACCGCGGGCCCCCCGCTGACGCAGAGTCTCCGGCCCCAGGTCGTAGAGGGCGTTGTGAGCGCTCTGTTTCCTTCGCGGGGTGAGTTTTCTCCCCCGCTCATGGCTCCGCCACCGGCGGTGTCCGATGCGGACCGCGACGGCGACGACGACGACGTTCCAGAGGTGACCGAGGTAGAACTGGGAGTGGCGGTGCTAAGGCTTAGGGCCAAGAACACCGCCCCAGGACCCGACGGCCTACCAGGGAAGGCCTGGGTCCTGGCCTTAGGGGCTCTCGGGCCTCGACTAAGGGGGCTCTTTAGCGCATGCTTGAAGGAGGGCCAGTTCCCACTTCGTTGGAAGACCGGGAAGCTGGTCCTCATACCGAAGCCGGGGCGTCCTGCGGACTCTCCGTCCGCGTACCGGCCCATCGTTTTGCTCGACGAGGCGGCAAAGCTCTTGGAGAGAGTGATTGCGAGCCGCCTCGTCGAGCGGCTGATGCGGGTGGGGCCGGATCTGGCGGACGGTCAGTACGGCTTCCGCAGAGGACGCTCCACGGTGGACGCCATCATGCGCGTACGGGCCCTCACGACAGGGGATGCGGTAGCACAGGGCAGGGTCGTCTTGGCGGTGTCTCTCGACATCGCCAACGCCTTCAATACCCTGCCTTGGGGGTGCATAGGGGCGGCACTCCGGTATCACCGGATGCCTGCCTACCTCTGTCGTGTGGTCGAGGCCTATCTGACGGACAGGGCCGTCATCTACCCCGGTCACGAGGGAGTGTGGAGTCGACGAGGGATGTCGTGCGGTGTTCCACAGGGATCGGTCTTGGGGCCGCTTCTGTGGGACATCGGGTACGACTGGGTGCTGCGCGCCGACCTTCCCGAAGGCGTCAGCGTAGTGTGCTACGCTGACGACACGCTAGTCCTAGCGCAGGGAGGGTCGTTCCAGGCGGCGGCCGACTTGATGTCGAGTGGTGTTGCGACAGTCGTGGATAGGATCCGGCCATGTGTTTTCATGGCCCTCGGCACCGGCCACCTCCGGGGTCTCAGATAACGGTAGGAGGGGTTCACATCGGTGTCGAGTCGACGATAAAGTACCTGGGACTTGTCCTCGACAACCGATGGAACTTTACGGAGCACTTCCGACGTTTGGGCCCCAAACTGGCGAAGGCCGGAGCTGCCCTCAAGCGGCTCCTGCCCAATCTCGGTGGCCCAAACGCCTCCTGCCGGAGGCTCTACACGGGGATCGTGCGGTCCATGGCTCTCTACGGGGCTCCGGTGTGGGCGCCCAATCTAGCCGCGGCTCCGGCCCGACTTCTGAGGGCGTCCCAGAGGGTCATGGCCATTCGCATGGTGCGGGGATACCGCACGGTCTCCTGTGAGGCGGCATGCCTCCTTGCCGGCGTCCCGCCGTGGGATCTGGAGGCAACAGTCCTTGCACACACGTACGAGTGGCGCGTGGAAGTGCAACGCCGGGGTGAAGTCCCGATGCCGCGGGTTATCGCGGCACGGCTCACGGAGCTCCGGCGAGATCTCATGGCGGAATGGAGACAACGACTGTCGCAACCTAGTGCTGGGCACGCCGTTATAGCGGCGGTAAGACCCCTCTTTGAGGAGTGGCTGGAGAGGCGTCATGGCACTCTCACGTTTCGCTTGACACAGGTCCTCACCGGACATGGTCAGTTCGGGAGGTTCCTGTGTCGGATTCGGGCGGAAGCGACGCCTGGGTGTCACCACTGCAGTAACGGTCGCCTGGAGGACACGGTCGAGCACACAGTTGAGGTGTGCCGCGCATGGGCGGAGCATCGACGTGTCCTCGTAGAGGCGATCGGCGGCGGTGACCTCTCGCGCCCGGCGCTGGTTCAGGCCATGCTTCGGGGCGAGACGGAATGGGATGCCGTCGCCTCCTTCTGCGAAGCAGTTATGCTAGTGAAGGAAGCGGCGGCGCGCGAGAGGCAACGACGAGCCTCTCGCCCCGGACTAAGACCCAGGCGAAGACGTCGAGAGTCGCAAGACGACTACCGGCCACCGTAGGCGCGGTTCTGCGGATGGCGAGCTATGGGTAGCTCGCCGCCCGGCCAGGACCGCGTAGACGGCGCGTTTTGTTCCACGCGCGCCTCAAAGAGAAGGAGTCAGCACAGGAAGGGGCCCAACAGGGCCAACGCCTGCCGGGGTTGCGGAATGTTTATAGTGGTTACCGTGACCCTGGAACATAAAGGGCAATCGAAGGAACATGAGTGGGTTTTAGTCAGTAAGAGTCTGACACGCCCTCCCGTCGCACCCAGGACGGGAGCAGTCATTGGATGATTTCCCACTCACCAAAAAAAAAAAAAAAAAAAACACTAGAAAGTCTTAGTAACCTTGGGTGTGACGCCGATATTTGTAAAACATAAGCCATAAGCTGTGTGACACGCGATCAAATAAAACACACACGGCCAGGATTACTGAACCCTTTTCGGGAGACTTTTTTTGTCAGGTCCCAATGGAGAAGCTGTAGCGGGTTAGCTTTTATTTCACTGAAATCAAATCATCACTTTCACACGTCATATTTTTTTTTAACTTAATGGTGTTGGCATTTCCTAGCTGACTACCTCTGAGAAGAAATGCCGAAATAAACTCAGGGATTATCGTCTTTTTTAAGCGCAGACGTAAATCATCATTTTGTGTGTATTTAACCATGCAGAATAATTTCGGTCAACCAAAAGTTCCAATATAAAATTAGGTAAACCTGCCCCAACAAGCGTCGTGATCTCTACTAAATTAGAGTCTAGGCAATACCAATGTGACTTTCTCTATTCATATATCTGAATGGTCGTGAAAAGTGTGATTAGTCTAACCAAGGAGTTTTGCATCACCCAGTAACTGGGTAGTGCGGCAGTTGCTTCACAGTTAGACAGAACGGCAGTTGCTTCACAGTTAGACAGAATGGCAGTTGCTTCACAGTTAGGCAGAACTAACCTAGTTCGTGAAAAGGTTAGAAAGATTACGATTAGTGTTTAGGGATTTCCATTCCCATATTTATTTGGCATGTGTTTCAGTTTTAAGTAAATCCTCCTTAATTACGATTCAACAAAATTTACATCTAACGAATTTATTATCTCCCTAGCCTATTCCCAATTATGTTCAGGGTGGCTTCCAGACTAACTAGATGCAGCAGAATATCAGTATGATATATGAACCTACTGCTTATCTGACCTTCACATCCCAGTTATTAAGTCATAATTTTATTTTACTTTAGTCATAATGCCATTGATGAGACATTATCAAACTTCCTGCCTTTTTTTTGGTGAGTAGGAAATCATCAAATGAATGATTGTGAAATGTTTCTTCGATTGCCCTTGATGTTCCAGGGTCACGGTAACTATTATAAACATTCCGCAACCCCGGCAACTTCCTGCCTTCTACCAGCTACCCGCCAATCTCAACCGGGACCAATGCTGAAAAGTTCTTCCATACTAGTGCGTTATTATAAGTCAGTAAGAAGAGAAGATATGTGCAAAATAATATATTTTTAATTCGACTTTGACTACAAAGAACGGATAGAAGAAAAAAATAAAATTCTTTTACCATCTACCAGCTTATAACACAAACCGTCGCCTTTATAAATAGCCTCAATATTTCTGCCGAGAATGTCTGCTGACTGCTGAGTGCCATCAATCGGTGACCAGCGAACACTGGATATATCCCGCTTCAAGAAGATTTGCACGGCCTTAATGATCGGGACTGTAGTGTTAGTCTGAATGGAGAGTCATTAATACTTGTAGCTTATTTTGAGGTATTTTGAGGTTCTGTACGTGTGCCAACGGGATTTATTCTTAAGCGGCTGTCCATTTATCCGTCCGTTAGTCTGTCAGCCGGTTGTGTTTCATTAACCGTAAACATCTAATGTAATAATAACATTATTACATGTAATGTAATAACGGGGGACGGGGGGGGTGTAATGTAGTGACGGGCCTGTTGGTGTAGTGGTTAGTAGCCCTGACTGTTAAGCCGGAGGTCGTGGGTTCGATTCCCACCCAGAACAAACTTTTTGTGATGAACATGATTGTTTGTTCTGTGTCTGGGTGTAATTTATCTAATAAATGTATGTATTTATGAATTAAGTTTGTATATCAGTTGTCTGGTTACCATAACACAAGCTCTGAGTAGAGCTTAACTTGGGATCAGATGACCGTGTGTGAGTTGTCCCAGTATATTTATTTATTTAATAAAATATTAAATATAATAATATGTATAAAATGGTTAACTGATTGACTGACTGGGAACATATCGCCATACAGCCTAAACCGCTGATCCTAGAGACGTGAAACTTGGGGGGTATGTTTATTAGCAAAGAGTTCGTATCTATTCAATAAGCATCTTTGGAAATTCGTAGACGAAAGGAGTAAAATAGGGAAGTTTCGACATCCACGCGGGCTAAGCCGCAGGCGAAAATTAGTTAGAGATAAAATGTTCACTAGTGAGAGTGAGAGAGTGTCTTTTAAGAAGTATGGAACCTTCTTGTTTTTTATTAACCTCCTTCTCGTCTAGGAAGCTTGGTTTCCGCACTTCGTCCGTGAACTTGACCATTGTTCGTTAATATGAAACCTTGCCAGTCATATAGTTTGCGGGCTTTATATCATGTAACATAAGTAGAGATTTCTTTTTAACAATGTGTGTTTCTATAATTAAGTAATATTTTACAGGACCTTATCCTGGGTTTATTACAACATTGTAAGTATAGCAAATAATAATATGATAACAAGACAACGAATGTTAAGTGGTCACCACCGTCTATAGACACAGCCTATATCAGAGGCTTCGCCGATAAAATAAGGTTAGGGTTGTATTAAGTTGTGGATAACGATGTTGTTTATGAAGTAAATAAGGTTTATTATTAAGTTTCAACTGTAGTCCCTGTTTCATAAATGTTTGTAAACCAAAAAAATAAAAACAAATAAAGTTACCATAATCTTTGAGCTACGGCCAACAGCGGCAGCGTTGCACACGCCTACGCTTCATCGACAGAGCTTCATAGTATTGTATGTAAGCTACAAGCAGGCGTACTCTAAGCGTATAATGACGACAACGCGTCTATGCAGCTACGCCTCAGAGGACAGTGAGCCTCATCATCATCATCATTATCAGCCTATAGACGTCCACTGCTGGACAAAGGCCTCCCCCAAAGATTTCCACATGCATCGGTCCTGCGCCACCCGCATCTAGCGGGACCCGGCGATCTTGATGAGATCATCGGTCTATCTTGCGGGAGGCCTGCCCACGCTGCGTTTACCGGTACGCGGCCGCCACTCGAGAACCTTTCCGCCCCAACGGCCGTCAGTTCTACGAGCTATGTGCCCCGCCCACTGCCACTTAAGTTTGGCAATTCGTCGAGCTATATCGGTGGTTTTGGTTCTCCTGCGGATTTCCTCATTACACCATTGACAGTGAGCCTACATCTCATGAACATAGGCACTCATATCTTTTTTGTGGTGAAAATTGGTATATTACTATTGCGAACACTTACGCAAGAAATTGGCAGATTCATCCCACATGTAATTTATTATTTTTCTCTATCTATAGTTTTTATCTCTCTATACTGTTTATATTTTGTATGTGTGTAATTATGTATTTATTATAATAATTCATTTTTTCCTCTTTTAACTTTAAGACCATTACCATGTTTTGTCTCTGGATCACCTTAAGGTAGACTGGCAGAAAATGCCTAAGGCATTAAGTCCGGTATTGTGCAATGTTTTTCTTTGTGCATAAAGTTATAAATAAATCAATAAATAGTTGTAGTAATTTCCAAGATACGCTAATTAGCAAAAAGCTTTACTGCGATTTACTTTACCATACCAGAATTTCACTCAAATAGTTGTAAACTTCGGTCCTTACCCAAAAATGTCGTTTGTCCTTTATTCATTTCATTTGGTCCCTAGCTATTCTTCTTCATCAAACATTCGTTCATTCTTGTCTTTTTGCAAAATTTGAGGAAAGCCACTTTTTAAGTCGCCTTCATAACATATTAAAAGTAAAATATTTTGTTCGTCTATTCTTATTTAAAGATGCGTCTAGACTGAAACTTTTACTTGTATAGAGAATTCAGATTGGTTTTTTTGAGAAAATCATCATCGCAGCTGAAAATGCTTGAAGCTTTTTATGCTAACTATGAAGAGATTTTTGCAATTCAGTCCAAAAACGGGTTAAAATAGAATGTAAAAGATTGTATGTAATTAAACGCGTAAACGCATGACACAGGTAGTCTAAAATATTATTAAAATCTTAAATTCTTAGTTTGTTCTGGTCCAATTCCAAAAAAAAAACTTTTATGTTTTGTGTTTAATTATTGAGTGTCATAGATAAGATCTACAGTAGGAAAAATTATAGTGAAAAATTTCACCATAGAATAGAAAATCTTATATTTAAACCTTCAAACACACGTGATTCGAGACACAATAGAAAGACAATAGCAGCGCGACAGCCGGCTGTCGCTTCATCGTCTAAATATTAAACGAAAATATTTCTCCTCCTAGAAATCCTCAAGTTTAGACTCACCTTAAGATGAACGTAAAATATTCATCCCTACCCTGCCCTTCCCTCCCCTACCCTGGTCCCCTTCGGCTAGTACTTGCGGTTTTTTATGGTCCCTCAGGCGAAACCCAGGGTTCGCATCCAAAAACGTTATTAATCCTTTGTCCGCCCGTCTGTACGTTGTAAAATTTAATTTCTGGCATAAATTAATAGCTTACTCTGTGTGGTCCAGATTTTTCGTAACTAAAGTACGGAAAATTTGGGCAAGTTAAAATTTGTAGAAGATTTTGAAATTGTAGTCTGGCGAAATTACACAAAGATTCTTGTAATGAAAAATAAAATTAATCATTAAAACTAAAACACCAGAAACCCGGTTTGTCCTGATAATAATTAAACGTGAAAGTTTGTGAAGAACGATGATGAATGTTTGTTACTCCTGAATGCAAAAATAATGAAACGGATTTTGTTTAATATTGATGTAGCTTATATTTCAGAACATCACATAGGTTAGTCTTAACTAGGTTTTACGTGAGTATTACAGTAACCAAAGATCTTATAAAACCCGGTAGAAACCGATGGCGACAATTTTATTAGTATTAAAACGATTTCAAAGAGGTCCTTACATAGTTTAAAATATAATTAATAATTTCTATTTTGAAATACCTACAAAGGTTAATATTAAACTAAACCAGTACAAAAAAAATATCACTACCAAGCTTTAAAAGCATTAACCACAAAAGAAAATAAAATAAAATTAACTGCACTAATTAGGTTATCGCCCCCAAATTCTGCAGAATTACACTAAAAGAGAGATATATCTTAAGAAAATTGTCCCATCCATCCCCTTAAAGAATTCCCCCTTAAGATATGCAGCTGAAATTACAATAACCGTATGGGGCTAAAATCCACTCGGATTTGGGTGTCCAAAATAAATCGGTATCAGGGTCTTGAGCTAGAAGAATGTAGTGTAATACGTCACGGCGACGTAGCGCCGATTGGCTGCGTTCCGATAAAATAATAGGGAGGGGAATGACGGGGTCCAAGAAAATGACGATTCGGGAAAATGGTGTTTGGTTTTTTAGGTTTATATATGATTTTATTTGGCTTGTTTGATGTGCAGTATCAAATAAAAATACGTAATTTATGATAGAACAATTCTTGAACATCTCATGAAAACAATCATTTTAAGATCTCTACCACATAGCATGTAGTATAAATACTTATATAAAATAATGAACTGGATACGTCGTAATTTAAGAACAACCCAACAAAGAACATTGCTCAAAACGTCACGTAGCACTTTAAAACTTATGTTAATCGAAGGGCCATAACCATCTTATCCTTTTATTGTACTACGGCGAATCTGAAATGTGCATCCGAAAAAAGTTATATCGACATGAAGAAACCGGAATTAGTCACAATTATGTTGCAGTTTATTATACTTTTTCGACATGATGTAACCATACTTACTACAATTCATTCTTATATTTTCTAACAGGTATATTAACTGAAAACTGGAAAATATAGAATTAAAAAATATGAACATCTATTTTAACTTGAATAGGTAGGCCGCGGGCAGTACAAAATAATTATTGTACATTTAAATAAAAATAAAGTCAAATGAAAACATACAATTAAAAGCGTCAGTAAACGGGGCCTAACGTTTGACTGTTTCTAAATTCAGGTTAACCAATCAACAATTACGTAACATGTTGAAGCCAGTATTACCTTTATTCGCTGTACATTATTAATACAAAATAACTTTACCACAAATCCCGAAAAATTAATTAACACCATTACTAATTTTAAACAAAACTGTCAAAACATTTCAACCGACTTCATGAACACTGCGGTAATCAAAAATTCCTCGAAAAAACAAAGTTGGACAACGAAATTAATTTAATTTAAAACAACTTTATCGACACACGTACAGCACTACGTTGAACAGAAGAACGGACTAATTTTATTGGCTGGATTTAGGATTTCGCGATAATATACAGACACTGCCATTTGACTAGCTTATTTTTTAACATGGGATTTTTCCCTCCATTGAATGGGCAGGGGTTTTGTTATTGATTGTACTCTGCTGCTTTTTCCCCCTGATAATTTAGATTATGCAAGTTTAAGGCTGCCTGTTTAAAGGAGCGGAGCGAGGCAGCGGAGCGGTGAGCAAGTCGATAATTCGCCAATAGAATCTCGGTAGCGGGGATTATATGCAATTATATTGGTAAATTTTTACGTGAAGCGGCTGCCTATCAGACCTATCAACCCATTTACTAGGCGACACGGTAGCCCTTGGATAGGCTGGTTAGACTTTCTGGCTTCTGACTATTTATAACGAATGTAAGTTTTACAAATGACAATCGGGACCAACGGCTTTACGAGTTTTCAGAGGCACGGGACGGCAGTGATGTTCAAGATACAGTAAAATTGGGTACAAATTGTCTAAAACAAAATAAGAAAGGTAATCTTTAACATCGACGATGTGTCTAGTTCTTGGTTCATTTCGTAAGTCATTAATCTCAACAAAAACATCGACAATCCGCCCAAAAGTTCATTATCCACTTATTTACAATTATTCATTTACGTAAACATTGCACGTAGATAAAATTTATATGTGTACGTGATGCAATTATGTAGATTAAAACGGAGACGTGAGGGCTCTCCATACTTTAATCGGATAAAAGTTTTGTCTTTGACAACCCTATAGTTGAAGTAGTGGTGTAAAGTTTTTTTAAAGTTTTAACAACCGATTCTAGGTTAATTTTTAATGATTGTATTTTTGGGCGACACGGCGACGTCTACCCTAATAATTTTAATTCAGAACCCAGTTAATTAATGTGTTTTTTTTTTGCCTATTGGTACAGCTTCTTGAAGGAATGCCCCTCGATGAACTAAAATCATAAATAAAACACCAGCGTCACTATCCCACTGCAGAACAAAGATCTCTTTTCTTACAAAGAGGCACGTGTATTGATTACAAATCCTTGCCCAAATAATAATAATACAAGGTTATTATTGCCCACTTATGTGCGAGGGCCACTTCTCATACAGAGAAGGCACGATCATTGATCACCACGCTTGCTCAAGGCAGATTGGCAATTTCAGACTCATCTTCATCTTCATCATGGACTTCCCTCTGGGAGGTTTGGTTTCCGCACTTAGTCCTCTAAGGTAGGACCATTGTACGTGAGCCACGGTGGCCACTACTCCAGCCAGCCCACCTCCCTCCAGAAGCAGATCACCTTCCGTAGACTTCTCAGGGCATCCGGTAGTGAACTTGGGAAACCAAGAATCTCTTTCCGGATTCAGACTCATATTAACTACTAGTCCAGGTTTCTGTCCAGTAACTGGGCGACACGATAACTAAGAGGTAGTTAGGCTGATCAGACCCTCTGGCTTCAGACTACTCGTAACGACTGTCAAAGTTCTAACGACAACCAACCAGGACCAACGGCTTTACGTACTTTCTGAGGCATGGAGTGGTAGTGAAGTCCAAGATAAACTTACTCCTAAAGAAAGTAACTCCATATAAATTGAAAATGCCACCAGAAGCGTTAAGGTCATAGCTCATTACAGCCACCCAGCAGCCACTCCGCACCGACTCGCCTCCTGCGGCTAGTATTCTTTATATGGACTTGTATGGGAATGCGCTCACTATATCAACTACGTACGGTCACCGGATCGCCTCGGCTATAAGGCGAGTCAGTGCAGAGTGGCTGGCTGTAATAAGCTATGACTAAGTACGTACTAACTACCTTAAAGACCGAAACCCCTATTGACATAATTCAACACTCGCAATAATTTTCCTCACAAGTGCAACTTATGCATTTTCAATACTTGAGTCTCAATAGTTAATTGAGTCCCAAATGGTTTCCGAAAGCGATAATTAAGTCCGTTTATTTGCAATGCACCATTTGGTAGAGATTGCACCTGTTACATTTTGAACTATTGCAGTATTAAATTCGACTGAAACTGAAACAATTTGCAAGTAGTTGGTTGTAAAGTAATGCTGGTATGAAGCCATAAATTGGGGAAATTGAACTAATTGGAACTTGAAAATGTAGTGTTATTTTCTTGGCTGTATGGTTCATGTAATAGATTTAAATATTTTTTTTTTCGGTTGTAACCCGTACTGCTTTTGGTGGTGGTTGTCATTAGTAGATCTTTAACTATCACAACAAATTAGTCAGAAGTCAGAAAGTTTGACAGTCAGAAGTCAGAAAGCTTGACAGTCAAAAGCCAGACAATTTGACAGTCAATTTCTCTTATATTAAGTGGGTTGTAGAGGTCAAAATATTAGGTTACTTTTTATTAAACATTGGTTATGCGCAGAAAATCATAAAATATTAGAAAACTATGTAAGCTTTTTCTTTTCTAAAGATGCGGGTAACACCACGAGGGAGGACTATTAGATAATAAATAGTACGTGAAGAAATTACAAAAAGAAAAGACACTGGATCAATCGAAAAGTTTTTAAGCACATACCGGTTTTGTCTTTCTTATAATAAATAATAGTCTGACCAGAATCCTTCTTTCTCCCAAGTCATAGAAAGTACTTTGGCCGTCGATTCTTCGAGCTATGTGCCTGACCCACTGCCACTTCAGATTTGCGACTCGGTGAGTTATGTCGTTTTCCGCCAGATAGACGAATGACCTTCTGAAGGTCGCAGGGAACCGCTGGATCTAGGCGGTAGAAAACCGTATGCTGTAAAAAAGGCTAGGTGAATCCTATGACCAGCAGTGGATGCTTACGGGCTGATGATAAATAAATATCTTGGGTCAAGTCACAAGCGGTCATCTCATCCCGAACTAAGCATAGCTTTTACTATGCTAACCAGACAACTGATGCATTATATATAATTTATAAATACATGCATTTTATAATAAATTACACTCAGACACATAACGAACAATCGTGCTATTCACACAAAGTTTTGTCCTGGGCGGGAATCAAACGGTGGAACTCCGGCTTAGCAGTCAGGTTAACCAACAACTAGACTACAGGCCCGTCATCAGTCACCGTCGTCGTCAGGATGATGACGATAGCATATCCATGAGAATTTCCTCACGAAACTAGGTTTATGCCCTTACTAATAATCACTGTGTAAAGTTATGTCATGAAAAAAGCCTGTGTAACCATACATTTTTTGACGATAAACCTGTCATAACTTTATGCAGTGATTATTAGTAAGGCGCTTAATTTATAAAGGCGACTGATATAAAAGGAAACATTACAAATGTAACAACTAAGAAAAACTCAAAAACTTTTTACCGTTTTCTCCGAGAAAACCCACAAAACTCCATAATTAAAACCCAAGTAAATAAACAAGATTGTCTGTCAAAAACAGTTATATAAGCGATACAATTGTACTGAATATTTCATTGAGCTAGACCCAGGCACACTCCCTGAGGCGCAAAGGTCAACTGCTGTCCTTATCCTATTTCTAAAGGTCATTTGTCAAACGTCGGGACCGTTGAGCTACGAATCGCTGTTGGAGAAACTTGGATTTATTTTGGTCGGTTTGGGGCGGTCTGTGGCGTGTAAATATTGATCTTGTGTTATGACTGCTTCAAAGGTTCTCAAGTTTTAGTTTTAGGTAATTAAATTAATGTTACTGACTACAAATGTAGCATCCTTGTCATGTGTGTCTACAGCAATGTGTTTGAGCTTTATCTCAAGTATGTTAGGGTAGACATTCCCTTTTTTTAACTGCACGCAGTTAAATGCCAGTATGTTACATTCAGCGAGCTTATCAGACCTAGAATCCATTTTTTAGGAGCGGCTAAAAGCACGTTAATGAGTATAAAATATCTGTTACGGCATGATCTTGGTAATACGACTACCGGCCACCGTAGGCGCGGTTCTGCGGCTAGAACCCGGCCCGCGTCGACGGCGCGTTAGTATTCCACGCGCGCCTCAAAGAGAAGTCAGCACAGGAAGGGGCCCAACAGGGCCAACGCCCGGGGTTGTGGAATATTTATAATAGTTACCGTGACCCTGGAACATAAAGGGCAACCGAAGGAACATGAGTGGGTTTTAGTCAGTAAAAGTCTGACACGCCCTCCCGCCGCACCCAGGACGGGAGCAGTCATTTGATGATTTCCTACTCCCCAACAAAATAGTTATCTTGGTAATTAAAGGACAGTTCTATAACCCTAAAAAATATAAGGCTGGTCACGGCTTCATCAGTCGTCACAAGATGTACTTTTTCTGGCTTACGGCGGTTACCTAGGCTAGAAAGAGATACAGATTATTAGACTGACTGCCATTCTACTGGAACGAAGCGGTGAGCAAGTCAAAAATCTACCAATGGAAATGCCTAAAATCTCGCGAGCAGAGATTTTATGAATTTCTATTGGTGGATTTTTGCGTTGCCACCAATAGAATAGCATTTTTATCTCCGCTTGATTGGACTGTTCAGTAACAAGTCTCCTTTGTTCTTGCCTAGAGACTTGCAAGAGAAAGAGATGCTATGCCAACTATGTTCAATAGATTTTTTGTTAAAACTGTGGCGTCACTCCAAATGGTTTAGGCGGCCAACCCATTCTGGCATGGCGACACTAGCGATCAAATTTTGGACGTACGTCAGTTCAACTGACGCGCCAAAATGATCGTCAGTAGCCACCTTTAAAGAGCGTTCCTCTATCAACCCGCGGGGTTATTACCTATGAAACAGCAATCAGCAATATTTGCGCAGTGATCGCGCGATCACCGCGCGATCGTCAAAAAAAATCGTATTACGTATGAACCGATTGCTAATCGCTCGCTGATTGTTCTAATGCACTTATTGCTACGATGACGATAAAGTAGCAATCGCTGGAACTAATTAAATATCACCTTTAACAAAAAAAACTTAACTTTGCTCTTAAAAACCATACTCAATACGAAACCACCAAATAAAAAATGCATATTTTAGTTAACTGATTGCTCCACAGAGGCAGCACTATCGCTAGATTGCTCTTTGACGTGACGTGTTTAAATTGACGTTTGAGCAGCAAATTTTGCTAAATTATCGCGATCGCTCGGCTATTGCAAGATACGTAATCCCGGTGCCGATATTCTAGACTTTCGTAGATCAACGTAGTAGTAACATATAGTAATGATGAAGAGTCTAGCTCTCCGTCTCCCGGGCTTAGCTTAAATTTTAACTGCGCGATGTAAGTTTATAAATTACACACACGCGTTTATTTCAACTTATTTATCACAAACTGAACTAATTTTCTAAATGATTTTCATGTCTTTGCTTGAAATTAAGGTTAAAAGTTTGGTGTATAAAATATCGTTAGGCTGTTACTTAAAAAATAATTATTAATAATAATACTTTTTTTTTAAAATAAGCTTAAATTACATGCGCTATTTGTAGAACTCACGACGCACATAGGGGTATTTGACCAAAAAAGGCGGACAATATTATTTAATGCTCATATCCTGTTTATTAGTCAAAAATCGCTATGTAGAATGTATTTTTACTTATTTGATGATATTATTTTAGTTTAAAAAAAATTCGTGTAGTAAATTATACATAATATTGGCAAATTTTGTGACATGGATGAATCAATCAATTAGTTCTAACTTAAAGAATCACTACTTGCTTCAGTTTCATCGCCAGAATCCATTCTACTTTCGTATTCAGTTGAGACTTCAACTTCACTTGGCATTAGTATTTCCCTAGCCGCGGTACTGAAGGGTTCCGACTTCTTTGGGCGTTTTGACCTAATACTGCTTATAAACGGGTCAGATGTAAGAAACAACCTATTCAGAACGTCTTGGTTGCACTGGTCTCGAGAAAACTTTCGTGCATAATTGAGTCGATATTGGCGAAGGTGTTTATTTCTTGCTTCAGCTGCTTCTTCCGAAAGAGTTCCAATAGGTAATAAATAAGGCATGTTGAACCACAAGTGGTCCGTGTGCAAGTATTTTATGCACCGTGGGTGACATCGGAAGCCAAGGATAGAAATCAACGTACAGCTTTGCTGTCTCTTACAAAAACATGAGAATTTTTCAATATTGATTTTAACCACATTCTCGACGCTTCATTTGACTTGCATGATATAAGAGTTATTGAGAGTCATCCTCATCTTTAAGGCTCTCAACTCTTCGCCTTTTACTGCGATCACATAAATCACTGTTTACAAAATGTTTTCGATGGACGACCCTAATTTCTACTCGATCCTGTAGGTATTTCTACAGTACCTTGAAGTCAACTGTGATTTTTTAAATTTCTATGTTTTCAATAGTAGAATAGTTAACCTTGTTATTAAAAATACAAGAAATGCCGTGAGACGCCCAGAAATATAACAAAAACACTATTATGTATATGTTTGTTGTAAAATCTTACTACGTTTTTATGCAGTCTAAAGAATTGCTCATATCTTTATGCAAGCTAATACTACATCAAAACAAAAAAAATAAAACGAATAATGAATACCTGCTTCAGTATTATCCATCAGTAATATCATTTCACAAGACTTTGTTTAGTTAATAACAACAAAAATTGCGCGATAAAAAATCGTTAAACAAAATGATTGTTACGTGACCGTTTGCAACCGTTCAATTGATAGGCAAAATAATGATACAAAACTTTTTTTTAAGTTGCTAATGTGGATAGTTTTAGGTTCTTAATTTATCTAGGTACCCTCAGGTACATCCAATTTGCGAAGATACTGTACTTTGATCTTGATGAATATTGTCCGCTTTTTCTGGTCAAATACCCCTACGTGCGACGCTTCGACGTACGTAGACGTACATAATTATGCAATAATTAATTAAATCAAATTCAGGTTGAACATGATTTATAAGGGCTGAACATGAGCTGAACTGATTTTTATTGATTTGCCCCCAATAGCAGAATAACTTAAAAAAATATTTTCATCCTTATTGTTCTTTATAATTTCCGAATTTTATATTAGTTATTTCAAAATTTGAAGATCTGTTGTTATAAAAACATTAACTTCTATTTACATGTAAATAAATAATAACATATAAAACCTTCACAACCTCTGAGCCATCACATTTTAGTCTATGACAACACCGACATCTGTCAGACGGGAATTAAAAGTCAAAATTACAGTAGTGAATTAAAAAAACTTAAATTCATTGTATCTCTTCAACACAATAGAAAAACTAAAACTAATAAATGGTTCCTTTAATTTTGCATTGGCCCGTGGACACCTTCTCCTCGGAGATAAAATTTCATGTACTTTAAGCTTTGGTAAGTTCTTTGAGCAGACAACATGACTCAACTCCTGAACCCTCGACCTTCGACCTTCAAGACCTCTGAAACATGCCACCATTACCCAGCAATTGTCGTGAAAAAATTTTTATGAACAAATCTGGCCAGTAATTATGGAAAATCCGGAAAAATCTATTGAAGGAAATAGCTTTATGCATATTTCTGCAATGTCCGACAAATTTTCTGTGCCCAATTTTAAGCTGTATACCAGAGCGAAGAAAGAATCGCCTCGCATAGCTTCCATAAGTTCAAAGTTTTACCACAGATTAATAAATAGTTACTACGTAACAGATACTTCACTCCAATACAAAAACCAAAATACCTACGCTATAATAGCCTACAAAATCATAATAATAATACCAGTTGTTTGCAGCAAGGAGAAATGTACCATAATTACGCACAAAGAGAGTTGAGATTCTTTTGCCCGCCGCGCGACTTACGTGTGTGCGTTACGTCCAGCAAATCTGCTAGGGTTATACGTAGGATGATAATGGTAATAAAACGAATGTTTTAGAAAAACAATTATTTTTTTATTTATTGATCAAATATTTTTTAGTTTGATAAAATGACTGATGCATATTTTTCGTTCCTTGAATTCCCGACTAATATATTTTAGTGTCGAAAATATCCAAAACCGCGTGAATAATTTTAATAAATAATCAAGAGGGAAACAGGAGAATTGGGAAACAGGGGAATTGCACAATAATCACGCAATAATTACGTGGTTTCGGCATTTTGATAGTCAGCGCTGTACCCGTGACGCGCGAGCACTCAGCCGGGCGCGCGACAGCCCGGTGTTCGTTGTATCGTCGACGATACGCGAAGCGGTAGGCATAAAACGCGTGGCCTTGAGCGAGTGACGGACGCCTGGTTTTACTTCGAATTCATATGTCCAAATAAGCCTGAGAAGAAAAAGTCTAAATGGAATAAATTTATATCTTTCTTCTGGTAATTTTAACAGTTATTTTGAATTTTTTGAAGTAAATAAAGTGTTTGTTTAAAAGTTACTGTTTTTTTGTTTCAAAACGGCTAAATTTTAATAGTATTTAGGTTAGCTGTACATGGTTCTTTTGTAGGTACGCGTGTCGCCCAATTACTCAGAAACGACTAAACTGATTTCGATAACATTTTTTGTGTACTCCAATGGGCTTATAAATAGTTTAAAAACACAATTGAACACAGTAGATAGCATAAGTTATTCATTTTATATGATGCTGCTACTGCGAATAGGTCGTGTGTCTTGTCCGCCAATAAACAATAATAAATAACTATGCAGTTTTGGTACTTACACTTTTGTTTTTTTTTTTACCTATCATAAGTATTGTTTTGCTAATAGGAGATCTCCTATTTGTAAACGTTAACGTTAAATAATCACTTTTTTTATTTATAGAGAGGATACTACAAATGTTCCTATCGTTGAAACAACGCAATACAGCTTTTTTTCTCTAACCAATCAATCGAGTACAATAATTATTACTAGCCTAACCTTACCTACTGCATCGCAAAGGGCTCCCTACCCTACACCCTAATAACATAGGGATATTTGGGAACCAGTCTCTATCGAAGGAGTCTATAGTTTGTCCCGCTATCTCCGCCTCGGCCTACCTCTATGTTGTTTGTCATGTAAATGGTCCCATTGAGGCGAGTATAACATACCATAAAGCTGCGTTAACGCTAGTTGAGCCAAGCATGAGCCGAGCACGAGCGAAGTAGTTCTCGACTTCGTCGTTTGCGGCGTCAAGTGTGGACATACAACGAACTTACAACGATCACTGTCCTTAAACGCGAAAGAAATCATTTAGTCGTCATCCTCTCCCTAGCCTTTTCCCTACTATGTTAGGATCGGCTTCCAGCCAAACCGAATTCAGCTCGATACCAGTGTTTTAAAGTAGCGACAGCCTATCAGACCTCAACAACCAAGTTATTGGGAGACACGATTCCTCTTGGTTAGACTGGTCAGACTTTCTGGCTTACATGTAACGACTGTCAAAGTTCTACGAATGACAACAGGACCAACGGCTTTACGTGCTTTCTATGGCACGAGATGTCATTGATGTCCTAGATAAACTTTAGAAAGTACATATGAATTGTAAAGTCACATTGGTGCTTGCCCGGATTCGAATGCACAACCTCTTACACGAGAGTTGGGCCAGGTTGGGCCTTATGTGTCGGGCCATCACGAAATTTAGTAAAAATCTCGTTATGTTCGTAAAAAACCGACATTTGGCGGAGTCTGTGTGTAGTTTGGCTCATGATAGGCTCGCCAAGCGTAGATGCAGCTAAAAGCTTTAGGGCCGATTGTCCAATCGCCAAATAACTTTAATCTGAAGAGTATGTTTGTCGTTTTGACAGATTTTGTATAGAAAATATGTCAAACCGTAATAAGTATTTATTCCTCAGATATAAATTAGCTGACGATTGCTTAATCAGCCCTTAATCGACATCGATTCTAATAATCGAAACATTTTTTTTTAGTGAGTGGGAAATCATCAAATGACTGCTCCCGTCCAGGTTGCGGCGGGAGGGCGTGTCAGACTTTTACTGACTAAAACCCACTGTTCCTTCGGTTGCCCTTTATGTTTCAGGGTCACGGTAACTATTACAAACATTCCGCAACCCCGGCAGGCGTGGCCCTGTTGGCCCCTTCCAGTGCTGACTTCTTTTCTTTGAGGCGCGCGTGGAACACTAATGCGCCGTCTACGCGGTCCTGGTCCTAGCCGGGCGGCGAGCTACCCATCGCTCGCCATGCGCAGAACCGCGCCTACGGTGGTCGGTAAATAATCGAAACATCAAAACTCATCGTTGAACACGTGAATTACAACTATATAACATCCTATATATATCGCGATATAAATACAAGTGTTGTGTATGTCTTGTGAGTATGTACCAAATAAATGTATTATCTATTCATCTATCTATCTATAAGAGTTTTGGCGAGAAGCACATGTACAAAATTGCCAGTTAGAACCGTCGCGTCGGGCAGTTGCCTGCTAGACATAGCAACTGTTCTTTCTAACAGAGGATGAGGGACTTTAAACCCTGTCCTTCATACACTCTTTTTTATACCAGTTATAAACGTACTGTCTTAAAAGAAAATAAAAGACAAATTGTGACAAGTGACACCAATACTTGAATCTTCAGTCAAATATGTGCCAGCAAAAACTATCATAGCATACCGTTTTAAAAAATAATTTAAAATTGCGCTATTTAACTCTATATTGGATTGCGGACTATTATTTATTTTGGATCTTGATTTGATTATTCACTCAGAACTAGTGAAGGATCATATTTTATCGCTGGGATTTGGTGCGTTTGAAAAGAGCCTTAGCAGAAAAGTGAGGCTGTTGTCCTAAATATATTTTAGCGTAATTATCGATTCATTGAACATCGAAAACAGCAAACAGGAGTACATACCTTCAAGAAAACAACAGACCAATATGGCAGAGAAACCAAACCAACCAATCATAGCAGAGAAACTAAACCAACCAGGAGATGGTCTTCGATCTTTAAAATCAACTGCTGCATTCCGGGCAACGAATTTTGAACTCTATGCCAGACCAAAAGGTGTTGTAATGGCTTTCGGACTTTCTTCTTTTGGCATGGCACTTGGCTACTTAGGCTACATGAGGTACAAATATAATAACTCTATTGACCTTGTGGCTGTTGATCAGAATACTGAAGAGTACATTGAACAAAAGAAGTTGAAATGGCTCTGAAAGAAGTCGAAATGCCACCGAATTAATATTTGCATTATTTTTTATTTATTTTTTGTTTTTTTTTTTGTATAAAAGAGACTGCATTAAAGCATTGGTGATTTTATTTATTATTATATAGTTCTTTTTATGTTTAGTATGCACAAGACTACGCTTTGCTGCACGCTACAAAATATCTTGTTCTGAATATTTAAAGCAAAGCTTGACTGTATGGTCATAACTTTGATCTATTTAACAACAAATAGAATTCCTTTTTTAAAAAAATCAATGATAAAATCTATTTGAATACCTACAAAATTTTAATAAGAAAATAAAACAGCATTAAACACGCAAAAGATCTTGACACTAAAAGGAATAAAATTCGGATAAAAAAGGGCACATCCTGAAATAAAAACTAAAACTTCATGTCTTGGCATGTTTTCACTGTAATATAAGTTATGATTTAATGTTCTTGTTGATAATATTAAATGATACTACCTAAATTATTTAAAAGGAAAAGTCCTTTAAAAGTTTTATCCCGATTCGCTCTCATCCCTATTCACCCCGTTTGACCCGGTATCGGAATAATTCTCAGGTACTTATTGCATTATTTAAATTATTTTCTATCTAAATATTTTTCTGCAAGAGCCAGGAAGATGGAGGTATGATATCCCTGTAACTCGGAAAGCAGGTAAAGCTGCTATGCTGGTTTTACTCTTGATCTCTTTAAAGTGGGGGCTGAAGAAAAGGTGAACAATTTGATAGGATTTTGAAACTCCTGTTTATCATCGAAATGCGAAACAATTTTCGTTTAGTGACCCTGTCTGCTAAAACAAAGCTTTTGTAGGGTAGCTTGAATAAAAATACAGACTAAAAAAATGAGTGATGTTAAGTCATCAATGGATGGAATGGAAAAAAATAATAAATCAATGGATTTAGTATTTTTTTAACTATGTATTTCAGTTGTGTAATTACCAAATACACAGTATAGGCACTGCCTAATTTTGGAGGATTATTCCGATCTGTCACCCCGTTTTGTCCCCACGGGTGACAGATAGGAAAAAAAAGGTTCGATTTGTCCCCCAGTTAGCAAAGTGTGTAACACATTTTCTATTCACCACTTCACGCTACTTCACGCCTAGTACTTTTGATTGATTTAAATACTAGTATTTTACCAACCCATGGGGACAAAACGGGGTGACAGATCGGAATAATCCATTTTGGATCGGATGGTCATATGTGAGTTGTCCCAAGATATTTTATGTGCTTAATAATCATTTTAAGCACTCTTATTTCCACACAGACACAATTTCTAAGGCGCAAATCGCTCTAATTACGCTCTAGGTATAATCTTTTTTTAAAGCACTTTTTTCCCCAAGTCGTTCAGCATTTTATCATATTTACATCATCATTTTAAGTGATGACTTGTGTAAAATGCTCTTGATATTAAAGGTAATAAGATGTCCTTCTCTCACACCGTAATGTAATACTTGAACTTTTGTGTTACATGGTAACGCAAACAAAGTTGATAAACAACGCGTACGATGGAAGGAATGGAGGGAAGTCTATGCCCAGAATTGGGACAAAACAGCTACCAAAAAAAAACGTAAACTAGAACAAAGGGTTGTGGATTTAGCAGTATGTACAAATGTTTGTATGTTTAGATGCCAACACATACATAATTGTCTACAGGATGTGACAATTATGTATACAAGGTGTATTTTTGTCTCGCACAACCCGCTAGGAGATGATTCTACCCATGAAAACAAACAACTTTTATTATGGAACCAACTCTTCTTTTTGCGCCGGGGTATATAAATACCAAGTAAGGGAAGTTTATTTATTCTGCTTTTTCCCGCATTCGATTTTGCAAGGACATTTCTTTCATACTCTTTTTGTTAAAACACATACAAACACTAACATAATTATTTAACTTTTTCTGTTGTGTTTTTATCATCTTACTTATAAATAACTAGCTTTTGCCCGCGGCTTCGCTCGCGTTAAAAAGAGACAAAAAGTAGCCTATGTTACTCTCCATCCCTTCAACTATCTCCACTTAAAAAATCACGTCAATTCGTCGCTCCGTTTTGCCGTGAAAGAAAGACAAACAGACAGACACACTTTACCATTTATAATATTAGTATGGATGGATATTATTTAAGTTCATAAACATATCTATACTAATATTATAAAGAGGTAAAATTTGTAAGTTTGTAAGTTTGTATGTTTGTAAGTTTGTAAGTAACTCTGCCAGTCTGTCTGTCTGTCTGTCTCTTCTTCACGCCTAAACTACTAAACTAATTTTGAATGAAATTTGGTACAGACATAGTCTGGAACCCGAGAAAGGACATAGGATAGTTTTCATCCCGGAAATCCCCCGGAAACGGGAAATATTATTCCACGCGGACGAAGTCGCGGGCAAAAGCTAGTTCTATTATATATTAGAAAATGATTCATCTTTTATAATTATTTTCTCGTCGCTTTTTCATTATTTTTAAGATGTATTCTGCTATTCAGGGCGGGGACAAATCCAACGAACCAAAAACCATGAAAATTGGTTTAGCCGATCTCGAGTTATAAGTGTTGTAACAAACCCGACTTTGTTTTATACAGTGTGTCCGGGCAAGGACTAGCGATATTATAAACACTTAAATATAAGCTATATTAAAGTACAATTACACTCTAAGCGAGGGTCCAAATCACTTTCCTGCTACGGGGCAGCCATTTTGTTTTTTTTGTTGAACTATTCCATATGAAAATACAAATAAAATCATATCTCTCTAAGTTTTGGTGATACTGAAATAAAAATAGGCTTATTTGAAAGCCAACCATATTATCTACCGTTAACATTACAAAACAATGTGTTCCCAATTCCATAACTTTTGAAAAAAAATGTGAAAGTCGAAAAAATAAATAAAAAATTATGCAATTCAAACAATAATGGTTAATTACTACTAAAACACCCCCGACAACTTTTATTGTTTTTTTGCTAGATCGTCAGATTTTGAGATAAGCTACAATACAAAACAAAATTTACAACTGTATGTCAATTACTTTAAGAGTTATGGTTGTTTGAACATAGCGTATGCACAATTAGAAAAGGCCTTTGTTAAACGCTACCGTAACATTTATGGCGTTTATTGTTTTCCACCTGGGAACAGGCCAGAAATACTGTTCGTTACTACCGTTAGTGAGCGAGATGGAACATAATTAGTCAACTACCTGGAACAAAATCACAGTTTTAGGGACAAATTATTAGTTGGGTTAGTTGTCCCTCGCCCTGCGTTGTGATCGCTACTTTTACTTACCGTACTGTTTACGTGCTGTGTTAAAGTTCATCTTTAAGTGTGATAAAAATGGCTAACCGTCAATATTCAACGCAACATATTGCTGACATACACTTCGTGTATGGCTTTTGCAATGGAAGTGCAAATCCGGCTGTACAAGAATATCGACGAAGGTACCCTAATAGGCCTACACCGAGTCGCCAAACTTTTATCGACGTATGTTATGTTGCGTTGAATATTGACGGTTAACCATTTTTATCACACTTAAAGATGAACTTTAACACAACACATAAACAGTACGGTAAGTGAAAGTAGCAATCACAATGCAGGGCGAGGGACAACTAACCCAACTAATAATTTGTCCCTAAAACTGTGATTTTGTTCCAGGTAGTTGACTAATTATGTTCCATCTCGCTCACTAACGGTAGTAACGAACAGTATTTCTGGCCTGTTCCCAGATGGAAAACAATAAACGCCATAAATGTTACTGTAGCGTTTAACAAAGGCCTTTTCTAATTGTGCATACGCTATGTTCAAACAACCATAACTCTTAAAGTAATTGACATACAGTTGTAAATTTTGTTTTGTATTGAAGCTTATCTCAAAATCTGTCGATCTAGCAAAAAACAATAAAAGTTGTCGGGTGTGTTTTTGTAGTAATTAACCATTATTGTTTGAATTGCATAATTTTTTATTTATTTTTTCGACTTTCACATTTTTTTTTCAAAAGTTATGGAATTGGAAGCGCATTGTTTTGTAATGTTAACGGTAGATAATATGGTTGGCTTTCAAATAAGCCTATTTTTATCTCAGTATCACCAAAACTTAGAGAGATATGATTTTATTTGTATTTTCATATGGAATAGTTCAACAAAAAAAACAAAATGGCTGCCCCGTAGCAGGGAAGTGATTTGGACCCTCGCTTAGAGTGTTATTGTACTTTAATATAGCTTATATTTAAGTGTTTAGAATATCGCTAGTCCATGCCCGGACACACTGTATATATAGATTAGAAAAGAATTACATATTGACGTACTAATCCATCAAACCACGCAATACCGACAAAGTTTAAAACTTGCTAACATTTTCAAATACTTGCCAGCATGAAGTTGTAACGCAATTTTCTTCATACGCCATACATTTTTGCGATAACTGCACACATTCTTCAGTTTAACACACCAGTATCATACTTTACAACAATTTTATGAATCTTTGAAATGTTGGCCGATGCAACAAGTTGTAGTAAAATGAGAAATTCTGCTTCTAGAAACATAAGTAATATAATATTTTTACAATACACATAAAGGGCAACCGAAGGAATATGAGTGGGTTTTAGTCAGTAAAAGTCAGACACACTTTCCCGCCGCACCCAGGACGAGAGAAGTCATTTCCCTCTCCCTAAAAAAAGGGGTCGAATTTTCAAAAGTTCTTTCTTAGTGATTACTTACTCTTCCCTGCAAGTCTCTAGGTCCAGCGATTGAGGTTGTGCGTTAAAATATTAAAAGTCAGTCAGTCATTCAGTCAGCTTAGCATTTAGTAATTCTGTGTAGACTTACCTTAAAGTTTTATCAAACCTTCGAACATACGTGATTCGAGACACAATAGAAAGACAATAGCAGCACGACAGCCGGCTGTCGCTTGGTTGTCAAACGGTAAAAAGTCTCAATAAAAGTCCGTTGTAACAGATTCGTTTAATAAAACAAGCTCGTTACGGTGTGAAAGGGCTCAAAAGGTATCTATTGACGTGGACGATGAAAAATCACCGCACACTGCGAACGCTTTCATTAGCTCCGTACGAGAAAACGGGTAAAATATGATACCCTGGTCTTAAGGGATAATCCGCTGGGCGAGTGACTAATACGAGGCGAGGCGAGGCGATGCAATACATACTTAACACTTCGCTTTTAACCGCAGTCGCAAAAAGAGGGGTGTTATAAGTTTGTCAGTGTTGTGTGTGTCTGTTTGTTTGTCGGTCTGCCTAAGGTGCTGTTACTCTTAATCGGGTGATCCGATATGGATGCATTTTTTGTAGGTTATCAAGTGATGGTTTTGGTACATGTTTCCTCAAAATCAGTTTTATCGTTTCGAAGTTATCAACTTAATTTGTTAGCTGCAGTCGCGATATTAATAAATTTAGGGAGTTAAGACTAGGTTCGACTTCATACGTTTTAATTCAAATTTTAATTCAACCTTTCATTCCCCATAGTTCCTCATAAAGGTGGAATTACTAAAAAGTAGATGTTTTAAACATTATGCGCTTTACTAATAAACGCTGCATAAAGTTATGACAGGTTTATACGTCAAAAAATGTATGGTTACACAGGCCTTTTTCACGACATAACTTTACACAGTGATTATTAGTAAGGGCATATAATATGTTTCAAGGTATGAGGAACGAAGTGTAAAGTTCCTCATCCTACATTGAAAGGGAGGATTTTCCGACCAGACTGCTATTTTATCTGGTCGGCTACTCCCCGACGGTTCATGTCAAGATTTTGGGTATAATTATGCTAATGTCACGTCAAACTTCTGTGCAATGCAAGATGTCAATTGTACAGTTACTAAAAGTTTACGAACTTTTGGTAACTGTACAATTGACATCTATTTTTTATTTGTTTGTTTTACTTTCTTCCGAATGGTAAAAAAAAACTGCATAATAAATAAATAAAATAATAAATATCCTCGGACAACTCACACACGGTCAACTGATCCCAAACTAAGCAGAGCTTGTACTATGGTAACCAGACAACTGATAAACATACATATATAATTTTTAAATACATACATATTATAGATAAATCACACCCAGACACAGAACAAACATTCGTGCTCATCACACAAAGTTTGTCCTGGGTGGGAATCGAACCCACGACCTCCGGCTTAGCAGTCAGGGTTACTAACCACTAGACCAACAGGCCCGTCAAAACACAGCAACCCCAAGTTATAACCAAAAACGCTCATAAAACCACGAGGAACACCTAGCCACATAATATCCCTGCATCGCATAGCAACCACCGCATGGATCCATAGATTAACGCTCAAGTGTGAATATTTAAAAAAGTTATTATGCCACCCCTACCTGATATTACATGTTCATAAATCAAAGCCTAATTGCTTAACTTCTATGGTATGAGCTCGGTTTGGCAGGATTCCATTAATCGGTTTTCTGCTGATGTGAACGTATTAGAGTTTGGAGATGACTTTGAGTAGTTTTTTGTGGGTAAACCGTATCAGGTTACGGAATTTGTTAGTTGTCGAAAACTTATAAAGTTATCTTTTGGCATAAGTCTATTGTATCTGTAGGTTTTCTCATACAGGAATGGACCAGAAAACATCTATCACAAAGTTACCGCGTTTAGGCAAACTGTTTAACACATTGCTTTAGTCAGACTAACAATAGCCCAACGAAATAATTCACGCGGATTAGTCCACAGTTTGTAGTCCAGACATATATTATGTTCATCGATCGTTCACAAGTATCTATTATTTACTGTTTTTGTACTTTGTGATGTAATTGTTTTAGTGTGAAAGAGGACAGACTGAGGTTTTTAACTTTGTAGTAATATGGATTGCAATACAACATTTTACACTAGTGGGGAAGGAACTGGATTCCAAGTCTGTCTGTCGGTCCTACCGAAGTCTGTTCGCGTCTTATCTTGAAGTCTAAATGAAGACAAACGAAATAACATTAATTTATAGTTATTTATTTATAAATACAGGATAACCAATAAAAATGGAGTCCTTTGTACGCAAATCTAACTCGCACTTGCCAGTTTTTTTTAATAATATCAACAGTATAATTATTATCTAACTGCATAATAAACGCCTCTTCTTATACTAAGAAGTCTCGAGCATTTATAACTACGCTTGTTCAAGACTGACCCTAAGTAAAACCTGACAGGGTGAGAAGAATAAAATGACTGATTTATCCTACTGTCAAATTCGAGGGTCTCAAGATCGCCGCGGTTCTGGAACATAAAGGGCAAATGAAAGAACAAGGGTGGGTTTTAGTCAGTAAAAGTCTGACACTGTTGGGCGGAGCTTTTGATGATTTCCCATCCTCAAAAAAAAGAAGGGATCTCGAGATTATAGAGTCTAATAACCGCGAAATCTACATGATGATCAAATTAAATCGCAATGTAAACTCACATGTAAGCTTCATTAATAATTTTCCAGCAAAACCAATTTAAAACCAAACACCAAAAAGCATAACTCTTCAGTATGAAACAATTGACAAGAAATAACATAAAAACTTTTATATTCAGCATCTTATTTCCCTAGCGGTGCATTGCAGAGGAAGATATAAAAAATATAAAGTGCAAAACAGACATAGATTACCTCTACTTTGCATTGCAGAAAACAAAAAGTTTTAAGGCTTAATCGGGATATAAATGTTTATTAAAGCTTAAGAATAATCAAATTCAGTTTTTAAATAGTATAATTTTTAAACCAAGGCAAAAGTTTTTATTTTTCTACTGCTATGAAAACGAAAAAGCATACGGCCCTCTTTTTTTGCCAAGTGGTGATCGTTGCGTTAAAGGCTTTTTAACTCCGACGCGAATCGCCGACCTTCATAATACTATCACTCATTTTATGACGTACATACGCCATGCACTACACGTGTGTTGATTTTTAAAAAAAAAATTGCATATTCGATGCAATGCGATATGAACTGTATAAGAACTGGACGGGCCAGTTGGTCTAGTGGTTAGTGACCCTGACTGCTAAGCCGGACGTCGTGGGTTCGATTCCCACCCAGGACAAACTTTGTGTGATGAGCATGATAGTTTGTTCTGTGTCTGGGTGTAATTTATCTATAATATGTATGCATTTATAAAGTATATAAGTATGTATATCAATTGTCTGGTTACCATAACACACGCTCTGCTTAGCTTGGGATCAGATGATTGTGTGTGAGTTGTCCTAAGATATTTATTTATTTAACTTTACACTTTTTGTGATATACACTATTACGGCCATACGCCATTATTGTAGTGCAAATGGTGTTAAAAGTTGTCAGTTTGAATCTTGATTGTGTTTAGAAAGTACAAGTGACTTTTTCAATTCAAATGTACAATCGACAAAATAGAATCACGACCCACCATAAACTTATTTTCCTACAGACATTCAAATACAATTAGGTCAACAATCGCGTAAACATGTATTAAAAATGTCACACGTCTAGTCTTATTATTTTGACAGCTTCAAACGATTTGTCGTCGAAATGGGTCATAATTCAATTTAGTCGATAGTACTTTCTAAGTTTATCTAGAACATCACTGACATTCCGTGGCTCGGAAAGCAGTTAAAGCTGTTGGTCCCAGTTGTTAACCGTAGAACTATGGCAGTCGTTACGGGTAGTCTGAAGCCAGAAACTCTGACCAGTCTAACTAGGAGTTACCGATCCGCTCAGTTACGAGGTTGTGAAGATCTGATAGGCAGTCTCTGCACATAAAACACTTTTATTCAGCTGAATTCAGTTAGACTGGAAGCCGACCCCATAGTTGTGAAAATGCTAGGGAGATATAAATGATAAATACTTTTCAAGTAAAATGTGACTTTTTAATTTGATAACCCAACATTATCAAAGGTAGTTTTCGCAGAAAAACCGGCAAAACTGGATTCCAGACTTCCTGATTTACCACCAGTAACCATTACAAAGTCAGAGTTTGAAATAGCATACAACCATTCGTTTATTAATCCAATAGAAGCCTTTCCGTGTAAACCGCTGTCGAACAAAACTATCTAAAATATGCATTAGGATGACAGGACATACCTACGCACGTGAAATGCCAATCAATAACGATACACATACAAACATTCAGGCATGTGCAGGTTGCCGTCATTGTATGAAAATTGGTTAAACTCTTAACATACCACCTCGGTACTAAACTGGTAATACTTGAGTCCGCATAGTAGTCAAACCGACATCTGACATTAAGATTGAAAAGAAAATTTGATCGACCAGACCTATCTTAAAGTACTGCTATGAATTTATTAAACCACTAGCTGTTCCTCGCGGTATCACCCGCGTTACGTTAGGCTTTTGGTTACTGCCTTGCTCCCGTGGGACATAGCGTGATATTATGTAGCTTATGTTACTCAGGAATAATGTAGCTTTCGAATGGTGAAAGAATTTTTAAAATCGGTTTTTGAGCCTATTCATTTCAATCAAACAAACAAAGTTTTCCTCTTTATAATATTAGTATTCTAATCTAGTCGAGATTTCGTCGCTAGCTCACTCACCTTACATAGCACTAAGTAAATCATATAATATAATAAACAAAAATCTGTAAAAATTTAAGCCCGTTGTAATTGGTAATAATTTTAATCCTCTATGAAAATGATTCCTCACGAAATATTTAAATTTTAACCGTCATCATCTCTATATCTAATCTATGCTGCATTATGTTAGGTTTGGTTTTCAGTATAACCAGAACTAACTAAATACCTATGTTTCAATATGGTGCAACTCTTATCTGACTACCATAAAGCAGATAGGAATTACACAAGAGCTCTTGTTGTTTGTCGTGATTTTTAGGCTTTTATTTTATTCAAATTATTTCGACTGTCATCCATCCATACTAATATTATAAATGGGAAAGTGTGTCTGTCTGTCTGTCTGTCTGTCTGTTTGTCTTTCTTTTACGGCAAAACGGAGCGACGGATTGACGTGATTTTTTAAGTGGAGATAGTTGAAGGGATGGAGATTAACATAGGCTACTTTTTGTCTCTTTCTAACGCGAGCGAAGCCGCGGGCAGAAGCTAGTAATTTATAAATAACACCTAGAACCAACATCTTTACGTGCTTGCGGGGTGTCAATGATGCTTTTGATGAACTAAGAAAGTACGTTCCGAATTCAAAAACAAATTTTAACGTATTTGAAATGTTACGCGACTTCTTACTGACTGCGTTCAAATGCCTAATACTCCTGTAAACTCAACCGCGGAGTAACCTAGCCATTCGTCGCTGTACCTAATATTGAAACTACATCAGCAACACAGGTACACAAAGCAGTACCTATGCATGTTTGTGAATTATTCCTATTGACTCACGCAGCGAAATATTTGTCGTTTTCCAAATGCAATTTGCATCAGATTTGTAGTGCATTGTATTTCAGGTAGAAATGGCATATTATATATGTTGTAAAAACTTAACAAAAACTACAAAAATATGTTTTTTTTTATTGATTTGAGATTTTCATTCTATGGATATACATTTTTTTTGGTGATTCTATGGATACATCAAACCGGGCGTCCGCATACATATATAAGAATAAATAAATATGTAACTATATTATAGTATATAAATAAAAAATGATGATGATGATGCAGAATCCCAGAGAATTTAAGTTAATAATGTATAAGAAAAAAAAAGAAGATAAATATTAATACTGTAAGGAACCGGTAAAAACGGGAAACAATTTACAAAGATCCGGTAATAAAGAGACCCGGTAATAGAAATAATAGATAGTAATCTATCTGCTTGTAGAGGGAGCTAGTATAGGGCTTGTGTAAGATTTCGGTAGTAGATGAAACCGTCAAATAACCTTCAAGACTCCTATTATAAAACCATGAGGTACAGTCGCGGAATGAAAAGGTTCGTCAGATTTTAAAATGATTCAATTAACGCGTCGCGAGCACATATTACCTTTTGGAACTTTAGCACAAAACAGACTGTTGCAAAGAAAATTATGTTTTACTGTTCGATAGTAAAGTTCAAACTTATTAAGTTCTTTGATTGATTGATGTTGTCAAAGAAAATATTTATTTTTTTAATGCATTTTAAATGAACTAAAACCTTCATGTTGGTTTGGTGGCCCTAAATTGCATTGACATATATATGATGTTGAAAACTATTGCCACTACTAGCCTATCAGTGTCATCATTGTGAAAAATATCTATTATAAGGCTAAGCCCTTTGAATATTAATTAAAGAAAAAGTGGAATTATACTGAACATGAGGGTACCATATCAGCGAGATATCGCGTAGTCTCAATATTAAAAGACACGACGAATAAAGTGTACTCATTGATCACACACACTAACTTTGGTCTACAGCCTAGTCCTACTGCAGCATATAAAGCCAAAATGTATGATGTTTGTCCGTCTGTAGAATTAAACGTCATAGTAAATCTATAGGGTAATGGTACAGCGATGGGAGAAGATAAAACGAAGAGAAGTTAGAACGTTTGCGATATAATCAACCGATAATAACGCACCTGTGTGGTAGAGGCTTAACTCAAAATCACGGCTGGGCTGATTGATAGCAAGCGTCACATTTATTTTAATTTTAACAGAACTGTACGTTTTTGGTACCGGTATGTTGGCTAATTCATTTTAGTACGGGTGCAAGCAAAAACTGTCTTAACGGTGACGAACCTTTTCATTCCGCTACTGTACATAGCCTTTGGAGTCCCATATAACCTTAAGTTTTCTATATCTAGTTTTAAAGAAAATAATTATAGGTATTATACTTAATTATATTTGAAATATACAACAAAACTCCATGCCAAAATAAAAAAAAACCCCAAGGTACCTTTTAAGTCTTCAAAAACTTAACTTATTAAAATAATACTATTCTCGTATAAATCATCATTTCGGTCTTACTATTCCGTCAACAAAGATGTTTCTATTCTCTACACAACCACATTAAGTATGTAGGTAATATAACAATGACGTGTTACATAATGTTTAATTTGTATGCCTAATGAGGCAAAACAAAACACCAAAACACATATAATAAATATATAAAACATTACTTTATCATTGCATTTCTAAAAATACTCAAAATACAGCCACACTAAAAGCCACAAATCAATTCAAAAAGACAACCTTTACAAAATTGAATCGAAAACCAAAATCCCTAACTCAATACAAAATATAAATTCAAAAACTGCAATTCGTTCTCTAAATATAACAGCATTACTTCCACCACCTCGAAGAACAATGCACACGAATAAACCTCAGTGACCATTATGCAAATAAATCGATACAAAACTATTCGGAACATATCTCTCGATAATCGAATCCTCGTGCTTGAATTATAGAGCAAAGCGCGCAACTGCCAGTCGTAAATAACGAGTCAGCGCCCGATTCGCTGAGACAACGCTTGTTCTAATCGATTCCACTTCTCGATTATTCGGATGTTTGTTTCCGAGTCTTGTTGTGCTGTTCATGAATGTTTGGATTTGTGTGAATGAGTTTGTTTAAGTGGCTGCGAGTAAATTGAGTTTATTTTTTGCTGTTCTTGTGAAATCACTGCTCTGCTTTGAATAGGGAAGAGGGGTTTAGCAATTCTGGTCATCGTCAGATAAAGGATTATTATTTTCGTCTCTGATTGGCTACTTTGTGAAGGTACTTTTTTGTGGTACCTGTTCCTCAGAAGAGTTGCCCTTGTTTTTTAGGTTTCCGTACCAAAATAGTACAAAAAGATCTCAGTTTCGTCGTGTCCGTTCGTCCGTCCGCCCTCGCCTTATCGCCTAAACGGTTAGTGCTAGAAAGCTGAAACTTTGAATGGACATGTGTTTTTACGACGTCAACAAGTTTATTAGTCTATACTATTTCACACCAGTTTAACCTTTCAACGACCAACCGTCAGCCGGCTGTCGGGCTGCTATTGTCTTTCTATTGTGTCTCAAATCACGTGTGTTTAAAGGATTAATTTAAACAAAAATAAACATTAAAAAACAATAAACAACTATTTGTACGCTCGACAGATTACCTTGTTTAAACAAACAATAAACATTTGATTTAATTTTTTGTGATGATGTACTTCCATCCACTTAAAATAGTGGATGGAAGTATAACATCCGAAGAAGTCGAATTTTCAAAAATCCTTTTTATGCATACTTACTCTTCTAGATCCATGTCTCGAGAACCAGCTGTTTTTTTATAAATAGAGTGACTTAAAAGGAATGTTTATTTGTATAATAATACATACGTCATATAGTAGAGAAAACCGGGGTATTTTTAAAGTTTTATAACACCCGGGCGAAGCTGGGGCAGGTCGCTAGTTTTATTTAAACAGAAGACAGATTATAGATACCACACACCGCCAAGCCATATGCTCCAAAATTAACAGAAAATTTCCTCCGCTAGTATTAACATATAACAAAGATAACAGCCAACTAGGCTAGACTAAATCACATCTATAGATCACAGCACTATCTGCGTTACAATAATATTCGCAGTAAACACAATCAGTGATGTATCATGACCTCGCACGATCCACGACAATATGTCTCCATGCTCCATGTTAGATCGGTTATGTAGTGGTGTTGTGGAATAAGATAGCTAGATGTGGCTTATACGCGGCCGTCTGATCCCAAGATAGGCAGACCATGTGTTATGGTAACCAGACAACACATATACATCTACTTAAAAAAAAATTATACCCATTTCTCTTGGTCACGGCGTCATGCGCGAACAGCTGGACCGATTGCGCTAATTCTTTTTTGTTGTGTTTGTCTGGAGAAGGTATAAAAAAAAACAGAAAATTTAAGCATTTTTTTTAAGTCCGCCTCTGTACATGAATTTTGTGCATAAAGTGTAAATAAATAAAATTTAAAAATACTTTTTCATCAACAATAAATCGAATGTAACCATAACGCTTTCGACAGTATACAATTTTCATACTGAAATATTCATCGTTATGTTGTTTTAGTATAGCCGGTTAAACATTACAACCACAAATTATATTATGACACTAGCTGACTCTGCCACGAATTGCGGTAGTTATTACAATAGCATACTCGCTCGATACTCGCTATTGAAATAAAATATGGCCTATCCTTGTGTTCTTAATCGACTTTAATCTAATCTTTGTTGGAAAAGATTAAAGTCGATTAAGAAGTCCATCGCGGATAAATAACGTGACGTGTCATTTATACAATTCTATTACGATTAAAATGATTTACTACATCTAGTCTACTTAGATCTTGAACGCATGAATAACAATTACTCTCGCATAGTTTATGAGAACAATCTTTTTGTTTTTGTTTCACTGCAGGAAATAGTATTTAGAATAACAGTTCAGGATCAGTGGTGTCTCAGATGACAGTTATTGATGTGAAACATCTATAGCCGCACGTAAAACAAATTTCTGACATGACGACGCATGCCGTTGCGACGCGTCGCCACGCTTTTTCTTTTTAACCATATTACTTTTACAAAATAATGTCGATGTTTCACATCTGCCAGGCGTCCCGTGACGGCTCTTAGATATTACTTAGTTTTTAACCTCGATCACCAACAGGATCCATAAATTAGGTATCTACCTATCAGCGTTTTAGTCCGGAATGAGTGGGGTGATGAGTAACGTCTATCCATAAACATATTTTTAACATAATTTTAATAAAATTTAATATATTTAGTTACTGTCATAATAAAGTGCATGTTGTGCTTTTGTCGTATAGGACACTCCGAATATTACTTACAAAGTTGTACTCATTGTTGAGAAGCCATATATAAACGAATTAATTAAATAAACTTAGATAGCCTCGTGACGGCCCAGTGGTTAAAGCGCCTCCAACTAAGGTTGTGGATTCGAATACAGACAAATGCTAATGTAACTTGTAATACATCTATACTTTCTAAAGTAAGTATACCTTGGGTTTAGTAGACATCGGTAAAAGGAAACATCGTAAATAAACTTGGTCTTTTAGTGGAAATAATCACTACATATTATAAAACAAAGTCGCGTTCGCTGTCTGTCCGTATGCTTTAATCTTTAAAACTACGCAACGGATTTTGATGCAGTTTTTTTTATTAACACGATCATAACTAAAAAAAAAACAACATTCGGCACTTTTCGCTTAAGCCATATACCTACAGGCACTTATAATTTGTCAAAGAGTCGGTTGGTCAGTCAAAAACGTATCTCTATGATGAAGAATAAGCAAGAAACTCCATGGATACTCTCTTCAAAACTTCAAGTTTTACGACACATTGGTTTTTTTGGTGCTACTTTATGTGAAAACAATGTAAGTAAAGAGAAAAAGAAGCATGTTTGTTACTCTTTCAAAAACAATAGAACGAATTTTGATGCATGCATTTATAGCGTATACCTCAGAGCAACATTAAAAAAACATAACATAGAAATAACACGGATGAAACTGCAAGGAAATGTTAGTTTAAAAATATAAGTTCGCATTTAGAATATAACTAGCTTCTGCCCGCGGCTTCGCTCGCGTTAGAAAGAGACAAAAAGTAGCCTATGTTACTCTCCATCCCTTGAACTAGCTCCACTTAAAAAATCACGTCAATCCGTTGCTCCGTTTTGCCGTGAAAGAAATACAAACAGACAGACAGACAGACACACTTTCCCATTTATAATATTAAGTATGGATACAAGGACTTTACCTCTTGCAAAACAGTTGAATAAACTAGTGAAGTTTTTACTTAATTTATTCCATAGAGACCTAAATACACTTTGGAACGAACTTTGGTTTTAAGTTTCTAACACAGAGACTTCTAGGCAATTCGAAAGTCCCTGAAAATGGTTTAATTTAAATAAATAAACTTTATACCACGTATCTCATACCACTAAAATAATCTCCTTTGTGTTTCCGAGAACACAAATCCTGAGCACAACACAATGCTGAATACCACTTGTATATTGTTATAATTTGAATCCCTTATTGTTTAACTAATAAATAGTACGAACAAAACATGGCCTTCGTATAACTTTAAATATTCAGTAGAATTTATAATATGTGTAATATAACAGTTTATTACTGTCCCACTGCAGGGCAAAGGCCTCTTCTCGTACAGATAAGGCACGAGCGTTGATCACCACGCTTGCTCAAAGCGGGATGGTGATTTCGAACTTCCTTTACCGAAGTCAGTGATAACCAAGAAAAATCTTAGATTTAAAATGTACACTCACTTTTTGGGGTTTGTTCGGTGTAAAATATGACGTCATCCGTTAAAATGGCCGACGCTTCTGTGCCCGTGTCGGTTGACTATTTTTAAATACTGTAAACTATTTTATTGGTGTTTTATGGCGATATAAAGGTGTCGGATAAAAATATAAATAAAAAATACAGGCATATTTTATCTTGTGTGTATAATATGTAAAATATTTAAAATGGTAAACTGACTAACTGGGTGATATATACACAGCCCAAACCGCTGGTCCTAGAGACATAAAACTTAGAGGGTGTGTTTCTTTTTAACCGACTTCTAAAAAAAGAAGGAGGTTCTCAATTCGGATGTGCGTATCTTTTTTTATGTTTGTTCGCGCATATCTCCGTCGTTTACCAACCGAATTGGACAATTCTTTTTTTGTTTGAAAGGGTAAACTTCCCAAATAGTCCCATTGTCATCAGGTCCAGGATCTGATGATGGTATCATGTTAAAATCGAGGGAAGTCGGTCTTTATTTTTGGAAAAAATTATCTTGTGTGAAGACAGATCAGATCATACTATCAGATCTACTACACAACACTAAAGGAATAAAAACAGAGGACGGAAGTTTGAATAAACCTGCGGGCAAAACCTAGTCGTGTCAAAAAGTCAAAATTCTGAAAACCACATCCAATATCCATTCTAAATCAGAAGATATCTTTTTTAAAAACCTGTATCATACGCAAAAATGCGAACGAATCGAATTTCCACCAAATCGTTATTTCACATAACCCAGGCGTTTCGAGTCGTCAGCAAAAAAATACATTCAAAGCCGCTTGGAAATTATACTTTCGATATGAATGTAGGTCGAACAGTTTTTTTTTTCTGTAATTATTTTCAGTGTGCACTATTCAGAGTTTTCAAAGCGAACCGTAAGTGAACAACTTTTTGAGGGTTTGTTTATGCTGTTTTGAAGTGATGTTGTGATAGTTGCTGGTTTGAAATATGGGTTTATCAAGTCACTAGCTATCACTTGCGTCTTCGCCTGCTTAGATGTCGTTTCCTCCTAATATTTCACTCCTTTGAAATTCCCAAAATTACTTTTGTATAAGATACTCTCTCATGTCAACCAACAATTTGGCCTGTGCGTTGATATAACACCCAGTCATTCAGTATATAAATAAATGTGTACTTTCTATGTATATCTAGGACACTATTCTAATGACACTTGCTTGGAAAGGCACGCCTTTGGTCCCGGCGGTGGTCATTCATCGATCTTTCACTGTCATTTCAGGTAGTCAAACGTGTCTAAAAACATCCGAACTACTCTTAGTTAGTTATTTGTTACTCCGTACCAGTTACTGACTGACACAATATCCCTTGGTTTGACTATAATCTGCCTCTCAGACCTCCAAGATTCGGAGTGGAACCCCAAAAATTGCCAGCAAATTAAAAGTCAGAACCAAAGTTAGTATTTTCTATGGCTTTTCAAGTAGAAAAAGATGAGTATTATCTATTGGAAAGCTCCACAGTTTCCAGTACAATTACATTCAAACCACGTTTCATGTAAAATGTATGTACGTGACTTTTGTCCACTTTTTTACTATTCCTAACTCATCCAGCATTTTCCAAAATTTTTAGGGATTTTTCGGTTTTTGAAATAAATACTATCGACATTTTCTCCTAAGCTATTAACCGTAATTGAATTGCAACTGGTTAATTTTAATGATAATTAAAATCTTTTCTTATCTCTTACCTTTAAATGGCTATTGCCATTGTCAGTGGAAAATAGATCTTATCTTTTCGCACCCAAATTCAGTGAACTTTCAATTCGCATTTTAGTTGGTTGTGCCTAAAACTTTTGTAAATATGGAATATTAAAGGCAAGGTGTTCATAATGAATAAAAAACACTTTTGTTTTATTAAATAAAAGCTACGGAAATCAGTTATAATGATGTTGCAGGAATTCTTGTAAATGGGAATGACATAAAAGCAGCTCTAGTGCAAAACGTGTCTGCTTCTAATTTTATTATTTTAACAGTGTTCACAAAATAAAACGTGACATGACATTACATAATGATGTAAAAATAAAAGACCTGGCCCCTAGGCTTTTGGACTTATAGCCTTATTAAACTTAAAGGACATGTTGTGTTGCCAACAGGCAAATAATGGTAATTATGACTAACTTTTGACCAATTTGAGGGTATGAGGAACAGAGTGTAAAGTTCCTAATCCTCCATTGAAAAGCGAGAATCTTCGAACGAGACGGGTATTACGTCTGATAGGCAACTGCCCGACGGTTCTAGTCAGAATTTTGCTAATGTCATGGTAAACTCTTAGGCTGGTTTTATAGTCACGCCGCTAGACGATCCGCTGGGCTGTTAAAAACGGCGCGCCTCAACGGCGTCACACTAAAACGCACACTGGCCGTAGAACCGCAAACCGGCCCGCGCCTGGCAGCGCCGGCGACCATTGCGCGTTTTCTGAACGGCGCTGCAAAAGCGCGGGACTTTGAAACGCAACTACTACTCTCTTTTATCTACGAACGCGCGCGCTCCAACGGCGCTGCCGAAACGTTTGACAATAAAACCAGCCTTACATCGCGATGTAGGACCGTCAGCAGTAGTTCACATGTTTTGCAATAGAGCTAGGTCACCACATTATTGAGTGTCTATAAATTGTTGTCGATGCAAATAAGTTTAGGGATCTATTATGTATCTTGCAAACAACCGCTGTTAAGCTTTGATCAAAAGGTAGATTTTGCCTGCTTGCTTTCGCCCACGACTTTGGTATATTAATACTGAGAGACTACTCAGACTTATTGAGCACCATTTGTATTTCGCATGATTTTGGTCGCACATATACAGTTCCAATTCTATCAGCCGCGTTCAGCGTCGTTAGAATGAGAAAAGCCGTCTAAGGCGCTGTCCATAGCAAACACCTTGTAAAAGTCTAGATTTTCGACGCAACGTTAGCCGTATCTATACATACCACAAGCCAGAAAAAAATACAGTGTATAGTCTAATATATAAAGAAAAGACTTACACAAAAACAATTCACAAATGTGGTCTAGTACTACGAAAAAAAAATGTTCAAAAAGACCTCGAAAAAAAGTTGTCGTTTCGAAATTCTCAATTTTTTCAGCGACAACTATTATATTTTTTATATCTATAACAAAGAAAATTATAAACTAAAGACATACCTAAACATTTTAAACACAGAACTGTATTTATTTAAATATTCAAATAACACTGCAAAATTGCTTACATTTTTGCCGATTTGCTAAAATATTTTCGACCTTATTTCTATTAATTCGATGCACCACCGCGAACAGCTACTGGGACTACGCAAATTTATTCAACTCCATTCGTGTTGAGCTAATGAAAAGGTCACATATATTTAAGGTGACTGGCAATTAGTGGGTTGCGGAATGTTTATAATAGTTACGGTGACCCTGGAACATAAAGGGCAACCGAAGGAACATGAGTGGGTTTTAGTCAGTAAATTCTGACACGCCCTCCCACCGCACCCAGGACGGGAGCGGGCATTTGATGATTTCCCACTCCCAAAAAAAAACTAGTAATTAGTGTAAGATACTTAAACACGTGATTGTGCTCATGATAACCAAAAACTTTTACTATCGGAACAAACCTGAAATCGAAATAAATCTGCTATTCAGTACATTTATGTTTGCCTAATGTACTGAACAGCTGATATATTTGATCGCGATTTCGGCTTTGCTCCCATAGTAAAAAAAAAAAAAAGACGGGTTGCACTCCGGGAGTGCCGGCAGAAGTGAAAACTTGATTATAGCTGTCTACTATCCATCCGTCCTACGCTTTTTCGATCAGGTCACGTGTCCTGACGCGAGTTTAAGATTTTATACCCATTACAGAAAAAGTGCTCAACGCCGCTAAAGAAGTTTTCACTTCAAAAACACATTCGCTCATTTATTTACGAGTGTGCCTTTGGCTCGCCTGCCCCAAGCCATTAGCAGGACCACTATATCTCTCTCTCTCTATCTACAGCAAGCTTATATTAAGCTGTTTCGCCAAGATTTTCCAACACTATTACTCCACGGTTTAAAATACTTAAACTTTGAACTCGGGAAAATTGTACCTTGTATCAGTGTGTGTGAGATTTTTATCGCGCGTTCAATTGTTATCCGTCCTACGCTTTTTCGATCAGGTCACTTGTCCTGACGCGAGTTTAAGATTTTATACCCATTACAGAAAAAGTGCTCAACGCCGCTAAAGAAGTTTTCACTTCAAAAATTGTTATCATGAGCATAATCACTTGTTTAAGTATAATAATACCAGCCTATAACTGTCCCACAGCTGGGCAAAGGCCTCTTCTCATACAGAGAAGGCACGAGCATTGATCACCACGCTAGCTCAAGGCACTTGTGCACTTGCACTTGTTTAAGTATCTTACACTAATTACCATTCACCCTATATAGTTATACTAGCTTCTGCCCGCGGCTTCGCTCGCGTTAGAAAGAGACAAAAAGTAGCCTATGTTACTCTCCATCCCTTCAACTATCTCCACTTAAAAAATCACTTCAATCCGTCGCTCCGTTTTGCCGTGAAAGAAAGACAAACAGACAGACAGACAGACAGACACACTTTCCCATTTATAATATTAGTATGGATTTCTATCATTGCGTTCAGCGTCGCTAGAATGAGAAAAGCTGTCAAGCTTAAGGGCCTACGCACATTCATTTATCTCTATTCAGTTTATGTTCAACTAATAAATATTTTTTGGACATTCGACCCCCAGGGGGTGAAATAGCGGATAAAGCTCAACATCCACGTGTTTAATGCCGCGGGCAAAATCTAGTAAATCATGAAATAGCGAAAATCAAAGACACCCACTTGTCTGGTTTCGACTTACTTTTCATCTCTCTTTACATTAATTGGTCGCTACTAAGCGTAGGTTTCGTGATTTTCTCATCTCGCTTAAACTGTGACTCGTTTTTTTTGCTAATTCCCTTTGATACGAAAGTAATTGAAATTGCTTATTTCTCCGTTTTTTTTTAGTATGACATGTTCAGACGGAGCGTAGAAAGTCTAACGACATGATACGCCGTTGATATAATTAAATTTCTTGAAACTTCGGTTTTCGATGTAAAGGAACTGAAATAAATGAATCATCTCCCTAGCTTTTTTCCCAATCGTGTTGGGGTCGGCTGCCAGCCTAACCGGATTCAGCTGGAAACCGGTGTTTTACGTGGAGCGACTGCCTACCTGACCTCCACAACCCAGTAACTGGGCGACACGATACCTCTTGGTTAGACTGGTCATAGTTTCTGGATAACCAGTAACGACTGTCAGAGTTATTCGAATGACAACCGGGACCAACGGCTTTACGTGCTTTCCGAGGCACGGGATGTCATTGATGTCTAAGATAAACTTTCGAAAGTACATATGAATTGAAAAAGTCACATTGGTACTTAAATAAATGAATGACATCACATTTTATAACATCTTCGCCCGTGTGGATGTCGAAACTTTTATCCCCCAAAATACCTTTAGGGCTGAAACTAGCTTTTTTTTTAATTCTTTGGCTGAAAAATCCTTTCTTAGTGTATACTTACTCTTGACAAAAAAAAACATACTCTTCAAGTTCCATGTCTGCAGGACCAGCGGTTCGGGGTGTGCAGATATGTCGACAATCAGTTTACCATTATACATGTATAGATTAAGTCATCTTCTTCATCATGGGCCTCCCTCTGGGAGGTTTGGTTTCCGCACTTAGTCCTCTAAGGTAGGACCATTGCACGTGAGCCACGGTGGCCGCTACTCCAGATTAAGTCATAAACCATCCCCCGCGGATCCACTTGCATTATGTGTTAGGTCTTTTGTAATTTTTTTGCTCCCGTGCGTCATAGAGAAATGTTGTACACAATTTTTACTAATAAGAGAAGAAAAGTATCAAAAAACATACCTTTAAAAATACCCCCAGTTAACGTGCTGGTCAAGATAATTCTAACAAATTAAATAGTGTTTCTGTTTGCGTAGTTCCATTAAAAAGTTCTAGTGTTATCTTTCTGGCTCAATTATCGGATCAGCTCAATGATTCCATTTTATTTTTATTGACATCTAATAACTAATAATGAATAATATTTTATAAATGCAAAAGTAAATTGGCCCGTTTGTCAGTTTCGCTTTTACGCCAAAACTACTGAACCTATTTATATGTGTAGAACAGATACAGTCCATAGCCTGAAAAAGGACTTAGGTTAGTTCTTATCCCAAAAACCCCACGAAAACTGGAACTACACGAGTAAAACCGCGAAGGACAGATATAAATAAGTTAAATTTAACTCGCAAGTGAAGCTAAAAAAACCGTGTTAAAAAAGCAGGTTAAAAAAACTTAAACAAAATCACAATTGTACCAGCGTACACCGTATCCACAAAGTTGTGCATGTCCGCACTTGTCAATAGAACACTTTCTGTGCAGAACCTTATTGTTGGCAGTACAATGGAAGTAGTATCGCTCGCCGCACAATGCAGCATTGTTCTGTTGTAGGTGATGGACTAGATAGGATATTCAATGCTTGTTCGATAGAAAAATGAAGTTGTTTCGCTTTTGTTTCTGGGGTTCAAAAATGGTTGATTTTATTTATTAATTTAAAGTAACTCTTATGAAGTCGAATAGTTAATGAAATTGGAAAAAAAATTGTTAGTGGTCAACCCACTGCTAAGCAAGAAGGAATGTAAGATAGTGTTGAGGCTGTGATCTCGTCCCGGTGTCCTCGTTTTCGTTGGTGATGGTTTTTAATCCGCCTTGTGATGTCGGCGGCCCCGGTAGAAGTGAAGGAGGCGCCGCGGTCGTCCGCCGGCGCTGGCGCGCGGGTGAGCGAGAACGCCGATGATGCAGCGCGCGCGTGTGAGCGAGACGGCTGCTAATGGCTTCCGGTTGCGTTCCGTTCGTGCGTGAGTGAGGCGCCTGAGCGCGCCAACAGGCTCCCCCCGTTGGAATTCGTTCCAACACTCGATGTAGGCAGCAGGCAGAGCCTATTGTAGGCTCGTCGTAGTACTCCCGACGCAGTCCTAACGTCAGCGACGCGTGCGATGCCGTCGGAGCCGGGATGTAACTCCATGATGCGGCCGAGTCGCCACTGGTTCGGTGGGAGGCGGTCGTCCTTAACCACGACCAGGTCGCCGATCTGCAGTAGCTCCTGTTCATGCCGCTGCCATTTTGCACGTTTTTGAAGTTCTGAAATGTATTCATGTTGATAACGTTTCCAGAAATAAGCCGCTAAGGCTTGCACTCTCTCATATCGAGGTAAGGAACTGATCCTTGTCTCTTTCTCTGTGTCCACCTGATTGGGCAACATCAAGCTTGTTCGTCCAATAAGAAAATGAGATGGAGTCAGTGGAGTCATGTCATTGGGATCAGAAGATAATGGAGTTAGCGGGCGTGAATTTAATATCCCTTCAATTTGAATTAAAACTGTGTTTAACTCTTCATAAGTTAAATGGGCTAGGGAAAGAATCCTTTTAAGAAGGAGTTTAACAGACTTAACTGCGCCTTCAGCTAAGCCGTTGAAATGTGGGCTGTAGGCAGGAGTAAATTTGAAATTAATTGCTTGTTCTGCTGCGTACAAACTAATGTCATTACACTTTGATTTTAGAAAGGTTGAGAGTTCATTATAGGCTCCTACAAAGTTTGTACCGTTATCCGAGTAAATGTTAACAGGCCGACCCCTGCGAGCGATAAATCTATTTAATGCAGCAATGAACGCTTCAGTACTGAGATCGGTTACTAGTTCAACATGAACTGCCCTCACTGCCAAGCACACAAATATACAAATGTACGATTTTATAAGTTGGCAACCCCTACCTTTTTTGTTAGCAATGAGAATAGGTCCAGCATAATCGACAGCTGTGTTACTGAATGGGTGCTCACTATAAACCCGTTCTTTGGGCAGATCCGCCATGATTGGCTGAATAGTTTTGCCGGCGAATCTACAACACTTATGACACTCATGTGTGATTTTTCTAGCAAGATTGCGACCGCCTATTACCCAGAATCTTTGTCTTAATGTAGCAAGCAGTAATTGAGGTCCTGCATGCATTAATAATGTGTGATAATGTCTAAATAAAATCTGGGTAACATAATGAGAAGCATGAATCAAAATAGGATGTTTAACATCATATGTGTAATTGGAATTTGATAGTCTACCTCCAACTCTTATCACATTTTCCTGTGACATAAATGGGTTAAGGTTAAGTAATTGCGACCGTATTAAAGACTGGCCTTTTTTTAATGTACAATATTCATCTGAAAACTTATCTAGTTGAATAAGTTTGCATAAAAGTAATATAGCTGAATTTAATTCTGAAATAGTCAAGAATGTAGTGAGTTTATTATTAGGATGTTTACAGTTGTTTATAAAGCGTAATATGTAAGCTGTGACACGTTGCAATTTAGTAAAGTTTGAAAATTTATAAATGAATTTGTTTTCTTCACAAATGAGATTGCACAGCACCTTAGTTTCTGGTAGGCAAGTGGGTATAGTATGGGATTGAATTGGCCACTGTGATTTTGGTTGTGTCAAGAACTGTGGTCCAGTCCACCACAGTTCAGAGGCTTGCAGCTGAACAGCAGTACATCCTCTAGATCCTATATCTGCTGGATTAAGTTTGGTGGGAATATAATTCCAATCCTTTGCATTGGTAGAATCTGTTATCTCATTTATTCTATTAAAAACAAATGCCTTTAAAGATGACTTTGGTGTCCGAATCCAACCCAAGACAATAGTGGAGTCGCACCAGAATGTCCAGGAATGTATATTTAATCTCAGCGCGTTTTTTACTTTAATTGCTAAACGAACTGCCATTAGTGCTCCACTAAGCTCTAACCTTGGTATAGTCATACCCTTCAGAGGTGCCACCTTGCTTTTTGCCATGACAAGATGGACCATAATGTTACCATCCTTTGAAATTGATCGAAAATAAACACAAGCACTATATGCTTGCAAGGAAGCATCACTGAAGGTATGTAGTTCATAGCGTACAGCCTGATCACATAGAATGAGCCTAGGTATAGTTATATTATTAACTTGTGACAGTGACTTCAAAAATTTTAACCATCTTTCTGTAAATTCCGGCGGCAATGTGTCATCCCACGCAATTTTTGAAGCCCACAGTTCTTGTAAAATTATCTTGGCCTGTAAGATGCAAGGATTTACAAAACCTAATGGATCGAACACCTGGCCCACTGTTGACAATACAGACCGTTTGCTTAGTTTATTTTTTGACGGCTCGCTAACTGTTGCAAAACTAAAAATGTCGGCCATACAAGACCATCGTAGGCCTAATATTTTGGCATGATCATCATTGACTAATTTGAGCAATTGATCATCTACATTGCCTTCATTAATGCTGTTTAATACGTGCATGTTATTAGAACGCCATTTTCTTAAGTAAAATTGACCTTTTTTTAATTCTTTAATAACACCTTGACATATTTCTATTAATACAGCTTCTGAATTGTGGCCTGAAATATAGTCATCCACATAAATGTCATGTAATATAGTTTCCCGTATTAAAGGAGACGAACACTCCTGACCTAACTGCACTAGACACCGTGTGGCTATATAAGGAGCGGCTGCGGTGCCATACGTCACAGTATTAAGTTTGTAAGTGTCTATCTTGTGCGAGGCATCAAACCGCCACAAGATTTTTTGCAGGCAGCGTTGCTCTGGGTTTACCAGTACACAACGATACATCTTTCCGCAATCAGATGTAACAACATATTTGTGTTGCCTAAATCGTATTAGTATGTCAATTAAACTATCTTGTACTGTAGGACCTACATGCTGTATATCATTAAATGACAACTGAGAAGTAGTCTTTGCTGACGCATCGAATACAACTCTTAGCTTTGTAGTTAAACTTGTTTCTCTAACCACACCATGATGTGGCATAAAATATGACCATTTATCGGTATTATGATTATCTAAAGACATATGACCGAGGTCAATGTACTCTTTAATGAAATTTGAGTATTTTTCTTTGTATAATGAATCATGTTTAAACTTTCTTTCTAACGACTGAAATCTAGATAAAGCTTGCTCGTATGAGTTACCTAATGTTTCTGGTGACTGTTTCAAAGGAATGTCTACAACAAAGCGGCCATCTTCCTCACGAGTTGTTGTATTTATAAAGATTTGTTCACACTCATTTTCCTCCTTTGTAACTGTACGGGTTGATGAAACTGATTCTAACTCAAAAAATCTATCCAATTGTTTTTGGAGGTGGCAATCATTTATGAAATTACACAGAGCCATGTTTGAATGGACAGTGGGCTTATTACTTCTAGTATCTTGATTATGCATAACACCTGATACCAACCACCCCATCTTTGTATCAATAAGAACTGGTTTATTTCTGCCTAAAGATATGCGTTCTGTACATAATATGTTCCAAAATATGTCAGCATTTAATAATATATCTATTTCTGAAGGAATGTTGAAAGTAGGATCAGCTAACATTAAGTTCTTTGGAATGTTCAAGTGTGAAGTGTCAAAGCGTGTTACAGGTAACAGTTGAGTTATTCCTGGCACAATGAAACAATCAATAACATTTATATATGACTTGTTACGAGAGGATATTGTTAAACTGGAACGTTTAGTTACGTGTAATGACTGACTCAAACCTTCCACTGAAATTGAAGTAGACTTTACTGGTAAGTTAAGTCGGTGACATAGCTTTTCTGTAATGAAGTTAGAAGTACTACCGTTATCTAGTAATGCACGGACAGAATGTTTTTTACCATTGCAATCAATAATGTGAATGAGTGCTGTCGACAGCAATATGCAACCATTATGTGTTGATGACAAGACAACGTCTGCTTGAACAGTTGAATTTACATTAGAGTGACCATCCTCCTGTGAGGCTAACACAACACATCTTTCTTGAGTCACAGCACTATCGGATTGCTGTGAAGTGACAGGTTCATCTATGTGTAATGCAGTATTGTGTTGTTTGCTACATACTCTACATGGCCCAAATTTGCAATCCTGAAGTCCATGTCCCTGTCTTAAGCAATTGTTGCACAGGTTAAGCCTTTTAGCCTCGGCAATTCGAGCCGTCACAGACAATGACAAGAATTGAGGACACATATAGATAGGATGATTTTGTTTGCACCGAGGACATGTGTATGAATTTACTGTTTGCTTTTTATGTTTTTGATTAGCAATGAATGTTTTTTGTTTGGTATTTATAGGTTCACTGTGTCTACGGGTAATCCTATTGGTATGGTCTACTGTTTCTAAAAGTTCAGCACGCTGTTTTACAAAACCAATAAATTGTTCTAAAGTAGGAATTTTATATTTTTGCATATTTAGGTGTTCTTTCCATGTCCCACTAGTTATGTTGTCTAACTTCTTACACATAATATGAATAATCATAAGATCCCAATTTTCAACATTGACCTCTAACATTTTTAAAGACCTAAGGTTTTTATTAACTGTGTCTATTAAGTTCCTCAACGCTGAGGCAGATTCTTTTGTAATGTTTTCAAATTCAAATAATGCATCAATATGATTGTTAATAAGTAAGTGGTTATTTTGATAACGTTCACATAACAATGACCATGCTGTATCATAGTTATTTTCAGAAAAATCTAAAGAAGTAATAACATTTGCAGCCTTGTCTTTTAATGCCGACCGTAAATAATGAAATTTGCTAATTTTAGGTATTCTGCCGTTATTGTGAATAAGAGATACATAAGTGTCATGAAATTCTAACCAATTCTCATAATGTCCAGAAAAGGTAGGTAGATGTATCGTAGGCAATTTTAAGTTTAAGCTTGGCCCACCTGCAGTGAGGACAGAACCTGTTACTGAAGACTCGTCCGCTTCTGCAGAGACCGGCCTGCCAAGCACCTCTCGCGCCTTGCCGACTGCCGCGAAGTACTGCGACTCGAAGCGCTCGCGGTCACTATATTCATCTTGACACTCAGCATCTGTAATGTCCGGCAAACTTTCTATTTGAATCTGTATGGAATCATATTCACCGTAGCATTCTTCAATCTTTTGCAACCCAGCCCCAAGCTCACTTATTTGAACGCTATTAGGCTTTTCACATGTGCACATGATTAGCAGATATTTCTCAAACTGTGTAAGTTTAGCTTTATATGAAGCTCGTTTCTTTCTTAGTTCTTTTAAGTTAGGCATTGCGGACAGTTAAATGACTTAAACAATATTAAAATCTCTAAGCACACACAAACAAAGGTGAAACAGGAAACGTGAAACTCTCAAAATAAAATAACGTGAAAATAAAGTGTAATGACAGTAGGTTATACTTAAATGCAAGCGTGCAGATACAGGCAAGAAGCGGGAATCTTAATCTCGGACAGGCAGGCAGCCACCGTCCGACTTTAAAGCGAGGGCGTAGCCCCGGTGCAGGCGGGGACTGCAAGCAACGCGCGACACGTGGCGTCGTTGCTCTGCTCGGCGCAAATTCTGTTAAATGCGATAAATAATAATGTTATTAACGCAATAATAATGTTAACGAGTTGGGGACGGGATAATCACAGTTTATTACGTGTATATAATGACTTTTTAATGAAATTTAACGAAATGACGCAATAGGTAACTGTGTTCATGAAACGAAAAAATCAACAAATTAATGACTGTTGATATAATTGAGGGATAATTAATGAGATATCCACTTAATGACTTTGACCTAGGAAAGATAATTGGAACGAACTCACAGGAATAATGCACCTCCAGGCTATGAACTTTCTTCGATGATTCTCGTTTTGTGTGACGCTGACGCCATTTTATTGTGCTCGCGACGACATCGACACGCTCGACGGACTTGACGACTTGAATCGCAAATGCTGCCTTGTGAGGTTCCACGTAGTTCTCCAATAATATATCCGGCTCGAAGGACCAATGTTGAGGCTGTGATCTCGTCCCGGTGTCCTCGTTTTCGTTGGTGATGGTTTTTAATCCGCCTTGTGATGTCGGCGGCCCCGGTAGAAGTGAAGGAGGCGCCGCGGTCGTCCGCCGGCGCTGGCGCGCGGGTGAGCGAGAACGCCGATGATGCAGCGCGCGCGTGTGAGCGAGACGGCTGCTAATGGCTTCCGGTTGCGTTCCGTTCGTGCGTGAGTGAGGCGCCTGAGCGCGCCAACAATAGTGACAAAATTAACTCAAGAGAGCATCTTGTTCGTCAACCTAATTGATCCTCGTAAGATTTGATCAATCGCGCCACACTATTCTCAACCATTGCAACTGCTTAAAGTCAGAATCAACTGTGGAGTCCACCAAAAAAGGGCCAATGCAGCGAAGCTCAATGAGTCTCGGAGAAACGATTCAACTGTCTTGGATCCTGCAACGAAATTAATCAGAAAAAATAGCGGAGGAGTAAGAGAAATATACATATTTTGCACTTCAATCATATCAAGCAGGAGACAAAACAAAACTACGCCAATAGGCACAAAGGAGCGTTGGCAACTAGTGATTTTACCAATACTTTGGACTTCAGAGGAGACTTTGACCTCTCAGTTTGTTTCAGATGTTTCTTCCCAGCGCAGTCAGTTAGGAAACACCGGTCCCATTATTTGCTAAAAATAAATAAAAAACCCATACTTATGAACTTGTAAAACATTTTTTAACCAATTTGCAATATAAGATTTTTTTTTACTGTCAAAAATTAATTTAATATATAATTCTAAATTAATTTATGCTGGTTGCACAAAGTTAGAACAGATAATAGATAGTGAATTTCCCTTTTGTGCGAATTTATTCGTAATGAATTGGAATCGACCATTAGTCAGTGCACTGCGCTGCGCTATGTAGCAATTTATTAAAGGTCCATTTCGTCCAAATGTGTATTATCAAAATTGTATAGCTACTAAATCTGTTAAATTAATAAAATGTAAAAATAAAAGACCTAAAGGTATAAAAAATCGGAAAATTAGGCCTTAAAAGTAAATTTTGATAGACCAAACAGAGATTGAGATTAAAACCCAAACTACCTCAAAAATTTTTTAAATTACTTTTTGAAGATCTTGGGACATCTTATACACGATCATCGGGTCCCGAACTAGTTATAGCCTACTAAATCGGAGAGGAGCGAAGATGTGTCATACAGCCAATCAGCTTGAGTGATTTTGACAGCTCAGCGCTTAGCTTTAGCACATACAATATCCTATTGGCTAATTACGAGACATCTTCTCTTAAAATGGAGAGGCCATTTTAGCAGAAACTGGGCCTTATGGTATAATTAGTTTATAAAAACAAACATATCTAACACTAATATTATTAAAAGGAAAAATTTGAATATATATATGTTTGTTATGAATAAACTCAAAAACTAAGTACTGGACGGATTTAGATAGTTCTTTCTTTGTGTGCTATATTATCCCTGAGTAACATAGTTTATATAACACCACACAATAGCCCACGGGAGCAAAGCAGTAACCAAAAGCCACCAGACACAGAACAAACAATCATTTCATCACACAAAATTTGTCCTGGGTGGGAATCGAACCCACGACCTCCTGCTCACAGGTCACGGTCTCTAACCATTTAGACCAACAAGCCCGTCTTACCTTTCCAATACAAACAAAAATTAAGCTGTCAACTAGAACCACCTAAATTAAGAAATTAGTCAGACTAACATTTGTTTTAGCTGTACAAGAATTTACAGTTAAATTAAACGCTTTTAATTAGCTAACTATCCTATGAACGGAGCAACGCAATCTCTTTGACATTCGTGTTTTGACTTTTCTCAGAATTTAATTAAAGTGTTTGTTATAATTTTGAGTGTGTACACTGTGATAGGGTGAAGCGGACGTGTATGTATTTGTTTAGTCTTATTTTTGTGCCGTTTGTCCATCGCCGTCGTCACTGTCGTCAATGGGAATGGGATGACGGGAGGATGGGAGTTTCGTTTGAGGTGACGTGACGTGCGGTGGACAAGCGGCCGAGTATGTATTTGTTTAGTCTTATTTTTATGCCGTTTTTCCTTCCCATTCATTCCCATCATTCATATCAATGAGATAACGGCGCGCCGAGTTTCGTTTGAGGTTACGTGACGTGCGGTGGACAAGCGGCTATGGAAAATGTATGTATGATGCCTCTATACAATTATATGTGTGTAAATTTTATGTGCTCTCGTACATAAAATTTAATAAATAAAATAAATCAATGGATGTATCGCCATTAAGCATAATGCATACAACCAAATAGAAAAATACAATAACATATGTACCTACAATTATAAGCTTAACCCAGAATAGAGTTTTCTACGAGCAAACCAGCATTTTGGAAGTGAGATTTGCAATGGAGGATAGGCCAAAGTTTTAGTCGTAGTCAAAGGCAATAGCAATTTTTAGCCCTTAACGCAAAAATTGGAGTGTATAAATTATTCTCTTAAAAATATAAATTCTTAGACATGTTTCTTCCAAATATGTTCAACTGTTCCGAAGTTATACTCTTTGTCAAGGGCAGGTATTTTTTTATTTACAATATTGAATTTGAGTTTGATGAGCGATGATATTAAATAGGCTAATAGAGTATTAATTTCATTATACACTAAGGACTAAACCTAACATCCCTTTGTTATCAATTTTAAGACAAGAATCTTGTACCTATAGTGAGCGTTCTAATAAGACAAAGAAGTTGAAATTCCTAGAAATATTTGATTAATCTAGTTACTTGCAAGTTATTTGGTTAAAGTTTTATGTTTTCACTTTGATATTAGGTTTTCTTGTAATGTATTCTATTAATTTCTACCACCTACACGTGTTTAATATTAGGTGAAAAGTTACTTAAGACAGTCGTAAGTGAATTTATCTCATATATTTTTCTTCACAGTCTTGAGTGTATTCACAAAAACAAAGGACTTTAAATGTAAACATTCTTTTTCAAAAAAAGTTAAAAGCACAAATCGGGTTTGATTAAATTATGATGAAATAGGCACAAAAAGCAAACAAAAATATCCTCAAAATAATAATAATCACTTCAGTTTCAAGGAAAAAATGTAAACGCGCATACTATAGAAGAAAAAGGCCGGGATTTTCAAAATTTGTAACACCGTATATAGCTGAAATTGGTTGCGAGTTATTATTTGTTTGTATTCGTTTGAAGCAATAATATGTTCTGTGTTTTAATATTTGATTAAAACACAAAAACTTACTATACCAAATCTTGTCATAGGTTCACGTCCCCACAATCTTGCCTAGGTCCAAGACCAATACAATCGAGTTCCAACAAAACCATAAGGCTGTTCCTTAACGAGTGAAAGTGAAACTAGTATTTGCACAGTGTAGCCTAGGCTTAATTGGATCGCGTAGGGTAGTAATACTCGCTGGTCCTTAGAGCTTTGCAGTTCGCTCAATATTGCGTGGTTGGTAGGGTTGCCCGTTGTTCATTTTGTTTTTTGGTTAATTTCGTGGCGTTGTTTTGTGTTGGTTGTGGAAGAATTGTTACCAAGTGAATGTTGTGATGGCCTAATGGTTAAGGCGTCTCTCATGTAAGATGTTGTGGTTTTGAATCCGGGCAAGTATCAATGTGACTTTTCAATTCATATTTACTTTCTAAAGTTTATCTTGGATGTAAAGCCGTTGGTCCCGGTTGTCAGATGTCAAAAATTCTGACCAGTCCAACCAACGGGTATCGTCCCCCCCCAGTCACTGGGTTGTGGCGATCTAATTCATAGTCGCTTCACGTATAACACTGGTATCCAGCTGAATCCGACCCAAATCAAATTAGGAAAAAGCTAGGCAGATGATGGTTCTAGAAGATTTGTAATTTATTCTAAAATTTATTTGTTTTTGTAGGAGGGTTATTTGTAAATATCTTTGGAGGAGGTTTCCTTGCAGCAAATGACGTCTTTGAGATAATATAATAAATCGTCGTTGATTAACAAATATATAATGAGAACCCAAAATAATTTGGAGGAAACTAGAAAACTCTTGCTTTTTATTTAATATTATAAAGGGTGTCCAGCGGAAATTTTTCAACTTTAAACTGCAATTATCGAAATAATAGCGGGGTGAGGTGATCAGGAGGGGTATCATTGAAAGCGCGGTACTTGCGGATTTGTTAGGTGCCATGAGTCACTGGACAGGAGCGCACCGCTCGTTCGCGGTTGAGCAATATCTAAAGAATGGTGAATCGTTGGTTCGCGCGCGTCGAACGTTTTGTATTCGGCGTTTAAGTGATGGGCCAAGCACGCAACTTATTTGGTCGTGGGCACAAAGGTTTAGGCAAGAAGGGACAACGCTCAACAGAACTCCTCCAGGGCCATCAACATCAGCAGCAACGCCCGAACGTGTGTCTAAAGTTCGAAATGAAATCATTAGGAATCCACGCAAGTCGATTAGGAAAATTGCAGCCTCCACAGGAATCAAAAAGTCAACAGTGCATGTTTTTTGCAGAAGAAATTAAGGCTCCATCCATACAAAATGCAAATTGTTCAGGGTCTAAAGGAAAGCGCCTATCCTTTGCGAGAAACCTTCGCAAGAACAATGCTGGAACGCTTTCGAACACCTACCACGTTGGGAAACATTTTGTTTAGTGACGAAGCACATTTCCACATTGATGGATATGTAAATAAACAGAATATGAGATACTGGTGCCCAAAGAACCCAAGAGAACGCCACCAGAAACGTTTACATTGCTTGAAAACCACAGTTTGGTGTGCCATTTCGGCTAGCGGTGTAATTTGGCCCTATTTTTTTAACCAAGGAGAAACAGTCACTGCTCCGGTGTATTGCCGTATGATAGACAAATTTCTGCTACCGCAATCGCAGCTGTATTCAGGTTACAACAATAGGACACAATTTCAGCAAGACGGTGCCACTCCGCATACAGCTAGAGTGCCGATGGAAAAGTTAAGAACAATTTTTCCAAATAAACTGATCAGCAAGTACGGAGACATCTCATGGCCACCCAGGTCGCCCGACCTCACGCCCTGCGACTTTTTTCTATGGGGTTACTTTAAATTAAAAGCTTATGAGAACAATCCCCGGACAATTCAAGCCCTGCAGGCCAATATTCGCCGTAAAATTCAAAGCATTACTCCAGAGCTTTGCCGTCGCGTAATTGCAAATGTAAGGGTTCGACTACAGGAGTGCGTACAAAAAAACGGTCATCATTTAGATGATATAGTGTTTAAAAAATGAAATCCGCATTAATGTAGTACATTTAGTTTTAATAAAAATAAATAAAATCCATGTAGTTTTTTTTATGTGAAATTTCAAAGTTGAAAATTTTCCACTGGACACCCTTTATATTGTTTATTTATTTATTGTTAAGCTTTTTACATCATTGGAAGAGAATAATGACGGGCAACCTAATAAGATGATAGCACCGTCTATCAGAGATCTTCAAGACCAAGAACTTCGTAGATGGTATTTTAGACGGCGGTAATACTTTCCCGGACTCGGTTCTCCACAAAAAACTCTACTACTCTATACCTTACAAACTAACATAAAATAAAGTAAATACAACATTTTGTTAGTACGTAAGGCCTGTGACAGGGGCAGCAATATTGCTTACCAACACTAGCTAAACAGCGATTATTTATTTTGGCCTCAGGCTTTCTGACCTTCCTACCCGTAGCGACTTTCAAAGATCTACGAATGACAACCGGGACCAACAGCTTTACGTGCTTTTCAAGTAATTTTCATCTTCATTTTCCAAAGTCTGGAATCATCATCATCATCATCAGCTCGTAAGTTTCCACAGCTGCACATAGGTCTCACCTAGGTTTTTCCACAGCATGCGGTCCTGTGCAGCCCACAACCTTCATAAGATCATCTGGCGGGAGTCAAGATGCTACAGAAAAAATGTTGGAAAATCCTAATAAAGGGGTCATTAGGATTTCCCAAGTTTTTTTCTCATTTTTCTTTCTCATCCAACCTAGGATCATAACACCAACGAAAAAAACAATCTAAGGTTTTTGCAGTAAAAAACTACTTCACCTACATTTCTTCATTTAGAATATTTTCCCTGCATGTATGGCTTTCAACTATTAAATTTTTTAACCCTGCGTTGCAACGTAATGAACTTTTATAACGTCGTCAACCCTACTCTGCCGAGTCTCACACGGGACATTAATTTGCATTATACTCTCTCCGTGGTGCATAACCCTATAAAATGTAGTAATGGACAAGCTTATGCGCCATAAAGTGTTATTTCGCATGAGCTCGGAATCAGCCGCGCCGTTCTGTTTGATGAGCCGATTAGATTCGAACGCAAGCGATTCTCGTCTTTATCGCTTTCTACGGTTTTATTGGAAGTGATTCGGGAATTGGGATCGTTCGTCCTATATTTTGGGAATGTCGTGCATATAGAATGCGTGATAAGAATGAATTTGTAATGTTACATTTAATATTAAATCAAATAATTTTATCGGATAACTTCAGTTACTGTTTTTGGATTTTGCTTCGGTTTTTGAAATCTAAAATTTTTTGGAAATATTCGTTACAAGAAGCCATGTTGTAAAATTAGTCTTGGACAGGTTGACTTTTAGCGATATTAAATGCAGCAACTCCTGAATAAAAAAAAAACTTATTTTAATGCCTTATCTAAAATTCATAAGAAAAAAAAAGAGTTGAATCTTACAAAAATAAACATAATCTTTCTTTTTCTGTAAGTTTTTGGGTGGCTAATAAGCTTATAGGTCACCTGACGTGATTTCAAATTGGAACACTGCAAAGCTGCTTTGAGTCAGAAATGAAGGCAGTATTTGAGTCTGTTGTTTATAAGTCAGAAACGAGGCGAACACGGGGCGCCGCGCAGGGAAGCGGGAGATGGCTTGCATTCCCGCGAGGTGCACAGATAAGTCGTACGAGTGAGTTGTAGTTATACAGTCACATCACAACACGTTTACTTAAAAATTTAAAAACAATTTTCTTTTACAATACCTATTTGTAACTTTCAGTTAAGACATCATTTTATAGTAGTCTAAGATACAGTATTTAAATGAAAATTGCTTTTTTTACTGTACTTGTGTACTGCTTATGCATGATGTGACTAGTTATTCAGTTCCGATATTGCAACCCAAAATTTTACGAAATATAACATGCAGTATACCAATTTTTTTTAAATAAAGTAATTTAACGCACTTACTTAATGCTCATACGATCGTTTTTACGTCATCTATCAGATTTTGACATTGTCATTTAGGACCTAAAATTGACAATGCGCGTAGTCTTCTGTCAAGATGCTGCTCGCACCTTCAGTTTGCACTAAGTGGCGTTGACCTCTGCTCAAACAGGTTAGCAAAAAAGTCAAAGAAAAACAATATGATATTTTTTTTTAAAAATTGTTTGTTATCGCCAGTATAATTATGTATGTGTTTTAAGTATTGGTGGCTAATTACTAAGTTGCTGTAGTAAATTAAATTGTTACAGGTAGATTTAAAATAGAAAAGTTTACGTGGAACAACTGACATGCTGACATTATTAAGCCGGGTCATGGATGTAGAGACTGTAGAAGTGGTGAAATACTTTTATTTAGTTTTTTTACACAAATATTCAATATTAAAGTTAAAAAAATGTAATCTATACTAATATTATAAAGAGGAAAAATTTGTAAGTTTGTAGGTTTGTAAGTTTGTGTGTAGGGGGTAATCTCTGGAACTACTAGTCCGATTTGAAAAATTCTTTCAGTGTTAGATAGCCCATTTATCGAGGAATGCTATAGGCTATATACCATCACGCTACGACCCACGGGAGCGGAGCAGTAGCGAAAAATGCGGGTGAAACCGCAGGGGACAGCTAGTTTGTCATAAAACGAAAAAAATAAAGTCTTAATTAACTTTAAATTTTTGTATCGTGATAAAATACGTATGATGACTATTTGTATTAGACTAATGAATGAATACTGTACTGAATTTAAAAATAAATTTAATTTCAAATTAATAAATAAATAAATTTTCTATTGCAAAGAAGATACTTATGTCGAAGTATAATTACCAGAAATCGGAACAGATAGAGTATATTTATCCAAATTCTAAACATGCAAAAAGAGATTTTTTATTGTTTCCAAGTTTTGTTTAAATATCGGGAATCGATCCCAAGACCCCATGCTCAACAGTCACGCCGACCGATAAGGGTGACGTTTTGATGAAGCAAATATAATTTCCAAACAAAGTGCATCTAGCTCACCTAACTAACACCGCCATTAAATAGTGCTAAGTGAAATTTTGACTCGGTGTGAGAAGCATCGTTACATGTAGGTATAATCCATTCTTTGTGTTGGGAGAACTTTTATAGGCTAGATTAAAGGTCATGAGTCAGTTTCCATTGCTTTATCTACATTTATATTTTTGGACTCTGCCTTAATTACCTTGATACACATAATAATAATAATATTTTTGAACGGGTAATCACTCACCATTAGTCCGTGAGACTAACAATTCGCCTAAACTCCGAAAATAAAATGAGTGTGGAAGCAATGCATGCGCATCGGGCATTATGTCATTGTATTAGGAGGGTACTGAGCACGGTGGAGCGAGGTAGTGTCAGGAACCTATCTAAACAGAGAATGCGTCGAGGCCGTTCATTCTGTGAGACTAATGTTTAGTGATCTGGAGTTAATATAAGGTTGTTTCTCATTAGAAAAAAAATCTCCTTTTTTAAAGAGTTTACTTGTCATTTCATTTAGTTATATTATAAAAAAAAATGACAGATTTAAACATAACAAGCTCATTAGGACACTCCACAGGACCTTGTTATGTTTAAATCTGTCATATATTTTGTTTATATAATTAAATAAAATTACAAGTCAACCACCTCAAGGTTTGTAAATCAAGTCGAATCTACATTCTTTGTCGTCATTCACTTTCGCCTTTCGACTCCTTTTAAATTGTGGAAACCTCGTCAACTACAATAACATAATAAACCTCGCAATCCCCCAATCCAAGTAAACCTGATCCATCGAAACTTCAAGAAACATAATCCTCGAATCCTTTCATTCATCGGGAACAACAAATAATTAAAATAATAAGTGGAAATTCTATAACAAATGATTGTAGTGGATAAGTACTGCGGAACCCTTATAATTAATGAACTGGCAATCCTTTCTTCATCGAACTTAATGAAGTTGGAAGACTACACACGGGTAGGACGCTGAGCCAACCGATTGGATTAACCCGGTCAAATTTATCCGGTTATCCAGTTCCTAAAAGTGGGATCAGAGTCTAAATTTAGGAAATCAACTGTCAGATGGTGTTGAAAGTGATGTTTTGGCATTGTGTGTTTGTATTTGGGACGGAATTTCGGTAGGGTTAACATAGACTATATTTGCTACATTTATGAGAACTAAATATGTAGATTTATTATGTACAGGCAGTTTTAAAACAGCATTATTGAGAAAGAGTGTAATGTGTATGGCACCTCTTATTTACAACCATATTCCGAAAGATATTAAAGAACAACCTGTAACAAAATTTAAGAAATATCTCAAAAACCTATTGCTCGATAAATGTTATTATTCTGTGTCCGATTTTATGCATGATGAGTTCAAATAACTTCTTTTTTTTTACTTTCTTTGAATTGTATCTTAATAAATAACAACTTGTCTAGTTTATAATAAAACTTAATTTTTGCATGCCGAAAGGCAGAATGTATAAGGCTTTTTATCAATTTGTACTACCTCAATGTTTTACCTACATTCTAAGCAAATAAATAAATCTATTCTATTCTATTCTATTCTATGGCGAGATAAATAGACATTACTAAGCACCGACTTTGGCTAAGCACTATGCCTGTCACTGTTACACAACTGACAAACGTCAAGTGTACGATAGAGACGGAACATGGCTAAGCCAAAGTCAATGCTTAGTAACGTCTATTAATCTCGCCATTAGTGTCACTGTCCAAGGAGGTGTAGCTGTATCCTCATAATACGCTTGGTGTACGCTTAACAATGAAACTCTGTCGACGCTTATTCTGCCAGGGTTGTGGAATAGTTCTAATAGTTACGGCGGCCCCGGAACATAAATGGCAACCGAAGGTACAAGGGTTGGTTTTAGTCAGTCAAAATCTGACACTTCCTCCTCAGAAAAAGGAGAAGTCATTTGATGCTTTCCCATCCATAAAAAAATAAATATTATTTATCTTATTATTTCTTTTATCGTAACAAACCGACAGAGTTGTCTTAGCTTTGACGGTAACTATTTGACGTAAATAATGTAGCCTAACCTTGGCATTAAAAAATATATATTCCGACAATAAATAAATAAATAAATAAATATCTCCGGACAAGTCACACACGGTCATCTGATCCCAAGCTAAGCAGAGCTTGTGTTATGGTAACCAGATAACTGATATACATACTTATATACTTTATAAATTCATACATATTATAGATAAATTACAATTAATAATTTAGAGCACAGACATTGGCGAAGAAAAATGTCTTAATGTCTTAATATGAAGATGAGAAGAATTTAATTATTAATTTTGTTATTTACTTGCATTGTTTTCACATATAGAAGCACGAAAATCAATGTAACCAAGATTTTGTAAAACATTATTATTTTTAAAAGAGTGTCCGTGTAGTTTCTTGCCTGTTCTTCTCCATAGAAATCTACGCTTTGGAACAGGCAATTAGCGTCACTTTTCTGACTGACCGACCGACTCTTTGACTATTCATAAGTGCCTATTCATAATGCCTTGAATTTTTGAATTTTGAATTTTGATGAAGAGTTTGTTTGTTAGCTTCTTTGGTTAAAACTTTAATGTGCCACGTTGAAAAACTATTTTTGTGTTGAATATCCTGTTTATCATAAAAGACTATAAGGCTATAATAACATCACGCTACTTACAGTAGAGGGGTAGTAACCAAAAATGCGGCTGAAACCACAGGAGATTACTATCTATTATTAAAATTAAATGTTCTACTGACCACTAAAGAGTAGTACCGGTAACAATTGAAAGGCTGATAATGTTTATAGATTTGTACGTTTCTCCTGAGGTACTTCACGCGCGATTACCTTTCAACGGCCAAGCGACAGCCGGCTGTCGGGCTGCTATTGTCTTCCTATTGTGTCTCAAACCACGTGTGTTCGAAGGTTAAAGACAATGTTGTTTGCTCGATGATCGAACCCACACTATGTCCAAAGAAATAGATCCAGCCACTCCACCGCGATTGATTTACGCAGCCTTCTAATTATCTGTGGAGAGATTGAAAGTAATTCAGTGAAACAACGTCTTTCAGGATAAGCGTTAACAGATTGGATAAAATTTATCCAATAGATCGATTCGCTTGTCTATTGATTGTGGACTGTGGGTTAAAATTGAAATGTGTGGACAAAAGTTACTTTTTTGAGCTTTAAAGTTATATTTTTTTTGGGAATGTTTGTATTGCAGACAAACATTCCCAAAAAAAAAATATAACTTTAAAATATTTTATCATACTGGATGCTTTAAAATGTTCTAACTACATAATTAAGAATAAAATCTTTTTTCATTATTTGTATTTCACACGAAAGAAAAAGGTATAAAAAAAATAAGAAAAAGAAAACTAACGCCAGTGAAGATAAATACACGAAAAATAAAAAAAAACTGAGCGGAGCCGGCTTGTTATTTTAAAATAATTTTATAATAATTTCCCAGCTAGACTCAGTATTCCACGAATTTAAAACTAAATTCAATTCTATGTTTGAATCTAAAACATGTACGTTAATTATTGTGTCATATTTCCAATAATCATGATGAGTTATAAATATCGTACTTATATTACAAACTAGCTTTTGCCCGCGGCTTCGCTCGCGTTAAAAAGAGACAAAAAGTAGCCTATGTTACTCTCCATCCCTTCAACTATCTCCACTTAAAAAATTGCGTCACTTCGTCGCTCCATTTTGCTGTGAAAGAAAGACAAACATACAGACAGACAGACACAGACACACTTTCCCATTTATAACATTAGTATGGATTAATGTGAAAGTTATTGAGGATGAATGAATGAATGTTTGTTACTTTTTCGGGTAAAACTGCCATTTGTTTATTTTTATAATTTACAGTAATATAGCTCATACATCAAAATAGCATAGGGTTAATAACATCACGCTATGTTCTTAGTGAGCGGAGCAGTGACCAAATTATATACCTATTTATGTTTCTACTAAGGAGACGAAGCAAGAAACTCCACGGAATGGGGTTGCGGAATGTTTATAATAGTTACCGCGACCCCGGAACATAAAGGGCATCCGAAGGAACATGAGTGGGTTTTAATCAGTAAAAGTCTGACACGCCCTCCCGCCGCACCCAGGACGGGAGCAGTCACTTGATGATTTCCGAATCCCAAAAAAAAAATCACGGAATTATACTTTTTATTTTAATCATTTGCTGGTTTTCTGTCCGAAAACATGTTAAAAGCAAGGGCCTAAATTAGTACATTGATACTGAGAAGTGCATATTACAAAAAGCAGATATAGAAATGGATGAATAGACCATCAGGCTGGCGAGATATTTACTACTAGCTTTTGCCTGCGACTTCGTCCGCGTGGAATAGTTCCCGATCCCGGGGGATTTTCGGAATGAAAACTCGCCTGTCCTTTCTCGGGTCCCAGACTATATTACCAAATTTGATTCAAATCGGTTTAGTGGTTTATGCGTGAAGAAGAGACAGACAGACAGAGTTACTTTCGCATTTATAGTATTAGTACGGATTGAATTGATTGGTAGCAAAGTATTTGTGTATCCTCGAAAGAACTCTAAATGAATTAATTAATCCTAAACAACACATTGCAAAGCTATTTTTCTTTTATATTTAAAGAATTAGTAAAAGAGCATTAGTAAGATTTTTTAATTATTAGAGAAGTAAGAGTAGTCCTTATTCATAAATACTGTTCTTTTCCTTACTCCTTAAAAGATGTAAAATAAAGTTAGCCTGTATCTTCTTCTTTATCTCGCTGTAACTTCGCTAAATAATAAAATAATTGCATTACAGGCAAAGCATATTTTTGCTTATTTTCTCTTTAAACACAACCTACTTTTTTGACATTGGTTAAAAAATAGTTACAATCTAATATCTTTCTATTTAACCGCATACTCATGTAACTGACACAATCTATAACCTTGTCAGTGACAGTCTTGTAATTGCTTATCAAAATATACTCTGAGATGTCCCTTGCAATATCAATATATCGCATCAAAACCGCTAGTTATACGAAGAAATGACAGCTATTTTTGTATATTCCTCAATGAGTAAACTTTAATGAGGAGAGCTTGCGGTTTCTGGTGTGAATCTGGTAAATTACACCCAGAAACCGAACAAACAATCATGCCCAGCGCTCAGTTTGGCCTGGGTGGGAATCGAAACCTCCGGCTTAGCACTGAGTCAATAACTACTAGGCCAACAGGCCCGTCATCATAAATATAAATTGTCTAATGACTCTATAAATATAAGTTGGCCAAACATTTCCTTTTAAACATTTCCTTGATTAAAACCAGGTAGCTCAATATAATATTTAGAGTTAACCCATGGTGAAAATGTTCTAAAAAGTTTCCAACAAAAAAGCAAGCGCCTTTAAAAAGTTTAATGTTGAAATCTTGTCCAAAGTACTACATCTTTGTAAGCGAACACCTTAAAAGCAAAATCTAGTTACAGTTTTTTTTTTATATTTACTATTTTCAGTATCCTAGCGATAATGGAATTTCCATTAAAAATCCGCTTAAAATTATCTGCTTTACAAAGAACTTACGATTCTCATTTCACTTAGTCTCCAAACTAAGTAATTCTATAAATAAAATGCTGTTTTAATAGTTTAAAACATAAAGAAACATATAACAACAGACGCTAACAAACTACATTGCTAAAATACCTAAGGAACAAATTAAAATTTCCCACTTTGCATACTTATCAAGGTAGGCCATTTTACATTTTGCCGTATCTAGGGCAGCACCTATTCATTCACCTAGACCATTCCATCGGTCGCTTTATCAAAGTGACATATAATCCATCACTTGGGACCCTTAAAAACTTCCCTTTTCAATTCATTATGCTGGTCTCAATGATAAAATAGGTGCTATTTTTCAAAGATATGACTATAAAAGCCTTAAAAGAGGTATTCAATTATTTTTTCTTTTAGAATTTGATGTTGGAGCACTGTGCAGTGAGACGGAAAGACACTGTTCGAAAACAGTGATTTTAGGGAATGAAACGTGTTTTTGTCTGTCGACATCAATTAAAATTCGATTTGGCTTGTGAATGGGACCTCGTTGGGATGGTGCTGTAAGAGAATTTTAGAAGGAGTTTCAAATTGTTGTATTTACGAGTGTCCTTTGATTTTATCAACGGCTTCGAATTAACATGTTTACCTTTTAATCCTGGAAATCGATGGAGCCGACGTAAATGTTTAACGTTGTTAGCTGTAAGAAACTTTTTTCAACGGCTTTGTCTACCAATTTTAATACAAACTTTCATTACCTATTTTACCTCACTATGGGTTAAATTTCCAAAAAAACACTTCGTAGTGCGCATTTAAATCTGTACTTAATATTTAAAAATAAAGTTGAATAGTTGTCTGAATGCGCCTCAAGAACTACTGGTCCGATTAAAAATATTATTTTTGTGTTAGATAGACCATTTATCGAGAAAAGTTACAAGCTAAATACTATCACACTGCGACCTACTCATTAAATATTCACTATTAAAATTATACGTGTAAATATAGCGATATTTCGATAGGAAAACTTTTGTATTTGTCTACCTCAACGATCAGTCGGAGAGGCTGGCAAATTCGACCCATGTCGATATATTCACAAGAATCTGTCGTAGGCGGAAGGCGTGTAGAGTACAATTTTACAAAGCTATTCCTCAAAGGAATTTTTCAAACTTATCTAGTGCAAAGCCTACAGAACCTTAGTTTTCAATGTTCACTGCATTGTCTACATTACAAATCCGTACTAATATTATAAATGTGAAAGTAACTCTGTCTGTCGATCTGTCTGTCTGTCTGTCTCTTCTTCACGACTAAACCACTGAACCGATTTGAATGAAACTTGGTACAGATATAGTCTGGGACCCGAGAAAGGACATAGGATAGTTTTCATCCCGGAAATCCCCCAGAAACGCGGACGAAGTCGAGGGCAAAAGCTAGTATCAAATACTAGATATCGCCGCAAGCTTTGGCTGGAGGTAAGTCGTAACTTGCATCCCCCATTTACCCTTTTAGGGTTGTTACAAAATGCATTCTGAGTGAATACCAATTATTTATAACAAACATATTCTATAAAGGACATGGCCAATTTCTGTATAGGCGTCGGCATAGTTATCGAATTCAATGTACATCAATGATTTTTGGTGTTTTGTTTTCCTTAATATTGGTATGTTAAATTGCAATAAATAAAACACATAATGAACTTGTCATTACAACAGACTACAGGTAAACAGTTGCAATAAACCTTTAGTCGGATTGCTGGCAATAAGTGCATAGAATATGGATTTGCTAATAAAAACTATAAGGCGCTTTAATGAAATATATATTAAAAACTGACAATAAGAATATGATTATGCAACCAGTCAGTGGTGGCATATAGCTCTGAAACTTGGTTTTTGTCTTCTGGCCTTGGTCTTTTAGAGAGACTAAGAGTCACTGAACGAGCAATGGAAAGAGCTATGCTCGGAGTATAGTGTCATCTACATAGTTTGTAAGATTTGCAAGTTGAAGTGGCAATGGGCAGGCCACATCGCTCGTAAAACTGAAAACCGATGGGGAAGAAAAGTTATAAGTTAAGTTAAGTTACACTCATTAAAATATATTATTATAATAAGAGCATTTTATAAAATGCAACAAATACCAATCAATGAATACAATTTCGTATAAATAAATTATTGCTAATATATAATATATTTATCGACCATTTTACACCTTTTCTACAAGTAGTGCACGTGGTTTAAAAAAGTTCTTTACTATATTTATCTTTCTCTATGGTCCATTATGGCGTAACTTGACAAACGATATTTTGAATTCGTCTTGAATTACTTAATATTTTGAAATAAAAACAGACAGGTTCAGAGAGGCTAAAAACTACGTAGTAATTCATTTTTCTATTTTTATTTAACAGTGTATTTACTAAGTATGTGTACATGGAATGTACTTTTTTGTCCATGTCGTTTCATGTCTTTACGACCAACAGAAAAAAAACACATATATTATTATTATTAGAAAATAATGCCAGTGATCTTGTCCTAATTCGTACTCACAACCTTTTACATGAGAGGCGGACGCTGTAACCACTGGATCATCACGAAATTTTCAAAATAATATAACCACTGATAAATTAGTGACCGCTAATTGCAATTGTCGTTTGTTGAGTTTAATTATTTGTTTGTCTATCGGTCGCTAATTATCATCACCATAATTATATTAAGCAATGGAATGCTAAATCGGATATGTATTTGTGAGTATGTGTCACTGTGAACTGAAATATTGGTGTATTTTTATCTATAATATTATGTATGTATTTATAAACTATATAAGTATGTATATCAGTTGTCTGGTTACCATAACACAAGCTCTGCTTAGCTTGGGATCAGATGACCGTGTGTGAATTGTCCTAAGATATTATATATTATATTAAACTCTGTCGATGAAGCGTTTTGTAAGTTTTGTAGATAAGCTGCCAGCAGGCGTATAATGACAAAAACGCGTCTGTGAAGCTACGTCTCCGTGGAGATTGGGGACCATGTTTACTTAGTAATGATTTCATCGTATCGAGATTGTATTCAAAATTCAAAGCATTTATTTCACTTAGACCATTTACAGGTACTTATGAATTGTCAAAGAGTCGGTCGGTCAGTCAGAAAAGGAAAGTGACGCTAATTGCCTGTTCCAAAACGTAGATCTCTATGGAGAAGAACAGGTAAGAAACTCCACGGACACTCTTTTAAAAAAAATCATTTTTTACAAAATCTTGGTTACATTTTCTTTTTGTTGCTTCTACATGTGAAAACAATGTATGTACAAAATAAACAAATACAAAATTAAAATAAAATAAGAAGTCAAAAGTCATGGCAGTTAAGAGATGACCCATCTCAACTGACAGCGCCCGTTCACGAGCATGACGCGTGGCATCAACACCATTTAGCTCAACTATTTTGAAGGGAACCGAATGATCCAACGCACTCGCCACCATTATATATATTCGAGATGAATGGTTCCGTATATAAATACAGAACCATTCATCTCGAATAGCCATTACACGTTACAAAAATAATTTAAACAGATAGACTAGTACTGAATTACTGATATATAAAAACATCTTTACTGACAACCTCATTTTCAATACAAACTCAACTTCTCCGATTCATCTACACTCAAGGAAATCAAAAATCATAGGGTACTTGACGTTGACCTAGAATGAATGACCTATAAATGGCGCAAAGCTGCAGTAAGAGAAAAAATCTGAATACTGTTTTGCAGGTAGATCTAAAGAAAAAATTAATGAACTAGATTTCTTTATCTTCAAGTAAGTTATGTTACCTTTTTTTTTTTTGGTGAGTGGGAAATCATCCATTGACTGCTCCCGTCCTGGGTGCGGCGGGAGGGCGTGTCAGACTCTTACTGACTAAAACCCTCTCATGTTCCTTCGGTTGCCCTTTATGTTCCAGGGTCACGGTAACTATTATAAACATTCCGCAACCCCAGCAAGAAGTTACGATACCCTCGCTGCGTGGGCCCGACTCGCTCTTGCCCGGTATTTTAAAATAATCAACAAATTCTTCAAACGAATCAAAAACGAACTACCACGGTTCCATACGGTTGCACCAAGAGCACAAGACTTCTCGATCATCTTTTATGTATTCTAGCGAACGCCATCTGTTACGAAGGCTAACTGCAAGCGATACAGAATGTTTTACACGTGAGTTCGCTCCTAATATCCTTTTAAAGAAGCTCCTTTTGTATAGAGGAATCAGAAATTTAAGAACCATTTTTTTTTTAATAAGTAAGAAATTAAACCTCGGTTACAACAAAAAAAATCTCTTTTTTTGTTGTAACCGGGGAGAAGGCAGCACTAGAAGGGGCCCAACAGGGCCACGCCTGCCGGGGTTGCGGAATGTTTATAATAGTTACCGTGACCCTGGAACATAAAGGGCAATCGAAGGAACATGAGTGGGTTTTAGTCAGTAAAAGTCTGACACGCCCTCCCGCCGCACCCAGGACGGGAGCAGTCATTTGATGATTTCCCACTCACCAAAAAAAAAAGTGATCAAAGTTTGATCTGAAATGACAACAACAAAACCTTTATTTTGATGCTCACATCGATGCATTTGGAATAGAATTTTAATAAGGATAAAAAAATATACCTTTGGCCTTGGTTGTAGAACATGACACAACATATTCAACATACAGTTTCGACTTTGTTACGATTTATTATATTATGTACTATGTATGTAATATCTATCTATAAAAGATACGACCTAAAGAAGCAGAAAAGTAATCAAACTCAAAACCGCGGAAGGCAGTATTTTATAAAATAAAAGTAAGATGTGCTTGTGAAAAAAAAACTTAAAACCCAACTACAATTTAGGAAGTTTTTGTTTCTGTTTTATTTAATTGCCACCAACTTCCGGAATGGCAGTAAGGTTTTTTGTTTTATATTAAACTCATTTTTTATTAGTTAGAACCTTAGTTGTCAATGTTCACTGCATTGTCTACATTAGAAATCCGTACTTCCGTACTAATATTATAAACTAGCTTTTGCCCGCGACTTGGTCTGCGTAGGTTAATAGTTCCCGTTCCTGAGGGATTTCCGGGATGAAAACTATCCTATGTCCTTTCTTGGGTCCCGGACCGTATCTGTACCAAATTTCATTCAAATCAGTACAATGGTTTCGGCGTGAAGAAGAAACAGACCGAGTTACTTTCGCATTTAAGTACGGATGTTACTCCCACAACTGAACGGAATTCAATGACACCTCATAAGTCTAAGGTTCGTATTAATAGACGTCACTCAATTCTGAGACGCTCTCAAGTTTATTGCTGTCCTTATTTTTTCCCTTTAGAATGACAAGGACAGCAAGAAACTTGAGAGCGTCTCGGAGTTGAGTGACGTCTATTAATACGGGCCTTAATTCGTAAAACAGTTTAGGCTGTTAAGAGTGTGCCAAAAAGAATAAACATAACTATTCTTTCGATAGTCGGGTATAAACACCTTCATGGGTATTAACCTCTTCATTCCAATGTAAAAATACACAATTTTAAATAAGATGTGAACACAGCTTCCTTTTCAGGTCTTCTATTTCCAGTCTATTCAGGAACTAAGTTACTTGAGCGGATATTACTAACATACTCACGTGGAAGGCGTTTTGTATAGGTAACGAATGTGGGTAGTTATAGCAAGGAAGTGTTGCCATAAACCTTTTGAAGCCAGGTCGATTTTATGCACTGGCAAGTGGGAGTGTTTTTAATGGGGATTAAGTGTCTGAGCCGTAAAAATGGAATATAATAATTAAAATATAATTATAGAAAACTAGCTTTCGCCCGCGGTTTTCCCCGCAATACCATCCCGTTTTTACTCCTTTTCAGATCGAAATTCCAAAACTTTTTCATTTTGAGTACCTAATGTTCACAAAGAATACATCCTTCAAGTTTCATGTCTAGGTCCAGCGGTTTGGGTGGTGCGTTGACATAACATCAATACGTTAATTAGTCAGGCAGTTTACCATTTTACATTTGTATAGATGAAAAAGGCTACATATTTTATTTTCATAGTCCAACTACAATTTAAGATTCTTGAATATTTGCTTTTACTTGTGCTATAAGACATTGCTATTGTTACATTCCAATTCCGATGGCTTTATCTATTAGTTCTTTTACAAACTTAAAAGGATTGCAAACTTGAGTGTTTAAGCTCAACTTAACCATTTTTTTTTTTTGGTGAGTGGGAAATCATCCAATGACTGCTCCCGTCCTGGGTGCGACGGGAGGGCGTGTCAGACTCTTACTGACTAAAACCCACTCATGTTCCTTCGATTGCCCTTTATGTTCCAGGGTCACGGTAACTATTATAAACATTCCGCAACCCCGGCAGGCGTTGGCCCTGTTGGGCCCCAACTTAACACTTAGATAGGCGTTGCTGAAAAAGGGTCTTGAGAGACATACATAATATAAACAACGAGATCCAATCAAGAATCCTTGGATCTGTTCTTCAGAGGTATTAAAAAAAATCCAATACAGAAATTGTCGATACACCGCGCTAAAAATAAGTCCGCTTAAAACCCGTTTCCCGAACAAACAAGAACGATTATCCCATCTTTATCAACGTTACTCATTAAAATTCCCAAAAAGTACAATTTCTTTTGACAAAAAATGAACTTTTAAAGTGTAAAGTATAACGATTCCCGTGACGCGAACTTAACCGTCGCGTCGCCACTCGAGGGGAGTGGTCGCGCATGTCCAAGGATGTCTCGTCGGCGTCGGCAGGGTTAACTCGCATAATGGATGTTAAAAAGGTTTGATGGTACTTTTTGTCATTCATTTATGCTTTGCAACTTTGTAAGGGTGAAGGACGCTGTCTTTTTTCGTTTTCTAGAATTTTTTTGAGATACTTTTTTGGTTATAATAATGATTACTTGGGAGTGTAGTGATGGCCTATTGTTTAAACCGTCCGCCTCTCGTGTAAGAGATTTTGAGTTTGAACCCGGGCTAGGTACCAATGTGACTTTATCAATTTATATGTACTTTAAGTCTAACCATGGGGCATGGGGTATCATGTTGTGGAGGTCTGATAGGCAGTCGCTTTATGTAAACACTGTATCCATGTTGATGATAATAACTTGGTAGTATCGTTTCGTCTACTTGATAATAGTCTCTAAAGACCTTCTTTTCTTCTTCTTTTTTTCTTTCCGTCCAGAAAACCGTTATAGTATCACTACATGCTTATCATTCATTACATACTCCTTTCTTATTTTAGCTGTTTTCTGCTCCACAACAATAAACCTACTAAATATTCTTTGTATATTCACTGTAAACAAATACTTCCGGAAACTTAAAATGTATTATCTAAAACAAGAAACGTAAATTATACTTCGTGCGTAGCACAGCTCGTAGCGCTGTAGGCCTACGAAGCTACGCACGAGCTACGATATACTAATGCTACGCGGGGCTGCTACGAAAGACCGCGCTACGTTTCTTGAAATAAAATACACAACTTTAAAAAAGCAAATAAAATAAATAGCTTAACAGAAATAAAATGAACAATCTTGAAATACAATAAAATTTAAAGTAAAAAATCCATTTTCATTGAAATTATTAAATTGGATTTTTCACTGTTCCTGCAGAGCAGAAGCACTGTCTCATTGGACACCCTTTGCTAGATGATGAATTATAATTTTTTTTAGTTGGAAAGTTGACATTGGATACTTTTAGGAATCTAGATTTATTACACTTTCATGCAAAAACGATAAAACGTTATTTTATTGAAACACGGCAGAATAAAACAAAGGCTAACGAAACGCTATGCCGAAAGACCTAACAAGACACGGATAAAAATCTGTATTAATATATTTTTGATAAAGAGTTTGGTAGCTTTTTATATTTATTTTTCAGAAAACAACACGAAATATTTAAAAAACACGAATTTTTTCTACCAATATAATATGTTTGAATATAAAACTTCTTTTTAAACCACTCTATCTATTTAAAACTATTACAATTTATTTAAACCCAAATCAAAATCCGACAGACATTAAAAAGTGACTTTGTTTTATACTGTGTTGTGACTTTCCATGCAACTATTAAAAAAGAAACAAAAGAAAAATATTTGTATCCCAATATTATTTCATTTAATGCAAAACCGTCTCCATAAATCCGTTTTTTCTGACAGATATACGAATAATATTAACTATATTAACTTTTCGTCACTACAAAGACGCAGTTCATACAGAAAAATGTTATTACATATCCGGGAATCACGTAACAAGTGACTGTCAAAGAGGGAATTCGTATATCATGGATTTCTGATGGGGTAAAAATTACCCTTGTATTTAATGTACTGTATTGTGATATCGTAAAGTTTTTGGTGCACCCTTTTCTAGTCGAAAAGCGAAGCTTGCACTAACAAGATTAACAAAATTTTGTTAGTAACCAAATATATAAAACTAGCAGTTCCTCGCGGTTTCACCCGCGTTACGTTAGGTTTTGGTTACTGACTCGCTCCCGTGGGACATAGCGTGATATTATATAACCTATGTTACTCAGGAATAATGTAGCTTTCGAATGGTGAAAGAATTTTTAAAATCTGTCCAGTAGTTTTTGAGCCTATTCATTACAATCAAACAAACAAAGTTCTCCTCTTTATAATTATAGTATAGAAATATAGATGAACTACATTTTTCCAATCGTTCGTTTCGTGTCACCCATTAATTGGGTTGTGGAGGTCTGTTAGGCAGTTGCATTACGTAAAACACTGGTATCCAGCTGAATATGGTTAGACTGCTAGCCGACCTCAATAAAGTTGGAAAAACGGATAGGGAGTTGCCGACCCCAAAGTTGTTAGAAAAAAGACTAGGGAGATGATTATTAACTATTTTTCGCCCGCGGCTTCTCCCTATAGATCAAACTTCCATTCACTATTTTATACCTTCATGGTAAAGGGATCGGATTTCCAAAAATCCTTTTTAGTGGATTCTTCCACTAAAATAGGATGTTAGTGGTGTCGTGGTGACCTAGTGGTTAAGGCTCCCGCCTGTCATGCAAGAAGTTGCGGGTTCGAATGTGTATAATTTTCTATTCATATGTACTTTCTAAAGTTCTTGGACATCACAGACGTCGGTAAAGGAAAACATCGTGAGGTAACCTGGACTTGTAGTTAATATAAGTTTGAAATCGCCGATCCGCCTTGAGCAAGCGTGGTGATAAATGCTCGGGCCATCTCTGTATGAGGAGAGGCTTTTGCCCTGCAGTAGGACAGTTTTAGGCTGGTATTATTATTATTCTTACCCTTTACAGAACATCCTCCAGGTTTCTAGACTCTAAAGGCCAGCGGTATGTTTTGTAGGATGACTTATTAAATAATCAGCCAGTCAGTTTACCATTTTATATTTATATAGAAGTGAACAGTTGTAGTAAAACTGTCACAGTGATTTGCTGGGATTTATTTAAATTGTAAAAATCTTCTTCTTGCGTTAATATTCTTCCGTCCATCTTTACAACACATTAAAATATTACTAGGAAATGACATAATTCCTGTCTCTCTTGAAAGCAGTATCCTGTTTTTAAGTAATAAGAAAATAAAAGCATTTCAAACTGCAGAGGAAATGGATAATCTTTCAGAGTATTTTTAAACTAAAAATATTACGATTCTTAGAGTTTCTTTCAGGGAAATCCTGACGCTACCGACCCATCCGCTAAAACTATTAAATATCATATTTAAGAGAAAGCTTAGGAAATATCTAAAATAAAAATGGGCTACGTAGTTTCTCAAAATAAAATTAAAAACAACATCATCAACTTAGCCTTTTCATAACTATATTAGGGTCTGTTTCTAGTCTAACCAGACCCATCTTAAAACAACGATACATGGAACCTTAATCATACCCTCACTGCCCAGTTACTAGTAGCTTTGAAATATCGTATACATTATTACATGTGAAGTACCTTTTAACCGCTTTTAAAGCATATTCTTCCACGCAGAGGGCTGAAGTGTGGTATTGTCAAAGTTACTATGAAGAAAAAATGCAGAAAGTTCAAACTAAACAGTAGCTTACAATCCTATTTCAACCTCTTTGGGCGACCACTAGTTGTTGTAAATCATCACCAGTCTACTGCTAAATAAAGGCTGCTCCTAAGGCATTCTACTTAATTAGATCACACTAGACACGCATTCGCATCGCTCTATCTGGCCAGGGGGCTATATAAATATTTTTTAAGAATATAAAATGGTAAACTGACTGTTGATATATCAACACACAGCCCAAACCGCTGGTCCTAGAGACACGAAACTTGCAGGGTGTGTTATTTATAAAAAGGGGTAAAATAGGAAATATAAATATTCATTCACGTAAGCGAAAAAGCTGTCGAATGCTGGTTTTTAATTAACAAAAACAGACTATAAAATTTCTATCCATTATATAACCAAAAAAGCATAATACATATATTTATGTACTTATTTTTATTTCACTCCAAAATAACCGATAAAATTGGAAGCCAACATTTACGTTTTCTCTCAACCAAGAAAACTGAATTTTCTGTCAATAATATTGTGGAGTGGCATTTTTATAGGTTCATAAAAATCGACACCCTTACATTACGTTTCTGAAATAACAATTTAAGTAATGGTGTAATACAATTATGGTATCAATTCCTCGCGCAAAGAAGTAATGGAAAATCGGAAAAATTCCGACGCAGAATTACCCAAGCTCCGGAAAAATTCCGGATCGGAATTACCCTGGCTCCAGAATCGTAGATTCCTCCGTAATAAGGAACTTTTTGGCGAAGTGTGGGCTGATGACGTCATATGAATGGATGAGTTAAAAATAATGGCGCGGAAGCTACGTAATAGGCTTTGCTTGTAAGGATTGGATGACGTAACGGAAAATTAGGACGGATTTTTTTCTTTGTATGTTGGTACTTGAGTTGATTTGTATTTCGATTGATGTTTGAGACGATTGGAAAAGATTCGAGGCTTATGGAAGCCTTTTTAAATCAAGAGTTGAGAATGTTCATTTATTTTGTTTATTTGTTAAAAAACTGGCTTAAGAATAAAACAAAAAAAAGACAAGCAAATAAGCTAAAAATTTGTAAACTATAAATACCATGACAACTATAACTAAAAAATTGTCAAACTTCAACACACTTTTCAAGTAAAACAGGGTCTTACCAAACGCTTAGTTTTTTTAGAAATAGATGGTTTTCATTGAAATTCCATTTCATTAATCAGCATAAAATAGTCCATTAACTAAATTGAATTTTATTTGAAAACGTCCATCGGTTTCTATGAAAACTTTAACCATAGCTGACAACTCTGAAAACTATATTTTACTGTAAACCGTACATTTACAATTCGTTTGCATTTCTCGGGACCCTGGGGTCCCGGTCCTTTGAAAGGCGTACGAGGGGCCGTAGCCAACTCGCAGAGGCCCCTTAAATAAAGCTTTATAAGTAATATGAAGTGAGGCACATTTACAATTATTATTAAATGAGATAATCTTAAACTAGACAACCACGAAAAATATTACAGAAATAACTTATTCACCAATAAAAAACGACATTTCGTTCACCGTCACGAACCATTTTTATCTTCGCCAAAAATATTCAACACATAATAAAATTTAACACAAAAATGCCTTCACACGCCGAACATACGCCATAAAATCAAAGCAACACCATAAAGAAATACATAATTTATGAGCATAATGTTAATATGAGGGAACTAGCCATAAAAACAGTGTTACGAAGCAAAAACTGCCAACGTTCCGGACTACACAAAATGGTTGCCTATTATACCATAGAACAATGGCCACTTTAGAAGGCTCAAGTACTGTCGGAAGGGAAGGGGGTGGACCAAGAAGAAGCTGTTCACCAGACACATTTTTTGGGTTCTGTACGTAATAAGGTGGAATAGAATAGACCTAGGAGTCTCAGAAGATCTCATTCCAGATCTCTGAACAACACAAAATATGTGGATCAAGCAACTGATTGTTGAGGTTATAAAAACCAGTCACGATCCTCAGCAGTGAAGGAATTATTAAGAAGAAGAAAAACAAAAATAGAATCTAATTTGGCTAACATTGAGCCAAATTAGATTCTATTTTCTTTTAAACCTCTGCTGACAGCTTGTTTATACTTACATATTCATCACAACGCTATATTTTTAACCAAAAAAGACTCGTGAACTTCCTTGATAGCAGCTTGGAGTTTGGACGTTTGTCATTCTTGGATGGTCAAAATATCAGAAAATCTGACAACTAATCTTACCGAAGGGTGTCGTTTTACCTAGTGACTGGGTTGTAGAGTAAATTCTATTTAAAAGCTACCAGTGTTTTACATAGAACGTCTGCCAATCTTAATAATAAATATGCAATATATAACGCAAAATGTTATGATTACTATGGTAGCTTAAAACACGCTTTTTTGGCACGGAACCTTTGTCCGACGCTCTAACTTGTTCTTGACTGTTTTTTTTTTCTTTTTTAGTGTATGTGATGTCTCGGCTTTTGGGGGAGTGAAGAGATGGTGTAACAAGTGTGCTTCAGCCTTTGATTATCGTTGTACGAAGGTGAATTATGTAATGGAGAATGGAATTTTCCTTAATACTCCAATTTTGGAGGCATTTTTTTCAATGGGTCAATCTACTTAAATATTTAGTATGCAAAGCTGGAGTTGGAAAAAAGAACACTTTTGGGGAAAGGAAGGCGAAATGTCCAAAATGTACCTATCTGGGGTTCTGTACGTTGAAATGAAAAACGGAATCTTTCCACACGTTTAAGTCTGTCTATCCGATGCGCGCCTAAATTTAGAGTTAAAAATTAGAAAACAATACCATAACTTGTAGAAAACAAGAAAACATAACAAAAGTTTTCTGTGTAAATTCAACTCATTTGCCTGGTTTTATTTTAACCTGGAATTTTTCCCAAAGCTATTGAAGGTCAAAGTTTCAACTAAATTTAACAACTAGCTGAAAAGCGTTAAAATGTAAGAAAGTTGTTGCAAAAAGTCAGTTTTCAACTGCATACAGTGAACTTTGTAAGGAAAGGCAAAGGTAAAGAGCATCGCGAACGTGGCCTTTTTACGGGTACTTTGTGAAAGCTACACTTTCGAATAGGTCAAAGTACGAAGTTAGCTTACCAACTTTACTTGATTACCATCTATTTTTACTATACCATACCATCTTATGGAAGTGTGTTCTTTGGCAGAATGAGCGCAATATTATGCTGGATAGTGTGCAGGTTACATCCAGTGTCGTTTATTATGCGGACCTTTTTAAAACTAGAACCATTTCTGTGCGTTCAAGCGCTTTTGCCATACCTACTATTGGAATCAATTGTAACAGCTCACATTTTTAGGACCCAGTAATTTTATTACAAATTTTATTCCGTGGTGCTAGGCAAGCCAAGCTTCTCCCAGTTGTAATCGCCCCTTTGTTCCTGTTGGCCTAGCTGTTCTGTCTCCTGCTTGTTATGAAATGAATTGGAAATATTTTTTTTTTAACAACTCCTCCGTAGTTCTTTTTTGATTATTTTGTTGCGGGATCCAAGACAGTCGAGTTGTTTCTCCGGGACTCGTCGAGCTTCATTGCTTCGGTGCTTTTCTGGTGGACTCGGCTGTTGATTCTGGCTTTCAGGAGTTGCAGTGATTGGGAATAATGTGGCAAAATTGTCCCATAAAAAAATACCAGACCAAACCTAGTAAAGTGTCATACTCGTGAAAAATAATATTACCAAGGTTTTGAAAAACTTGATTGTAAAAAGTATTCGGGAAGTTTCTTCTCCTTAAAGTTCTACCAACGGATTGAAACAAGCAACTAGCTTCACCTTTCTGACTAACTGACTGCCTCTTTGTCAAAAGTATTCGTAATATTTATCTAAGTAAAATTAATCACCTCGGCTGCGGAAAACCTAGAGTGGCGAAATTGGAACTTTGGTGGTAATTTTTTTCATGCCATCTGGTGGTCGCTGAGTGCCCATCTTCTTATTAAAGAGTTTTTCAAAAAGCTGTTTGACTCTTCCTGAGATCCAAGGGTTGTTTTCACCTTAGCCAGGGGCTAAACATTGCCATCCAAATCGGAAATGCCGCCATCCTCTTGAGCATTTTATCAGTTGGTAGTTAATGCGTAGAAACTTTCTGATGCCATTTTATTTTAGTTTTTAAGGTCGTTTTTGTTTGTAAAATATGAAAATCCGTACTAATATTATAAATTTATGCAAAAGTAACTCTGTCTGTCTGTCTGTCTCTTCTTAACGCCTAAACTACTGAACCGATTCAAATGAAATTTGGGATAGATATAGTCTGGGACCCGAGAAAGGACATAGAATAGTTTTCATCCCAGAAATCCCCCGGGAACGGGAACTGTTGATCCACGCGGGCGAAGTCGCGGGCAAAAGCTAGTTATAAATAAATTACCTACTATCACAATAATAATAATTTACCTATTATCATAACAATAATAAAGTTATCTAACCAGGAAAACAGCAGATTTTGCACACTTTCAGAAGAAGCCGTAAACTCCTTAATTGCTTTTTCAAAACGACCTTTCACAAATGCTCTAATATAAAATTTCAAATAAATAAATCAACGTTTGGCCATTGCACCCCTCTGGAGTTCAAAACAGAATCACAAAAAACCTTCACTCTTTTGAATTTTCAACAATGCCCTACGTTCCCATATTTCAAACGGACTGTAAGAGCATAATAAAGATAAATACAGAAGGTAAGCTCCATTATAATAGCACTAGCATTAATTACTATACAAATCCTCTATTTTACCCTTAGGGTAAAGTTTAAAGTTTCATGTCTCTAGGACCAGCGGTTTAGGCTGTGCAATTGTGCATTTATATACCAACAGTCAGTTTACTAGGATCTGCTTCCAGTCTGGATGCAGGTGAATACAATTATTGTTTTACATGGAGCGGCTGCCTGTCAGAGCTCCACAGCCCGGTTACCTACTGGGTAACAAGTCGGTTAGACTTATTGTCAGACTTTCCGACTACCTTTACTGTTGAACTACAAGTGACGATGACTATGATAATGACAACAACTACAAGGTGTTGTTAATCTACATGTGACGAATGAAACCATGGTTTTACGTTCTTTTCAAGGTGTGATATCAGAGATACCTGAGATAAACCTTAAAAAGTACTGACATTATGCTTCTGTGTTTCGTTCTCGAGATTAGATTAACACACATGTAGTCACACATACAATGTCGCCACTATGCACTCAGTTTAAAGAAAAAAATATAAAAATAAAAATGTTGTGGGTAGATTGCACTTCCCCACAAATTATTCCGTTCGATTTGTCATTCACATTTCAGTGCTCCGCCACTTCGCATAAATCTTTGTGTACGTGTTAATTTTTATAGGCAGTTTAGTTTTTCAGTTCGAAAATGCCGAAAAGAAAGCGCGATGATTCAGTGAGTTATATTAGAAAGAAAATTAAGAAGCTGGAAAGGAAGTTACTAAAAGGATGCCGTAGATCTTCGTCCAGTTCCGAACAGTTGTCGTCAGAACCACGAGGTAGGTAATGATTATTGTCTGGAACCGGTAATTTTACACGGATAAACGTTACAACGCACGAGTTGCAACTTATCCATTTCAAACTCGGGTTCACGATGCAACGTTTAGAGTTCATCTTACCCGCTGTGTCCGTACGTGTAATTAAGTACATACAAAATTAGTTACCTATTTATAATTACATATTTTATCAAATTATGTTTTTACTAAATTTGGGTTCACGATGTAACGTTATGAGTTCATCTTACCCGCAATTTTTTTCGTTCATATACATGACGAATAAAATGTTACCTGTTCAGGTACTTGTCAATTATGACGATTGAAAGTCTTTTCCATTACTAATTAGTGCATTGTTTTTTCCTGGCACTACAACTAAGCTATTTATTTTTCCTTACGGGATGATATAGCCAATTCGTAATTACGATTACAGATGACACAATTATGGATTCGGAGAATATTGCAGACCTAAATGAGCCGGTACCATCAACCAGCGCTTCACACTTGGAGTCACTACAGGTGACGAATATACCTGAGGTTACACAAGAGCCTCCTCCTCAATCGACGGCTGTTGAAGCTGAAATAGTTGAGATTGAGGATCATCAACAGGAGTTAGATGAAACCGTTCTGCAAATATTAGGAACAGATCCTTTAACCACCACAAGTTTTGGTAAGGATATCCAAAAGGACAGCCATTCGTTATGAACACATAGCCACTTCTGGTTTGACGAAAGAACTCCGCAAGGAGCTTTTAGAATCTCATTTGACGCACCGTCCCTTAATCCAGAAGTTAAAGCAGCTGTCACTGACGTCATAGTGAAGCGGGACAGGGCTATGCAGGCGAAACAGAAGCAGTTAAGTAGCGCCATCGCGTGTCTAAGTGAAGCCATCACCATTCTTTTGTCAAAAGAAACAAAAGATACAAATATATTAAAATTACTTGTGGACACAGGGCGCATTTTGTGCGACTGTCAGCATAACGATTCTATCACAAGACGTAACTTCATTCTTGCTGTATTGAAGAAAGAATTAAAAGATCAGGTGCAGCTGACCAAAATTGACAACCTACTTTTTGGACAAGAGCTCGCTGACACCCTGAAAACTGCTAAGGCTATAAATAAGTCGGGAGCTGAACTGAAGTCTGTTGCGCCACCAAAAGCTACAACAAGCAAACCGAAACCTCCGCTTTCTACCAGGAATTTAAACTGGAAGGCTCCAGCCCCGAACCGCAGACAGACGGGGCCTCGGAGAACGAAGGAGTCTGCACCTTCAACAAAGCAACAGCACGCGCACTCATCCAGAGCGTCACGTCCGAGCAGCAGCCGCAGCCGCCAGTAGACACTACGGTAAATTTTGCTGGTAGATTATGTCATTTTTACAATCAATGGTCAGGAATAACATCGGATCAAACTGTGCTGTCATGGATAAAAGGTTATGAAATTCCTTTCGCACAAATTCCATATCAGTATAATACACCACCGCCTAAAAATTACTCACATACAGAAGTATGTAATTTTGACCAAACTATAGATAGTTTATTATCTATAGGGGCCGTTTCCAAATGCCAACCTAGCAACGGCCAATTTATATCAAGCATATTTTTAGTACCGAAACCAAACGGCAAAACTCGACTTATTCTAAATTTAAAAAATCTGAATAAATTTATAAATACAAAACATTTTAAATTAGAAGACCTTCGAACAATTATAAAGCTTATATCGAAAGATTGTTATATGTCAACAATAGACCTTAAAGACGCATATTTTTTGATAAAAATTCACGACAATTCCAAAAAGTATTTACGATTTCAATGGAAAGATAACTTATATGAATTCAATGTTCTGCCGTTTGGTCTCAATACTGCCCCCTATGTTTTTACAAAAATCATGAAACCAGTTGTCAAATTATTGCGATGTGCTGGTTATTTGTCAACAATATATCTTGATGACCTATGCCTGCTATCACATTCCCATAACGATTGTTATGATAATGTCAATATTACAAAGAAATTACTTTTTTCTTTGGGCTTTATTATAAATGAATCTAAGAGTTGTATGATTCCAAGTAATACATGTAGATTTTTAGGATTTCTTATTGATTCTAAAACAATGGAAATTAGTTTACCTATTGAAAAACGTCAGAAGATAAAAAAGGAATTGTTAAAATTTAAAATCCTTAAAAGATGTAAAATTAGAGAATTTGCTCGTTTGGTAGGTCTCTTAGTATCTGCTTGTCCAGCCATTGAATATGGCTGGCTATATACTAAGGAGTTTGAGAGATGTAAATTTCTAAGCTTAGAAGGTGATAATAATTATGAGAAGTTCATGACTATTTCACCGTCTTTAGATCCGGATTTTGATTGGTGGATAAATTCCATCGATAACTCTGTTTGTAAAATTAAATTTGATGAGTACAATTTAGAAATCCAGTCTGACGCCTCAACTACGGGATGGGGGGTAGCTTGTGCGGATAAAACGGCAAGTGGTAGTTGGAGTCAGGAGGAAAGAAATCAACATATTAATTATTTGGAATTAATGGCTGCATTCATTGGACTTAAAATTTTTGCCAAAAAATTATTCGGGTGTCAAATCATTTTACGAATTGACAATACAACGGCAATTTCATATATAAATCGCATGGGAGGTGTGCAGTTTCCTCATCTAACCAAACTTGCCAAAGAAATATGGCAATGGTGTGAGGCTCGTAATCTATTCATTTCTGCGTTGTATATCCCATCAGTCGAGAATAGCATTGCCGATGCTGAATCGCGACGAGTTCACCCCGACATCGAATGGGAATTAGCAGACTTTGCTTTTCAAAAAATAGTAAAATCCTTTGGTCAGCCTAATATAGATATGTTTGCCAGCCGTATAAATAAAAAGTGCACTAAATACGTGTCATGGCACAAAGACCCCGACGCACTTAGTATTAACGCATTTTCTTTATGTTGGTCTGAATGGTATTTTTACGGTTTCCCACCTTTCTCGATTATTCTCAAAACGTTGAGAAAGATCATTAGCGATAAAGCTAGAGGAATACTGGTCGTCCCAGCATGGCCATCACAGCCGTGGTACCCCTTGTTTATTAAGCTCCTGGAAAGCAAACCTTTAACCTTTCATTCTTCTAAAGAATTGATAATATCTCATTCCAGCAACCGTCAGATACACAAGCAGATTACCCTGGTTGCCGGAGTATTGTGCGGGAATCTCTACTAAGAAGAAGTATTCCCCCTGCATCTGTTCACATCATGTTGGCATCACTATCAGAAAATTCCATCAAACAATATGACACTTGTTTGAAGAAATGGTATTTATTTTGTAACGCTAACAATATCAATATTTATGAGGCCTCAATTCCAAAAATTATTTATTTTTTTACAGAGCTTTTTTACTCTGGTGCTCAATACGGTACTCTTAATAGTTACAAATCGGCTTTGTCTTTAATCATTGGCAATCAAATCAGTCAAGATGATCGAGTAAAAAGATTTTTGAAAGGGTTATTCAGACTTCGGCCACCCTTGCCCAAATATGATTCGACTTGGGATACCTCATTAGTCATACAAGCCTTGGCTAGCTGGGTACCTAATGATCATTTACCCTTAGATAAAATTACAAGAAAATTGATTACTTTACTTGCACTTGTTACAGCCCACAGGGTTCAAACCCTATCAAAAATTAAAACCGAGAATATTAGTATCTTATCGAATGAAATTTGTATTAAAATTCCTGATTTAATAAAAACATCCAGTGTTAAATCAAAACAGCCAATGCTTGTCCTCCCATACTTTAGGGAAAGACCCGAAGTATGCCCTGCTAAATTGCTAGTTGATTACTTACGTGTTACTGAACACTTACGTCATAATCACACCTTTCTTTTTATTAGCACTAAAAAGCCACATAATAAAGTTGGTTCTCAAACACTTAGTAGGTGGATAAAGTGTACCTTAGAGATCTGTGGAATCGACGTTTCCACATTTTCTGCTCATAGTACCAGGCACGCCAGTACTTCTCGAGCCCATAGAATGGGTGTTAATTTAGATTTAATAAGGAAAACTGCCGGATGGTCTAGCACATCCGCAACTTTTGCAAAGTTTTATAATAGAACTGTTTTAACTGATTCCAGAGATCTATTTGCTAGAAGTATTCTTATTGAGGATAATTAATTAATTATTCCCTTAATGATTACTGTATTAATAACCTAAGATTAAAATTATATATTATTGTGATATGGGTAATTCATTGTTGATGATATAAGCATATCTTTTCATTGTAAATAAAAATTTAGGCAATGAAACAGTCTTTTGGTTCTTCCAATAAAGTTATTGATTCACCTAATACCTACATATCCATTTCACAATATTAACTAACTCTCTCAATATCTACATGTGTGTTAATCTAATCTCGAGAACGAAACACAGAAGCATAATTAATGATTAAACGAACTTACCTGTAAGTGAAGTTCTATCATAATTATGTGAGGTGTTTCGTTCGAAGAGATTAGAGTCCCGCCCTCCCGGCATTAATTTAACCCTCAAAATTGTGAAATTGATATCATATTGTCTTATCTCTGAACTAAATGACAAATCGAACGGAATAATTTGTGGGGAAGTGCAATCTACCCACAACATTTTTATTTTTATATTTTTTTCTTTAAACTGAGTGCATAGTGGCGACATTGTATGTGTGACTACATGTGTGTTAATCTAATCTCTTCGAACGAAACACCTCACATAATTATGATAGAACTTCACTTACAGGTAAGTTCGTTTAATCATTAATAATTACTGAAAAAATCATATTAATATTAGCAATTTATTATTACAGTTTGTATTGCCCGGGTGCAACCTGTAACCTGTTTTAAAATATTTTTGGGACAAAATATATATAACATTGTGTAAAAAATATTTATAACGATTATATTATTGATTCATACCAAACTATTTTTCGATTTTGCGTATATTAAAAAAAATATGTCGTATTTTTTTTTGCTCATCGTACAAATTTCACCTTCTCAATTTATCTTACTTGCGTATGAAAGTAACGATCGACAAACAATTTTTCGTCTTATTAAGGAGGGGAATTTATCAATTTAGTCCCCTCCCCTCCAGTTTAAGGTAAGATTATGTAAATTGAGAGTTAAGCGATAAATGGAGTGTATTTTCCGTTTTTGTCATTGATGGGATATTGTTTTCTGAAAGAATGGTTCGAGGGCTAAATTGATCAATGGCGATTATCTGCTTCGGTTTTGAGCGTTCTGATTGGTTGATCATAGGCTAATGTTGTTTATAGCGTTCACTTGATTTGGTTGTAAGTTTGGAATTTTGGTTTGTTCAATAATTAGTTTTTGACAGTGTGTTCTGTTATGGAAGATGTTGTCAATACCACGGGAATAGTAGAATTCCTTCCAAAAAAATAGGTAAATAAATAAATAAATATCTTGGGACAAGTCACACACGGCCATCTGATCCCAAGCTAAGCAGAGCTTGTGTTATGGTAGCCAGACAACTGATACACATACTTATATACTTTATAAATACATACATATTATAGATAAATTACACCCAGACACGGAACAAACAATCATGCTCATCACACAAAGTTTGTCCTGGGTGGGAATCGAATCGACGACCTCCGGCTTAGCAGTCAGGGTCACTAACCACTAGACCAACAGGCCCGTCAAAAGGTAAAAGGTACTCTAAGGTCTAATGTAGATTAATAGCCTATTTTCCGTAACTACCAGTCGTATTGAAATGATTTATTTTATTTTATTTATTTAGAGACAGATTTGTATAAGAGAGACTGATACAGCCTGATCAATGTCGTAAGGACGTGGTCTAGTAGTGTCAATCTGGTCGATTATCAAACATCGCAGTTCAAAATTCAAAATTCAAAATTCAAAGCATTTATTTCACTTAGACCATTTACAGGTACTTATGAATTGTCAAAGAGTCGGTCGGTCTGTAAGTCAGAAAAGAAAAGTGACGCTAATTGCCTGTTCCAAAACGTAGATCTCTATGGAGAAGAACAGGCAAGAAACTCCACGGACACTCTTTTAAAAATATCATGTTTTACAAAGTCTTGTTTACATTTTCTTTTTGGTGCTTCTACATGTGAAAACAATGTAAGTATGTAACAAAATAAACAAATACAAAATTAAAATAAAAAGTCATAAATAAAAAGTCATGGCAGTTAAGAGATGACCCATCTCAACTGATAGCGCCCGTTCACGAGCATGACGCGTGACATCAGCACCATTTAGCTCAACCATTTTGAAGGGAACCGAATGATCCAACGCACTCGCCACCATCAGCGAGACTTTTTGAGCGAGCATGACAATGCTCCTAACCGCCATGTCTATTTGTGTCAGTAGAAAACTATCGTAATAAATCACTGCATCGTACTCACATTTACAAAAACTCAAATATGCATCTAAATTACACAAGCCAAAGTTTTGTACTGTAAATAAATATAAATAAGTGAAATTTAATTTAATTGCTTATAAAAATTATAATAATAAAGATCTTGAATATTAATGTCAAAAATTAAGGGGACAAGAAACATTTTCTAACTTCCAATGATTAAAATTTCTAATTTGTGAGCTTATGTGGAGCAGGACCAGCATTTAGCCAAGCATGTTTGTCATTGATATAATCTTCTAACTTATAATAAGCTTGTTTACATAGCGTGTGCTTAATGCATGTTTTAAATTTTATTCTCATTTAGATGGCGAATTTCAAGTGGTATTTTATTATAGCATTTTACACAGTACCCCATAAAAGAAGTGTGGACTTTTGACAATCTAAAACTTGGTTGATCCAATTTGTTCTTATTTCTGGTATTAAAATTATGCCTGTCACTTATTTTACTAAAAAGATGAAGATTTTTCCGAACGTACATTATGTTTTCGTATATATATTGACAAGGTACCGTCATGATGTTAATACTTGTGCACCGCCGCGCCGCACTGCTCCGCATGTGCGGCAGCTGGCAAGCCGGCCGATCACCGGGCTGGGGGCAGGGCTTGCGCCCCGCCCGCCAGGACCAGAGGAAAGGGAGGAAAGCCCTCTGCCGCCGCTCCCGCTGCTGCCGCCGCTCCCGCTCCCGCTGCTGCCGAGGCCCCCGCCGCCCCCGCTGCTGCCGCGTCCGCCGCTGCCGCCGCGACTACCGAGGCCGCAATGGAGTGCCAGTAATGGCCCCATTGCGGCGGCGCGTTAGTGTTCGCGCGCCCCAAGGAGAGTCAGCCTGGGAAGGGGCCCAACGGGGCCAACGCCTGCCGGGGTTGCGGAATGCATATAATGGTTACCGTGACCCCGGAACATAAGGGGCAACCGAAGGAACATGAGTGGGTTTTAGTCAGTAAAAGTCTGACACGCCCTCCCGCCGCCCTATGGCGGGAGAAGTCATTTGATGATTTCCCACTCACCAAAAAAAAAAAAAAAAAAAAAATGATGTTAATACTTTTAAACAAATCCCTTAGAGATTCGCGGCTGCGGAGATTATATATGGCACGGACAGCCCTCTTTTGCAATACAAAGACGGAATCTATATCTGCGGCACGTCCCCAAAGCAAAATACCGTAAGACATCACACTATGAAAGTAGCTAAAATAGACTAGTCTTGCGGTATCTACGTCAGTTAATTGCCGGATTTTTCTGACAGCGAAAGCAGCTGAACTTAACCGCGCTGTAAGAGATGTTATGTGAGGGCCCCACTGCAGCTTTGAGTCGAGCGTTATCCCCAAGAAAATCGTTTTTTCGACGAATTCTAGTATATCCTTATTCAATACAACATTACATTCAGTACTTCTAACATTCGGTAAAGTAAATCTTATGCATTTCGTTTTTTTTTCATTTAGTACTAAATTATTAACAGTAAACCAGTTATGAACCTTAAGCATAGCGTTATTTACGTCGTCAAGGTGTTGTGCTCGTCTATTCACTTTAAAAATCAGTGAAGTGTCATCAGCAAATAACACCATTTGAGGTTGGTAAAGTGTGTGATTCGGATTGAAGTGATTCGGTAAAGTGCCCAAGAATTTTGCCCACTTTAAAATATATTTACAGGTTATGAAAAATGTCTTCTAGCGACAAATTCAGAGCTTTAGCCTCATTCCACAATTATCACACATACTCGACATTACCGTGTCGTAATGTATTTGGTCAATAAATTTTCTCGCGCCAATTCATGGGAACCTCATGAATTATTCAATATTGGTAAATATTAATAAGCATAATCACATTCCTGTCAGAACGTAATGTTATGAACGAGGCACAAAACAAAACTAGTGTGTTTGAATAACTTAATTAATGTAAATGCTTCATAAGTAGCAGAATTTGAATACTAAAGCGGTTGGAATAGTGAGCGTTTTTGCAGACAATCCACATTTTTTTTTAGATTACTAGCTTTTGCCCGCGATGGCCCAGTGGATAAGGCTTCCGACTCTCGTATAAGAGGTTGTGGGTTCGAATCCAGGCAAATATCAATACATAATATGTAAAAAGAAAATCCATCATCATCTCACTACGACTTATTCATCCATCTTTTTAAGGCATAATATTTGTATTAGAATAATAAGTCCTACCTCAGTTTTATGGTGTATGCATTACCTCATCCTTACCCAAATTTAATATTCTTAAAACTTACAGCTTGGCTTGCAGAAAAATGTTTCTATACTTTGAAGGATTTTATGACATCTAAAGAAAATGATGTGTTTAATTAATGTTGAAATCTTTATCTCACTGACATGTCAACACAATGATTGGTTTTAATGATTTTTTTTTCTCTTACCTTCTGACAATTACTTTAATACAATTTAAATTATTTATAACATACATTTTGACATTGATTAACTAAATTATTAATCATCAATTTTTTTATATTTATTTGTACAATTAACACAACATTACATAACATTGACATATTTACGCACCATTGTTATGGTAGAATGTGACGGGACTAGAATTATTTACTTTACCATCACTGTATAACCACATTTCTAGTGAATAAATGATTATTATTATTATTAACAGCAAACAAGGTTCCTTAAGTAACTACGTTATCATATTTAATTTAAATATCATCTTTTGATAAGCCTGTTACTTTTCATTCCATATTATCCTCCTTTAACTTGTAAATAATATCGTTTTCCACCATTTACTTAAAGATAAATGGGTATAAAACAAATTTTCGAGGGAACAGAACCTTTTTAATGGCGCCCGTACCTATTATAAATCGTTATGATAATTGCCTTATCGGTAGAAACGGATAAACTGAATTGAATACAGTATTCTTTGGGGAGGTTAATTGGTGTTCACTCTGCTGATATTCAATGGATTTTTGTAATGAATTTTGTGTTAATTTTTGTTTGCTTGTTGCTTTTATAATGTATTTTCGTGTTTGCGTTTTCATGTTTTAAATTAATTTTTAATATGTCATGCACAGTCGAGCTAACCTTATCCAAATCGACTTATGGTCCTTCGAGCCGGTAGTAATGATATATTTTTCTTTATTTATTGTTGTTGCACAAAAGTTAAAATATTTTATTAATTTCCCAAAAAAAAAATTATCAATCTAAGTTGTAACGATAATACACAATTTATATGAAATTAAATCTTGTCGCGACATTTACCTGGATGGATTAACAAGTAAATTAAGGTTTCTGCTTAATTATAAGAGTAAATTTATTTCAATAGAAAGAAAACTTTTAGCCAAATAATATTGAAAGATTGACATTATTTTCAACAGCTGTCAAATCACCAAATTTATTCTTCCAATAATTTATTTGACGATTGTATAATCTGCCCATAAAGATTGAATCCAAAAACAAACAATGATAATAAAGAAGAAATACACTCGCAAATAAATCGCAAATATTGCTATTTATCTCAAAGCAAATATATTTACGAAATGAAGAGGCGTTCATCTTGATCTCCGATTGATCTTGAGACACAAATTGCAAAAATCATAAAGGACTACGCACACTTATTGGGCTACATTTGTATATGCTAAACGAATTTAGTCACACTTATACTGTTCTACTACCAATCGACGGCCGGCTGTCGCGCTCCTATTGCCTTTCTATTGTGTCTCGAAACACGTGTGTTGGATTTAAATAAGTAAGCATTTTATTATTACATTGTAACGACTATTATTATTATTACGACGAAGAATTTTACAATTCTTTATGCAACGATGACTACTTAATTACCAGTCGCCTTATATTTTCTAGCTTTTCCAACATTGGCGTGCGCAGGGTTTTATAAGAGGGTAGGCAGTTTTTGTTTGGAAAAGAAAAAAAAAATTTTGCTATTGCCGAGATAGTAAAAAAACTCACCAGATGACCAGATGATTTAAACTTTATAACACACGTGATTCGAGACACAATAGATAGACAACTACAGCAGCCCGACAGCCGGCTGTCGGTTGATCGTCGAAGGGTTAGGGACTACGCACATTTATTCAGCTCTATTCAGCATATGTCCATAGAAAACAACAATTCTATACGCAAGCTGAGGACCTAAACAAGTGGCATTGTAGAATAGAAAACGAAAACGAATAGATTGAAGAACATAAGTTTTCGCTAAATAATTTGACATCTCCATACATTTGACAATCTATTCACTTCTATTATCTATTCTACAATGCCACTCTAGGGGGGCTGTGACAATCTATTCTATTCTACCATCTATTCTACAATGCCACTTATCTAGGCCCTCTGAGAGAAAAGCTGTACGGATGCTTGACGCATCTTCATACAAAGTCGTTGTTTTCTATGTTCATAAGCTATTTTTTAGCCTTTTCTGTTCCACTCCTGGACAAAGACCTCCCTCCAGTCCTTCCATCCTTCGCGATCCTTCGCTTCTTCAATCCAATTGGGCATAAATCCGTCCAGTTCGTCCCACCATCTCCTTCGTGGTCTGCCGCGACCCCTTCTCCCCGTCTCAAGACTCTAGCTGGATAGAGGACTAAGTTGAATAGAGCTGATTAATGTGCATAGTCCCTAATAAATCGAGATGGCGAGGTAATTTTCAGATAATAACGAACATATTTCTAAGAGGACTCTGTAGTACAAATTATTGGAAAAGATTTGAAAGTAATATCCATAACATATCAATAACGAAGGTAAATAACAAAATTAATACTAGTTATTGGTGCTGACACACTTAACTAAATTTAAGTAAAATGCATCTTTCTCTTTCCATTTAATCAAGAAATGGAAAGATGATAAAATTATTAGTTTAATCCTGTCATATTAGACAGGCACCTGAAGTAAATCGACGTATTTTAAATTATCTATGGAGTGTCTATATTTGACAGGACTTAACTAATAATTTTATCATCTGTCCTTTTCTTGATTAAATGGAAAGAGAAAGATGCATTTTACTTAAATTTAGTTAAGTTTGTGAAGAAGAGAATCAGCACCTTGCTTTGCCAAAACATTTTCAAACCAACTTTCATCCCCTATTTAGTTTATGCAAGTTTAGGATATTGATTGAAGACGGGCCTGATCTAGTAGTTAGTGACCCTGACTGCTAAGGCGGAAGTCGTGGGTTTGGTTCCCACCCAGGAAAAACGTGTATTTACAGAACGACTCACAGTCGAGGCCCATTCAAATTTTTCCGATCAAATTTTTAAGGGGCCCCGACTGTGAGTCGTTCTGTTCTATTCTAAACTACTGGGCTTGTTTCTTTCTATTCAGTTTTTATTTAAATTACATTTTTCACGCATTTTTTAAAATTAGTTTTCACGCTGTCGGGTTTTTTGTTTTTTAATATTTTTTTTAATATATTTTATGTAAGTATAATACTTATATTATAAAGAGGAAAGATTTGTATTTTTGTATGTAACGAATAAACTCAAAAACTAAGGATCGATTTAAAAATTATTTTTTCATTAAAAAGCTACATTATCCCTTAGTAACATAGGTTATATAATATCACGCTATGTCCCACGGGAGCCAAGCAGTAACCACAAACCCAACGTAACGCAGGTAAAACCGCGAGGAATAGCTAGTAAATAAAGCCGTTGGTCCCGGTTGCCATTCGTAGAACTTTGACAGTCGTTACTGGTTAGCCAGAAACTCTGACCAGTCTAACCAAGAGGTATCGTGTCGCCCAGTTACTAGGTTGTGGAGGTGAGATAGGCAGTCGCTCCACGTAAAACACCGGTACCCAGCTGAATCCGGTTAGGCTGGCAGCCGACCCCAACACAGTTGGGAAAAAGCTAAGGAGATGATGATGAGTCTTTGTGACAAATTATTATATATAAAGACAAAATTATCATCATCTCTAAATTGATTAGAATACATTTTTATTTGAAAGTAAGTTCTTTAGCAATCTTTTTTGTGTCCACCAAAATCGGTTCAGTCGATTCGATTTTTTTTTCGTGATTTTGTCTCGGTGTTAATAACATTAGAGGCTTATTTTTTATTTATTCTTTTTAAAATAGTCTTTTATATCATATGACAACAAGTCCGCAGCTCACCTGGTGTCAAAATGTTCATCCCATTGTATAAACATCTGCGATACTAAAGGCTTTGTAGAAACGTGACCCAATCAGATATAAAGATGAAAATTGTACAACAATACTGCTTGGCAGAAGAAACAGCTGTTCGGTAGAAGAAAACTTCTCTAAATGGCATCTAGAAAATATTTTTGAAGCTTTCTATCAGTTATAGATTTTTTTTTATCGTTAACTGGCTGTTCTACGCGGTTACTTAAATTAAAAAAAAGCCCCGCACCGAAGTTATATATATCGCAACTGCAGCTAACAAAAGAGTTAATGACTTCAAAACGTTTGATCGGATTTCGATGAAACTTGTCTAAGAACCATTGCTAGATAGTCTACTTTTAAATAATTCGAATTGCACCCAAATTTCTTTACTAATTTCAGAGCTAAGGTGCTATAAACAGGCCAACAGACAGACAGACACACACGCAGTGATGAAAATAAGGATACATAATAATTATTTTGTGTCGGGTTAAAAATATATAAATAAAGTCCCTAAGTAGTCCGTCATTTAAAACATTTTAATTGCGTTAGGATGCAGCATGTAGCTAAACAGTCTGCAATGCTATCATTATGTCTGCCGGGTTACGGAAAAGTTATAATAGTTACCGTGACCCCGAAACATAAAGGGCAACCAAAGGAACATGACTGGGTTTAGTCAGTAAAAGTCTGACACGCCCGCCCGCCCCGCACGTCGTTTGATGATTTCCTACTCTCCAAAAAAAAAAGTGAGCCGTCAAAGGACGCCTGGCAGATGTGAAACATCGACATTACATCATCGCCACACAGTACACAAGACTGTGACTGTATATATACACCATCATATAGCGTGGCGACGCGTCGCCACGACATGCGTCGCCACGCCAGAAATTTGTTTTACGTGCGGCTATAGATGTTTCACATCAAAAAATGCTATCATTATGTAAAGTCCGCAATGCTCAAGTAGCAAGTAATCCTAGCCTTTAAACATTTACATAAGGCCACACTACATTTTTTAATTTTATAAAACAAATATTAATTTTCTTGGGAGAACGGTTAGCACTGTTGCCGACTCGGTCCTAGCAAAGTAAGAAATAAAAAAAAACTTGCCAACAGTTTGCTTTACATTTCCTTGGATAAAGTCGCTTATTAAAAATAAATAGGAAATGTGATTTGCTGCTCTTGAAAGTTTTAGTTCAGCTTTAAGTTGGCGAAAGGTCATTTAAATACTGCGGATAAGTGCAATTTTTATGAGTATGAGATTTTATGAATTAACCTTATATTTATACTAGTTGTCCCCCGCGGCTTTATTTGCGTTTTTAGTAACTGCTCCGCTCCCGTATTTTGTGTACCCAGACAAATGGGCTATTCAACATAAAAATAGTTTTCCAAAAGCATAAGCTGTTATTAAAAAACTACTCGAAAATCCCCATAACCCCTTTTCCATGTCCGGAAATCAAATCTAGGATTTCACAGCAGGCGTGCATGCATTGAACTAGCAGAGACACAAAACCACTTCCAAGTTAAGCCATAACGATGGCGATAAAATCAACTAAGTGTCCCTTAATATCTTAAAATGAAACGCCAACAGAATCAAGATTGCACTGAACATTCACCACTTTCAAATAAATTGGAAAGAATTCTAGACACTCGTCGAAAAAAAGTCCTAAAAGAGACATTACGGACCCTTATCTAAGATCTTAAGTTGTTGCTTCCATAAAACGAAGCTACACGAAGTTTTTATTCAATTCAATTGAGAAAGTGATGTCCTTACTCGATCGCTTTTGTCTTTGTCTTGCGCATTTGACGCATACGTTTTTCAACTTAAAGGTGTCCAATGACGGTCATTTTTGCGTCAGTCTAGTCATAAAATTGTGGCGTAACTCCAAATGGTTTAGGTGGCCAACCAACTCTGGCACGGCGATTCGACACTGATGATCAAATGGAGGTGCGTCAGTTCAACTGACGCGCCGAAATGACCGTCAATGGCCACCTTAACGCATACCTCAAATATTAATGCCTGACGATGCATGTGATAGATTTTTAAAAAGGAGAATTAAATATTTAAACATAAAAGCAAATTATGTGGGAAGCATTTATTGTATTTTAAACCAGTTGTGGCTATAAGTTAAGTTGTCATTGAAACTAAACCTTCTATATGAAACAAAGGCAGTTTATCATTAATAATCTTTCTATTTACTACATTTTTTAACACATTTTTAAAATAAAATAAACTTTAAGTAAAATTCAAAATCATTTATTCAATTAAACAAAAAGCTATTTGCTGGTTCCAAAATAGTAGGTTCCAAAGGAGAAGAGCCAGCAAGAAACTCCATGAACACTCTTTTAAACTCGATTAAATATTACAATTATTCGGTTACATTATTCAAATCACACAATGTACATAATACACAAAATATAGTCATAATCTAAATTTATATTCATAGGTAACATTATCACAATACACAAGAAGTTATACTTAACTTATATACAATCTCGGAGAACTCCGCACCGTTCAACGTCTCAAACAAGAATGACTCAGATCGGTCGGCGCAGGGGCTTTTATAATAGGCGGTAACAAACAACTAAGTGATGAGTCATACTTGTTTGTTACCGCTCGAACGTTGGCTGTCCGTTTAATTTAAAAAGTAACATTTAAGACTTATTTACTGTAATTATTTATAGGTTTATTATTTCTTAATTTACTAATATTATATATATTTATTTACTAATATTATATGTATCTATGCTTATACAACAATTATAATATATCACATGCGTCTAGATGTATCAGGTAAAAACTGTCGGACGCATAAAAGTGGAAATAAGTGTCCTAAAATCATTTAACGCATGCGTTAAACGCAAATCAAATAAAAAAATAAAAAACAAAAACGCACAAACAATGGACAAATTTTATTTCAATTGTTAGAATCAATTTAATTAATTACTATGAATTCGATTTTACTGAACGAATTGTTTTAAAATAAACCAATTTAAAGCCAGTTAGTAAATTAATTCCATTTAGATTAGGTTTGGAAGTACACAGTACGATGTCGTTGCAAAATAGAACTAGTCTGCATTGAATTTGGTTGTAGCAATCAGTTCAGTGAATGACATAATTGAGCTTATGGCCCTCAAATAAATAAGTGGAGTGTCGTTGATAGTAACTTCATTGTTATACAGTTTCTATTTTAATGAGTATACAAGACCTTTTATTATTAAAATGCTTGCCTATTTTCGGTCTAGCACTTGCCTATATTCTAGCCGCATAAATTTGCTGTGATAACAAAATCAAGGGTTAGAAGTTCTCTGTTTGCTTGTAATATTACAATCGGCTAAAATGATTTGTCGTGATATGGTAACTAGCAGAAAGACAGACCAACTTACAACAATAGGTTGCTAAGTGGTTGATGATTTTAATCTCAGTTTGGCCACAAAATCTAACCAAAACTAAATACAATCTTAAAACACAGTAATAATAAACGTGTGTAAAAAAAATTACAAAAAAAATTGATTTCAAAATGAAATTAGATAAATGTCACGAAAATTTTAAATAAATATACTGAACAATTTTAAAACATCTGCTATTAAAATTACCAGAGAGCCTAGACAAGTGGCATTGTAGAAAAGATAGCGAAAACAAATAGATTGTCAAATGTATGGAATTGACTTAAGCTTTCGCTAAACAATTTGAGATATCCATATATTTCACAATCTATTCGTTTTCGCTATCTATTTTACAATGCTACTTATCTAGGGAGGCTGAATACAAATCTTGGATCGAAATTCCCCATAAGGCCCCAAACCTCCTTTAAAGATTAACTCTGTCCCTTCTAACTGCAATTCAAAGACCCGGAGCACAGAACTACACAACGACTAACCAACAATCCCCTGTCCTAATTCCCCTACAAAAATGTGTCAACTAAAGAAGACGGGAGTCGACTCCATGTTTGCTCATAATTTGCCATTAAAACGGGCTAATTGAGGGGAATGTCGACTGAAGGAAATTTGGCGGAGTGACTTTCCTTGTAGCTGAGGTAATTGTGGAGTGACGGGGCCTATTGCGTGTTTAGCGCCTACCTCATTATTATTTTTGTGTGGGCTGAGGTGTAAGATCTTTGAGATTGTGATTGAAGATGTTTAAAAAAAGATCATTGTCTTATTTTATGCCTCATCATCACCAAAAGATCATTGTTTCATCTCGCCCATGAAAAAAATGCCCCCCGGGCGAGATGTCCACTTTTTAAAATGTGCATGGGAATATTCGCCCGAAAAATAATGTATTGTTATGACCATTTGACTTTATCGTTTGCAGATTATGTGGGAAGAAGAGCCAAAGTTATGTCTTTATTGTTTAATAGGAGATATTACAGTATCATAGTATTTTACACATGACTTGATTTTCCGGGCGAATGTACCCATGCACATTTTAAAAAGTGGACATCTCGCCCGGGGGCTAGTTTTTTCCTGGGCCAGATGTCCCATAACCCTGTTTTATACAACCTTAATCTGAATTTATAATTTATACAAAAATATATAATTGTTATGTACGTCTTATAAAACAGAGAAAACATCTTGGCAGCGTTGTTGTCAATGAACTGGTGCAAAAAAAGCTGGGAGCATTGCTACGTAGGCAGGATAATAATTATGTCATTTTAAGTAGTCCTTAACTTATCTAAATAAAATAGCTTGGTTGTATTTGTCAGTGCGACATAGTGTGTTTTACATCACTTTGTTTTTTTTGTGTTAAACTTGATAAATGAGCATTTAAGTACACAATAATCAGAAATCAGATAAATCATACCAGAGGTTAGTTACAGTGTGACTCAAAACAATTGGAATTTTGACAAATTCATCATCTCCTCCGCTATCTTTTATCACTCAAACTGTGCTCAATCACATAATATCAAGTTAGTAAGTTCGTATCTAAACAGTGTCAGAACTTAAAAGTTGAACGATAAAAACTTAATTCCGCTGTTATTATCTAGAACTCAACTTGTGGAATCCTAGCTCTTTCTAGAACTTTTGACGTTTTTATTCTTACAAATCTTTGATTCGTGTTCGTTTGAAAAGTCTTTAGGTCGATTTTTTGCTGCTTCTCTGTTAATTATTTTCTTTGTGATTGTTTTTGCTTGGTTCATAAAAATGTTAGACTATGTTTGAATCACTATTTTTATTTGTATCAACCTTAGAACACACGTGGTTCGAGACGCAATAGAAAGATAATAGCAACGCGACAACCGGCTGTAGCGTGGTCGTCGAAAGGTAAAATTGAATTAGTTTTAGTTCTACGCGGCTGTCAGTGTAAAAAATTATATTAAAAAAAAACTACTAAGTATGTATGGGAAGTTTAAAATTGTACACCTCTAATAGGGTGTACAATTTTAAACTTCCCTAAGTTAATAAACTTACTCTTTCTATTGGCAAAAACTACCCAAAATCTGTACACAATTTTTTGAGATTATCGCGATCGAACAACGTATATATTATGTGGCGTCTTTGTTTTAAAATAAGGAAATAATGTCTAAACCAATAACGAATTACTGAAAATACAATTATTATACTCCTTATTCTCGATTCCAAAGAAAATATATATAATTTTATTAAAAGTAAGATCACCAAAAGTAATTTACGATTTTGATCCCAGGTGACTCTAAGCGCACCATAGTTATGAAAACTCACCCACTTAAACACCCTATCTCAATAATGAATCAGTTGCCGCTGAATCTAATTGAAACGATAGACCCAATTTCTGGACCTAACTATAACCTTCATAAGAGGGTAACAGGCATTACGGACCGTTTCCCGTGCCATTCAATTATTTTTTACGATCAGGTAGGACAAAATGGCCGACAGATAAAACTGGGATATTCCACGTCCAGGTATAACAACCTTGAAGGCATTTCCACGGATCATATTTGAAAAGTTCAGTTATTTTTGCGCGTTTGGCAGGTCCTAATTGAACCACAGTGAGAATTGGACCCGGGGTTAAATTGACCCGTTTTAATGTTTGTTACGCATATAATTTTGTTGGGTCCATCGCTTTTGTTGTTTATTTGTATGTTCATTTTTTTTAGTAAAAGTGATGTTTGCTTTAGTTTTCGGTGGAAGTGATGAATTTTAAATAAAATATTATTTAGTATTTAAAAAAATTCAGAAGGTTTCTATTACTTCGCTTTTACATTGCCGAAATATCGTACATTTTTTTTAAACTACCACGAAAACCATTTCAAAGAGATTTATTAAGTGCAGGTAATAAAAGTTTTTATCTGTAGGTACAAACCAACATTTTATTATTACTTCTACTATATATCTGTTGAAAGAGACGCAGACCTATCTATGTAAGTGGATCACGGTAGCAATTTTGATAATAGAAAACGAGTGTTATATATACCTGCTTGCTTCTATAAACGACCTTCTTTATAGATGACTGTAAATATTTAAAATCCATACTAATATTATAAATGGGAAAGTGTGTCTGTCTGTCTGTCTGTTTGTCTTTCTTTCACGGCAAAACGGAGCGACGGATTGACGTGATTTTTTAAGTGGAGATAGTTGAAGGAATGGAGAGTAACATAGGCTACTTTTTGTCTCTTTCTAACGCGAGCGAAGCCGCGGGCAGAAGCTAGTTAATATATAAAACGTTTTTAAAAATCTAAATCCATTGATAAGGTTTTATACATACAACGTTCAAAACGACAATTTCACGCTTTTTAATAGAAACAAGAGAGGAGTTAAAAACAAGAACAAGAAAAAGACGCATTGAGCCATCCTTTCGAAGCCATGAGCGAATGCTAGTAAATTTATATCTCACATATTTGTGGTAACGACACATCAGAGCATGCTACCTAAAACCACCTTGAACTTATATCAATTTATAGGTACAATCAAATTTATTCCCAGCAAAGTCGAAACAGGAATGCTTTCGGACGGAATATTTGCGTTTGGTTAAAATACAATTAATATTTGTAGTACGATCCCCCCCCCTGTTTGCGTAGAAAGGACGGTGTTATGAATCAACGTGCTATTTTTAGATTTAAAACCAAAGCAATTTTGGGCTCTGCTTTTGTTTTATTAATAGATTGAACTTTACAAGTGGCTTTTCATTTTCATTGTTCGCCAGTTTTTGGAATCATTGATCTGGCTTCTCTGATAGGATTGTTAAATGAATTGTTACAATATTTAGCGTTTATAATTAACTCGTTATTTTTAAGTCTATTCTTGTTTTGAACTGAGGGTTATGTTGAATAACGTGACTTTTGAATTCATAAAATAATGATTGTGCTATAATATTTTGCGCACGTATTGTAAATACTTTTAATTGACTTTCTGCTCGTTTTTGTTTTGTTTACATTTTTAGTTTGTTTGTTTGTATAACAAAAGTCAAAGAGTGCAAAGTAATCTGTTGACATTCAATGCGAAATGTCAATAGTTCATTAATTAGCTCTATCAGAGCTTTATTAAGTTTAATGTATAATACAATATTGTTTATAGTCTCTGTGATTATTTTTGTGTGTTATACTTTATATTGTAGCTGTTTGTTGTTCCATTTGAATAAAAATAAAATAAAATAAAATACAAATATGAAAGAAATAAGCAACTTCTCTACCCAATAAAAGTTCGTAGAATTTTTATTTTTCTTATCATTAAATTAACTTAGAGCAAAGTCAGTGTGATTATCGTAATTCCACCATAACTTCTAAACACTAATACTAACTAGAACTAATTTAGATTACGATGTGATGAAGTTAGTAAAAAAACTCAATTAGGTAACTATCTCTTTCGACGGGCCTGTTGGTCTAGTGGTTAGTGACCCTGACCGCTAAGCCGGAGGTCGTGGGTTCGATTCCCACCCAGGACAAACTTTGTGTGATGAGCATGAATGTTTGTTCTGTGTCTGGGTGTAATTCATCTAAAATATGTATATATTTAAAAATTATATAGGTATGTTCATCAGTTGTCTGGTTACCATAGTACAAGCTCTGCTTAGTTTGGGATCAGATGACCGTGTGTGAGTTGTCCAAGGATATTTATTTATTATTATTTATTTATTTATCTTATATACTTTCATGAATGAGCAATTGTAACAATCCTCAAATGTATAATTTTATGTTATTTTTATTTACAGTCACTTCATAATATGCTAGAAATGGTGGGTTGATTCGTTCTTGCAGAAATAATTTGTATTTTTTTTTATAATTTTTACTGTTTAATTTGAATCTATAACATGTATGTATTTATACAGTATATAAGTATGTTGTATATCAGTAAAGTTGTCTGGTTACCATAACACCGGCTCTGCTTAGCTTGGGATCAGATGGCCGTGTATGACTTGTCCCAAGATTTTATTTTTAGGATTTTATTTATTTATTTTTATACTTTCTTTTTCAAGTTATTTTTCTATAATTTCTTGCACATGTCCAACATAAACCAGCCCCTTTATTGTGTGGACGTTGTAATCAATGTCGTTTGTATTTTACTATGGCTGCACCACGCTGCAATTTCGGACCGCGTCGGTATTCGCAGGTATTCCGAATTCAATGACATTCCCGTGATTTACTGGCCATTGCTGGGTTTTTAAATTGTATGTTATCTTGCATTAAAACTTTTTTATTTACCTTCGGAATTGGATCGGCAGAATTCTGTTTAATTATAATTTTGTGGAAGTATGGTTTACAGTTGCTGTTTAAATGAAATGTATTGTTTTTGGACTTTGAGAAACATAGCGGATCTTAAACCTTTATTCAATATTATAAACCGGAGATTTAGTTTTTAGTCGCTAATCTCAGGAAGTAAGTACTGATTTGAATTTGAAAATTCTGAAGGAAAAGACTAAATGCTAAGAAGTAACCAAAGATGCGGGTGAAACCGCGAGGGACAGCAAGCATTAATAATCAAGCAAGTCATTTATTTGCCAGAAAGAAAGAAATCATTTATATGCCAGAATTGTAAGTATACATATAGGATGGTAAGTTTTAGCAAGTCCCGATACAATTTGCCTTGCAGCATGCAGTTTTTTTTTATTTTATGTGCCTAAATAACACTGCAATTACAAATAATAATTGTCGATAAGAATACAAAATAAACATCGCATTAGTCTTTTAAGTAATGGTTAAATTAAATCCAATCGCAGTAACTAATTATTGCAAGTAAAAAGTCTATAAAATTTTAATGTTATTTACAAAATGGAGTTCTAGAATGGATCTTAAGGCGGAGCGGATGGCAATGAGATCACCGCGAATAGCAGAATATTGTATGTGTTTTAACTTGCTACAATCATGCGACGTAAACGCGACGATTCTATAGTTTTGTAATGTAATTTCTTCACACAGTAAATCTCAAAAATTTCGCCAATACTAATGACATTCTTTGCACGATCCAGGACATGCAAAGATTAACAAATTATTTTGCTGTGCTCTACTCTGTCTGTACTGTCGGAAAACAGTAAATGTCAATTTACCCAGTAACCTAATACTTACTAGCACAATCTAACATAAACCGCTCCTTTGGTGTGAACGTAGTAATCAATGTTGTTTGTTTATTACAGTTGCACCAGCTTCAGACGACTAACAATCCCGGGATGTTCCCGTGTCCCGGATTCACTATCATTTCCCGGATTCACGGGACTTCTGCGGAGAATTCTGCGACAGTGCTGTTTCGGTGGATCTGATGTTGCATGCTTGTGACTAATTATTATGTGTTCTTGGAAGTTATCGGAATTTATTGGATCGTTTAGTAGGACTGTCGATATTGTTGTAGTGTTTTAATAATTTAATTTAGCGCGTCCCTCTCATGGTCAAAGTTGCCAGTTCGTTCGGATCTTTGATTGTGTAACTTAAAAGCATTTTGGAATTTTGTAAGTACGATACATGTATTTATTTATAACGATAGTAAAATGCTGATTCAAATAGACATGCCGGTTGGAAAAAATGTCATGCTTGTTTGAAAGACTCGCTGATGGTGGCGAGTGCGTTGGATCATTCGGTTCCCGGTTCGGTTCAAAATGGTTGAGCTAAATGGTGCTAATGCCATTTGTCATACTCGTGAACGGGCGCTGTCAGCTGCGATCGATCATCGTTTAATTGCCATGACTTTTTATTATTATTTTTTGATTATTTGTGTTATAATTTACCAACATTGTTTTCACATATGGAAGCACCAAAAATAATATAACCAAGATTTTGTAAAACATTATTTTTTTATAAGAGTGTCCGTGGAGTTTCTTGCCTTTATAGAGATCTGCCTACGTTTTGGAACAGGCAATAGGGATGTTGACTACATCAAAAGAATGACATTCTGTTTAGTCCATCTGTTAGACACTTATGACGTCACTTCTCAGTAAAAATTATATAAAGGCGTGACGTTTCACGAAACTTCAACGCACTGTATTGTCGTCATTTTCTGTTTACGAGAAAAAAGAAAAAATACGTGTCCCAAATTTTTGATTATCTAACTGACGGACTTATTACTTTTTTTTGTCGTCTCGCCTCTTTGACAATTCATAAGTGCCTGTAAATGGTCTAGGAAGTGAAATAAATGCCTTGAATTTTGAATTTGGAATTTTATGGACCCTACATTGAAAAACATAGAAAAACGCCTCAGCTGCATAGCTCTCAATAAAATAAATTAAATTCATATATCAATTCTCTTTCGCTATGATTTAGAACAGTTTCTAGAATTCTATTACATTAGCAAAGATTTCAATTTAATGGTATTCTTGGCTTACTGAAATAGGTTTTTTAATTTATTGGTTGTCGCTTCAATGGTACAGCTTTACCTTTAAGTCTAAGATTCAATTACCAGGCTGCTGGTCGGAAGAAAAGCAGTGTGATTCGGAAATGCAATTCCAATAGAATAGAGAATTTCTGGTCGTAATAGAATAGAATATATATTTATTTTCTTACCACAAATTATATCGTGTAATGGAGAAACGGAATTGTTTTTACCCATCTACAGCAAACTCATCAAAATATTGAGTTTTATTCTACTCGTCCCCATTGACGTTGTACCTGTAAATGGGGATAAAAAATATTTAAAGCTGAACAGTAAAAGCAAAAAAATGAATATAGAAATATCTAAAAGTCGTAGTAAGAGACGACATGTAAGTAGTTGACTTTGGCTTCGACTTTTGGCTTTTTAATCCTTCGAACACACGAGATTTGAGACACAATAGAAAGACAATAGCAGCCCGACAGCCGGCTGTCGGTTGGTCGTCAAAAGGTTAATCCTTCGAACACACGTGATACAATGGAAAGGCAATAACAGCCCAACTACCGGTTGTCACTTGGTCGTCGAGAGGTTAATGACATGTTACATGTTAAAATCTGCACAAATAACATAATTTAATAATATATTGTTGATAGCTGAACAATCTGAACATAGCCTATTTTGTAATTTTTTGCCGTAATGATGTCGCATAGTCAGTTTTGTGAAACAAGGCCCAGATGTCGGGTATTGTAAAAAAAAACCGGCCAAGTGCGAGTTGGACTCGCGCACGAAGGGTTCCGTACTATCATCTCAAAAAAGAATACGTGTTTTTTTTTTCGTATTTTAATATTTTATTTTTGTTATTTTATTTTTTTGGTATTTCTTGTTATAGCGGCAACGGAAATACATCATTATTTTGTGAAAATTTCAGCTTTCTAGCTATCACGGTTTATGAGATACAGCCTGGAGACAGACAGCGCAGGCTTAGTAATAGGGTCTCGTTTTACGCTTTGGGTACGGAACCCTAAAAAGGCATACAGTGAATATTTACCATAGGTATATTTTTGTTACCACACATAGAAATTAGTACATCCCGAAGTTCAGAAACATTCGCATATGCCGTGCGTCGTTTGGGATTACGACAAAAACTTATTAGTTAAAACAAATATTATGTTGGGTTTTGAATAAACAACTTTTACCCGAGTTACTGAAAACGGGGTTTATATTCTAGGCACAGTTAGGATTTTTAGGTTCGTCAAGTACTGTGTTTCATTTTATTTAGGCAGTTATGACGGATGAAATGTTAATTATTAAATTTCGTAAACAGACTAAAAATACAATTGTAGGCTATTTTTGTTGAACAGAGTTTGATTATAAAAAGGAGATTTAACAAAAAAAAACAAAACATAAAAATATGCGAATAAATATAAATATTTAACTTAACAACACTTAATTTTAAAAACAATAATTTTCTAATTACCTAACTATAGAGTTTAGTTATGCGAAAAAATAAAGTTATTATTGTACTTGACTTTTTTGCATAACTGAATCCTATCCACCTTTTATTTCTGCACAAAAAAAATAAAGAACATTATTTTCTTTTCTTTTCATACATAAACTTCCACGGGTACAGGTGAAAGTTTCAGAATTTATTCCTTAGATAAATTCAAGATTTTCAGCCACCAGATCTCAACAAAATCGAATTGACAATAAGTCAAAACGTCACACAAAACACCACAATAACTTCTTCATCACAACGAAATGAAATTTCAAAAGCGTCAATTATAACTTCAGTGTTGCCCTTTGTTTCTTCAAATGTCCACCGCTCAAGTAATTTGTACCTTGTTTACAAAACTTTTCTCATTTCATGTTTATCCAACCCTCTGAGAGGCTTAATCAAATGCCTTGAAAGCTTTATGAGTAAAACTTTAGGGACTCGGATGAATTAAAAGAATCGTTGACTTGAAAAATATTGTTTTTTTCCGAGCACATGGCCTTAGTAATGTGTTAAGAGTTGCCAGCCTAAAATTTTCGCCCGAAAGTTCGGTTTGAATTTCGAATTACACAGTTTTACACAAAATTTTGTTCGTACCGGCCAAATGTTGCCAATCATTAAATTAAACTGAGTATGTGTTTATAGATTTAATTTTTGTAATAATGAATTTGTTTTTTTAATTATCGCTGGTTATGTAAATTTTGATTCATTATGTTGATGGTCGTCTATTGTTTTATTATCACGATAATGATTTTATTAAGTTTGGACTGCCAATAACCTGTTAATTATTATTTGTCACAGCTCAATTTTGATTTCAGATACAAAATTACAAATATGAAATCATTATTATATTATAGACATGAATTTTCAATAACTTTCTTGTTAATGTAAGTAACAGCTGTTTTTTAAATAAAATCAAAATCAATAATGGCAAAATCTAACATTAACCTTTAGAAAATTAACAGCGCCACAAAATAATTAAACAAAATTCAAACTGTAAATCGAACATTACATTCCATTACGTTCGAAATTCGAAATTTCCAAAATACAGGATCGTTACGAATTCCGCCAATCACAGTTTAGAACATCAAATCCCGATTCGATTTGTTTTTACGATTGAATTTACGAGTGTGCAGTACCTTAATTTACGATTAAAGTTTAGTTTATATCGATTTCAAATCGATTAATGGAGTCTATTCGAGTTGCTGGATGGGTTTTATCGCTTTGTGAGTGAGACAATGGAAGCTGCGTTTATTTAAATGATGTTTTAAATCAATTTGTGTTGTGCATGTAAAATAAATGGAACTGGGTCAGTACTTTTAAACTAAAATGATTAAAATCAGTTTATGTGTTGACTAGAGGTTGCAAAAATTCGATAATTTTAATTTTCGAATATTTGAATATTTTTTCAGTGCCATTCGAATTTTATTCGAATATTCGAATATTTAAGAAAAAATAATAAAACACAGAATATCAGCGTTTATTGGTTTAGGAATTATATTTTTATGCAGATAAGTAAACCTAGCACAATAATTATTCACTTATTCAAACAAATTTTAAAACAATTATACATGAAAATTTTAATCAAAACAATTATATTTTTTTAAACAAATTTAAAAGTCTCTCTCTTCGTAATATTAAAAACAAAATAAATGTCTTTTTTTGGTGAGTCGGAAATCATCAAATGACTACTCCCGTCCTGGGTGCGGTGGGAGGGCGTGTCAGACTTTTACTGACTAAAACCCACTCATGTTCCTTCGATTGCCCTTTATGTTCCAGGGTCACGGAAACTTTTTTTTTTTTATTACTCCTGAAAGCCAGAATCAACAGTGGAGTCCGCCAGAAAAGCGCCGAGCAATGAAGCTTGACGAGTCCCGGAGAAACGATTCAACTGTCTTGGATCCCGCAACGAAATTAATCAGAAAAGAACAACGGAGGAGTAAGAAAAATATATTTTTTCCATAACAAGCAGGAGACAGAACAGAACTAGGCCAATAGGCACAAAGGGGCAATTACAACTGGGAGAAGCCCAGATTGCCTAGCACCACGGAATATGATCTGTTATAAATTAATGGGTCCTAAATTGTGAGCTGTTACGAATGATTCCAATAATAGGTATGGCAAAAACGCTTGAACGCACGGAAATTGGTTCTGGTTTCCACAAGGTCCGTATAATAAACAACACCGGATGTAACCTGTAAACTATCCAACATAACATTGCGCTCATTCTGCCAAAGAATACACTCCCATAGGATGTGATGTGCAGATTGTTCGAATTCACAGTTCGATGTGGAACATTGACACAATGGCGAAGCAACAAGTTTGAAAGAATATAGTTTACTTTTAAAATTGCCATGACCTGTGAGAAATTGAGCAACGCAATGATCAACCTCCAACCATGTCTTAGCCAGCCGCTCACGAACGGATGGAAAGAACAGATGGAGGTGACGGCCCTTCATGGAATTATCCCACCTACTTTGCCATTCGGATAAGAGTTCCTCCCAGACTTCAGTCTGCGGTTTAAATAATCTAGAAATTTTATTAAAGTCGCGTTGTGGTATAAAGTTAGTGTCCATGGTTTCCCGCGCGGAATAGTACATTGAAGCACGACGCTGTACCTCAAGATCGACTGGAAGTACACCTGCGGTTACCGGTAGGGCCTCAGTACTGACCGTTCTATACGCTTTGCATAAAAATATCAAAGCTAAACGTTGACTTTGAAGTAGTTTACGTCGTACCGCCCCTATTGTGGCCCTATCTGCCCAAACAGGTGAACCGCAGCACATACAACCTAAGTAGGTAGCCCCATATATAGTTTTTAAAGTTAAAAATGATAAACCCTAAGTTGCTTTGGATATTCTCGTTAGGGAAACTTTTATAAACATTCCGCAACGGCCGGGGTTGCGGAATGTTTATAAAAGTTTCCAGGAAGGGGCCCAACAAGGCGTTGGTCCTGTTGGGCCCCTTGGAACACTAACGCGCGGTCGACGCGGTCCTGGTCCTAGCCGGGCGGCGAGCTACCCATCGCTCGCCATCCGCAGAACCGCGCCTACGGTGGCCGGTAGTCGTCTTGCGACTCTCGACGTCTTCGCCTGGGTCTTAGTCCGGGGCGAGAGGCTCGTCGTTGCCTCTCGCGCGCCGCCGCTTCCTTTAATAGCATAACTGCTGCGCAGAAGGAGGCGACGGCATCCCATTCCGTCTCGCCCCGAAGCATAGCTTGAACCAGCGCCGGGCGCGAGAGGTCACCGCCGCCGATTGCCTCTACGAGGACACGATCGCCTCTACGAGAAATAAATGTCTTTCTCTCTTGTTAATAATAAAACAAAAAGTATTACATACATACGTAAATGTGTCGTAAAAACGTTGTAAGTTTGTATGTAGGGGGTAATCTCTGGAACTACTGGTCCGATTTGAAAAATTCTTTCAGTGTTAAATAGCCCATTTATCGAGAAATGCTATAGGCTCTATACCATCACGCTACGACCCACGGGAGCGGAGCAGTAACGAAAAATGCGGGTGAAACCGCAGCGGACAGCTAGTCAATTATAATTCGGAAATAAATTAGATTTACCTATTATAACATTTTTAAACAAATTCAACTCTTCTGTTAATAATAAGAACAAAATAAACATCTCTCGCTCGTTAATAATAAAAAGAAAAACTATCAATTGTCACTAAAAAAATAAATTCGTCAATTTAATTCGGAAAAAAATCAATTTTAAAGTCGTTCTCTCTCTTTAATAATAAAAACAAAATAAAAGTGTCTAAAATCACTTCAAAAACGAAAATGCACTACTTTACACATAAATAACAACGTGTTCTGTAAGTGACAAAATGGCGTCGAGTCAAGCAGTGTTGCCAACAACAATTTTCAAGCTCTATCAACATAGCCTTTAAATTGATATTTTTTTTGGTAATATTCGAATATTCGAATAACTATTTATTTACTATTCGAATATAAATTTCGAAAGAGTATTCGAATAATTCGAATATTCGAATATTCGATTGCAACCTCTAGTGTTGACCCAACTGCAATTCTTTGAAGCAACTTTTTTGTGTTTCTGTTAATTTGTTTTTAGTTGGTTTGTTTTTGTTTAGATTAGGTACCTACATATTTCTTTTGAACATAAAATAACAAAAACTGTAATCAAATTTTTTTCAAAATTCAAAATTTCCCAAATTCAAAGCATTTATTTCACTTAGACCATTTACAGGTACTTATGAATTGTCAAAAGAGTCGGTCGGTTAGTCAGAAAAGAAAAGTGACGCTAATTGCCTGTTCCAAAACGTAGATCTCTATGGAGAAGAACAGGCAAGAAACTCCACGGACACTCTTTAAAAAAAAAAAGCATCTTGGTTACATTTTCTATTTGCTGCTTCTACATGTGAAAACAATGTAAGTATGTAACAAAATAAACAAAATTTAAATAAAAAGTCATGGCAGTTAAGAGATGACCCATCTCAACTGACAGCGCCCGTTCACGAGTATGACGCGTGGCATCAGCACAATTTAGCTCAACCATTTTGTAGGGAACCGAATGATCCAACGCACTCGAAACTCGCACTCTTCAGCACGGTAGTAAGAGGAACTATCTTACCGCAGTTTGCAGCTACGTAACCACACAAAAATGGTCTTAAGAGACGTTTAATGCCTACCGGGGTTGCAGAATAGTTCTAATAGTTACCGCGGCCCCGGAACATAAAGAGCAACTGAAGAAACATGAGTGGGTTTTATTCAGTAAAAGTCTGACACTAAGGGCAGGAGAAGTCGTTTGATAATAAAATTTCCCTTCTATAAAAAATCTTTCATAGGCATTTTTTTCTAAAGTTTCCGATAGGTGTCAAGAAAACTGTTACTTTTCACAATCATAATAAATAATGATGTCTATCAATCGTGTTTCTAGTAACAACAACCTAAATAAAAATAACTGATACTGACCAAAAACTTCTAATAGACTGCAAGATTTTTAATTCTAGTCAGTAAAATGACATTTCCAGTGTTGAAGGTTTTTAGTCCCAAATAAATAGTGATGTGTCAATCGAGTTTTTACAATTAAATCTTAGTCGAGAATTTTTTTTATTCAATATTAAATTGCCCTTCAATTATAAAAACATATTACATGTAATTTACGGTAATTAAATAGAAGACATAAACGGTAGGTAATTTAATATTACATAAAACACTGTTACATTATATTATTTGTTTTTGGTAAGGTCCATATTTCAAAAATCGTATTATTTAATACGGTATGTATTCAATATTTACAATAAAAAAACGCTTAGATACCTAATAAAATAAAACATGACTAAATCTCTAAGTCTATCGATTGCGGAACATCACTATTGTAGCGGGTCACCCTTTTTGGTATCAGTGACAGTTGCACTTGTCATTTTTCAGACTCGAATTAAAAATCGTACTATAATGACAGAATACTCAAACGTCATTTAATTTTAAGACGCTCTTAAAATATGTTGCTGTCTTTGTCACTCTAAAAGAATAAAGTAAGGACAGCAACAGATTTAAAACACCATTCTAAAACTCAAGGCTACCAGTAAAAATCTATTCAAAAAACACACAATCACATTTCCAACAAAATCCTTACAAAATTACACCCAACTACAATTTCCACTCCACCTTCCGAAACTTAATTTCGCCTTTGTAAACCAACTTTGCCTTCTAATTTTATCTCAAAATCGAGTCCAATTTTATCACGTGCCTTCATAAATATAATTATCTTATACCCGTATATTTAGGTAATTCGCTTACAGGCCTAAATCCTGAGGTATAAAGCTAGATTAACTTTCCCAAGGCTGTTGCTAAGCAAAAGCGCGCGTTTTCGCTGTTTAGTTTACGTGTGAAGGAGAAAATTATTGTTGGGTTGTGAATTGTTGGGCTTAGATAATATTGTTAGGTTTTTAGAATAGAATAGTATAGAATTTATTTATTTCTTAGTATATGGTCAAAACTATGTATTGTAGATGTTATAATGTTACACAGTATTGTTCTCATACACTACCGTTACCGGCGTAGAAATTTTTCTTTACGTTATACTCACACTTTTTAACATTACCGTAATTTGAAATGTCATTAAGTATACTTATAATAAGCAAGACTCCACTGTTGATTTTGGCTTTCAGGAGTTGCAGTGGTTGGGAATAGTGTGGCGGGATTGTCCCATTAAAAAATTAAAAAAAAACTTATAATAAAAACGGTTTTTAAATTTGATGTCTGTGTGCCAGTTTTCTTCCGAATCGGCTGAATAATTGGTGAAATTTAAACTATTAAAAATAAAGTTTGTTCCACGCGCGCCTCAAGGAGCAGTCAGCACGTGAAGGGTCTAGGGCCAATGCCTGCCGGGTTGCGAAATAGTTGTAATAGTTACCGTGGCCCCGGAACATAAAGGGCAACCGAAGAAACGTGTGGGTTTTAGCCAGTAAAAGTCTGTCCCGCCCCGCACAGGGCGGGAGAAGTCATTTGATGATTTCCCACTCACAAAAAAAAGTAAGCTAATTTTATTTATCAATAACGAATTCGAAACCTGCGTTGAAAATAGAGATTTGAGAGTTTAGTATACATTTTTAATTTCAACCTTCACTAATTCCAGAGAAAAATACACAGACAGACGGCCAGCGAATTGATCTTACAAAAGTATTTTTCCACTTTTGAAGTAAAAAAAATGTTAATTAACCGTTTAAATGAAAAGGTCAACTGAACAGACGTGTAATATATTTCACAGATTCTTTTGGAAAATAAAACAAAGCTAACAGCACATTCGTCTTTTTGTCCTATTTTGTTGGATAAGTTATTTCCTCCCACATACAGAATGCGAAGATACTGTTAGAAATAAAAAGAGGATTAGATTCACGATACGTATTGTTACTTAGTTCTTGTTAGTTCGATATATTGGTAGAGAGAGTTACACTATATACGGCTTGTTATGGTGCGTTGGTTATATCCTTTGAACTCACGTGATTCGATACAATAGAAAAACAATAGCAGCGCTACAGCCGGCTGCCGGTTGATCGTCGAAAGTTGTGCGTAAATGCTGATTTGAATTAATATTAAAAAGCTGCAAAATTATTTATTTCAAATTGAAAAAATGTTTTAATATTGGTAGCCCTATTATGGCTATGTTATAAGCAACGTCAAGCTGCCGCTAATAGGAGCAGAGCAGTAACTAAACCATAAGAGATTATTTTATTTATAACGTTGATACAGTATACCTCGACATAACGAAACTTAAACTCAATCGGAATTCATACAAGAATACTCGTACCTAACATAAAACAATGCAATCGTAGCTTCACAATAAATTATTATTTTGCACAAAAGGTAAAGCCCATTTCTTTGTAGAAATTGAAACTGAAGTGTCCTTGTATAATCATAGAATAAGAACCTATTAGAGCCCAACGTTTAGATTCTAAAAATCAGTAATGTATTTTTTTAACTACATATTTTTATTGGGGTTCGAAATAACACCGTACCAAAAATTTCACCAAAATCAGTGCAATAATTTGGCTATGAAAGCGTGATATACGGACAGTTGAGATAATTATACCAGCCTATTATTGTCCCACTGCACACGAGCATTGATCACCACGCTTGCTCAAAGCAGATTGGTGATTTCGGACTTATAGTCACTACAAGTTCAGGTTTCCTCACGATGTTTTCCTCCATCAATGTCTGCGATGTCTAAAATAAACTAAGTACACAATATGAATTCAAAAGTCACATTGGTACTTGTTTTTTTTTTTTTTTTGGTGAGTGGGAAATCATCCAATGACTGCTCCCGTCCTGGGTGCGACGGGAGGGCGTGTCAGACTCTTACTGACTAAAACCCACTCATGTTCCTTCGATTGCCCTTTATGTTCCGAGGTCACGGTAACTATTATAAACATTCCGCAACGTACTTGTTAGGATTCAAACCCCCAATAATATAGTAGGGTAATATTATCCACTCTACAACCTTTCTTATTTTCCAAGACGTGATTTGAGTTAGGTCTTTCGCATCTACAGTTTTCCTGCTCTATGGTATTGCTAATAAAGCGCCAAGCATTTTACGTCACAAGCGCGCGCCATCTTGTTTTTTTATTGCTGAGCCAGTTTGAGATGAAACTTGAGTTGTTTTTTATCGTTGTCAGTAAATAAATGTTCTTGATGTAGGTCTTTAAGGCTACTTAGAAATGTTGTCAAGTGAGTTGGAAGAATATTTTAGTTGTATGGGTACTACTGACTGCCAAACACGTTATTATGACAAAATGAATTTAAAGATTTAAATAAAAAAAATTCTAAGCTTGTAATTATGTAAAAATTGTACTTATAATAAAAAAGAGGAAATCGCTTTTGGTTTGCGTCATTTGGGCAAAACAACGCCCACCAGAAAAACAGTGGGACAGATTCCCTTGTTGCCAAACTAAAAATAAATTTAAGTAAAGAACATCTTTTTTGTCTACTTTAATAAAGAAAGGACAGAAGACAAATATTAGTCTAGCCTTGTTAAATAATTCAGCGTTTGACGTTATTTCATGCATTTTTAGTGTCGATATTTTAATGGGGTCTAAATTGTCTATATAGTATCTTAATTTGACAGGACTAAACTTTTTTATCTTCTGTCCTTTTCTTAATGGAATGAAAAGAAAAAGATGTACTGAACTAAAATTTTGTATCCGTACTATATAATATTATAAATGCGAAAGTAACTCTGTCTGTCTGTCTGTCTCTTCTTCACGCCGAAACCACTGAACCGATTTGAAAGAAATTTGGTACAGATATAGTCTGGGACCCGAGAAAGGACATAGGATAGTTTTTATCCCGGAAATACCCCAGGAACTGGATTATTTCACGCGGACGAAAGCTAGTAGTTTTTAATCAAGGAAATCAGCACTATTATCTGAACATGTCTATATCTAAAGTTGCACCTCAGTTCGCCGTGCAAACATTACACAAGCAACTCTGATAACAATAGAATTCACTTCCTCCGTCTTATCGGAAATTATGATTTAATCATTGAACAGGTGTTTTAGCTCTTTTTATTAGCATTAGGAAGCTATAATACTTCGCAAGGTATAAGTATGTGAAGGTTGTACAAGAAGAGAAATTATTCTGTTTGTTTCCAGAATGGTCGGCGCTCTCAAAAGGTTATGGGAAGTTAAAAGTGGCTTTTTGGTCAGATGTCTATTTTTCAAAATGTGCATTGGCAAATTTGCCTGGAAAATAATGTACAGTTACCGTGGCCCTGGAACATAAAGGGCAACCAAAGGAACATGAGTGGGTTTAGTCAGTAAAAGTCTGACATGCCCTCCCGCCCCGTCCAAGACGGGAGAAGTCATTTGATGATTTCCCAATCACCAAAAAAATGTACTGCTTAAATATTGTCATTTGATTTTATGGCTTGCAAATTCTTCTGATATTTAGTTAAATAATACACGATTTTGCCGAAAAACTCCTTTACTTTTCAATAGGAGACATCGCATTATCTTTTATTTTTAAGAGCACATTATTTTCAGAACAAATTATAAAAAGTAGATACCTATATCTTTCACCGAGGGTGAATATTTCCTGCCCTCACAGACATGAGACATGACATGGTTACAATTTAGGCACGAGAAAATACCAATGTGACTCTATGTCAATGTATTTTTGAAATGTTCCTTACTCATATTGTCAACAATTGATTGAGCTCTCTGTATTTTTTGTGTTCGATTCCCGCTCGGGGTAAATATTTGTTTGAGGTACAGGTATTTGTTTCGAATCTAGTTGTTTGTGGATGCGAGCTTTTTGATTCTAAACAAATTTACGATACAGAAGAGCTTTCTAGTTTGGGGCAAATTCTGTAAATAGTAAAAAAATAAATAATCTGATATATAGCCTAGCACACAAAAAAAAAACTACTATTAAAATGCATAAATGCCTATCACTTATTCCCCATTCATGACATTAATTAGGAAAAAAACAATATACTAAATCATGTCACAAACGCCTAAAGCGTGCCACACACGATCCGTAATAAAAGAATCGACCAACTGAGTCAACTGGTTGTCTATGGCACTACTGGGTACGTACTCAGTTTTTTAATTAAACATTGTCTCGTCGCAATCAAGACGGTATATCAAATAGTAATACTAGCAGGGAAGGCTAGGGGCAAAGTCCCACTGTAAGCGAGCTTGTAAACAATAATTGTTACTTTTAGGTAAAATATCTGTAACAAAATGACAGTAAGTATATTGTTTCTAGTTTGGTAAATAGTCGGATGGTCTAGTATTTAGTGAAGCTGACAGCTTAGGCAGATATTGAACCCTCCTAGATCAAATCTTAACCGCATGAAAATCCTAATTAAAGAAACAATTTAAAGCATCATGTCTCGGGGATCTACGCTTTCGGCAGTCTAAGGTTTAATGTGATTATTTTGTTCTTCGTATTCGTGCAATTTATGAAAAACATGTATGCATTTATAACTCATAATAAAAGTATGTATACAGTTGTCCGGTGACTATAACTATCGTTACTTAATAAACTATTTCCCAACAGCTTAACTGAGTCGTACCCTGAGGTGACGTGAAAGGATGCTCGCCCCTTCTGCACAGCCCTATTTTAGCTAACGTCTGAGTTAAACAATCGGCTTTATTTTATTATTTAGCAAAAGTGCTTTTTTTAATTTATTTTTAAGGACAACAAACAGCAGCAAACTAAATTTGGTCCATGACGAGAGTAATAACAATAGAAATGAGAAATTAACTAGGCACGATGCTAGCTTCTTAGATCGCTCCGCTCTTGTCGCGACCTCGCCTCAACTCGGCAGTCCATTGTCACGGGTACAATAGTCTGATTAATGCCAAACAGGCACTGAGATTGGCTCGGTACAATGTCTCTGTTTACGCCAATGATGCCTTTGGTGATTTACGTGTGTTCTCCACCTAAAATATAAGGGCTTTTGTCTTAAGGAAAGCTTGTGGAATCTTCGTGTGCACTGAGCTTAAGTTTTGATTATGGGAGTGCTTTTTGAGATGTGTTTAAAGGGTTTTTGGGTTTAAATGGTGTTTTGGTTTAATCTGTATGTTAAATGGGGCAGAGGTTGAATTTTAAACTGTTGCTTGCATGTTGTAGGTTCAATGTAATAATGGTATAATATTTGTATAGACTAACAATGGTTTAAAAAAAAACCACACTCGACCGCAAGTTTGAAACCGGACAGTTACTTGACTTCTTCATTTTAAATGTACAGTCACCGTTAAATTACGAACAGACTGTTCAAAATGATTGAAACCACTATGAAAAGTATACATTAGCTCAATGACGCAAGAAATATTTCAGAATGAAGACAGTACACGACAACTGTCAGTCTGACAAGAACTTTGCTACGTTGACAAAAAGATTTTTTTTGTTGTTGAGATCATTTTTAACAGTCTGTTCATCCCGATATTTTTGACGGTGACAGTACCTAGTTTTTATGTTTATCCGTTCTGTATCCCTAGGCAAGTGCCATTGTAGAAGTCAAATAGTTTAGCGAAAACTTATGTCAATTCCATACATTTGACAATCTATTCGTTTTCGCTTTCTATTCTACAATGCCACTTGTCTAGGCCCTCAGGGTACACTACTATACCACAGACATCTCGGAAAGCACGTAAAGCCGTTAGCCATTTTAGTTAGCCAGTCGACAGCCATTTTGACAAGACCGCAACCTATATACAAACTAGGACATAGTCAACAGAGGTCTAATAAAACAGACTATTTGACTATGATATTTACCCTCAAACAATATTCTAATGTATTCTGTGAAGGAGTCTGTTGTTGTAAGTTTATGTTGAACCGTGGGTGGGTTTCGCGTTTTGGTTGTAATTCTGAAGTTCAAACGTTAGTAGGTTTACTTCGGTCATAGTGAAAGTTACTGGATAACTTAATAAATAAGATTTTGAAGGGTGTACCAACAATATTATAAGTAAAAAGGTGTACAGACAAACCAAGTTATAACCCATTAATTTTTAACAGATCATATTCCGTGGTGCTAGGCAATCTGGGCTTCTCCCTTGAAAATTGTAAGTTGTAATTGCCCCTATGTGCCTATCGGCCTAGTTCTGTTCTGTCTCCTGCTTGTTATGAAGGGAAGTGGAAAAAATATATTTTTCTTACTCCTCCGCTGTTCTTTTCTGATTAATTTCGTTGCGGGATCCAAGACAGTTGAATCGTTTCTCCGGGACTCGTCGAGCTTCATTGCTCGGCGCTTTTCTGGCGGACTCCACTGTTGATTCTGGTTTTCAGGAGTTGCAGTGGTTGGGAAAAGTGTGGTGTGATTCTCCCAAATAAAAAGACCAAGTTATCTGTGAACTGAATGACTGTCGATTCAGCGTTGCAAACAGAAAGCAACAGAGAACACTCAAATGAAGTCAAATGTATGACTGAAATGTCATATCAACCGTAGTTCCAATTATAGCCATTTCACATATAACTTAGTCTGCCTGTAGATAGGTCATAGGCAGTCAGGGTTGCGGAAGTTTATAATAGTTACCGTGACCCCGGAACATAAAGGGCAACCGAAGGAACATGAGTGACTTTTAGCCAGTAAAAGTCTGACACGCCCTCCGCCGCACCCAGGATCGGAGCAGTCATCTGATGATTTCCCACTAAAAAAAAATAGTCAGTCAGACAGTGGCACTTCAAAATGTTGATATTTTACCCACATTTTCACCTCATTTACCTCAGTTGCAAGTTATATTTGTCTCTTTTTCACTTGAATCATGCCATCCTACTTTGACGTGTAATTGTAGGTGTGCGTTAGAGTGCCGTTTTTAAAGATATAAATGTCGTATGAGTAACCTATCTGCACCTTCTTAATTTTAATACCACAAGATGCCCCCGCGGTTTCACCGGCGTTAAGAATAAAAACCGGTCAAGTGCGTGTCGGGCCACGCTCAATGTAGGGTTCCGTAGTTTCCCGTCCGTCACAATAAGTGTTCCCACTTATAAGTTAAAAAAAAGGCTATTTGTTACGTTGACATACTAAGTACGCAGAAATTATTTTGTACAACCTTTTTTTCTTTTTTGTACAAAAACTGTTCTTTCTATCAAGTTCAAAATAATTTTCCTAGAAAGTACTTATAAAGTTCTACTTTCCAGATTTTTTTTTCATATTTTTTAAACCTACGGGTCAAAAGTTAGAGGGGGGGGGGGACGCTTTAATTTTTGCTTTTGGAGCGATTATTTTCTATATTATTGACATTATCAAAAACTGATTTTAGTGAACCCCTATTCATTTTTAAATACCTATCCAACAATATATCACACGTCAGGGTTGAAATTAAAAAAAAAACACTTTCCTCTTTACATATAGGGGAGGCTACCCTAATAAAACATTTTTATCCAATTTTTATTTTACCACTTTGTCGGCGTGGTTGATATACATATTGGTACCAAATTTCAGCTTTCTAGTGCTAACGGTCACAGATATTAAGCGAGGACGGACAGACAGACAGACAGACAGACATGGCGAAACTATAAAGGTGACTCCTAGTGACTACGGAACCCTAAAAAGGATATATTATTAAATTCTCTATTTCTTAATATATTCTGCAACTCCGGCAGGAATAAACTAAGATTAAATATCTCTTTGTTACACAAAATTGTGGTTGAATGAAAATACCGCTGGTTGAAGATTCAGGCTTAAAATATTGCAAGCATTTTAATTAAATCATAAACACTGCCAAAATTAATAAACAAAACAATGGTATGCACTTCCTACAATCCAACTAAATAGCAACATGAAATTAACATTACAATAAAATAACAGTAACAAAACTAACTAAAACACAGATTTAGGTTATGAATTCCGTTTTGTTACTGGGCAACACTATCATTCCGTTTTGTTACTGCTCGCAACACTATCAACCGGAAACGGATGCTAACAACACAATTCCGAAAGCGGAAATGCTGTGTTTGCTACCACTTCCTGTTATTCGGATGTGCTTTGTAGTGTCAGGGCAAAAAATGACCAGAACTTTGATGTATGCGCTGTATTCCATATTAATATTTATAGATAAAGATTGTGTCATTTTTTCCTTTGTGTGTGATTGATGTTGTACTTGAATAGTAAATATTGGTTAGGGTGGCAATATTTGCAAATAATTCCAACAAAAACAATTTAATTTGATCTCACAATTGTTCCACGATTCCCAGTAACGCTTTAAAGTGTTTCGTTTAAATATGGTGCATAAAAACAACAATGTAGGTCTGATTACGACTGCCATTGTTTGTGCAGTTTAATGTGACTTCTGAATAGTCGGCTGTGATTTATTAGATTATCTCCGTGAATAAAATAAAGATATACTTGGAGAAGGATGTTTTGTGGGCGTCCGATTGTTTAAATAAAAGCTGCGTGCAGTCAGCGTGCAAAGTGCGGGTTGCTTGTGTGTTACCATAAAAATATCCGTCCCAAGTTTTTTACTCTTGTCCACCTATCCTAGACAAGAGTCGACCCATATTTGTCATTTATCACAGACACCAAATTCGCAACAGAAAAATACCTATACAAAATTGACAAATCCCATTTAGCACATATTTTTGTTTGAAAACCGGTTTCCTGCACTAGAATTTTTCCTGTATCGTTGTAGCGTTTTCAAATACTCACCATAAATACACGACTAGACTCGAAAAAACTGTGTATTCTTGTTGTCTTTATTGATATCAGGCTCGTGGGCACGGACCTCAATGAACTGTCCTAATTGACGTTGTTCCTCATAATGGAGACAACGAAACTCAAGCTATAAACGCATTTTTCTCGTACTCAAATTGATTAAGCGTCACACATCGCTCAACGATTGTCCCAACTCTAACTTCATAAGACTACACTACCCAAACAAACCCCGAGACTGAAACTTCAACTTCCCAAACCTAGTTTCAAAATTGCCATTCTCAATTGGCAGGCTAAGACGAGGTCTACTCGAAAATAGGCCAGCTTACCCGAAACAAAGGTCGCATGGCGACGTTAATCCTATTTTCATAACCATTGCCTGGAGCACGCGGAGGTCTAGATTGAACGTAAACATCGGGTAGATTGCTTCAGGCTAAGCCCGTGTGCTCCGATGCTCATATCTAAATTAAGTTAGACTGGGCCTTTCGGAGGTCGTATTTTTATTTGAAAGTGTTATTGTTTTAGGGGAAATTATACCTTTTGTATAGGGGAAGTAAGTAAATAATAGTACAGCAACTGGTGAAATAAAAGCCAAAAGTGGGCTGGGGTGAATTCAATTCACACATACATACGTGATACAAACTAAATACCTATTGCGACTAAAGCAAAGAACATTTTCTCGGCGATGTAATACATTATCAGTCACTAAATTAATGTCATCCTTGTCTCTATTTTACACATCAGAAGCATCGGCGATGACTCGCCCATGCGGGGCACACCTCCACCTTGTGCTCGACCGTGTCCTCCATGCGACCATTGCTGCAGTGGTGACACCCAGGCGTCGCTTCCGCCCAAATCCGACCCAGGAACCTCCCGAACTGACCGTGTCCGGCGAGGACCTGTGTCAAGCTTTCGCAGTCATTTCTTGTCGCTCATTGTTTTCTACTCTCAACTGGCCTCTAATCATCTTCAACTCCAAAGTATAGCAAACCTAAATGTCTTTACTTTTCGCAAAAAAAGGATCTTGACAGTCAAACAGATAGATCAAAAAATTGAAAACCTGAGTGTCTTTACTTATTCCCGAAAAAAGACTCTTGACAGACAGACAGCCAACATGATCATAATATAATAACTTTTTGCCTCAGAGGAACTTACGAGACCCTATAAAGTCCACAATTTCAACTGATTCGAAACACGTAACCAACATAACCGATTTTTCACTAAACATTATTCGCCGAAGCTCTATTCTTCGACACAAAAGGCGAGAGAGCACTTTGGGCCAGAAAGTGCACAAGTGCCCATCCGCAGTCGCTTTCTTGTCGGCCATTGTTTTTTTTAACTGGTCTCCTATCATTTTCAACTCCAAAAGTTTGCAAAACTTTAAGTGTCTTTATTTTTTCTAAAAGAAGGATCTTGACAGACAGATAGGCAGACAGACAAACGGCCAACCATGATCCTAAAATAAAAACTTTTTACACTTAACATTAGTCTAATGCTTATCCGCAGTCGCTTTCTTGTCGGCCATTGATTTTTTCAACTGGCCTCCTAACAAACCTGCAAACCAAAGTGACTTTACTTATTCCAAAAAAAAAAGACCAAAAATGATTACTTTTTACCTCATGGGAACTTACGTAACCCTAAAAATTTCAAAACTTTTAACTGATTCAAAACACGTAACCTACATAACCGATTTTTCACTAAACATTATTCGCCGAAGCTCTATTCTTCGACACAAAAGGCAGAGAGCACTTTGGGCCAGAAAGTGCACAAGTGCCCATCCGCAGTCGCTTTCTTGTCGGCCATTGATTTTTTCAACTGGTCTCCTAACAAACCTGCAAACAAAAGTGACTTTACTTATTCCAAAAAAAAAAGACAGACAGACTGACAGGCAGATTGAGAGACAGACAGTCAACATGATCCAAAAATGATTACTTTTTACCTCATGGGAACTTACGTAACCCTAAAAAGTTCAAAACTTTTAACTGATTCAAAACACGTAACCTACATAACCGATTTTTCACTAAACATTATTCGCCGAAGCTCTATTCTTCGACACAAAAGGCGAGAGAGCACTTTGGGCCAGAAAGTGCACAAGTGCCCATCCGCAGCCGCTTTCTTGTCCGACATTAAATTTTTCAACAGGTCTCCTATCATTTTTAACTCCAAAAGTTTGCAAAACTTTAAGTGTCTTTATTTTTGCCTAAAAGAAGGATCTTGACAGACAGATAGGCAGACAGACAAACGGCCAACCATGATCCTAAAATAAAAACTTTTTACACTTAACATTATTCGCCGAAGCTCTATTCTTCGACACAAAAGGCGAGAGAGCACTTTGGGCCAGAAAATGCACAAGTGCCCATCCGCAGTCGCTTTCTTGTCCGACATTAAATTTTTCAACAGGTCTCCTATCATTTTTAACTCCAAAAGTTTGCAAAACTTTAAGTGTCTTTATTTTTGCCTAAAAGAAGGATCTTGACAGACAGATAGGCAGACAGACAAACGGCCAACCATGATCCTAAAATAAAAACTTTTTACATTTAACATTATTCGCCGAAGCTCTATTCTTCGACACAAAAGGCGAGAGAGCACTTTGGGCCAGAAAGTGCACAAGTGCCCATCCGCAGTCGCTTTCTGGTCGGCCATTGATTATTTCAACTGGTCTCCTAACAAACCTGCAAACCAAAGTGGCTTTACTTATTCTAAAAAAAAGACTTAGACAGATTGAGAGACAGACAGTCAACATGATCCAAAACTGATTACTTTTACCTCATGGGAACTTACGTAACCCTAAAAAGTTCAAAACTTTTAACTGATTCGAAACACGTAACCTACATAACCGATTTTTCACTAAACATTATTCGCCGAAGCTCTATTCTTCGACACAAAAGGCGAGAGAGCACTTTGGGCCAGAAAGTGCACAAGTGCCCATCCGCAGTCGCTTTCTTGTCGGCCATTGATTTTTTCAACTGGTCTCCTAACAAAGCCGCAAACCTAAGTGGCTTTACTTATTCCAAAAAAAAAGACTTAGACAGATTGAGAGACAGACAGTCAACATGATCCAAAAATGTCTACTTTTTACCTCAAGGGAACTTACGTAACCCTAAAAAGTTCAAAACTTTTAACTGATTCAAAACACGTAACCTACATAACCGATTTTTCACTAAACATTATTCGCCGAAGCTCTATTCTTCGACACAAAAGGCGAGAGAGCACTTTGGGCCAGAAAGTGCACAAGTGCCCATCCCCAGTCGCTTTCTTGTCGGCCATTGTTTTTTTCAACTGGTCTCCTAACAAACCTGCAAACCTAAGTGGCTTTACTTATTCCAAAAAAAAAAGATTAAGGGCTGATTTTTCAATCATCAGTTAACTTCTATCTGAGGAATAAATATGGCAGTTTGACATATTTTCTATACAAAAGCTGTCAAAACGTCAAACATACTCTTCAGACAAAAGTTATCTGGCGATTGAAAAATCGGCCCTTAGACAGATTGAGAGACAGACAGTCAACATGATCCAAAAATGATTACTTTTTACCTCATGGGAACTTACGTAGCCCTAAAAAGTTCAAAACTTTTAACTGATTCAAAGCACGTAACCTACATAACCGATTTTTCACTAAACATTATTCGCCGAAGCTCTATTCTTCGACACAAAAGGCGAGGGAGCACTTTGGGCCAGAAAGTGCACAAGTGCCCATCCGCAGTCGCTTTCTTGTCGGCCATAGATTATTTCAACTGGTCTCCTAACAAACCTGCAAACCAAAGTGACTTTACTTATTCCAAAAAATACAGACAGACAGTCAACATGATCCAAAAACGATTACTTTTATCTTATGTGAACTTACGTAACCCTAAAAAGTTCAAAACTTTTAACTGATTCAAAACACGTAACCTACATAACCGATTTTTCACTAAACATTATTCGCCGAAGCTCTATTCTTCGACACAAAAGGCGAGAGAGCACTTTGCGCCAGAAAGTGCACAAGTGCCCATCCGCAGTCGCTTTCTTGTCGGCCATTGTTTTCTGCTCTCAACTGGTCGCCTTTGTAGATAAGGGTGCGCCACGGATTTGAGATCGTCTTTGATAATATTTTATCAGGTGTTAAGAGTTTTATTTTTAATACAATGGTAGTTGGGTGGTAAATGCAGTTAGTTCGGGATTAACCTTTCGACGACCAAGTGACAGCCGGCGGTCGCGCTGCTATTGTCTTTCTATTGTGTCTCGAGTCACGTGTGTTTGAAGGTTTAAAGCGATTTATTTAATTTGAACGTGCATTTGAACATTGGACTTCCTTGGACTATTATTATTATGCTTAAGCCTTAAATTTTTCAAGTAGCATTAGGTTTTTTTTTTTCTTTTTTGATTAATTTATTACTTTCTTGTGCAAAAACCATAGTTATTTGAGTGCAAATAAGATTTTAGTGTATGGTGAGAGGTTGCAAAAATTCGATAATTTTAATTTTCGAATATTCGAATATTTTTCCAGTGCTATTCGAATTTTATTCGAATATTCGAATATTTAAGAAAAAATAATAAAACACAGAATATCAGCGTTTATTGGTTTAGGAATTATATTTTTATGCACATAAATAAAGCTAGCACAATAATTATTTACTTATTCAACAAAAATTTTAAACAATTATCCATGAAAATGTTAATCAAAATCAATTATAATTTATTTAAACAAATTTAAAAGTTTCTCTCTCGGTAATAATAAAAACAAAATAAATGTCTTTTATTTTTGGTGAGTGGGAAACCATCAAATGACTGCCGCGGGAGGGCGTGTCAGACTTTTACTGACTAAAACCCACTCTTGTTCCTTCGGTTGCCCTTTATGTTCCAGGGTCACGGTAACTATTATAAACATTCTGCAACCCCGGCAGGCGTGGCCCTGTTGGGCCCCTTCTTGTGTTGACTTCTTCTCTTCGAGGCGCGCGTGGAACAAAACGCGCCGTCAACGCGGTCCTTGTCCTAGCCGGGCGGCGAGCTACCCATCGCTCGCCATCCGCAGAACCGCGCCTACGGTGGCCGGTAGTCGTCTTGCGACTCTCGACGTCTTCGCCTGGGTCTTAGTCCGGGCCGAGAAGCTCGTCGTTGCCTCTCGCGCGCCGCCGCTTCCTTCACTAGCATAACTGCTTCGCAGAAGGAGGCGACGGCATGCCATTCCGTCCCCAAAGTATGGCCTGAACCAGCGCCGTGCGCGAGAGGTCACCGCCGCCGATCGCCTCTACGAGGACACGATCGCCTCTACGAAGACACGATCGCCTCTACGAGAAATAAATGTCTTTCTCTCTTGTTAATAATAAAACAAAAAGTATCACATACATATATGTGTCTTAAATACGTAAATATGTCGTAAAAACATTACAGTATTATTTTCATAATATGCAATATTACACTGAAAAATCAGATTCATCAATTATAATTCGGAAATAAATCAGATTTACCTATTATACCATTTTTAAACAAATTCAATTCTTTTGATAAAATATGTGAAACAAAATAAACATCTCTCTCTCTCTCGTTAATAATAAAAAGAAAAACTATCACATGTCACTAAAAAATCAAATTCGTCAATATTAATTCGGAAAAAAAAAACAGATTTACGTATAAAATTCTTAAATAAATTTTAAAGTCGTTCTCTCTCTTTAATAATAAAAACAAAATTAAAGTATCTAAAATCACTTCGAAAAAGAAAATGCACCACTTTACACATAAATAACAACGTGTTCTGTAAGTGACAAAATGGCGTCAAGTCAAGCAGTGTTGCCAACAATAATTTTCAAGCTCTATCAACATTGACTTTATACTGACTGACTTTTTTTGGTAATATTCGAATAAATATTTTTTTACTATTCGAATATAAATTTGGAAAGAGTATTCGAATAATTCGAATATTCGAATATTCGATTGCAACCTCGGTGACTATACGTGAGGACTTGTTATTGGCTTTGTAATGACTATTGTTTTCTTTCTGTATTGGTTTTATTAGCTGTGAGTCCTCCATGTAATAAATAAATAAATAAAATTAAATAAATTAAATTAACTTATTATAATTTATTATTAGTATTACTTTAAGCAGTGCTATTTTAGAACGTCGAGTGCCAGCTGTTTCGAAACTGCCTTGCATGTGACAATGGGAAAAAAACTAATGGAGCGACACTTATACCATGGAAGTTGGGTATGCTTAAAATTTCTGTCAATTGTAAATTAATTCAGCGGCTAATAAAACAGATACTTAAGGACAAAATGTGAGATGAGGTCGAGACGTTTGCTTATTTGCGGGCAAAGCTTTTTAACAGTAGTTTTCTGAAATGTAGCAAGGAAATGCATTTAGATGTTAATTTCTATATTTGTCGCTTTTCAATCTATTTATGATTTCATCAAGGTCATTTTACTTAGTACCCTGTGTCCGTTTTCGGTCTTTGGCAATTCACCTATTTCGTTACCACGTTACTAAAAAAAATTACTAAATTTAAAAGTGGCAACAGTATTAGGTTTTTTATCAGTCTCAACAGTTACAGTCAAAAAGGCAGTGAGGGCAGGCCTCCTGCAAGATGGACTGATGCTCCCATCAAGATCACCGGGTCCCGTTGGATGCGGGTGGCGCAGGACCGAAGCATGTGGAGATCTTTCGGGGAGGCCAAGCCAGAGAGAGTGTCACTTTGTCCAGCAGTGGACGTCTTTCGGCTTATGATGAATAAGTATTTATAGTAAATAAAATGTGATTATTAATTTTTTTGGCACCTTTGCCAACTATAAAATGATATTCATACTTACTTCCGGCTTCTGCTAGCGTCTTTCAGATCAGTGATACAACAACCTCAATTGATTTTAAAGAAGTTGGTGTTAAAATAATAAGTTGTGTGTAGAATCTTAAGAATCCCAAAGGAAATAAATAATAGGCCTTTTTATTGTTCAAAACTTTTATTGACTTTGCTTTTTCATTCCATATCCGACTTCAAAAACGTTTGATTAACTAGCAGTACAAATAGTTTTCTTAATTTATTAATTAATATTACAGTTTCACTAAACCATTTTAAGTAAATTAATCTACTACAAACCTTTGGACTACAATTATAATTATTTAATAAAAAATATTAAAAAAATGTTAAAAAATAAAAAAGGACAACATTTATTTTTTTTATTTAAAACACGCATTAGATAAACAGACTGAATCAAGTCTTAAAAATATTATAAAAAATAAAAATAAACAAAATGACACATGCAAATGTAAAAAATAACAAAATACTTAATTAAAATGATAATATAAGAAATTAATTAAGTTTTAATAGATAGTATTTTACACAGTAACTAACTCAAATACTAATCTAAAATTAATTGTCAGTCTCAGTCAGAAGGTTTTCTGAAGTTATTTACATAAACTAGATACTTAATTTAAAAAAAAAAACCTATTTAGCAATAAGTACCTATTATAAGTAAAATATTTACTTTTATACCCATGATATGGATTTTCAATAAAATCGATAAATCGAGGTTAAAATATTATTAAAATTAACATTGACATCTTAATTGACAATATTTTATTTTTATTATAAACAAAAAATTAAAGCATTTCTACTTAATAAAATGAGATGAGATATTCTTATATTTTATTTATTTTAATAAAAAAACTCTATTTTAAGAACACGTCTTAGATTTATATTTATCGATATTTTGATTTTCTACTAAGTAAAATAAGTCAGCAATTCAAAACTTGCTTAAGGAATTACAACTTAATTTAAACGTAACATAAGTTAGATATTTCTTTGACATGAACACTTAAAGCTTTTTAATTTTAGGCTCGTTTGTCAAACTTTTGACGTAATTAAACTCGTGAGAAGTATACTAAGCAGACATCTTTTTTTTCATAAAACTTTTTTATTATTTTTGCACTAACGTTAACTAAAGCAGTTTCCCTTTTAATTACTACGTGCTCTCATTACTTTTCAGTTCAAATTTCAGAAAAAATAAATTCTGGGGACTTTATTAAATTAATGGGTCATTAAAATAATCCTATAATTTAGAAAAAGGCTTTTAAACTAGTGTAAATATAAAGAGTACTACTTATTATCTATATTTGAAAAAAAAATCAGACTAAAATTTTATTAAAATAGCTTTTCTTTAATTTACGATTATTTTTATAAACATTCACTTTTTACTTGTTCTGTTAAAATAAATGGAATAATATGTTACATAGTATATTCTCCTTAGCCTTTTCCCAACTATGTTAAGTTCGGCTTCCAGTATTACTGCGAAACTAACTCAAAAACGTTTAGTTTTTGAGTTAGCAACTAATAAGGGTCTCATACATTGAAAGCGCAAAGGACCATGTTCAAAAAATATAGAACCAAATTAAAAACTTTAATAATTATTTAACTCTTTAGTTAACATTAGTGCAATATAATATAATTTAAACATTTTAGTGTCTTCGACACGATAGGGCAATTCTTTAAGCTTACGTATATTATTTATATTTATACCGATTATATTTTAAAACATTTCATGTATTTCTCCTAACTACACATCGTTCAATTAAACATGGGTCCCGGCTGTCAGCTGGGTGCCATTACCTGAAATTGAAGGCAATATGAATAAAATGCAATGGTAATCATAATTTATTGAAAATTGCGTGGCAGTTAGGTTATGTGGAGGAAAATTTCTAAAGTCTACCTCCGCCGGCACCGTCCCAGACATTAGAAACATTGGTTATCACAAAAAAAAACATCAACCAAAATAATAAACCTTATTTTTGTAACTGTCAAAAATACGAGAATTGCCCTCATTTTAACGTTGCGTTTGAGAATCGAAAATTGTATTGGGATAAAAATTACTTATTTACTTTTTACTGTATTAATTAAATAATTGTATGTATCATACCTTTGGTAGTAATCTGATTGGACTGCAAGTTTCCTTGACTGGACGGCGGAAGTATATACAAAGCTCCTGAAGACTGCGAAGATGATTTAGGCACCTGTATACAAATATTATTTACTTAATAAAAGAAATAATAAACAACAATTCACACTCTTTGTCAAACTATCTCTTATAAATAAAATACAGCTGTAGGCCTAGGGGTCGAGCCTTACTAAATATGAACGTTTATTATTTTTTTGTACAAAGGTTATTTATATAAATATCAAGCACTTTTACACGTCAATATTTTGATTTTATTATTTTAAGCCAACGATGGGGCCGGTTTTTCCTAGCTAACTACTCTAACATCCGAAACAAACTCATAGGCCAAAGACTTTTTTAAAGTCCATAAAATCGTATTGACCAAAAATATGCGAGTCCCATGAAGGTTAATGTCTGAACTACTCTCTTGATGAGAGAAGCACACAGGTTTGCGTGGGCCTGTTCAGATTGGCTTAAATCATAACGCAGATAGATAAAACAGATTAGGTTAAGCGGTGCTATAGCATTAACCGTACGCCTTAACTGTGCACCTCGCGCTGTGACGTAACGCTGACTAAATGCTATCGCTACTAAACGAACGAGGCGAACGCGGGGCGCCGCGGGGAAGCCGGAGAGGGCAAGCATTCTAGCGAGGTGCACAGATAAGTCGTACGGTTAGTAATAGTTGCAGCAACTTTTCTGTATTTCAGTTTGAAGGGTATAGTTGCCGGTGCAATTACAGAATTTGAGACATATCATCATTGTCTTGACATATGCCTAATTGGCATATTATTGCTGTCTATAGAATCAACGGTTCTACGAGGTTTTTGTATTAGTATACTATTAAACAAACCCTACACCTAAACCAAGCATAAACAATTATAATAGCCAATTATGTGATTTCTAAAGAATTGTCCAAATGTCAACAGCCATGTATTTTTGGTTGTAATTACTTTTCTATTTAACTCAACTTCAATGTCTTGCCTTTTAAAAAATATTTTCTTAAATTGGAGTGAAAATATTGGCCATATCCTCAACAGAGTTCAATTTTAAACTAACCCTCAGTGGTCGTTAACAAACTATGGAGGATATATTATTCAGTTAAAGGACCAGCTATCGTTTAGTGTTTAGTAACTTTTCCTATTATACCCGAAGGACCATAATGTGAGCTGGCTGCTCACCTAAATTAGATACGTAGTCGTTACGTCACTGAAATTTGTTGAGAATATTGCCCTTAATTGGTTTAATTTAAATTATTTAGCCTTTTGGTATCTAGGTTAGACATGACATGAAAAGTTTGACTCTAAGGACCAGACATATTGGCGGACTCCAATCATTTGTTTTTTTTTCTATTTTATTTACCCGTGTAGTTCCGATTTACGTGGATTTTTTGAGATATAAATCCTATGTCCATTTTTAGGCTATGGAGTATCTCTGTATTAAATTTCTATTAAATCGGTTCAGTAGTTTAGGCGTGACAGCGAAACAGACAGACAGAGTTCGCGTTTATAATATTAGTATAGATTAAGACTTATATTATAGTTCTTGAGACTACTAAGATTATATCTCGATGCAAAACATGTCCATCGCTTATCATTCTTAAGTTACATTACGACATAGCGAATAATACGACTCAAGTAATTGTAGGCATCAGACGTAGGTAAATGTCTTTATAATTATTATTATCATATAAAATTATTCTAAAGCTAGCGACCCGTCTCCGCTTCTCATATTTATGTATATATGTATGTACCAAATACATAATTCTTCCTCTTAAATTAATCTATCTATGAAAAAAATGCATCAAAATTCGTTTTGGAACATACGTTTTAACGTAATAAAGCGACACGTACAGACAGCGGGAAATGCAAAGTATTTTATACTACGTGATGATGCCTAGGTTACTCATGATAGTACTGTTGATCTTACTTGAGGCTGTGCACCACTATTAGTTGATGACGATGACGCCATTGGACTGGTGACGGGCCTCGAAGAGGATGACGATGACGGTGAAGTTATTGATGGCACTGATAAAGAAATAATAGCTGTTAATTATATTGTCACTTATGAAAGAATTAATGACAAGACCAGTATCATAAAGACGATAGCAGAAAGGTTTGAAGTACAAATGTTAAAGCTTTTAAAAAGTATATGAAAAAGAAAACATCTCTTAAAATAATAATTACGCATATCGCCAAATGTGTGTTTTTAGTACAAAAAACTGAAACTTTAAAAAAAGGATTTTATAAAGAACACATATCTTGCATAATGGCGCCTGTTGCTTAATGTGCTATTTGTTTAATATAAAGTAATAAAATCTATTTGTACGTCATTTTAGTATAAAATAAACCTCACAAACATTTGACAGGACCAAATTTAACAGAGACAAAAGTACACAATAAAATCATGTTAAATAATTAAATAAAATCACATTACCATAGAGATTACCTGGAGGATGGTTGGCGTTTCTGACAGAGTAGTAAGGTGGCGGTGCTGGCTTCCCAACCGGGTTGATGTTTATTTGTGGCACATAAGCTGTTGACAATAATTGCCATTATAACCAAGAGAAAAAAGCTTTTTCCAAAAAAAGGTAACCGACTTCAAAAACTAAAAGCACAAAAATAACTATTTCGGAAGTCGGTGGCAACACAAATCGACCGGCAGAAGAGAAGCCACCGACTTCCGAAATAGTTATTTTTGTGCTTTTAGTTTTTGAAGTCGGTTACCTTTTTTTGGAAAAAGCTTTTTATTTTTTTACTTTTTAGTTAGAGTCCCAATGTCTGACTACGTTTTAGAGTAACTTTCAAAATAAAACTACTTATAAGCTTATAAAACGAAATCGGCTCCCTGCGCGCAACGTCACGGGATATCCATGAGTGCTATATACTAAAACCTTCCCCAGAATGTAACAAACACTTTGCTGAAAACCGTATCCAAATCGGTTCAGCCAAACGCGAGATAATCGCGGACAAACATACATACATACATACAGGTCGAACAGAGAACCTACTTTTTTTTGAAGTCGGTTAAAAATAAAAAGTACGACAAATGAAGAGTCTAGACTTGTGTCAACATCGTCCCAGTAATAGATGATTGTCACATTTTCCGGCTTCTGGCTACCAGTAACGACATTGCAGTCAAAAATCTCCGAATTACAATAATGACTTTACGTGCTTTCCCAGGGAGGCAATTCTCGTGCACTCGAATTAAACACGAATTCGAAAAAAAGTTCGAATTCGAACTTTTTTCGAGTGCAAATGAAGTTATGCTATTCTGGCAATGTCGAATGAGACGCTTTTCGAACGCTGCCCGCTCGAAGAGCTTCGAGTGGTCAGCACCGTTCGAGACGTCATCTCACATTCGACATTACAGGTTAAAATAAAAATATATTACCGGAACAGTGACTGTATATGTCAAGTGTACGTTTACTAAGTGGAATTGTGGATACGTTTTTTTATTTTCACAATGAGTGATGAATTCTTTATTGATTTCATGCAAAATATATTACAAGAAGCGGTAATTGTTTTTGTTGCGGCGAGGGGTAGTTTTTTTTTAAGCTCATAATTTAAATTAATTGTTATCTAACGAAGAAGAGATATTCAAAATTTACAGACTACACCGTACACGTTTGAAATTCAACACAAACAAACATTGTAATCACAGACAAAAACAAAACAACTATTTTTTTGTCAATGTGTTCCGTTACACGATTTTAGAATGGGAACATGTTAATATTTCTTTACGAAAAGTAGGTAAAAGTAAGGAACCGTATGTTAATTCGTAGTTAATTGTAATCACTAGCATTTACAATGATATCTCTAAAATGTTGAGTGCAAAGAGAATTGTTTTATTGTAACTTATGACGAGCGTTTTAAAAAACGCTCTATTTGTGTGAAATGGAACGTCTCACGCAGCATATTTTGTTCACAATGGCAACATTGTACACCTTAAATCAACATTCATTCGCAGTAAATATCTGTTTAACCTCTAGATGCCGGAAGAACCAAATGTGGTTCCTGTGGTTCTATGTTCATTCGAATTAAATTTCGATGCCTGCCGAGAATACAGCATTCGAGAAAAAGACTTCGTGTTTCGAAATTTTTTTGTCGAGATAGGGTTCGAATCGTAATCTCTACTTCGAGATCATTTCGAAGGAAACGAGAATTGGGTCCCTGGCCCGAGATGTCTTTTAAAAAGTACGGTTTTATTACATACAAACATATTATACACTACCAAACTATACTGCCAGCTGATTTAAAATATTTGTTTTTCTTACACACTTTTTTTTTAACTTTTCGGACACAGCATTTTTTTAGAAGGTAATTTGTACTCTCTAGACGATCTTCTCTTTTTCTTTCCTTTTTTGCACCTTTAATTGCATCTTTAATATATTTTTAATGCTGCATGTAAATTATAAGTTTTTAATTATTGTATCAAACACAACGTGAATTGTTCCAGATAAATAATTAAACTTTCGAACACACGTGATTAGATACACAATAGCAGCGCGACAGCCGGCTGTCGCTTGGTCGTCAAAAGGTTAAATGAATTGAAAAAACCACTGGGCTATCATGACTCTTCGATAGAATTTAGACCAGCGTAACAAAACGCAAATTCTGCGTGTTGACGGCATTACATAAGCTTAGCTCATACAAGCGCGCTAGTGTTGAACCATCAGCTGTCAGATGTTACGTGAACACAAAGGAACTTACGGACAAGAACTCAATTCTCTTTGAGCTCATGTGTCGACTACATTACGGGCTTTACTTTACATTTTACATTAAATAATATTCTCAAGACTGTTTTCCAAATTACGGAAAACCAAATTTCCAAATTCTTGGCTTTCTGGCTTGTGACTATCAGAACGACTGTTAGAAATCTATAAACGATAACCCGAAACAAAACAGGGCTGTCACAGGTTCCTATTGATTAAAATGCTAATAGAGAAACGCAGTGACATTGCCCAACCTAGACACTGATTTCTGAACTGCACGCTCAGCGGTCGCTTGTGGCCACGAGACTAACAGAGTAGTAGCACATACATTGTTTATAAATTACACAAGTTTTTTTCCTGATTTTAGAAGAATACCTACTTAATTTAAAACAAAAATATCTTAAAAAATCTCGTTTCTTATAATAGGGGTTCTCATACCTTTTTTTTGACAGACTGTCCCTTTGGTACTTAGCCCTAAAACCTTTTACGTCATCACAAATCGACTTTGAAAACGTCCCTTTAACGTATACCCCTCTCTCCACAAAACCCCTTTTAAACTAGACACCAAAACTTCAAAGACTAGGTGACCTTTAAACTTCAACTCTTCTAAAGTTTCCTGACGAAATATACCAAGTTTATAAACACGTTCACTTTAACTTACCTACAGGAGCGCTGCCCCTTAAGTAAGGGTTCCCGTAGGTTGCAGCGTATCTCACGTCTTCTCCAGTGAGGACTACTCCAGGACCAGACATTGGTATCACTGAGAAAGAATCATTAGGTTAATATATATCTTATTTGTGCCCATAACTAACTGTCACATATCAAAATTCGTCCAATCTTTCGTAATAATTGGACCAATTCTCCATTTATATTTCAGAAAAATAATCATCATCTGTCTGGTTTTTCTTTATTATGTTAGGCTGAACTTCCAGTATAGTCGGGTGCATTTGAATATCAGTAGAAGGGCCTCCATAACTTAGTGGGTCAACACAATACCCCTTGGTTAGACTTCCAGGCTTCGGACTACCTGTCATAATTTTCCTAGTCTCACTGGATCCAACCGAATACCAGTATTTTACTCCACTATTAGGTAACCAGATAACAAAATACCCCTACAATGATTACCTGTGACGACTATTAAAGGTCTATGAATGACAGCCGAGACCAACGACTTTACGTGTTTTCCCAAACACGGGACGTAGATTAACTTATAAAGTACGTATATAAATTGATAAAGTCACATCGGTACATCATTTATGAGATGCCTTAACCCCTTGGTTAAGATACCTCATACACGTTAAAAAACATGTCGGCCCAGGGACCATTTTCAAACACCCAATATTCACTATTGAGACTCAATATTCTATGGTGGCAATCAAGCCAATTTCTTATCACCACTTTATTTCCTAACAAATAGAATGGGTTCTCATATAGAGCTAAACTACATTTTCCTATTATTGGTACCGGAATTCCCGCGTCGTCGGTAGACTTTTTGTTTTTTAGCCACATTAACTTTGGTTTCTTACAATCTCGTGCAAATAAATGGTCATTTTTAAGAATTAAACATTTATAAACTGTTGTTGTAGTATGGTTTTACATTCTCTTTAAAAACTAAGTAATATCTATGTTTTATCTTACTGACCAATTGGGTTGTACTCATACTAGCTTATAATTATCCCAGTGATGGAAATAGATTCTTATCACAGAGAAGGCACCAGAATTATTTAGCGTGGTGCATGGTGTAGCGTGGTGATCATTGCTCGCGCCTTCGTTGTAAAAATAGACATTTTCCCAGTAATGGGACAATATTAGGCAGGTATTATATCATTAAGAACTTACCATCCGGCCCAATAATCCCTCCCAGTCTTCCACAACTCTGCTGCCGATGCAAAGACCCACAGTGGCTGGGGTAGGTGGACCCATCAGTACTTCTGGATAGAGAACCAGTGAGGGAGTCAGATGGTACTGGTGGGGCGTAGTCCCGGGAATAGTCTACGTAAGGAACGTAGCCGTTGCTTTGGCCGTGGTGCTGTGGAAAAAGTATATGATTAATATGATGGTTTTAATCTTAAGTGGTCTGATGAAGAGGGAAAAAATTTAGTTTACTGGTAATTTGCAGAAGTACAAAGCACTTTTAGTAATAGAAAGCAACGTTTTGCCGCTTCCGATAGAATATTTTTTTTAAACCTGTCCATTTATATTTGGTACTTGTAAGGAAAATGATGTTTCTTCGTCTATCTGTCTATATGTTTCAGCTGATCCCCAAAAGCGCTGGACCAATTTTGATGAAACTTTTACTGGCATCCTATTTTTAAAGGAGTTACTCAGGCTTTCGTGAACATACTACATAGTTTTTGGTTGAATCTTTAGTGATGACGGCCGACGTTTTTATCTAGAAGAAGCCCCGGCAAAAGCTAGTTATCATTCTACAAGCTAGCGGAATACAATAATATCTTGCACAAAATATTAAACTCAAAATATACCTCTAAATTACCTCATCATTCGAGCTATGACATAACTCTGTTTGCCCCAACCGTCAGATATTATTTATTTAAAGAAACATTTTATAAGTCTAAAGAAAAAAACACATTTTCCTTCAAAAACATTCCCCATCATCTTTCATCGTTCATAATTCTTAATTTATTTCCTAAATTACAAAAACGAAAGTTCTTATTAGATTTGAGTAATCTCCCTTTGAACCTTATTTTTTGTACAAATTTTGAAAAGAGCCAGTTCGTTACAGAAGGTACTGACAGCAAAGTTGATGGGTAGCCAGGGTCGAAAGATATTTTGTTTCTTAAAAACTGGCGGAAAAATAAAGTAGAAAATAATCACTAATTTGAATAATATTATTTGAACTTTAAAGGTTAATTAACCTTTCGACGACCAAACGACAGCCGGCTGTCGGGCTGCTTTTGGCTTCCTATTGTGTCTCGAATCACATGTTTTCGAAGCTTTAAATGGTTGTGAAGGCCTAGTGGTTAAGGTCCCTCATATAGATTGTAGGTTCGAATCCGGGCAATACCAATATGACTAATATGACTTTTTCAATTCAAATTATATTTTGTAAAGTATATTTTTGATATCACAAATACCAGTAAAGGAAAATATCGCGTAACTTCAAAACTCTCTTTTCGCTATCTGTACCTATGCAGATTTTTTTTTATAGATAAATTAATTCAATAGGTTTTTGTATATAATACATGCATATTACAGTAAAAAAACCAGAGAGTTTCAAAGACTTGTAACATCTATGCGTAGGCGTATGCGTAGCTGGGAAGGGTCGCTAGTGGTGGGATCTGGAGGCAACAGTCCTTGCACACACGTACGAGTGGCGCGTGGAAGTGCAACGCCGGGGTGAAATCCCGATGCCGCGGGTTATCGCGGCACGGCTCACGGAGCTCCGGCGAGATCTCATGGCGGAATGGAGACAACGACTGTCGCAACCTAGTGCTGGGCACGCCGTTATAGCGGCGGTAAGACCCCTATTTGAGGAGTGGCTGGAGAGGCGTCATGGCACTCTCACGTTTCGCTTGACACAGGTCCTCACCGGACATGGTCAGTTCGGGAGGTTCCTGTGTCGGATTCGGGCGGAAGCGACGCCTGGGTGTCACCACTGCAGTAACGGTCGCCTGGAGGATACGGTCGAGCACACGGTGGAGGTGTGCCGCGCATGGGCGGAGCATCGACGTATCCTCGTAGAGGCGATCGGCGGCGGTGACCTCTCGCGCCCGGCGCTGGTTCAGGCCATGCTTCGGGGCGAGACGGAATGGGATGCCTTCGCCTCCTTCTGCGAAGCAGTTATGCTAGTGAAGGAAGCGGCGGCGCGCGAGAGGCAACGACGAGCCTCTCGCCCCGGACTAAGACCCAGGCGAAGACGTCGAGAGTCGCAAGACGACTACCGGCCACCGTAGGCGCGGTTCTGCGGATGGCGAGCGATGGGTAGCTCGCCGCCCGGCTAGGACCAGGACCGCGTAGACGGCGCGTTTTGTTCCACGCGCGCCTCAAAGAGAAGGAGTCAGCACAGGAAGGGGCCCAACAGGGCCAACGCCTGCCGGGGTTGCGGAATGTTTATAATAGTTACCGTGACCCTGGAACATAAAGGGCAATCGAAGGAACATGAGTGGGTTTTAGTCAGTAAGAGTCTGACACGCCCTCCCGTCGCACCCAGGACGGGAGCAGTCATTGGATGATTTGCCACTCACCAAAAAAAAAAAAAAAAGGGCCGCTAGTAGACTTACAATGCACAAAAGTCCGTAATTGCCAATTCGCCTTGAGCAAGCATGGCGATTATTACTCGTGCCTTCTGTGCATAAAAAGTCATTGCCATACCGTGGGACGCTAAAAGCCTGGCATTGCTGTCTGTTGTTCATTACAAAACATCCATAAGTGTCCAAGAAGACTTTATTTATATCTTTCGGCTCTGCATACTTATCTACTTTCTTGACTGTACCCTAGATTGCGAAACAGCGAAAAATGAGATCCACAATCTCTAGAAACATGACGTTCAGTACGTACAAAGTTCTCATATTATTATTTTCACATAATTCAACATTGTTGTGCTTAGCTAACTGAAATTCAAGCCACGTATAAAATTATATCATGCCTAGAAATATTTTGTATGGTTTTACTTGAGAAGTAGGTTTGGTCGAATGAAATTCTGAGAGACGGATCGTGAGTCGAAATTAAAAGGAACTAAGAGGTTATGTTACGAGAAATAGCAGTTTATATGAAAATTAAAATGTTTATTTAAAATTTTAATGTTTTATTTTATTTTATTTCATTTCTTAAGAATACTTACAGCTAGGATACAGATAGTTGACAGTTAGTGATATAAGGCCAATTAAAAGTTTTCACTGATGATGAGCTTATTATGTTGAATATGTTACTTTGTGTTTTTGTTGTAGTTTCCTGTGTATGACGACGATATCCATACTTAGCGCCTTACTAATAAACGCTGCATAAAGTTATGACAGGTTTATACGTCAAAAAATGTATGGTTACACAGGCTTTATTCATTGCATAACTTTACACAGTAATTACTAGTAAGGGCATAATATTATAAAGATAGAGAGTTTGTTTGACCGCGCTAATCTCAGGAAGTATAAGTAGTGGATCGAATTGAAAAAATATTTTTGTGTTGAATAACCCAATTATCGAGGAAGGCGAAATAACATCACGCTGCGACCTACAGGAGCGGAGTAGTAACTAAAGATGCGGTTGAAACCGCGGTGGACAGCTAGTGAATAAATAAAAAAGATATAATATACTATGTAATTCCTTTACATAGCATTATACAGGGTGTCCCACGGCAATGCCACATGGAGGGAAAGTATCTTAAATATTGTAGATGGAACATTTTACTGAAAGAAGACATTATTTGAATTTTGAAAACATTTTAAACTGCATTCATAGATATTTAAATAATTTCATAGTTGAACCGGGAATCGAACTCGTTACTCGAGAAAATTAATCAGCCTGTAGTTTTATCCAACCGATCGAAAGGCTATATCACAAGGATTATTTTTTGCTTAATAACATAGCATCAAAAATAAAAGAAAGACCATAAATTTTAACATTTTTAATACAAAATTAGTCAATTTTTCAAATGCTCAAAACTAGCCCCTTCTTCTTGAATACAAAGTGATAACTTTTGATTATTTCGTTCCCTGACGATTTTTGGTCTTGTTGTGAAGGATATTTATTTATTTAAATGATGCATTTTACTCAAGTGGGTAGATTAATTAGTAATAAGTAGTTATGATTGTCAATTGTATGTCCTTATGGCAATGTAAGCTTTTAGCTTTTCAGAACAACATTTTACATCAAATGTTAAAATTCACGGTCTTCCTTTTATTTGTGACACTATGTTATTTACCAAAAAATAATCCTTATGATGAAACCTTTCGATCGGTATGATAAAACTACAGGATGTTTATTTTTTGTCATGGAACAAGTTCGATTCCCGGCCCAACCATTTGATTATGTAATAATCTATTATTGCACTTTAAATTGTTTTTAAAATTCAAATAATGTCTTCTTTGAGTAAAATGTTCTATCTACAAGATTTAAGGTACTTTCCCTCCATGTGGCATAGCCGTAGGACACCCTGTATAGTTAGGGCAGTGGTGGATTAGCGGCATTGCGTGTCGCGGGTTTGTTTCCCTAACGAGACAATTATTTGTATTATACTGACATCTCTGATTGAGTCTGGTTTATTTATTACAATACAAAAAAATATAGAGTACCACATTTTGTGACTGAGTGCACACTTAACGCGATAGCTGAGCAGATCGACGTATTCCACTGTTCACTGAATGACTTCACAAGGGTAGCATATTCGGTAATCTGTTATTGACTGGAAAGTAGTATTGTAATTTCTTTCTTTTAAGGATATTATTGTGGTATTTTTTGTTTAATGTAAGCTTCTCTATCGAATTAGGTTAAGCCTGTAATGATAGATGTAAGTGTTATTAATAAATAAATAAATTTTGGCAACGTTTTAATCCTTCGAAAACACGTGATTCGAGACACAATAGAAAAACAAAAGCAGCGTGACAGCCGGCTGTCGCTTGGTCGCCGAGGTCAAAATAGTATGTTTATATTATTCTGTTGATGACACTTCATTAAACAGTAACAAAAAGACAGAAACACGCCGCAATTTCATACATTTCTCTTTACAGACTAAAGAATAGCGCGCCGTCCGACTAACACTCGCAGCCTGAATATTTAATTTCTAATTCCGCACATACCTACTACGAGTATTCCGACAACAAATCTTACATACCTTAAAATTCAGGTTGCTGATGGGCTGGTTAAAATCTCCGCTGTACCTCTGGTATTGCTTCATCAGCTCGTTGTCATACCCTGACTCCGGGAGTGGAACTGGCCCAGCGAGAGGTAGACCAAGGTTTGATGTGAGGTGCAGAGTCGGGTGGAGGTCTGTTTCTGATCCTGCGTTGGAGTTGTCCTGTGGAGAATGAAGTGGTTTTAATGGTGGTCCAGGGAACACTGCGAAATTATTTTTTTTATACAACATACATTTCGTAGAGTAGCGTTGAATTGTATTGTTAAATTATATATTTACAGGAGATAGTAGCATGTTTGTACCATTACATTCGTTCATATTATTAATGAACGAATGCAGAGAGTTATTTTAATGTTTCAAAGTTGGCTTGCTTTTACCCGCCTCTTAGTTTAAACGTTATCTTAAAACCAAAAAAGTAAATTTCTATCAGTATTTCTTGTGCGATCAAGCTAGGATTGTTATTAATATTAGCATAGAATAAAATAGTTCTTTATTTGCACAGAAAGTAGGTAGAAAATACAGATGTTGTTCTTGGTAATATTTAAATACTTACATAATCAATATTATCGCATTTAAAATTTCTATAACCATACAATCTAATAGGTTACAAAAAATAAAATAATAATTTTCTTAACTAAAATTAATTATCAAAAGTCAAACCACTTCACTTACCATATCACAGCTCCCTTCAACTTGTCTCAATTCCAACTTCAGATCACTGATGTTAGAACTTCTGTCACAATCTTTAAACTGGTCCACACAAGTCTTTCCCAAGTCTGTTATATCTGGTTTCTTTACATCCGTCTTTTTTGCCTTCTTATGACAAAGCATTATAATTAGCATGACTATCAGGACAAAAATCACGACTGATGAACCTCCAGCAATTAAAAACATCATAGGAAAGGTTTCTGCAACAAATTTTACACGTAAGTCTTCTAGAATTTTCTGTTTTAGAAAAATTTTCATCAGAAAAATATTCTCCTTAGAAAAAATAAAATATCCAACGGCTACAGCTGCTTTGTGAAAGTTTAATAATCACTTTCGAGAAATAACTAAGAGGAATATTTTGCTGTAGGTAAAAATTAACTTGTAATTATTTTATGTAGAGAAAAGTTTGTCGAGGTCGACCTAGGCAAAGATGGTCATAATTATATGCATATTAACGAGAGATTTAGAAGGCATAAATAAAGGGTTTTGGGAAATAATAAAAGTTGGAGTAGAACATTATCATCATCACATCACCCGAAAGACGCCACTGACAAGAGCTTCCCTCAAAGATTTCCACAAATGGTATTTGTGGGGAATTCTTTGAGGGAAGCTTTTGTATGATGATATTGCGCCACCCAATCTGACACGACCCTCCATGTTTTACGAGGTGGCCCATCTTGCATCTTGAGCGATCCACTTGATTACAACGGCCATGTCAGTTCTACGAGCTATGTCCAATGATATTATAAGTAAAAAGGTGTAGACAGGTTTCTTTATGACATTCTACCTTCAAAAACGGCGCACTAATGCACACATACAATTAGACGTCAAAGTAGGATGGCATGATTCAAGTATTGCAAGTGAAAAAGAGACCAATGTAATTTGCAACTGAGGTTAAATAGCCACATTTTAAAGGGCCAATGGTTGACTGCTTATAACCTTTGTACACCTTTTTACTTATAATTTCATTACCTATGCCAAAAGTTTAACAATTTGACGAGCTATATTACTTTAGTTCTCCTGCAGATTTCTTCATTTCTGATGCACAGAAAAAATCCGAACTTTGCCTGCCCCACTGCTCTTTTGTTTGGTGATCATCTTATGAGGCATATTGCAATTGACCGGCATCTGACTGGCAACACACACTGGTGAAAGACCAATATTATTATGAATAGTAATTTTATACTTACTTGCAGGAACCAAGTTGATTTCAATACTGTCAATACCATACACATTAACCACAGAGCAGTTGTAGTGCCCAAAATGTTTTGATTCGCTCTTCCGTATAATCAAAGTCGATTTCGTCATCCTATCCGTAAGGCTTTCTTCCAAAAATGCATATTCCTGAAATAATACTTCGAATGTAACGATAAAAACTATACGGGGGACAAAAGAAGTTTTCAAACTTTAAGTTTTATACAAAAGTTGCGCAAAGATAAGGGTGGAAACATATTCATTCTGTATCTAAGTAAAACAGAATTTTTAAATTTCTGTTTGCTGAATACATTTTAGCGGTAAAACAAAAGAATTGTTTTATCTTGAGTTTTGTGCTGTGCATACATTTTTTGATTTTTTTTTCTGCTACGTTTCCCATTTGTGGAATCTTAGCCTGACTTTTCTTTGGAAGTTGGTTTTAAATAAGTGATGGAGGCGAATTTGTCCGTATTCTTTCTCATCTGCGAAATGTGCACTTAACTGTGGAAGTTTATGGCATCGTTTTATTGTTTGTTGAGAGAAGTAATGTAGACTTGCATGATGATTGAGTTTCGTTCTTTAAATTCGATAAACTTCATCTTTTGTCTAGTTTTTTTCCAACTACGTTGGTATCTGCTTCAAGTTTAACCAAATGCACCTTAATATATGTATGTGTTGTACATGGATCAATTGCCTATCAGGTATTGACAACCCAGATATTGAATAACAAGATATTCTTTGGTACGATTTTCAGGCAATCAATCCGAAGCAACTGTTAAGATCCGCAAACAAGAAACAATCACTACCAAAAGCTTAACATGCTTTTCTATACACGAGTAATAATGGGCAGATTCTGCTCGTCCCGAGAATCGAATCCAGGAAACCACGCTAAGAAATTTCGCTTGCGACTACGACCCTACGGATCAGCACGATTTTATTATTATAAACATAATGCCTACTTCTTAAGATTTAGTATATACACATTAACATTCAAATTTTAAGTGTAGTGGGCAAAGCAGATAAGTATCCAGGGCCGTCATATACAATTGAGGTTTTCTTGAATACCAATGAATATATTCAAATGAAATTCAACCTAATTGAAGAACTTTTCATTTTCTACTATAGTTTAAAATTTTTATTAGAAAATATCCGGGGGTTTTTGAGAAAACTTAAAGTGTATCTGACGGCCCTGGATACTTATCTGCTTTGCCCACCGTACTGTTACAAATCATTATTTATTTACCAAATATTGCAAATATTGATAAAGGCAAGTCACATTTTAATACATAAAAGCATTGTTACTTATCTAACCATAATAAAATCAATTACCTGATTATGAAACGAATTGATCTCGCTCCCTCCAAAGGTCCATACAATATAGTCAGGTTTAGGTACAGAAAATGCGACACATTCCACCCTCACACTGTCTCCTTCAATACCATACTGTGTTTGATTTGATATTATCTTCGGCGGTCCTATAAAAACATGAAGAATAAGGGACCCCATAAAAATTTCCGTCAATTTTTCCTTGACGCCCTAAGTGAACTTTCCCGAAACATTTTTCGAGGGATATGATAAAAGTGGGCTTATATTAAGTGCCTTTTATTTATTTTAAATATTAGAAGAAAGAATAAACGCCATTATGGAAATAAGGGCGTAGATATTTCTTATAATGCCTTGGTCCGACATAACGTTCTCATTTTTCAATAAGTTTTTTTATTTTATTTAGTAACTAACGACCCGCCCTAGCTTAGCACGGATTTTATTAACTTATCTTTAAAATCTCGTATTTTCTATATTATATTATGCACGTATATGATCTGTATTTATAAAATTGTATATTGACTGACTGACTGGATTTGAAAATTCATAAAATGACATTATTTCAAAGAAATAAATATACTAAATAAAAATCTAGCAATTAATTATTCGATCACATGAATACGAAATGACTTTATTGTAACTAAAATTAGCCGTAGCGATTTTCGACTAAACGTTAACCAAACAAGGGTGAACCTTTTTGACCACCCTGAGTTAAAGTCCGCCTTTGTACATTTATGGATATAGTTTATATAAACCAATAAATAAATAAAAGACACATCTATCTCCAATTCCCAGAGACACAACGTAAACAATTCAACGAGACCTTTCAACGCACTATTCAATTTGCATAAAACTAAAGTTATACAAGTACATGCAAAACTGAGTTGCCTATATGGGCATAAAGTTGGTACCACAAAGTTACCAACTAACTTGGCTAGTTCGCAAGATGTTCAAATTGAAATGACCTCGGCTACGACATAGCACTTGCGCAGTTCTTAAGGTTCAAGTCGGCTTGGCACGTTTTAGATCGACGTTTGTATATTTTAGAAGTTTTCTGCGGTATTCTGGTTGTTTGTAGAATTGTGCATGAGGTTAGTGGTATGTTAGAAGTAAAGTACTTTTTGCTAATGACTTTTTTATTTATAATAACACGAGTTTTCGCTTACGTGAAAGTCGATATTGCCATCCCCCATAGGGATGGAAATAACTATACTAGCTTTTGCCCGCGACTTTGTCCGCATGGAATAATAGTTCCCGTTACCGGAGAATTTCCGGGATGAAAGCTATCCTATGTCCTTTCTCGGGTCCCAGACTATATTTGTACCAAATTTTATTCAAATCGGTCCAATGGTTTAGGCTTAAAGAAGAGACAGACAGAAAGACAGACAGAGTTACTTTCGCATTTATAATATTAGTATGGATTATTGTGTATATATGTAAATAGGTATATTATTGGTGACTGTGGCGCTAGTCTTACAGTCTATTCATACTAATAGTATAAATGGGAAAGTGTGTCCGTCTGTCTGTTTGTTTGCCTTTCTTTCACGGCAAAACGGAGCGACGAATTGACGTGATTTTTTAAGTGGAGATAGTTGAAGGGATGGAGAATAACATAAGCTACTTTTTGTCTCTTTCTAACGAGCGAAGCCGCGGGCAGAAGCTAGTCATTTCATAAATGTTCGACTGCGAAATGGGTCGATTAGGTTAAAACACTTTATGAAGTAATCAATTCTTCTTCACGAGGACTTACATTTGCAGTAATACATTACTTTAAGTACTACTGTAAGCCAATGGTAGATTTATATACTGCAGTACACTTAAGTTAATAAAACGGTAGAACTTTTGTACCGAATATGGCGGAGCAAAAAGGCGGGTTATGATTTTAAACGATATCTATGTAATATGTATGTGTGTTTTCATGGACATCTATTTCCACATAATCTCTAAGCTATCTTTCATAATTCTTCAAATAGGTTATCATTCGAAGCGTCTCGATTCGCTTTAGACTATGTGGTATTATACGAAAATTCAAGATGGCTGCTACCAAACGTCAAAATGTTGTTCGTAATTTTTTTATGTAAGCGTTTTGCTTGATGTTTCAGTTATTGTTTGAAATATCTTGAACATCTTCCAAGATGGCGGCTGTCAAACGTCAAAATATTACGTGTCAAAAAGAAATTAATATAAGCCCAGAATTCATTAATCATAACTATTATTATCTTGTGTAGAATTTTATAGTGAAAATTATATTTACTATACCTTTAATATAAACCATGGCTGGAGCTTGCACGTCTTGCCTGTTTTCAGTGCTTGCTTTACACCAGTATTGGCCTGCAGAATGTGGAGTCACGGTGATAGTCAGGTTCGGTGATTTTCCGACTCTCTGTTAGGACAAAAAAATATCAACAATTACTACAAGTTTTGCTGAACCGTGCAGGGAAATTTTAACTATGAGGGAATTGTTCATATTTTCGCGTGATAAAAATGGACTTGGTTTTCATCGTCGTAGCTAAGGTCGCATTTTTTTCCAACTACAAAAAATGATTGGAATTTTGCGTGTCATACTCTTACTGACTAAAACCCACTCATGTTCCTTCGATTGCCCTTTATGTTCCAGGGTCACGGTAACTATTATAAACATTCCGCAACCCCGGCAGGCGTATGATTGGAATCTAGTCAGTTCCTTATTCAGAACAAACTTCAGTAGCCGCAAGTGTTCCCATTTATGGGAGTTTCACACTATCGACTCCCCAAACTTAAGTCTGCTAATAAAAAATGAAGTAACTGATTAATTGACCCAAGAATTTTACCTAGGATCCCATGTTTGCAATCACGCTTTGCAACCATTAGAGCGGTAATAACTCACTTACGTATATTTTTACTATTTTTCGTAGTACTTGTAATGATTTTGATAGACCGTTTGAATATGATTTTTAATTATGTTAGCACTTTATTCAATTAAAAAAAATTAAAACAATATTTTAGCATTATAAAATGCGAATTGATTATAATGTAATTTTAATAAATTTTTGCAATTACTTTTCCATTTTGCGAAGTACTTGTAATGATTTTTGTGAACCTTTTTAGGGTTCCGTAGTCAACTAAGAACCCTTATAGTTTCGCCATGTCTGTCTGTCTGTCCGTCCGTCCTCGCTTAATCTCTGTGACCGTTAGCACTAGAAAGCTGAAATTTGGTACCAATATGTATATCAATCACGCCGACAAAGTGGTAAAATAAAAATTGGAAAAAAAATGTTTTATTAGGGTAGCCCCCCTATATGTAAAGAGGGAAGTGTTTTTTTTTTTTATTATTTCAACCCTGTCGTGTGATATATTGTTAGATAGGTATTGAAAAATGAATAGGGGTTTACTAAATTCATTTTTTGATAATGTTAATAATTTCGGAAATAATCGCTCCAAAAGGAAAAATCAAAGCGTCCCCCGCCCCTCTAACTTTTGACCCGTAGGTTTAAAAAATATGAAAAAAATCTGGAAAGTAGAACTTTATAAGGACTTTCTAGGAAAATTATTTTATACTTGATAGAAAGAACAGTTTTTGTACAAAAAAGACAAAAAGGTTGTACAAAATAATTTCTGCGTACTTAGTATGTCAACGTAACAAAAGCCTTTTTTTAAACTTATAAGTGGGAACACTTATTGTGACGGACGGGAAACTACGGAACCCTACATTGACCCGGTTTTTTTTATTTACTTTTTTGATTAATATAATTAAAGTACTTTAATTAATACAATAATATATTTCCGAGTACTAAAACAACACAATGTTTTAACTTTTTGCCGGGGTTGCGGAATGTTTATAATACTGCCGTCCGATTACTAAAAGGCCGTTAAGTGAATAAACCTCATTTTGAGATATTGACTAAAACGTGGGAATTAATGTTTCTAGACATTGGTTGGACATACAGCCATGTTTGTTACACCAAAATATTTGGTATCTGATAAGCTTTCTTTCTATGGGTATTAATGAGTGCTAAGTTAAATTATATTGTTTTAATTAAAGGTTTTGTGTTTTAGTGTTGTTTATCTATTGTATGATGGGGCCTCTTACAATACTAAAAAACGGCTGGCTGAAGTACAGCCGTCTTATAGCGTTGTAACGCAATTGTAACCGCCATTCATTTACTTTTGAGTCACAGTCTAATGCATTTTCAAAGCTAAATAACAGTTAAATCACTTAACCGTGTTTTAGAATTGTAAATTGATTGAAACTCAATTAGTTGTACTTGTGAAAAATCGTTATTAGACTTTAACTGTCTATGTTATTGTTTAGAGATACTAATATTATACATATTTCTGATCTAAAATACAGTTTCTGAATAATACGTGCACAATAACTGCCTTTTAGTTTTGGAATTACTAGCAAATTGATATTGCTCTAAAGAAAAATGGACGACTATGTGTTAAAATTTGGGCTAGTTATTTGTGCTTTTAAATGTGTGTGCGTGTAAAGTGTAACAGTTAGGTAATTAAAACAAAATATACATATTTCTACTTAAAGTAAGTTTAATCAAACAAAGAAATTAAAACAATTATTAAATTTTAAAAGAGTCACAAACATTTGTGGGGGTAAAAACAGAAATTAACCCTGAAAGAGCAACCGACATTATAAAATTAATTATAAAATTAAGGACTAACGGCATTGTATATAGCTTATAAAAGAAATAACATGTAAAGGGGTTAAAGTATTATGCCCTTACTAATAATCACTGTGTAAAGTTATGCAATGAATAAAGCCTGTGTAACCATACATTTTTTGACGTATAAGCCTGTCATAACTTTATGCAGCGTTTATTAGTAAGGCGCTTAGAGTTTTAAGTTGAAGGCGTCAATCACAAACCAATGTAAACCAGTTAAAATCGCATTCAGAATTTCACAAAGTTTGTTACATAATATGGTATTTTGTACTTATTTTATATTCTTGTTAGAATTGGATTAACTTATTCTCTAATGAGATCAATAATGTGTTTATAACATTATGTATACCAGCTTGTAAACAATGTACGTAATATTCTTTATTAAGCTACGCTTAGGAACCAAATCAACATTATAAAAATAATTAATATAAAAAAGGGTTCGAATAAAAAAAAGTAGATATTGTAGATCCAAAATTAGAAATTGGATCGGTTTTCTTTAGCCGTGCTGTTGCGTTCCACACATTCGGGCATATCATGCCTGAATTTTATTTTGTGCGGTGCGCTAATATCTTTCAAAACGTTTATTATTGATGCTTTTCTCGCCTTGTCAATACCTTTAGACGCTCGTGGTGTGGGCTCTGGCGTTGTCGTGCATAAATGTGAACCCGTTGCCGATAAAATGTGTATAAGGCATCACGTGAGGCTCTAGGCACTGTTCCACGTACCGATGACAGTTTAAAGCAGGTAGACTTGGCCCAGATACGAAGGCAAGCTCTGTCTTACCGTCGGCGCTGATTCGTCCCCAAACCGTCCACGAACCACCACCATAACTGACCCTTTCTTCAATGCAGCATTGTGCAAAGCGTTCTCCACCTCTTCTGTAGACCTTGTTCCTTCCGTCGTTACCATAGAACATGATTTTACATTCATCAGAGAAGATAACTTTGCTCCATTGGAGGTATGACCAATTTAGGTGCTCGCGTGCAAAATCAAGGCGCGCTCTTCGATGGTCTGCAGTTAATTTCGGTCCATTTGCTGGCTTGTGTGCAGTCCACGTTCCTTCAACCTTCTTCTAATTGTAGAGTCACTTACAGCGACCCTTCGTACAACTTGAAGCTGCTGCTGCAGTTGAAATGCATTAAGGCACCGGTTTCGCAAAGAAGTTGTTACAATAAATCGATCATCTCTCTCAGAAGTGACCCGATTCCTGCCAGATCCAGAACGGCGCTTGAACATACCAGTCTCTCGATAGCGGTTGTAGACTCTATGAACAGATGACAGGCTTAGATGCCATGTTCGAGCCACAACACGCTGACTAAGTCCAGAATCCAGCAATGCCACCACTTAGGCGGCTTCTGTGGGCGAAGTATCCATATGTTGTTAAAAATAAAACTTCTTTCAGACGTCTTAAAGTCACAGTAAACAAATTAAAACAAAAACGTTAAAGATAAACGCAATTTTTAGTTTTTGAACGTGAAATGTTCTCCAACTGTAGACGCACATTTGTCTCAAAATAGTGATTCATTTCATTTAGAGGATAAACAAACGAAATTCTAATTTCGAATTTTCGCTTACCATTGTAATGGCCAGATTGCCAGCTATACAATAACGTTTTTTTTTTCATGGAATGAAAACTCTTTTGTATTAAATTAGATGTTTCAATGTTTTAACAAATTAAAACGAAGGTGTTTTGATTTTTTTGATGAGAAGTGCATTTAAACAGAATCCTTACCTCTCGTTCGTGGTCATTTTTGGCGGGAATGTGCATAATCGCTCACAGACACGTCTTACCCGTCCGCTGAGTTGCGATTGTTGCAAACAACTGGAGTGTGCGAGGTGCGGGGGTATCAGTTCGCGAAGGTAGATAGACGTCTTTTAGCGTTGGAACGTCACTTAGCCGTTTTTTGTATTGTATTTGTTGTCATATTATTTGATACAATCACAACTAAAAAACGGTCACTGTCTTTTAGAATTGTATAATCTCCAGAATCACTTTGGCTTACCAACGCCTACCCAGCTAAGTGTGAGTAACGGTTTTGTAGAGTGGTAATTGAAGAAAACTGTCTTTTAGATGACGGAAATGTCAATGCGCCTTGTATGACAATAAATCATTAAAAAACCTTTAAAGTAATTTAACGGTTTTAACCCCTTGTCTGTGGAGCGCGCTCAATGAGCTCGATTTTCAAAATGGCGCATCTGTGGAGCGAGCTCATTGAGCTCGATGCAAATGGCGTCTTTACATGCGCACTATTTTAATCATAATACTTAGTTTAAAATATATATTTTGACTGCTCTAACTTATACAAAGTTTAGAAAAAAAAACAAGGATGACATAAATTCACGCGTCAAGTGTTTTGAACGTCCGTACGTTGCCGCACCGAAGTTTCAAATAACACTTCTCGGAATTGACAAGTGGGTCGTCCTTATCGCGGCGACCTTGTAAAGCTTGTGGAATAAAGAATATGTATGGCGTTGTGTGTTCTTGTGTAAATTAAAGTAAATTATGGTATTTTTATGTAAATTAAGTAACAGTTTTATGAAATAAACGTATGTTTTATTAGTTATAACGACTTTTGTACAGTCGGAAAAGTCGAAATTTTCCCGCTTTTCCCGGTTTCAAATTACAATATTTATAATATAATCTTAATTAAACCAATGTTTTGATGTTAAGGTTGTTTTATAAAGATTCCAATAAGAATAGCTTTCTTATTAGCCGCCATACAAGTTATTATTCCAATTAAATAAAAAAAAATACATCCCGTTTTTTTGGCATTTTTTTGCAAATGGCGTCACAGATCCGCCATTTTGAAAAAAATGGCCGCCACGTCTGAATGGTTATACTGTTGTACTTTCATTTAACCGTTTTCTAAGATTGCAATTTGTATTAATATAAGTTTTAAATAAACGGCTACGAGCGTGTAGCCGTATTATAGTGTTATAAAGTGACTTAACCGTGTTTAAGTGTTGACCGATCGCGAAAATAGTGCAGTTAGCCGTGGGGGTGATCTCCATATCTCTGGCCTAAATGGAGATAGAAAAATATGACCCAGACTGAAAGATAGAGAAATTTTTTCTCTATCACGTGGTATATATAACTCAAATTTGACCAAATGTCACTTAACGGCCTTTTATTAATCGGACGGCAGAATAGTTACCGTGACCCCGGAACCCAAAGGGCAACCGAAGGAACATGAGTGGGTTTTAGTCAGTAAAAGTCTGACACGCCCTCCCGCCCCATGACGGGAGAAGTCATTCGATGATTTCCCACTCCTCAAAAAAAATGTTTTAAAAATTTAAAAAGGCGAACATTATAATTCCATTTGATTGAATTTTTCGCTTAATTGTATCTAAGTTCGTGATATTGTTCAATTAAGTTTTTAGTGCTTTATTAATAAGGGATTTTGTACATGAAAATGCAACCTCAATTTAAGTGGATACTTACAATAAATCTCTCATGCTCATATCGCAGCCACTGTATCTTAGGGGGTGGATGACCATCCACCACACATGACAGCGTGGCTGAGGACCCTGGTTCACCTTCAACATTCTGAGGTCTTACTGTGATAGTTGGCCCATCTGAAACAAATGGTAGTTTTATAAATATTCATTGTAAAAATAAACAGGTTTTCAATTTAATCCTTCGAACACACGTGATTCGGAACACAAGAGAAGGACAATAAATAAATAAATAAATATCTTAGGGCAACTCACACACGGTCATCTGATCCCAAGCTAAGCAGAGCTTGTGTTATGGTAACCAGACAACTGATATACATACTTATTACTTTGTAAATACATACATATTATAGATAAATTACACCCAGACACAGAACAAACAATCATGGTCATCACACAAAGTTTGTCCTGGGTGGGAATCGAACCCACGACCTCCGACTTAGCAGTCAGGGTCACTAACCACTAGACCAACAGGCCCGTCAAACAATAGCAGCGCGATAGCCGTTAATCCGTTTACACTGGAAGCCGATCTTAACATAGTTGTTAAAGGCTAGGAGTAAGAATATGATTGGTTGTAAAGATAAATACTTCGTCTAGCATATTCCTAATATAATCTCTCTTTTTTATACAATTAAATAATAATTTCTCGCTATCCCCAGCGGTTTCATTCGTATCTTGGTAGGGTTTTTGGTTGATGCTCTACTCACGTAGGTCAGAGCGTGATATTAAGTAGCCTTTGTATTAAGTATTCTAATGTTTTAACTAAATTACAGTACAATTTTTATTAAAATCCGTTCAGTATTTTTGTGTGAAAGAGTAACAAAGACACACACACTGTCATACAAATTTTCACATTTATAATATTAGTAGGATATTATCCATATTATATGTCCAATATGTGGTTTAATATTATTTTCATCCCACCTATTCGAAAAAGACGACTTTGTTCACCTTTAAATACGCCCAAAGTTGGTGTTTTCTACAAGAAACTTTCAGCGGGCAATAATGACGCTCCAAATTCAAAAAGTGCGCCTAAAAGTATCTTTTAATCGCACTTTTTAAATTTGGTGCGTCTTTGCATGTTTTACGCCCTGTTATAAGTGCGCCTAAAAACTCTTTGAATTTGGAACGTCTTATAATGCTCAGCGCCAAATAATCGACGACGGCCAATAAAAAAAAAACTTAAATAGACTCGGAATGTAGTTTGCGCGTTTTATTTCTATAAAACGCGCAAACTACAGGTCAAGTTCCCGTAAAAATTTTCACGGATTGTTTTGCAGCAAATTATTAATGTAGCTGCTATTATTATCAAGCTATGATAATAATAGCAGCTACAATAATAATTTTACAATAAAGTATGAAGCGCCTTTAATTTTCTCATAGGGGGTGATGAAAAGTAGAATGTATCACTCGGGCGCAAAATATATTTTTGGCTCGGGCGACGTACTTTGAATCCCTCGCTACGTTCGGGATTCTATTTAAGAATCCCTCGCAAAGCTCGGAATTCTACACTAGAATCCCTCACTTCGCTCTGGATTCAAAAAACGCCTCTCGCCGTAAAAATATAACTTTGCGCCCTTGTAATACAATCTACTATTTTGTTTTCGAGAATTATGAATATTAAAACAGCGTGCCGCGTATGGTTTTAAATTAATGTAATTTTGAAAATAAAGCAGATGCTAATAATTAGGACTGCTATAAATACACAATGAAATAAATAAAGCTTCATTATTATTGTTTAATTTATTTGTACGTATTTATAAGTTCAAATAGTATTTTAATGTTACACCCCCCATTTTTGTGGTAATCCATACTAAAATTATAAATGGGAAAGTGTGTCTGTCTGTCTGTATGTTTGTCTTTCTTTCACGGCAAAACGGAGCGACGAATTGACGTGATTTTTTAAATGGAGATAGTTGAAGGGATGGAGAGTAACATAGGCTACCTTTTGTCTCTTTTTAACACGAGCGAAGCCGCGGGCAAAAGCTAGTCTAATATTATAAATGTGACAAACTCTGTCCGTATTTCTGACTGTCTATCTGTATGAATGTTTGTTACGTTTACACGGCTAACGTCTAAACCGATTTAGATGAAATTTGGTACGCTTAAACTGCAAAGTTCCAAAAGGTGGCCTATTAATTAACTTAGACATTAATAAAGGTGTAGTTAAAAACTAGTACTTTTTTATTAGATATTTTTTTTTATAAAATCTAACTCTAACTACTAGCAAAACTCATAAGTGCTCAGTTTTTTTTAGATAAAATAGACCAGAAATAATACACACATTAGCCCCCGGAAACGCTTTCAACAATTTACAAAATAAATACCTACCCTCATAATAAAATAATACACCTACGAGCGCTAATTATAATTAAAACGAACTCAGGGGCAAAAAGTAAACAGATCGGCTGTTTATTTTTAACCCCAGTTTCATTTTAACTTGATTTTCTTGAAATGTAATTAATTGTTGCATATTTATTATTTTGCGAGTCAATTTTAATATTTTTGGTCGATTTTTTTTTAATGTAAATGCAGTCACAGTTTGCACATTTTTGAGGTCCATCAACATCTTCTTTAGGCATAGGATGCAATAGACGGAAGCATATTTAATTTTATCAATTCAGTTCTAGCTAATTTTTTTTTTGTTCTAATTGCAAATTCGTTTATAAAATATTGGCCGAAACACCGGATTGAAAGAAAAATCACCATCTGAAAGGCCTAGTAAGGTGCCTAGCCTTTCCAAAACTCTGTTAGGTTTCAAATCTAACAGGATTCAGTATCAGAGCGACAGTAATAATAAGTTGAAGGAATATATATTTTTTTTTGGTGAGTGGGAAATCATCCAATGACTGCTCCCGTCCTGGGTGCGGCGGGTGGGCGTGTCAGACTCTTACTGACTAAAACCCACTCATGTTCCTTCGATTGCCCTTTATGTTCCAGGGTCACGGTAACTATTATACACATTCCGCAACCCCGGCAGGCGTTGGCCCTGTTGGGCCCCTTCCTGTGCTGACTCCTTCTCTTTGAGGCGCGCGTGGAACACTAACGCGCCGTCGACGCGGTCCTGGTCCTAGCCGGGCGGCGAGCTACCCATCGCTCGCCATCCGCAGAACCGTGCCTACGGTGCCGTGCCTACGTTACAAATAAATTATCAATAACAATAATTCGGCATTTTTTTTTATTTCACTTAAGACCACCAACCTAGATAAAGACTACACAAATATCAAAAACCTCTGTTATTAACTTGCAAAAGAATTTAAAAAACCTCCATCATCACCAAAGAGACCACCAGGGAGTGATTAAAACGAATGTTTGAACTTAAGGAAAAGAGGTAACATACCACTGACGTCATACCTCAATGCTCTGTCTAAGAAATTTCTACTAGAATAAGTCACTAACTCTTTGTCCGACTTGCACATCGAACTCGAGACCGGAACCGAGAAAAATAATAAACATGAACAATAAACAATACATAAATCATGAACGTAAAAGAAGGAATTCATGGTGATAGCTCTTATATTACGTGTCATATAATTTTATAGCCACAAATTATTAACAAACATGGAGTGTTCACGTCATATTTTATTGTTGTGCAGATTGTAAAAAGGAATGATGTCTCTGTTATTGATTCATTATAGTCTGTGTTATCATACTTTAGGGAAAATGCCTGATTTTTTCCTTTTTTTTTTGCTCTTTATTTTGAGGTAGTGTGAACCAATATTGCATATACGTTTGTACATATCAAGCTCGCTTTTTTATTTTCCTAGATGCCTCTAAAAGATGCCTTTTCCTAGATGCCTTTTCTGAAACCCAAATATTGTGAGACGCGGCTTAAGTAAAACTAGCTCATATCCATTTTAAGCTCGGTTACTTTCCGGTTGAGGAGTTTGTACTTTATAGCTTTGCCTTATCATATTTTAAATACATATTATTTTATTAAATATATTTATGAAATACTTATTATTTTAACAATGTATAAAATTATAATGTGTCAGACGATACACTACTGAACACAAAGTTTTTACCATATTAAGACATTGATAAATTTAAATATTTACCTAAAACCTTCGAACACACGTTATTTCAGACGCAATAGAAAGACAATAGCAGCCCTGCAGCCGGCTGTCGGTTGGTCGTTGAAAGGTTAAAACAATAATAAAAAAAAGTTATTGTTGATATTAGTTCTATTGATTGATACAAATTGAAGAAAGCACAAGTGAATATAACCAACGATTGCAAATGGGCATTCCATTTGTTCATACTCTATGGCACTGCAATACTGCAGAGCATGAAAACTTAAAACTTTATTAGGTCTCGTCTTAGGGGAGAAAATAAAAATATCATGACCATTACTTTCAGCGTGTTTTGTATTGAAGTAAAAACAACGAATGGATAATTGGAGAGATTTTGCAACGTTGGATGTTTCTCTTAACTTTTATTTAGTTGTTTTCTGTGTAGAGAGTACGTATGTATTTAGCTTAGCAAAAAAATTATTTAATTAGGTACCTTTTTTTTTTGGTAAGTGGGAAATCATCCAATGACTGCTCCCGTCCTGGGTGCGGCGGGAGGGCGTGTCAGACTCTTACTGACTAAAACCCACTCATGTTCCTTCGATTGCCTTTTATGTTCCAGGGTCACGGTAACTGTTGATTATTTAATTACTGTGTCTCTCTTTCTCTCTCTTCTTACTTCCAAACTTTTTCATTACTAACGGTTTTGCAGTACTCCGAGTTAATTTTTCTTTTTCAAACCGTTTCAAAACAAAATAGCAGCTTAGCTTATGTCTGATGGTTTGGTGATTAAAAGTCTGACACGCCCTCCCGCCGCACCCAGGACGGGAGCAGTCATTGGATGATTTCCCACTCACCAAAAAAAAAAATGGTTTGGTGATGTTTTTTTAACGGTTAAATAAAATTGATTATGATGTCTCTAAAGTTATAATAATTTACATTTTATCATTATTTTAGAAATATGTATATTGTAGAGGCCACCTATAAAAGAAAAATATTCATGAAATTAAAAGTAAAAAAAAAAACTGGACGCTAAGCTCAATTTTATGGAATAATTTATAACAAATTGTACTTTACGAGTATATAAAAATTTTACTTTTAATTGGGGTGAAAGAATCACAAAGTCATTAAAACACGAACAACACGTAATAGCTCAATTTTAAAACCAAGACCACGTCAAAATTACAGAGGTTTTAGGGGACATTCCTGACCCACCCTCTATGCAAACGTAGTATACTCGAATTACTCAAATAGTAATTTTACGACATTTTACGAATATTTTACGTGGTGAAAAACTAACTTTCCAAAGTTTTTATTCCTTACTATCCGAAATTGGATTATGATCAGTGTAATTATAAACATTTGAGACATCAGTCAGCTTTATGATGACGTCCTGTTGACGTCCAACCCTAACCCCAACGATACTTCAGTTGTAAATACTGATTTGACCACTCAATATCAGCTAGGCCGACAACAATTGACTTAAACGTTGTTATTTTTATGTCTTGTATCGATATCCATACTAATATTATAAATGGGAAAGTGTGTCTGTCTGTCTGTATGTCTGTCTGTCTGTTTGTTTTTCTTTCACGGCAAAACGGAGCGACGGATTGACGTGATTTTTAAGTGGAGATAGTTGAAGGGATGGAGAGTAACATAGGCTACTTTTTGTCTCTTTCTAACGCGAGCGAAGCCGCGGGCAGAAGCTAGTATGTAATATTTGATTTCTATGTAACAATAAGCGACATTTGGCGTGCGACACGTGACGCTCAACATGTACGGCAAGGCTAGTCAAATAGACAAACAACATTCTTCAACAAAAGTTCCGCGCTGACTTTCAACATGTTGGGCGATGTGCAACATGTTGCGCATCAATTGTTGCCTATTACATAAGCCAAATTCTATAAAGAATAGATGTAAACAAACTTTATAAGTACCTATTGGTTTTTCGAAATAACTATGTAATATCAGGCGTCCGTCACTCGCTCAAGGCCACGCGTTTTATGCCTAGCGCTTCGCGTATCGTCGACGATACAACGAACACCGGGCTGTCGCGCGCCCGGCTGAGACAGCGCTGACTATCTAAATGCCGAAACCACGTAATTATTGCGTGATTATTGTGCAATTCCCCTGTTACCCAATTCTCTTGTTTCCCTTTTGATTATTTATCAAAATTATTCACGCGGTTTTGGATATTTTCGACACTAAAATATATTAGTCGGGAATTCAAGGAACGAAAAATATGCATCAGTCAATTTATCAAACTAAAAAATATTTGATCAACAAATAAAATATTAATTGTTTTTCTAAAATATTCGTTTTATTACCATTGTCATCATACGTATAACCCTAGCAGATTTGCTGGACGACACGCACACACGTTAGTCGCGCGGCGGGCAAAAGAATCTCAACTCTCTTTGTGCGTACTTATGGTACATTTCTCCTTGCTGCAAACAACTGGTATTATTATTATGATTTTGTAGGCTATTATAGCGTAGGTATTTTGGTTTTTGTATTGGAGTGAAGTATCTGTTACGTAGTAACTATTTATTAATCTGTGGTAATATGCATGTTATTTGAGTGATTCTAGTGAAATATACTGCAATAGGATTTCCTAATAAATAGTTAGCGTGAAAAAGGCGATAATCATGTTAATTATTAGAAGATTTGTAAAAGTGACTTGTGATAACCCTATATTGGTTTGTTTACCTGTATTATTTATTGAATTTGGTGGAAAAGCGGCTTTAACGTTTACGCAACTCCTAAATAATTTGTATGAAACGCGACATCGCAATTTAGCAGTTCCCCTAATTCCATTTAATTTCATATGACCAACTTCTCGGTAACCGAACAATACTTAACAGAATGCAAATTAAATAATAGTCCAATCATTTCACAATACTAAGGGCTTCAATCGTCGTCAAGAATTGCCCTGAAACCACGTAATTATGGGTAAATGACTATAATTCGGTATTGTGTTAAGGGCTCTTGAAACTTTGAATACCATTTTAGTCGACAATTCTGAATTGAACGGATGTCAAAATCCGTTTTGTTCTAGATTTTTATTGGGTAATCGTTCGGACTGTAATTTTGTTTCGAAAATGCTGGTAATTTTAATTTTGTAGTAATTATGTTCTTTTTGTTCTGTTGTTAGACATTGTTTTCAAAGTAATTAGGGGAAATTATTACGATTTTTTTCATTTTTTTACGAGCTAAAATGGGTGGGTAATTTCTTTATTGAAAAGAATTTTGCTGCGTAGTTCAATGTAGCCTAATTTGATTGCTGCTAAAAAATTACACAATTAATTTAATAGGTTAAAATTCAGCCTCGAGCAAGCGCTGTGGTCGATGTTTGTGCCGTCTTTGTATGAGAAAAAGGCCTTTGCCTAAAAGTGAGACATTTAAACAATTTACGTGTTTAAAAATTAACATGTTCATTAATTAATAATTATAAAGCCAGGTTACTACGTTTGAACTAAAAAATAAATATAAACTTACAAACATAAAACAACCTAAAATATACAAGAAATTAGTCATAACATTTGAATGGAATTAAAGTTAATTGCTATTTAGAACTGTATTCGTGACAAATTTCAGTTCGCAATGCAATGAACGAAGACCACATAACATCGAGCTTGTGTTTAGATCAAAACAATCGAATGGTTAACGTGATTGGATAACAAAGAGAAATCATATTTTATTCTCAATCCCTAAGGTACAAAAGGGGAAAAATGGGGAAGGGGGAAAAACGGGAAAATGGAGAAAAAGTAGCCAAAGCTTCCTGTGTAAAAAATTTGATTGTCATCCAGCGTTTGAAAAACAAAGGCCGCTTTTTAAATGTTGGTATTGACTTAGAACATTGATAGATACCGGTTCGATTGCTGGGCAAACTCTTTTCATTGCCAGTCCCTTTTTCCTTTTTGTGCCTTTTTTGTACAGTCAGCGTCAGAATTGGATTAACACCGTTACTTTTTTATTTTAAACTCATTTTTTTATTTATTATAAGACAATTGGAGCGCCTTACAACGGAAATAAATGCATAGAAAACAAAGGACAAGAAATCCATACGTATGTTTCTTTAAAACAAAAGTTTTAACAAACCTGCTACCTAAATATACACTAAATAATACGATGCATTTTCTTAAGCATTTTATGTCAAAAACTTTGTATAACTATATTTCCTTTAAAAATGTTCTCAACCGTGTCACAAAATATTTACAAGCCTTAACAATGTAGCCATTTTAGATTTAACTACGAATCAATTACTTAGTTTTAACTACAAAACAATAGGCTAGTGTTCACCATTATCAATTGACGTACTTTTTATGAGCTGTCAAAACGCCATTCTCCAATAGATTTTGTATGGCAATGGCGATTTATGACGTCACTAAAATAACAACTCAGTTGACTATCTATTTATTGATTTCAAAACAACTAAAAATCCAATTTTATAGCAAATTGAAAATGAACCGAATTTATTAGGCTGAAATTAATAGAGGTTTTATAGGAATTGTGTCTAACATTTATTGGTTAATGGTGGAAACTACCCAATTACTTCAAATCCGGGCTTTGCCAATATTAGTTGAACTGCAGCGACATTCACAAATTATCGACTAACCATTCCATACCTAAAGCATTTGGTTCACACAATGTAATATATGCCAATAGTGGAAAAGCGCTCACCGATATTACCCCATAAAACCTATTGGGCGGCCTATAGGAAACATAATGATGGATTAAACAATAAATGCTTTTGGTTTTTTGCTGAACTTAGTTTTATTTTTTGTCCCCTGACGCAAAATATGGGTGTTATAAGTTTAACCACTATGTGTGTCTGTCTGCGACACCATAGGTTTTAAAATGGTGAAGCGGTTCGAATGCGCTTTTTTATTTCAAAATGGGCTATCAATAGCTCATAGATATTTTTAAACCAATTTTGAAGTTATGTACTCTTTTGTTAGCTACTAGCGGTTCCTTGCGGTTTCACCCACGTTACATTAGGTTTTTGGTTACTGCTTCGCACCCGTGGAACATAGCGTGATATTATATAGCCTATGTTATTCGTGGACAAAATAGCTTTCTAATGGTGTAAGAATTTTTAAAATCGGTCCAGTAGTTTTTGAGCCCATTCATTACAATCAATCAAACAAACATACAAAGTTTCCCTCTTTATAATATTAGTGTAGATTAGTGGAGATAAGCGCCGGTCGATATTACCCATAAAACCTATTGAGCGGCCATTTTTATTAATGGGAAATCATCAAACGACTTCTCCCGCCATGGGCAGGGCGGGTGGGAGTGTCAGACTTTTACTGACTAAAACCCTCCCTTGTTCCTTCAGTTGCCCTTTATGTTACGGGGCCGCGGTAACTATTAGTACCATTCCGCAACCCCGGCAGGCATTGGCCCTAGAGGGCCCCGTCACTTGATGACTGCTCTTTAAGGCGCGCGTGGAACACAACGCGCCTTGCCGTGCTTTTGGACACGTAATGATGGATAAAACAAAAAATGCTTTCGGTTTTCCTGTGAACATATTTGTTATTTTTTTTTTTTGACGTACAGTACTAATCTGTGAGTGGTGAAGCAGCCTATAACCTAGGCTTTAAAAGTAGTAGATTCCTTTTAATAGTACTGTTCTTTGTGGTGGAGTTCGTTCGAAATTTCCGCCGCAAAGCACTATTGCTTTGTTCCGTTTTGAACGGTATGGGAAAGGTATTGCAGCTACATGTGACATATCGCCTTTGTCTCTAGAATGGTAATCTGAGAATCTCTGTGTCTGACTACAGTGGCTATTTAATATGTAAATTCAATACAGGTAGGCCGTCGGCATATTTGCCACTCGACAAAAAATGCAGAACTTGTTATCGTACACATCGGCTTTAAAATTATCATGGACTGAATTTAAGTTTATTTTTATTAGGCAAAGGTCTTTCCACTACTTCCATTCTTGCAATTCATTTAATCACCTTCTTTCTTCATTGGCCTACAAAGACCATACAAGAGTTACATTAAAAAAACATAAATCTACAAATTCCAACAAGTGTAAATTAAAAATTGTAATAACCCTGCACCCAAAATTATTAATATCGCAATAGCAAATAACAAAAGAATGAATAACTTCAAAACAGCTGATCCGATTCCGCTGAGTATAATAACATACTTTCAAATATAAAAAAAAACACATTCAATTCGGTCCCCCCGTTTAAGAGCTACAATCCAACAGCCAAACACACAGAGCGGTCAAACTCAAAACACCGTTTTTTTTCCGTCCAGGTTTAAATTATTGCATTGCATTGCCATCGCAGGTAACAAAAGAGTTGATAATTCCAAACGTCTGATCCAATTTCGATAAAACATGTTGTTGTTAGATAAAGTTATCTAGAGATCTTTTTAGACGTCATGTTTGAAAAAGTAGATACTTTGCAACAAAAAAACCGCGTTCAATTCGGCCTATCCGTTATAGAGCTATAGTCAAACCGCCAAACACACATAGACACACAACAAACTCAAAATATTCTTCTCTTTACGTACAGGGTTAAAAAACACAGCTACAAAATCCTAATGAAAAGTCAAGAAGCGCCGTTCCACACCTCACTCTCAAATCTATTGAACCGCGGAACTGTAGGAGGTATTAAAAAATTCTCGAGTCCACTCACAGGCCACTTCCAGGGTTTTGGTGTCAGCACTTTTTCCGACTTGGTTGTGAACCTCACACTTGATCTCAATAATCTAAGAGACAGGGCCCTGAAATTATTGCATTGCATTGCCATCGCAGGTAACAAAAGAGTTGATAACTTCAAAACGTCTGATCCAATTTCGATAAAACATGTTGTTGTTAGATAAAGTTATCTAGAGATCTTTTTAGACATGTTTGAAAAAGTAGATACTTTCCAACAAAAAAAACCGCGTTCAATTCGGTCCCCCCGTTTAAGAGCTACAATCCAATAGCCAAACACACAGAGCGGTCAAACTCAAAACACCTTTTTTTTACGTCCACAGTTAAAAAACACAGCTACAAAATCCTAATGAAAAGTCAAGAAGCGCCTTTCAACACCTCTCTCTCAAACCTATTGAACCGCGGAACTGTAGGAGGTATAAAAAAAATCTCAAGTGCACTCACAGGCCACTTCCAGGGTTTTGGTGTCAGCACTTTTTCCGACTTGGTTGTGAACCTCACACTTGATGGTCGCTTCGTTGAATCGCCTGGATATGTTCGATAAGATCTGTAACAAAGGTGCTCGTTAAATTATGAGTTAAATTGTATACGGCTTGTGGTTAATGTGTCGAAAGATATGGTGTTTTTCTGGTAAGATTTATGCAAGGTTTTGCCTCATTTTCTACACGACTGTCCTTAAAAAGGAGTGTTGTGTTTTTATGTAAGTATCTTTGTATATTCTTTACTTCACTAACTTACAAATCAATGAACGTAATTAGATAATCTTTAGAATCCTTACATCGCCCTGATAAAATGAGTAAGACCATATTTTGATATCGCAGTCGTGTATAAATTACTTCTTAAATAGTCGGGTCAATTTATTATTTAACTTGAATGTACGTTTATTATAATACAATTAATATTAGGTAGACAAAACTTATAAACAATATTTTATAAGACAGTCAGACTAGACTTTCATTGCTAAGATTAAAACATTCTCATTATATATTTTCAAAATTTCAACACAGTTAATTAGTCCTAGCACGTAAAACTAAAAGAAACTAGAAACATTTTCAGTACACGCCACGTTATCAAAAAACAGGAATCTTCCTCTCTGGTGTTTAAAATTTTCTCTAACAAGAGCACCAAATAATGTAGACCAAATGAAAATGTCTGGCACGGTCTTTAGACTTTAGACAGTCTCACAAGACTTCAACTAAGACTTTGCGAAGACTGTGCTAATTACCAGACACTACTAAACATGTTAAAACTTACTACAACATACACGATCCCCAGTGGTAAGAGAACTGCGTCCATTTATGATTGTTTGTTCTGTGTCTGGGTGTAATTTATCTATAATATGTATGTATTTACAAATTATATAAGTTTGTATCAGTTGTCTGGTTACCATAACACAAGCTCTGCTTGGCTTGGGATCAGATAACCGTGTGTGAATTGTCCTAGATATTTATTATTTATCTATTATTTATTCAGCTCTATTCAGCTTATGTTCATAGAAAACAATTATTTTGTTTGAAAACGTATACGCGTTAGTTTAGCTTTCCGCGTCTGTTCAGCTTATGTAAATAAATACATATTTTGGGACAACTCACACACGGTCATCTGGCCCAAAACTAAGCAGAGCTTGTACTATGGTAACTAAACAACTGATAAACATGCTTATATAATTTATAAATACATACATTATTATAGATAAATTAAACCTAGACACAAACATGCTCCTGGGTGGGAATCGAACCCACGACCTCCGGCTTAGCAGTCAGGGTCACTAACCACTAGACCAACAGACCCGTCTTCTAAATGTATAAAATCATTGTTTTCTGTGGACATACGCTGAAGAGAGCTGAATAAATGCCGTTGCGAAGAAACCAGGCCAATGTCAGTGTGACCGATATAATAGTAAATGTTCTAAGTTTGCCTAGGACAGTACTGTCATCCCCTGCCTCGATTGTAAAGCCGATGGTTTCGGTTGTCATTCATAGGACTTATACTGTAGTCACGGGTAATCCGAAACATGAAAATCTGATCAGTCTATCTAAATGGGTTGTGGAGATCAGTTCATTTTGTTTGTTGCAAAATAACAGAAATTACCGCATTTAAGGAGATCAGAAATGGCTTCTGCAATCCGGAGCCTTTCTAAGAAAATGAATTGCCCAAATCACTTCATAAAGTGAGAGAATTCTGAGGTAACATTAAAAAAGAATACAGCCGCAAGAGAACTCCTTTTCTGAAGTCAGTAAAAACAAAATATTTAATAAACTGAAAATTCCAGAACACACGTTATGAAACATTCGATGTAAAATGCATATTGCAGGTACAACAGCGTGCCAAAAAGAAGGAAAATTCTATGTCTAATATTTTCGGAGAACGCCTCCTACAAGAGATGCAAATAAGGTCGGTAAAATTTAATATAGTGAGTGGAATTAATGGCATGGCGACACTTGAGATGATATAAGACACGAGGCCGCTACTTTGTTTTGGATTTTTAATGGCGCTTCGCTAAAATGGAATATGTTACTCTCTTTACTGTTTTATCGTTGAAGAAGCTCCTCGGTGGAATAATTATGTCGGTTATATTGTCCCACTGCAACTCAAAAGCGTCTTCTTAAACAGAGAAGGCACACTTTTGCCTACTACTTATGCTCAAGCTTAGTTGGCTAATTCGGACTTCGGACTTACATGTATCAATTTCTAACGATTGTTAAAGTTTTCGTCAGCGTAGATATGCTTTAAGAAGAATGTTTTTTTTTTCTATTTCCATATTCTACCCCTAAAGGGCTTAAAGTTCTAAAAATCCTTCCTCACTCATAGTGTAAAATAAATTTGTGTGCAAATATCCACAACTTAGTCTCAATATTTAATTTCATTTATGTCTATAGTTGGATGACTTTAGGTTTCCTTGCAGTCTCTTCTTTCATCAATTCATAATAGCCAGAAAAACTTAGAAAGCATTCTATGAAATAGGAGAAGATACTTATACTAGTAGGCCAGCTACTAACTCACCGCCTCATGTATGCGATTAGACACAAAGCTGCGGAAATGTTTCACAGATGCATAGAGTCGTTTCACTTTAGATTCAGAGAAAGCCTCTTACATGACGAGAAACTTAACAAATGCTTTTTATATGTATAACTGACTGTCTGTCGTATCACTACACAGCCTAGATTACTGGAAAAAATTGCATGCGGGTTAATTTTGGACTTGTTTAGCATTCACAAAGGATTTTTGGAAATCCCACCCCTGATTCGTTAAAATAAGTAATAAAAGTCTGTATGAAAATAATTTCAAAGTATTTTCAGGTGAGTGGAAACCCACTAGCATAATAATAATGAGAATAAACAAACCACCATATCCAGCTATTTTCACAAAATAAATTAAGCTAATTGTTTACACAGCTCCACTACCAACAAAAGCAGTTGACAACGTTGCAACGGATGTATTGACAACAATAGATAGTTACAAACTAGTTCCACCTTGCATAATCCATTTGCTTAATTAAAACACCATTTAAAATCGATAAAGTTAAAATGACTCGCATAGACTCGAGGCGTTGGGTTTTTGAAGGAATTTCAGCTTGACCCAGTTGGACTCAAGCAATGACCTTGATTAAATCGGTTTACTTATGCTGTGGTGCCCAGACCTTTGGTGAAGCGCCCGAATCTCATCCTGTGTTTCGAACTGGGCAAGTACCAATGTGACAATGTTATTAATCAATGCTGCTTTTTTATCCGGTGTGGATAATCCTCAAGCAGGTTTTTAGCCCTTAGGGGGGAGGAGTGGTCTATCAGACTAAAAACCCTTGATTAAGGCGCCCGCCTCTCATGCATGTATTGTTCCAAATCTGGGCAAGTACCAATGTGAGTGCTTAATGCTGCCTTTTTTAACCAGCTGTGAATAATACTCAGGGATGTCCTTTGCCCTTGGGGGAAAGAAGGTTACTGTCAGACTTTTACTGCCAATTACAGCCGCTAAATGTGTTTCTTCACCCACTTACGCCGAGGATTGCAGGAACGTATGCGATTTCCGCAATCGCCGGCTCTTTTAATGCTGTCTACCCCAATGTCCTCTCTTAGTTATTTATTATTTGTTTAATTGGTCTCCATAGAAGTTTTTAGTTAATCTAAATGGATACTGAGACAATACTTGCAATGCCATTTCGAATTTTTGGAACAACTAGCAAAATTTTTTACGTAAAATAGCCTGATTTATAAGGTTTCATGAATGTCGAAACTTCCATCTCCTATATAACCCCTCAAGAATTAAAATGTTCAAAAACTCTTTCTTAGTGGATTCCTTTAAACTCTTTCTTAATGGATACCTTTCATTCAGAACATATCCTCCAAATGTCATGTCTCTAGTCCCAGTGGTTTAGGCTTTGTGTTGATATTTCAACAATCTGTGTGACCATTTCATATGTTTTATAAATTGATAGAACGTGCTTTGGCTTGTTTTGACACGACTAAAGTCAATTAAATTCGGAAAACATAAAAACTGAGTTTTTTGTTAACTGGATGTTCACAACATATCCCTTTACGAACCTTTTTGTGTAATTTAGAATTTCAACAGTGAACCCTAATTAAACTTTGACCAACCTAGGTTGATCTTTAGTCGCGTCGGTGCCTGGGTAATTAGGCGATGTTTAGTTATCGTCTCATATACATATATTTTTTTGTATAATGTTTTATAAACAGCTAGAAGGCGTCAAGTGGCTCAGATTCGACTATAATTCATTAAAATTATATGTATATAGCTGATATTAGGTTAGTATTATAGTCATATAAAATACTAGCTGTTTCAGCCGGCTTCACCTGCACATTTTCTTATATTTCCACATAAAAGGTTGTATTTCCAAAAACACTTCTTAGTGTGTTTATTTGTCAAAAAAGACTACGCAAATTTTATTTGTCAAAAAATATTTCTAGCTTTAGTAGTTTCGGGTTTCCGTTGATCCTATCCTCTCTTTACATGCTATGGAAATAGGAAGGTATTTTGTTATATAAGAAGATTTAAAAAGTCAAAGTATGTGTTATCGTACTCACCAATTCATTATGAATGTCACCCGCGATATGTTCATTGTTGACATACCATCTGTATGTCAGGTTGTTGGGATTCGCACTGGCTTGGCAACCTACGAAAATAAAAACAAAAATATACTACGAAACACCAATCATCAATAAATTATACACCAAAATTTTCCAACAACAACAGAATCTCATCAAATTTTAATGTATAATTAATAACATGATCTGCAAGAACTCGTCAAAGTTATTTTTCTCAGATGAGAAAATACGTCACTCAAAGGATCGAATTCAAAAGGATGCTTATAAAAAGGAATTAACTAATTAATTAATTACGTAACCTTGATGAAAATATCTCAAAATTTGGCATCCAGCTACACAGTCTTTATGCGTAAGTATTCAATAAAATTAATAGAGGCCTCGAAATCGACCCTTGGGGTACTCCTACCAATAGCAATGAACTTGGGGGGTTGATTGAAAAAGGAAATGGATAATTAAAAAATAAATGGGGTTTGGATAATAATCCAAATCTCATTTGATTGGACCTAATATAATAATGGATAATAGTTAATGGTAGAATGTGATAAAACTAACCAATGACAACTGTGTCTCCTTCTTGAATGTTTCCCTTCAATATTCCAGATTTCACGAACATACGGACTTTTGGCGCGTATTGTACCTGTAACAAAAACATAATTAAGTGGTGACTTTGATTTGTTTTAAGAACTATCCTAGCTTTTAGGGCAAGATAAAGACACGTTAATTTACTTTGGCTTAGCATTACACTTGTCACTGTTTAACATCAAATGCATGACAGAGACGGAACATAGCTAGCCAAAGTACGTGCTTAGTTGCGTCTATTTATATTATAGCCAATAGACTCTAAGAATAAAAAATGCTAGATATTATTGTTACAATGGTTCGAAATTTTTCATCTACGTAATATAAGGGAAAGATTAATTAACTTATCAAACAAACGGCCACAACAATAAACTCACAAACCAGCACAATTTCTCCACAAGTCAGAAATGTAAAAAACCGAGCAGAAAATAGCAGAAATGTCGTGAAAACATCGTCAATTCTCCAAGAACGAAACAATACTGCGGCGACCAGCCATTACGAATCGACTTGACCTAAAATATCCAACAATTTTTCACTAGAACTTTAAAAAAGACCGTTTTAAAAATAGACTTGAACCCGACCATTTCTCGTAGTGTCCAAATCAGAGACTGTTTTCTTGTAGCACGATATAGCAAAACATACGGAATTACAAAAGGGAGAAAAATAAATAGAAGTGTCTTGTAGGAGAAACTTCGATCGCTGCGTTCCTGGTACAGTTTTTCACATAGATTGTTCCAAATAGGAGAAAACAACATTTTGCTATTTGTTGTTCTTAATTTATGTACGACTAGTTTTCGTCCGCGGCTTTACCGATGTGGATGTGGGATTTTCATCCACTATTTTTATTTATTTATTCATTTATTTATTTATTTATTTAATTATTATCCCTTTAGGGAATTTCCAAAAATCCTTTCTTAGTGGATACCTACTATTTACAAATAACCAGTGATCGGAATTTAGGTGATATTACTAGCAAACATATGGATCACCTCCAATTTCATGGTATACCGCCGTTTACCCGAATTTTATTTGCCCTAATATCATTTGCCATAATAGTCAACAGCCATAATATCATACGACATAATACTCATTTGCCCTACTCTCATTTGCCATATTAGTCACGTGCCAGAATCATTGTTTCCCATAAAGTCACTTACCATAACATCATTTGCCATAATCATTGTAAGCCCTAATTATCACATGTCCTAATTATCACATGCTATAATTATGATATACCATAACATAATTTGCCATCGACATCGGGTGTATAACGGTTGTTTATATCAAGAGAAATTGGATGCAATTGGGACTTTAGGGCACCCCGACTCGGACAGGTTAGGTTAGAAGGGGATGGCGGGCTCGTGTGAGCGAGCGAAGCGAGCGAATAGACCTCGCCATCCCCTTCGTGGTTATTTTTTTATAAACCACACAGAAGTAGGAGCCCCGCGAAGCGGGGCTCCGTCGACCTAGCCCACCATTAACCATGCACAGAAAAAAAACCATTACGGGGCTTAAATATTTGTCTAATACTTGTTATGCCATTTAAATATTATGCCATTTAAATATTATGTCTAATTATTATTATGGCACATAAAAATATGGCAAACAATACTTATGGCATTCGTATCGCTCGCTCCATCGTAGGCTCCGTCTATGCCCTCGGGCTAGTCTGGGACCAAGAGCAAGCCCATTATAATAAAAAAAAATAAAAAAATAAAGTATCTTATGGTATCTAAAATTCGGGCAATTAAAAGTATATCATATGTCTTTTAGGGCAAATGAAACATTCGGGCAAATGAAATTCGGGTAAATGAAATTCGGGAAAACGATGATTATGGCATATAATCTTTGGGCAAACAATAGACAACCCAATTCCATGTTTCTAGGACCAGCTTTTTAGCCTCTTGGTTGATATATTAACAATCAATCAGTCAGTCAGTTTACCATTTTGTAAATTGGTTAAATAAATATGCTGCTTACAATATTATTTTCAGCGATTTTTAAACTTAAGTTCCTTAAACATACATTATAACTAATGGAACTATGTAATTATCTGCTATTAAACGAAAAATAAAATGAAAAACGCTACATATTATGTTATTTTACATACAATTATGCAATTTTCAGCTCTATTTCTATTAAGTTCTGGTTCTTAATTAAACAATAAATGTAAATACTCGAGCATCTTGCTGTTTCGACTTTCTAGCAGGAATTAACATAAGTGGATGACCCGCTATTATGGAATGCACTTGTAATTTTTCAACTCCATTATTTTCTTGGAAGATCTGCATTTCCTGGCTTGTTACGGATATTAAGTTCTGGATCTGCTTATGAATACGGATAATAATATTATACCGTGTCTTTGGGATAGTTTCAATTATGGATATTAAATTAATATTAAAAATATAGCTTTGTTTTTTACCAATTATTTGGGTCCCAGTCACAAGTTTAAGACCTCATACGAAATTATCCAACACTTTAATATTAAATACTGTTTTAATTCTGATATTCAAAGGAGGCAGTCGATTACAGAGCTTCTTTACAACACTATTTACATTTATGATCTTGGAATTTCCTTCGCATTTTACCGAAGGTAAACCATACATTCTCTATTTTTTGCAGAGTAAACGGACCTAAAAAAATAGTGTCTGTTCTGTGCATCTTTATTTTTTGCATTTTTTTAGAGTGCTCGTGCATGTTTTAATTAAAACTAGCTACTTTCTGAAGCTTCACCCGCCCGTTTTATGCGAACTTTTGTCCCCTATTTTACTCCGTTAGGAGTTCAATTTCTGCCTGCTAAAATAAGCTATTCAGCATACAATTCTCATTCCAAATATTTAAAAAAGCAATACCTTATTTGTTTAACAAATGCCTCGTAAAATTAATAAATATTTGTTGACACGTGCGTAAGATAACCATCGAAAGAAGAACGGAACATACCTACTTTACTCTCTTATTATCGGTTAGTTACCTGATGCAACCGCGAGCGCAAGGATATATACTTTTTTAAGACTTTGAGAGCTTTATTGCGATAATTCAACAACGGCTTTCTTTACGATTTTATATAATATATAAAATACTTGCTTTTGCCCGCGACTTCGTCCGCGTGGATTAATAGTTGCCGTTCCCGGGGATTTCCAGGATGAAAACTATCCTATGTCCTTTCTCGGGTCCCAGACTATATCTGTACCAAATTTCATTCAAATCGGTTCAGTGGTTTAGGCATGAAGAAAAGACAGACAGATAGACAGACAGACAGACAGAGTTACTTTCGTATTAATAATATTAAGTACGGAAGTACGGATTTATATTATTAATATTTTTATTAACATAATTATATTGGTCGCGTCCTGAAATATGTCCCTTGACCCACACAACACGGTATATATGAAGGCAGATAGATAAGAAAGGAAGAACAGTTTAGGATATCTATGGGGGGATTGTATTTAATGTGCTAAATACTTAAAATGAAAACTGATTGAAAATTTCGAAATTTAATGTCTCATATAGGGTTACTGGTAATTAGTGTACGATTCTTAAACTCGTGATTGTGCTTATGATAACAAACAACTTTTATTGTGGGAGCAAAGCCGAAATCGTGAAAAAAATTATGCCTAATGTGCTGAATAGACGATATTATTTTTTTAGCGATTTTGGCTTTGCTCCCATAACAAAAGTTTCTAAGTTTGTTATCATAATTAGCAGTCACCTTACATAACAAAAAGCAAGATCAAAGAACCAATCTTCTTCATATAATTTAGTGCACTAGAGCACAAAGAACATACTAGTGCCATTAGAGGAGCTCTTGATAACCTCACTAATATTTTACGAGTGATTGTTTAAGACCGGATATTACGGCGCGTTTTAAAGGCGTATGATATTGGACGCCAGCCAAGCTGATATGGCAGTTCCCATATATAATTTGGAGGGTAGAGCAGGGAAAATTGAAAAGGTGGTTCTAATTTTAAATAGAATTGCGGGTTTGGAATTGGAGAATATTACTGGCTGGTTTTAATATGTTAAATTCATCATTTAATATGGATTTGGACTATTCAATTGGCCAATTAGTTTTAAGTGCTCATCAGTATGATGGCCCTGTGGTGAACCAGGTTCTGATTCACTATATTTTTGGTTGGAAACTAAAGATGGGTAAGAAAAGTAAATAAAGTGATCTTTTTTAAATTTTATATGCACTTTTCACGTCTGACTTGGTTTATACTGACAACAAAGAAAACATTGTAAGCAAATCTGAACCTTAATATCTATGGAAAGAGAATTTTATTGTGGTAATCAACCCACAGACAAAGCTGGAGAGCTAGAAGCATGACATTTTACAGTAGTTTCTTTATACTGCACACAAAAATCGATTTGAAGGGAGAAATCCACTGACGGATCAAAAAAGGTGATTAAAATTTAAATAATAAAAATGGGTGAAAGTCAATACAAAAATCAATCGGTATACCAATTTATAAAGTAAAATAATAAAAGATATGGAAGAAGTTAATAGCTGTTGAAAAAGTATCCCAGCGACTTGCTAACATTTTTCTAAATTGCACAAATCTTTCGAGCTTGTACTAATTCACACACCACTGTAATCAAGTTTCACTGAGTAATGAAAATTATTGTTTGCAACAAAACTCCTGTGTATAATATTCTGTGAATATTAATGAGAATTGAAAACAAAGGACTTGAAATAATAGTATTTATTTTATTCGCAATCAACTGTAATTAGATTACTTTGATATGTAACAAAAACACATGTATTTTAATTAAATAAGTTCTCAGGTAATTAATAATTTGATATTTATTACCAAAACGTGAATGTAGAATGTTAAATGTAGGGCAAATTTTAGATAAGAGCAAAACTATGGGTATTATAAAAAAAAACCCTATGTATTTGTCTTTAAAAGTGTATTTACAATTGAAGTAAAGTTTTTTGTCGAAATACCTCTTGAACTATTAAACCAAACTAAAACAAAACCCCCATTAAATAGCTACATTATTTCGATATATTAGCAAAGTTACCGGGGCACGCAGTCGTAAGCAAAGGCTAGTAACAAAAACAACACTTTTTTTTCGATAAACAGCATCACAAAAGTATTTTTTTTTTCTTCAATATTTGCAAGCGAGTCAATAAGATTATTTTGATTATATATTTTGAAGCCTTTTTGCACTTCGGTGTAATTATTTCCACAGTATTATCATCACGGTACCGGTATCAGTCCCAAACAGGTTTAAACATTCCTTTAAGCAAGACTGAAATGGCCAGAAAGACTTCAAGAAGCACAATTAGACACGCCTTTGCATGTATTAAGAAAATAATAGGCTAGTATTCTAAATAAATATTGTTAAGCATTGTTTTCGTCGTCAGAGACAAATTCACTTTAATCCAATAAATACCCACTTTTATCGTATACTTAATACGAAAGGGTTTATCGTAAAGTTACCCCTTAATCCTCTATAGCACATACTTTATTCTGTAACCAATGAACCTTTTAGTCTAGACGAAGCCTTATATTGGCGGGAATTAAATGGACAAAGCCTCTCTGAAGTGGCAATAAACCATTTGAAAGACTGGCCTGTTAGCCTAGTGGTTGGAGATCCTTACTGCTATGGATTGGGCCGTGGGTTCGATTCTCACCCAGGAAAAATCTTGTGTGATGATTGTTTCAATCTATACTAATACTAGCTGCCTCCCACAATTTCACCCGTGTTACAAATGTTAAGAGTGAACAGCCCTTATCACTTAGGGGTATGAAAAATAGATAGTAGCCGATTCTCAGACCTGCACACAAAATTTGGTAAAAATCAGCCGTTTTAATCAATCAAAGCCGTTTCAGAGGAGTAAGGTAACTAACAATGTGACATGAGAATTTTATATATATAATTATAAAGCTAAAGAGTTTGTTTGTTTAGTAAAACGCGCTAATCTGAGGAAGTGCCATAATTCTACAACCTACGGTAGCGGAGTTATGACCGAATACACGAGTAAACCCGCTGGGGAAAGCTAGTAATATTATAAAGAGGTAAAGTTCATGAGGTTATAGGTCTACTGAACCGAAGCAGAAAAATCTATCCATTCATCTATACAAATACACAAAATCTATCCATTCATCTATACAAATTAAAAACTTACCCTTCTCAAAATTTAAAAAATGTTTTACAGAACTACTTGTAGAAAAATGTTACTACTCTGTGCAGGATTTCTTAGACGATGATACATTTTAATAATCAAATTTTCAATTTTATATTATACAAATTTGCATGCTAGAAAGGCAGAATGTATATGGATCTCAATTATGTAATTTACCATCCTATTTTATGTACCTACATTCTAAGCAAATAAAGACATATTCTATTCTATTCTATTCTATATACAGGGTGTCCCACGGCAATGCCACATGGAGGGAAAGTACCTTAAATATTGTAGATAGAACATTTTACTGAAAGAAGACATTATTTGAATTTTGAAAACATTTTAAACTGCATTCATAGATATTTTAATAATTACATAGCTGAACCGGGAATCGAACCTGTTACTCCAGAAAATTAATTAGTCTGTAGTTTTATCCTACCAATCGAAAGGCTTCATCACAAGGATTATTTTTTGCTAAATAACATAGTGTCAAAAATAAAAGAAAGACCTTGAATTTTAACATTTTTAGTACAAAATTAGTCAATTTTTTAAATGCACAAAACTAGTCCCTTCTTCTTAAATACAAAGTGATAACTTTTGATTATTTCGTTCCCTGACGATTTTTTGGTCTTGTTGTGGTGGATATTTATTTATTTAAATGATTCGTACTGCTCAAGTGTGTAGATTAATTAGTAATAAGTTGTTATGATTGTCAATTGTATGTCCTTACGGCAATGTAAGCATTTAACTTTTCAAAACAAAATTTTACATCAAATGTAAATTTCACGGTCTTCTTTTATTTGTGACACTATGTTATTTAGCAAAAAATTAACCTTACGATGAAACCTTTCGATCGGTATGATAAAACTACAGGGTGATATTTTTTTCTCGTGGAACAAGTTTGATTCCCGGCCCAACCATTTAATTATTTGAAAATCTATGAATGCAGTTTAAAATGTTTTTAAAATTCAAATAATGTCTTCTTTCAGTAAAATGTTCTATCTACAAGATTTAAGGTACTTTCCCTCCATGTGGCATAGCCGTGGGACACCCTGTATATAAAACAAAGTCGGGTTTGTTACAACACTTATAACTCGAGATCGGCTAGACCAATTTTCATGGTTTTTGGTTCGTTGGATTTGTCCCCGCCCCGAATAGCAGAATACATCTTAAAAATACTGAAAAATCGACGAGAACATAATTTTAAAAGATGAATCATTTTCCCCTATAGTTAATTCTAAAATCAATTAAAGATTGAAAACTTAAGAGAACAATAGTACTAGGAGCGCAGTAATGTGAAGTATTTTAAATTTTCTCACATTATCAATGTGAGAAAATTTAAAATACTGAGATACTTATGTAGTACTTAAATCAATCAAAAGTACTAGGCGCGCAGTTGTGTGAAGTGGTTAATAGAATATGTGAGCGCAATTTTAAGAAAATATATGTTTATGAACTTAAATAATATCCATCCATACTAATATTATAAATGGGAAAGTGTGTCTGTCTGTCTGTTTGTCTTTCTTTCACGGCAAAACGGAGCGACGAATTGACGTGATTTTTTAAGTGGAGATAGTTGAAGGGATGGAGAGTAACATAGGCTACTTTTTGTCTCTTTTTAACGCGAGCGAAGCCGCGGGCAAAAGCTAGTAATATTATAAATGCAAAAGTAACTGTGTCTATCTGTCTCTTCTTCACGCCTAAACCATTGAACCGATTATAATGAAATTTGGTACAGATATAGTCTGGGACCCGAGAAAGGACATAGGATAGTTTTCATCCCGGAAATCTTCCGGGAACGGGTACTATTATTCCACGCGGACGAAGTCGCGGCAAAAGCTAGTTATTAATAACAATGTACATCAGTAAAGAGAGTCATAGTCCAAAGGCATAACCTTACGCTATGACCCAGGAGAGCAGTACCTAACCAAATATCTAACATAACGCGAGTGACACTTCGGGAACAACTAGTTTATGAGATACTAGCTTTTGCCCGCGGCTTCGCTCGCGTTAGTTAGAGGCAAAAAGTAGCCTATGTTACTCTCCATCCCTTCAACTATCTCCACTCAGAGCAGAAGTAAAAGTCAGTAAAGGATCACTTAAAACAACATTAAGAGCACTGTATTTATGTTAAAATTTTATTGTTTGTTTATGTAGTGATAGTAACTAGTATGTACAAAGGTGGATCACTGTTAAGTTAGTGAGCGTATCTCGTCATCAAACGTAAAAGTTTGACGAGTTTAGAATTAAGTTACACTTCTGTATTATATTTAAAGTTCAATAAATTCTTCTTTAAAAAAAAAACTCAAAAAATCACGTCAATTCATCGCTCCGTTTTGCCGTGAAAGAAAGACAAACAGACAGACAGACACACTTTCCCATTTATAATATTAGTATGGATGTATTTATTCATTAATAAGTGTGTATAGTTTACATAGAACAGGTTCTGTCTAGTTTGGGATCTGATAGCCATGTATGAGTTGTCCCAAGATATGTCTTTATTTTAAAAGCTTTTACTATTGTGGAGGTAAAGAATCACACATTATATCATTTTCATACAAACATTTCATATGATGGAAGGTTTCCGAGTGTGAAACGTAAAAGATCGTCTGTTGTTTTATTCTGTTTGTAAGCAGAACTTGCTGCTTTATGAGTGTTGTCCAAGAACCTAAGGCTGCCAGGTTTACGTCATTGAGGCTGAAGTATAATAGATCAAATCAAAAATCAAATCAAAATAAACAATCCTTACTCCTTACTAATATTATAAATGCGAAAGTAACTCTGTCTGTCTTGTCCGTCTGTCTGTCTCTTCTTCACGCCTAAACCACTGGACCGATTTGAATGAAATTTGGTACAAATATAGTAAGGGACCAACAAAGGACATATGATACCTTTCATCCCGGAAATTCCTCGGGAACGGGAACTATTACTCCACGCGGACGATGTCGCGGGCAAAAGCTAGTTAATGATAAACAAATAATGCAACTATTGTTATTTTCAAAAGTGTTATTTTCCACAGATGTTGGTAGCTGGTATTAGCTACGTTTGCGTTATTTAAGGAAATATATTGTGTGTGTATTTGAACACACGGCCCACATACTTCCAACTGTTTTCTCTGTAACACTTCTTTGACTTTTTAATCATATCGTCACTATTTTAATATAACTAGCTGTCCCCCGCGGTTGCACCCGCGTTATATCAGATTTTTGGTTACTAAAAAAAGAAGATAAAAAGTATTATATGTCCGTTCCTTGGTCTTAAGCTAACTCTTCACCAATTTTCAGCCAATCTTGAGTTGTAAAATATGTAACTAACACGACTTTCTTTTATCTGATATAGCACAACATTGAAGTCAGGATGAATGGAAAATAAGATAAAACAACTCAATGGGCGAATAAATAGACGTTAGTTAGCGCTATGAATAAGCACCTGTCACTGTTACACAACTGTCAAACGTCACGTGCACGATTAAGACGGAGCATAGCTAAACTAAAGTAAGTGTTATCTCGCCTTTAGGGTTTTGTCTATTTAGATAATACGTAAAAGTAAATGACCCAGTATTGCGCCTTCTCAATATAATTGCACATTTTCTTATGTATTGAATATCCTAATATTCTGGGACATATCCTGGGACTACTCAAATACGGTCATCCGATCCCAAACTAAGCAGAGCTTGTACTATGGTAACCAGACAACTGATGAACATACTTATATAATTTATAAATTACATCCAGACACAGAACAAATAATCTTACTCATCACACAAAGTTTTTCCTGGGTGGGAATCGAACCCTCCGGCTCAGCAGCAACAGTTTTTTTAAAAGTTCATTGATTTTCTCACCAAATTCACAATAACGTAGGATGGGCGGCTTTTGGCTCTTAGACCGAAACGTTGGAAAAGCTTCAAAATTTATGAGGGGTAAAATTTATAAGAACTGTTTTTGAAAGGTTCTTTGAAAGCACAGACTGGTTGATCGTCTTATCAATTATTTATTACTAGCTTTTGCCCGCGGCTTCGCTCGCGTTAGAAAGAGACAAAAAGTAGCCTATGTTACTCTCCATTCCTTCAACTATTTCCACTCAAAAAATCACGTCAATGCATCGCTCCGTTTTGCCGTGAAAGAAAGACAAACAGACAGACAGACAGACAGACATTTCCCATTTATAATATTAGTATGGATTATCTTTCTTGTGTATAAGTATTGGAATTCAGCTGGCTGGAACCGACCAGTCTAGAAGTTACAAGAAGAAGATTATTTTCCTAATTACGGTAAAGCATATGTATCTTTTAGATTTAGAATTAGAAAATAAGTCAAAAATTTGTACACCAGATTTGGTAGAATATATGAAACTACACCAATTGTAACATCTTATTGCACTATGTTCTTACAAATAAAATATTCTTTCTTTCTTTCTACTCCATAATTTTTAATCAATTATTATGTTCAACAAATCAAACTAAAAATAAAATAAACCAACAATAAAATGTTTGGATAATTTTTTCAGTTGTACATAAGTTTATTTCAGCCGTAGCTACATGCGGGAGCAAATATCACATAACCTGTAAATTTCAGAAGTCTACAAGAAACAAAAAAATCATAATTTTCCTTAAAGCAGCAACTGCAATTAAAATTACCCAGGGTTGCCAACCCGATGACATTCACCACAAATCAGATAAAGAAAAAAAGTCATATTTCTACACCCGAAACAAATTCAAAAGATTTCCCCTATTAAAACCTGGCGAAACGACTGGAAAACCGCAAAGAAAAAAATCATTCGCCTCATGATATACAAGATCTGCTGACACCGTTACAGCGCGTTGTCACAAAATTAGAGCCCTACACAGCCTTCCTTATTTTCACTTTTCCAGTATAAAACCACGTCCAAAAACCCCAGGCCTACCCCACTTAACAAAACATCAAGGCATCGGACAGTTTCGATAGGCCACATTATACTGGCGATGGCGGTAAGCCGAATCGGCGAATTTTCTAAAAGGAGGATGTACAAAAATTGCGGTTCGGATTTTTTTTTACCGACTGTGTTTTTTCTTATTTCGTTTCTCCTTTCTTTATATCCGTTTATTGGAAGCTTGGCTTAAGAAGTAATTTATGTGTGTACAAACTCAAATTAAGGTTTGTATTACTTGTTTCCAAACGGGCAATACTTTTATGGCAATGTGTGGCTGCAGCATTTTCTAGTCTGGCAATACTTGGAATGTTGGTGGCCGTGCCATTGCTGAGGGTATGACCAGTTTGAGAGTGCTGAAAATGATGTGTGGAATCGCCAGTGGCTGAAGTGGTCAAGCCACACTGAAACTATTGCTAAATAGCAGCAACAAAAGTTATCATTTAATGATTACTCACGTTTGAAAATTACTTGATTACTTTTTGATAACCTTGTCGCATTAGCCACTAAATATGCAAACAAATTATTAACTGGGTATCTTGTATATAATTATATGCCACCATATTATAATTTATGCGCACAATTTCTAAACAGACTGATTGACTGACTGCCTGTTTTAAGTGATAAAACAACTCAGAGAAACATGAAACTTGCGACCCCGGAACATAAAGGGCAACAGAAGGAACATGAGTGGGTTTTAGCCAGTAAAAGTCTGACACCCGCTGCACCCAGGACGAGAGCAGTCATTTGGTCATTTGATGATTTCCCATTCCCAAAAAAAAAACATGAAACTTGGAAGGGAAACTCAAAGGGTGGAAACTATATATTTGTAAGATTATCTATTTACTGCAATAAATTGTTGCCGCGCACTAACGATAAAATATGGCCCGTTTAAGTTTTTTTTTACTTTGAAGTAACCATTCAATCGAAGTTGTATTAATGTTTTAATATTTATAAACTTTACCTACAACCTCAGCAAAAATAAACAGGATTCAAAATATTTACTTTTCTTTTTGTTTTGATTATTGTAAACTTTTGTCGAACCTACAGTTTTCAGGAGTGTGGGCTTACAATATTATCCACCTACATTGAACTAAGTTCTTGAAAGTGATTTAAATAATAATCATGAAATCGTTCTCTAAACCAAATCAAATCGTTCGTTTATTTGTGGAAAGTAACGTGTGGACGTTCTATGTTTTGTATTTCAAGTATGACTTTTCATTTCAAATAAATAATGTTTATTTTATAAATATAGATGAAAAAATACACACACAAGTCATATAGATGTCATTTTGTCTTATTTTAATCGAACGATGAAACCGGTGACATGCCTCGGTAAACAGTTAAAACAGTTGGTCCTGGTTCACATTTGAAGATCTTTGAATTGTCGGTACGGAAAGTTAGAAACCAGAAAGTTTGATAATTAAGGTCATAGCACATTACAGCTACCCGGCAGCTACTCCGCACCGCCTCGACGCACGGCGTCAACTCGTTGTCGATGGGAGGACCACCCGCCGTCAACCAGTGGGCCACCCGCGGTCAACGAGCGAACGCCGAGGCGTCAACGAGAAAGAGACCAACTCGGCGCTTGGTCCCCGAATTTTCGAGTAGTCTGTTAATAATTGGCACAGGTCTACACGTGTGTTTGTTTCGTTATGTCAAATTTTACAAATCGTGATTTGGCAACCATAGCTTTAGCGGCAGCAGCAGCGCGCGGGCCACTCGTGGCCGGCGCGCCGTCAACGCAGGGCAAGCATTAGAGCAGCGAGTTGTCAACGAGTGGCCCACCGGCCGACGGCGCGCGAAGGGCTTAAAACCGAGGCGATCCGGTGACTCTACAGAGTTGATATAGTGAGCGCATGCCCATACAAATCCATATGAAGTATACTAGCCGCAGGAGGCGAGTCGGTGCGGAGTGGCTGCCGGGTGGCTGTAATGAGCTATGACCTTTAGTCAAACAAAGGGGTATCGTTTTACCCAGTAACTAGTTGTGGAGTTCTGACTGGAAGTCGTTCTATGCAAAACACTGGTATTTATTAGACGGACACTGGCACCAACCCTTGCATGGTTAAAAAAAGACTAGGGAAATAAAAGGTAGATGATGATGATAATCTCACGATGAAACAGTTAAAATAATCTATTGATAAAATCCTAATTATAGCGAAAATATTATAATTATTATTATTATGCACTTTCTGTATCAAACTGTGACAAAATAACAAACAAAACCGAGTGTAAACCCAAAGCATTTAAATCGCAAAAGAACACCTCAAATATCAAGATGTTTTAACCAATCTATTATCTTATGGTAATTCGAGAAAACATCTCGAAGGCGACGTACATCGCAAAGAACGAACGTGCCCTTTTTCCTTCTACATACATTTTAATACAAGATTATACGAGCCAGATAGGGGCCCAAGGGAAGTTAAGCCATAAAGTCTTAAACAAAATGTGGGCTTAATCGTCGCATCAAATTATCTCATTTTTGTGGAAGCTAAAATGTCCATTTATGGATATTAAGTGATCATTAGCATAAACTCCCTCTGATAATATAACTGCAAGTTTCTTTCAGCTGGTTAGAGCTTAATCTATTTTAAAACTGTTAATTGAATTTTGGTTTGGTCGTTTCCTTTTTTGTAGAAACTAGAATTATTTTATTAGATTCACATCGTTACATTGGCTTTTTCAGCCAAGCGTATTTCTGTACCCGCAATTTACATACTAAAGTTGAAGTAAATGTGTTATTTAGCGCGCACTTTGGCTCAGCTTTTTTCTTTTTCTATTTTACGATTGTAGTTTGCCAATAGTGTGATGGCGATAGCAATATTACTTAGTTGATTCACTTCTTAAACAAAGTTCATTAAAGTGCAGTCAGCACGTGACAGGGCCCTATTATTATAGGGGCAATGCCTGCCGGGGTTGCGGAATAGTTCTAATAGTTCTCGCGGCCCCGGAGAAATCAAATGATGATTTCGCAGCCATAAAAAAAAAACTAAAAAGTCCTCAAAGGTCTTAGACTAAAGTCACTACCTACTGTTCTTTAAGTCACTTTCACCAATTTCTAAGTAAGAGCCCTAAAAAAATAAAGTTGAAATACACAAGTTCCCCCAAATCCGCATTACTAATAAAACAAACATTCTCATTCCGTTTCTGATAAATTATTCTTTTACTTTTAACAGCTTGTTCCGAACCCACTTAGAAATGATTTACGGCCATCCAATTTTACAACTCATTTATAATCACGTTCACAAATAGAAATGTTGATATTCTCTATATTTTGGATTTTATTCTGAGGCAAGATTTAAATGGTACTTAGCACGTGGTTTTACTTAGCAATATTCCCATCTTTGTCGCACAACTGTGAAACTATGAGTGCGTCTTTAATATATAAATAAATTTTCAATGTAAAATTATATTTTTTTCTCTGATACATTCCTAGCTACTACATAGTCTAGCATTTTCCCAATCATGTCAGGGTCGGATTCCAGTCTAACCGGTTCCTGCTGTATATTAGTGTTTTTACCTAGCAACTACCTATAAGACATCCACAACCCAGTTAAGTACTGGCTAACACGGTTCCCTTCGGTTATACTGATTGTCCACCTTTCTAGATCTCGAAATCCCGGAACGACTGACAATGAATTACGAATGACAATCGGGATTAACAATTTTACGAGCTTTCCGAGGCACAGATTGCCAGGGTGTCAGCGCTGTCTTAAAAAGTACTCATCATCATCTCCCTAGCCTTTTCCCAACTGTGTTGGGGTCGGCTGCCAGCCTAACCGGATTCAGCTAGATACCGGTATTTTAAGTGGAGCGACTGCCTATCTGACCTCCACAACCCAGTAACTGGGCTACACGATACCCCGTGGTTAGACTGGTCAGAGTTTCTAACTAACCAGTAACGACTGTCAAAGTTCTACGAATGACAACCGGGACCAACAGCTTTACGTGCTTTCCGAGGCACGGGATGTCAGTGATGTCTAAGATAAACTTAAAAAGTACATATGAATTGAAAAAGTCACAACACACACTCTTAAACACATGTCTTAAAAAGTACTATGAATTAAAAAAATAACATTTGTTCTTGCCGCCTTAACCATTAGGCTTTCATGACTCCTTTAAACTAACATATTCATGAATTGTCCTAGTTCAGATAATTATCTAAGAATAGAATATCGTGTACTAAAACATTTACAAGAACGATGACTCGAAAGGTTCTAATAAAAGAACTCCCGATTTTAAAATAAATAGTTAATGCCTTTTACGTAGTTTCCGACGTTTGAACTGGCTAAAGATCAAACAAAACCTTAAATAATAAATGTACGTTGAAATAGAAAATATCGGTCGATGGTAGCAGTAGCTATTATTTAATTAAAGTCATAGTTAAAATCAACAGTGGTCATAGAATTCAAAAGTTTTTAAGTGTCAAAAAGTGTGGTCTGATTATTAAATTCTGTCAAAGAACTGTAATTTCTTTTGAATGTGAGTTGTTTTAAAACTTTTTTATTTGGTTTTAAAATCTAAAGTACATTTGTGTTGCTATGTGTTAGTTCTATGGGGTGGTGTCTAAAGAAACCACTATGCTTTTGCAAATAGACGACGCCCTACACGCCTTATTGATATGAAACATTCAAAACTTTTTTGATTCGGGGTGGAAAGTCTTCATGGATGTCCTTTGCCCTTGAGAAGGAGGGACAGACTCTTAGGACCTTTTCATTGTCACGCGGATTTGGGCCAGGACCAGTCAAGCATGCATGCTGCCCGCAACGTATCGTATCATTCATGTATTTAATGTCTTGTGGGCCACAACACGTGCGTGGATGAACAAACCAAATTTAGATATTATGTCCTGCGTGTGGCCACAGATTACTAAATAGTTTGGTGTGGCTCGGAAAACGCATTGCGCCCTGACCAGCACTCGAGCACAATCCATCTTGACAATGAAAAGGCCCTTATTGCCTAAAAACCATTCCAGTTTTTCTGCTCTTTCATCTTAGCCAAGGATCGCAGGATACTACGCGACTTTCACAATTCTCAGCTGGTGTTAGACCACTTCTGCAGGTCTTGGGCGGGAGAGGTGTTGGACTTTCCCGTGACGTCAACCACGGGTCAGTAAATGGGGAGCGACAAAGGTCTTCAGGTCCGTCCCTGAACTGATTTCCACATTCAAAACCTATCCTAACAATTGGGTCAATTTAAATGGGAAGCAACAAAGGTCCCCAATTCCGTCCCTGTACTCATTTCCACATTCAAGACCTATCCTAACAATTTTGAACTTTAAATCTCGAGTACCAAGATATTTTTATTAAAACTCGAATCTAGCGCAATTCATGACGACATTCGCGTAATAATAACTCATCTCAGTTCGTTAACTTAAACATGAAGCAGGATGACAAGAAACTAATATACTCCCTGCTTCATATTTTTTATTAAGTCTAGTGGAGACTAGAAAAATCTGGAACAGTCTAGTTCAACGCGAGAATTGGAGGCGGAATGTGAGTTTTACTTTATAAGAAATGTTCTAGTTTTTTCTTTTTTACTGCAGAACGTACGTGAACAAGTTTGCAATAATATTTGAATAGCTGTTTTTTATGATTTCTTCTGCGTAGTCTGTTTGTTATAATTTATACTGTGGTACGTGTTTTATTACTTAACAATATTTTGTTAGCGTAAAATTCGTGTATTTGGCGTAGAACTCTTTGTGAGAGCACTCGTCTGGGGGAAGTACTACTATACCTGTGTGAATTATATCTATAAATTATTATACCTATTACTTTACCTGTTTAAATGAAATGATAAACTGACAGACTGTTATTATATCAACGCACAGAATATAAGAAAGTATTTTTGGATATTCCCTTCCTTTTAGGTGTCCTTTAGGGTTTGGGTTTCCCTTTAGGGGTTCCCTTGGAAATCCCTTTAGGGGTTCCCTTGGAAATCTCTTTAGGGTAAGAATTTCCGTAAGGGATAAAAGTATTGATATTCACAGTTATTTATATTATTCTATATCCATATCTACCGCAAAGAAGCTATATTTCGGTATGAAGTACTTACTGGGCTGGTGTAATTATACATAAAAGATTTTTGTCTCCAGAATAGTTTTTTTTTTTTTTGGTGAGTGGGAAATCATCCAATGACTGCTCCCGTCCTGGGTGCGGCGGGAGGGCGTGTCAGACTCTTACTGACTAAAACCCACTCATGTTCCTTCGATTGCCCTTTATGTTCCAGGGTCACGGTAACTATTATAAACATTCCGCAACCCCGGCAGGCGTTGGCCCTGTTGGGCCCCTTCCTGTGCTGACTCCTTCTCTTTGAGGCGCGCGTGGAACAAAACGCGCCGTCTACGCGGTCCTGGTCCCAGCCGGGCGGCGAGCTACCCAATAGTAACGCATTTGCGATGTTTGGTAATACAGAGATTATCTGTGGCAGTACACTCATCGTCAAGTATCCCATCAGCTTATTGGCCATCCATACAAAAAATCCGTTACTACATGCACACCGCGGTATTTTTTAAATTTGTGCAGAAAATTGGTAAATTTCAGAAAACATGACGACTGCTTCAAGTTTCAAAGACGTTGTAAATCCGTTGGGGAATAGCAAGTTAAATAAGAAAAAAAACCCCATTTGAAATTCAGCGATTAAAGTTAATTTTATCACAACAAACTCAATGGTGTAGTTAGTAGACACCTCACATATTTACCAAAGACATTTGTAACCGATCAGTTACAATAGTTAAACCAAGTTCTCTTGAAATACAACACTCTATAAACATTACTAGCTGCCCCCCGTGGTTTTATCCGCGTTATTTCATGTTTTTTTTTTATTCTCTCTCGTAATTCATAGCGTGAATAAGCCTATTACTTTTAGCCATTTTGCGTGAAAGAGTAACATACATATGTTCAGTCAGCAAGTAGATAAGTATGCAGGGCCGTCAGATATAATCTTTTTTAATTCCATTGATGTATTCAAATGAAATTTAAAATATTAAAGAACTAATTATTTTCTACTGATATTTAAAATTATATTAAAAAATATCGTTCGGTTATTGAGAAAACTTCATTTATATGTGACGGCCCTGCTAAAGTAGAAGATAGGTTTCTATCTATCTACTTTGCTGACTGTACAAACTTTTACATTCATAATATTAGTAGAATAATTGTTCATAAATTGTTATGTAAGAGCCAGCGAGACTTTGATTTGATATGTAACATAATGTAGTACAATTAGCTAGATTAGATTACAAATTAAATATACATAAGATATTTGAAATTATCTTGAGAAGGAATATTAAAACAGGTCAAGTGAATTAAGATTAAATTGAATTAAGGTAATCATGTGAGATAAGGAACTTGAAACCTGACTTTAACCTTCGAACACACGTGATTCGAGACACAATAGAAAGACAATAGCAGCGCGACAGCCGGCTGTCACTTTGTTGTCGAAAGATTAACAGGCATAAATTAAGAATTAAAAAACTGCCCTGGAATGATTAAAATCTCAGCTAACAAAAGAGTTGATAACTTAAAAACAGCTGAACAGATTTGACGAAACATTGTCACAAGAATCCTCTAAGAACCAACAAAAATTCAAAATTCAAGGCATTTATTTCACTTAGACCATTTACAGGCACTTATGAATTGTCAAAGAGTCGGTCGGTCAGTCAGTAAAGTGACGCTAATTGCCTGTTCCAAAACGTAGATCTCTATGGAGAAGAACAGGCAAGAAACTCCACGGACACTCTTTTAAAAAAAAACATGTTTTACAAAAAACTTGGTTACATTCATTTTGGTGCTTTTATATGTGAAAACAATGTAAGTAAATAAAAAAGAAAACAATAAATGATTAAAAATAATAATAATAAAAAAAAGTCATGGTAGTTAAGAGATGACCGATCTCAACTGACAGCGCTCGTTCACGAGCATGACGCGTGACATCAGCACCATCCAGCTCAACCATTTTGAAGGGAACCGAATGATCCAACGCACCCGCTACCATCAGCGAGACTTTTGAGCGAGCATGACAATTCTCCAAACCGCCATGCCCATTTGTGTCAGTATTATACAATCGTGTTATAAATGAACGAATAACGACATCGTACTCACATTTACAATAATCAAAAATGCTTAAGTTACACAAACCAAAGTTTTGTATTATAAATAAATCTCAGTGGGTGAAATTTAATTACCTGAACAAATAATAACAAAGATATTAATTATTCATGTCAAAAATAAAAATAAAGAGGATAAGCAACATATTTTTAAATTAAAACTGTTAATTTTTCTAATTTGTGAGCTTAAGCGGAGTAGGACCAGCATTAAGCCAAGCATTTTTATCATTGATATAATCTTCTAACTTATAATATGCTTGACTACACAGCTTGCGTTTAATGCATGTTTTAAATTTTCTTTCATTTAGCTGCAGAATATCGAGTGGTATTTTATTATAACATTTCACACAATATCCCATAAAAGAAGTGTGAACTTTTGACAATCTAAAGCTTGGTTGATCAAGTTTGTTCCTATTTCTAGTATTAAAATTATGTCTGTCACTTATTTTTTTTAAAAGATGAAGATTTTTTTTTACAACGCTAGCTGATCTATGTATTTTGCGACCGTAGTGCTATCGGCGGCGCCATAGACTTACAGACAAACAGACACAGCAAACACACGGTTTTGCCTGTACGGGTACGGGCATTATCTGTGTGGCGAGAAAAGTCACGAATAATAATAAATGTCTGTCTGTTGCCTGCCCGTCACTCGTGCTTAATCCGCCGAACACACGAGATTTGAGACACAATAGTAAAACAATAGCAGCCCCAGATTTGCCCCTCATCGGCTGAGTAGGCAGACGCGCCATTCTAGATCAAAGACTTCACTGTTTTAAATAGATATTAAAAGAACATTTGACCACACTTAGAAAATTATATATAAATCGACAGGCTCTTGAATTGACAAATCCCTGATTCAAGAAGCTATATAGCTGCCGTTTATGTAACAATATTGCTTTACTTATACTCTACTACGTTCTTGTTCTTGAAGACAGAGTAAACACCCACAAATTACAGCAATATTTAGCTGATCAGACAAAGAAACCGTTCATAGCATCGTCGCGATTATAACTACAGATCAGATACTTTAAGTCTGGTCTAACCTAACAAAGTAAATAACACTGACCTGTAATTTGATAGTAACCGATCTGTAAGCCCGATCAGCAGTATTTTGTGCTTGACATGTGAGCGTCTGGTTGTGATGGTGTCTTCTTGGACGCAACCGAAGTACAGATCTGTCAAAACAAAATATGATATTATTTAGTTTAACACAGTCAAGATTTGATAGAGCCACTTGGTTGAGTAGTAGGAGTTTTTATTTTAAAAGATTAACCGATAAAAATCGCGACTGAGGTAAATGTTATTGCTTCCGTCTTTGGCTTGCATTGCACAACTATCATACTACGAGTTTGAAATTAGCAACAAAATATTCCTTAATAGCTTTCGCCCGCGTGGATGTCAAACTATTTTACCTACACCCACTCTTTTACCCCTTTAGGGGGTTAAATTCCCAAAATCCATTTTAGTGGAGATTTACTTACTTTTCACAAAGAAAACACTCTCAAATTTCTCTAGGACCAGCAGTTTGGACTGCGCGTTGAAATATAACCCAGTCAGTTAGTTTATAGGGGAAGTTTCGACAACTACGCGGGCGAAGCCGCGGACGACAGCTAGCTATCTTGCTAGATTAGTGCTACTAACGTACTTAATAACTTACCTAGCTGTGAATCTACGACCATCGGGCATTGGCACCACTGTGTAATTGACTCCGTGTGTTAACACACCACCGTCGTTATCTACCCAGGTTATCTGTAACAAAAAAATAACTATTTTAAACTGCTTTTTAAATCAAAATAAGTATCTTGGGATCCTAAACAAGTAGAGGCTGTGCTATGGTAACCAGACAACTGCTTATAAATACATACATATTTTCGATAAATTACACAGACACAGAATAAACCATTACGTTCGTCACACAAAGTTTGTCCTATTTGGGAATTGAAGCCACTACCTCCGGCTTAACAGTCAGGGTCACTGACCACCAGGCCAACAGGCCATTCAAAACTCAAAAAGGGGACCTTACCCTTTTTTTATTTGTTGCAACACTTAACATTATTTTAAACAAGTATTAAAGTAAGTGAATTTTTGTGGTATTTCTTAATAGCAGTCAAAAATGTGCGGTTTTCGGTAGTAGTAGCGTAACCTGGGATCCTAATAATATATGCAACGGAGAACGAAGACAGTGTCAGTGTTGATATTATACCGTCATCACTGTTTTAAATGTTTTTTTTTTAACTGACACTGGTTCGCTTAGCATTTAGTAAATTGTAGTGACAACGTACTAATATACAAGATTCAAAAGCCATGAAGAACACCTCAAAGTCATAGACTTCGCCCTTTTCTACCGCTTTAGGATTTTTTACCCTATCTCTTAAGTTTTAAAGACTAACCTTCAATTTTACAAACTTACCTCAGCAGCAGGCTTTCCTCCAACAGAAATACATTCCAAGTTCACCTCTCTATCTTCAACTGCCTGAAGAACAGGACCCTTCAGTATCTTCGGAGGATCAGGAGGCACCAGGACTAGAAGACGAGCATATCTGGAGCGAATTGCTGGTTCTCCTGTGGACAAATAAAATGTTGGAGTAATTTTTTTTATTGGGCCTAGTTATTGATTCATTCTTTGTGGTATTTGTTGTTGGTTGTGACAACATACATAATTGACTAACTAGAATTAACCTTTCTAAACAATGTATATTATATTTTGATGTAGTATGTTTGTGCAGTTTTGATCGTTGGAGTTGGAGAAGTTGGAGTGTCGTGATGGCCCAGTGGATAAGGCGCCCGCCTCTCGTGTCGGAGGGTGCGGTTTCGAATCCGGGCAAGTACCAATGTGACTATTTCAATTCATATGTATTTTCTAAAGTTTATCTTGGACATCACTGACATCCCGTGCCTCGGAAAGCACGTAACGTTTTGACAGTCGTTACTACTACCCTACCCGAAGCCAGAAAGTCTGACCAGTCTAACCAGAGGGTATCGTGTCGCCCAGTTACTGGGTTGTGGAGGTCTGATAGGCAGTCGCGTCACGTAAAACACTGGTATCCAGCTGAATCCGGTTAGGCTGGAAGCCGACCCCGACATAGTTGGGAAAAAGGCTAGGGAGATGATGATGTTTGTGCAGTTTAATCGAACGCCCATAGAACGTTCTCTTACGTTCTATGGGCGTTCGATAAAATAGCACTGTCAGATCGTATCATCGTAGCGATAAATCGATGTCGTGTGTACTAAGCATAAAGTCATTACGGAGAGCCAGAAACCGGTAAGACTGGCAATCAGGCTAACCAAGGGGTATCCTGTTACCCAATTACTGGATTTTAGAAGCCTGCTAGACTCGCCTAGGTTACTCGACCACGCTAGATCGCTTCATGTGTCAAACTTGTATTTGGCTATCCGACCAAATTGAACGTCTACCCTAATTTAGTTATATATTATAAGGGGTGGTCATGTACGATAACTACTAAAAAAACCGGCCAAGAGCGTGTCGGGCCACGCTCAATGTAGGGTTCCGTAGTTTCCCGTCCGTCACAATAAGTGTTCCCACTTATAAGTTAAAAAAAAAGGCTATTTGTTACGTTGACATACTAAGTACGCAGAAATTATTTTGTACAACCTTTTTGTCTTTTTTGTACAAAAACTGTTCTTTCTATCAAGTTCAAATTAATTTTCCTAGAAAGTACTTCTAATGTTCTACTTTCCAGATTTTTTTCATATTTTTTAAACCTACGGGTCAAAAGTTAGAGGGGGGGGGGGGACGCTTTAATTTTTCCTTTTGGAGCGATTATTTCCGATATTATTGACATTATCAAAAACTGATTTTAGTAAACGCCTTTTCATTTTTAAATACCTATCCAACAATATATCACACGTCAGGGTTGAAATTAAAAAAAAAATCACTTCCCTCTTTACATATAGGGGGGCTACCCTAATAAAACATTTTTTTCCAATTTTTATTTTACCACTTTGTCAGCGTGGTTGATACACATATTGGTACCAAATTTCAGCTTTCTAGTGCTAACGGTCACTGAGATTAAGCGAGGACGGACGGACAGACAGACAGACATGGCGAAACTATAAGGGTTCCTAGTTGACTACGGAACCCTAAAAAGGTAGGTTTTAATTTTTTAATAAGACAATGTAGTACATTCTCTGTCCAATTCAGTACAAAAACATTCAGACTAGTTATAAACCTGAGAATACAAATTCATCTAACGGTAACCTCTTCCTCAAAAAGTAAATACCCACCAAATCAACATGTACAGCTGCCAACATAATATAAACCTAACCCAATTACCCTAGTTGGTATTGTTTTATTATAATCTAATAAACTGTTTTATGCTTGCGGCTAAACCTGAGTGGAATTAATTTGTGGGTACGTTTAATTCCCCAGTGGTGAGTGGAATTCGACGGATCGTAATGCAGTTTCGGAAATATCTTTGCCAGATAGTAAAACAGTTTTAGCTGATCGACCAATTTGTACTTGACCATTGAATTGTAACATTATTTTTGGGCAAATGACTACGTGAAAATCGTAACACAAAGTAGATAGGTTGTGGAGGTCTGATAGATAGTCGATCCCTGTAAAGCAGCGATGTTCCAATTAGTCTGAAAGCAGACCCTGTCATTATTAGGAAAAGGCTTTTAGGCGGATATAGCAACGCACAAGCCAAGCCGCTGGTCCTACAGACATAAAAATTTGAGATAAGTATCCACTAGGAATTGTCACACCGACCCCGCCACAAGCGCGGGCGTCGCCATCTTTTCACGACGGTTACCTCTCGCCCCGCACCCTGGACTTCGGGTGCCTATTTAAGCTGAAGCGGACGCACGCTCGGCCCTTTTCCTGCGCCGGCGACAACTAAGTTAGGTGGCTCCACTCATCATAACGGGAGTCACTTAGATCAGCACCTTCGCAACCCACTATCTACCCCCTGAGTCTCTGTAATTCTAAATTCTTGTATTTTTCTTGTTACAATAAACCTTTGTAAACTTTTGTTGTCGAGTGTGAATTATCTCCACTACACATTACCCCCTTTCACGCCACAGAATGGATTTCTGGAAGTTCAAACCTTCAAATGAAGGAAAAGCCGAGGCTAGTCTTCCACAAAACATTATTAAAACTATTGAAACCCTCGCTACTTTAATTTCACGCGACAACAGATTGCCACAAACTAACTTAACATCTAAGCGGGATGCTAAAAGCTCGTCCGCAGTGATAAAGCTAAAATAATTGTTATTTAAACGCATTAGAGAAAGTTGTGGAGTTAGACGAGAGGACTAGACGACTCTGTTTATTAAATCATTTAATGGCTTTTGTAGTTTTAGTCAAGTAATTGAGAGAGATATTATTGTGTCTGTACCCAGTTTTGGCTACGATTTCGGCTGGATCAATGTTGGTAAATGCAAGCGTAGATGCGGTATTTTTTCCTAGATTGCTGGGACTTATGGTCTGCGCAAACGGGCCACCGACCAAGGCAACTGTTCAGCCACTTAACATACTTTTTCATATAATTGTGTAGACGGCCACTCGCTACAGCAGTATCCGCGTAGCGCGCGACAGCCACCGGTGCTTGTGGTTGGTGGCTCGACCCCTCAAAAGTATGATATCAATACAATGTTAGTAATTGCAAACACGTTTGCAATCTTTTTTTCCGAAGCTGTTCCATTGCTGAGCAAAGACCTCCTAAAAGACATTCCAGACTCTCATTTCCTACAAAAAACTACTTATCCCTCAAGATACGAGTCAAGATCATCTTACCACAATTTCCTGGGCTAACATAGACGACACCGTGCATCTTCTACCACTTACTGCGTAGAGAGTGCAAAGCGAACTTAAGTCAGATAAATAAATGTTGCTTATACGTACATGGGCTAAGCCATAATCTCTGTCTCTTTCTTTTCACCGCAATTTAAAAGGTGTGGGATGGTGACAGTAATTAATATTCCTTGGTTCTGATGAAGACTTTAAGCAATTATCTAGGCTTTGGTCGTTTGTTTTTAACTCGTCGTTAACTCCATAATAATCTTTATTTAGTCAAATCGGTTCAGTGGTTTAGCTGCAAAAGCAAAACAGATAGACAGACTGATATCATGTTATGTAGTATTTAGATGAATGCTTCATATAAAAAGCGGAAGAAGTATATAAAATATCTTCCTTATAAAAGGAGTGTAAAAAAATTCTTCATACACCTTAGCATCTATCCTTGGAACCAAGAATCATTGACCTTTTATTGATTTTTGATTTAGAAGATATTTACTATGAGATCTTGTTCATGTTAAACTGTTACTAACTGATTTATAAACGAGGTTTTTTATATCTTCTTATTTTGCGGGGGCAGAAAATTCTCCTAAATGTTCCTTGGTGGGCGGAGTGATCTTTTAAACCATTACGGATTAAAGAGCATCCAGGGGTTTCAACCTACGCATGTCATAAAATGTTACTTTATTTATAAGGTAATTGGAAATTAGTGACCGATAATTAACCCTGGTATCGCCATCCTTTTTGTACTACGAATGTTAAATGAACTGAATATTCATTGGGTCAGTTGATATTTTATGGGTTATCCTATAAAATGTCAGCTGATCCAACGGTTTCTTAGTTCGTCACATAAGCATATATATACGTTTACATAATAAATGTAATCATGAAAATACATAATATATCATTTACTAGCTGCTGCCCGCGACGCCGACGTCGCCGTCGTCCGCGTGAACGCTACAGCGCAACAAAAATACTGTGTCTGCATAAATTGTTAGTGTAATTGCACATTTTATGATATAGTTGAGAAAAAAAAACACCAAAAAATGTGAAATATATTTATAAAACTTCTCTGTAAATTATGTTAGTGATTTTGCTTATAGGAGCTTTAATGTACAAAGAATCACACGAGAGAAAGCACGTATTGTTGTCCGTGTGAAAAGCAGCTTGTCCTGAGGTCGACACCCACTGCCTTTAGTGTCTGCCCCTGTTAATAGTCATCGCGAAGCAGACACTCACAGGGGTACGCGCTTGAATTGGAAAGGGTAGTTCTGCGATATGAGGGGAATACGTGGTATGAACTCCGCCTTGTCATTTATAACAGTAACTAATTTAAAAAAATCTCGCTTTGGTTTGAGCATAGTTTAACGTCACCAATCAGTATGTTACTGATGGTAGCAAGCGGCATCTTGTCAAAAAGAGGTGCAGGCGCATTGTCAATTTTGGTACCTATATATCAAGGTGAAAAATCTAACGCTTGAAAGCTAACGTAAGGCGATTGGACATGCGTGTTTGGTAGGTATTTACGTATAATGACTCAATGTAAATGAAAAAAAAATACTTTCGGATGGTTTTATCTATGTAAAATGGTAAACTGACTGTTTGATTGATTGACTGTTGAAATATCAAAGGACATCCAAATAGCTAGTCCTAGAGACACGAAAATTTCAGCGTGTGTTCTTTGTAAAGAGTAGGTTACCACTAATAAAAGATTTTTGGAAATTTCAAATCTAAATGGGTAAAATAGGGGATGAAACTATCGACATTCACGCCGGAAAAGCCGTAGCTGAAAGCTTGTTTGATATAAATGTTATAATGAATAGAATCATGCATTTAAGCATCACCAATTACATTATACAATTTTTGTTCAATACTACGTTTAGTTTGTTTAAATCAGTCTTCATCAAAGAAACAATTGAATTTGTTCAGTACTAGCTTTTGCCCGCGGCTTCGCTCGCGTTAGAAAAAGACAAAAAGTAGCCTATGTTACTCTCCATCCCTTCCACTATCTCCACTTAAAAAATCACGTCAATCCGTCGCTCCGTTTTGCCGTGAAAGAAAGACAAACATACAGACAGACAGACACACTTTCCCATTTATAATATTAGTATGGTAATAGTAGCTCAAAAAGCACGCCCTTTAACTCAAAAACGCTTCTAAAATCAACTGGCCAAAATTCTCACTATATAAAAGTTACCAAATAGAAATGTGGAACCCAGGAGTTATGAATAGAGTCGTTTAACATTTCATGGAGAATGAGTAAACAAGTTGTTTTGATTTATTCTGATAGTTCCACATTCGCGGTTAATAGTTTCACGTTTCAACTACCCAACTTTCAGTACTTTTTACTTCGGCATATGTAGTTTCAAAGTTTCAGAATAGTTGCAACGTATTTTAATCTCTAGTATATAAATAAGGTTGGTTTAGCGTAAATTATGTTGTTGTAATTTTGGAATGTTGGCGTAAAATTATGGCTTCCGTGCAGATTTTGGAATGTTTAAACTTTTGGCCGTATCTTATACAAGCTGTCTTCTTGGGCTTTGCCTGTCCGTTTACATATAAACTTTCATCCCTCATGTAGGGGTTGAATTTCCAGAAACGCTTTTTAGGATCGGATGGCCATGCGTGAGATGTCCCTAGATATTTATATATTTACTTTCAGTAGTTTCTGTTTTGCGTTATTACCACCAAAAATCCTGTATCATATGGCGAGATAAATTTTTATTTCTCTCTCCACAAAGGTTAGCTTATAAATAACAACTTAGGACTAAACAAAAAGTACAAGTCAAGGCTCCTTTGCGAGAGACTGGAGTCCGTGCTACGGAAACCCTATGTTACGGTTCTCCAGGCCCCCACTGCCCGTACTTTGGCTTAGGTGCGTTTCATCTCTATCGTACACTTGACGTTTGGCAGTTGTGTAACAGTGACAGGTATAGTGCTAAGCCATAGTCAGTGCTTAGTAACGTCTTTTTATCTCACCATTAATGTAAAAAGATATACTGTTGCCCGTGACTTTACTTTTAGTATAGACTTTATTTAGCCCAGTCGCTAAATGTGTCGTCTCGTTTAGATTGCTTATCTGATATTAACCTTTCGAAGACCAAGCGACATCCGGCTGTCGGGCTGCTATTGTCTTTCTACTGTGTCTCGAATCACGTGTATTCGAAGGTTTAAGATTCATAGGTTCATTTAGTGGCATATAGTAGCGATAAAATTCCGTCAGCGTTACGTCACAGCGCGAAGTACACAGTTGTATACATTGTACGGGTACTAACTTTAATTTTATTTATTGTTTCGCTATAGAAGCAATAATTGACTGAAGACTTATCGTTTTATATTTTGCGTGAAGCTATTTCAGAGGCGGGCAAAGCAGCGGACTAAAGCTAGTCCATACTATAATTAAATTTTATAAATGGGAAAGTGTGTGTGTCTGTTCATGTGTCTTTCACTGCCAAACTACTGAATCGATTTAAATGAAATTTGATACAGAGTTTGCCCATAGCCAGAGAAAAGACATAGAATAGTTTTTATCACAAAAATCCCACAGGCACGGGTACTATGCGGGTAAAACCGTGGGAACAGCTGTATCTTATGAAGTTAAATATTTGGTTAGAATATGTCCGCAGTGTGTTACTTGAAAGAGGGCCAAGTGCAAGCCGAGCCCGTAACGTGGGTAGCATTATAAGTAGTATACGATTTTTCATTATTTTCATGGCAATATTATACTTGGTGACAATTTTTCTTGGCAGGAGCATGGAGTGGCATGGACTAATAATGGAAAAGTGGTAAATACTGTTTGCTGTCTCTTATGTGTGGTGTTCAATGTTATAATAGAAATGAAAAATATTTATTAGGCATCTATCATTACACAATAGTAACAAAGAAAGAATGTATATCATTATACAAAATTGAAAGTTAGAAAATGGAAAAAGTGCAGAGGAATAAAAATGTTCCAAAATAGGTAGGAGAATAGGCCTTTGCCCTGGAAAAAGAAAATTTTGGTTTGTAATAATATAAAGAGACAGGCAGAGTCAATGCTTGTTCACAAATGCGGAGCCTTATTATTAATACATGAGACTATCCATACTTATATTATAATAAGAAAGTGTGTGTGTCTGTCTATCTGTTTGTCCGTCTTTCGCGGCAAAATGGAGCGACAAATTGACGTTATTATTATTATTATAGTTGAAAGGATGGAGAGTGACATACGCTACTTTTTGTGTCTTACTAACGTGAGCGAAGCCGCGGGCAAAAGCTAGTTTAATAATCGTAAAACGAGTAGACATAAACTGAAAATTAATATGTGAGCATACAAGTAACAAGTAATGCGTTGTTGTTAAATAAATTAGTAATTAGTCTAAAGCCTTTTCATTTCAATTGGAAGAAATTATTTAAAAAAAAATGTAATAATTGAAACAAAGTTGAGTAATTTGAAACTCTAAGAGTGTCAAGAATAATCAAGATTTTTCTCAAGATAACTCCAATACAAAAATAACCTCACAAAGACGGAAAGATTCGAATACTTAAGCCACGTTTAACTCGTAAATAAACGGTGTCCCCGAACAAACATTGACCAACTTATTTAGGAAAATTACCGGACAAAGAAAACCCGTATGTCTTAGGTTGAAATAAATAGATGTTGTTTATCACGTATTTTGTCCTGGCTATATTCCGTTTCTGTCTTGCATTCGTAGTTTGACAATTGTGTGATAGTGTCAGGATTAGTTCTTAGCCAAAGCAGTTTAGTCAATTTATCTGGACATTAGAAGTTATCTACGTGGCAGTATATAAGGTGCATCAATTTTTACAGTATAGTGTAAAGTGTAGTTTTACTAATATACAAGTACTCCTGAGTCATTCTGATGACTGTGTTTTCAATCCTTTGAGTTGATTCCTCATCTGATCAGTGGTCTACGCTCAATGGCTAATCTCGTACATCAATTCTTTTATTAGTGTATAATATTATCTACTTCTCATGTTTATCTAGGACACACACACATGATATCGGTGAAGAATATCATGACAATCTGTTTTAAAACGCAGGTCAAAGACTGTTCGTGAAGTTTCTTATACCATAGAGACCTTCTATGTTATAAGAAACTCCTCGGACCGTCTTTTCAATATCCTTACATTACTTTTTCATTCACTATTTTTAATTCTCGCTCTATCCATACGAATATTATTAATGGGAAAGTGTGTCTGTCTATCTGTATGTTTGTCTTTCTTTCACGGCAAAACGGAGCCCCGCATTGACGTGATTTTTTAAGTGGAGATTGTTGAAGGGATGGAGAGTAACATAGGCTATTTTTGTCGCTTTCTAACGGGAGCGAAGGCGCGGGCAAAAGCTAGTCCTTTTCTAACTATGAAAGTATCGTATCCCAGTTCAACCGAATGCAGATGACTACCATTGGTCCACGTGAAGCAACTGCCTCCAAAAACAAGTCGTTCTCAATCTATCATAACCAAGCGTGATGGTCAATGCTCAAGCCTTCTCTGTATAAAAAGAAGACTGCTCTGCACTGAGATAATAATAAACTGAAATAAATATTTTATACTGCACCTTTTAACGACAAAAGGGTTGGTCAAACACAATAGTTGTCTCAATGCTGTGAAATTGTCCAACTTTACATCGTTTAGCTCACGAACGCCTGTTTAAATTCGGCTGTGCCGAGGTTTGGTGCAAGTTTCGAGGGAAGAACGTTAAAACACTATTTTATTTTATTTATTTGAATCCATACTAATATTATAAATGGAAAAGTGTGTCTGTCTGTCTGTCTGTTTGTCTTTCTTTCGCGGCAAAACGGAGCGACGGATTGACGGGATTTTTTAAGTGGAGATAGTTGAAGGGATGGAGAGTAACATGGGCTACTTTTTGTCTCTTTTTCTAACGCGAGCGAAGCCGCGGGTAGAAGCTAGTAATTAATAAGACAAGGATTTTGATGCCAAGAGCTCAATGGGAGGGCTAAGATTATAAGTGGACAGCAAAATAATATGATGATGATTTTATTACTTTAATCCTTCGAACACACGTGATTTAAGACACAACAGAAAGACAATAGCAGCCCGAAAGCGGGCTGTCGGTTGGTCGTTGTAAGGTTAACTTTTGCTCACAACTTCGTCAGTGCCTAAATTTAAATCAAAGATAATAGATAAAGATATGAAATTGTAGCTACTAGCGTTAAAGTTTTACAATGTGATACAGCAAGAAGCAATATCTTTCCGTTCCCACAAATTTTCACGTCACTAATATAGGAAGGATACTAGAATTACATGACTAATATGATCTTGGTCTTCTATAAAACCCGATTCTTAATACTTAGGTGTTTCAAAGAATAAAAAATCGTTATCAATTCAGGCGTAAACATATTCACAGTAAATTTTTAATTTAATATTTTATATCGTCTGACGGAAATTATATATACGATTTCGTATAATGCGGTAGGCATATCCTGTAAAATATGTTTAAAAATTACACATACTAAAAACTTGCACTAGGCAGTTTCTAAATTAGCAGCCATGCTAAAACGAACTAGGTTTGACGACCATGTTCTTAAATCAAATATTAATAAATATCCTGAGACAACTCACACACGGGTTTCTGGTCCCAACTAAGCAGAGCTTGTACGGCGGTAACCAGACAACTGATAAACAAACCGTATAGATAAATTACACCCACACACAGAACAAACAATCATGATCATCACACCAAGTTTGCCCTTGGTGGGAATCGAACTCACAACTTCCGGCTTAGCAGTCACAGTCACTAACTACTAGACCAACAGCCCCGTCAAATAAAACAATATTCTGACAATAAATTCCTCATCAACAAAACCGAATGTTACACCCCTATCGCCTATCACTTGCACCGCAAGCTAACCCCGAACAAAGCCGTTGCGGTTGAACAATTTGCGGGTGTGTTTGCCTTTGACCGTACAAAAGTGGCTTTTTCTTTGCCGACCCGTGTTTGACGAATGTCTAGTTGGACACAATTAACTCGTTCTCTAAAGTTACTATGCGGTATTGTCCTACTGTTTTGCGGAAAAGCTACTATGGTTTTGCGAATGCATGAATAATTAAAATTTGTTTCGTGTAATCAAGGGTAGAGGGTATGTTTGGGTTGATACATTATGTAAGTATGGTGTTTTGAGAATGATAGTGTTTGTTTAATAAGGAAAATTGTTTTAATAGTGCGTTTTATGACACTATGTATAAGTATACATAGTGTTTGTTTGTAAACCTAACTCAATGAAATGTATGAAATGAAATTATTTATTATACATTTAGGATTTTATAAATATTTTACACATCATACTTTTTAATAAACTTGCTAAAGCCGGCATTTTCTAACTGACTACCTCTAAGAAGAAATGCTGATACAAAGTCAGAAACCATCGTCTCTTTTGAGGTCCAGACAATAAAAGTTATTCAATACAAACATAATGAACATTGCAACAAACTATGCAGAATAATTCGAACTTTTGAGGAAACTGCAAAGGTATTTAATAAAAAACTAACAGAAAGCAATAGTGTGGGTGCCAGCCTATTCCTTTCCCATGGCAAACTAATCCTTTTCTCATCCTGAGTTAGAACATTGTTTTCAAGGTGGAATGGAAATATTACACTTTGCAAAAATAAAAAACCGGTCAAGTGCGAGTTGGACTCGCGCAACGAGGGTTCCGTTAATTTTCTTTTATGAAATAACTACAAATTTACGGGTTTTGGAGTTTTTCCTTTACTTATGCTACATGACCTTGCTTCTTGCCAAATTTCATGATTCTTGGTCAATGGGAAGTACCCTATAGGTTTTGAATCGCTTGCAAATTAATGTCTAAATGCAATATAAACCGCCGTGTCTTTTTATTGCCTTGATTTAGAAACTTAATTTTTTCACTGCTTTGTGAGATAGCAAACTTGAGTATGTGATATTAATTTCAGCTTGATATCTCGAAGCGTTTCTGAGAAAAAGGGTCTTGACGGACGGACAAACGGAAGGACGGATGGATGTGAATTAACTACATATTTACGGTTTTCGGAGTTTTCCCTTTACTTGTGCTACATGACTTTGCTTCTTACCAAATTTCATGATTCTTGGTCAATTGGAAATACCCTATAGGTTTTGAGTTTTGATTTCCGTGAAAATGTCTAAATATGCAATATAAACCGCCGTATCTTTTTGTTGCGTAGATTTAGAAACTTGATTTTTTCACTGCTTTGAGAAATAGCAGACCTGAGTGTGTGATATAAATTTCAGCTTGACATCTCGACGCGTTCCTGAGAAAAAGGTTCTTGACAGACAGACGGACAGACGGACGCCGGATGTGAACTTACTACAAATTTACGGTTTTCGGAGTTTTCCCTTTACTTGTGCTACATGACCTTACTTCTTGCCAAATTGTATGATTCTAGGTCAATGGGAAGTACCCTAAGGTTTTGAGTTTTGATTCCCTTGAAAATGTCTAAATATGCCATATAAACCGCCGTATCTTTTTATTGCGTAGATTTAGAAACTTGATTTTTTCACTGCTTTGAGAGATAGCAGACCTGAGTGTGTGATATAAATTTCAGTTTGATATCTTGACGCGTTCCTGAGAAAAAGGTTCTTGACAGACAGACGGACAAACGGACGCCGGATGTGAACTAACTACAAATTTACGGTTTTCGGAGTTTTTCCTTTACTTGTGCTACATGACCTTGCTTCTTGCCAAATTTCATGATTCTTGGTCAATGGGAAGTACCCTATAGGTTTTGATTCCCTTGAAAATGTCTAAATATGCAATATAAACCACCGTATCTTTTTATCGCGTGGATTTAAAAACTTGATTTTTTCACTGCTTTGAGAGATAGCAGACCTGAGTATGTGGTATTAATTTCAGCTTGATATCTTGACGCGTTTCTGAGAAAAAGGGTCTTGACAGACGGACGGACGGACGGACAGACGGACAACAAAGTGATCCTATAAGGGTTCCGTTTTTACCTTTTGAGGTACGGAACCCTAAAAATGGTGGACGTTTAAGCGTCCGCCGCGCCGCTCATGAAAAAATTGTGGGTTCGAATTCGGGCAATTTCCATTCATAAGTACTTTCTAAAGGTATGTACTTTCTAAATGGTGATTAATTCTTGTGCCTTCTCTGTATGAGAAGCAGTCTTTGCCCTTCAGGACAGTAATAGGCTGGTATTATTATGGGTAGATATCTTAATGTCATGTGTTGTGGCGTTTCTTTGCAATTTAAGTTTGATTCTTATGTAGATGATCTACAACTATTATGCTATCTACAGCGTGTAGCATAATATCATAGTACTTAAAACCTTATCCAGAACTAACCCTTATCCATATAGTTACAGAAACAATGTTAAAATAATCTACAAAGTTGCTTGTAACAATGTTATCACAAATAGTATTTTATATCGTTGGTCCGAAACATGTTTACAGTAAAAATACGACGTCTTTAACGTTGTGTACGTTGAATTAAATCACAAATATTATAAACCTGAAGAGTTTGTTTATACGGTCTAGTCTCGAGAAGCATAGAATAGAATATATTTATTTTTCTTGCCACAAATTATATCGTAACGTTTAAACAGTCTACAGAACAATTTTTTCATATAAATTTGTGGAAGACTGAGGGCCTAGACAAGTGGCATTGTAGAATAGAAAACGAAAACGAATAGATTGTCAAATGTATGGAATTGACATAAGCTATCGCTAAACAATTTGACATCTCCATTCATTTGACAATCTATTCGTTTTCGCTATCTATTCTACAATGCCACTTGTCTAGGGGGGCAGGTGCCTAAACTAAGTTTTATAAAAAACCTGTAAGTCAGGTCACCAGGCCCCCTGAACAATCAACTTAAACCTATATAGTATGGTTCAAATTGAACTTTTTTGTTGAATAGCCTATTTATCGAGGAAAGTTATAGACTACTACTAGCTTCTGCCCGCGACTTCGTACGCATGGATTAATAGTTTCCGTTCCCAGGGGATATCCGGGATGAAAACTATCCTATGTCCTTTCTCAGGTTCCAGACTATATCTGTACCAAATTTTTATTGAAATCGGTTCAGTGGTTTAGACGTGAAGAAGAGACAGACAGACAGAAAGACAGACAGACAGAGTTACTTTCGCATTTATATTATTAGTATGGATGTAACGTCACACTATCCAGACAACTGTAATACTTGTAATATTATAAGTAAAAAGGCACTTTTTTACTTATAACATCATTGATTCTTTTCTATAATCTATTCTACAGTGCAACCAGTCAACACAACTGTCAAACTATGATGTCTAGATAAAGTCGGAGAAAAGTTAAGCCAAAATAAACGCAAAGTAATTTATCTGAGCCTCATTGTCCTTACTTCGTCTTCAAGTCCAACGAAGTTTTGAAGAACAAAAATTGATTCTACGTTTAATAACTTAATGTAAGAAATGCGACACCAGTCAAGATTAAAGTTTCAAATAAAGTTAGCCACTTGGAGAGAATTCTTATCGAGGTAATTTGCGAAAGTGAGGTGAAAAGCATCTGGTGGGAATAAGGACGTGTTTTGGCCGAAGATGTCTGTTAAATGAATAGGGTTGGATCAATTGTGTGTTCTATTTTCTATTCTATTGTCTATTCTATTTTCAATTCTATATTTTATTCGATTATCTATTGTATATAATCGATTATATATTGTCTATTTGATTGTTTATTCTAGTCTATACCAGCATCATATAGAATTAAAGTTCATCTGCTGTTTTAGGATTATGTTGTTAAAAGTTAAAAGAGACAAACGGACAGCAGACTTTAGCTAATGCATAGTAATAGTAACCCGTTGCCATCCTTTATACACGAAATGAAAAACTTTTTTTTTCTTTTATAGCACTTCGTTATTCAATTGTAGCTTACAAAGCATTGCACCTTACACAATAAGAAATATAGCACACAGATCTAAATATTTTAGCACCACTATATTTAACAATAAAGGAGACACTTGACACAATCCCGAGACGCATTCTTCCAAATCATATCCAGCATAAGAAATCTTCAGTCTTCTGAATAATTCAAAATGATAACGAACACCCTTGCTGTTCAAACCATGGGACACCGTGATTCCCCCTTCCTCTTCGTCCCCAAATAAACAATCCCCCCCTAGCCGTGTCATTTCGGCAACATTTGTACGACTTCATAGGAATATTGCATGGGATTTTTTATGGTTTCTTTGCCCCTTAGAAGTGGGGAAATGACTAATAGAATGGGGAGTTCCGAATGGGTATTCTAAATGAGTTTGTAATCTTATGGGGCTGCGTTTTTTATGAGAGTGTGGTAGGGAAATGCTTGAAACATGCTAAGCTGCAATAGGGCTCTCTGATGAGAAAAATCTGGCTGATTTATCGCTTGTTATTTTGTTTTTTGTTGATCTTATTTAAAGTTTATTTTATTCGTTTACTTTGACACTGGCAATGTTCAAAAACCGTACCAAAAGAAGAAAAGAAGATTTTTTTTATTCAATAATAGGAGATCTTGGCAGCCTTTGTTCTGTATTAACCTCTTGACGACCAAGCGACAGCCGGCTGTCGGGCTGCTGTTGTCTTTCTATTGTGTCTCGAATAACGTGTGTTCGAAGGTTTAACGCAATTGGCTTGTGACGCCATTTTGTTTTGTTTAAGACATGTTTATGTACGTTTTGTTTTTAGGGTTCTGAAAAAACGAAACCCTTACAGTATCACTTTGATCTAAAAATTAGACTTTTCTCTGTTACGTTTCAAAAGACAGCATGAATATTCAAATTGTTTTTCATGTTTGGTTCGCAAATAAAAGATTTCCCATTCAGAATACTTTTCTTTAAAAATACGCAGCGAATAAAAAGCCAGGCTGCATTGTAACAGATAAAGCTTAATCCTAACTTTAGCACAACCCGGTTAAAGGATCCTTTCAGAACGAAACACGGTTCTTTCCGGATATATTTTTCTAAATTATCCGTGACACTTCGCTCGTTTTAGTTACCCGTCCCTAATTAAGAGAGAGAGTGAACGCAGGGTTGGCACTTACGGGAAATATTTAATAGTATATATTTTTCTTACATTTTTGTTTATGTCTTTTGAAAAAGTTCAACTTTTGAAGCCAATTGATTTATTTGCATACATACAGCTAGCAATTAGCTGCATAAATGCATAATTACATATAACTGTTTTGCTATATTCTGCACGTCATGATAACGAGACTTTTGATAAATAGTGTATGTTGTATAACATTAAGACTTACGGATGCAGTATGCAGTAGACACCAAATTGCGGGTGGAACCGTGGGAGATAACTAGTAATAAATGGGCACAGAGGCAGAGGTTCATATTTCGAAATAAAGAACAAGTATCAAAAAGAAAATACGTTATATAAAAATAAGAAAAATAAGAAAGTTTTATATCAAGTCAATGTGTATAAAAAGTGACACTTAACAGGTATTTTATGCGTTTTTATTATTTATGCTAAAAGGCTTTAAATATTTAAATAAATGACTATTACTTTGCATCAATATGAATTAAAAAATAAAAGTATCAGATATACACTTCAAAACGAAAATTTTATATATTGTTTTTTTTACTTCATAATCATTATGTTTAATGTTTATTTGAATTCAGTTCATTAGTAATATTGCTGCAAAATATAATACTTAAAGGGATGATTGAACCGTAACAATTAAGTTTTTACAAGTTATTAATTTTTAAAATTTCGCTTTTGAACTTTGTCAAGTACACCGAAAAGTTTTATATTAATTATGTAGGTAGGTACTCAAATAATATTTCAACTAGTGTAATTAAGTAATACCAACTTGAATTCAAGGGCAGACAGCTCATTTTGTAAAGTCATTTTTAAAGCTGAAATTCAGACTAATCTCTAATTTAGATAAAGATCAAAATAATACTTTTTTTGTCATCTGATATGAGTACGTCATTTTCTAAAAACTAATTTTAATTTATTATTAATCGTGATTGTTTTTGCTTAACGTAATTTAAGTATTCAATTTGTATTTTTATTTATTAGCGTTTGTTTTTGGCCGAATGCGTAAAAAACTTGAAGACCAACGTCTCTTTTTTATGTATTTTCTAGGTATTGTCTTGGAAAGCACAGACAGATAAAAAAAAACGGTATAATAATAAAAACTCCCTAATAATATAATAATATTTAAAAATAGACTGGTATTTTGTTTACTCGCGTCTTATTCAAGTTTTTTAGTAGTGAACTGCGAACGCATGGAATTCGGATAAGTCTACTCAAGGTAGACTTATCCGAATTCCAGTACTACATGCGTCAAACATCATTATATTAAAATAAATTCCTGTAGATATCTTAACTTCTTGGAATTTTCGGGTTTTTTTTTTTTTTTTTGGTGAGTGGGAAATCATCCAATGACTGCTCCCGTCCTGGGTGCGACGGGAGGGCGTGTCAGACTCTTACTGACTAAAACCCACTCATGTTCCTTCGTTTGCCCTTTATGTTCCAGGGTCACGGTGACTACTATACACATTCCGCAACCCCGGCAGGCGTTGGCCTTGTTAGGCCCCTTCCTGTGCTGACTCCTTCTCTTTGAGGCGCGCGTGGAACACTAACGCGCCGTCGACGCGGTCCTGGTCCTAGCCGGGCGGCGAGCTACCCATCGCTCGCCATCCGCAGAACCGCACTCTTAAGAGCTTAACCGGCTAAGTACTACTTCCGTCTACGTCGTTGGTCCCGGTTGTCATTCATAGAACTTTGACAACCGTTACGAGCAGTCAGAAGCCAGAAAGCCTTACCAGTCTAACCAAGAGGTACCGTGTCGCCCAGTAACTGGGTTGTGGAGGTCTGTTATAAATAAAAACGTAATAGTTTGTAATATAGTATTATATTTTATTACACTTATAAAATATTATTTAGCCAATGTGCCAACCCTGCGGTCTACTTAACATACGTCACGCGGACAGTCCTAAACAAACCATACAAAAACAATCTTGTTATGAAACAAACTTATATCATGTTGTACGCGGCTCATTTATCACTGAGTGTACCTAATGAACCACGGGACTCATGACCCGAAATCCTTTTTAAAATTATGTAATTTTTCATGTTTGTATTAAAAAAAAACTTTCATAAAATATTTTATAAGGCCCCTTGGGAACCGACTCGAAAACACATCTTGCTATCACCACTTATCATATCCAAAGTATTTTTTTTAAATAAGTAATATAACAATTTCTTAACATAGTAGTCCCCTATTTGTACTTATTTATCACTTTTCTTCTACCATTGGCATTTTATATCACAAGATCATCTTTCGTGAACAATAGACATTTTTTTGCCAAAAACATATTATCATTATCGTTTTGTTAATATAACAATTTATCACTACGTAGTATAAAACAAAGTCGCTATCCTCTGTATGTCCCTATGTATGTTTAGATCTTTAAAACTACGCAACGGATTTTGATGCAGTGTGTGATAGATATAGTGATTCTTAAGGAAGGATTATATGTATAATACATGCTTATTATAGTAGAGAAAAGCCGGGATTTTTAAAGATTTGTAACTCCCGTGCGAAGCTGGGGCGGGTCACTAGTAATATAATATTGTCGCCCTAATGCCAAGTGTATAAATCTTCTCTCATTGTTTTATTAACCTCCTAAATGTAAATGTTATATATGGCCACATTATCCGCAACGAAGACTCAATACAGCGATTAGAGGTGCAAGGGCGAATTGAGGGGCAGCGTCCTCGTGGTCGGTCACCAACCAGATGGACGGATGCTATAAAAACAGTGACTAGAAAAAAGTGGAGAGAAATCGCAAGGGCAGCTACTAAGGACTTCCCATGATCACGACCACTCTGTCAAGAGTGCACGATTAAGAAGAAAATGTAAATGTATGTATGTACTTTAATTTGGTGTCATAGAAATAAAGAAGCTTTTGAAGTGAATTGAATATCACTATCAGCATTTTGATAGTAAAGTTGAAACAGAGTTGCAAGTTTTATTCTTGGACGTAACAAAAAAGCAGTATATTATTAACATAGGGCCACCTCGCATTTTTCAATTAAATCAACAACTTTTTTAATGAAAGTTTTCTTTTGATCTGCTTACATACATAACATTACCACTTTATATGGCCACGCTATGGGCGGTCTAAAGCGTGGTAGCACTGGAAAAATAAGCATTTTAAATATGGAACAAATTGTTTTTTTTACGTATATTGTAAAATACATGTATTGGTGTAGGTTTTTAAGCAGTGGTGTCGTGATGGCCCAGTGGATAAGGCGCCCGCCTCTCGTGTAAGAGGTTGTGGGTTCTAATCCGGGCAAGTACCAATATGACTTTTTAAATTCATTATGTACTTTCTAAATTTATCCGAGTGGAATAACAGTTTCCGTACCCGGAAGATTTCCGGGATGAAAACTATCCTATGTCCTTTCTCGGGTCCCAGACTATATCTGTACTAAATTTCATTCAAATCGGTTCAGTGGTTTAGGCGTAAAGAAAAGACAGACAGACAGACAGAAAGACAGACAGACAGAGTTACTTTCGCATTTATAATATTAGTACGGAAGTACGAATTTTTTGTATATGTATCTATCGACAGACTAATGATTATCTACCATAATATGGCTGGCGTTGGCGAAAATTAGTGAGAAATATTATATCTCACTAACTTTCGCCAGTAGCTTTGCCCGCGAGGATGTCAAAATTTTCATTCCCTGTTTTACCCCTTTTAAGGTTGGTTTCCAAAAAACCGTTCTTATGAATACTTACTATTCACACGCGGCTCAAAGACCAGCGGTTTGAGCTGTGTGTTGTTATATCAATAACCAGTTAAGTGACTAGTAAAAAAGTTTAATAATGCCCTTACTAATAATCACTGTGTAAAGTTATGTCATGAATAAATCCTGTGTAACCATACATTTTTTGACGTATAAACCTGTCATAACTTTATGCAAAGATTTATTAGTAAGACGCTTAGGATTTATTTAGTTATATTAAGTACTAAAGAGAACTGTCCACGAGAATACTGCCGACAAACTGTGCTGCAGTTTGGCAGAATTAATTTTGTAAAACACCTGTACTTTTTTCTGAATAAACCAAAAGAATAAAAAAATAGTCTGTTTACTATTTTATATAGATGAATGTTAACCTAGCTCTTTGCTTTGTATATAGGGCAAGCTGGATTGTTGGAAATTTACAACAAAGTAGCGGATTAACAAAGGCGAAAATCTAGACAAAACTAAACAAAATAGGTATCATTTTCTAAAGACTCTTCGCAAAGCTCGTGCGGGCGTTGGCGCAGAAGATGTTTAATATGAAAAAGTTTGTAAACCGTAGATAATTTCTATATTAAGTATACGCCATGTAGACGTTAGTAATCATGGCCAGCCACAAAATTAGGCTAAATAAAACAATTGTACTAAATAATAATAATAATAATAATAATAAAATTTCATTTATTTTCTCCCACAAGAAACATACATTCAGCAGGGTTAACAATGGTTATATAGGGGAGGGAGACAGGAGCCCATACTAAGTAAAAAACTTGTGTCATGGGTCTCCTGGCCTCCTTAACCCGGAACAGCTATACAGTAATGAGAATGAGCTAAGTGTGTAGTTTGTTATTGAGGGAGTGGTAATGCGCATGCATAACAAAAAGTAATCATGCAGGTGTGTGTGTATGTATGCGTGTGTGTGTGTTGTGAGAGTGTGTTGTGTGTGAGTGTTGTGTGTGTGTGTTGTGTGTGCGTGTGTGTGTGTGTTTTAGATGTCTCAGTGTCTACAAAGAAGTTTCTCTGTCTCCTCGTAGTTAAGTGTCAGAAGCCAGCGCATGACCTTTTTCTTGCAATCTTGTTTTGAAGAAGCGTAAACAGAAAGTTTTTTATTAATAAGGTTATAAAGATGCGGTCCTTGTGAAACAAAAAATTTGTCGCTAAAAGCGGTTTTGGCAGGTTCTGTAGGGCAAATTTGAAAATTACGACGCCGAGCTAACCTTGGGTTATTTGGGTTGAATTTTAGAAGCCTATGTTGCCTAATCACAACTGCAAGGATGTAAAGTTGCCTTACCGTTAGTACCTCAGCAAGTTGATATAGCTCCGAAGTAGAGAATAATCTCGGTTTAAATAAACTCACCTTGAGTATTAATCTTTGAGCTCTCTCAAGTTCTATAAGGCAGCTCTTAGCTGCTCCACCCCAAGAAGAAATACAGTATGAGAGTACAGATTGACAGATGGCCAAATAGACCATTCTCATAACTTTGGAGTCTGCTACATGTCTGAGCTGCTTAAATATATATGTTAGTTTGCGAACTCTCTGCGCAACATTGCATACGTGTTCAGAAAAACTCATATTTTCATCAATGATTACCCCTAAATATTTCGCAGATTTTACTTTTTGAATAATTGGGCAGCTACATTTTGAGTGAACGGATAAAGAACAAGAATGTGCTATGATTTGGTGTAATGAAGATACGGATTTTCGTAAGGAAAAAGTTATGTAATTAGTTTTAGTTGAATTTAGTGTAAGTGAGTTGTTAGTTAACCAATGACATACCCTATTGAGGCCTTCTTGAGCATATTTAAATACTTTTGTCCATGATTCCCCAAAAAAGGTAAGAGTTGTGTCATCAGCATATGAAATTATTTTACAATTTATAAGATCAAGTTTACAGAGTTCGTTAATGTAGCATAAGAATAAAGTAGGGCCCAAAATACTGCCCTGGGGCACACCAAAGTCAATAGGACATTCCGCACTCAGCGTGTCTCCTATCCTTACCCGCTGCGTACGACCCATCAAGTAACTCTTAAATAATAAAAGTTGTTTATCTCTGATACCGAGGCCCTCAAGCTTCACCAGTAGTTTGGGGAGAGAGACTGTGTCAAAGGCTTTTGCAAGGTCTAAGAATATTGTAAGGCATTTGTTTTTGTCGTCGAGCTTTCTAATGACAAAATTGGTAAATGTGTGTACCGCATCATCGGTAGATTTACCCTGCCTAAAGCCGTATTGTGCATCTGAAAGTAAGTTTTTAGATTCTAAAAATTTAACGAGCCTCTTATTTATAATCGTCTCTAATACCTTCGATAGTGAAGGTAGTAGAGATATCGGACGGTAATTATTGACACAGTCTCTCTCGCCACCCTTATGAATGGGTACCACTATAGATTGCTTAAAAGCATCGGGAAACACGCCAAGGTCAAAGCAGCTATTGAAGATATTTGTCAGAGCTGGTACAATGTACTCTTGGATCAATTTTAGAAGTTGGCTAGTGATACCGTCAAGTCCAGTGCTACTGTTTGACTTTAAGTTAGCAATGGCACTCTTCACCTCATCGCAATCTGTCTCAAGCAAAACAAAGGTCGCCGCAGAGGTACCAACATAGTTTCTATCCGATGTCAGCGAAATAGGGATTATTTTACTAGCCAAGTTAGCACCAACACTAGCAAAAAACTCATTGACTACATTAACAGAGGCACCCGGTGTTCCCTCAATAGATAATAATTCACAACTTGTACGTTTCGTTTTGTGTGAGTTAGTAATGTTTTTAATATTATGCCAAAGCATCTTGCTATTGTTTTTTGCCTTTTCAAGTTCAATTCTTTCGTATTTTATTTTACACTTTTTAATTACGCCGTTACAAAAATTTCTGTATCTCTTATAGGTTGTGACAAGTATGGTATTATTGGGATCACTTTTAAGTTTTTGATGCATTCGATCTCTATTTCTTATGCATCTTAATAAGCCGACCGTAATCCAAGGCTTAAGGGTTACTTTGTTTCGCGGAATTTTTATTTTTAGCGTATTACTAATTACTAAATTTTGTAAATAATTCACAAGAATATTGGTTGCTGAATTTGGATCTTGGTTGCATACAAGTTCATTAAAATTAGTATTTTTGCATTCCAAAACAATATTTTCAAAATTGATTTTATCCACAGTCATGTTATTAGTGACGTTAATTCTTTTATTTTTAAGGCAAAATAATGTCGATGCGTGATCTGTTATAGTTGTGTTAAGCACAAACGACAATGACGACCGATTTGTTTTTAAAATTACGTGATCAATGCAACTTTTTCCCCTTGTTGTAAAGTTGTAGGCTGGGATAAGGCCGTGAAATGATAACAATTCTAAGTAGCGTGATGTGTGCGAGTTTGAGTCAAGAATATTAAGATTAATATCTCCAATGATAAAGATATTTCTATAAGTGGATAGTTCGCTTAGGATGTTACTCAATGAATTTAAAAAGACATCAATATTATTGAAACTGGGGGGTCTATAAATTGAAATAATTACTGTATCAGTACCGTTCTTAATGAGTAGACAATTTGCTTCATCGAATGGGGGCTCCTCCACTTTATGTGTTAAAGATTTATTAATGAATAATACTACTCCATCATTTTGATTATAATGTACCGAACTGCTGTATGTGTAGAAACCATTTAGGGCAGGCAAGTTTGATACACGTGACAGCCAGCATTCCGTCAGTATTATAACGTCACATTCTATCTTTAATTGTTGTAACAGAATACAGAAGTTGTTGTAATTTTTATTGATACTGCGAATGTTCTGGTGCAGAATTTTGAGATATGACCGTGGATTAGTAATAACATGTTCACAATGTTCGGGATTACAGCTAAATGATTCACTAACGTTGTATCTGTCCAATTGATTGATTAAATTGTTAATATCTGAGAATTTTATTTTTTGACCAAATAGGGAATACGTAAAAATGAGATAATAAAATAACTGAGATTATAGTGGAGTAGAGAGATAGATTAAAATTATGATTATAGGGAAACGAGAAGCCACTTGCAAGATTATACCATAGCCGGACAGACTGACTTTCTTGTAGTGGATCTGTGATTGTGGTTGATGAGTTTGTGGAAATATGAGGGTGAGTGAGTGTTGTATAAATGTGTGTAGCAATACTTAAACTAAATAACATGCAAAATACATTTTTAAATAAACTTTTAACAAGAATTCTTTTGACCATTTTTGAATTTAAATTTAGATAAAAGACTATGCATAGTCACATTTTGCTTTTTAAATTAAGTAAATCTTGTTCATTTTTAAGTTTAATAGTTTGGTCACCTTCGTTTCTTTTAAGATATATTGTCCCGGGCGTCGACCAGCAATATTTAAATGCGTATGTAGAGGCAAAATCTCTTGCTAGGAAATGTAGTCTCTTCATTTTCGGTGAGAGGTAGTCGGAAACGTATATAACTGCAGATGGTCCATCTTGTTGAATATGAGTTGTGTTGAGCTTCTCAGTGCTGTGTTTTTTATTATAAGCCTTGTAGGAGGAGATTACTTTATTCTTTAACATAACTGAGGTGAAGTCAATAATAATTGGTTTTTTTAACACATTTTTTGAGTACCCTCTGTAAATGTTTCTAATGTCTGCCGGTCCTATAGGGACATCCAGGGCCTTACATAAGTTGGAAACTAACGTCTGTAGATTATCCACATTTTCGTTTTTAGATAGCGGAACGTTTCTCAATTCAACACTGGAGCTTTTAGTGATTCTATCCAGGTATTCAACCCTCTGTTCAAGACTTTGTATGTAAGACCGATCAGACTTTTTCTCTTCCTCTAATTTCTCAATTTTTAATTTGATTTCATCATATTGATAAGAAATTAAGTCCATGCTAGCTTTCATTTCTGTGTTTTGGATTTTGATAGCCTCGACGGAATCTAAAAGTTGTTGGTATTTTATTTCTTGCTTTTCGGCCCAATCATTAAACATTGATTCCATTTTTGACATGAAAAATTCCAGGTCATCACCTTGCCTTCGTTTTAGAGGCCTTTGGGTTATATTAGATGAAATGTTTGGACTGTTTGTGTTGGATGGTATATTTTTAGCAGGTGCAGATGTATTAGGGGGAGACCGTTGCAGTGACATGTTCTGACTTGTCTAATAAACTTCCAAATGTGCGAAGATCTGTGGAAGTTTCGATACAGTATAGTTTACTCACAAATTGTTATGTCGCTATCAATTGTTGGAAGATTCTCCCACAAGTCTTTCAATTTTTCAATGATGACAACTTCGTGTGTTTTTTTTTTTCTGGTACGGCAACTTTGTTTGGTTTTTGTAGTCTGGCAACTCCGCAATCAAAGTCAAATCACTTGACATTTATTTTGACATATGGTGACATATGACAGTTCCCTTGTGACAGATGACAGGACAGCGTAGCTTACCGACTATCTCCGTTTCAACTGTTGCTGTGTCGTTCACACCTCGGTACGGGACTTCTTGTTAAGTGATGCGCGCCTGGTACTTTACTCGATTTTAAATAATTATTTTTGTTAAAAAAATACGTGATTTTTAATTGAAAACTTGTAACGTGCACACGTCTATTCACTGTCGCGGTCCGGGGGGAAGGGGGGGGGAAAATACCGCTTATGACAACAGAATTAATTTAATTTAACCAATCGCGCCGTAGGGGCCGGCGCACATATAGAGGAGCGCAGTACATGGCACTTTATACTGTCAAACTATTATAGACATTGTTATCATTGAAATAACATCTAAAATCAATTAACACAACGTGCGCATACTCGCGCATACTCGCGCATACTTGCGCATCCGCGAGCATGCGTGCGCAGTCTCAGATAGACATTTTCCTAATATGTCACGCGTTTAGAAAACTTCGCAGGTATGCTTTGTGCTTCCCTCTGCCAAATGTTCGCTGGCACGTAGCAAGGCGATTGGCGCTGCGTATCGTGAGGTTTAAAGGTCATAGCTCATTACAGCCACCCGGCAGCCACTCCGCACCGACTCGCCTTATAACCGAGGCGATCCGGTGATGACGGTACGGAGTTGATATAGTGAGCGCATACAAGTCCATATAAAGAATACTAGCCGCAGGAGGCGAGCCGGTGCGGAGCGGCTGCCTTAATGAGCTATGACCTTAATTTTTGTATCGTTTTTGTTACAGGTACTCGTTTCGAGCCTAGTTGATCTGTAAATACACTCACAAAACAGTGGAACTTCCTTGTATAGAATCACGTTTATAAAAAAAAAAAACAAATAAGCAACCCTCACAATATTGTCTTAACCCGCCAGTACTCGCGTCTTGTATTAAGTCATGAACGGTCGCGCGCGGGTCGAAAAGACCCAGATTTTGAATGTATTGTTTTTACTAACTTAATAAACTTTCGGGTTTTTTTTTAAATTATTTAGAAAGAGGATAATAAGACAAACTTAAAAATAGTTAATTTTTATTATTTAGTGAATTAAAAGTAGTATAAAACACAAAATTCAAAAGATCACTGCTAAATCTTACTTTTTACGATATAGGAACTAAAAAATAACTTTCACCTTCTTTGTCCAATCTAGAAACATATAAAATCTCTTCTATTATCAAAAAAATTACCATTCCTCTAAATAGCGGCATAATATTAAACTTAACACGTAGCATATTTTTATAATCAGTCTCCAAATTACACGTAAAGATCTACTATAAAATAGTAAGATTTTTTTTTCCCTATATCAGTCTTATTTTAGTTTTGGCTTAATTTTTTATCACAATTAGTACATATAAATGTAGCATGATCTGTACAAATATAAGTATCACAAAAGTTTGCAGCAAACTGGAACGTAAATTTCCAGACTCAGAAACTTTATTCTTCTCATGAAGTTCATCTTCACCACTCTAACAAATCTAAATTGTAATTGTCAATATCCAAATGATAATTAATTTTTGACAAATTTTAGCCTTCAATGTCTTTCTCTTCTAATATATTAGATATTATCTGGATATTCAGACGATTTGAGGATATTTATACAAATAAATAAAATCAAAATAATATTTTTCAATAAAAAATACACTAACACATAACGTCGCACAAGGGTCGAAACGACCCATACTCACTTGAAACGTCCTTATTGTCTTAATGCCACACGGGAACTGGCTGAAACGGAGTGTGCAGGTAGCCAGTGAAGCTACTTGAAGGTACTTAGTGCGACGACACGAATAAACTAATACAAAAACAGTTATGGCACAATAACAAGAGTACTGGGTCTTTTCGACCCAGGCGCGACTGTCCGCGGGTTAATCAAACCAACAATATAACACATGTGTTCTTCATACCCGACTGTCTCGTTCATAAACATTGGCACATTCTTCTATCAACGGTCTATTTCGCTCCAATACGGCAACTAGCTAAATAAAGAGAATTGCCATTTATAGCACAGGAGAGGTGTGAATGAAATGGATGTGGTAGTTTTATATCGAGTGATTTACATGTCTGTTCATTTAACCTTTCGACGAACAAGCGACAGTCGGCTGTCGCGCTGCTATTGTCTTTCTATTGTGTCTCGAATCACGTGTGTTCGAAGATTTAATGCTAATATTTACGTTGCGGTGATGACTACGTCAATAAAAAGCGAATTGGAACTATTTTTACATGAGAAATACAGTTCACCTACCAAATGGTAGTTTCTTTGAGAAGAAAGAGCAAGAAGTCTCGTTGTGTGTGATATTAAACTAATAGCACAGATTAATAAATAGTTACTACGTAACTAATAGTTCAAGACGGAGTCGCCAAAACTATTTATAACTCTATCACTTACATCAACATGACTTTAGACTTGATGTAAGAGACGTTTAGTGGTAATAAGTGAGACTGACGAATGAATAATATTTTTTGTACTCTTCGTGTGGTTTTGTTATGAGACCCAAAGCTGTTGAATTGTGTCTCCAAGACTCGTTATTTAGCAGCTTTCTGCTGATCGCCACTGTTATTTTTGGAGTTGCAGTAGTTGGGAATATTATTGCGTTGACCACCAAAAGAATTGAAAGAATATTATTAAAAGTACAAAACTAAATTGATGTTCAAACAGACATGACAGTAAGTGCTTAAGGTCATAGCTCATTAGAGCCACCCGGCACCCACTCCGCACCGACTCGCCTTATAACCGAGGCGATCCGGTGACGCTACGGAGTTGATATACCTAGTGAGCGCATGCCCATACAAGTCCATATAAAGAATACTAGCCTCAGGAGGCGAGTCGGTACGGAGTGGCTGCCGGGTGGCTGTAATGAGCTATGACCTTAAGTTCTTAGCCTACACCTGCGATTATTTTAACGTGCGTAGGTGATAGCTATTTATATTTGTATTACAATTCTTTTCGTCATGGTCGTGATGGCCTAGTGGTTAAGGCGCCCGCCTCTCATGCGAGAGGTTGTGGGTTCGAATCCGGGCAAGTACCAATGTGACTTTTTCAATTCAAATGTACTTTCTAAAGATTATCTTAGATATCACAGACATCGGTGAAGGGAAACATCGTGAGGAAACCTGGACTTGTAGTTAATATAAGTCTGAAATCGCCAATCCGCCATGAGCAAGCGTGGTGATCAATGCTCGTGCCTTCTATGTATGAGAAGAGGCCTTTGCCCTGCAGTGGGACAGTTATAGGCTGGTATTATTATTATTATTTATTACAATTCTTTTAACAAACGCGACATTTACGTGTATGTAGTTTAAGTATGTAATCTTGAATTACCTGACATTTAGATCTTTTTAAGGCTGAGTAATACGTATTTAGGCGTAAGTAAAAATAAACAGTTTTCCCTAAAGGCCTACTAGGAAAACCTTTTATGTTGCTTTTGCGTAGGTATCAACAAAACGTGTAATAGTAATGTAATTTTATTATTAACTTTTCTTACGATCTTCTCTACAAAAGATTCAACAACAATCACAATAAGTGTATACATATTTTTAGAAGTATATTCTTAACGTCTTTATTACATAATGAATACAATGTCTTCTGTTTTGTGTTAAGTAAACTATAAAATATCATTAGAATTTATATACTTGGTACTTAACAACTGTCAAAAATAAAATTAATAAAGACTTAAAAAAATATTTATTTCTATTGTGAGCGACTTTGTTTTATAAGTATTATTATTGAACCTTCGAACATGCGTGATTCAAGACACAATAGAAAGACAATACAGCAGAAAGACAAGGCAGCCCGACAGCCGGCAGTCGCTTGGTAGTTGCAAGGTTAACCGACTTTAATGCACCAAATCAACTCCTTAGCCCAAACCTACCACTTTACAAGAACGACCAATGACTAAAACAATGACAAAAAAGACAAGTAAAAATCATTTTACAAACAACCACATCCACGTTGACGAACATCGTCACTCCCCCGGGGCGGTATCCATCCGTTGTCTTCCACAAAGCCGCCTGGCGGTTGACTCAAAGGGATAACCTCTACTATCCGGGTATAAGCTCTGTATATTCTATTTTGTGCTGCAAAATTGTTCGTTGTTTTAAGTGTATTGCATTTCAGAATCGTGGTAAGGTTTTTTTTAGGTAGGGGTGAAATTAAATGACAGTGACACAAATTAGAGATGAATAGGAAGAAAAAAATCTCATCATCTCCCTAGCCTTTCCCAACTATGGTGTTGGGGTCGGCTTCCAGCCTAACCGGATACCAGTGTTAAACGTGAAGCGACTGCCTATCAGACCTCCACAACCCAGTAACTGGGCGACACGATACGACAAGAAAGAAACTAAATAGTAAATATCTACAAACTCGTTCACGTTTTGTGTGCACGCATCACGTCAAGGTACCGTCAACTGCTGCAAATGAGAATTTATTGTCACTGGCAGAAAAATAATAAAATTCTACAGTAGTTCCCGCGACTTTGCTCGCGTTAGGAAGAGACAAAAAGCCTATTTCACTCTCCATTCCCTAAACTATCTCCACTAAAAAAATCACGCCAATTCGTAGCTCCGTTTTGCCGTGAAAGACACACACACTTCCCATTTATAATAGTATGGATACTTAGTAAGTATTTACGTTTGTTAAAAGAGAAACAATTTCTGTCTCTTAAAAACAAACTAAAGCCTGTCCTTCCATTTCACGGAACACGCTCAAACAAGTTTAAGCAATTTAACGAAACAAAATCCACAAACCAGCCAACAGTTGGATTTTCAGCCAAAATTCAAATAATAATTAAAACTTTTGCCCAACTCCTGTACTTTCTGATGGCTAGTTCGTTTTACAACCCAATTACACTGGTATAGACAAAACACCCGCTTTCATGGCGGCCATAAAGTAGTCTATAGGAGGGAGGTAGACGGGCTACTTTTAGTACCGACGATTGGTGTTTCATTTGTATTTTGAAAGCTAGATACTAAATATATTACTATGTCAAAATTGCATTCAAACGTAAGGGCATTTTTGCCTCTCCTAAAAATCGCTTTGGTACATAATGTTGAATACCTCTGTGGTACAGGTTAACTATCAAATAGATATCCATAGGACAACACCCACGCGGCCATTTGAAAATGCAAAAGTGGACCTACACTTCGGTAACTATGTACATAGACAAAAGAAAATATACTTAAATAAATTGGTATACATTATGAATTACACCCAGACACAAAAAAAAATACAGAATAGAACTAACTACCGCCTAATTATTGTGTCATAAACGTGTGTTTTAGTTTTATGCAAATATTTTAGTATCAAACTGCTTATGAATTTTACAAAAGACGATGTTTGTTTCTGTCCACCATTCAGTCGGCAACAACTTGCCGTGTAGTATAAAGTCTACGTTGTTAATTTAACAGCTAATTAAGCAGCCAAGAAAGTTTATTTCTATAGCATCGACACGTTTTTGAACCACGACGTCAACTGTGACCATACGCAACAAGTTGCTTTTTGAAAGTTAGAGTGATTTATTATATAGAGTGGAAATTTGAAACTACCTCAATCGTTACAACCACTCGGAAATGGTTTAGGAGCCTATCCATAACTTTTTGTTTCATTCCAAATCTCATATTCCCTATAAATTTGCCAATCGATTCTGTTTCTAATACTTCTCAAAAACTTCGTTGGAGGACTAGAAAAGTCAGAAATTGCAAATATTCGTTTCAAATTTCCATCCTGTATACATACCGCTAAAACGAGCGACTGTGATACCGTTGTCGGACCCAAGCCGCCTTATTATAAAACAAGGTTTTCTCTAAACCAGGTTTAAACCATTGAGGCAGGTTTTGTAATTTGAATCTTATTTTGATACGATCAAGATTCGAAATACAAAAGCTAGCTCAATGGGTTTAAACCTGGTTTAGAGAAAAACCTTGTTTTGTAATAAGGCGGAAGAAGTTTAACCATGATCATTTATCAGCCTATTGCCATCAAAGATCAAAGAGTGCCATCCATTCTTTTTTCAGGGCCATATCTCATTATAACACCAGATAACGCCACTCGGTTTGCTCGACCATTAATGTGTATACCAGGTTACGGATAACCACCAGGATATCAGCAAAATATATAGGTGTCACTGGGTGTTGCAGTGGCGTCATCACGTGAGACTCGCCATACATTTTGTTAGTGGCGCGACCGAGTGGTAGATCTGGTGTCCTAATAAAATTTGGCCTTTAAACACCTCGTGTACTACCCTACTTCTCGCCGCTACCTTTAATTATCTGAACACACTTGATTCGAGACACAATAAAAAAACCATAGCAGCCCGACAGCTGGCTGTCGGTTGATCGTCAAGAGGTGTTAAATCGTGCGTCTCGTCTGGGCATCACAATACAGTCGCAAAATCGCGCCTCTAAAAGAAGTCAGTTTGCTTTGATCTTGAAGAACACCCTTATTTAGACTTTAACTCATAAACCAAGAGTTAGACATTAAACTCTTTAACTACTTTGCTAATGATTTATCCCTAACACGATACAAAGTACTAAGTGATCCTTGTTGGGTTTCTAGAAGTTTCTAAGTTAAGCGTATTAAACTGTCGATTTCAATGATGGATTCGGCAGAGCCGGCTCGAAGGACCATAATGGCTACTAAAGATCTTTATAGCTGACTTGACGATAAACAGTGTCTACGAGTTGAAAGTATATTAAAGCATTGAAACAACACCGTGCACTCAAAACGAAGACAAAAATTAAATTTTTGGAAGTGTCTCATACCTCACACGGTAATAAAACTATACCGCGAATTTAAATTAAATTTATAATAATTAAAAAGTAACGTAATTATTTATATTTCACGTTTCACACAAAATTTAACTGTAATAATAGTAAAATTTAACTTCTAATTATTAAAATCTCTTCTAATGGTTAAAATCGAATATTCGTTCTTTCGAAGTTACAAATTTCGCATTAGCTAGAATTTTTTTAAACGGTATACAAACATGTTTGCTTACCTCTCGCTCCAGAGCTAACTTGGCACTGGTACAACGCGTCGTCATCTAAAGTCACTTCTCTGATGTCCAAGGAGTAATCACCTGAAACAAAATATTATAATTTAGAAGTAATAAACAAAAATATTCCAATATTTATTATTTGCGTGAAAATTTAGACCAATGTTTAGAGCAATATAATCTCTGCACCACCCTGTCATGTTCATTAATAAGAACTAAATCTCTCTAACAGACTTGATAATTTAAATTAAAGAATAACAATAAATCTGAAGAGATTTGATCCTTATAATGAATTACAATTAAAACCCTTTAAATGTAAATTTATTTATTTTTTAAAATGAAGGAATGTTTCCTTTAACTAAAATAATCTTTCTTAACGATAAAAAAAAGTTTTCGTCCAGGGCCCATTAAAACTTTTCAGCTTTTATATCCCAGCACTACTCTTTAAACGAAACCAAAATGTCGATCAAAACATTTCATAACCAATCCATCAAAATCAATATCAAACAACACCACCAATTATTTTACATGTAAAGCGACACCCAATTTCCAACTACCGATGCAATCCCGATCCCAGTTACTGTGATTCTAGTAACAAATGCTCAGAATCCAGAATACTGGGCTGTTCACGATTAGCATCTATGCGGTCAATAGCTATACATTTACAGCCTCACTATCTTATTCAAGCTGTAAAGCACTGATGCATTAAGCGTCGAATATCTTCACTAAAGCGCCGAAAGCGCTGCACAGTGCATTCCTATCAGACATGCTGGGAATTTGAAGTACATGAGAATGTTCGCACTGAAGTTGGTTCTTTGAGAGGGGTTTATTACTAAGTTTTACGCCTAACAAACCGTTCTGGGGTGATTTAACAACTGGATTGTTTGGCTTTGATGCTGAGTTAACGTCGCGTTAAGACGATGTTGTTTTGAAAGTTATACTTAATTAAACTGTATCCCTCGAACACACGTGATTTGAGACACATTAAAAAGACAATAGCATCCCGACAGCCGGCTGTCGGTTGGTTGCAGAAAGGGTAAGGAAAGATTTAACAAAATTCAATGTTAAGGGTACTATAATTTTCTATAGTACGGTTATTTCAAGGCTAATATTTAAGCTCAGCTATTACAGTAAACACTACGGAATTTAAACTATTACCCATTGATTTTTTACTTCAATAGTACAACCTAGTAGCTATATTTAAAAGGCTTTGGAATATAAACTTTTAGACTAAATATCAAAATTTAAAAAAATATTAGATTAGTGATTTAGTAGGAATACAATTCTAAAGACACTCATCCAGAGAAGCACTATCACCATACCACTTTCTACATTTTAATTACAGGCATATAAATGCAAAAGTAACTCTGTCTGTCGGTCTGTCTCTTCTTCACGCCTAAACCACTGAACCGATTTGGATGAAATTTGATACAGATATAGTCTGGGACCCGAGAAAGGACATAGGATAATTTTCATCCCGGAAACCCCTCGGGAACGGGAACTATTGTTCCACGCGGACGAAGTCGCGGGCAAAAGCTAGTAATATATAAATTACGCCAATAATAATTCCAACGGGGGGAGCCTGTTGGCGCGCTCAGGCGCCTCACTCACGCACGAACGGAACGCAACCGGAAGCCATTAGCAGCCGTCTCGCTCACACGCGCGCGCTGCATCATCGGCGTTCTCGCTCACCCGCGCGCCAGCGCCGGGGACGACCGCGGCGCCTCCTACACTTCTACCGGGGCCGCCGAAATCACAAGGCGGATTAAAAAACCATCACCAACGAAAACGAGGACACCGGGACGAGATCACAGCCTCAGCATTGACCAACCAATGTTGAGGCTGTGATTTTTCTAGCAAGATTGCGACCGCCTATTACCCAGAATCTTTGTCTTAATGTAGCAATGAACGCTTCAGTACTGAGATCGGTTACTAGTTCAACATGAACTGCCCTCACTGCCAAGCACACAAATATACAAATGTACGATTTTATAAGTTGGCAACCCCTACCTTTTCTGTTAGCAATGAGAATAGGTCCAGCATAATCGACAGCTGTGTTACTGAATGGGTGCTCACTATAAACCCGTTCTTTGGGCAGATCCGCCATGATTGGCTGAATAGTTTTGCCGGCGAATCTACAACACTCCAATAATAATTAGCTTCGCTCGTGTTAGAAAGAGACAAAAAGTAGCCTATGTTACTCTCCATCCCTTCAACTATCTCCACTTAAAAAATCACGTCAATTCATCGCTCCGTTTTGCCGTGAAAGAAAGACAAACTATACAGACAGACAGACAGACACACTTTCCCATTTATAATATTAGTATGGGCTAGCGACCCTCCCCGGCTTTGCTATATTATGCAAAATGTATTGTGAAATCAACCTTTCTCTTGAGCTACTCTATCGATTAAAAAAAATGCATCAAAATTAGTTGCGTATTTTTAATGATTTGAGCATACACAGGAACAGACTGACTTTATATTTGTTTCTAGATAGCATCGCGTCCTCATACCTCTACACTTGTTTTGTTTAATTTATTTGTAAAATCTGTTTTGTGAGGAACTGTATTTCCCATTTAATATAGTTTGTAAAGATGTGAGCGTTTTAACATGTATGCTGATGTAGCTTTGTTGGTTATCCTTAAATAAATACTTAAGTCCATAAATAAAAAAAAAAAAAATAAGGTTTACCTTCCTCGTCGCTGCCAATCATCTTGTATCGTTCGTAACCGGTGAGGTGTCGATGTGTTCCTAAACCGAAGTCGTCTTTGGTCCACTGCAGCTGACCAGCTTTGTTCTCCACACGGCATGGCAGTGTCACTCTGGATCCCACCACAGCACTCTAAATGGAAAAAAAAATTGGTTAATGAAATACCAGCCTGTTACTGTCCAACTTCAGGGCAAAAGCCATTTCTCATCTAATACGGAGAAGGCAAGAGCTTTGTTTACCACGCTTGCTTAAGGCGGATTGACGGCAAAATTATATTCATTACAAGCCCAGGTTTACTCGCGATTTTTTCCTTCGCCGATGTCTGTGATGTCCAAGATAAACTTCAAAAAGTTTATGCCGGATTCGAAACCACAACCACTTAACTAGTGGTTAAGGCATTAACCATTAGGCCTTAACATTTATATCTTACCTAAAATATTTCAATCCATACTAATATTATAAATGGAAAAGCGTGTCTGTCTGTCTGTCTGTCTGTTTGTATGTTTGTCTTTCTTTCACGGCAAAACGGAGCGACGAATTGACGTGATTTTTTTAAGTGGAGATAGTTGAAGGGATGGAGAGTAACATAGGCTACTTTTTGTCTCTTTCTAACGCGAGCGAAGCCGCGGGCAGAAGCTAGTAAGTATATAAATGGATAGATGACGTATGTGCACATTCATTTCATAAAGAGTCGTACGGTTTAACAATACTAGAATAATATAAAAATATTACTCTACGTAACACTACGCTTTGACCCTTGGGACCGATGCAGTAGCGGTGTACCAGCGAAAAGTTGTTATTGTTCGACTGACACATGACTGATATTGTAGAGTAGCTATGGCTACTCTTTTGAAAACTAATTTGGGTTTTGCGCAAAAAAATAACACTCGTATCATAACCATGATACCAGTAACATATAACACTTTTGTAATGTACCGTGCAATATATATAACCTGTACCGCAAACCGCGCGGGCGAAGTCACGGGCAGAAGTTTATTTTTATGTAAGTAGACTTCAATTAAAACAAAACTTGTGAAATTATTTGAAGTGCTAAATATTTGTCTTAGCCGATTGCCGTAAATTACCTAATCTAAGGTAAATTAAGTCAGCGAAATGAAAGTAGTTTATCACATTGTAATTTTTATTTCACTTACAACCTTTGGTGCAATATAAGCTATTTCTTCATCATCTTCCAAGTATATTACTGACTAGTTCAAGTATGCTTCTAATTTAAATGTTCAAGCTCAATACCAGTGTTTTACGTGAAGACTATTAAAGATCTACGTTGCTTATTTTCTTTCCGAGGCACGGTATGTCAGTGAAACAAAACAAACTAAAAACAAACAAACAAACTTTAATCCCTATCGGATATGGTAGTTAAAATATAAGCGTTAACAATCTTGACATGAGTTGTTATCAAAAATTGCGTAAAAATATAACAATATTCTTTCTATTTAGTTTCTTAACTAACGTTTTCTTAGAATAAAGCCGAGCACTAAATTACTACACGACAATTTATAGGGGTTTTTTTATAAAAAGACATGTCAGGTATGTTCACTTTCTTTAATTTTCTAAGCCCATCAAAAATAATAATTAAACCTTCAAACACACGTGATTCGAGACACAATAGAAAGGCAATAGCGGCGCGACAGCCGGCTGTCGCTTGGTCGTAGAAACGTTAATTTCAAGGTGGCGTTTGGCTACGTGATTCTTGACCCGAAAGCCGTCGCATAGACAGTCCACAAAGTCTCATTAACTGAGTTTCCACAACGTAACAAAAAAATAAAACAAAATAAGCAAATTTTCAAATACGTCATCTCCCATTTCACAGGTCGCAACATATTCATACCAATTACTCGGTAGAAGGCATCCGAAGAAAAAATGCTTGCTCCCGAAATTACTTCACATTTCGCAACATTAATTTAGGTCCTGTTCCGTAAATCAAATATTCCCGGTGGAATCCTCCAAGGAACAGCCTGGGCCAATATTATTCTTTTCGTAAGCAGTTGACATAGAGAAGGCTTGTATTGAATATCTGGTGATATTAAAAATTCCTACCCTCAAGCCCTTTGGGACAAGCCGGATGTTTTCATAGATGACAAACCTTTTAGAATTAATTTCTGTACCTATTTTCTGGTCCAGTTAGTTTGTTCATCCTAATTTTGTGAGCGGATGCTATTGTTAACGTTTTTCTATTTGTGTTTTGTTGGTTTTTTTTTGTGTGATTGGAATTTCAATAAAAATGTAAAGCAATGACCTAGGTAGGGGTTAGGTGTTTCCCTCTTATGTATGATGTTCAAAACAACGAACCACCAATCAATCTAGGAAGGGGCCTAACAGGGCCAACGCCTGCCGGGGTTGCGGAATGAGTCTGACACGCCCTCCCGCCGCACCCAGGACGGGAGCAGTCATTGGATGATTTCCCACTCACCAAAAAAAAAAAACCAATCAATCTGGCACCGATGTATGATTTTTGTTTTTTTTTTAAGGTTTTAAATACGTCGATTGAAAAACAAAAACTTTAAAGGAACACTCGCATTCATTTATTTTATTTTTAAGGAAAGCCTACAGACTAACAATGCATAAATAAATGGTTATCTCTGTTGCTAATTACAAGCTTCCACAAATGTGATGAATGTATGTCTGAGAAACTTTCAACGACCAACCGACAGCCGGCTGTCGCGCTGTAATTGTCTTTCTATTGTGTCTCAAATCACGTGTGTTTGAAGGATTAATAAAAATACTATAAAACGAAATACTACAGTTTTTACAGAAAAACTTATAAGAACGAAATATACCAGTCATGACTTCTCTGGATTTTTAAATTTATATCTAGGTTTTAAACATATCTTGGAAATCACTGGCATGAATCTATTCTACTTGCCGTGCCCTACAGGGCCCACAATGTACCTAGTTAATAATTATATAAAACCTGTATAACATGTGGAGTGCAATAAAGATTTGAGTATTGAGTATTGAAAAATATTAAGTAAAAACCAATACATGACACTACAAATCAATACACTACACATAAAGTCTGAAATCTATACTAATACTAGCTGCCTCTCGCGGTTTCACCCGCGTTAAAAATGTTAAGAGTGAACAACCTTTATCACTTTGGGGTATGAAAAATAAATAGTAGCCCATTCTCAGACCTACTGAATTTATGCATATAAAATTTGATAAAATCGGTAAAGCTATTTTTTAGAAGTAAGGTAACTAACATTGTGACACGAGAATTTTATATATAAGATTGAAAGCTAAAGAGTTTGTTTGTTTGTTTGGTTAAACGAGCTTATCTCGTTAACTGTTTGTCCAATTTGTATTTTTATGTTTTATAGAACAATTATTAAGTGTAAAACATTACGCTACGAACTTAAGGAGTAGAGTAATAACCCGCAATGCAGATGGAACCGCGTGGGGATCGCTAGTCGACGATATGACTCGAGCAAACGTGGTGATTAATGCCCATGCCCTTTGCTCTATAGGATAATAATAGCACAGAATTATTATTCAAATAGAGGCCGGATATTATTGAACATGCGCCATTGCATTTCAGAATAGTAAATATTTAAATAAATGCAGCATTCACGGACAATAATACCGTGGTTTTCACCTACATTTTCACCATTCAATTAACCGAAATAGACGGCAACTCATACAAAGCCGATTAAAACAAAACTGTACCAAAACAAAGGAATTTCGAATTGAGTCACTATTTAATACATTTTGACAATAGCTTCCTGGTGCATTTAAACTGATAATATTCGTATTTGGTCAAAAATAAAAGCTTTAATAAGGTTTTAATCAATTAGTAGTTCAGTGTTTATCCTGGCTGAAAACGAATTGTTATTGAATTATGAACCGTTGGTAATATACTTATTACTACAGTGGCCAGCAAAATTGATATTTACATTGGCCATAAATGACTTAGGCCCGAGTCACACCGGAATGGCAGCGGCCGCCCGCGGCGCCGCGAGGCCTCCAGCGGCCGCCAGCGTCGCTAGAAACAAGAGGGGCTGGCAGCCGCTGGCGGCCTCGCGACCTTTTCAAGCTTTTCAAGCAATACTAGTCTTTTAAGTATGTAGTTAAAGTTTAAAATTATTTGACACTGAAAGTGCTCGCCGCGCCGCTGCCGGCCGCTGCCATTCCGGTGTGACTCGGGCCTTATTGTGGATTAGGGTTGTATAGTATTTGTGGCGCCATCTATCGCACAGCATGTGAACTACAACTAACTTTCTACATCGTGCAATCAAAGATTGACGTGATATTAGTGTAAATACAAAAATTAACAAAAATTGCGCGGCACACGCTTCTCAATAGAAGATGAGTAACCCTCTAGCCAGTATAGCTTGACAAGTGGCATTGTAGAATAGATGGTAGATAAACAGTTCAATACGAGATCTCAAATTATTTAGTAGAAGCTTATGTCAAAGCTATACATTTAACCTATATGTAATATGGAACCATCTTGCCTTTCTACAAATATTGCGAGGAAATTCAAACAAAGAGGTACCAGAAACATGATTTTATCAAGACGTGCTAATTGAGCGTTCGTTAAAATTGAATGCATATGTTTATTTTTCAATTACTTAGCCATGCACTCATTGTGCTAGATTTTAAGTTACATTTTTTAAACAACATCTTTGGCAAACTATCTCTTCGATTCAAACAAAAAACTAAAACGATTTATTTTATCTAAATTATAAAGGTTATCTACTAACCGGTGTGTCGTGATGGCTCAGTGGATAAGGCGCCCGCCTCGTGTGTAAGAGGTTGTGGTTTCGAATCCGGGCAAGTACCAATGTGACTTTTTCAATTCATATGTACTTTCTAATGTTTATCTTAGACATCACTGACATCCCGTGCCTCGGAAAGCACGTAAAGCCGTTGGTCCCGGTTGTCATTCGTACAACTTTGAGAGTCGTTACTGGTTAGCCAGAAACTCTGACCAGTCTAACCAAGAGGTATCGGGTCGCCCAGTTACTGGGTTGTGGAGGTCAGATAGGCAGTCGCTCCACGTAAAATACCGGTATTCAGCTAAATCCGGTTAGGCTGGCAGCCGACCCCAATACGGTTGGGAAAAGGCTAGGGAGATGATGATGATCTACTAAGTATACTTTTTAGGACAATCCCAGCACACTATTCCCAACCATTGCAACTCCTGAAAGCCAGAATCATCAGTGGAGTCCGCCAGAAAAGCGCCGAGCAATGAAGCTCGACGAGTCCCGGAGAAACGATTCAACTGTCTTGGATCCCGCAACGAAATTAATCAGAAAAGAACAGCGGAGGAGTAAGAAAAATATATTTTATATCTACTACACTATACTATATTTAATAATTATTTACTTTGTCCATCGCTACTCGTATATTTGAAGTCAAAACAAAAATAAGGTTGTCAAAATAAATTTCCGAGCACATTCGAGAAAAAAATATTAAGGGGCAATTTTGTATGATTTTAATTGATGGCTGGTTATTCTGTAGAGATTCAACTGTAAATATTTATGCGACGATACAATAACAGAACAGAAAATTGAAGATACAATTTATACGAAATACGAGGGTTTATCTCCCGTATTTTATGGTAATCGTGTTTTTGTATACCGTCTGAATCATGGATATATTAGTGCTATTAGTAAAACAGTTTTAGACGGAAATTGAAGTGAACAAACTGGAAACGATATTAGTATTTCCTCTATTTGTGGCAAACAATATACAATCATTATATGAATTGCGGTAAACTAACGTCCAGTGCTCTCATGCTGCAGATATGAGCTTTAAACTCAAAGCAGGACAAATTATCAAAAAAAAACTATGTTCTTTTTAAAATAACATTAGCGAAAATGATATCAGCGAAAAGAAACATCGTGAGGAAACCTGGCCTTATAATGTAAAATGTGATGTTCAATGCCTTCTCTGTATAAGAGGCCTTTGTCCTGCTAAATATAGGGTGGAATTAATATTTACAAGCGTTGTATACTAGATAATAAATCACATTGCTATTCACCAACGCTGATCGGACAAAAGTTATGCTAAGAACTGAATGAATCATTGTGAAATATCCAAAATTGAATAAATTGAGAAAAATTATGAAGTAACTAGAACTGTTATAGCAAAATTAATCATAAAGGAAATCACTCCTTCTTACAATAAACAAGAATACTACAAAGTAAAATAAACACAAAAAATCTGACTCACCTGATCTTGCGGCTCAATGGCGAACCTCTGTTCTCTATACGCACTCACAAAACTAACCAATACTAAAAACAACATACATTGCTTCACTAAAACGCTAACCATCATCGGTATCCTTAACAAAAGGAACAATGCATTGGCACTTCTACTTGTTACTCGCGATCTATGTTTGACATCATTAGATCTCTCACTAAAATCATTGTTATTATTAGTATCTGTATTAGTATTTACTCTATTTCTAGTATTCATACTGAACTTTTGATTGTATTTCGCATCAGTATCTGAATAGTCATCTATTGTTTTATTAATATTAATTAAGCTTTGTTCTGAATTAATTTCATTATGTGATTTGCTGGAATCATTAGTTGTCATTATGAATCTGTTATTGATTGTCAGTCACATGTTAATTTTTTTGTTGGTTTTTATCCGTTCTGCTTGAAACTGGTTCATTGTTCTGCATCTGAAACAAAGAAGATTAAATTAGTTTTTTAATTTAATGTTCAGTAATTTCCTTGCTTGTAATAATATGGTGAATAATGCTTTGTTCGGTTCGTTGGATATGTTTTCTGCTTTGTGGGCTCATTGCATCTCTATTTATTATATTACATTTGCTAAATTGTATGCCAAGCCTTTATGGTAAGTCTCATACACGATCGAGGTTATGAGTTCGAATCTGACTAATGTGTTCTTTTTTGTAATTTAAAATATGTAATTCATTTGTAAGATTAGTCAGAATACCACATAGATTTTCGTTTTATATGCAAATAAAGAGCTATTCAGGGTATTTTATTTTTTGATTTTACACTCAGTCGTTCTGGGAATAAAGTGGGGGAGAGGCTTTTGACAAACAGACGGATTAGTGAAACATTTCATTTTTGATATTTTGAACAATGACACTGTGAAAATACTAAAACTAAACAATTATCAAACGGGTATCAACAATAAAAATCAAAAGAATTCGTTTTACAATACTCCGCACACTTGTGCTAAACTCACGAATCCCCTCTACCGCAGCATATAAACGAACTCAGAGCTATTTGACAAAATTCAGTCGTATTCCGACCACCATCAAAAGCGACGCAATCAAACCGACCAACACTGAGAATAAACCAACATTTCCATTAAAAAACCCCACTTCATACGAAAAATTTGCACGAACAAAAAGTAAAACAAAATCCAACGCTCGTTTTAATAAACCTCGTCATCATATCAAGAACACTGACAACGTTAAATTTCAAAGGAAACAAGAATCATAAATTCTTGATACTAAACACGATATGAAATATGTTCGTGTTGGAAAGAAAATTAGTTTCCATGTTGCTACAACTAGAAATTTAGTCCATAAACATAAATAGAAGTTAGATGGTACGCTTACAAAATTCTATTCAGTCCACACGGTATAAACATGTCTAAACCATACTGTATTATAGCAGGGGATGTTATGAATAAATCATCTTGTACCATTGCAAAAGACGGCAATTTCTACTGCACCGGTTTATAGTCCTCGGCAAGGAAGGGGAACGGATATATCTATGGGATTTACTATTGGACACAGAGGTTTGGAAAACTCGATTATAACTCGAAGTTAAATGAAATTTTGTCTTGCAAGCAAAGGGTGGGTGCTTAGAGGTGGTTTCACATTTATCAGAAACGTATATGCCGTCTTTTTTACAAACAATTTTAATAACGAATCGTGACGCGTTTTAGGAGGCAAAAGTCCATCGTGCAAATTGGCACGATGTTAATGTGAAACGCATAAATCTTCGAAATAAAAGCTCGATGCTTTCAAGTAATTTATATTTTCGCCAAACAAGCAGTTGGTTGGCCATGGTAAAATAATAAGACCAACTGTGAAATGGTCTGGTTCAGATTAAGAACCCATATGTATGGATGTGGATTCAAACTCATATTTCAACTAGAAATTTTTTTTTGTTCTTGTAACTGACGTTTCTAGAATTCTATTGAAATAGTCTATAAGAAATAAAATATGAATATGACTTTGAAAATTAAGATAAATGTATGTATTTACATATGTATAATTATTTCATAGCAGCTCTTCTTCCAATTGAAGAAGAGCCACTAAGTTTAACATTAATAGAACGAATGGTCTGTATTCCTTTCTATTTCCTACACCGCTATAAAAGTATAATGTGCAATTGGAAAAGTCGGCGAAGATTTTGGCTTAGAGCCATATTAATATACTTTGAATCTATTGATTGGGCTTCTACCATTATTTCAGATTGGTTCGAGAGGCTATTCACTGGTTATTTTTATTCTATTACTATTTATTATAAGCGTTTGATATTATGAATAACTAGCTTTTGCCCGCGGCTTCGCCCGCGTAAATTTCGAAACTTCTATCCTCTTTTTACCCCTTTATCATTAAAATTTCCAAAAATCCTTTTTTATTTACTCTTCCTAACTTCTAGGTTTCTTGTCTATAGGAACAGCGGTTTAAGCTGTGTGTTGATATATCAACAATTTAGTCAGTCAATCAGACAGTTTACCTGTAACAGTTAACAGAATTGCTTTTACATCTAAATCGTTTAATAAAATATAACCCTGACGCTCTTGCTCCGATTTAATAAGAAAAATATCCATTATTCGATAACATCTCGTTTTCACGTGAACACATAGTAACCACTTCTGTAAGACTAACGCTCGTTTGACAGAATCGCATATCCCATCTCGTTCTATCTCCAACCAATTTAAACTGCGAGAATGAGATAAAACACGGCTCTTTTGTACAACTTCCTTCAAAGGAATCTCAAAATAGGTCTTATTTTTAACTATCGAGGGCTTCACATTACAAAGTATTATTAGTTTGTTCGAAGAAGGCATCTCTTTGTCGTATTGTATTCAATTTCAATGTGTATGTGAAGATAATATTGAAAACTATTTACACAGAAAATTCGATATTACAGCTCATGCATAATTCCACCTGCATTTTACTAATAACCTAGTTCAATGATAGAATCGTAGTTAATTTAATGCATTTCAATCAAGTTTGAATAAGTTATTTCCGTTTTAATAGTTATTGTATAAAACATAATAATTTGCAGAATGCACGAAAAACAAGAATGATTAAACGGCAATATAAATGGTCTCAATATACTAGCTGGTTCGAAAAAAATATATCTTTGCACAGAAATATGTATCCATACTAATATTATAAATGGGAAAGTGTGTCTGTCTGTCTGTCTGTCTGTTTGTCTTTCTTTCACGGCAAAACGGAGCGACGGATTGACGTGATTTTTTAAGTGGAGATAGTTGAAGGGATGGAGAGTAACATAGGCTACTTTTTGTCTCTTTCTAACGCGAGCGAAGCTGCGGGCAGAAGCTAGTTATAATATAAATTCATAAAACTATGTAATATATTAGAACAAAAATTTCCCTGCATAGATAGTATAACATAAAAGATTGAGAAACCAGGTATTCCAAGTAAGAGCTAAATATATTAAATGTAGGTATTGATGATTCCATAAAACTATATTGCTAAGGTTATAGTTGGGATAAAATCTACTGATATGGGCCATGAAGCTGCAGATGACAGTGATAAAGATCTGAATGGGAGGAGTGTTAATAAGGAAGTCTGAACGGACGATTCAGCAAATGTTGAAACTGTTGGATTAAGCGAGGAAGAAAACTTAAATAAAGCTTTAGACAAATTATTGTGTTGGCTTTTTATTCTCTTGGCAGCGTATTTTATGGAGCTGGCTATAATTGGATGTTGTTGTATTCTTTATGTAATGCTGGAGTTTTGTGTGAATCCTGTTTCAGATGACGAAACCATTGAAGCAGCAGTTGAGCCAATGGGTGCTACGCTGCGAATCTGGTTGTTTGTATGTGAGAGTTTGTGTGTTTGTAACTAACGAAGTTGAACCTAAAAACTAAACATTCCCCTTTTGATGAAGAGATATCCAAATCAAACGGAAACAAATCTTAATTATACTCTATTGATTTAGGTAGTTAACTAAATAAAACATTATTGACATGCCTTTTTATCTAAATATTGTTTAAAAAAATAGACCAACATTGTTTCCATTTAGGTTACCTTACCTATCGTCCGTTTAAAATAAAAGCGAACACAAAATTTTTACACGACATCAACTATACTAGTTTTTTTTTTTATAAACAGACATGTCAAGACAGTTCTCATTTAGTTGATTACCTAAACCGATAAGATATAGATAACACAAATCCTTAAACCTTAACAAGTCAGTAACATGACTAAATAAGATAATAATATCAAGACTACGAAGTAATCAAGGACTACTACTAAATTAGACAGGTGAGCAATTATCATTGAGCAGCTAATTTCACAAAAGATAATTATGAAGTCATCCAGCCCGGCAAAAGACAGGAGGTTCAAACATTTCGATGAGAAGACATCTCGGAAACTAGGAGATCCATTCAAAAAGATAATTCGCGTAAAATACAAAGCAACTCCGCCTTAAGTTTTGCATAGTGTGAGATACGGGAACGAAGTTAGGTTCGCAAAGTTGGATTTCAATGTTCTTAATTCTTCCTTAGATGTTCGGTATTAAGTTAGTTAGAGTTAAGATTTGCTTGAATTACATTGAAAATTTTGGTAGCGAGTGTAATATGTGAAGAGTTTTAAGATTCCGTACGCATAACGGCTAATTTAATCGGTGCTTATCTAAATTCAACTTATACTGTCTTCTGATTAAGGGACATTAATTATTCTTTCAAAGATTTTAGTTAAATCTCATAATCTCACTCCTAAGCCTAGGATTCAAGTTAAATTGTGCGTAAGAAGATCTTTTATTACCAAAGAAATTATAAGAAACTCATCTGAAACAATAGCTAACTCTTCATGTCAATCATTCACTAAACTCGATCACTCATTTATTACAGATAGAGATCTATCTACAGATAACAATACAGATAGCGGTCGTAAAAAAAACAAATCGAATGCCTCAAAAATCAAAATCAAAGGCATTTATTTCACTTAGACCATTAGACTTAGACCATAGTGTACGTGTAAGTACTATGAATAGTCTATGAGTCGGTCAGATAAGAAGGTAATACTAGTTGCCTGTTCCAAAACGTCCTCAGTCTGTCAATCCATTTTCCTGTGTGTCAGCATCCAGTTGGCTTACCCAGCTTTCGCCAGCCATAATCCCGACAAACCAACTCTTCATCCGCTTATTCTTTAAATAGTTTTAGCTAATTTAAGCTCTAGTGTAGGAAGAGCTCAATTAAATTATACGGGTGCCGCCATTTGCATGGGTTATATTCATGAATAAAATTTACAATGAATATTCATATTGTAGTCGGTAGGTGAGATAAGTTTTTGTACTATATAGCTTTGGATGTTTATGAATAATCCTGAACTGTGTGTTAATTTATTACTGTATCTAGTTTGTTTATTACACGAGTGGGCTAAGGGTAGTGTAATCTTATTTAGTTGGGTTTGGTCTTTCAATTTGGAGATGTTAGTTAAGCTGCTGATATTTGGATGCTAGTTGATGGTTATGATATCTTATTAGGTTATATTCATTCAATATTTTATAATGAAAATATTGCAGGAATTGATAAAACCATTGGTGGTTTTTATTTAAGTTTGGCATTACCAATTAAAATTTAAATAAATGAGGTTAAATTAATAGATACAGGACTACACCACACATCAAATAACAAATAAATTTTAATAGTTAAAATTGTACGTGTATGTAAATTTAAAATTTTAAATATTGTCTTTGCATACCCTTGAAGAGGGTGGAATATGTCACGTACTTATTATTTTATAACATCTTTTGTCTACCATATTTCACGCAAATAAATGATATTCTATTATATTCTATTCTATCTCACTAAGAGAAAGCTATAATATTGCCGAGTACCATAGACTTTGTTTTCTAGTAGGTACTTGACTTCCACATGGCTGGACGCAAAGGCATGATCTAGTTATTAATACAATTTATGACGACATGAATATTTCAATAGACTCGACCCAGTCAATGGGTTTCATCAAGTCAACGAAAAAAGCATCATCATTGAAATCCGCTTATACCCGTTTCCCTCGACCCGGAAATTTTGTATGAACAAAGAAATAATAAAATATTTTATTATCTATGTCCTGTTTATTTCAGGAACATAATAATTATCTTTTGACTGTGACGTCAAAAGGTCAAGATTCTTATTGACAAAGGTATAATAGGTTAATCTATAGATACTTATAGCAAACGGCCTCTTTTGAAGGCACTTGTAAATAATTTATTTCGATGTTCGTTCGTACTCATTATGGATTGTTTAACTGTATGATCATTACTTGGAAAATTTTTAAGAGTTATTCTGCTTCCTTATTTTGATTTGGTACATTCCCTTGATAAATTAGTAAAATAGTCTCTATTTTGATTTTTTAAAGGTAGGCTCACAAAATTGGTTTTGTAATGGATTGATAAATTAGACCTCCAAAACCAATTCAATTTACTAAGTTTCAATACATAGAAGAAAGGCCAACTAAACTTAAAAATGCTATTAACCCAAAATCAACCCAACGACAAGTTTTTTGGGTAGTTAGTGATTTGCCCCATTTTATTTAAGTGAATTGATTTACCAAGCTTCCTAAACTTTCTCATCCAGTTAAAGAAGAGAATATATTTTTACTAAACTTACAACTAAAGTAGTTTTGATAAAATCCCGTTCCACAGAAAATACAAAAAATTGTCTAAATATTTCTAGAGAATTGGTTCAATTCCGTAATAGAATAGAGGTAAATTCTAGACTTTTTTGTCAATGTATAGTACTTATTTTTCTCTCCATTTTATCTATATGTCAAGTCTCTTGAGGGTTTACAAATAAAAATGTAACCTAACTCTGTAGGCTTTTAAGTGCTATTCTGTAAAGATAGAAAGTGAATTTGGGCGATATGAGTTTGATAACAGCTATTGCTTTTGGTCCTCCTGTGATAAGAGCTTACTGTTACACTGCAATGGCCTATAGGGTAGGAGTTTGCACAGAGAAGTACTCTCACTATACGTGTTTCTTTCAAAATCAGCGTTGCTGTTTCAGGAATGCGGAAGGGTAAAGGTATAATATTATATTTGTCCCTAGGAACTTTCTTCTTCATCTGCGAGGTTTTTGGTATTGCATGTCTATGCCTGCCATATAATAACATAATAAAGTCACAAAGAAGTAAGCTTAGATTGCTATTCGTTTCGTAAACAGATATACAAATTCAGTATCAACAGATGTTTTATTCACAATGTAGCAAAGTAATTGCTTAGCTACCTAACAAGTTATTTAAAAGAGGCATACTTGTAAAGAACGACGTTTTAAAGTGCTTTTCAATAAGTATACACACCAAAAGTACAACACCAATGATACATAATTAAATTAAAGCTTGCGATGTATTTGTAGTTAAATTACTTGTTTACCCAAATTTTCCTAGTCCACTTAACCTTTTGACAACCAAGCGACAGCCTGCTGTCAGGATGCTATTCTATTGTGTCTCGAATCACGTGTGTTCGAATGATTAAACATCATTAAATCTCCTAAAAATCGTCTCATTAACTACAAACAAAAGATCGCTACCATTCCAATCAAAAACCTGCATCTATTGCTCAATCAGCTTCAAGTTTCCTAGTATCTAAATCCTCAACAAGAACTGACTCCATAGCTCCACCCATATCAGCTCCTATACCTGAACTGGAAACTGCATCGCCTTTCTAACGTTCCATTTATGCATTAATTTCCTCTGCGACTAGCTATACCAGTTTTAGATTTACTGACCAGGCTCGCTTCTGTCTAATTATGAAACAAACCGATTGGGAACAGCGGATATTGGCAACACATTAATGTAAGGACAATTTTTTGATTACTTCTGGTAGACTAGCTTTGCTTGCTGCTTGGTCTGCTTAAGTGTCAGATGTCGTGGATGCGTTCAAAGTTAATAAAATATTCTATGTTGATGATGTTGTTTTTAGGTTCAAGCTCAATGAAGGTTTGGTGGTTTGGCTATAAAAGCGTGACAGACAGACAGACTTATTTCCGTGTTTATAAATATTTCTAAAACTATAAAGAGGATTCAAATGAGAAAATACTTGAATCTGATGTCACAGTAATGCTTTGCCAAAATTTTGTTTTTTTTACTGTTACGCCTAAAACGGAAAATTTTGTGGTTCAAATGGTGTTGGACATTATGTTATACAACAACCCCAAAATTATCAGGACGTATCCGAAAACGAATTATATATAGAAGCCCATACTGCAGTAAAAATACTGCCTATTTATGAACACGTTACTCAGGACCATAATTATTATAACAGTTATACATATCAATGTTACATGACATTTCCTTGTGTATTTAAATGTTTAACGACAGGAAATCATTCAGCAATATCACTTATTTACTTTTATAGAATCACTTACGCGGAGAAAACCGGTCAAGTGCGTTGCCACGAGCGTTGTAGGGTTCTGTAGTTTTATATTTGGTTGAGTATTACATAAATCGATCGTTTCCATATTATGTCCACTTTTTTTTTAAAGTTCTATCTAACGACGCCGCAATAGGACTTTACATGTACGGGAGGTACAATATTTTTCCAATAATTTGTTTTAACACTGCGTTCATGCACAGCTTGAATAATATATATACCATACAAAACTGATTTCTTGTACTAAGGCCAAGATAATAAATACCTAATACTTAGCACGTAATTAAAGCAATTCTCCGTCACTATAGACACAGTATGACGGTGTGACTCAAGCACTTTCCATCGTTTATTTATCACGTCGAAAGAGTCTCTAACGAACAGACAGACCGACGGATGTCAAGACACCACGAGGATTTCACATGACCAAGGAACCCTAAAAACACGCATAAAAAGTCTATAAACATTTCATAGAGTTCCATAAACTTACATCTGTCAACGAGAACGCTTACGTTTTTTCTTTATATTTAAAAGTGTAAAGCAATCTTCACACGAACACTATGGAAATGAAAGAATATCACTCAACCGTGTTGAAATGTTTTCAATAAACTTAGCCAATTTTAATGGAGATTTTTAATAGTAAAATAAAAAGTACTCAACTTAAAAAAAATGTTTGACTCTGCCAATTGAAAAGAACCTATTAAAATTGTTTGAACGTGTTAATGTCATGAACTATTTTTTTTATTTTTGTTGTTAAAATGTATTTGTTGTTGGATGTTTGTATACTCAATCAACATCACGCTATGACCTACGGTTGCAGAGCATGCATGTCTGAAGTCTGACTAGCACTAATAAGATCATAAAATGAACCTTTCCAAAATTGTGACGGCCCAGAGGTTGGCGCCTGCCTCCGATGTATAAGGTTAAGAATTCTAATCCAGGCATATTATATTATGTACTTTTTAAGTTTAGACATTACTGACAGCGGTCAATGAAAATATCGTGAGAAAACCTGGACATGTAAATTATATAAGTCCAAAATCGCCAATCCGCCTTGAGCGCGCGTGGGGATCAGCGCTCATGATTTCTCTGTACTGTCCCACTGCAAGGCAAAAGCCTCTTGCTTTTGCCCTGCAGTGGGACAGTAAAAGGCTAGTATTATGATGAGCCTGAGAAAAATAATAGGTATAGAAAAACAGTTTTAGAGACTTGTTCTAGTATTTCTAATTTTTTTAGGCTTATACTAATTTTGACTCCATGTCACTCCTCTTGTAGAAACTTATAGAAAACAATTTACAGAATTACAAATAAATAGATCCGCTTAAAAACAATTCAATGATTAACTACAACTAATTAATGTAACACCTTCATGAAAATTAATTCAAAATCCTCTATTAATGGTCACGCCAATTATAAATGAAATGAATTAAAAGCCGCGAAATTATAACCGTAACCGCGACCGCAGTGTTTCATGTGAAAGGGTATTTATTAAAAGATTATTATTAAATACTCTATATTTGGGCCGCGACCCTCCCGCAGAGAATGGCCCTTGAGTTTATTAATAGCTCTTAAGTACGGCTAATTGCTTATTCTGTAATTGGTATTGTTGAAGACTTTACTGAGACCGTTAAGCTGTATAAGTTTTCTTAAAGTAGTCCAAGTATTTTTTTTAAATGGGGCTACTAAGTTTGAGGTTCTGACTTCAATTACCAGGTCAGGTAGTGTTATTGGCATTTTCCCCTTAATATTTATTTGACGGGCCTGTTGGTGCAGTGGTTAGTGGCCCTGACTGCTAAGCCGGAGGTCGTGGGTTCGATTCCCACCCAGGACAAACTTTGTGTGATGAGCATGATTGTTTGTTCTGTGTCTGGGTGTAATTTATCTATATTATGTATGTATTTATAAATTATATAAGTATGTTTATCAGTGGTCTGGTTACCATAGTACAAGCTCTGCTTAGTTTGGGATCAGATGACCGTGTGTGAGTTGTCCCAGGATATATTATATATTATATATATATATATATATATATATATATATTTCTTGGTCTATGTAAAGTCGTTTTTTCTGATTATTTGCATAAGGACAGATTCTCAATAAGACATATTTGGCACAGTTCCACATGGCTCTAATTACTGGTCGTCTTGATTTTAAATTGATAATAGATTTTTTTAGGATTACTCCGCTTGATATATCAGTTAGTACTTTTTATGGTTTCAGTCTGTCTAATTTTAACACGACGGTCTACCAGCCCTTTTTGCATTCCAAAGTTTATTTTACCGTTTCGAATCTTGTGAAAATCTGTGTCTATCAAAATTAAACCCAGGCAAATTGCATTAAGTTCGTTTCAAAATTACCTTTTTTTATTTTTAGTATCCCCTACTTCCTATCCGTTTTTTACACGTAATTGCAATAAAATAACTGTTAAGAAAAACTGATCTTGTCAGCTCAAAGATTGGGTCGAAATTGGCTTGTGCGAAAACCAATATTAAAGTACAATGAAATTTGAACTTTATGGTTTTTGTATTGAAAATTAATATCGTTTGAAGGGTAGGAAGGGTCGGTACGTTCGTTGGCTGCGATCCAAGCTATCCATTCGCGTGCAATAATTCTATCAGTGGCTAAATTTGAGATTATCTCGAAATTATTTCACGCCGCCAAATGCAAGTGCAGTGGGTACGTTAAGGCGATCATAAACATGTAGTTTGTGTGATAAAATAGCAAAGTCTAGCTTATCATGGTATACTGCGAACGTGGCTAGGTTAAACTAGAATGTTATAACATTTTGTTAGTCTCGTCGGATTTAATTTTGCTAATATAAACTTACTCACGTTCTAGTTTAGGGTTCCTTGTCCATTGGGACCTTACGAAGCTTCTGTCCGTTCGTTCATGTTTTTGTCAGTGGGCTAAATCTCATGAACCGTAATTGGTAGAAAAGAATCCTACTAATATTTTAAATGTGAAAGTTTGTTTGTGTGTGTGGACGTTTGTTACTCTTTCACGCAAAAACTACTGAACGGATTTTCATGAAATTTTACATTAATATAGCTTATACATCAGAATAGGATATAGGCTACATAACATTACGCTATGACCTACGGTAGCGGAGCAATAATCAAAAATATGACATAATGCTGGTGAAAAAGCGGGCGATAGATAGTAAATCATAAAAAAATCAGACTGCCAAATACCCTGTACACGCTAAAATAACAACAAATTAACGACCTTAGGATACCTACAAATAATAACTTGATATGATTTTTTGTGCTTTCTCAGGTCCTAGATGTGTCTTTGGATCTTGATAATTAGATATATGAATTGAAAAAGTAATAAATACTTTGCCCGATTACGGAACCACCATAAGAGATGATGCTCCAACGACCAACGACGGAGCCCTCTAGGGCCAATGTCTGCCGGGGTTGCGGAATAGTTGTAATAGTTATCGCGGCACTGGAACATAAAGGGCACCTGAAAGAACAAGGGCCTCCCTTTTTTTGTCAGTAAAAGACTGACACTCCATCCCGCCCCAACCACGGCGAGAGAAGTAACTTGATAATTTTCCATCTTCAAATAAAAGGATCTTCAGGGCTATCACGACTGCTAAAATTTTGTTTTGGCAAAACTAAATAAGCTCAGTTTTCTCGATATTAATGTCTGTGTAATAATTTCTCTTTAAACTGGGTTTTGTTCTCATGTAATATAGTTGATAAAGTGTATTCTTAGCCTTATACTTTATGCTCCGTTGTGGGAAGATTTCAAAGTGTTAGCTAAATAATCTTGTTAGGTCTTGTTTTGTACGTAATACAAATGTATGCAGGCATGTGAAAATTGCCTTAACTTGCGAATATATTTTGATATTTACTGTCTAAACGGAACGAAACGAATACCTATTAGAATACTCGTAAATTGCTCATGTTATGAAGGACGGAAATACAGTAAAAAAAAAAGACGGGTTGCACTCCGGGAGTGCCGGCAGAAGTGAAAACTTGATTATTAACAGCGTGCCACACGCATCCATGGATGGTGACAGCTGTCTACTATCCATCCGTCCTACGCTTTTTCGATCAGGTCACGTGTCCTGACGCGAGTTTAAGATTTTATACCCATTACAGAAAAAGTGCTCAACGCCGCTAAAGAAGTTTTCACTTCAAAAATATTTTTAAAATAGGTATTGTTATTAAATGTAGATTATTTCTTAGTACACCTGACAGACATTTCTTTAAACTTTATTATAGTTCATATCTTTATAGTTCAATTTGTCAAAAACAAAGAAAGCGATTAAAAAGATGGATTTCACAAAAATATTTTTTCAATTAGATTCAGCACTTCTTGAGATTAGCGCGTTCAAACAAACAATCTCTTCACCTGTATAACAATAATAAGTATAGATAAAAAATAGAATTTCAACAAATCTTCACCCCTTCATAAAATCTGTTAAACGTAACGCAAAAAAAACACAAAACTCAGCGAACGTCAGACCCCTTTTAGACAATTCCTACATATGATGACAAATTTCATTTTCCTCTTCCGTTACGGAGACAGTTGCTATCAAGACATTGTATTGAGTTACGAGCATCCCTTATGGGGAGATGTATTTTTTGTATCAGACGTGTGGGAGTTAATTTATGCTTTTTTCTGTGTTATATTCTCTCGAATGACCTTATGAAGGTCGCAGGGAACCGTTGGTTGTAGGCGGCTCTGAACTGTACGTGGACAAAGTCAGATGAGGCCTATCTAGCAGTGGACGCTTACGAGTTAATGATGATGTTGACGATTCCAACTTCAGGAGATGAAGGTGTCTGAGTTCACTAGAGTGAACTTAGCACTTATACATACTATAATGATAGATAGTACCAACAGCATAAAGCCATTGTACAGTCAGGGTTAGAGAAAACTAACTTGCCCCATCGCCGTCGCTCGAGCGACTATCTAATTAAGATTTGTGTCGAGATGCTTATTTGTTAAAACGCTCGTGTTGCTTGCATGTTCACAACGTCATTATTATGTACAAAGTTCATTCAAGATATCCTGAACTTTCTACGAAAATTCTTTAAAATTATCTGAATAAATAACAGCTCCTCTAGACAAGTATCTAGTATTGTAGAATAGATAGTAGAATAGAATTAGATACAAAAATCAGATAAGAAATACTTAGCGTAAGCTTATGTCAATCCCATACATTTAACAATCTATTCTATCCTACCATCGATTCCACCATACCAATTATCTAGAGGTGCTGTACAACGTTTAACAAACAAATCCCTATTTTCCACAACCAATTATCCTGGCAACGTCAGAATGTATTAACTTTTATCGTAACAATCTGAGATTAGCGTGAAGTAGTTCAAACAGTATGTTAAACCTATCGTTACAATAACTAGACTAGAGCTGTAAACTGCAGTAACAATCGTGAGAGTTATTGGTATGGTCTAAGTGAAACGAGATTCGCGAATTGAATAATGATTTGTTTTCTTCGCAAGTAATATACTAAAAATAGTAGTTGAAGTGTGTCACTTTGCTCTTCCAAAGGTTTACGTGATGAACCAATTCATTTGCGGGAAAAAATTGTAATTGTGTTTCTTTGCGGTACAATTGTAGGTGGATCTATAAACACAATGGTTAGGTTTTAATAATGTAAGAGGACTTTAAGCTATGAAGTCTAAAAATTGGTAAGTCTGGTCTGTTATTTTGATCGTATTAACGAAAATACCGAATTTAAATAATTATTTGTTTTCTTCACAAGTTATGTAAACAGAGCAACTTATTTTAAACTTTAATAGTTTGCTTTGCGTACTCTACAGTTAGTGATTGAAGTGATCAATTGAAAAAAATAATGCCTATGTTTGGTCACTTTGCTCTTCCGAAGCTTTACGTAACGAACTAAATTGACGGGCAAAAATTATAATATTGTGTCTGCTTAGGGTAAAATTTTGGGTGGATCTAAAAACAGAATGGTTAGAGAAATTGAGCTTTGAAAATTTAATAAAAGTCTGTTCTGTAATTTTGATCTCTAAATCTAAGAATGCTTGCAGTGTATTTTTTTATGAAGGATCATGATAATCCGGTTGTGGCATCTGCTTTTCTTGTAAATGCACAAACTGGATGTTTTTTTTTTTTACTTTTGAACTTTCTTTGTTTATATATTATTAATTATTTCTTAATTCGTTCTATTACTAAATTATTATTACCCGGTTGGTCCCGGTCGTCACTGGTAGATCTATGATAGCCGTTAAAAACACTCAGGAGCCAGAAAGCCTGACCATCAGTTAAAACAAGTATCGTGGTACCCTAACTGATAATAACATTAAATTTCTTAAAAAAACTATAAACTTCTTATCTCAAATTCTGAAGCTCTTAAGGAAAGCCTTATCTCCTGTTCCTATAAAAATCCTTGAACAATCTATAGTAAAATTTAATCTACGGCAGTCGTTAAATCCTTGTTGTGTAATGGTAACTATTCAGGACTCTCTGGGTGGTCTAAGTTGTTGATTATGAAATGACTTAAAGGAAATTAAATAATACCAACATATATTATTATCTGACTGCAGAGCAAAAATTATATCTCAAATAAAGAAAGCACTTTAAAGGCATCCACATAGAGAGACTATGTTTTTTTAACTTGATAATCAATGCAAGATTATTAAGTTTAAAAAAAACATTGTTTAATGGGCTAAAATACGCTTAAGAACGACTTGCGCCATCTGTTCAATAGGTGAAAAGTATTTTATTTACCAGACATTTCCTTTTCAATTGTGGTTTTAAAACTTTTAGAATATATTTAGCTAGTTGTTTTGGCTGTGGCTTCATCCAAACTTTCATCCTCTATTCTAGAGTTTAGTAGTGTAGAAGAATTATTTTTGTTGCCACTTTAATGCAAATATCTATTATAGACACCCCGTTCCTAGCTAATAAAAAATCTATTCTATTCGGTGGATACCCCAAGGGTATAATTTTCCAAAAACCACTTATTAATCACCACCGCTCACTAAGGCCTTTGTTGCCCCTTCGTCGTGCGTTTTAAAATGAAACAATTCGTTAGGTGCTTTGTTGCCCACCTAAAACTTTTCTCTTAAAATATATAACCAAATTGAATTAGAATCAGTCTACCTGTCTGCTTTTACACTTTCGCCGTTAAAATACTGTGCCGATTCTTATGCAACTTGATATATTATTAACTTGAATCAAGAGAAAGACCTTGTACATTCTATTTAACCCGACACAAATACAGGCGAAAGCTAAAAAAAAAACTACAAATATACAAAAAATATAAGTATTAAAATTTATCAGAAAAATAATACGATCACAGCTTTCCACAGGTCGGTACGTGTTCTCAATATCTCGTTATTAGTAGCAGGTGGAAGCTGAGTAATCCTCTTGATACCGAGACCACGGTTTGAAGAACTGTACTGCACACGGTAACAATCACGATATGGTCCAGTTAATAAGAGGATGCGGGTTTGAAAATATGCTGTGGAGGTTCTTTAAAAATATGCGGTCTTTGATTCTCGGTTCGAAAGATTTTAATATATTGTGTAGTATTTTAATAATTAATATGTATATTTATTACGCGTCGTGTGTACGGGTGTTCGTTGTAAACGTGCCTGAGGCAAAATTGACACGCCTAATCTGAAGCTGGAATGATCCTATATATTATAAATTTATATATATATTATATATTTATATATTAAGTATATATATATATATATCTTCAATAAATATGTATTTATATGTGTATATGTGTTAAGCTTATATTATGTTAGTTTTAAGCCTATCCACTTAATTATGTGTTTTTAGTTTTTTTTTTGTTTGTTATTCTGTAAGCTGTGTCCTTTTATTGTTGTCCTTCTATTGTAATATGCACCTACCATGTTATATCTCACCAACTCTGGGTTGACTAGTAGAGAATGCCTAAGGCATTAAGTCCGCCCTTGTACGCTTGTGCATGAAGTTTTAAATAAATAAATAAATAAATCCTAAAGAGTCATATATTCATTTATTAGGAAGATTATAAGCTTTAAAATTCATGCTTTGATTTACGAGATCTGATAGAACCTATTTTATTGCAGGGGAAACCGGGTGCAAATAGGTATTTTAGAATAAATTAATTTTATTTTGGTTTGAAATCATTTAGGTTTAAATAATAATTACTATCATGATACAGCAACACAGAGGACGCATAAAAAAGCAAATTTAAAAAAATATTTTCTTGAAATGGATGAATGAAATAAAGTAACATTTTGCATCCTTAAAGCTCACGAGTATTGCGTGATTAGCAATATTTAATTTATTTATTCACTTTAAGCGATGTCATCCGGCGGAGATGAAACACATTTACAGCATTCTTGAAATATATTTATTAACTATGCGCCAAGATGATTAAGATTATTAAGATGGCCAAGAAAAATTCTTTGAATATTTTATACCTAAGTCGTTAATTCTCGAGTATCTTGTTAAGTCTCGCGTAAAAGAACTTTACTACCCATTTTAATAATGTTTGCTACCGGCTTGGTCCGTGTGTATGCCTGTTGTAGCAAATCGTTAAGAAAATTCTTTCTTTGAAATTCAATAAATTCGTCTAAAAAAGTCCTAAAAAAGTTACATACCGACATAGTATCGACTGAATAAAACGGACAAACTACATCACAAACAGCGCAACTAGTATTAATAATAGATACCATTATGCCCAGAAAGACCGAATTTGCTCAAAAAGAGTAAAACACAGAAATATTATATTCAACTGAACTTCATATTTAACTGCAAACAAGAAATTTAATACCATAGACATAGTTAGACGAACGAACCACATCACAAATATCACAACTAGTATTACCATAATAATCGAAGCCATTGCGATCAAAAAAACAAAACAGCTTATGCCTTAAACCGCGCCTCGCGTTGGAGGTCGCATTCCAGTCTGCCAGGTGCAAGACGCATTCACACACGATTTATGCCTCACTATTCAGATCAAAATGGAAGCTACGGTGGGAACACCAATTTTATTAATAGGTAAAGGATCCAAGTATTTGATTACCATGATAACTACTAGTAGCATTTCGTATAATCGAGTTTGTTGGGAATCGCGGATAAGACCGATTCGGAGATAAAGTAAATGTTTTAATTTCTTAGAAGTTGCCTCGAATTTAACTGGTAATGTAGTTATGTTGTGTAGGTATGCGTGGATTGTCGTAGTATTAATCGAAGTTATGGGAATTTAAAGTGTGAGGACCGTCTCTAAATTGCTGATAAACAGTATTCACATAATATATTTGTTTTATCTTGGATTGTTCAGTTATATCTGGGAGAATCGAGGCAAGCTATACAACTTAATTTAAATAATTATCAGATGTTTGTTTTGATGAAGTGTGATTTTGTTTTAAAGAAAAAACAGCAACAGAAACAAATAAAAGTATACATTGAACGGTTAAAAGATGTCAGTTTTGATTAAACTATTTTAGAAATTTATTTAATCATGGATAAGTAAGCTTGCGTGTTCAAATCCGGTCAAGAACCAAAATCTAAACTTTTTATTGAATTTGTGAATGAACCTGAACTTTTGGCAAAGAAGGAGTGACGATCTTATCATGTTTATGGGGTTTGAGATTGTGCAGCCTCAGACAAGACATTGAAGAATAGAATAATATACTGTTAATAAATGTATGGGGATGTCAAATTACTTAGCGTATGCTTGTATCAATCCCTTAAATTTAACAATCTATTCTATTCTATAATGAAACGGGGGAGGCTTTTACTTAACAGAGGGACACAAGCTAGGCTATTTAAAAAATACCTGAAAAATACCTCCTTCTTATAAAACAACGGTGTAACTAGATTGCTATCGGTACAACATAAAATGAATTTTAAGGCATTAATCATAAAGTAGAAGTTACAGTGTACAAGAACAAAAGCACATAAATCATTGTATAAAATTAATAATCTGAAAAACATTCTTGTTTGTTTATTTTTGTGTTTTTTTTAGTACAATCTGTTATTTTTTATCATAGATGGTTTAAAAAACTTCATATAATATTTTATTTTATTTTTATAATGGCAAATGGACTAATTTGATTGAAGTAAATTAGAGTAGCAAATAATATATAAAAATACAACAGAGTAAAAATAAAAGAATATTGTTATTGATAGTTAAATTTATATTTTATTCTAGTCAAATCAAATCTCTAATCAAAATTATAGCAACTGTCTTTTTGTCACTACAGCGAAATTCATTGCTTTTAATGTTTGAAACATTCGACGGCCTAACTAAATGAATCACTCAATAAATATTGTTGAATTGTCAATAGTGACATAGATTGGAAAAGTTATTAGGTAAATTATGGTGGTACTGTCAAATTGAATGTGCGTTGTTGCGATTGGTTGATTGAAATAACAACAGTTAAACGAATAACAAAGGCTTTCATAACATTTTTTTTTTAAGTTTTTCCTGTATCGTGGTTGCCTTTACAAACATTTATAAACTTACATACACGAACAACCAGACACACACACACACACCCACATAGCAGTCAAACTTATATTTGACAGCTATGTGTGTGTTTGTTTGTTTGTCAATTAGTGTGTCTGCCTTTTTGTGGCACCGTAAACCGATAGGGATGCAGTTTTTTGAAAAAAGGTTACAAAAAAATCGGTTTACCGTCTAAAAATTATTAAGTCTTTGTTAGTTATCGTAGCGAATGTAAAAACGTAGAATTGATTAAACCTTAGTCAAGGAGCAGCCCCCCTAGGCATTGTAGAATAGATAGCGAAACGAAAACGATTGTCAAATGTATGGAGATGACAAATTGTTTAGCGAAAGCTTATGTCAATTTCATAAAGGAGACAATTTTTTTTGGTCCCACTATTAAACGGTTACGTTTATTAATAATTTTACGCATGAAACAAGTCATCACCTTATTATAACTAACACACTAAAAATTATATAGATATCTAACGGGAATAATGAAATAATAGTAAAAAACTATTACGGAAAAATGCTTGTTTAGGAGCGTTTTTACATTTATTTCAACGTGAATTTAAATATATTATGTGAAACGAAACGTACCTAATTAACATTCCGTTGTAGATGCTCTGTGGTACAGTTTCAATCAGTTTGACACTGACAGACTACATTATTAAGCTAAGTTCATACGACCGCGCGAAACCGCTCTGTACTACTAACCGCGCGGTACAAGACCAAAGTAAGCAGCAATTATCGTAGACATTACCGCGCGTTCTACGTTCGTTGAAAAGCATTCTTGCATCCTATTTTAAGTGAAACACTTTCATTTAAAATAGGATGCAAGAAAGCTTTTTTATTGTCTTTGTCATTTTCTGCGACGACTCAGCCTTCGGTATAAAATCCATAAGCAAATTGCCCCCTCCTCAAGCAACATTGACATCCGGACTGGTATGCACATCATCATGCGAACGCCTCAGACCCTGTCCAGGAGGGCGAATTCGCCGCGATTCTCTCGCGCGTAACACGCGCGAGTGTTGCGTCCAGAGTCTACGCGTATAGAGCGTACGTACGCGCGAGTCGTATTTCCTTCTCTTTCTCTTTTATACGTGCACTCGCTCTGAAATTCGCGCGAAATCTGGACGCAACAAGGCGGCCCTAGTATCTCGACTCGCGCGCATTACGCGCGAGTCACGCGCGAGCGCGCGAGTTTATTAGTCGCGCGATGCTTGTGGACGCGATGTATTGGTGCCTAGTATCTTGCCTACCCGCGAGTGAATTCGCGCGAGTTGAATCGCGGCGAATTCGCCTTCCTGGACAGGGCCTCAACCACGCGGCGACGCGCGGCTTCTCGCGGTCATGTAAACTTAGCCTAATAGTTTCCAACAGTTTTCTAGATAGTCAGATAAGTGCTTCTTCTGTTCTTTTCGTATTTTTATTCAATAGATGTTAGAAAAATGGCAACTGGAGATACAGTGCATAATATATAAAGCTGTTGTAACAATTGTACAGCTCGATTTCAACGAAATGTGCAACAACTTTACTTATAAAAGCATTGGCGTCCACAGTAAAAGAATAATCGAAAAAAAATCACACCAAAGCCAGGTTTTTATGTCATTTACACCTATATTATTATTGAAAGTGCACTATTCTAACATAAAATACCTAGGAAACCTATTCACTCATTAAATAATCGCTCTTGTGAGATTTTAGGTCATTATGAGAGTCATGTTTTGACTGTCGTATTTCCCAGTATTCCGGTTACTTAGAGTTTTGCTAATATTGCCACTGTAATCTAGAGATTATAAGGAATAAACTAACGTGCATTTCATTAATAAATGCCACAATTTGTGGTGGGCCTAATTCCCGAACAAAAAAAATTGTCTCCTTTGACAATCTATTCGTTTTCGTTTTCTATTCTACAATGCCACTTGGCTAGGCCCTCAGGCTACTTTTTAATCTGCAACTTTGTTTACCATCTCAATAACAAATCTATCTAGAAGCGAGATTACATAAAGTTTAGAAAAGTATAGAAGTTAGAAAGAGAGGGAAGTAAACAGGTAGTAACCTTATGGCGTGCAGCAGGTGCTAGCGCGGATGTGTACCGCTTCTATACGTGATGCGAGTGTTGCAGCGAGACGGGATTCGGGAAGATTTGGATGTTACTAGAATTTTATTTTGTTAGCTTTTTGTACAAAATTTTAATGATTGTATGATATACGTCAAGATAAAGATACATGTAGTTATAGTTTAACTGTTTCTGTACTATATGATATAAATGAAAATATTATATAAAGTTAAAAAATAATTTTGATTGTATATATACGAGATACCTACTCCCTGAAAGTATCAATGCGTTTACATTAGAAGGTCTCAAAAAGATATAATTTTTCGTATGTATCAAAAGCATGTTTTATGGTATAATTGATATAATTGACTACATGGATAAAATCGCAAACAAATGTTATGAGAAATCAAAATGTTTTGTTTAGACGCAAACTTCTAAATAATCAACTGCATCTACACTTCTACGTAGGGATATCACAACATTTTCTGCGTAAAAAACACAGAAGCCACGTGCGTGTTGCTAATGAGCTGGCAATATATCACTTTGTAGTAATACCACTACTTGCAAACACAAAAAGATATATAATCTTGATACTAGACCGCTACTGTATTGCGTGAGACCTCAATCTGAGGCGCCATTATGTAATTATTTTATTGATACTTGACGTTTTATGACAGTATTATAAAATGCTGCTAAATACCCCTGTTTTTGCATAGCGGTATTATTAATTACTGCATGAGGTACTGAAGTGGGAACGTATTTGTAACAGTTTCATACTTTGGTTGTAAGTCAAAAATATATAGCTCATATTTGCTAATGAATACAAAAGTAGTTGCACCTTTTTGTCTAATACGTTTTCAGGGTTAAACCTAACCTTATTTGTTAGTTATTATTAGTACTTATTTGTTTACAAAAAATATGGGTTTAATGCAAAAAAAAGGAAAAATTACTGTTAAACTATTCTATAAATTATTATAAATTTTTAAATATAGAACAATTAGGCATAACATACTTCTTTAGTTTTTACTATTATTGCAATTTATGTTATTTTATGGAATAATTCCTAAGTTAACATTATGCATGTTGTTTACAAGACTGTAATACGATTGCAGAAATAAAATCTTAAAAATATAAATAAACAAAGAGTGTAATCTCATGAATTAATCCAAAATCAATCACTTCTAGTAACTTCACCAAACGACTAATCTCCTAGCCTCCAACTACACACCCATCTTGTCCCCTTATACATGGTGTAGAAAATCAATTCACTACATCGTAAAAGTAGTGTTCGCACGAATAACACAGTATTTGCTTCGTAAAACGCACACCTGTTGGGGTTTTTATAGAAATACTCGTAAGGAATGTAAGGCCACTTTATTTTGGATTTTGTCTATCTCTCGATTTCGATACGCTGATAAAAATTGTGATTTTATTTATTCGGTCTCGTTTTTATATTTAGGGGTAAATATCTTGTGCTGCAATAAAATATTATACATATTTATCTGTCATGTTCTTTTAGCTATGTCAAGGCTTTTTTTATTTTACATAGACCAACTAACTATCTATCATACCCCAGCTCAATGATCTTATAAGTAAAAAAGTATAGAGGTTATATGTAGTAAGAAAGTGGCACATTAAAAGTTTGCCAATTGACCAACATGATACTGAGTATCGCGTTGACGTTTTGACGTTTATCTCTTTTTCACTCGCACTACTTCAATCATGTCATCCTACTTTGACGTGTAATGTATGTGTGCGTTAGGGTGCCGTTTTTGAAGATAGAATTTCGTTTGGGTAACCTATCTACACTTTTTTACTTATAACATCATAGCCCCAGCTACAATTCAAAAATGTTTCATACAATACTAGAGTGTCACATTAAAATCTCCGAGATCTCATACACTTTACAAACCCAAAAAATATTTTTAGCCAATTAAGTTAGAGAGAAGAAGTTCGTAAAGAAACAATGTCCCAATAGGGCCAACGCCTGCCGGGGTTGCGGAATGTTTTTAATAGTTACTGTGACCCTGGAACATAAAGGGCAATCGAAGGAACATGAGTGGGTTTTAGTCAGTAAGAGTCTGACACGCCCTCCCGCCGCACCCAGGATGGGAGCAGTCATGGGATGATTTCCCACTCACCAAAAAAAAAAAAGTAAAGAAACAATTATTTCTTCTATTTTTGCCAAAATGACGGTGTGTTTTCAGCAAGCTTTTATTTTTAAACATAAAGAAACTCCTAATGTTATAGTAATGCTTTTATTTACTCGTGAGTCCTGAATAAGTTATATAACTTTACTTTTTTATTAGCGTCTCGTGACTATAAATGATTTTGAGAACTGTCGTAAACCGGACTCTAGGGTCAAATTATTTCGAAGTCCCACTTTTAAGAGACAGAAGAATATTAATAACTAATTTTGTTGATACTTGAAATACGCTTAGGTAAACAAAATTCAAAGTTTAAAAGATTATTAGTCAGAAAGGTGGCGCTAGTTGCTTGTACCAAATCGTGGATAGAACAAACCATCAAATATTACAATTTCAATTGAATTTTACAAAACCTTCTTTATTTTTGTTATAACTAAAGAGCAAAATAAATTAATTTAAAGAAACATAGATTAAAGAGATGTCTTAACAGACATGGAGCACGTTCACGAACTTGACGCATGATATCAGCACTTGTTAATGAACAATTTTGGACAGACTGAGTAAAGAAAGGCAAACTCTACTATGAGATAATCCTCCCAACTTGTGTAGCATCAGTCAGCTGAAAAATATTACTTTCACCGTCGGACTAAAAAGGCAAAAACGTAATAAACAAATATATTTTTACTAGGAGCTAAAATCCAGACTAAACTAAACTAAAAAAGCAACATTTTAAAACAAACAACCTGTATATCGCTAGCGCCGCAATCTATCGATAATTGATAAGCTCGTCTCACTCGCACTCTAGTTTATTGACCTCAAGAAAAAAACCCCCACATGCAATCGTCCAACGTAACCTAACCTCTCATTTCCAACAAACAGCACCTCTATACAGCTCTTAAGAAACTGGTGTTTCTAAGAAAAGCGCCAATATAACTTGAGCTCCTACAACGCACATTATAGTGAGTTATAGAGGTCATATATTTTCAGCGGATGGTGGGACTAGTTTTTAGATGGTTGCATCTTGTGGTATAATGTTTGTCTATAAAGCGGTTAGAAATGGCTTAGAAAATGTCTTTTCGCTACGTGATCATTTAAGGAATGGTGCTGTGCAAGAATGCTGTTACATTGAATTACGTTTCTTGGTTTGTTGAGGATATTTTAACTGGTCGTATAAAGTTTCGAGTCAGGGTTAATTCAACTAGAAGTATGAGATTGTCGTCATCTAACTAAGAAGCTGCTATGCCCAAAACGGGTGGTTTACAGTATACAGGGTGTCCCACGGCAATGCCACATGGAGGGAAAGTATCTTAAATATTGTAGATAGAGCATTTTACTGAAAGAAGACATTATTTGAATTTTGAAAACATTTTAAACTGCATTCATAAATATTTAAATAATTACATACTTGAACCGGGAATCGAACCTGTTACTCGAGAAAATTAATTAGCCTGTAGTTTTATCCTACAGATCGAAAGGCTTCATCACAAGGATTATTTTTTGCTCAATAACATAGTGTCAAAAATAGAAGAAAGACTATTTTAACATTTTTAATACAAAATTAGTCAATTTTTCAAATGTTAAAAACTAGTCCTTTCTTCTTGAATACAAAGTGATAACTTTGATTATTTCGATCCCTAACGATTTTTTGGTCTTGTTGTGGTGGATATTTATTTATTTAAATGATGCGTACTACTTAATTGGGTAGATTAATTAGTAATAAGTAGTTATGATTGTCAATTGTATGTCCTTACGGCAATGTAAGCTTTTAACTTTTCAGAACAAAATTTTACATCAAATGTTAAAATTCACGGTCTTCCCTTTATTTGTGACACTATGTTACTTAGCAAAAAATAATCCTTATGATGAAACCTTTCGATCGGTATGGTAAAACTACAGGTTGATTATTTTTTCTCGAGGAACAAGTTCGATTCCCGGTCCAACCATTTAATTATTTAAAAATCTATTAATGCCATTTAAATTGTTTTTAAAATTCAAATAATGTCTTCTTTCAGTAAAATGTTCTATCTAGAATATTTAAGGTACTTTCCCTCCATGTGGCATAGCCGTGGGACACCCTGTATAGCAAAAGACATGCTACTTTTATTTATGAACATTATTATCACTACATAGAATAAAACAAAGTTGCTTTCCGTTATCTGTCCACATAATATGATATGCTTCGAGATTTTAAAACTATGCTACGGATTTAGATGCTTTTTTTAAAGATAGAATGATTCAAGAGGAACTGTATTCGTGCATATTATTGTAGAGAACATCCAGAATTTTCAAAGAATTGTAGGTCACTAGTTGATATTAGATAGAAAAATATCTTGTAGGAAGTACCCTTAAATAGATGTGTTTGTATGTATTTATGGAATATGAAGCAATGAGGATGAGTCTAGCTACATTGATCCACTTCAGATCCATCCATCCATCTGGGAGATAAAAATTTGTAAATCTCACTCGATAGCCAGAGCAGGTTCATAAATAGATAATCTTCTCAATCTTATAAAATCAAAATATTTATGACAATGTCGGTATTATTGTTACTCTTTCTTACAAAATCAGAAACTTTACAATAATTAATTTTACGAATTACGCACATTTATTCAGCTACATTTCGCTTAGGTTGACAAGATAATTTCTTGCAAAAAAAACCGACTTCCCTCGATTTCGGCATGATACCATCATCAGATCCTGAACCTGATGACAATGGGACCATTTGAGAAGTCTACCCTTTCAAACAAAAAAAAAATGTTCAAATCGGTTGGTAAACGACGGAGATATGCGCAAACAAACATAAAAAAGCAAACATCCGAATTGAGAACCTCCTCCTTTTTTTAGAAGTCGGTTAAAACAACGATTTTGTACGAAAGCTGAACACACGCGGATAGCTAAACGGGTACGCAAAACACGCGTCTTTAAACAAAATTGTTGTTTTCTATGGACAAAAGTTAAATAGAGCGGAATAAGTGTGCGTAGCCCCTTACACACCAGAAGAGCGACATAATATTTTGTAAATTATAGTCACAAGAACCGTAACCTTACACGTATTATGGCTGCGAAAAAAGCTAGTTTAACCTTATACCTATGTTAATTATGGTCACCGTGCTGGGCCTGTGGACGCCGAGCGATGACCAGCTCGCCGCCAGACTAGGACCAGTCCCGTGTCGACGGCACGTTTTGTTCCACGTGCGCCTTATAGAGCAGTCAGCACGTGACGGGGCCCTCTAGAGTCAATGCCTGCTGGGGTTGCGGAATAGTTCTAATAGTTACCGCGGCTTTGAACATAAAGAAGCAACCGAAGGAACAATGGTGGATTTTAGTCAGTAAAAGTCTGACACTTCCTCCCGCCCCGCCCAGGACGGGAGAACCCATTTGATGATTTCCCATCTATAAAAAAATGCCGGTTCATCATGGATCATGGTGTTACTTCATAGACATCTACCGCCTTATTACAAAACAAGGTTTTTCTCTAAACCAGGTTTAAACCATTGAGCCAGGTTTTGTAATTTGAATCTTATTCTGATACCATCAAGATTCGAAATACAAAACCTAGCTCAATGGTTTAAACCTGGTTTAGAGAAAAACCTTGTTTTGTAATAAGGCGGCTAATGTCTAACGGATGTTGTGCCGACAGAGTACGGTAAACTGAATGTAGGTACTTTCAAAGGATAACCACATCATTTACATCATGTTATTTCTCGATGGTTTTTATGAGACGGAAGATAGCGGCTGTTATTTGACATGACTTGAAGGCAAGACAATATATTTCTAGCTTTTAGGAGTGTTTGCAGTCTAATCTTAGACTGAAATGAACGATGGTAAGCTAAAGTGCTTTAGCTAATCAATACCTTGAAGGCTGGCATCTACTTTGCCCAAAGATTAAGCATCGCAATTCAGCGTGGCAATGCTGCCAGCCTTCTGGGCACGCTGCCCGTCGACAGTGATGACGAGTTTTACGACGCCGACGGATAACCCCTTTTTTATTTATATTTTAATTTTTAGTTTTAGATACCTTATTGTTTTATTTATTTACTAGATATCCCCCGCGGTTTAGTCCCCGTTTTTTTTGGTAACTCTGTTTGATCCAATTAATTTTTTTTTATTTGTTTTTATAAAGATAATTATGTAATTCCTGCTATTAGCTTGTTTAACTAAAGAAACTTTAGATTTATAATAATAGAATAGATTTATTCATAAACCAAACCGTCAATCCAAGATTGACGCAGATCTGGAAATTCTAAATTATCAGTTCAAAAAATATAATAATTAAAATAAAACAAAAGAGATCATGAAAATAAATCTTAAACGTATTCATAATTATGAAATAAATTAAACTTTTCATACCTTTACCTACAGCCAGCTGACCCAATATCTATAAAAAGTGTAATACAGGGGCTTAACACTAGTAGCATTGCATTGGTGGAAATTAGTGCATTAACATAACAGTGAGGAATGCACTGCAATGCGCATGGTTATTATAATGTTTTGATTTTCAAGAATTTTGTACAGTTGTCGCTAGCGTTCCTATACCACCCTTATTAGGGTTAGGGGTCGCTAGGGGACCAGTTACCCCTTTTAAAAATTGATGGTTAACTGGTTGCTGATGTTAAATGCTTGTAGGTAACTGTACAAAATCTATAGTATACTGAATAATATTTAAACCATTTCAAGCCACCCTTGGCTTGACTGAAAGCATAACATATGTGGGGGGCCCAGTTAACCATTATCAATTTTTAAAAGGGGTAACTGGTGCCCGGTCCCAATTCCATAGTGGACCGAACGACCCCTATCCCTCAAAGGTCTTTATGAAAAAAGTATAACAAATAACTGTTAAACGCGATCTTAAATAAAATACCTCTTTATTTTATCCTTTGCTTGTGTAAATTTTAAATTACATTAACAAGATAAATATTGATATGCATAAGTCAATGGTTTATAATTATATATCTTTTTTTTTCTGGAAAATATGCTCTCGAATACTCGATGCAGAAGCAAAGTCGACCGACTTTCTGGCTTCTGACCAATGGCTTTTCGTGCTTTCCAACGCGCAGGATGTCCTAGATAAACTTAGAAAGTGCAAATTATAGATTGAAAAAGCCACATCAGTCAATCCACAACCATTTGCGAGAGAAGCAGACGCCTTAACCACTGTTACAACATAATCAAGTCTAAATCTTTTTTTTTCTTTATTTAGTGCACCTACCATGTAATCTCTGCACCACCCTTGGTAGACTGGTAGAGAATGCCTAAGGCATTAAGTCTGCCATTGTAAAATATGTGCATAAAGTTACAATAAATAAATAAATATATTATTTAAAAAAAACGACGAACGAACGTGTTACTGGGTTGTGGAGGTCTGATAGGCAGTCGCTTCACGTAAACCACTGGTATCTAGTTGAATACGTAATGCTGGAAGCCGACCCCAACGTAGTTAGGGAAAGGCTGAGAACATTGTGGAAAAAGGGTTACCCGTCCCTGATGATACATATCTAAAAACCATCGTTAGAAAATCTACTTTAAATCAACAGAAACTTCATCCAAATCTACGCATCCGTTTAAAAACCACGATACCACAGACATACACACATATCGAACAAACTTCTACTTGCGTCGGGGTTAATTCCATAGTACAATATTCAAACATATTCCTAATTTAAGAACAATTCTCAACAATATGGAAAAGGCATAAACAAAACCCGTGCCATTTGTTACAAAAACCCCATAACGAAACCATAATGTTTGTGTGTCGAATTGCAACGTCTTTTGGCAATAACCGAAATAAATCGTATAATATTGTAAGTGTATAACAATTCCGATGAGTTGCTTGAACTAGGAATTGTGTATTTAAAGTACCATGATTGAGGTGTGAAATTGTTTTGTCCTTTTATAACCTTGGGCGGGAGGGCGTGTCAGATTTTTACTGACTAAAACCCACTCATGTTCCTTCGGTTGCCCTTTATGTTCCAGGGTCACGGTAACTATTACAAACTGACGCTGATAATAATAATTAAATAATCAAAAACCCAACTGCAATTTCGGAAGTCGGTGACTTTTTTTGTTTCATGTAATTGCTGCAAACTACCGAATTTGCAGTTTGGTTTTTTGATTAATTTTAATTATTATTTTTTTTTGGTTAAGTTTTTATTTACCTACCTTTATTTTTGGTGAGTGGGAAATCATCCAATGACTGCTCCCGTCCTGGGTGCGGCGGGAGGGCTTGTCAGACTCTTACTGACTAAAACCCACTCATGTTCCTTCGATTGCCCTTTATGTTCCAGGGTCACGGTAACTATTATACACATTCCGCAACCCCGGCAGGCGTTGGCCCTGTTGGGCCCCTTCCTGTGCTGACTCCTTCTCTTTGAGGCGCGCGTGGAACACTAACGCGCCGTCGATGCGGTCCTGGTCCTAGCCGGGCGGCGAGCTACCCATCGCTCGCCATCCGCAGAACCGCGCCTACGGATTTACCTACCTTTGCCCAACAGTTAGGACAGCATAGGCTAGTTAAAAAGCGATTTCCGGGAATTTTAGGTCATATCCATATTCATGATAGAAATAGCGCTCAAATTCCGATAACACACACACTTCAGCGCTTTAAAATTTCTCTTGATAGGCTAGGCTACATTGAGATAGGCCACAACCACAATTCGGTTGGGACTATAATTATTACCGACAATGGAATGTTATTTCAAAAAGCCAGTACCTATAAATAATACTAGAACAGCGTTACTGTGACCGATTGGTTGCGGTTATTATTTATTTTTATTGGTTTGCATCCAAATTGACGAGAATAAAGCGTTGAATAAAAACCTGTAACTCAATGGGATTTTGAAGGACGTTGAAAGGCGTAAAAGTTTATTATATTTGCAATTTATTTGGTTATTGATATTTAAAATTGTAGATTGTGTTTTGTTTTTAATTCCTGATACAAAATGAGGGGTGTTATATCTTTGACTGCTATGTGTGTTAGTCTGTTTGTGGCACCAACACGTGAACCGATTTGAATGCGTTTTATCTGAATGTAGGATATTTAGCAATGGGTCTCAGACATGTTTTATCAACATCGGTCCCGCCGCCGCCATTTTGAAAGTTATCTACTTTTTTGTTGGCTGCAGTTGAGATTTAGATAAGTTTAAGGTAGAGGTGATATTCCTCATATCCGCACGCAGCGCTTCTCAAAATCGTTTATAATGCGCACCGCGAAGGAATGGAATTCCCTGCCGGCGTCTGTGTTTCCAAATTCATATAACCCGGAAGTATTTAAAAAACGAGTGCATAGGCATCTATTGGGTAAGCTCGCTCCATCGTAGGCCCCGTCTAAGCCCTCGGGCTAGTCTGGGACCAAGAGCAAGCCCATAATAATTTAAAAAAAAAAAAAGGTGTTTTTAATTTTCAATTTACACCCGTCACTATGCTTTAATTTCAATGATTATGTAACTTTACACAACAAACTCTGCTGCGGCTGCGTGCAAGCAGAAAATAACTCAACCACTGCACCAGCCATACCGTATACGCCACTCATTTTGTTCGTATACCGCTTACAAAAAATTATATTCGTTGTAAATTATCAATCATAATTTATATTTCTTCACTCTTAATTTTTTTCACCCAATTATAAATGAGTTCATGACATTTATAAAGTGACAGACACACGGACAGACAGCGGAGATTTAATAATAGGGTTCCGCTACTCTTCGAGTACGAAACCCTAAAAAATGCGGACTGAGTTATTTTAATGAGCCCATATTACACACTGACGGTAAGTCAACCCATAACTTGGCAGTAATATAGCATTTATTTTAAACATGTCCTTAAATACATATATTACCACATTTAAAGGGAAAAATATAAATAATTATTGTACTTTAAACACTTCAGTATTATTTTTAAAATTTGAGTTTTTTTTTGTCGTTAAATGCAGGCGAAGTATCGATAAAGGAGCTTACAGATTGGGTTTCGATGAATTGATCGTAATGTTGATGGAAGATTTGCTTTATTTGGCACAATAGGCGAGACGACGAAAAAAAATTAATTTGTCCGTCAATTAGATTATTAAAAAATTTTGGACACGTATTTTTTCTTTTTCTCGTATACGAAAAATGACGACGATACAGTGCGTTGAAGTTGCGCGTGACGTCACGATTAGATACAACTTTTGCAGGGCGGTGACGTCAAAAGCCCCCACTCCGGAACTTTGTTGCTCTTTATCTTTGTATTTTTTTATTAATTTGATCAAGCAAAAAATACGTGTCCCGTATTTTTGGCCGATCTACAAGACGGACTAAACAGAATGTCATTTTTTTATGCTGTCGTCATCCCTATTATAATACTGGTTTGAACCCTCGTACACACGTGATTCGAGACACCGTAGAAAGACAATAGCAGCGCGACAGCCAGCTGTCGCTTAGTCGACCGAAACGTTAATATTATCGCACAGCAAAATTTTTCTTATAAGAATAATTATGGGGCATAATTATGTGCTACCATGCCCAAGGCGTATTGTCCATTTCAGACTAAGTATTATTCAAAACGATAAGTTTTTCCAAAGAAAAAGTATGAAATATGATCAATAATATTAATTTGCAAATTCTTAGTTTGTGGAGGCTGTATTTGATAATTTATAAAGATACAAAATTCATCTCAGAAAACCACTAGCAGTATTGGTTTATAGAAATTCAACAATCGTCAAAGCGATCAAATCTGCACACTCCTCAAGATCTTCAAGCATCTAATTACTCGGTGTTGGTACCAACATAAAATTATGCGCGTTTGAACTCATTACGAATAATATACGTTTCTCGTCAGCATTTAGCGAGTCATGGAAAATAAAAATAATGATGATTACAGGGTTTTGAATAACAGGAGACATGTTTGACTGGTTGGAACCTGAGATATCATATCTCGGGATATCTGATGCTATGAAGGAATGTCTCAGGAATGCTTATTGGTTTTGTGGTTGAGCGTGATTGCTGAAGTGAGGGATTCGATTGCTAGCAGTGCTATAGCAAATCACTTCTTCAGCAAGTCACTTGGTTTCTAAACATGCTTGTAACTATTTTGGTATTATCTTGAAACTCACTTTACTTCAGTCGGTCTTGATCTTGACCGAAATAAAGTGAGTTTCAAGATCCGACTTGAAAAACGTCCAAATAAATTCCGCCATCACTCAGATCACCACGGATTCAAAATTGATTATTTAGATTAAATTTTAAGAATACCATTGCAAAATGTTTTTTTTTGGCATTGGGAAATCTCCAGTTAATGACATCTCCCGTCCTAGGTTGGGCGGGAGGGCGTGTCAGAATTTTACTGACTAAAACCCACTCTTGTTCCTTTGCCGTTTATGTTCCGGGGTCACGGTAACTATTATAACCATTCCGCAACCGTCCAGCAAAGTGGTTTTAAGTTTTACGTTTGGTAGGATTCTCTTAGTAAATATTGTAATATTCAATTATTATAATAATAGTGTGATGATAGTAATACTGCCTATAACTGTCCGACTACATGACAAAAGCCTCTTCCGAAGAAGACAGAGAAGGCCCCAAAAGTTGCCCTGATTTTTAAGTTTGTATGTTTGTTGTACACTTACGTACATTAGCGCTGAACCACCAACCAACCAATTAATTTCTAGCACCATTTCAAGAGAAAATAATTTCCAAAGACCGATAGATAATAAATCACACTTAGTCTTTGAAAGGATACCAATGACAACCTCCAAGGCTAACTAAGAGTTACTTTTCCGTCCCATGCAGGAAACCATAAAGTACCCCCGTATGAATAAGAGGAACTTACCTCCTACTTCATGAAATGTTACATCCTTAGTATTTGTATTCTTTGATGACAATTTCGCTGTTTAAATAGTCATAATATCCACAGCTTTTGTCCTAATTATCTTTTTTTTTTTTTTTGGTGAGTGGGAAATCATCTAATGACTGCTCCCGTCCTGGGTGCGGCGAGAGGGCGTGTCAGACTCTTACTGACTAAAACCCACTCATGTTCCTTCGATTGCCCTTTATGTTCCAGGGTCACGGTAACTATTATAAACATTCCGCAACCCCTATAAACATTCCGCAACCTCTATAAACATTCCGCAACCCCTATAAACATTCCGCAATGCCTATAAACATTCCGCAACCCCTATAAACATTCCGCAACCCCGTCCCAATTATCTTAGGGTCGGCTTCCGGTCTAGCCGGATTCAGCTGAACACCAGTGTTTTAAACGAAAGGATTGCCTATCAGACCACCATGACCCAGTTTTTTGGTAACACAATAATGTTTGTCAGACAATCTACTAATAACATCTTGCAAAGACCTATAAATGGCAACCAGTATGAACTGCTATAGGTTCTTTTAGAGGCACAGGATACAAGTGACGGTATCACAGACGGGCCTGTTCGTCTAGTGGTTAGTGACTTTGGTTGCTAAGCCGGAGGTCGTGCGTTCGTTTCCCACCCAGGACAAACTTTGTGTGATATGCATGATTGTTTATTCTGTGTCTGGGTGTAAGTTATCTATAATTTGTATTTATTTATAAATTATATAAGAATGCATATATGTTGTCTGGTTACCATAGTACGCGCTCTGCTTAGTTTGGGATCAAATGACCGTGTGTAAATTGTCCCAAGATATTAAAAAAACAGACATCAGTGAAGGAATAACACCTTGAGGAAACATCTTTATAATGAACTAGCCGTCCCCCACGGTTTCGCACACGTTTTTAGTTACTACTCCGCTCCTGTAAGTCGTAGCGTAATGTTATATAGTTAGTAACCTGCCTCGACAGATCAGCTGTCTAAAACAAAAAGAGTTTTTCAATTCGAACCAGTAGTTCTTGATATAAGTGTGTTTTACCAAACAAACTCTTCAGCTTCATAATAATCCATACTAATATTGTAAATGGGAAAGTGTGTCTGTCTGTCTGTATGTTTGTCTTTCTTTCACGGCAAAACGGAGCAACGAATTGACGTGATTTTTTAAATAGAGATAGTTGAAAGGATGGAGAGTAACAAGGCTACTTTTTGTCTCTTTCTAACGCGAGCGAAGCCGCGGGCAAAAGCTAGTTATAGTATAAGTTTGAAGCCCGAAATCACCGATTCGCCTTGAGTAAGCGCGGTGATCAACTGTGTACATCACCGCGGCCGGAGAGCCGGCAGCCTTGCAACCGACTGCCTTGTCCTGTATACTGGAGAGAGATAATGTACGTGCCTTCTCTGTATAAGAAGAGGCCTTTGCCCTGCAGTGGGGCCGTAATAGGCTGGTATTATTCGCAAAGTCCAAGACCCTAACAGTATGTGTAACCAAAGAATACGATTAAAGTCAGGAAACATTCGTTACAATCAAGGCGACAACGCCACAGGAGGTAGAAATAAATAAAATCTCGATCGGTTTGCTTGAGCAAAAATAGAAAACTGGTAGTAACGAGAGAAAATGCACTGATCTTAGCTTTACTTCCTGGAATCGACTTGCGACATGAATCGAGTCCAAATTGAATAATACCTTTTTATGGTTTTTAAAAGGTAAGAAAGGAACCCGCATGAAATTGTCTCTTGTCTGTTGATGACACACGGACAGACAGACAAGAGAGAGGCACCGATTTTGGTAATGGGTGGGGCTCTAGCAAGTTTATTTATTTTATTTGTTGACGGGCCTATTATTCTAGCTTTTAATGTCTTAAATTGAAAACTGGTTCTCAGTATTAAAAACGTTCATTAAATTAAAGACAAAAACTTTTTATATGTGTAAATAGGGGCGAGTACTAAACGCGAACAGTTAGTAAAAGTGTGTTAAAGTTAGTTATTGTTAATTTTTCGTTGAACTTTAGTGGGTGTCTAAAACTTACTCTTCATCTATTATGATAACAAAAACATTCAGACTTCGGAGGTAACCAACTCCTATAATATTTATATAAACAAGAATATCTTACCATCCTATTTTATCCTAATATCAACTCAAACGTAGGCGGAGACGGTTCCTTTCAGTTATCTTAAGGCAAATTAATATTAATGGTCCAAAATACTAATGAATTATTCCTGAAATTATTATTTAGGTAAGTGATAGGGACATTTAATACCATTTTCACTTTTATGACTACCAGTGGTCGTTGAATCTATGATAGAGAACTTTCAAGGAAATGGCAATTTACGGAAAAGCATTGCAAATAACTGTTATTAATAATTCGAACTCGTTTGGTATTGAAACCCAATGAAGTCGTGGTCAGATAGCTTCCAGCATATATTTTTTTTGTTATATAAATAACTGTCCACTCGGTACATCAACAATTTTTTAGCAAAATCGCGAACAAATAGAAAAACCTCGAAAAGTATCGACAGAAACTATAAGTCGAGACATGCGACAATACCAACATTTAGAACACAAAAAAATCTACTATTGGCATGCCAAGACCAGTAGATTGTTTTTGCAAAAAGAGAACAGTTAAACTGTCCTGTTCTTACAACAGGAACACAACAATTAAAATGTTTAAAATAACGCTTATTATCAATCATGAAACTGCCCTGAGTTGCGTCTATCAATAAATTTTGTAATTAGGCGAGAATCCAGCTTAGACCGAGCAATCTAGGTATCCTAGGCTCTCAGCGCCATCCGCCGGCTCCTATATACCTAGGTGGACTAGCCATTTGATAGTTTTCCCACAGAAGATCAACTACTAATTTGTTATGCCTTGTAATTGGTGCTAAATCTCTACAGAGACCTGTGAGTCTCCACACTGTACGCAAGATACAAAGTAAAGCACAAAATGTGTAGTCAAACACTTTTATTTCACTATCATTTTAATCTTCTAAAGCGATGAGGTGCTTATCTTGGAGAAAATGGAGGATTTTGCAATCTGATAGGGCACTGCTCAATTTGAGATAAGACTTTACAGACATAAATAATTATATTAAACTATTTTTAATTCATTCATAATAATTTGATGATACTATAGATTTGATGATAATGTTAGGAAAATAGATATTGGAGTTCATTGCTCATTCCACAAAGCTGATTGCGTGATAATAAAGCCAATGTGTTGACTCGACCTATTGGTAATATTCATAGAAGAAAAATTAAATAAATGCAGAACTTTTAAGCTTCTACCGGACAAACATACAGACAGACGGACAAACACACAGACAAAAAATATTTTAAATTACTTTTATCTTTGGTATTGGTTGTACTTGTTAGCATGTGGCGCGATAAATATAGGTATGCAAACACACGACTACACAAAACGGTACTTCGCACTTCCACGTACATTGCCGAGCCCGCTAATCCGAACAAATTGTTCGGAGTTGCATTTCTGCAGAGCTTACATTGCATCCACAATATAGCTTACTCCTAATGGATACGAATGGACAGTGTGGGAAAAGGTAATGGTGTTTGATTGTGTAATGGTGACTCTTTAAATTGCCAGCTATTTATATCGTTGTATCTTGGGATGTAATTGTCTTTTATTTGTGTCCAGCTGGTGTGTTGTGTTAAGATCTGTTACTCTGTGGGTGAATTTTGATGAAGTTAGTCAACATACTTAAACAATATCATCATCTCCTTAATACTTTCCTAACTTTGTTGGGTACGGCTTTCACTGCAACCGAATTCAGATGAATAATGAGTAATACGTAGAGCAACTAGACAATCCCACTACACTATTGCCAACCACTGCAACTCCTGAAAGCCAGAATCGACATTGAAGACCAGAATGAAACTCGATGCGTCCCGAAGAAACAATTTGACTGTCTTAGATCCCGCAATGAAATTAATCAGAAAAAAACAGCGGAAGAATAATAAAAATATTTTTTTCACTTCCCTCCATATCAAGCAGGAGACAAAAAAAACTAGACCAGTAGGAACAAAAAGGTGATTGAAGCTGGTAGAACCCAAATTTGTTTAGCGCTACTGCCTTTAAGGCCACAACCCAGTTACTGGATTACACGATATTCATTGACAAGACTGCTTAGCAAACGTTGTATCTTGTAACAAATGTCAAAAATCTACGAATGATAGCCACAATAAATACTGAACTCTGAACTGTCTCAAGGCTAAGTAAACCCAGCATCAGGTTCAAGTACTCTAGCATCTGCCCTAAATGCGACGCGTTTAATGCAGATGTGAGGCACATATTTGATTGTTTTAAATTGTTTAGCTATCTAATTTCTATTTTAGTATCTTTTGCCGTGTCACACAATCTAGGTGAATAAGAAGCTCTATTAACCGAATAAGGACCATTCCATTCTATTCGCATTTCGCTGCAAGGTTTTGGTCACACTTAATATATAGTTCTACTTCTATCAGCTGCGTTCAGTGTCGTAAGAATGAAAAATAAGTACCCAACCGAAAAAATTATAGCTGAACCGTTGAGTACGCTATTTCATACAAAATCGTTTTTTCTATTATAAATAGGGCTGAATGAACCTAGTTCCTAAATGTTTGTATTCTTTTTAGGATTCCGTAGTCAACTAGGAACCCTTATAGTTTCGCCATGTCTGTCTGTCTGTCCGTCCGTCATCGCTTAATCTCTGTGACCGTTAGCACTAGAAAGCTGAAATTTGGTACCAATATGTATATCAACCACGCCGACAAAGTGGTAAAATAAAAATTGGAAAAAAATGTTTTATTAGGTTAGCCCCCCTATATGTAAAGAGGGAAGTGATTTTTTTTTTTAATTTCAACCCTGACGTGTGATATTTTGTTGGATAGGTATTTAAAAATGAAAAGGGGTTTACTAAAATCAGTTTTTTGATAATGTCAATAATATCGGAAATAATCGCTCCAAAAGAAAAAATTAAAGCGTCCCCCCCCTCTAACTTTTGACCCGTAGGTTTAAAAAATATGAAAAAATCTGGAATGTAGAACTTTATAAGTACTTTCTAGGAAAATTATTTTGAACTTGATAGAAAGAACAGTTTTTGTACAAAAAAGACAAAAAGGTTGTACAAAATAATTTCTGCGTACTTAGTATGTCAACGTAACAAATAGCCTTTTTTTTTTACTTATAAGTGGGAACACTTATTGTGACGGATGGGAAACTACGGAACCCTACATTGAGCGTGGCCCGACACGCTCTTGGCCGGTTTTTTTATCTACCACTTCTTTCATGATAATATCTAAATACGAGCCTGTAAAAGCACTGAACCTTCAAAAACTTTCACTTAACAGGAGAAAGAAACTCAGAACAAACGAGTCCCCCAATAGGCTAGTTGCCACATGTCATCAATTTATAAAATAACTTTCAATTCAAATGTAATTCCGTACAAGGGTCCGAAATATATAAACTTCAATAAATATAAATAAGGGATTGCTGTAAAAATTCAACTTACAACTCGTTAAATTTTTATTTTTTTTCTCTTGATTGAAAACACCGTCCGCCATGTTTCTACGTCACCAATATTGTAAACAACGTAACGTCAGACGCCAGTTTCAGGTTATTCGTGGTCTTTCATTTAATACGCCTTGATAATTGTTTATTTCACTATAAAAATATTGTACAGTTCGCATTTATTGAAAATTAACATGGATCCTGGGTTTGTGAAAGCAGATAGTACAAATCTGCCCAAAATCGACACTTTGATGGTTGCAAAATTTTTTGCTTCAAATCCTGATTTCTGCTCAGCTGAGCTTAGGAATGTTAAGATAACTAAGTAAGTACATTTAATTTACAACCTTTTTTATTTAGAATGATGTACATTAAATGAAAATAAGTGGGTCAGTGGATAGTCTTAGTGTATTCTAACCTCTGACCAACTATTGCTAAAATATTATTATTCTTTTTCAGGTCTGCAGGAGAATCATATGGTGATGCAATTGGTTATGTTCAACTTGAAAGGGAAAGTAAAATCTGTACTGTAAAATGTGTCCTGAACATGAGGTGCGCTCTAAGCAGTATACAGTATCAGCAGTCATAGATGAAGAAGAAGAAGAGATTATTAGTGTTCTTTGTCAAGATTGTCCAGCTGCAGCAGGGGGCTACAAACATGTTTAGCTCAAGCTCAAATTCAGATGTATTGTGTAAAAGCAAAATTAACATATTTTTGTGTTGCTTGCAGTGATTTCGAAAATACTAAGGAGGTGACAATATTACCTATATGTTATAACAAACAATATGTAAAAAAACTTATTGATCAGATAGTACCATTCTGGTCACAACATATTTTTCCTAAACTATTTGAAAGTGTAACTCAATAATAAATCATGTAACTCTTAGTATTTACCTTTATTGTTTTTACCTATTTTTAAGTCTAGTACTAAGACAAAAATACTCATTACTCATCTTCTTCAAAAACACATCTAATTTACATTATAATATCTTCCTCTCCGATATTCGAGTTATTCGACCACAGCGGCCAATCTCAACAACTAGCCAACTGCGCAGGATATATTATAGTGCACAAGTGCACTCACTATTCCCTCACTCTTAATCTGATGGGACAGATAACTGACACGACCTGTGAGAGATCAAATTTACTTTACATAATGCTCTGAATAGTAAGAAATAAAACAAAATTTTCTTATATTTTCTATTTTTTTTATTTTATAAAACAAAGCAATATAATTTCAATTTAAAAAAACAGATTCATTGGTACCCCGATGTACAATCTTGGCTTTTGCCTTATCATAGATAAAGTACATTGTAGATTCACTTGCTCATCTTTTATAATTTTTCCTTGCAAATAACTATCAACAGTTGATGCATGTTGATGTTCTGGCTCAGCTTGCACTGCCTTATCTCTAAACTGAGGATCACATTGTTCTGCTTGCATTATTTTGTAACAAATCTTATCCTCAACAGAAGAAGATGGTACAGCATACTCCCTAAGCAATTCTGAAACAAACAAATTACATTAATAAATCATTCAAATGATGGTCATTTTGGTTTTACATATTAAATTTAAATTGAGTTAGTATATTTTATAACCTCACCTGAACTAATTGATAATGAAGATTGTTCAATGGGATATACTCTTTTCTTGAAAACATCTTCATCATTATTGATACTAATGTCTGCTTGCGTTTTCTTCTCTTCATTTGAAAATCAAATCGAGTTGGAACGCAATTAGGTTTCATTCTTATTCTTTTGACTGAACCCATAATTTAATATTGCATGTAATTTTCCATGTCACTTTGAAGCTAAAATAAAAACAGAACCAATGTTAATACGTGGGCAATTGACTACGCATAGTTGCATCAACTGGAACTTTATTTGAAAGAATAATATTAATAAATTATAGTATAAATTGAAAAAATAATCTGTTGTTAGTTTATTGTACTTACATTAAAGTGATCTTCACAGAAATACACTGCAGTTCCACTGGACATAGTTACGGGATCTCTTTTAGCTATATAGTTGTAACCAGGTCAGGTGTTTCGCTTATTCTCATCACTGGGTACTTTAATCCACAACTTCTCTGGGTTTTTTATTGATGTATTCTTACATTCACGCACGATACAATAGTGGTAATTACTATATTTATCATGTAATCCTTTCGAAGCCATGGTTTTAATTCCGATTTAAAGGTTATTATGATGATGTTAATCAAGTCAGTCACGCACGCGTTTACAAGAACAGTGATGTCACGGCACAGATAAATAATAGACCATCATGGCGGACGGCGTTTATGGCCGTATAGCGAAAATATAATTTTAAATTTTAAATATGAAGCACCTATCTGCTTCAAAAAATTATGATATTTTTTTTATGGTGTAATATAATCGTAATGAACCGTTTTATCAAATAATAAAAATAGTGGCAACTAGCCTATTATAGAGTACAAAATAAATTTCTCTCAAAGGCAAAGCAAACTAACTAAAAAGTTTAGAATTACCTAAGTTTAAACTAGTATCTCAAATGAAAGAGGCTTTATAAACACTTATACAAGTATTTTATCTTTCTAAGCTAGAGTTTTGTTTTTTATTCAAATTATATCTGAAGACGCGACCAATTTTGAGAATAATAAAGTCAATTAAGTCTTTGTCTTATTTCAATTTATCTTTATTTTGTAAAAGACAGGCTTTTTAATGATAATGAACGCACGCAAATGAGAAGGTCTTTTTAACTAATTTTAAATCTACCTAAAACAAATTACATTCGTTCTCCATTCGTGACGTTTTAAAAGAGGTGCAAAGATTGTGTGCGTTATTTATTAGTACTATATAATAAGTTATTAATAAGTACGTTTTGTATTACTACAACTTTGGCTCATAACAAAGAAATTAACACCTTCGATATTTCGATGACACCTCAGAACAGTACAATCAAATAAACCATTTTGTAGACAGGTCACAACATCAGAGAGCAGTGCTGTGACATTTATCGGTTACGTACCTACAAAGCCGAGGCATTGTGGAAACAGCAGATTTATACAATATGTCTGCTACATATACACCAACTAGCTTGTTAGTTTGTACTTGTAATGACCATATGTAGATAAGACACGAAATAATAAAACAGTATAGCATTCAGACAAGTCAGCAATGTGCCAGGTGTTTTAACTGCAGTAATAACTCGGTTTAAGTTACTGGATAAGATAAGCATTAATACTTACTATAATTAATATAAGATTACCCATTAATACCCCTCACTGGTTTCATCTTTTGTCAGATAATGTGATTCGAAATAGACGTAAAAAAATATAAGCATTACTTACAACCTCACTTTGCAAAAACAGCACTTCTTCATAAAAGCGTGTTTTGTATGGCACCAATAATAATTAAAAAATATTGATAATACTAACTTATGCAAAAAAGAACTAAAGAAGTTACTAATTAATAAATGTTATTACTGCGTTAAAGACTTTTTGAATGATAATTTCTAATTTTATTGTTATAAATATTTAATTTTGTTGTTGTTTTTTTTTGTTAATAGTTTTTTTCCTAATTGTACACTAATATATAAAGAGGAAAACTTTGTTTGTTTGATTGTAATGAACAGGATCAAAAACTACTGGACCGATTTTAAGAATTCTTTCACTATTCGAAAGCTACATTGTCCACAAGTAACTTCGTTGGAAGACCGGGAAGCTGGTCCTCATACCGAAGCCGGGGCGTCCCACGCTGGTGAAATTTACGTAATTAGTGGCCAAAATTGAAAAAAAACAAAGTTACTCCGATTCTAAATTAGTAACCTAATTTAGGAACAAGACATATGTCGCTATCTATTAATGACCATTTAAACGTTTGACAGTTTTTATTCAGATACCGACAACACTCGATTTAAACAGTTTTGCTTGTTGAGTATTTTATTACAATTTTGAGCTTTTGTTTAATGACAACGTTTAAATTTTATTTTGTTGATATTTGGTGTAAAACGTAATGGATCCTATACCTTCAGGTTAGTTTATTATTTCTGTATTACTAAACAGTTTACATTACTTGCGATGAAATAGATATGTAGGTTTGAATAGAAGTCTATCTTTTAACAGTTTTTTTTTTTTACTCAGTGAAAAACTTCATACTCAATCACACTCAACCCATTTCTTTTACATATTTCGTAAGAACATATCTATAGCTTTTATATCACACCAAAACTAGCTGCGTCTAACTGCGTCACCTAAACAAAATAGTGCTCACAGATTATTAATCCATGGGTATATTATAGTACAGAATGCAGTGGTTCAAATAGGTCTTCTATCTGAAGAGGCCCAAGAAATTAAGAACAAAGATATTAAAAAATATCGTGAAGGTTTCACACGGAAATTTTCTAGGAAACAGACTATGGAAGATTTGTTTCACCAACTTTTAATTTCATCAGATCCTCACATCACAAGTCTCAGAAAGCTACTACAAAGACAAGTTAAACCCTATCCTCAAGATGTAATAAATCTTTTAAAAGCACCAGAAATAAGTTCTGTATCGTTAAGTTCTGTATCGTATTTGATTTTTTTTGTTATTTTGTCTCATTTTTAACTAGTATTAGTAAGATTAAATACATCAATGAAACATACATTTAATAGTTTTGCTTTTCAAAGCACCTTCAACCTATTATTTTAGGCAGATTACAGCAATATATGGGCATAACACGCTTGACGTAATTTTGGCCAATTTTTGAGCGAATTTCACCAGTGTGCGTCCTGCGGACTCTCCGTCCGCGTACCGGCCCATCGTTTTGCTCGACGAGGCGGCAAAGCTCTTGGAGAGAGTGATTGCGAACCGCCTCGTCGAGCGGCTGATGCGGGTGGGGCTGGATCTGGCGGACGGTCAGTTCGGTTTCCGCAGAGGACGCTCCACGGTGGACGCCATCATGCGCGTACGGGCCCTCACGACAGGGGATGCGGTGGCACAGGGCAGGGTCGTCTTGGCGGTGTCTCTAGACATCGCCAACGCCTTCAATACCCTGCCTTGGGGGTGCATAGGGGCGGCACTCCGGTATCACCGGATGCCTGCCTACCTCTGTCGTGTGGTCGAGGCCTATCTGACGGACAGGGCCGTCATCTACCCCGGTCACGAGGGAGTGTGGAGTCGACGAGGGATGTCGTGCGGTGGGACATCGGGTACGACTGGGTGCTGCGCGCCGACCTTCCCGATGGTGTCAGCGTAGTGTGCTACGCTGACGACACGCTAGTCCTAGCGCAGGGAGGGTCGTTCCAGGCGGCGGCCGACTTGATGTCAAATGGAGTTGCGACAGTCGTGGACAGGATCCGGCAGCTGGGACTCGAGGTGGCCCTGCACAAGTCCGAGGCCATGTGTTTTCATGGCCCTCGGCACCGGCCACCTCCGGGGTCTCAGATAACGGTGGGAGGGGTTCACATCGGTGTCGAGTCGACGATAAAGTACCTGGGACTTGTCCTCGACAACCGATGGAACTTTACGGAGCACTTCCGACGTTTGGGCCCCAAACTGGCGAAGGCCGGAGCTGCCCTCAAGCGGCTCCTGCCCAATCTCGGTGGCCCAAACGCCTCCTGCCGGAGGCTCTACACGGGGATCGTGCGGTCCATGGCCCTCTACGGGGCTCCGGTGTGGGCGCCCAATCTAGCCGCGGCTCCGGCCCGACTTCTGAGGGCGTCCCAGAGGGTCATGGCCATTCGCATGGTGCGGGGATACCGCACGGTCTCCTGTGAGGCGGCATGCCTCCTTGCCGGCGTCCCGCCGTGGGATCTGGAGGCAACAGTCCTTGCACACACGTACGAGTGGCGCGTGGAAGTGCAACGCCGGGGTGAAGTCCCGATGCCGCGGGTTATCGCGGCACGGCTCACGGAGCTCCGGCGAGATCTCATGGCGGAATGGAGACAACGACTGTCGCAACCTAGTGCTGGGCACGCCGTTATAGCGGCGGTAAGACCCCTCTTTGAGGAGTGGCTGGAGAGGCGTCATGGCACTCTCACGTTTCGCTTGACACAGGTCCTCACCGGACATGGTCAGTTCGGGAGGTTCCTGTGTCGGATTCAGGCGGAAGCGACGCCTGGGTGTCACCACTGCAGTAACGGTCGCCTGGAGGACACGGTCGAGCACACAGTTGAGGTGTGCCGCGCATGGGCGGAGCATCGACGTGTCCTCGTAGAGGCGATCGGCGGCGGTGACCTCTCGCGCCCGGCGCTGGTTCAGGCCATGCTTCGGGGCGAGACGGAATGGGATGCCGTCGCCTCCTTCTGCGAAGCAGTTATGCTAGTGAAGGAAGCGGCGGCGCGCGAGAGGCAACGACGAGCCTCTCGCCCCGGACTAAGACCCAGGCGAAGACGTCGAGAGTCGCAAGACGACTACCGGCCACCGTAGCGCGGTTCTGCGGATGGCGAGCGATGGGTAGCTCGCCGCCCGGCTAGGACCAGGACCGCGTAGACGGCGCGTTTTGTTCCACGCGCGCCTCAAAGAGAAGGAGTCAGCACAGGAAGGGGCCCAACAGGGCCAACGCCTGCCGGGGTTGCGGAATGTTTATAGTGGTTACCGTGACCCTGGAACATAAAGGGCAATCGAAGGAACATGAGTGGGTTTTAGTCAGTAAGAGTCTGACACGCCCTCCCGTCGCACCCAGGACGGGAGCAGTCATTGGATGATTTCCCACTCACCAAAAAAAAAAAAAATTGTCCACAAGTAACATAGGCTATATAATATCACGCTAGGTCCCACGGGAGCGAAGCAGTAACCAAAAACCTAACGTAATGCGGGTGAAACCTCAAGGAACAGCTAGTTTCTTATAAAATCGTTTAAAATCAACGATATACTTTGCGATAAATATCCAACAATTTCCATAGTAATTTATTCTAGCTAGCTACCAGAGATAAATAGCTAATTCTTGTAGACTGGCTCCTACTTTCCGAGGTGCACCTGTAAATCTAACCGGCTCCCTAGAACTCCTTGGCATGGAGTTGAGTTCTGACCTCAACTTCGCCGCTTTCATCGAGTCCAAAGCACTGACTGCGGCGAAAAAGCTGGGCATCCTTAACAAGGTTAAGCGATATTTCACGCCGGGACAGCTTCTAACACTTTATAAAGCTCAAGTCCGATCGTGTATGGAGTATTGCTGTCACCTATGGGATGGCTCAGCCAAATACCAACTGGCCGCATTGGATTCGGTAGAACGCAGAGCCAGGAGGTTGATTGGCGACAAGAAGCTGGTGGCCCAACTGCAACCTCTAGCACATCGGCGTAAAGTTGCCTGTCTGGCTGTGTTTTACAGATTGCACTTCGGTGAGTGTGCTCATGAGCTACACGAGCTCATTCCCCCGTCTCCGTTTTACCACCGGACATCCAGACGTACGGCAGGATACCACCCTTTCTTGGTCGATATTCCTCGAATCCGCACGCAGCGTTTCTCGAAGTCCTTTATTATGCGCACCGCAAAGGAATGGAATTCTCTGCCGGCGTCTGTGTTTCCAAAAGTATATAACCCGGATGTATTCAAGAGAAGAGTGCATAGGCATCTTTTGGGTGAGCTCGCTCCATCGTAGGCCCCGTCTATGCCCTCGGACTAGTCTGGGACCAAGACCAAGCCCATAAGTTATAAAAAAAAAAAAAAAAAAGACTTTATATATTTTAAAACAGCAATTTATTATTTATAATACTTGCTATTTTCCCGTTGGCTACTAGTTAGAATCGTTTGAATAAATAATATTGAAAGGCGAGCTAGTCTAAGGCGACGAGTTGCGTTCAATCGCGCGGTAGAAACACACTTACAACGCTTTTTGCAACGGACCATTGAGCGTTTCAATCAGCGGTTCCGCGCGGAGTGAGCCTCAGGGTACGCACACCGACTGCGAGTTGTTCGAGAGATACCACAGCCCCAGACATGAAGGGCTAAGGAGGAGTATGGATAGTTTTTAGTCAGTAGAAGTCCGGCACTCGAAAGGTTACGCACACTGAATACAACAAAACGCCTAAATTTTAAAACCGAGTAAAAATCGAGTTCTATGTGGCGCCTCAGTGCTACTATGGGCTGTTCCTCCTTATGACATTGCCCAACTTGTGTCGCGTATTCTCTAGCACACATTTAGTGGCTTGTTGCCGAATCATCATAATATTATGTATCGATCTGCATGCTTTATTGCAGCCATATTTTATTAGGAGAACCGTTTCAAACAGTTTCCACAAGTTTAAGTTTCCTTTAACACATTTATGGGCACGGTCAAATTCACGGGCAGAAACTAGCGATAAAAAGAAGGAAAGACCTTCCAGTCATTCACAATACTAATACAACCAACTAGCAAACCTATTCACACACAAGATGTTCTCTATTCGAAAACGTACAGGGGCGCAAGTAGTGGGATGACGCAAGAAGTCGCTGCGTCGAACTAAAAAGATTGGTAATTTACGAGCGCTTCGCCGGGGGCCGGCAGACATGAAAACTTGCATACGTGCCCCCCGACGATAATAGCCTGAACACTGAAGTTTCATGAGTTTCAAGAACTTTGTTTTTGTGGAACTACCCGCGTGTTTATTTGAATTTATGGGTACACAGACTGGGAGTAGCTAAAAAGTTAGTTTTAGCTCTTGGCTTAGTTATGTTTTTTTGCTGATTTTGGATGTTCATAAAGAATCGTGTAATCTGTCTATATTATGGGAAATGGTAAACTGACTGCATGATTATTATTGACTAGCTTTCGCCCGCGGCTTCGCCTGCGTGGATGTCGTACTTCTGTCCTCTATTTTAACCCTTAACGTGTTGAATTATTAGTGGCTATTTACTCTTCACAAAGAATAAACCCTCCAAGTTTCATGTCTATAGTTAGTTAAATAACAAACAAAAATTATATATGTTTATACCGCAGTTTCACCCGCGTTATGTTTTTTAAGGATGGGAATAGATCAAATGACTTCTCATGAGGGAGTGTCAGACTTTTACTGACTAAAACCCACCCTTGATCCTTCGGTTGCCCTTTATGTTCTGGGGCCGCGGTAACTATTAGAACTATTCCGCAACCCCGGCAGGCATTAGCCCTAGAGGGCCCCGTCACGTGCTGACTGCTCTTTGAGGCGCGCGTGGAACGAACGTGCCGTCGACACGGGCCTAGTCCTAGTCTTAGTCGGGCGGCGAGCTACCCATCGCTCGCCGTCCAGACCGCCGCAGACCCGCGCATACGGTGGCCGGTAGTTGTCTTGCGACTCTCGACGTCTACGCCTGGGTCCCTGTCCGGGGCGCAAGGCTTGACGCTGCCTCAGCATGATTGTTTCGCAGAAGGAGGTGACGGCTTCCCGTTCAGTCTCGCCCCGGAGCATGGCCTAAACCAGCAACGGGCGCGAGAGGTCACCACTTAGGCACGATCCTCGCGTACCCGCGTTATGTTAGATTTTTGGTTACTGATCGGCTCCTGTGGCTCATGGTGCAATATAATAAAGAACAATATTATGTGTTATTCTGATGAATAACACATAATATTGTTCTTCTCTGATGTCGCCGAAGATATTATTTATTGAAATTAAATGATGTAAACGACAATTTTGTTCAAAATTAAAAACTTTTATTGGATAACGTATTTACATCGATTAGAATTAATACTACACACATCAAAAGTGTCTAGGGATATTTTAATTAAACCTAAATAACTAAAATTGGTAACTTTTTGTTAAGACACATACACTTTAAAATAAACCATGTTTAATTGCCTAGCTAATCTGATAATAAACTTTTAGATAAAGTTAAATAAAAAAAAAACTTAGAAGAAGAGGAAAAACTCAACAGAATTTCAATATAACTTTATTTTTGAAATTTCAAAACCTAAACAACAAAACAATTTTATTTTATAAAAATTGTTGAAAACTTAAAATTAATAATTCGTGGATCCACCTAAGACTCTCCTGACACATCTGGAGCGGTTCTGCATACTCAAAACAAGGGTGTCAATATCCTGTTGTGGAGTACTGTCCCAAATCCTGCTAAGATGCAAGAAAAGCTGGTTTTGATGCACAATATCAACAGGGAAATTCCTACGAGCTCTTCTCTGAAGCATATTCCAGGCATGCTCAATAGGATTTAAGTCAGGGGATTGTGCAGGCCGGTCTAAAGCTTGGATAACATGCTGTTGTAACCAACTTGTAACGATACGCGCCGTATGTGGACGGGCATTGTCGTGCATTAGCTGGAAATTTTGTCCCATTTGCTGTTTGTGGGGCAAGATTACAGGCTCTAGCACCTCATCTCGGTATTTTCGAGCAGTCATATTGCCTTGTATCCAAACGAGGTCCGTTCTACCGCCAAGACGAATTCCTGCCCAAACCATAATCGTGCCACCTTAATATGCATGAACTTGTTGTGGGTGCTGCAGTCGATTCCAACGTCCAGGTTTTCTCCAAACGCGTACTCTTCGCGAATCAGGATGAAATCCAAACCTAGATTCATCAGTGAGAAGCACAAGTGACCATTGAGAATGGTTCCAGTTTTCGTGTGCAATAGCCCATTGTAATCTTCTTCCTCGATTACCTCTCCTTAGTGCTGATACCCAAAATGGCCTACGAGCACGTAGATTGACTTCATGCAGTCGCCTTCTCAAAGTTTGACCGCTTACCAGCAAACCATACTCTCTCTGTAGCCTTTGAACCAATTGCATCGCCGCTGCATTTAGTTGACTTCGTGCAGCATTTACTATGAATCGGTCCTGTACATGTGTTGTAATGCGTTGAGGTCCTCGGTGCCGTTCCACCACTTCCTCCGTGACACGATAACATGACCAAAGCCTGGATATAACGCTCTGACTGGTCTTCATGGCTTCAGAAACGGCAATTATGGGACAGTATTCCACAACAGGATATTGACACCTTTGTTTTGAGTATGCAGAACCGCTGCAGATGTGTTAGGAGAGTTTTAGGTGGATCCACGTAATATTAATTTTAAGTTTTCAAGAATTTTTATAAAAAAAATTGTTGTTTTGTTTAAGTTATGATGTTTCAAAAATAAAGTTAAGATTGAAATTTTGTTTGAGTTTTTCCTCTTCTTCTAAGTTTTTTTTAAATTTAACTTTATCTAAAAGTTTATTATCAGATTAAATAGTCTATTAAACAAGGTTTATTTTAATGTGTACATATTTTAACAAAAAGTTAATAGAATTTTAGTAATTTAGGTTTAATTGAAATATCCCTAGACACTTTTGATGTGTGTATATTCATCAAAACACCTTAGCAAATCATGAATTATCTTAGAGCTTATTTCATTGCCATAAAAATGGTTATAGTGAGTGAACTATAAATATTAGACATATGCTGTCGCGGACTTTTTTTTAGAACTTTTTAGGAGGAACAATTCTTTAGTACATAATTTTTGCGTAACTTCAACCATATACGCAGCGCACGCAACGGAATCTCTCAAAAGGAATATTTTTTCCCCCGTTTTTGTCAAACTTTTCATTACTGCTCGGCTCCTATGTGTCTTAGCGTTACGTTATATAGCCTATAACCTGCCCGGAAGTATGGATTACAATCGTACCAAGTTTGGTTTAAATCCCTTCAGTAGTTTTTAACCCATGCGTGCACATACAGACAGACAGACAGACAGACAAAAAATTTACTAATTGCATTTTTGGCATCAGTATCGATCACCAATCATCCTCCAATAAAAATTTTGAAAATATATTCAATGTACAGAATTGACCTCTCTACAGTTTTATTATAAGTATAGATATTTCATAGCACAGCCCCAGAGACTTTAACTTTGAGAATATGTTCTTTGTGAAGAGTAGAAACTCACTAAAGATATTTAGAAATTCTAAGTAAATTCGATTAAATATGGGATAGAAGATTCGACATTCACGCGGGCGAAGCCGCGGGAGAAAGCAAGTGTTTTATATCTTTTAAAAGTCTTCTACAGAAATCAAAACTCTAGACTCGCATTAATAGAACCTAAAGAACAAGTTTTTATCTAACCAAGGAACTCATTTATCCAGTCTTGACACATTATTGATTGATGGGGTTAGAAAGGAGATTGCTCAAAATAGCCTACGAATTGGCTGGCATGAAACCTTCACAGTAATTACTAATTTTTTTTATAAAGTGCATTACGACTATTACAATATAATGGACAGGTGTTAATTTCGAAAACATTATAAAAAGTAACTCAATTTAGTTTCAATCTCCGGTGTCTGATATTTTTGTTTAATTTAAAGTTAGTAGTAGACTAAGGTATCGTAGCTCATGCAGCCTAGTATTACAATAAGTATGTATAGCGAAATTAAAAAACTCAATATTCTCAGTGCTTGATCTATGAATAAGGTTTTAATACGAATATATTAAAGCGACAGAAAGTGCTGTGTGAAATGAGCAAGCCATTTATTAAAAAAAAATATCAACATATTAGTCTATTGTCTTCCGTCAATTGAATTGACAGATGCCAACATTTGACCAGGTTCTGGGTAATCCTGTTGTTTGTGCTCGTTTGAATTTTATTATTATTTCTTTCCGGTTTTATGTAACAACTTGGAATATATAATATATAATCTTGAAATATCGACCCCTAGCTGTGATTGACTGATTTACGGACCTACTAAGAACGACCTGGCATGTCGGTGGGTGTCAAGAGGTTAAACGGACTTTGGGGATTTAACATGGAATCCCAAAATGATTCTATATTTTGTGTAAACTGCGGATCAGCTTCTGACTCCATGTTGCTAGAAGGTGAGCAAATTCTTTATTGTATACAACAGTGGACTGCATCTCGATTGGTTAGTAAAACCTCTCTTTTTCTCGAGTCTCGAGAAATGCTGACGATTTGTAAACTTATTTATCAAATCACCCTGCATCACTCCAGCTTAGTGTGGAACCATCAAGAAGTTTATGTTAAAGATGATAAGGTGGTGTCGTATCCATGGTGACAATTAAACAAAGTAAAAAATAATGTCATATCTTGTGTTGTTTTAAATAAAAGTATTTTCTGGTTAAAACGATATATATTATATTAGAGGCTCTTGCAGCACATATAAAATACTAAAGGTAGCGATGGTTAGTGGTGGCTGTTTAGTAATTCCAATCTTTTTTCAGGTTCATACACATGATCTTCTTTGTCGGAAGCCAAGAATATAGGTAGAACACCAAATGTAAGTCACTTTGGTGAAGAATGTGCTCTGCGTTATTGCCACCATATCGTGCACGCTCTCATCAAGTAATTGCATTGAGGATAGACTGATACCATGTGAATATAATAAACATTGTCTTGGAAAGACTTCTGCCACTGCAATTATATTAGTCGAACATATATATGATACCTGGGATGTGACATGATGTTGTTATTAAATAAACATTTTGTGAAGCAAAACATGTTGTGTTAATCTATGATATATGCTTGATACTTGATATATGTTTGTAATGGCATAATTATAACCTCAAAATCCGAAAGTATTTTGATGGCTTTTAGAAGTCTCAAGTGTCCGTAGTTTTAATTTAGTTTCAATCGAATATATATATCATTTAGAACTTAAAATGTTAAAACACCTCCCTGTCGGTTCTTAGGCCAACAATGTACGGATGCGTGGCAATGTCCTTTCAGACTTATAGTTGTTTTAAAGTTCAGTTCACGATATCAATACATTATCGTGAGTTACCACTATAAACTAAGTACTTAAGTAATATATGAAATAGTTGTAAATTAATGTGGAATAGAAAAACCGATCACGGCTCGGAAAAATATTTTTATGGGTTACACATATTTTTTCCTAAGCCTGCTTTGCCTTGCTTATGTACATACCTGACTTAACGCATTGAAAATACTGAAGAAATTAGATACTATTATAGTTACACTTAGGTCGTTTGTCCATCCTCACCGTCACCGTCACGTCAACGGAAACGAGATGACGGCGCCAGAGTGGCAACATAATTCGTACTTCTATACATACTAATATTACAAATGCGAAAGTAACTCTGTCTGTCTTCCTTCACGCTTAAACCGCTGAACCGATTTGAATGAGATTTCGTACAGATTTAGTCTAGGACCCGAGAAAGGACATAGGATAGTTTTCACCCCCGGAATCCACGGGAACGGGAACGAAGTCGCGGGCAAAAGCTAGTAATATAATAATCAGTCGTCCACCGCACATTACGTCACCTTAAAACTTGGCTCGCCGTCATCTCATTCTCCTCTTTGAAATTGCGATAACTTTCCGTCATGTTTTTTTGTATTTGTTATGTTGTTTGGTAGGTAGTTACCAAAAATTTCAAGCGTCTACAAAAATCATTGTCATCATCTCCCTAGCCTTTTCCCAACTATGTTGGGGTCTGCTTCCAGCCTAACCGGGTTCAGCTGGATTTAAACCTGTGTTTTACGTGAACCGACTGCCTATCCACCTCCACAACCCAGTATCTGGGCGATAGCCTTTCGTTAGACTGGTCAGACTTTCTGGCTTCTGAATGCCCGTAACGACTGTCAAAGTTCTACGAATGACAACCGGGACCAACGGCTTAACGTGCTTTCCGAGGCACGGGATGTCAGTGATGTCCAGGATAAACTTTAGAAAGTACATTGGTACTTGCTCGTATTCGAACCCGCAACCTCTTACACGAGAGGCGGGCGCCTTATCCACTACGACCTATGTTGTTTGGTAGGTAGTTACCAAAAATTTCAAGCGTCCACAAAAATCATTGTCTTTCTACAAAAACAAAAAAGTTTCGGCAATGGCTACTTAAAGTTCAACATACAACACAACCAATAAACAGAACAAGTCGGCATTATTACAAAGAAATAAATATTTTGTAAAAGCCAATAAAATGACTATTTAATTCAAAGCATGTTCAATCTAATTTGTATTCAAAACATGGAGTAAAACGTTTAATAAACAAAGAAACACCTGTAAATTGAATAAAATTAGAATTAAGGGAAAATGTATCGAATGCTAATTCTACGCAGCATGACTTTCGATAAATAAATACTGAGAAATACATTACTTATTTGCTTTTTAGGGTACTGTTGAATTTTTTCCTCAAAAAGAAAGAAACGGAACCATTATAAGATCACTTTATTGTCCGCCTTTCTGTCAAGACCCGATATAGCCAGACATGTTTCCCATTTCCCTCCATACCAAGCAGACAGGAGATGGAGACACAAAGGGGCGATTACTACTGGGAACCCAGATTCCCAAGCACCACAGATTGAAATTCATTAACCTTTCGACGTTGCAACGACCGAGCGACAGCCGGCTGTCGCGCTGCTATTGTTCGAAGGTTTAAATTAACTAAGAATTTGGGCTGTTCCGATTGATTCAAATAATTGGTATGAAAATTAAATACAGAAGTCAACGAAAACGCAATATTTTCAAACAGATTACATCAAAAAGATCATCGAAATAAAACAACAACCCAAAAGTGATAAAACAAGAGTTTTTTATCCCGAAACGTATATTTATCCTACACCCATCGCTTTCGGAGAAATCAGGACGGCCTTCAAACTGACACCATAATTACTTTTGCTATAATAAAAACAACCGCAGGTAATCGGACGGGTTCGATTCCCGGGTTGGAATATTTTAAAACGTTTTTTTTCTAGTTTCCGCTTGATTGAACTACTGGTTTTTGTTTACTATTTAAGTAAAAAACGTGGATATAAAATATTGTGGCAGGAAATGATAGATTTGTTGTTGATTAGAAAATTAAATAATTAATTTAAATTAGCATTAATTAATTTAAATTAGCATTGATATTTCAGTTTTTTTAAGACTATAAAAGCTCTATGAATAAAACAGTATGTAATTTTAATTAACTTAGGATGTTCCTTTTAACTGGTAAAACTATGCATTTATACTTATTAACCTTTCAACGACCAAGCGACAGCCGGCTATCGCGCTGCTATTTTCATTCTATTGTGTCTCAAATCACGTGGTTCGAAGGATTAAATACAAATGCTAATATTTGAATTATAAAAAAACTTGGATAAGTACTTAAAAGATGTAATCTAAGCGAGGGATATCTTGTTACCGAGTGAGGGGGTTACGGCGCAAGAAGAAGACAAAAAGATGAAAAAATAATAAATTAGTTTTGGGATATTTCAACTTTCGCACAACATATGCAAGAATTCATGCTGAGTCACATAATAATATACAACAAAGTAGTAAGTTAGTTTTTTTAATCTCTTCTTTATAAGTCATCTGTTTATAATATATATATAATATTTCGATTCCTATTGGTAATATGTCACTTTTTCACATGATTATAACAATAAATTTGGTCCACGCAAAAATTGAACTCCTGACACACAACACAGCTAACCTTTCACCAAACACGTCATCAACATCACCTCAACTTCGGCGGCGGTGACCTCTCGCGCCCAGCGCTGGTTCAGGCCATGCTGCGGGGCGAGACGGAATGGGATGCCGTCGCCTCCTTCTGCGAAGCAGTTATGCTAGTGAAGGAAGTGGCGGCGCGCGAGAGGCAACGACGAGCCTCTCGCCCCGGACAAAGACCCAGGCGAAGACGTCGAGAGTCGCAAGACGACTACCGGCCACCGTAGGCGCGGTTCTGCGGATGGCGAGCGATGGGTAGCTCGCCGCCCGGCTAGGACCAAGACCGCGTAGACGGCGCGTTTTGTTCCACGCGCGCCTCAAAGAGAAGGAGTCAGCACAGGAAGGGGGCCAACAGGGCCAACGCCTGCCGGGGTTGCGGAATGTTATGTTTATAACAGTTACCGTGACCCTGGAACATAAAGGGCAATCGAAGGAACATGAGTGGGTTTTAGTCAGTAAGAGTCTGACACGCCCTCCCGCCGCACCCAGGACGGGAGCAGTCATTGGATGATTTCCCACTCACCAAAAAAAAAAAAAACATCACCTCAACTTCCATTTAAAAATTCCCAAAAAAACAATAGACGCTCAACCCCAAAAGCATCAAAAGCCCACAAAATTAACCCATACCTCCCAAATTCACACACACAGACATATTCAAATACATTGCATTACCCCTGCACCATCGGGTATTATTAGCCGGGTTATTTTTAACCCACCATGTGTGGACAATACCGGGAACCTATGTCAGTTGCTTCTCGTTACGTTCAATCGTTAAAAGTATTGATTGACTTGTACAAAGAAATACTGAGAATCTGGTCCTAAGGTACGGAATTGTTTCAAATGTATCAGGCTGGGCTTTTTAGAAGTAAGGTGTTTCGTTTGTGTGTCGGTTTTAAGTACGATCAGTTTAATGATTCATGACACAATAGAAAGACAATGGCAGCGCGACAGCCGGCTGTCGCTTGGTCGTCGAAAGGTTAAGGCAGAAATTAGTAACTTAAAAAATATTTTTTTTAGTAAATGCAAATAAACAACGAGTATAAAATAGAAACGGGAATATAGCTAAGAAAAAGCATGCTAAGTACCTAAAATATAATAGGGATAACGACTACATAAAAAAATGGTTTAGTGTTTAGTTCGACTGTAAGACCGTTTAAAAATACTGGACCCATATTTATTGCTTGATTAAATTAATAGAAAAATACAAAGAGAAAGACTATCAAAGTTAGTAGGGCTAGTGATGTCACTGTTCAATAAAAAATGTACTAAGACGTGAGGTCAAGCGAAACTTCAACGTACTGTATCGTCGCGTCGTCATTTTACGTTTACGAGAAAAAAAGAAAAAAATACATGTCCAAAATAAGTAAGTAATAAGATAAAGTAAGGAGAGCAACAGAGTTCATAGAGTCTTAAAATTATGTGCCCCTCATTTCTGGTACCATCCAGGGGCCCTAGTCTGTTATTACATCGTGTCTCAATGATCGATGTTTGACGTGTAACGTCAAACTTTTGACACGTTTCCCATACAAAAACTGTCAAAGTTGTCAAATATCCGGCCGATGACTGGTCATTGAGACACGATTGTAATAGCAGACTAGGGCCCCTGGACTCTGGATCTACGGTATGTGTCAAACCTAATTGATGGATACCCAAGAAATTTCTCTCCTGTTTACCTAGCTATTATACTACGACCCACCACAGTAACAGTTTAATACCAGCAATGCTGACCTACCATAATAAACACCTGCTTAACTCCCGCTCTTCGAAGAAAAATAGTATATTAATAGAAAGGTAAAGGATATAAAGAGATTTATCGCAGCAAAAAGTTACAATTCCTTCGTTAGTTACCATTTTTGTTTTTCGGACTATATCTGGGGGATCTTCTAAGAAAATATTGAAGGTCAAAGGTCAAAGGTCAACATGTTATTTAAGATTCTTACTTTAATGTTGTTATTAAACTTTGAATAGTTAATATCTTTACGAACTCTTTACAGTTGCCCAACAAGATATTATTTTATGTGTTGCATAACAAAAACAGTGATTTTTAGCAAAATATTTTGCTCGATATTACCTTTATGTTTCGAAGAAGAGTAATAAATAACAACCAATGGTCAATTTAATCTAGACTGTAGGCATAAAGTGTTTTTGTTCAAAACTTTCTATTCATTCATTGTATTGTAATATGGAAATACATTTGATAATACTGGCGTTTAGTACACTGCCTCCGTACAAAACTAAATTATACCTCTAAATACCATATTTGCAGCAGGGCAGCTTGTGGCGAGCTGTTGGGCAGTAGCGACCCCCACGGACCAAACCTTCTGGGAGACCCTTAGTTCTTCATCTCTGGCTGGCCTTCATTGGCCGGCCAGAGTGAGCACTGACGAGGAACAAGGCTCAAAAAACTCCTAATAGTTGGGAAAAGGCTATAGCTTAATATGCTATAGTCGTCTATATGGTAATACACAGATACACGTGCAATGTTGTTTGTGCTATCTATTTACAACAATGTGCACATTATGCGTATTGTTATAACATGCGTTCAAAGACTTGTGTGGTCTTCAATCATGAATAGATCAGCAAATGCCTTTGTGATATTGATAGGACCTACGTATGCGTTTAATCCTAACATAATAACGAGATAGGTTTTGGTTGTAATGAGCGTACAGCGTAACCAATGCTTTTGTATGATAAAGAGACAATTAGTAGGTAGTAGTTTTAGTATCTGTTTACATACATATTCTTTTATTTTTTGAGTTTTGTGTAGAATTTAATTTCCAAGTAACTCTTAGTCTATTCTAGCTATGTGGAAAATGTGCGACTAGATAAAAACTTTATTTTTCTTGTGAATGGCGTTTAAAAACGCTGTTAAATTGCGTTACTAAAATATTAACTAAATAATTTTAATCCGTACTTTCCGTACTAATATTACAAATGCGAAAGTAGCTCTGTCTGTCTTTCTCTTCTTCACGCCTAAACCACTGAACCGATTTGAATGAAATTTAGTATAGATGTAGTCTGGGACCTGAGAAAGGACATAGAATAGTTTTCATCCCGAAAATCCCTGGGAACGGGAACTATTTCACGCGAACGAAGTCGCGGGCAATAGCTAGTATTAACTAAATTATTTTAATATTAAATACCATTCTAAATGACAGTGGTTTTGTAAGTATCACGACACTTAAAGGGGTTACAAACACAGGAGACCTATAATTAAGTAATGGCATTATTTTACAATACGAGTAGAGTGGTCCTTGACTACTAAAAGGACCACAAATTTTAGTTTAACTTACTACTTAGTAACAAGATATTATTATGTCTAAAGCGTTGGTATATGATATGACATTTAGTTTAAGTAGTTACATAATACCATTATCATGTCTAGGCCACGAAAATAAAATAATTGTAGAGTATATCATCTCTTCTGCCTATCATTTTAGAGAAAGATAGCTCGAATACGGGAAGTGACTTTTTTAATTCGTATGTACTTTCTAAAGGTTATCTTAGACATCACTGACATCCCGTGCCTTGGAAAGCACGTAAAGTCGTTGGCACCGGTTGTCATTCGTAGAACTTTGACAGTCGTTACGGGGAGAAGCCAGAACGTCTGACCAGTCAAACAACGTCCATTGACGCCTTAGACCGTTTGTCCACCGCAGCCGTCACCGTGACGTCAACGAGAACGAGAAAACAGCGCCGAAAAGGTTTTTTTTTTTTTTGGTGAGTGGGAAATCATCCAATGACTGCTCCCGTCCTGGGTGCGACGGGCGGTGTCAGACTTCTACTGAACCGAAAAGGTGACATACATTTATTAAAGCCGCGTGTCCACGCGTCACGTCACCTCATATTAATTTATAGGCTGGTGTTATTGTCAAACGTTTCGGCAGCGCCGTTGGAGCGCACGCGTTCGGAGATAATATATAAGAGTAGTAGTTGCGTTGCAAAGTCGCGCAATTCTGCAGCGCTGTTCAGAAAACGCGCACTGTTCGCCGGCGCTGCCAGGCGCGGGTCGCTCTTGCGCTTCTACGGCCAGTGTGCGTTTTAGTGTGACGCCGTTGAGACGCGCCGTTTTTCATATTGTACACGACTGTCTCACAGCAGCGGAACGCGTGGTACTAATCACGTTTCAAAGTGCACAGCTGTTCAAGCGCGCGCTTTTAACAGCGCGCTGCCCAGCGGCGCGTCTAGCGGCGTGACTATAAAACTAGCCTTAGGCGCTGCCCGTCATTTCGTTATCGGTAACGTGACGCTGAGGACGGTGGACAAACGACCTTAGTCATTACATTTTCTTCAGAAAAATATAATAAAAAACTGGCTTAGTTCATTTTAGCAGAACTCAACCTAATTATAACCTTTGTCTTTAAAAAATCCCTACGTAATTAGCAACCGACAAAGAAAAAGCTTTTGTCTTTTATATGTAAAATGATTTCTATCGCCTCTGGTTACATTGAGGTCTGACGGAAAGATTTAATTAAAAAACAAGTTTCTGGCAAATTCTTCCTAGAAATTTGCCTTGAATTATGGTTAGTTAAAGTCGGCTGAACACTGAGTGGAAGTAAACATAAACGCTACCTTATTACTTATTACATAAAACATAAGTTTCCAGAATATTTTACAATATTCAGTCAATTATGTTTTGATCTCGACTTTAGCTAAATTCGGTAAAGAATTTTTAATCTCATCTTCCTAGCCTTTTTTCAATTAGGGTCACCATCCTGTCTAAACAAGTTCTACTGAATACTATAACCCTCATACTGTAATGCCTTAGAGCGCTTATCTAGGTACCACGATAAGGGGTATCGTGGTACCCAGTAACTGGGCTGGACGGATTACCGGACTTTCTGGCTTATGACCCGTAAAGTCAGTCAAAGTTTTATGACTGACAAATAGGGTCAAAGGCTCTACGTTTTACTTTCCGAGGTACGAGATGTTAGTGATGTCCTAGTAGATGAACTTAGAACGTACAAAGATTAATCTATACTAATATTTTTCTGAATGATGAATTTCGATAATTCTTTTCGAAATTCATTCCCTGAGAAACATAGGTTATATACTATTACGCTATGACTAAAACGAGTGGAGCAGTTGACCAAAAACCTGTCATTACGTGGGTGAAACCGCGTGGAACACTAGTAACAAATAAATCATTTATTTGCTTGAAATATGTGTTTACTGATCTTAATTTTAAAGCAATATTTTTTTTATATCCTGGGACATCTTACCCAAAGCTAAGCAGCGCTTGTGTTGTGGTAATCAGACAACGGATATACATGCTTATATAATTTTTAAATACATACATATTATAGATAAATAACGCCCAGACACAAAACAAACAATCATGCTCATCACACAAAGTTTGTCCTGGGTAGAAATTGAACCCACGACCTCTGGCTTACCAGGTCAGGGTCACTGACCACTAGACTAACAGGCCTGTCAAATAAATCTATATTCTACTAGCTTTTGCCCGCGGCTTCGCTCGCGTTAGAAAGAGACAAAAAGTAGCCTATGTTACTCTCCAGTCCTTCAACTATCACCACTTAAAAAATCACGTCAATTCGTCGCTCCGTTTTGCCGTGAAAGAAAGACAAACAGACAGACAGACACACTTTCCCATTTATAATATTAGTATGGATATAAGGGATTGTTCACACCAAACGTATTGTCCGCCGCTGACTGTGAGTATACTCACTGTCTGCCCCAGTGTGAACGTCGACTCAATCTGCAGTACGCGTACTCAACAAGCCGACAATAGACTATCCGCGTAGCCAATCCGCGTCCGCCGTGCATAGTCGCGTAGTAAAATAATCGGCCACTGAGAGTCAGCGACAACAGACGACGTAATAGCGTATAGTCGGTTCGGTGTGAACGACAATTTCAATATATATGGAAAAGCAATAAACTGCGTAACGCGCGCTCACAGTCAGCGGCCGACAATACGTTTGGTCTGAACGATGCCTAACCTATATAAAATAGTAAACTGACTGATACGAGTATATTGATTAACGCACAGCCCAAACCGCTGGTCCTAGAGTCATGAAACTTGGAGAGCGTGTTCTAAGAAAGGATTTTTGAAAATCCAATCCATAAAGTTGTAAAATAGTGAATGAAAGTTCAACCTCCAGAAGGCTAGCAGTCGTTAAAAAAATATTAAACTGGTTATGTCCATCTACCTTCATTTATTTAATTGTTCTCCGCCGGTGTATAAGATTAAAGGACTTGGTTTCGCAGACGTAACTGAGAGACATGTAATTAAGTCGTTCAAAGTAAGCCTGTCGTTAGTCTGGTCTTCAACTTAATACTACAGGTTTTATTCAATGCCTAGTTACTAACGGATTCTTAATTTATCTGGTAATTTTTAGGGTTCCGTACTTGAAGAGTAAAACGGGGCAATAATACTAAAACACCGCTGTCTGTGCCTCTGTCACCAAGCTGCATCTCATGAAACTGGTGATAGCTAGACAGTTGAAATTTTCACAGATTACGTATTTCTATTGCTGCTAGATAAACAAATAAAAACAGAATAAATTAATTATTTAAAGGGGCTTTCATTTCATACATCAAACGTGATTTGATTGCCATTTTTTGCCGATAATCATCATCATCTCTCTAGCTTTTTTCCAAAGTAATGTCGGTTGGGGTCTGCTTCCAGCCTAACCGGACTCAGCTGGATGCCAGTGTTTTACGTGAAGCGACTGCCTATCAGACCGCCAGAATCCTGTTACTGGGCCGATAATAATAATAATTTCAAATATCAGATAATGTACAAAAGTAATTGCAGATTATAAAATAGACTATATGTCAGTGTAAAGTAGACTGTGTCTGTCTACTTTTAGATTTATTCCTGTACCTGTGTACTTACAATTATATTAGCACTCACATAAACACAGACTTGAAACAGATTGTACCGTGCAATAATAGAACCCACGAAAGGAAACACAGCAGTCAAACACTTAACCACAGCGGCAATTTTGCCGTCAAAATCTATTCTTTACGGTATATCGTGTGTATTTCTTCAAACAAACCACTGTAGAAAAAATATAAAACATTTTTGCAAACATTAGACCGTCACAAATAGACACGTCCAACTAAAATGTTTCAAAATATTTTATGGAGAAGGTCTTTTAGCAAAGGAATGGTTATAATTTATGTGAGGAAAAAATATATATGAATAAAATTCTTAGGTTAAGATAATAAACGATACTTACTTTGACTTAGCTATGTGATAACATTGTGTTTTGCATTGTTGGTATAAGCGCGTTTGTATGTTGTACTTATTTACATAAATATAAGAGTTTTGTCTTGCGGTTTCGAACGTTAATTTTCTGCGCATACTTTCTTCTTCCTATTTTGTTCAGGCAGACTAACTCAGAAAGACTACAGGGTATATAATATCATGCACATCAACCCACGGAATAAAATAAAATATCCTGTGATAATTCACACACTACCATTTGATCCCAAACTAAGCAGAGCCTGTACGTGGTATTCAGATAACTGATATAACATATACATAGAATTAACAATGGTGTTCATCACACAAAATTTAAAGTGGTAATCAAACCCACGTCCTCCGGCTTAGCATTATAAAAAAGTCCACTGGCCACTAGACTAGACCAACGGCCTGTTGTTCTAGGTCACAAAAATAAAAGAACATCGCAGTATTGAAAATGCAGCGACTTCTTGTCGCAAACTTTGTATCATATCACCGTCAGACATTTGATGAATAATACAAACTTGTATTGTTAAAAAAACTGGAATAACTTACAACAACGACCTTGAGCAACCATTAATAAACCGAGTACCACATGGTATGCATTAATTTCATATACCGTATTTATTTTTGAATCCACATACACTTCACCCAATATGGAACGACATAAGCAAACAATTACTAACTTTAATTACAACTACTCCCATTCTTTAACCATAAAAATCGCCATGACACTCAAAAAACTATCAAGCACCTGCATTCGATAAAATAAGAAACAAAATAATCAGATACTGGATCCCTTTGGATGCCGCCATCTTTTTTTCGTATATATTTTTTATCTGTGAAACTGGTTTCGTCTGGGAACGGAGCACAGACAACAGGTGTTACGCTACTGAACGATTTTGTTCTTTTTTCGAATTTATTTGTTGAAGAAAGTTGATTTAAGACTTCGTGTGACGAAATTGTTGCCATGTGTGACAAATTATGTAGATCTGTGGTTTTTTATGTTTTTTTAGGCAAAGGGTTTGATGACTATGCTATTTTGCTCGGTATCTACAAAAGTTCATGTTTATGCTATGAAATTGAGATTTTATTAGTGCATTGTATGCAATGATGGGCATAAAATTAAAGTATTTTCCTATACTTAAAGCAAGCATAGTTTTTTGCTTTTAAACCAGCCTTTTTAGCCACTTTCTACCAATATTATAAATGTGGAATGGATGAATCGATAGATGGATATTGTAAGGTATTTTTTTACGCAAAAATTACTGAACGGATTTGGTTGAAACTTAAACAGCCTATGTACAATAAAACACAGGTTACATTACATTACGCTAAAACCCACGGAAGCAGAGCAGTAAGCTAAGATCTGACATAATACGAGTAAAGGTAGGTACGAGAGAGCTTTGCACTTACAATTTTATTCAAAAGAGTCTATAGAATATCTACTCAGAAATAATTCTTTTACTAGGAATATCGATTTTCAAAGCTGATTTATTGCGCGATCTAAATATAACTGATCGCGGTAGAAGGTCAAAAGGTAAGCCGTAATTAAAGGTTTCACTAAGAAATTATCAGTTATTACTGAAAAGACTGTAAGAGGTATAATTGAGCTCTATAAATATATATAAACCTTTTGAACACACGTGATTTGAGACACAATAGCAGCCCGACAACCAGCTGTCGCTTGGTCGTTGAAAGGTTAAATATACAATCTAGGTACTTGATTTTTTTAATATAAAGAGTAGGTATGTATAATGGTAGAGCACTTTATAAAGAAACTTGGGTATCAGTAACATTGGTACACAGCATTGGACACCTAGACTCAAAAGACTGAAATCGCCATCAGTGGTGCCGATTCTCTTGTGCACAAACTAACGTAAATTTAAGTTAAATGCATCTTTCTCTTTCCGTTTAATTAAGACAAGGACAGAAGATCAAATATTAGTTAAGTCCTGTCAAATTTAGACACTCCATAGATAATTTAGACGCAATTTAAAAACATGGCGTCTAAATATACGTCAATTGTCATCAGGCGCTGTCTAATTTGACAGGATTAAACTAAAATGTATCTTCTGTCCTTTTCTTTAAGAAATGGAAAGAAAAAGATGCACTTAAATTTACGTTAGTTTGTGTACAAGAGAATCGGCACCAATAATGGCGGAATCACTGGTTTGTGGAGGTCTGATAGGCAGTCGCTCCACCTAAAACACAGGTATCCAGCTGAATCCGGTTTGACTGGAAGCCGACCCCGACAAAATTGGAAAAAGCTAGAGAGAAGATGATGATGAAATAATAAGCTGCTGACAACTTTGGGTTAAGCTGGCCATTGTACACAACTAATGTTTTTTTTCCATTTTGTTTGTGTATTTCTTTGTGCAATAAAGAATACATAGAGTAACTTCAACTTCAACTTTTAAAATTATGGCAATCCACCGAATTTTCGGTGATTTCTGCCAATGTCCACTTTGAAAATAATACTATAAAATAAAAATAGTGACAATTGTACGGTTATTAAATTATAGTGTGGAGATCATACACGTGTTCTTATAACCAAGAACACGAGATGACTCCACATAGAGTAACTGCTGATAACGAGGTTTGTTATTGACTTTTCCGAAAACTACACAACGAATTTCTATAAACTTTACAGTAATTCAGCGCCATAGAGTCTAACAGCAAATCATCCCAAAGCGTGCAAAACCGCAGGAGACAACTAGTTGTAAAGTACCACCTAAGTGACGTCATTAGGTGCCGATGTGACCAATTAGGGAACGACATTCGACAAAGTTTTAAGTGTATTCAATAACTAAAGGGCGATTTGATACAGCTTTGATATTGTAAATTAATTGCAACTTGATAATATTGTACCTGTCCTTTTTATTTAGTTATTTAACGATCTTACATGGTGCCGATTCTCTTATTCACAAACTAACGTAAATTTAAGTTAAGTGCATCTTTCTCTTTCCATTTAATTAAGAAAAGGACAGAAGATAAAATATTAGTTAAGTCCTGTCAAATTTAGACACTCCATAGATAATTTAGACGCGATTTAAAAACATGGCGTCTAAATATACGTCAATTTTCTTCAGGCGCTGTCTAATTTGACAGGAATACTAAAATGTATGAATTTAACTTAAATTTTGTTAAGTTTGTGAACAAGAGAATCAGTGGCACTGTTTGTTTATCTAAAAATATTCGTATTAAAGACATACAAAGATTACTTAAATCTAGTTAATAACCGAACGTCAGTTTAAGTAATTAATTAACTGAATGTAAACATTGATAGCGATAAAATAGACGTTCTGACTTTGGCTTAGCCATAATCTGTCTCTATCGTGCACTTAACGTTTTACAGTTGCGTAACAGTGACAGGTATAGTGCTTAGCCTGTGGTCTGGCCAAATGTCAATGTGACAACTGTCATTAATGTCAGGTGTCGTATTACTGCCACGCGAAATTGACCATTATGATCAATGTCATTTTATTGTTTTATCTGTGCAACGGTTGTGGTTCACTCAACTGGCTTGGTCGACAACCTATACCAATGGCCAGATGAAGGGTTATTTTTTTAAGTAAAAGACATGTCCAGATTGTTAACCTTTAGTTAAATTATCTTCTAAACAAATAGGGTGTAGTAAAGGTATGGCCCATTCGATATTTTCTTTAAAATTGCACTCAATTGACGATGGGAAAAGACCAGATGGGATGACCATAATGCCTTGGAAGTTGGGTAGGCCTTTGGTGTGGGATGCAACATGTGTTGATACCCTTGCGCCATCTCATCTTCCTAGGTCTGCGTGTTGTGCTGGGGCAGCTGCTGCAAGTGCAGAAAATCTCAAACGGCGCAAATATAATAACCTCATTGGGAATTATATATTTGAGCCGTTTGGGGTTGAAACACTGGGGCCATGGGGTCCGAGTGCTCATCTTGTTTTTAAAGATATCGCCAAGCGGCTGGTTGACTCTTCACGTGACCAGAGGGCTGGTCTTTTCTTAGGACAAAGAATTAGCATTGCCATACAACGTGGCAATGCTGCCAGCCTTTTGGGCACCTGTCCTGTCGACAGCGATGCGGACGAGTTTTTTGATGCCCTGTGAGCCCTTCTTTTTATAACTTGTATATATTTATTTTAGTATTATTTATAAGTTTTGTACATATAATGTTTAATTTATAAAAATAATTCAATAATTGTGGTCAAAACTGCAAAACAGTAGTACTCTTTGCGTAAAAGCTTGTCCGTTGAAGTACTACCACATTATCTAAATCTGCCGCAACGCAGCATTACCGTGTTCTACTTTGAAGAATATGTATGTATGGTGTAATTACGTGCATTCAGTTTTGTCTCAGGAATAAAATGTATTGCGGTGTCTGTGGTATTAAAATCACACCATAAATATTCCATACTTCCTTACCATAAATGCGAAAGTAACTCTGTCTGTCTGTGTCGCTTTCACGCCAAAACTACTTAACCGATTTAAATGAAATTTCGTAAAGAAATAGGTAGCTGGTTGCCTGAGAAAGGGCAGGATAGTCTTTATTCTAAAAATCCCACGGGAATAGGAAAAACGCAAATAAAACCGCGGGGAACAGCTAGCCAAAACATTTAAAAATGCTTTAGCACACTTAGTTAGTATTAGCACTGAGTTAGCATTCTTGTAATATAAGCTTGTTATTTTGTAGTTGGCAACTAACTCCCGGGTTATTTTGTAGAAATGAAGATGTTTAATATACTCAATGCGACACTCAGCGCCATCTCTCGTCTCGATTGCACAGTTAATGTGACTGATATTGGGATTAGTAAAATATGGATCGAAATAAAATGCGTTATAAAAATACAATAAACGAAATGAATAAAAATTCGATAATATTACAATGTAACCAAAATTTAAGTCAGGGGTTTTCAACCTTCGAACGTGATTCAAAACGTTGAAAAGTTAAATTCTGTAATGTTTGGCGACATCTGACATCGTTCGTTTATTCAGACGTAAAAGACGTTTATTTTTTCAAGATGATGAAAATTAGACAGTATTAATACTCAGCAAATAGGACATGGTTCTGATTAGTACATATTTTTCTTCACACTAGGTAAAAGATAAGTGATAATAGTAGCGAGTCCTTCACACAAACAGAAAACGCGCGCTCGCACTAATAAGATCATAACATTAGCCTTTCATACAATAAAAAATACATTATTTTAAAAGTCGATACCTATTTGGGAAGTGTTTTAGCGGTTTGCTGGGGTTGTTCAAAATAGTAGTAATCAATTGGATTCTTTTCATTTATTCAACTTTGTGTAATGAGTGTGATTAGGTATTTGTCCTGTTTATCTTTGTTATTTATGTCTAAATTTATTTATATATTTATAAATTATATCAGTTGTTTTTTTTATCATAGTATAGTGTCTACCTTTAGTAGTTTAGGATCAATTGGCCTTGTGAGGTGCCCAGAGATATTTATTTTATTTATTTAGCCATGCCACTCTCAGAGACGTGAATAAAGCAAGAAAATCAGATTTTTTGACTTTGTGGTGATGAACACCAGAAGGATCTAAATGATTTTAAGAAGAATGACCATAAAGGTAGTTTACAGGTAAATAAATCAAGTTAGCTGTTGGTCAAAAACCCAGGTACCAAGGCCCTGGATACTTATCTGCTTTGCCCACCGTACAAAAGGAAATTCTACTTTAAGTTGAAGTTGGTGAAATCACACAAAAAAATATATCTGAAAATAATAAATTGATAACATAATACATATAAAAAAATGAGCGAAATTGTCTAGATGATAATCAGTGTCTACATTTTTTTTTTGTGTCTACATTATCGTCTAAATGTTTTCTTTTCATCACAAAGTATTTTTTTTTTTGTATAATGCGTTATCATATGGATATTTAGTTAATATAAAAAATATATTTCACATTTTGATATTTATTTCGAAGTTGTATTTTAAAGGGACCCCATTTAATTCTACCCCAAAAATATTTTTTTGAGTATTACTAGAATTAAATATTCCGAAACATCATCACATCTTATTATTAGCGCCTCGTTTGCACTAACTATTGTAATATGACTATAATAAAACACGCACTTACCACTAATATTGTGCCATAAAATCCAATCTCACCAATGTCCACACATATTTAATAATTTACACTAACAGTCAATAAAACAACAGTATATTTATAACTTATTCACAGAATGTTTCATAAAACCAAAATGGCTGCAGTATTTTTTTAATTTTTATTTTTAATAAACACGAAATGTCAAACGCGGCGTTCGATTTTCGAAAGAATAAGAATACGTTCCGACGTCCGCAAGGCGCGAAGCCTGACAGGGCACTGGATGAAAATGTTTTCCCGCCCTTAGACCACAGAGTATATACAATAGCACAACAGATGCGACAATTTTTCAAGTTTTTTTCAAATCGTTTAATGACGCGTAGTAATTAAATGTTTTGGAAGAAGCTATGGCGGTTAATGGTGCTTATAGGTGTCATTAATTTGGTGTTTAGAGACGGAATGTAATGACGGGTGTAATGTAAGAATTATGGGAAGATAAGAATATTAATACGTGGCTATTCATTTACACTATAGCTATAGAATAACAAAATGTAATACAATATTAATCATGATATCTTTCTAGAGCTTGTGTTTTGTACTGTAAAAAATATTAAATATTTATTTGACGGTTTTTGGCAACAAACAAATAGAACAAAGATAACAAAGTCATTTAAACAATTCAAATGCTAACAAATTCTGGCCTGTGCGTTGCAAAGAAATATAAACTTTAATTATCAGACGTCACAATTAAATCAAAACAGCAGTTTCTAAACAATTTTCTCGAAATCGTCATTACCGTAGCTATCCGACCAAACGATCACAATTAAAATACTTTGCCTACACTATTTTATAAGATTACTCTGTGTCATGTGCATACATGCTTTCTCTTTCGCTCTTGGGGTCAGCGAGTGTACTCGTCTCTTTCACTCGCCTCTGCAGGACTCTATTTATATTGGGTAGCGTTAGTAAACGCAGTAAATTATAATTAAACCTGTTTATGGAATGGCGTGTCTGCAACTATTTAGCCATGATATTATTATTTTAAAGCCAAACTCCTTGCTAATGAGCTTAGGCGAAAATATTTCTTTAACGGTTGGAATTAAATTATAATAATGAAAATGGGAACTCAGAAATAAGTTATTAGTTTACGGTAATCTTAGCCTCTGGGTAATTTTACTTTGGTAGGAATATTTTAGATATTTTTTTTATTGAAATTACAAATAAGTAGAGTATTTTTTTTTTTTCGTTTTGTATTAGAACTAAAAGAGTACCTACTGACGTCAACACATCAAGCTATTACAATCTTAAAAACTACTTTGATACGTTTTCAATTTTATTGCTAAAACCATTAGATTCACAGTTGATTGATCAATTTTTTTACAGTTTCGTGTAGTTTGATGATGCTGTGTCTGTACTGTGTGTTTGTTTGTATGTTTCAACGACAAGTCAGATTGCATTATAGAATGAAGTTCGGTACGGGATGTCAAATAACTTAGCGTAAGTTTACAAGAATAATATACATTTAACAATTTACTCTATTCCATCTTTTCTACAATGCCACTTGAAAAGCTACACTTTGCAGAATATGATTCTATTATACTAAATCACGTTGCTGCTATCGCTACAAACATAATGACGTCACAACGGTCTTAATTTAAAAACATTCCACAGTGTTTCCAGTGACAAACACTTATAATTTTTAATTCCAAACTGGTAGAAATGAATACAACAGAAATGTCAACTCAGAAACAATGTTTTTAACTTCCTTAATTTTGTCAAAAACTGTACGAAATAACACTTTTGAATTTCATTAGGGGTGATTAATAAGGTTCCTTTGAAAAGGGCGGGAAAAAAAACACCCTTTATTTGTAGTTGAGGTTTTTTTGGGAAAAATTCTTCAAACATTCGTGATTAGTAAGTAGGTTAATTAATTCTTGGGCTCTCATTAACATTTCTGATATACATGGTATTGTACAAACATGTGGATTAAGACGTAATAATGGGCTATTTTAGACAAATAATACAGGGGCTTATATTGTGTTAAATGGGTTCAAGCTTAAAATACTTTTGGGTAAGCATTTTTAAGCTTTGTGCTTTCAATTATACGATTGATAATTCGTTTTATTTCTTGAAAAACAACTCCAACGATAGTAGGTTCCGTAAGTTTTTCATTAGTATTAGAAAAAAATGGTCATTTTCTTGCTAGCTTTATATTTTTTTCATCTGCAAATAGGGATTAAAAAGTCTCTAAAAATGTAAATAACCTGCTAAGACATATCAAAAGTTTCCACAGTAAAATATAAGAACAATTGCTATAAACAAATGACAACGCGTTACAAAATTGTGCGCAACAATATGTTTTTGAACTGCTCATTTCGCTGTAAATCACAACACATTAAAAACACAACTCCCAACATTAAACAAACAAACAAACAAGAAGCAACAGCCCAAGAAAAGTATTTTAATAAAGGAAAAGATTTACAACATTCAGATTGTTCAAAACAATAATAAACAATATTATTTCCTCTGTTGATTAAATAATACTTTCATTTGTTTTGAAAACTCGAAGAGTTTCGAAGGTGGGCTGCTTCTGTCGTAAACCATTTTTTAGTTATAATTCCGATGTCCAAAAGTTTTTGTTAACTTTCTGAGAAAAGCATACTTTTTAATTTATGTATTTGGAGGTGGCCAGTGTCTACATAATATGTCCTTTGTTTAATCTTAGACAATGGTGCTAATATTTTTGTTCATAAACTTAACTAAATTTAAGTTAAATGCATCTTTCTCTCTTTTATGATAGTTTCCCTTTTTGTTTGGTTGATTGAACGCACTTACCTAAGAAGCTATTGGGCTGATTTGAAAAAAAAATTTAATGTTGGATGATAGCTCATTTATCTTAGAAGGCTATAATATTAATAACATAACATCACGCTACGACCTACATAGACTAAAGATGCGGTTTAAACTGCTTGGGAGTAGTTTCTGATATTTTAAAAGAAAAACCTCGTAAGAGAATATATAGATTACCTGCTACCCGTCCCCAGTAGTTTTAGCCCTGTCTGTAGATACTGCTTTGCTCCTAAAGATCATAGCGATAAATGGACAGTTGATCTAACACCAAACCATTTTTTTAAATTTCAAAGTAGTAATACCAACACTACAATTTTAAAAGCTTGCTGCTTAATTTATTTATGCTTTCTCTTGATCCTTATTATGTAAGCATATTTTTATCTGCGTGTGGAAATGCAGTGGACAAAAATCTTAAATCCTTCATATTATAATGGTCACATTGACAATTATGAACTGGCGCTACATTACACCAACGTTGACATAATAACTTCTAGAAAAAATCAGGAAAACCGTCATTGCTATTTTCTATTTTCTACACACTTCACTTACTATTACGGCTAGCAATATATCAGACACATATATGGCGAAGAACTAAAAAGTTAAGCATCGTGAATGGTCTAAAGCTGGGCATTGACGATCATTTTTCGCGTCAATCTAGTCTTACAACTGTGGCGTCACTCCCAATAGTTTAGGCGGCCAACCAATTCTAGAGTGACGATTTGACACTCACGATAAAATTTTGGATGGACGTTAGTTCAACTGACGTGGAAAAATTACCATCAATGCCCAGCTTTACATTTTTGAAGCCATTGATTGCTACGCGGCGCTGAATTCTGCGTTACAGTGATGCGTCGTTGCGTTGCAAGGCACTTGCACTAGTTATCATAGCGAAAAGTGACCATTTTTTATACTATTAAACGTGGCTGTGTATGTTTGTGGAATACATATAATATCTGTACACTCACTGCAGTGTTTTGACTTTGCTTACGCCTGAATACTAAAACGTTACTTAATTCTTAAGATGCTCGCTCTCAAATCTGTTGCTGTCCATACTTTATCCCTTTAGAGTGACAAAGACAGCAATAGGTTTAAGAGCGTCTTAAAATTAAGTGACGTTTGAGTATTCGGCCATTACTCACTTAATTTTAAGGAGATTTTGTTGCCAAAATTTTTATTATTTCCAATTTTTTATATTTTATTTCATGTAAACCAAGTCTTGCAGCCGTTCCGAAGTTAAACGCTCACATGCCATCTCATGAAAATTGGCAAAAAATGCTATCGCAAAACCTTGATTTAACACGTCACGTCACAAGTAAACAGTTTTAAACAGAAGACATAAGTCTAACTAATTTATCACCTACATAAAGCTGTCGCCTCAAATAGTCAAAGGAATGCAACTAGCGAAGCCCTAACAAATAAAACTACGATACGGAACCCACCGCGCATGACGCCTGACGTGCAGTGGTTGGTGATAAAAACTTGATCCTTCACAGTTACGCAAGGTCAACCGCAGGGCGTAGTATATGGGAAATGGTACGATGAAATAGAATAGATCATAACCAAACGTTTTTGAAATGGTTTATTATGTACTCACTAGACCCAGGCGAAGACGTCGAGAGTCGCAAGACGACTACCGGCCACCGTAGGCGCGGTTCTGCGGATGGCGAGCGATGGGTAGCTCGCCGCCCGGCTAGGACCAGGACCGCGTAGACGGCGCGTTTTGTTCCACGCGCGCCTCAAAGAGAAGGAGTCAGCACGGGAAGGGGCCCAACAGGGCCAACGCCTGCCGGGGTTGCGGAATGTTTATAATAGTTTCCGTGACCCTGGAACATAAAGGGCAATCGAAGGAACATGAGTGGGTTTTAGTCAGTAAGAGTCTGACACGCCCTCCCGTCGCACCCAGGACGGGAGCAGTCATTGAATGATTTCCCACTCACCAAAAAAAAAAAAAAAAATGTACTCACTAGCTTTTGCCCGCGACTTCGTATGCGTGGAATAATAGTTTCTTCCTCGTCTCGTGAAGACGAGACAGACAAACAGACAGGCTTACTTTCGCATTTATGCACTGCATATAATGCAGTCAGCATGCCTATCTACACCTTTTTACTTTCAATATCATTGACTAAAACTAAATTAAAAATATTGAATAGATTTGTTTTGTATTTAATGTAAAATGTCTACATTATCGTTTCCATTACAAATTAACTTTTTGAAATCCGCCTTGAGTAAATATTGATCATGCTCACATCTTCTCTAAATGAGAAAATACCTTTACACGACAGTAACACGAATTATTTTTATCAGTTTTTATTATTTAAACGGTAATCTCGTCTTGTTAAAATATATCCAAGATGTCACAGACATTGGTGAAGGAAAACATCGTGAGGAAACCTAGGCTTATTATCAATATTATTATTTGCTTATTGTCAAAGTTTGAAAACGCGAATTCGGTTTGAGAAAGCGTGGTGATCAAATGCTTGCCTTCTCTGTATGAGAAAAGATAAAGTTGAGAATGAGAAATAGGAATTAACAATTTGACTTATCAGCCAAATTGTTAATTCCAAATACAAATATTTTTCCAGTTAATTACCGATTTGGGTGTGTTTTTTTTTTATTTGAAAGTTGGTTATCTAGCAATGGTTCTTAAGTAATATTGGTATTGAAAAAGTTTCTATAAAATTATTTTAGTGTAAATCTCCTCTCATTATTTTATTAAAATTACTATTCGTCATCTAAACATTTTACATATACTACAGATGCACCTGTATCGAATCGAGAAAAGCTTGATCAGCGGCGGGTGAGGGAGTGAGATAGCAGCACTCACACGTCAAGTTAAAAAGAGACAGCGATAGTGTCATTGTTGCTATAAAGATGAGCTTTTATTAGACAAGTCTGCAAGTTATAAATGAGAAATTGCGGTTTAAACGAGCCAATACTTTTAGAGATGTGAATAACCTGTGGGACAAAGATAATTCAATTACTGTTTTTAACCGACTTTTCTATCTAATTCGTCTATATTGTTTTATGTATTATCAATTCTTCCATGTTTGTTATCTGCAAAAATGATGTATTAAAAAAATAAAGCATAAAGTTCCATCTCCTATACTTGAAGATTGTTTCTGAAGCAAGAGAGTATTTAATAATATATTTTTTTTATATTCATACTAGCTGACCCTCAAGTTTACACCCGCGGTTTTAGTTACTGCATTACTCCTATGGGGAGTAGCGTAATGTTATATAGCCTACAGCCGTCCTTAGTGATTGTGCGTTACAACAATTTCTTCTTGTTAATTTCAATCTATACTAATATTATAAAGAGGTAAAATTTGTAAGTTTGTAAGTTTGTATGTTTGTAAGTTTGTATGTTTGGGGTAATCTCTGGAACTAATGAACCAATTCCAAAAATTTTTTCACTGGCAGAAAGCTACTTTATTCTTGAGTGCTATAGGCTATAAATTATTTTTATAACATGTATATTAACCGAGCTATCGCAACTTTTGTCTAGCAAGTCGGAAAAAATTACATCATAAAACAGAATTATTTGCGTGCGCTGCCTAAACAGTTGCTTAAAATTAAAAACAATGTTTGTCAACTTGATTTGTCTTAATTATTTCTACAAAAAAGTCCGCGATACCATATCTCTATCTTTTATATTTTATCTTTTATACTTCTTTTATTGCATTAAAAAACTGATATTGCGGCATACTTACGTTTGGTTGATTATTTGAGCAACAAAATATTAATTCTTATGACAAAAAATTATTTCAGTATCACAAGGACATCATACAGACAAGATTTGCCATTTACAGTATGTCAATTGGTCATATAGTTCCGGAGATAATACAAAATTACTAAAACGCAAAATGCCCCTAGCGTAATTTTCATTGTGAAGTCATTTATAATTTCAAAAAATACCATTGAAGATTTTCTTTTTGTGAGTGGGAAATCATCCAATGACTGCTCCGGTTCTGGGTGCGGCGGGAAGGCGTGTCAGACTCTTACTGACTAAAACCCACTCATGTTCCTTCGATTGCCCTTTATGTTCCAGGGTCACGGTAACTATTAAAAACATTCCGCAACCACGGCAGGCGTTGACCTTTGAAGATATTCACAGTTTTAAAAATACTCCGCAGCAAGTAATATAAATGATAGTATGTAATAGAAACTGCTTTTGAGCGAAAAAAGGCCACCTATTGTACTCTTGCATATTTGTTTGTATTGTCCTTTACTGTTTTTGTCCTATTGGTGTACAATAAAGAATGCTTTGCAAAATATTCGTAGCTTATACATCAGAATAACACATCTGGGTCGTCATAAAGGCGCGTGTAAGAGGTTACGGGTTCGAATCCGGGCAAGTACCAATGTGACTTTTTCAATTCATATGTACTTTCTTTAATTTATCTTGGACATCACTGACATCGCGTGCCTCGGAAAGCATGTTAAGCCCCGGTTGTCATTCGTAGAACTTTGACGCTACGGGTATTCAGAAGCCAGAAAGTCTGACCAGTCGAACCAAAGGGTATCGTCGCCCAGTTACTGGGTTGTGGAGGTCTGATAGGCAGACGCTTTACGTAAAACACTGGTATCCAGCTAAATCCGGTTTGCCTGTAAGCCGACCCCAACATAGTTGGGAAAAGGCTAGGGAGATGATGATCCTCCTCACCGCACACGGACATTTCGGGAGGTTCCTATGTCGGATTCGGGCGGAAGTAACGCCTGCGTGACACGGTGTAGCATACGGTGGAGGTAGGCCCCGCTTGGGCGAACCACCACCGTGTCGTTGCAGAGGCGATCGGCGCTGGTTCAGGCCATGCTTCGGGGCGAGACTGAATAGGAAGCCGTCGCCTATTGCGAAGCAGACACGCTGGAGACGAAAGCGGTGGGGCGCGTGAGGCAGCGCTTCACGCCCTGGACAGAGACCCAGGCTTAGTTGTCGAGAGTCGCAAGATGATGGCCACTGGAGGCGTGGGCCTGCGGAAGGCGAGCGGTAGGTAGCACGCCGCCCGACTAGGACCAGACCCGTGTCGGCGGTGTGTCAATGCTTCTAATAGTTATCGCGGCCCCGGAATATATAAGGGTAACCGAAAGGGACATTATTGGATTTTAGTCAGTAAAAGTGTGACCCGCCTTCCCTCTTCGGGGCGGGAGAAGTCATTTGATGATTTCCTATCCATCAAAAAAAAAAACGCCATTGGATATGTTTTGGATACTTTTACCATGGTCAACGTAGCTTATACAACCCCAATAATCTTTTTGTGTACGCTCAAGATAGTTCCACAGTTAATCCGTACTAATATTATAAATGCGAAAGTAACTCTGCCAGTCTGTCTGTCTGTCTGTCTCTTCTTCACGCCTAAACTACTAAACTAATTTTGAATGAAATTTGGTACAGACATAGTCTGGAACCCGAGAACGGACATAGGATAGTTTTCATCCCGGAAATCCCCCGGAAACGGGAACTATTATTCCACGCGGACGAAGTCGCGGGCAAAAGCTAGTCTCGTTATATAAATTCATAATTATAATTATATTATTATTTTTTAAGTTTATATAGGACTTCATTGACATCGCATGTCTAGAAAAAACTGTTGGATTTGATTGTCATTTTTTTTTAAACTTTGTCGACAGTCGTTACACGTGATTCGAAGCCAGAAACTCCAACTTACAGTAATCTTAATAATAAATTGAGGTCCAATTACTAAAACTAGAGCTCAATCATTAAAATAGGTACATTAAAATTTAACTTCAAGTCAAAGCACGCTTCGATTAATAAATTAATACGTTTATGAAGGTGAAATTTACTGAAATTGGTATAATGTATTATTATGTGTCTTCAAAGGATTATCGTTCTAAATATAACCATCTCCCCGCGTAGTAGGAAAGTTGGTATAAATTAAAAAGGGGTGCTTAGGAGGGTTGTTTGTCGAAGTTAACAGTTTAATACGGTGTTACTGAAAATGTCTGTATTGGGTATTTTATAATACCATCAATGACAGACTTCTTGTGTCATATCAAAACGCGAAACGGGTTAAAATTTTATGTAGCGGCGCACTGTGGGCTGGATTTAGGTTTTCATAGACATCCGATCAGTAATCTGTAAGTGACGACTTTTATGCCTAAATATCTTGTGGAAGACCACATACATACTTTAAAATTGTATCATTATAGTATAGACTCATAAACGGCTCATTGAGAAATATTTATTCAAAAATTTGTATGAAGCTGACAGAATAAAATGACATATCTGCGGTCGTGCACAATTGGCCCTTATTATTTTTTAGGGAGTCAATGTTTGAATTATTTGAATTTTTTTGATATATTGCGTTATAAGGTCAGAGGTGCGAAACATTTTTTCACAGTGCGGTGGTAGAACTTTACAATAGTTCCGATTCCTTTGTTCACAAAGTAAACGAAGTTTAAGTTCCTTGCATCTTTTTTTTTCCATTAAAAAAAGGACAGAAGATAAAATATAATATGTTAATACATATTAGTCCTGTCAAATTATGACACTCCATAGAAAATTTGGACGCGATGAAAAACATGGTGACTAAAAATACGTTGATTTACTTTAGGCACTGTCTAATTTGACAGGAGTAAACTAATATGTATCTTCTGTCCTTTCCTTAATGAAATGGAAAGAAAAGGATACACTTAACGTAAAGTCAGTTAAGCGTGAACAAAAGAATCAACACCAATAACTAAATATTTATTTATCTATTTACAAGGTGACTTCAGAGCTGCTATATCTATAACTATCTGTAACCTCAGTTTTACCTGTATCTTTGGTTTCTAAACTATGCTCCCACACATTGCGTGATGTTATAGCTTTTCTCAATAAATGGATTATCCAACACAAAAATATTTTTTCAAATCAAACCAGTAGATTCTGAGATTAGGTACAACTAAACAAACAAACTCTTTAGATTAAATAATAAAATGTATAATAAATTATAAACAGAATATGTACAAAACTTTTAAATAGTACTATACCTATGTATACTTTATATAAAAAAACATTGATGCAAAAGATCAAACGCCGTAAAATAAAATAATAAGAGTATCTTGGTTTTCAGATTGATATATAAAATTCAATCCGAGAAATATTAGATTTATATTTAGATTAAATACAAATAAAGTCTAAAACAACATCTTGGTACAAAGTTCAAAATATTTCTACTTAAATCTCGCATATAAGCTAAAAAAAAATCAGATTGGTTAAATAAAACTTTTACACGTCAGTTTTGTGGGTTATTTATTCGAAGAAAACGGTGTTTCCTAGCTAACAGCTATTTATTCATCATTAATCCTAATTCCTATCTCTGGTAATTAACCAAAGCTTTAAACCAGCGAAATGCCTGCAACATGACAAGAATGCGTCACCCCTGTAAAATGTCACTTGACACCTGACTTGCGACCTTTTCGTAACCACAGTTAGTACTAACCCTTCTTAAAACATTTTTTGCTAAAGGGTTCACAGTTACACGTTTAGCGTTAATGAGGAGGTCAAATTTTAAATGTTAACATTAAGGAAAAGCGTTTGCGGAATGTTTATAATAGTTACTGTGACCCCGGAACATAAAGGCAACCGAAGGAACATGAGTGGGTTTTAGTCAGTAAAAGTCAAATGACGTCTCCCGTCCTGGGCTTGGCCCAAGACGGGAGACGTCATTTGATGATTTCCCACTTCCCAGAAAAAAAAGGGAAAGCGTTGGAAAGCCGATTTATTATTATTTAGGTGGTTTAAATACAAGATTAACGTACAAATTAAAACGTAATAATAATATTGAGACTACAGCTCACAAAGAGTTAATAAATTTAAAACAGATGAAACGATTTTGATACAAGAACCATTGCTAGATAACTTAATTTCAACTGAAAAAAAAAACACATCTAAATCGGTTTACCCGAAACGGTGCAACAGACAGACAGACAGAGAATTAGTCAGATATACACACACAATCGCGATGAAATAAAAAACACCTCTTTTTTGTGTGTGTGGATTGTTTAAATATCTATAGGACACTGCTTATGAACTAGCGAGCTATGAATCTGTAACATGCATCTGCATAAGCGCATATATATAGCTTTATGTGAAAATTTTAACCAAACACGTCATATTTTGTACTATTTTGTTCTAGGGGTCCCCCGAGATTTTATCCGCATCTTTAGTTACTGCTCCGGTTTAGTAGATTTTAGCATGAAATTATAGCCCATATTGCCTTCCTCAATAAATGAGCTGTCCAACAAAAAAATATTTTTTCAATTCGAACAAGTATTTTCCGAGATTTGCGCTTTCAACCAACCAAACTCTAGCTTTATATCATTAAAAAATAACTTCGAATAAAAAGTAAGAGGAAAAAATCTTTTAGTTTCGAAACCGAACCCTTCCGAACTCTTCTCTTTTAAGTCTTTCAAAGAGATTTTATTTGTATATTTTTAAATTATTTCAATTTTTATTAATACTTATAATTGAAAACCTCATGACGTACTTATTTAACCCATATTCATTTTTAACTTCAGTACCTACTTGTTCATGAGTCACTACACAGTATAAAAATAATCAATTTAGCTGTTAAACGTGTGTTGATATAAAATTTATGTAAATTGAATTATTTCTCCGTAATATTTTCCACCTATGAACTATTAAGTCTTGGAAGTGTTTTACATACACCTACGCTCATTTATCGTGTTTCCAAGTAAATATCAAATAAGTATAATCACTATAAAAAATAATACTAGCCTATAAAAATCCCACTATACACATGCAAGGCAGACTTGATCACCACACTTGCTCAAAGCAGATTTACAAAACTCCTGTTTTCCTTTACCGATGTCAGTTATGTATTGTCTTAGAAAGTATTACCTATAATGAGTTGCAAAAGTCACATAACTATTTGCCCGAGGGAAGTGGGGAAAGTAACTACGTTACTGAGTACCCCAAGGAAGGATATGGGTTTTTTATTAACTTTTTGAACGCCAAAACATACGCGCGTGCCCGTTACATCATGAAAAAATTCACCGCGATTACGTTCAATTAAAAATAGCAAATACGTTCAAATAAAACTTCGTTGGTAATGTAACCAATAAAATTGTTTTTGTTACAGTGCATCACGTTTTTTGACAGATATTTGGGTCGTTAGCGGTTAGTGGATTCCTAATGAAATGGAAAAAAAGATACACTGAACTTAAATTTAGTTTATTTTTTGGAAGGGAATCGGCACCAATGGCGTTTAAATAAGCTGCACTACTAGGCCTTCCTTAAAGATCGTCTGCCATACCAGTCTTAGGCAGCTCGCATACATCCGCTGTCCGCCACCATCTTTAAATCATTAGTTAGCACACTACGTTTAAACATGGTCTCCTCTTTAAATCATGTCTGGTACGTCTGCATACATGACCAGTCCACTTCTAGTTTAAATTACTGAGTCTGCGAGCAATGTAGGAAGTAGTTATTAAATAGCGGTTAAACATATCGTAATATGGTGTACTGTTTCATTTCATACAGGTATGTACATATATGTTTTTAATTGTGCTCCAACACCCAATCAATCGGTGGTAGGGATCCAGACTGAAGAACCTCCTCACAGTGGGTGCCGTGTCAAATACAACTGCCTTCTGTAACCGACTCTGGAGCCAGCTGTTGAGCGAAAGCTTTTCAAAATATTAGTCAAATAAATAGGTATTATTATTACTAAAATTGTATAACAAACACTGCAAATAAATGTTATTTGACTACTAAAAATCAACCCGTATTTAAAACAAACTTGACAAATGATTCATTGTTTCCACAGCCAAAACAAAACATCGCTTAAAATAACATCACACAAAATGCATTGAAAACGATTTAAAACCCAGCGCTGAAAACCGCAAACCGAAAAGCCAAACCTGAAACCAATTTTAGAGATATATCAAAACAAAATTAAACTACAAAAGGTCTAAATAAACAAAATAACAGTTTACAAATGGGACGAATTAAACCAGTAACAGCTGTTAGTCAGTAAAAGTTTTTTGGGGACCACAGGGTTGTTTTAACCCAATTATCAAATGTTTCGATGTAGTTTGAACGACATTTTGGTTGGCATAAAGAATTTATTTGTAGGGGTTAATCGTAGTACTGGAAAACTGAAAACGAGGATGTGGGTCTTTGACTAGTGGTGCGACAGAATACTCTAAAAAAAACTAAATATTAATTTGTAATTAAAGCAACCGCTTCGCATGAAAGTAGCGGATTCAAAAAAAAAGTAATATGATTGAAAAGAAACAAAACAAAAGCGTGGCGAGCGTCGCCACGGGATGCATCGCCACGCCAGAAATTTGTTTTACGTGCAGCTATAGATGTTTCACATCAAAAACAAGTAAACTTAGCAATGTGACTTTTTCGGTGCATAATATTTTCTAAGTTTATCTAGGACATTACTGATATTCCGTGCATCAGAAAGCAGAAAAGGCATGATCTTTTGCGTTACAAGAATCGTTTAAAGAAGCTAGAAAGTCTGACATTCAATCTAACCAAACGGTATAGAAATCCATTAATTAGATTGACTACGTGACTGTTTATTGCCCCTTACTGGAACATATCTTTTTACTATGCCAAATTCACCGTGCACAGCAACTTTGATAAAAAACGAAATGGAGGGCAGGTGGCTGTCACAAAGCTAACATAATTTAAACCATTCCATCAATTTCTACACAGTTCTTTCAAAAGCACCAACACCATTAAAAAAGTCTTATAAAACAGCGAAAAGCAGCTCCCTTTGTTTTTAAGACATCACGTTCGAAATCCCCCCATTGTAATGTAGATAATATTTTATGTCCCAACAAGGTCACGGAGAGGTCAAAGCAGCAAATCAACTGAAAAGGCTGCCAAACTTTTTTCACTCCTTTGTTCAACAACTGTAGCCATTTTGATAAAGTAGACCTTTGTGAAATAGACGCGGCAGGTATTTTTCCTTATTGAATTCTTTGCAAAAAAAATATTGGTAGGTTTTATTTTGGTGAGTGTGAAATCATTAAATGTCTTCTTTCGTTCTGGGCGGGACGGGAGGGTGTCTGACTTTAACTGACTAAAACCTACTCATGTTCCTTCAGTTGCCCTTTATGTTCCGAGGTCACGGTAACTATTATAACTATTCCGCAACCTCATTGAAAGGTTTAAAGCTTATTTCTACTTCCGATAGCTGTTTTTCTCATAAAAACTAGGTATTTCAGTTGAACCCGTTTATTGATTTGTGTGCTAGTGCTTTTATGTAATTTAATGAAAAAACTTTTATAAAAATGTAACACTTTTCGCTTTGAATAGGTTCTTTCTTGGTTTAGAAGTAAATTGTAAATGGTTTTCCAATTTGAATATTTTTTGTTATTCCGTCTATGAAGCCCACGAAAGGTTTATACGAAGAGGATAGGATTTACGTGTGAAAGTAGTGGTGGTGGTGACAGATAGTAGTTGGTTTTGATTGAATGGGTTTGTCTCAGAAGTTCCTACTGTACGTTTGTAAAAAGTACGATTTGAAAAAATATTTAGTGTCGGAAAGCTATGGGCCATATATCATCAATCTACGACCCATGACACAGTAAGAGATATTCTCTGGTGATACTGCGGAAGATAGCAAATAAAGAAACGAAACTGTCTAGTCACCACCGTACTCTATGGCCTCACGAGAGTCAAATCACAGCCGGTCCTAGTATGAATTATGATAGTTTTTGCGATCCCCGCTCGACGTTTATAACGTGTAAAGGGCGACCTAATGCTAAGATATTCAGACCCCGAGACCCTCTGACGTAGTCAATAGTCACTTTTTGCTGTCCCATACTCGACTATGATTCTTTTGTGCGCATAACGCTAAGCTTTAATGTGGGTAGTGTTATTTCTGAATTTATTTTCAGGAAGTTTGTGTTTTGAAGGTTGTTTTTTAGGAAAGTTTAATAGGAATTTATAGATATTTATTTCTTCAGTACTAGTCACCATTTAGCATTAGATTGCGGGTTTTGAACCGGGCAAGACACAGCCACCAGTACGCGCACTTGTGGCTGCGTCTTCTCTCTTTTCTGACTATATAACTGCCAAATGAATGGTAATAAGAAAAAAGACAGAACAGTAAAGCCAAAGTACGTAACCTTTCTACGACCAAGCGACAGCCGGCTGTCGCGCTGCTATTGTCTTTCTATTGTGTCTCGAATTACGTGTATTCGAAGGTTTAAATAGCTTATGCCAACTAATGTTGGCTTAAGTAACTTTTATTGTTCGTGGCACGTTGTAATACCTGAATAAAAACTCGTTACTTCATATTCTCCACCAAGACTAGTTTCTGAGAACAATATAATTACGTATTACTGAAGTATTAAAAATAGAAGAAAGGCATACCTTTGTAGTTTTATTAAAGTTTACTTGGAATTTTCTATGGGGCTTCTACAATGGCATAATTAGCTGCTAATTATGCTTCGTTGCAATTACAAGTCTACAGCTTGTAATAGTTAATTTCTTACTTGTTTTCATAATTGTTAGCTAAGGTCGCTTTTCTATTAGAATTATGCTAGGCAGCTAAGCAGACCTTGGTCGTGGCTTATTACTCGACTGCCGGTAGAAGAGTTATGAGTTTTACCACTAGCACATCGGCGAAAAGTTGCCTGTCTGGCGGTATTTTACAGATTGCACTTCGGTGAGTGTGACATCCAGACATACGGCGGGATACCACCCTTTCTTGGTTGATATTCCTCATATCCGCACGCAGCGCTTCTCAAAATCGTTCATAATGCGCACCGCAAAGGAATGGAACTCCCTGCCGGCGTCTGTGTTTCCAAATTCATATAACCCGGAAGTATTTAAGAAACGAGTGCATAGGCATCTACTGGGTAAGCTCGCTCCATCGTAGGCTTCGTCTATGCCCTCGGGCTAGTCTGGGACCAAGAACAAGCCCATAACAATAATAAAAAAAAGACGGGTTGCACTCCGGAAGTGCCGGCAGAAGTGAAAACTTGATTATTAACGTTGAGCATTATCCTTTCGTCCTACGCTTTTTCGATCAGGTCACGTGTCCTGACGCGAGTTTAAGATTTTATACCCATTACAGAAAAAGTGCTCAACGCCGCTAAAGAAGTTTTCACTTCAAAAAAATCGTGAGTGTGTATGTATGTTTGTCTCTTTCTATAGCACGATCTACAGCCTAAACCTGTACCTATGGTGTCATTGAATTCGTCTTAGTTTTGAAGATGCGCAAGGAAAATAAATATCCTGATGCAATTAACACACGGCTATCTGATCCCAAACTTAGCAGAGCTTGTGCTATGGTAACCAGACAACTGATATACATACTTAAACTTGTAACTTATTACACCCAGACATAGAATAAACAATATGCTCATCAAATAATGTTTGACCTGGTTGAGAAATGCTTAACAGTCAGGGTCAGGCAGACGTCGAGAGTTGCAAGACGACTACCGGCCACCGTAGGCACAGGTCTGCGGACGGCGAGCGATGGGTAGCTCACCGCCCGGCTAGGACCAGGCCAGCGTCGACGGCGCGTTTTGTTCCACGCGCGCTTCAAAGAGAAGTCAGCATGAGAAGGGGCCCAACAGGGCCAACGCCTGCCGGGGTACCGGAATGTTTATAACAGTTACCGTGACCTTGGAACATAACATAAAGGGCAGCTGAAAGAACATGAGTGGGGTTTAGTAAAAAAAAAAGGTCACTAACTACTAGATAAACAAACTTATTACTCACTCTCAACTCGCTAATAAGCTTTCAGTATCTGATAATGGTGCATTGGTTAAATTATCATAAGCCTATATTGTCATGGGAAATCACCGCATGTGCAAAGTTTCAAAATCAACGCTTAGTAGTGATTAAATAACTGTCGCAAAATTTAACCCATACAAACAAACCAGTATCAAAAAATTCCGATTCCCTCCTTCCCTTATCAAGATTCGCTTTATTCTGAACCAAAGTTAATTCATTTAACGTAACGCAGCGCAGTTTCAAGGCTTTTCCTGAAACAGTTTTAGCTCGCATGCTTACAAGGGTGTCCTAATCAATACCGATTGAATCAGACATTCAACGTGAGGGTCATGCATTTTGTATAGCTTCGCTTTGGGGAAGGTATTGTGAGGAACAATCACATGCTAAGGTACTTTTGTCTTGCCTTATATTTAATTCTTTGAATTTGTTGGTGGGCAGCAAGTAGCTCTGTTAAAGGAAACGAATAGCTTTTGTATTGGCTTTAAAACGACTTCACGAATTACTAATATTATAAATGCATTTTTTTGAAGTGAAAACTTCTTTAGCGGCGTTGAGCACTTTTTCTGTAATGGGTGTAAAATCTTAAACTCGCGTCAGGACACGTGACCCTGATCGAAAAAGCGTAGGACGGATAACAATTGAACGCGAATTGTACCTTGTATCAGTGTGTGTGAGATTTTTATTGTGTCTACGTAGTCGTAGTCGTAGTCGTAGTCGTAGTCGTAGTCGTGGTCGTGGTAGTGGTCGTAGTCGTAGTCGTGGTCGTGGTCGTGGTCGTAGTAACTCAATTTCGTTTCAATCTCCGGTGTCAGATATTTTGATTTAATTTGAAGTTAGTAGTAGACTAAGGTATCGTAGCTCATGCAGCCAAGTATTAAAATAAGTATGTATACCGAAATTGAAAAACTCAATATTCTCAGCGCTTGATCTATGAATAAGGTTTTAATACGAATATATAATGCCCATTTCACACGAGGGCAGAACAATGACGCAGAACAGTTATAATAATAATAAGTATTTATTTCATAAAAACATGGAACAGTGCACCTATACATAAAGGCTTACACTAAACAGTTTAGAATTATATTGTATAATTATGTAGAACTACATTATTGGACTCTATCCCTTAAACTAGGTCTAGCCTGTATCTTAAGAGACAGGGTTCAGCCATTGGTTTAAACTAAATTGATTATATAATAAGATTTAACAAGTGAGAACAGTGTCGATTTGAATTATTATATTCATATAAACTCTCGAGTCATGAGTGCGTGCATGTGTGTGTATGTGTGTTGTGTGCATGTTTGTGATTGTCAGTGTGTGTATATTAGGTGTTATTTAAGTAAAAATTGGTAAGTAACAGTAATCCATTGCATGTGTACAGCTTAATAGCCATATATGAGAAGGTTTTCTGTGGAAAGGTAGGAGGATAAAGAGTTGCCTCACGGTTAAAACTTTACATTCGTCATATAGTTTGGTTGTGGGAAACATATAATATTTACGAGTCATCGTTTTAAGAAGCTGGCACAGAACAGTACTGTTTTGTGCGTTCACACAGTAGCAGTACTGTTCTGCCCACTGTTCTGCCCTCGTGTGAAATGGGCATTAAAGCGATTGAAAGCGCTGTGTCAAATGAACAAGCCATTTGTTTAGAAAAAAAGATCAATATATTAGTCTATTGTTTTTCGTCAATTGAATTGACAGATGCCAACATTTGACCAGGTTCTGTGTAATCTGGTTGTTTGCATTTTATTATTATTCCTTTTCGATTTTATCTACCCACTTCGCTTAAACTACGGACTGTGATTTCCTCTTGAAATAGCGACCTCCGGCTGTGATTGACTGATGTACGGACCTACTAAGAACGACGACCTGGCATGGCGGTGGGTGTCAAGAGATTAAACGGACATTGCAGATTTAACATGGATTCCCAAAATTATCCTATATTTTGTGTAAATTGCGGATCAGCTTCTGGCTCCATGTAAAAGAGAAAGGGAACATCAATAAGTGTCTTGGAAATGTTGTCGCTACACATTTTAACGAATATTAGAGTTTGACATGTAATTGTTTAGAGATAGATATGTAATTATTCTGATGTCAGTAGAATTGATGATTTTAGTGTTAGTCGATTTATTTGCTTAAAAGATTTGTGTCAGAGTTAAAGTACGCTATTTTTTTAGGCTGTCAATACTGGTGGGGCGACACTTAGGCTGAATCGTTCACTTTTTGGCGGGTACAGCTTGAGCAACATCTCTTCGGCTATCATTGACAGTTGTTATTATGTTTCGAGGATAAAATAACGTTAAACGTGTTTACTCAATTGTATGTAAAATATTTGATAAAATATTATATTGGCAGTTATTTAGTGTTCCTTTGCTAAGTTCTTACAGAAAGACTTCTGCCGCTGCAAATATATTGGTCGAAAATATAGATGATACTTTTGATGTGACATGATGTTGTTATTTAAGTATTTTGATGGCTTTTAGAAGTCTCAAGTGTCCGTAGTTTTAATTTAGTTTCAATCGAAACATATATTATTTAGAACCAAAAATGAAAAAACACATCCCTATCGGTTCTTAGGCAAACAATGTATGGACGCATGGCAATGTCCTTTGTTTATATTTTAACCCGTGGAGTAATAGTGTTGGAAAATCTTGGCGAAACAGCTTAATATAAGCTTGCTGTAGATAGAGAGAGAGAGATATAGTGGTCCTGCTAATGGCTTGGGGCAGGCGAGCCAAAGGCACACTCGTAATGGGTATAAAATCTTAAACTCGCGTCAGGACACGTGACCTGATCGAAAAAGCGTAGGACGGATGGATAGTAGACAGCTATAATCAAGTTTTCACTTCTGCCGGCACTCCCGGAGTGCAACCCGTCTTTTTTTTTAATATGGATGTATGGACGTTTGTTACTCGTTCACGCGATAGCTACTGAACGGATTTTGATAAAAGTTTACAGCAATATTAGCGTTAACATCATTCCTGTTTCTTCATCCTCTTCTATCTACACACATCCCATAACCATAACCCATTCTTCGGCAACTCCAGTTGCTTTCCGATGCCCTTTGCAGATCTTCGCTCCATTTGGCCGGCCTCCCACACTAGGCACGCCTCAACGTGGTCTGCTAGATACAAAATCACTGTAATGAAAAAAAAAACTTTTATCAAAAAAATAATAACCGCCTTCAAAAACTAAAAACCCAAAAATAACTAAAGTTTCGGAAGTCTGTGGCGACACAAATTAATTGGCAGAAGAGAAGCCACCGACTTCCGAAATTTTAGTTATTTTTGGGTTTTTAGTTTTTGAAGGCGGTTATTATTTTTGTGAAAATAATTTTTATTTATTACTTTTTAGTGTCGACTCTGACGTGTTCTACAACCGATGCCGAAGTTGAAAATATAGTTTATAAAACGAAAATAGAAACTTGAATACAAAGCACACATCGTCTATGAATATTTCGTATTTTTTTTTTTGTTCTTGGTGAATTTTTCGAGAAGCATTGAACCGATGGCCACAAAATTTATATGGGACCACCCCTGAATCATGACTTATCAAACAAAATAAGGCTTTAAACAAATTAATAACCGCCGTCAGTAACAAACAGAATGGGAGCCACCGGTTTCCGAATTTTAAGCAAGTTTTTTAAATCTTTTAAATTTTTTGCTTTTAGTGCCCAATTCCATTGTCTGAATGTATAGTCCAAATTTACTCCAGTTTAGGTTGACGCTAAAATAATAATATAATAATACCAGCCTATTCTGCCCCACTGCAGGGCAAAGGCCTCTACTCAAACAGAGAAGGCACGAGCATTAATCACCACGCTTGTTCAAAGCGGATTGGCAATTTTAGACTTTATTAACTACAAGTCCACGTTTCCACACGATATTTTCCTTCACCGACGTCTGTGATGTCAAAGGAAAACTTAGAAAGTACATATGAATTCAAAAAGTCACATTGGCACTTGCCTAGCTTCGAACCCACCACCTCTTGCATGAGAGGCGGGTGCCTAAACCACTAATTGGCGCTAATCTAAACATTATAACGTCGTCTTTATGAAGGCAAAAAAGAGAATATCGAAAATAGGTGTCAAAATACCTAACACATAAATTTGATCAAATTTTCGCAACAGCATCACTCAAATACATAGTAATTGGATGTACCTAATTTATTCCGCGCTCCAAACCATAACGGGTACGGTTCGGTAGTCAAAGCAAAATGGGGATGGTATAACACCCGTTTCTGGTACACGGTATTTGTAAACTAGATCAACTAAAAGGGCTAGTGTTTATTATTGTTGCTGTTTTTGTGTTAAGCGGACCTCAACTAGCTGATGTTCGTGACCGTATAAATATTATTATCTTCAGGATAAAAACTGCTAAACTTTTCGGAAAGTTGTTATAAAACTCGTCATAATCTTCTAAAAATACGATACCTGGTCAACAATCAATCTATATTTGTTTTTTCCTTTTTTTTAATTTTGACTGTTTTGCAGAATAGCTCTCATAAGAAATCTCGTATGCTTTGGACCTATGAAATTATCGTTTGTTTGTTTGTATGTGTGATCGCTAGGTCTTAAGAATGGTAGTTTGGCACTTACCGATGTGCGTGATTTTTTTATGCTAAACTAATATATATGACCTTGGTTTGATAGTGCGACTCTTAGATTTTAGTGCATTAGATTCCTAGGTCAATGTTACAAAATGGTATCCTACATCGCGATATAAGAGATTCCGGCGACAATAGCACATGTACAATCGACCAAATGGAATCATGACTCACCATAAGCTTATTTTTGTACAGACATTCAAATACAATTGGGGCGACAATTGCGTTAACTTGTATTAAAAATGTCACACGTCTAGTCTTATTATTTTGACAGCTTCAAACGATTTGTCGTCGAAATGGGTCACTCATGATTCAATTTTGTCGATAGTAGGTCAATACAAAAACGACGAAAACCGTCGGGCCACGAGGCACAACACCCGTCTGGTTTGAGGATTCTTTCTTTGCGATGAGGGACTTTATTTCCCATGCCTCCAAAAAACAAACCATATGCTATACTAAAGACGACTACGCCCGAGGTTCGCGGATGCATCAGTATTCAATAATTCATTTGTTTTCATAATTCAATAATTAATTAATTTGACTAGGGCTGGTAGCACGTTTGGTAGTGTGAGTGATCCAAAAATAATCAAAATAATATTGATGTTTATATGGTCTGTGTGATTGGTTACATTAAAAAACTTTACCAAAGAACCTTTTTTAACGCACCTCACGAATGAATACTAGTTACTTGGTTTTATTTTCATTTTTCAATACTAATTGTTTTTAATCATTAACATCACATCGGTAAAATAAGTAATGTACCTATATAAATTAACGAAATAAGTACCATTGTATCATTTGTATCAAACATTTTCAGAAACGTTAGGTTCTTTCGTAGGTTTTCGTTATAAACCTTCTTAAGCTTATAATAGCCATATTCCGTCTTTTTCTCGCACTCGTACCTTTACCAAAATAGTGTCAAGGATATTGCTTAGTTACAGTATGCGCTAAAATGTCAGGATGGCCCAATGGTTAAGCGCCCGCCTAACGTGTAAAAGGTTATGGGTTTAAATCCGGGCAAGTACCAATGTAACTTTTTTAATTTATATGTACTTATAAAGTTTATCTTGGACATCGCTGGCACTTCGTGCATCGGAAAACACAAAAAGCTGTTGATCCCGGTTGTCATTCGTAGAACTTTGTCTTTGTTACGGTAGTCAGAAGCCAGAAAGTCTGACCGGCCTAACCAAGAGGTACCGTGTCGCACAGTTACTGGATTGTGGAAGTCTGATAGGCAGTAGCTTCATGTAAAACACTGGTATCCAGCTAGATCCGGTTAGGCTGGGAGCCAACCCCAACGTAATTAAAAAAGGCTAGGGACAATACTCGCTAAAAATAGTTTATCTAGGTCTGAGATTAAATTAAGGGCGTTCCAATTAATTCTGTTCGAAACTTTGACGACAATGACGTTCATTGTGTAGGTGTCAGATAATTGTTCTGGTATGTCAAGTATATATAGCTTTTGAAGGGGTCATGAGCAATTGTGTAGATGTGTAGGTATGATTTGCTGAAGGTGCGATGTAGGCGTTGGGGTCAAAATTAATGTGACTTTATCAGTGGTTTACGATGAAAATAAATAGTCTCGGATGTGAAAGGGTATTTAAACAGTCCTTTGATCCGTGAACCGGTCATTGTTCTGTAAGAGAAAAGGTATTGGTCAAAATATTCTGTTGGTTAAGCATTCACTGACGTAGTTATTCTGGTTAAACTTTCGTGGGTGTGTCTTTTGGATGAAAAGATAATTTTTGAAAGATATCACAGTCCCGGATGTGACCTCTGACCGGCAACTTCAGGGGGTGTCGAATCAATCTATACTAATACTAGCTTCTGCCCGCGGCTTCGCTCGCGTTAGAAAGAGACAAATTGTAGCCTATGTTACTCTCCATCCCTTCAACTATCTCCACTTAAAAAATCACGTCAATTCGTCGCTCCGTTTTGCCGTGAAAGAAAGACAAACATACAGACAGGCAGACACACTTTCCTTTTTATAATATTAGTATGGATTATAAAGAGGAAAGTATTTTTGTATGTCACGAATAAACTCAATAACTACTGGACCGATTTCAAAAAATCTTTTTTATTAGAAAGCTCCATTATACCTGAGTAACATACGCTATATAATATCGCGCTATGTGCTACGGGAGCGAAGCAGTAACCAAACATTTGAGGTAATGCAGGTAAAACCGCGAGGAACAGCTTAAGTATTCTTATAAATTTAAAAACATTTTTCAAAAAAATAATAACCGCCTTCAAAAACTAAAAACCCAAAAATAACAAAAATTTCGGAAGTCGGTGGCTCCTCTTTTACCATTCAATTTGTGTTGCCACCGACTTCCGAAATTTTAGTTATTTTTGGGTTATTAGTTTTTGAAGGCGGTTATTAATTTTTTGAAAAAAGTTTTTTATTTATTACTTTTTAGTGTTGACTCCCAATGTTTGACTGTGTATCTTTCAAAGTAATTTATTTTCAAAATAAAACTACTTACAATCTTATAAAACGAAAATAGAAACTTGAAGAAAAAGCACACATCGTCTATGAATATATCATCATTTTTTTTTGTTCTTGGTGAATTTTTCGAAAAGCAAGAACCTCTTCCTTTTTTGAAGTCGGTTAAAAATAGTAAATTGACCGACTGAGTAAAATATCAACACACAGCCTAAACTTCTAGTTCTAGAGACATGGAACTTGGAGGTTGTGTTGTTTGAGAAGAGTATAACCACCAAGAAAGGGTATTTGTAAATTTGCAACCCTAAAGGAATGAAATAGGGAATGGAAGTTTCAACATCCACGTAATCGAAACAGCGGGCAAATGCCAGTCATTTTAAATATTATATTTCATCAACTTTATTTAAAAACCCCATCAAAAAGATTAAAAGAATTTAAAGATCCTAAGCACACAGGAACAGACAGCGAAAAACGACTTCTTTTACGACTGGTAACACTGAACCAAAAATATTGTAGGTTGGACCTACACCGGCTACACCACGCTAAAGTCTCTCAAACTAGGAATCTAATATTCATCTAACTAATCTAGCAACACCATTAATCTAATCATCCACAAACAAAAACAAACTCAACACATCCTGAAATCCATTAAAAAATTTATTATTTAAGCTGGCAGCCCTGAGGAGGCTTTCAGTCGCGGTTCGTTGATTCCGCTCGCGAATTTCACCAAATTAAAATTACGTAGGAAAAGCGATTATATCATTAAAGTTGGTGCAAATGAGTGACAGTTCATTTACTGCTTTATACGACGCGGTGGAAGTAATTTGATTTTAAAACAATATTATGTATGACGGTACTTAATCCTGTTTGGCGCAAGGAAGTTGGTGTCAATTTGTGACTTCGTGCGGGGATCTATTTCTGACGTTAGAAGATATCTTTGCATGGGAAATGAAGTTTCCTTTTTTTTTTTTCTATTATTTTCTTGTCTATTCGCGTAGGTGTTTTGAATTTTGAAACAAATTTTAATGTAATTATTATCAATAGACGAAGTGATTCAAGAGGAACGTTTATTTGTGCTATACAGCCATAACCTTTCGACGACCAAGCGACAGCCGGCTGTCGCGCTTCTATTGTTTTTCTATTGTGTCTCGAACCACGTGTGTTCGAAGGTTTAAAGGATTGAAAATCTGAGATTTTCAAAGATTTATAACACCTGTGCGAGGCTAGTAACTTTAATTAGAATTTCGGACATACCTATAAAAGAAAGATCTTCATATTTAATATTCCTGCTCTGGAACGCGCTTACACTCATATCAATTTGTCTGTATGTTTCTTTTTTTTGTGTTTGTTGAGCGATTTGCTAACTTTTTTACGACAAACCGACAGCCGGCTGTCGGGGTCCCTTACTCCGTGCGTGGGGTCTCTCTTTAATCGTTAATCGGTTTAAATTATTCTCACAAAAAAAATGTTAAGATCTGTCTAAGACCGTAGGAGATACACAATGGAAGTCCTAAAAATCAAACATAAAGGGTTATTTCCAAAAATCGCTTCAAAAAGGAAAATTGAAAATTTTAAACAATTAACAGAACCAAAACCGCCGAGCTCTGAAGCTGCTTTTCTTTTATAAGTTTTTAAAAGCGATTGTAATTTTGTAAAAGGTACGTCCTTATTGAGTGCAGATTAATTCGCAAACTGTTCGAATTTCAAAAGTTCCCTTATCTATTTCCGAGTCGTAAGTAAGTCTACATATAATTACATGCATCTTACTCTACATACACTTACATACATCTTAGCTACCAAAGCGCCCTCAAAACCAATCGGAACCATCGGAATTGCAGAATTGAATCGGAAATGAACTTGCAACCTCAATACGTGGTCATTTCGCTCTGCGCGTTTAAGTGCTATTAAAACTAAATGTTCAGTTAGTAAGGTCAGGATGGCTGTAAAGCACACTCTCCATCGACGAGAAAGCGATTAACTATTGACTGTTTTATCGCTTAAGAGACGTACATTTTAATGCAGTACTTATAGTATTAAACCTTCGAATACACGTGATTCGAGACACAATAGAAAGACAGTAGCAGCTTGACAGCCGGCTGTCGCTTGGTCGTTGAAAGGTTAGGCCTTGTTAATAAACGATGTGTATTTGTAGCACCCTTCAGCGATTACGCAATAAACAAAATGGCGGCGGAAATTTCACAACTACCCCAAAAAGAAAAACGTACGAGCACAGATTATAAAATTTTATTTTTTCAAGTTGTAGGAAATTTATTCAGGAACGTAAATAACTAAACTTGTTCATATAAAAGTAGTCTGTAAGTAATAAAAATAAGGACTATAATGAAATGGGATACCCCGACAGCAGGCGGCGCCGGTCGGTTGGTCGTCAAGAGGAACCTCTCCCTCCCCCAAGGCGCATTATTATCGGTGGATATTATCGCATGCGTTTTTGCATCCCCATTCCTTGCACATATCATGCGATAATTATCGCAGCAGAGTGATCTTATCAGCCGATATTAACGCACTTGCCTCTAACTAACTAAATACATCGGGTTGATACAGCCATTTTGCGTATTAAGCATTTACAATCCATTCCATCCATTCAACTCGATTAAGAAATTAATATTCTATTACCTTCTATAAATATATTATTATCAACAATCAGAATTTAAAAAAAATGTGAAATGTTTGAATCAGTCAATCAAAATCACATTTTATTTACTGTTTAATAAAGTCCTAAATTGTCTTGTATTTTACAAATAATAAGGGTTAAATTTCAATGTTGTGAAGGTTAGAATAAGTTAGACATAGGTATTACAGACATTTTAAATAGACTATATGACTAGTCGTACATAGTACATTTGAAGATATAAAATATTAAAGTGGTTATTAGTTAGGTATTGGAAAAAACGACGTGATGGACAATTGATTAAGGCGGTCGCCTCATATGTAATACGGTAGTTTACACCATTATTAATTGACGTACTTTTAAAGAGCTGTCAAAACGCAATTCTCCAATAGATTTTGTATAGCAATGGCAACTTATGACGTCACTAAAATAACAACTCAGTTGGCTATCTATTTATTAACTTCAAAGAAACTAGAAATCAAATTTTATAGCAAATTGAAATTGAGCCAAATTTATTGGGCTGAAATTAAAAGAGGTTTTATAGAAATTGAGTCTAACATTTATTGGTTAATGGTGTCAACTTACCCAACTATGGATTTATATCCTGGAAAGTCCCAATATCACTTTTTTAATTCTTAATAATATACTTTCTAAAATAATGGACTTCACTGACAGTCTAAAATTGCTAATCGTGGTGATCATAGCCCGTGCCTTCTCTGTATGAGAAGACGCCCTGTAGTGATATCATCTGCATTTATTTATGAAAAATATAACTTTTTTCATCTACCTTTACGATAGTTTGACCAGTGAGCTTCAGCTGTAGTAGTAGAGAAATTGTAATCCTTACTTCTACGAATAATAATCGTGTATGTACCATGTTTGTTTTGTTAACAAATATTAAAGGCATAAAAAAATATAACAGCCTCAGGACTGCCTAAACCAAATGAACACATCTTCAATCTAACAGAAATTAATTATGCAAGAAACCAAACTATTCACTCCCACCTGCATCGCTTCACAAATTCAAAGGATTACCACCCTAAGGCTCAGTCCACACCAAGATGGAAGCGGTTGTCAGCGAAGCCGCGAGTAGTTTCTGTGTCATATCATTTTAGGCTTTATACACATTCTATTATTTCGGCAGGTGTAACCCTGCCGAAACGTCAAGCATAAAACAAATAAAAAAAAGGTACGTGCGCGTTAAATCCCGTAAAACAGTAAAATATTATTATGCAACGCGAAAGTTTAAAGTATAATTTATACACATTGATAAAAAACATAGTATTGCTTGTGAAGTCGTGCGTCAGAAGTCGAAAGAGTGCTCGCGGCACCGCGGGCGTTTAAAATTTGCACTGATTCCCTTATTGACAAACTGTACTAAATTTAGTTCAGTACATTTTTTTGCATTTCATTAAGAGAAAGACATTAGATAAATATTAGTTTAGTAATGCACAATGATTCAACAAGACAAATTAGACGAGTTTAAAAACATGGCTATTAAAAACGCGTAATTTTAGATTCCTTCATCAGGGTTGACTAAACAATCCTGGCTGCCTTTACTTAATAACATACAAAAAAAAGATGAACCCTGAACATAAATTTAGTCTAGTTTGTGAACAAGAACGGCGCCATTATTATGACACTAAAAGTACACGTCGTTTCGCTGCCGGACGCGGCCATCTTGGTGTGAATGAAGCCTAACAGGGTCGGTGGAAATTGTATGCAGGTTTTATTACTCTAAGATATACGGGTCTAACCATAAACGACTTGCTTGATGCTCTAGATGTTCTGTCACGGACATAAAACTCGGACTTAACCGTTTTCGGGCCGTCATAAAGTAAAGGCACCGAGCAATGAGTTCCGAGTGCAATTTTACTGTTAAGTTTTTGACAGGCGCTTGGAAATGTAACAAGGGTTTGAGTTTATTTGATTTTGTGATTATGGAAAACTCGTGGGAACCTAGATATTATAATAATGATAAAATCGCAACATGATAGGCACTGAAAAAAAAGGCAATGAAAGAAAATACGATCTTAAATAGATAAAGGTGTCTGAAGTAAATACTTCTGAGTCACAAATAACCTGGTTCTTAACTGATTGGTTTGAGAAAAACTTGAACTTAGACTAAGCATGGTTGATAAATAGGTACTGCTTCTTCCGCATATGCATATTTTTTCAAAAGAAAGAATGATGCTGCATTTTTAATCTGAAGCTTGATTAAAATTTAAATTAATTATATTTTCAAAACAACGAATTGTCTTTGATATTCGCAAAAAAAGAACCTAATTCTATGCGAAACCTATTTGTGTTTTGTTTATGACTTTTTTGTATCAGACGAGGTATACCAAATAGTAAGATAACAATGGGTTTGTTTTATTTTATTTAAGCATAAAGCAAAAAACAATAAAATTATCTTTGTTATTCAAATTTCATTTTCACAATTATATGATCTAGCTCCATAAATAAAGTTAATAAAAATAAACCCTGAGGTCACCTATCATAATTATAATTATGTCAAAAATAAAAAGGGCGTCGTAAAAACTGAACTAAGTCTAATTGGGGCTTTACTTTATTGCCTAAAAGATACAATTATAGACGTTCTCCATAAAATTGCAATAATTTTATTTAAATTCTGAGCTTTTCAGTTTCAGGCCAGTCCGCAGGGACTAATGTAATTAAGTGCGATGAACTAGCTGACTAATAGTGTAGTACAGTTATAACTACGGATAGGATTATCGATATCGATAATGTTTTTGAGAATGAGATTTCTTTTAAGATTATTGTTACCTTTTTAAGATTATTATGATTAATAAAATTGTATTTGATATTTAAAAATTGTATTTGACATTTAAAAATTGTACTTGACATTTAAAAATTGTATTTAACATTTAAAAATTGCATGCCGACAGGCGAAACATAGCGCACGCTTATTATGTATGCTTCATCATGTGTTATGTACTTATTACCTATGTTTGCAATAAATAATTTTGGCTTTATTTGACTTTTAAATGAAATTACGAATGTCATTAGGCAATTTTCACTGTTGGGAATAATTTATTTTAGAAGAGATCGCGTTTTTTTCACCCAAATGCCTGATTTCCCCTCTGAATTATGAGCTATTTAATATTTTCGCTTTCTGCACTCTTTCTTCATATAAAACTTGACAGTGCTAAATCTGATCCTCCCACATTGACATAAACAGTTTAAAATGGGGTACAATGTCAAATAGCAAATCTGTGCATAATATCTAAATTAGATAGAATAAATTCTTTTAAAAACGAAAATTAAAATATATATAGAGTATGTAATCTTAATCTATTTATTATTGATGTATTTATTTTTTTCAATTTTATTTTATTTGCTTTCAATTGATTTAATTGGTATTGATTTGATTTGATTTGGATTAGCATGAAGAATTTGGTTCAATTAAATTAAATTTAATTTGTTTCAATTTAATTTAATTTAGTTTAGTTTAATTCAATTTAATTCATTTAAATTCAATTTATTTTAATTCAGTCTACTTAATTCAATTTATTTCAATTTAATTCGATTTCATTTATATTAATCTAATTTGATTTATTTTATCCCGTTTTGATTAATGGTGCAATTTTAGTTAAGTTTCCTTTTTTTATATTGTGTTTATATTTCATTACTTATCCTAGCAATGGCAAAGTTATGTAAACCTGTAATTGGTGTTTGTATTAGCTCTAGTTCCGTAGACATCTCATTGCCATTGTTAAATGCATCCACTGTTGGTTTACTTTTTAATAAATAAATAAATTATTAATAAATTAAATATTTAAAAAAATATATTTTATCGATACACTTTGTGAATGGATTACATCACTAATCCTTTGTACAGCTCCAACCTCATGCAAGGCGCTCCCTAGTATAATAATGTTAATTTTTTAACACCTTAAAGTTTCTGTTTGAGCTAAAAATGTATTTTTTACGCCTTCAGAAGCATAAAACTTATATTATACCACTAACATATAATATGGCTGGTAAATAATGACTATAGTCTGTTTTTTTTTTAAACGAGTACCAAAAATTTTGTCTGCGTTTCTATTGGTCCACATAATCAGCATAAGTGTTATAATTGGTGTTAAAAGCGTCGGCTCCGCCTCGACTAATTTCCCATCTCTCTCTGTCAAATACCGGAAATGTGAAAGTGACATATTCAGTACTCGTTTGTAAAAAAATAGACTATAATATATGAACATAAATAGGTTCTGATGCAGTGCTATTCGCTAAATCACTTCTGAATCCGCGGTGAGCTTAAAGCTTCGTATTCTTTTATGAGTTTGACAGTAGCGTCACCGAGTGATCACGAAAGTGATTCCAAGGTTTTTCAAGTTAATAGTATTCTCGAAACTCATTTTACTTAACTCGGCTTTGATTTCGTCTTGAGAATCGCAAACCAATGACAAGCGTGATGGGAATCGCAGTGAGGGCGACTCGCAAAGTGATTTGCGTGATGATTTTCGAAATAGACGCATTTGTTCAGAATGGCACTGCGAATATTTTTTGGGACAATCCCGCCAAACTATTCCTAACCACTGTAACCCCTGAAAGCCAAAATCAACAGTGGAGTCCTCCGAAAAGCGCCGAGCAGTTAAGCTCGGCGAGTCCCGGAGAAACGATTAACCTGCGTTGGATCTCGCAACGAATTTAATCAGAAAAGAACAGCGGAGGAGTAAGAAAAACATGATGGCACTGCGAATATGCTGTATCTCTTTCTTTATCGTTTTATCACATTTTTCATCCATCTCCTCAATCCCAACTAACCATAATAGGCGAGACGACGAAAAAAAAGTAATTAGTCCGTCATTGAGATTACTAAAAAAAATTGTACACATATTTTTTCTTTTTTCTCGTAAACGAAAAATGACGAAGATACAGTGCGTTAAAGTTGTGCGTGACGTCACGATCTGATACAATTTTTGCATTACGGTGACGTAAAAAGCCCCCACTCCAGAACTTTGTTGCTCTATATCTTTGTATTTTTTTATTATTTTGATGAAGCAAAAAATACGTGTCCCGTATTTTTGCTCGATTTACAAGACGGACTAAACAGAATGCCATTAATTGTATGGTGTCGTCATCCCTATTCGTCAAGAAAGACCTAGTTGACCTAAATTCGTCAATACCTTCACCAAAGACCTGTTGATTACAGCTCCGCCAATCTAATATTAATTTCGCCCATGTAAACATACCTAAAACAACTTCTAACGGCATCATTTATTCACTGGTTCCTTCAAAAAGAACTAATTCTGAACCAGGGGTCGGGTACACTAAAATTTCATTATACGTACGTACAAACTAGAAGTTAGAATTAAGTTGGCAAAACTTACGCCCGACGTAAGTTAACGCAGGTTAAGTTAGATTTATGTAGTTTCCGAGTGGATTGGACTATGTACTTGTACCTACTGTTAGGTTTTACTAGGCACTTGTGTTTAATGATTTGTGTAGGAAATAAACGTGGTGTTAAGCAATCTATATCTGCTGGATTTACTGGCGCACGGCACGCGTTTTGAACTTACGTTTGCTAGTAAAATTTTATGTATGGAGTATTTAAAATGTGAAAAGTGCAAGTGGAGACTAGCAAATAAAGGATTGTAATACTACAATCCATTCATTTGTAGGGTTCCGTACCAAAATGATACGAAGGTATCCTTATAGTTTCGTCATGTCCGTCTGTCCTCGGCTTACCGCCCAAACGGTTAGTGCAAGTAAGCTGAAACTTTAACCTGTAAATTGGGGATGATTTTTTATCTCGCGTAAAAAATGGGTTTTTGATTTAGAGATCCGTTTATTATCCGTTACTTATCCAAGGTATTCAATTTTAAAGCCCATATTTTAGTTAAAATAACTAAGTCAAAAAGCCTGAAAAAAATTGTAATGGTAATCCATGTAATGAACTTTGAAGGAAAACTATATTGGTTGTACTCTTAGATCTTTTAAACTACAAAACACATTTTAATGCACCTTTAATCAATAGATAAAGCGCTTTGGTAAGTTTGATACTTATAAAGGTAAATCAAGACAAGATTTCCAACGAATTGTAACACCCGTCCTTGCAGTAGCGAGTCGCTAGCGCCACATAAAAAAATGTGGTAACCAACGCACAATTAAAACTACTGAAGCTAGAGACTTGTCTGCAAAATATACAGCAATTTCTTTTTATAACATAGTGATGCAAATTATGTTTCTTTTACTCCTCCGCTGATTCTTTTCTGATTAATTTCGTTGCGGGATCCAAGACAGTTGAATCGTTTCTTCGGGACTCGTCGAGCTTTATTGCTCGGCGCTTTTCTGGCGGACTCCACTGATTCTGGCTTTCAAGAGTTGTAGTGGTTGGAAATAGTGCGGTGGAAAAGTCCCAAAAAAAAAAAGATGCACAAATTATTACTAATTCTTATATTCAACCCAAAGCCTGCAGCAAAGTCAAATAGCTCAAATACCCATGTTAGAGCGTTACAGCTCTCTTAAAGTAAATAAACTACCCACTCCAAAGTGAGGCATGTATGTTTATGTCAATCAAGCTATGTAGTTCAGTGTCTCAAGACTTGATGGTGTCAGTCTCTGCCTCACAGATTAATGTGTAGATCTCTTTAATATTTCCATTTATATGAGCGGTTCTGGTTATTTTAAATGTGCTAAAAATTCGGCTCATACCCGAATTCAAACTAGTGTTAAGTTTGTGAGCTTAAGATGAAAACAGCATCCAAATCAGTTCACCCGTTAAAGAGCGACGGTGCTACAGACAGACAAACAAAAATGTGTTTCTCTATCCTGTGGTCTGGCGAAAATGTCAATTTGACAACTGTCATTAATGTCAGGTGTCATTACTGCCACGCGAAATTGACCCTTATGATCAATGTCATTTTGTTGTTTTATCTGTGCTACGGTTGTGGTTCACTCAACTGGCCTAGTCGACAAACTATACCAATCGCCGGATGACGGGCTATTTATTCTAAAAAGTTCCTGTAACTGGGTTTGTGAACTATAAAGGTCTAAAAAGAGGTCACTTACCAAAACAACACGATCCGCACTTCGGACTTACCCTCTCGACAAAACTTTATAGCTACCTACAAAGCCCAAAGTTCCTGAATTATTAAATCTAAATTTATTGATTCGGAAATAAATAAAAGGTACACTGAACACCGTCTGAAAGGAGGCGCCTAAAGCCTTCGAAATTGAATTTCAGTATCAGTAGTAGTGAACGTTGAATCTGCAATATGCTTTGGCCAGGAATAATTTCTATGTAGCGTTGAACGAATATCGGTGCTGAAACTTTTACTATTGTGTGTGATATTGCAGTACAAACATATTATGTATTTATGTACTGCAATATTATGTAGGTAATTATGTATGTAGGTAGGTTCACTATTTGATCTGTTAGGGGAACACCCAAAATTACGATATATTTCTGATGTTGTCAATTATTGTATTGGTTTTCTTTCTATTTGATTAATGGAGCGGTTTTTTTTTTGTCGGAATATTGAAACTGTAAAATCATGTTGTTTTGATGGTCAATGATATATCGAAGTTGTTATAATCAGTGTTACGAAATTCGAAAATCGATATTTTGAAGTTTGGAATATTTATTATTTATTCCCCTTATGTGTGAGTGAGCCTCTTTGTATTTATCTGGTCGAGTAAATTATTATTGAATTCCAAAAAAATACTAAAGTGTTTCAGATAGCACTTAAAGTTGTGTCAATAAGTCGTGGACTGCGAATACATTCTATGGAAATTGGTCTAGTGGTTAGTAGCTCTGTATGACTGCTAAACCGGAGGTAGTGGGACAGACTTTGTGTGATGAGCATGATTATTTGTTCTGTGTCTGGGTGTAATTTATCTTCAACTAGCTTTTGCCCGCGGCTTCGCTCGCGTTAAAAAGAGACAAAAAGTAGCCTATGTTACTCTCCATCCCTTCAACTATCTCCACTTAAAAAATCACGTCAATTCGTCGCTCCGTTTTGCCGTGAAAGAAAGACACACAGACAGACAGACACATGGAGATAGTTGAAGGGATGGAGAGTAACATAGGCTACTTTTTGTCTCTTTCTAACGCGAGCGAAGCCGCGGGCAGAATCTAGTCTCTTATAATTATGTTCTCGTCGATTTTTCATTATTTTTAAGATGTATTCTGCTATTCGGGGCGGGGACAAATTCAACTAACCAAAAACCATGAAAATTGGTCTAGCCGATCTCGAGTTATAAGTGTTGTAACAAACCCGACTTTGTTTTATTATATAGAGATATGTATGTATTTATAAATTATATAAGCATGTAAGTCAGATTGCGATAAAATGACTGTGTGGGAGTTGTCCCAAGATATTTATTTATTTATTAATAAACACCGAAACATCCCACCATCCAAACACCCAAACATCCTAACAAACCCATTTACAACTACGAGTAATACAAGACTCCGTGCTTTCCTTCTACCCATCAAAATGAAACTTCCACATCTACAATAAATATTAGTTCATTTAACAAAGACAAATAAATACTCAATGGTCCAACTTATTCGACAGTTAAGATAAAGTTTAAATCGCAAAGTGTATTAGTCAAATTATCACTAACTTTGTTTTCTTGAGAAACTTGTATTTTAAGTCAATAGCGACTTGGAACTACAATGGATGACTGGTAAGTGGTTGTAATGAGATTGGAGACGCTTTTTAGGGTTCCGTCGTCGATAAAAAAGTTGTAGTTTCGCCACGTGGCACTGTTTGTATTTGTAGGTATAAAAAAAAAAAATTCAAGGATCAGCAGTGCTTTTGCGTAAGAAATCGCGTGCGAATACGATTTCGATCTCATATCCTAACACAAAAAGTATTCAATGTCAAATTAGACAACTTTTTACTAAAAATAGTTAGTTCCCTTCACCTTCATTCTCATTGAGTGGCGCTAGCGTAGTTTTCATTGAGTTACAGAATACCTAATTCAGTTTTCACCGCGGAATCAGAAGTGAGCACTGAAGTGAGATCTTACAGAATAGCACTGCTGTTAGCGAAATGTTAGCATCTGCCACGTATGTTTGCTTTTAGAGTATAATTTTTTTTTTTTTTTTTATATAAAATAAGTTTATTTTGTACCTTAAAGATTACAAAGGGTTTGTTATACAGGAAAGTACAAGGTAAACAAGGTAAAACAATAGATTTAGACAGTGTTGCAACTGATACCCAAACTAGGCTAACTAAATAAAAGGTCACTATAACACGGTGATGCCTAAACCACTAAACCGATTTGCATGAAATTTAGTACAGATATGGTCTGGGACCCGAGAAAGGATATAGGATAGTTTTCATCCCGGAAATCCCCCGGGAACGGGAACTATTATTTCACGCGGACGAATTCGCGGGCAAAAGCTAGTTTTAAATTTAAAAAACCGGCCAAGAGCGTGTCGGGCCACGCTCAATGTAGGGTTCCGTAGTTTCCCGACCGTCACAATAAGTGTTCCCACTTATAAGTTTAAAAAAAGGCTTTTGTTACGTTGACATACTAAGTACGCAGAAATTATTTTGTACAACCTTTTTGTCTTTTTGTACAAAAACTGTTCTTTCTATCAAGTTCGAAATAATTTTCCTAGAAAGTCCTTATAAAGTTCTACTTTCCAGATTTTTTTCATATTTTTTAAACCTACGGATCAAAAGTTAGAGGGGGGGGGACGCTTTGATTTTTCCTTTTGGAGCAATTATTTCCGAAATTATTGACATTATCAAAAAATGATTCTAGTAAACCCCTATTCATTTTTAAATACCTATCTAACAATATATCACACGTAAGGGTTGAAGTTAAAAAAAAAAACACTTCCCTCTTTACATATAGGAGGGCTACCCTAATAAAACATTTTTTTCAAATTTTTATTTTACCACTTTGTCGGCGTGGTTTATATACATATTGGTACAAAATTTCAGCTTTCTAGTGCTAACGGTCACAGAGATTAAGCGAGGACGGACGGACAGACAGACAGACATGGCGAAACTATAAGGGTTCCTAGTTGACTACGGAACCCTAAAAAAGACCATATCCAAATCGGTTGATAAGTACGACGCCACAGATGCACAGACAGACAAACAAACAGGCAGGCACACAAACATTGTAGTTGAACTTATAACATCCTTCTTTTGCTTTGGGGGTTAAAAAGGACAAGTATGTGATACTTACTTACTTTTAACAATCTTTACAGGCTAACAAGTAATAATTGTGAACTAAATGCAAAACTACAGAACCCGATGCACATACCCCGGTACGCACTTAACTGGTTTTCAGTTTTAAACTGGAGTAGTTTTTCTGCATGATTGAGAAGATTGCGCTGAGTTAACTTCTTTAGTTCTGTATTTATTTTTCAACTAGTTTTTGCCCGCGGCTTCGTCCGCGTGGATATAGAACTGCCATCCCCCATTAGACCCTTTCTGGGGACGAATTTCCAAAAATCTTGGTGATTTAAGATTCTTTCTCATGTCTCTAGCTGCAGTTTGGGATGTGCGTTGATATATCAACAATCAGTCAATAGTTTTATATAAATACTAGGTGTATTTTTGGTCTTGCACAACCCGCTAGGATATGATTCTATCCATTAAAACAAACAACTTTTATTATTGAACCAACGATGAAATCTCGAAAAAAATATCAGCTGTTTCTAACAAAGTTCAATGCCCTCCCGACCATTATGTATGAAACAGCTGATATTTTTTTCGAGATTTTAGAGTTGGTTAAAAGTTGTTTGTTTTCATGGGTAGAATCACTTTCTAGCAGGTTGAGCAAAATGTTAAATACACTTAGTATATAGATTCACAGATTAAATACAAATAGACGTCCATTAAGATGATTGTAAGTGGTCGCACCGAACCCTTTTTTGAATACTACGATCAGAAAGCGGAAGTATTAGCAGATCAGCTGCCAGATGATCAATCTACTGAATGTAACTACGTTCATATTACATAATATTCCAGTAGGTAAATACATCTATACTTATAATAAAACTGTAGAGAGGTCAATTCTGTACATTGAATACATTTTCAAAATTAATATTGGAGGATGATTGGTGATCGATACTGATGCCAAAAATGCAATCAGTAAATTTTTTGTCTGTCTGTCTGTCTGTCTGTCTGTATGTGCACGCATGGGTTAAAAACGACTGAAGGGATTTAAACCAAACTTGGTACGATTATACTCCATACTCCCGGGCAGGTTATAGGCTATATAACATAACGCTAAGACACATAGGAGCCGAGCAGTAATGAAAAGTGTGACAAAAACGGGAAGAAAATATTCTTTTTGAGAGAATACGTTGCGTGCGCTGCGTAAATGGTTGAAGTTACGCAGAAATTATGTACTAAAGAATTGTTCCCCTTAAAATGTTCTAAAAAAAAGTCCGCCACAGCATATGTCTAATATTTATAGTTCACTCACTATAACCATTTTTATGGCAATGAAATCAGTACTAGAATTATTCATGATTTGCCAGGGTGTTTTTATGAATATAGTATCAATACGTTATTCAATACAAGTTTTTAGTTTTGTACGAAATTGCCGTTTACGTAATTTAATTACAATAAATATCTTTAGAGATATCACAGAGTTTAAAAATTACTCCGCAGTAACGTAGGAGCAGTAGCAAGGCCGGCCGACGGCTTTGCAAGATATTCGTAGCTTTTACATCAGAATAACACTTGTTATTGTGCTACATAGCATTGCACCATGACCCACGGGAGCCGATCAGTAACCAAAAACCTAACATAACTCCGGTACGCGAGGACCGTGCGGTCCATGGCCCTCTACGGGGCAACCGTGTGGGCGCGCCGAACCTGGCCTTGGCTCCGGCCCGGCTACTGAGGGCGTCCCAGAGGATCATGGCCATTCTGCGACACGGCGAGCCTTACTGTCGGCCGGGATTTGGAGGCAACAGTCCTTGCACACACGTACCAGTGGCGCGTGGAAGTGCTACGCCGCCGCCGGGGCGAAACTCCGCTGCCGCGGCTTATCACTGTGCGACGCACTGAGGTCCGGCGGGATCTCATGGCGGAATAGAGACTGCTGTCACAACCCAGTGCTGGGCACGCCTCTTTGAGAAGTGGCTGTAGAAGCGCCACGGCACTTTAACGTATCGCCGGACGCAGGTCCTCATCGGACACGGACATTTCGGAAGGTTTCTGTGTCGGGCACTGCGGCAACGGTCGTCTATAGGACACGGTGGAGGTATGCCCCGCTTGGGCGGGAAAACGCCGTGTCCTGGCAAAAGGCGGACCCAGGCTTAGGCGTCGAGAGTCGTAAGACGACGCCACCGTAAACCCACGTACAGCGAACTAAAAGCTCGCCGTCCGGTAAAGACCGGACCCGTGCCGATGGCTCCTTAGGCCCGGCGCCCACTATAGGCATCGGCACGGCTGAGGATTTTAGTAGATAAAAAGCACTATAGACATTAACTTCATTGCAATAATGTAGAAATTTCCATGATATATGATTGTAGTAACAAAAATACCGCTTCGGTATGCTTGAGGCTGCTGCATCGGCAATTTCTACTTTATTGCCATGAAGTTAATGTATAATGCTTTTTATTACCTAAAATCCTCAGTCGTGCCGATGCCGATAGTGGGCGCCGGGCCTTAAAGAGCAAGCAGCACGTGACGGGGCCCTCTAGGGTCAATGCCTGCCAGGGTTGCGGAATAATCTAAATTCTAATAGTAAAAATAAAATAAAATAAAAACTAATAGTTACCTTGGCCCCGGATCATAAAGGGCAATCAGTCAGTAAAAGTCTGACACTCCCTCGCGCCTCGCCCGGGCGGGAGAAGTCATTTGATATGTGTAATAGTAAACTCACTGACTGATATCAACGCGTTTGCTAATGAAACTTAGAAGGTTTATTCTTTGTGAGGAGTAATAGCCACTAAGACATGATTTTTTTAAATTCAACCCCTAAAGGGTTAAAATAGTGCATAGAAGTTCGACATCCACGCAGGCGAAGCCGCGGGCGAAAGCTAGTGATACATATAACATATAATATGACTCATGTCATGGGCCCGACAACCTGCTGTTAGCAGCCATTTCTGATGCCTCGACTATAGGCAGCTTCAAAGCGCGCTTGAAAACATGGCTTATCGAGCAAGCTTTTTATTTCTTTGACTAATTTAAGATTATACATATATATAAATAAAGTTTACATCACTTTGTCATATTATATTAATTTAAATTGTAAGTTTTACTGTGACTTGTTCATGTAACTTTTTCTTTTGACTTAATTATTTTTTGTGTGATTTATTAACTGTTATTTTGTTTGACAACTATTGATATTTGACATGACATGTTAAATATCAATAGTGTAGTAAATACTAGACTACTACAGACAGACAAACAGATTATGTATTTTATTTTATTTATCAGGGACAAAAAACAGTTACATGCTAAAAATAACACAAAAAAACAAACTCAAAACTTAAATTCTCAAACATGTAACCCACAACATTATCCAATATGATTATGATTATGTTTGAACTGAAATATAAATTGTTAGGGTATCATGGGACTGACCTACGCTATGCGTAAAAGCCCCTATAAATAAATAAAGAAAAAAAAACATAACATACAAAGTTTTAACACCGATATTCGTTGAACGCTACATAGAAATAATTCATGACCAAAGCATATTGCAGATTCAACGTTCACTACTACTGATACTGAAATTCAATTTCGAAGGCTTTAGGCGCCTCCTTTTAGACGGTGTTCAGTGTAGCTTTTATTTATTTCCGAATCAATAAATTTAGATTTAATAATTCAGGAACTTTGGGCTTTGTAGGTATAAAGTTTTGTCGAGAGGGTAAGTCCGAAGTGCGGATCGTGTTGTTTGGGCAAGTGACCTCTTTTTGGACCTTTATGGTCCACGAACCCAGTCACAGGAACTTTTTGGGATACATAGATGAACAAACCGTTTTTATCTACCTGTCTGTCTGTAGTACCGAAGCTCTTAAACTGATGTTGGAGAAATAGCTATAAAAATATGACCTACTTTCAAATAAAAAGAAACCGCATTCAAATTGATTCACCCGTTTAACACCTACGATGCCACAAATAGACAGACGGACACACAGTCACACACTGTAGTGGTCAAACTTATTATACCCTTATTTTTGTAGCGGGGGTTAAAACATAAATTGAGTCCACATAACAGCTCCCTAAATAAATATCTACCTTTAAAACTATATTTTACCCGAATATCACTCTTTATAACCTTTTCAACTCCCTGAAGCAATAAAGTGTAGGCAATCTTTTGACGCTAGGGATAACGAAATTTCGAACCGGCCTTTTTTATTCAAAATACCTAATGTTAGGCCAAACACTCGACAAATTGTACCATCTACATTACACGGTACGGGGTCGAATATAACAAAACTTGAAACGCGAAATGTTCGGGGCCCACTGAATTCTTTATGACAGCAGTAAATCTAGGCAAATCGTAAATTTTGCAAGCACCCCGCGACCCGACGAAAAGGGCTGGAGACCCTTTCTGCGCAGAAACGGATAGATATTAACGTGTCGGGGTCTACTATTTGAATTCGATGGGAAAAGCTTCGAGAATGGAGTGAGTTTGTTGGTCATAGTAAAACTATTGTCTATAGTATTATTCTACTCAATTAGGGCTCAATTAGGTAAAGTACTCTCATAACCATCTTTCTTGAAATATATATATATATATATATTTATTTATATATATTATATATATTTATTTGCATAATATATATTTGCTTATTTATTTTAGTACGTATATATGTATTTTTATTAATTTGTAATTTTTGTAATAATTAACATCTGTTTTTTACTTTATATTTGCACCTGCTATAATATCTCTGCACTACCGATGGTTGACTGGTAGAGAATGCCTAAGGCATTATTAAGTCCGCGTCTGTACATGAATTTTGTGCATAAAGTGTAAATAAATAAATAAATAAATAAATTATTATAAAGCTCATGAATTTGTTTTCTTTCTTTAGTTGAACGACAACAATAAGGATTATGATCCGATAAAAAAAAACTTTTTGTGTTGGATAGCCCATTTATCCAGGAAGGTTATTGGTTATGTAACATCACACTACGGCCTACAGGAGTGAAGCAGTGACCACAAGTTTGGGTGAAACTGCGGAAGGCAGCTATATTATGATACTAGCTTCTGCCCGCGGCTTCGCTCGCGTTAGAAAGAGACAAAAAGTAGCCTATGTTACTCTCCATCCCTTCAACTATCTCCACTTAAAAAATCACGTCAATCCGTCGCTCCGTTTTGCCGTGAAAGAAAGACAAACAGACAGACAGACACACTTTCCCATTTATAATATTAAGTATGGATTACATTGATCGTGGAGAAACCCAGATTTTTACATGTAAATGAAATAAATGTCACCTTGTGCTGCAGCGTTGATGCTCATGTCTTATATGTATGGGGAGAGGCCATGCAGTGGGACAATTTATCTGCATTCATTAACACGCGAATCATAAATCATTTGACTTGATTTCAAGTAGGTATAATTTTGGGTTTACTGAAGCATTTTTAGAGATCGTGACAGATTCAAGGTGATTGAAATGCCAGTAAACTCAACTGTCATCACACTTAAAGTTATAACTAGAAATAACATTTGAAATTTCTAACTACATATTTTCATCGCCGCCGATATTCCAACAGAAATTATTGCAGTAGCTAAATTTAATGTGTGCACTTTTTCATAGTCCGACGGGACTGCATTCGTACATGAGAAAGAGACACAAGACCAACAATTTTACTAACATAATATAAATACCAACGACAGTTGGAATTCCACGTGTTTATTTAAAGGGAAGTTTTTATTCCCCACGAGACGTTATTCCTAAACCTTCCAAGTCCATCCGTTCGTTAGTCTGCCAGCTGGCTGTAGGTTACCTTTAATTACAAAATAATAGATATAGGTAGATTTTTTCAGAGTTTACATTATTCATTCTTCTCTAGCCGTGATCGTGACCATCTCGTGCGAATGGAGCCTAACGGTTTCCCTTTGTAAGTGAGTTAAACTCACATTTGACCAGAACTCATCTCACACAAAACTCATTCACACCCTTAGTACCCCAGATGTGAACATGCCAAAGGTAGCCGAAGTGGGATGTGGTTTTCGCCCATTTAAAATTCCAATTCTGAACCTTGGATTAGATACCTGTCTGAATTCTGTGCCAATTGTAGCATTATATTTATTTGGATAACCTTGGACGGAATTAGGCCAAAGGTTTAGATATGTTTATTCACGGTACAAAATATGGAATGGGTACAGTGCTTGATTCAGTGGCGTGCCTTTGGTAGGTGTTGAAAATTCCGGTTTTTCCTAATACGTTGATTATTTACAAGTTTCCTGCGCATTTTTTTCCATTGTAACTAAATATCGACCTTTTTTGTATATTAGCCTCGGAGCGAATGCCACTTGACTAGGTACTTCTCTTGCTTGATATGGAGGGAAGTAGAAAACATATTTTTCTTCTACTCCGCTGTTGTTTCTGATTAATATCGTTGCTGGATCCAAGACAGTTGAATTGCTTCCCCGTGACTCGTCGAGCTTCATTGTTTGGCGCTTTTCTGGTGGACTCCACTATTGATTTTGGCTTTCAGAAGTTGCAATGGAATAGTGTGGCGGGATTACAAGTAACTATAAATACCTCATGAATTGGACAACTTAATTCATTTTTACTTGTCAATGACGTTCCAAACTGTTATTAAAAACGCATATTTCTAAAAGAAATATAAACCATTTAACTTTTTTATTTTCTACTCCATCTTATAGTTAAACTAAAACCATTTTACTTATTTCAACACTATTTCTCCAGAAATAAAGTGGTGTATCTCGTGTCATTATGCTCACAGTTTCCTGCAAGCTTGAGTGTCAATTAAGAGAAACGGATCATTATGACGAACGTTTATGCGCTGTTCACGACAGCGGAGTGCGGCTGAGTAATAAAAAAATGAGTTTAGTCCCCCTTTAAGTCTGGTAAATGCACTTAGAAAATATACAAGACTATTTTTAGCGGACATTTTCTCCTATTTCAACCGGTAAGGGGTTGAATTTCAAAAATTCGCTCCTTTACGTCGTAAAAAAACTATTGTTTTCATGTTTTTAGCTTCTGTAATTTCGGTAATGCTCTGATTAAAATATCCTGTCTCTTTCAAAATTAGCAGCTCCATGAAAGAGCTTATGCCACTAACCCAAAAAAAACCAACCCCAAAACTACTATATTTCTTGACTTAATTTTAATATTAAAAATCGCTTTGGGGTTTTGAACTTGAATTAATGTATGAGCCTTAAGTTTTAAGAGTAATGGTTTAGTGTTATAAGCTAATTAATCATAATACTGGCGCATCATATCAAACTCTTTAAACTATTTGTATTTTCCAGTAGCATTTCAGTTAAATACTGTGAGCTTTGGCCCATAACTAGGCATGTATCTGCTGACTTACGTATGGGTGCCTAGGACATCCATAAATGCTTATTTTGTCGGCCGCTGCAGTAAATTACTAGTACAACTTATTCGCCTAAAAAATAGTATTACAAAACTTACATAAAGCATTCTGAGTGCTTTTAAGCTTTTACTAGAAGACAGCATTAGTTCAGTAAGTGTCCAGTATGAAGTTTGCCATCTGGTAGGTAACTTAAAAGCAGCAAGGCACGACGAGACACTTTAAAAGTTATGTTTCTTTCTCTTTGGTCAGTTGTCACTAAAAAAAGTTAAAACTTAGTTGAGAGTGGTACGTTTTAAAGGTGGTTGTATGTTTAAAATCGTCGTGGTAGCCTAGTGGTTAAGGCGCCCGCCTTTCATACAAGAGGCTGTTGGCCACCCAGACACCAATATGACTTTGTAATTCTGTCTGTCTCTCTGTCTGTCTGTCTGTCTGTCTGTCTGTCTGTCTGTTACCCTTTCCCGCTTAAACAAGTAAACCGATTTGAATGAAATTTGATACAGATATAGTCTGGGACCCGAGAAAGAACATAGGATAGTTTTCATCCCGGAAATCCCGCGGGAACGGGAACTATTCCACGCGGACGAAGTCGCGGGCAGAAGCTAGTTATAAATAAAATGGTAAGCTGACTAAATGACTGACCGACTGATTGTTGATACTTGAAGGGTGTGTTTTTATAAAAAGTAGGTAGCCACTTAGAACTTTTTTTTTGGTAATTCGACACCAAACGGGTAAAATAGTGGAAGGAAGTTCAATATTCACGCGGATGACGCCACGGGTAAAACCTAGTTTGTTAATAAAAGTCAAATGCTGGAACTGGGTACTTAACACTTTATTGCATACGTACAATATACAAATAAATATAGCTAACTTAAAACTAACTAAAAAACTAATTAATATCTAAAACTAAAATAAAACTAAAAATTAAATAATAAATAAATAAAAAGAAAGGGGATATCCGTCGGCGTCGTAAAACTCGACATCACTGTCGACGGGCAGATGCCCAGAAGGCTGGCAGCATTGCCACGCTGAATTGCGATGCTTATTCTTTAGGCAAAGTAGATGTGAGCCTTCTGATCACGTGAAGTGTCGACTAAACGCTTTAAATATTGCTGGAACTTGTATTCATTATTTCACACATAATAATTGACTTAATTTTATAAAAGCTGTACCATCCATGCAGGTTTTTGCAAATTTATAGGCACTCAAACCCAATAGCCACGATTCAGAAAAAAATGAAAAACTAACCACGCAGAAAAATCATTTTTCTTTTATCCATTAGCAACGAGCGAGTTAGTTCAACGAATAGTTTCGAGTGCCCACACAAAATAGCACAGTCCAATTTCAATGAAATTCTGAATATACCAACTATATTCTATGACGTATTTCCTTTAATTTACGCTGTGTGGGAGATTGAAATAGAAACGGTACAAATGTAATATTCTGGGGTGTGTTCAAGCCTTTGACACTCAGAAATGCACGTGGAGATTTGTACTTTTTTACTTTGGTTTTAAAATGTTTTGTTCAACTTCAAGACGATAGTTTGATGTTTTGTGACTATGACTTCTAACATGGATTTCCATACTTACTTTCGAAAGAAATAGCAGCCCGATAGCCGGTCGTCGGTTCGTCGTTGAAAGGTTATCCTTGACCGACTTGACATAAGAATTTGTCACACTGGATGCGGCCTGCGGTCAGGTCAAAGTGAACGCAGCCCACATCATGTATGAACAACATTGTCGGTATCAATATAGTTTGTATAGACTGCGATCTGACCGTGCGAGCACAACCAAAGAACGCATGTTGGGCCGACGGGGGGGCGACCGACAGCGTTGTTCATACATGATGCAGGCTGCGTTCACTTTGACCTGACCGCAGGCCGCAGAACGCATCCAGTGTGACAAATCTTTTAGTGTCTTAAATCACGTGTGTTCGAAGGTCTAAAGGACAGTACGCCACCCACGTTATATTTCAAAGAAATTTACAAGCATGTTGATGAACAAAAAATCAATTTAACCTTATTATAAAAACCATCCTGATATTCTTATATCTAAATACATGAAATGTTAAACTGACTGACTGATTGACTGACTGTTGATAACATAATATTAAAGCACAGTCCAAACCGCTGAGCCAAGAGACATGAATTTTTTTGTGAAGACTAAATATAGGATTTTTATAAATTCCATACCAAATATGAGATGAATGTTTTAACATCCACGCGGAACCAAGCATAATAAAAATGCGAAATTAACTTTCGCAATAACCTGATAATAAATCATTCTAAAGATTCCCGCTGTTTATTAGCTAAATAAAACGGCCTAATCAATTCAATCTAATTACTGAAGTACACTTCGATTAATAGTCATATCTCTCCATTCGTTTTTCATTAAAATAGTACCTGAAAATACACCAATTTTAGAGCTGACCCACTTTATCCCACCTGCGATACGCAACGAGAGCTCAATGCTGATTGGTCCTTTCCACTTTGGACCAAGCTATTGACTCGGTTTATAAACTTGATGTTAAAATTGAAATTATTTGCTTAAGTTTTCTTGAAACGGTTAAGGAAAAGGTTGAAAAGTCTAGAATCTACGTTTATTATTATTTTATAAGTAGCGATCCGCCGCCAGTAGGTAGTGTTACAAATTAAAAAAAAATCTAAACATCCTTATGTTTTTTTTTTGTTTTTACAATGTAAATCGTGGGTGTTACAGAGTGCAAGAAAATAATATACTTACATGTACATAATACACTACGTAGTATAAAACAAGGTCGCTTTTAGCTGTCTGTCACATATACAGGGTGTAAAGTTTTAATGGACCCTGGAAGAAAACTACCCTAAATCGTTTGTTTCTTTAAAAAAATAAAATAATGTTTTCTTTAAGTAAAATAATCTATCTTAATGATTTACGGTAGTTTTCTTCCAGGGCCCATTGAAAGTTTCCACCCTGTATATGTATGCTTAGATCTTTAAAACTGCCCAACGAATTTTGATGTGTTGTTTTCACCTTTAGGTGCATAGTAATTAGATTGATTTGAGAGGAAGTTTTATATGTATACAACTTGGATAATTATTATACATAGTAGAGAAAGCCGGAACTTTCAGTGCTGTAACACACGTGCGAAGCTAGAGCGGGTCGCTAGCAATGGTATTTTTGTAAACCCCTACAAAAAAATTAAACAGCCTGGGCCACTTTGCTTTTGCGCTTAAAAAGACCAGTGTCAACATTGAGACTATAATATAGGCATAGAAACATAGAGGCACCAGAAAATTTTACTTAACAACATAAAAAAGAAAAGATATTTACATAATTAGGATGCCATAAATTGTTACCTTGATCTATAAATAAATATAAAAATATCAACTAGTGTGCCGTTCCTGTGCTTATTTCTGAACATTATGTAAGGAAATTATTTAAAAAGATTTATCGTGTTGGTTACTTATAAATAGAAAAGCAATTTTGGGCTTCCCACTCAATTTAAATATAGCGGTAAATAATATGGCAAAATTGTTATACGTTATAATTAATACGTTCTGACGGGCCTGTTGGTCTAGTGGTTAGTGACACTGACTGCTAAGCCAGAGGTCGTGGGTCCGATTCCCACCCCGGACAAACTTTGTGTTGATGAGCATGATTGTTTGTTCTGTGTCCGGGTGTAATTTATCTATAATATGTATGTATTTATAAATCATTTAAGTATGTATATCAGTTATCTGGTTACTATAGTACAAAATCTGCTTAGTTTGGGTTCAGATGACAGTGTGTGAGTTGTCCCAGGATATTTTTTTTTATTAATAATTGGATTTCATTTTGGATCACTAATGCAATTCTTTCTGGATTTAGTTACAATATAAATTGGGGTAATCACAAATCCACTAAAAACAAATCCACTAATATAGCTGTTAGCCATTTTCATAACATACTACAAGGCAATCTCCTTACTAATATCACAAAGTTGAAGAGTTTCTGTGTATGTTTGAACGCGCTAATCTCAGAAAGTGTGTATGTTTCAACGCGCTAATCTCAGAAAGTACTGGATTGAATTGAAAAATTAATATCCTATTTATCAAGCAAGGCATCATGCTACGGCATTCGAGGCCGAAGTAGTAACTGAAGATGCGGATGAAACCGCAGGTGACAGCTAGTACCTTTATATTCCTGAATCGATTCACGAGGTTACGATACATTAATATCCAAAAATCGATACAAAGCAAAAATCCAGGCATTCGTTAGTTTCAAACGGAGAAAAAATGGGGACCTAAACGGAGCGTTCTTTTTGTTCACAGTTCGCGCTGTATTTGTTTTATTACGATTCTGTTTGCGATAGCTATACCAAATAAGCAATTTATTATCAGTTCGTAAATTATATATCATACATGTTGTACTAAAAAAATATAAAACCATACCATTAGCTCCCGATATATCAGTCAGAAGAAATAAACATAATGTTGCCCGCACCCCTTTTGTAAAAACAAAATTTGCTACAATCCAGTACGACAAACGTTCATCCTACATATATAACAAAATAAATAAACAAATAGACATACATACCAAACCATTTAAAGAATGTAAATCGTTACTGATAAATTGGATTAAGAAGTTAAGCTATGATGAAGTGGAAAATTTTCTAATTGTAATTTGAACTACGCAAATACACACACGCGCGCTCGCGCGCACATACATACACACACACACACATACACACACACACACACAATACTTTCATACACTTACAAACACATACATACCAAATAATTATCTAGTTAGTAAGTTTTAAATTATCCAATTATTAACTAAATTTAGTCAAAACACAAATTTGTTTAGTACAAATTAAATCACCTGTTTTGTTATGTAACTATTACACGTGTAAGATATAAAAGAGCGGCGCCTCCTGGCACAGGCATCCATATGCTTAAAAGGAGACGCCACCAACTGTATAACCCTGTAAAATTGTGTAATAACGAAATAAAACCTTTTTGATTTTTTTTTTTTTTTTTTGATAGCCAAGCTGGCCAGTATCTATAGCGTCAGTGTTGCCAGACCTGACTACTTGAAATGTACGAAATTTGAAAGGCCCAAAGTTAAAATGTCATCAGAGACATGTCAGTAGAGACATGTTTATACATTTTGTTTGGCTTTGGAAAAAAAACTCGTTTCGCTAAAGTTATTATACGAATGTTTTATATTCACGCAGTTCATCACGCACCTTTATTGTAATATTTACTGCAAATGACTGGTTGTCATATTAATACTTTACTTTTCACCTTTTTATACTTGTGAATGGCGCAATCGTTTCTCAGTTACCGGTCCTCCACACTTTTCTAACAATACTAAGGGTCCTTTAATTGTTATGCTGGTACGGTTGCGGACAGTACGCCACATTTATTGCGAGCGGCAAGCTGAATGACCCGCATGCGGGGCAGGCACGTAAAGACAATAAAAAGACTATTTTGTATACGTTAATATTAACAACGGCTTTTCCAAAGTCCACTGTATAACAAATTTATTAAAGCGGGATCACTAGCTATACCGTTACAGCATAACAGCCAGAAATATTACATTAGTGTAGAATATACCGAAAAGTTAAAGAGACCTAGCTTATTTTTCATAATACGAAAATTACGCCCTACTTTTGACCCGTAGTCATGCAAGTTCCACCATAACATTATCACATCACTCATAGACACACGAGACCACCATCCACACCCGCATCAAACTACTTTACAACATTAGTAATTATTCAAAGCACCTACTTCACACATAAGCCTTTAGCGGTTAAGTGAAATGCTAAGTTTCAAATTAAATTGCTTATCATAAGACACAACTTGTAAGGGAGAACGAAGAAGGATTAGAGGTCTCTCGCCACTTGAGCATTTGTTATCGCTGACGAAACATGAATACGATGCTGCCATATTTGCCGTGGGTAGTAATACGATGTCTTAGTCAAATTTGAACGGATAAATGTGTACCTTTAAATCAAGTTTTACTTGCGTTCGTATAATTTGTCACAACAGAAGCAAGACATTGTAAAGAAACCTGGGCCTTATTAACAAAGCTGACAATTCGACATATCATAAAATGATAAAATGGTAGAATTGCCGCACTGCTGTTTAATAAAAGTGACAAATATGTCGAAAATAATCATCATTGACACAGCCATTTCCCAATTATGTTGATGATATCAATGTCTAACGTAAAGCGACAGTCTATAAGATCTCTACAACCCTGTTACGGGGAAACACGGTACCACTTGGTTAGACTAGTCAGACTTTCTGAGTTCTGACTACGATGTGACGAATTGTCAACTTGACGGTAACGAATCGTCACCTCTCATCTGCATTAAAAGTTATACTATTAAACAGATAAATTGGGAATTACAAATTAATGACAATTTCGGATTGCCAGCTTTATTGAACAAGATCCTGGAAGCAACTTAACTCTCTTAAAACTATGAAAATAAAATATTAAAAAATACAACGAAAATAGTAGATTTTCAATTCCTGGCAACACTATACATTGAGTTGTATTACTAGCGTAGCACATGAGTAGAATTTTTCCCGCCTGCTACCGTAGCTCGTTAGGTAAAAATTGTGTGGAACTAGAATGTTAGTAAGTTAGTACTCCATAAACAAGTACAACTTTGTAGCCTTTACATTTGATCTGAATATAAATATTATGATTTGATTGAATATAAATATTATGATGATTTCATTTTATTTTTTGGTAATGGGGTCAAGACGCCAGCCTCTCTTACACAAGGTTGCGGGGTCTAGCCAAGCAACCAATCTTACATCTCAGTACATTATATACTATCGCGGACAGAGCCGGTGATACACTTGGCGAACAAAATACTTTGAACTCCATGATGTCTAATATTAATTAACTAGCGACCCGCCCCAGCTTCTCACGGGTGTTACAAACCTTTAAAAATCCCGGTTTTTCCCTACAATATTAAGCATGTTTTATACATATAAACCATCCTTAAGAATCATTCTATCTATTAAAAAAAAACCGGCCAAGTGCGAGCTGGACTCGCGCAACGAGGGTTCCGTTAATTCGTTTTTTTTTTAGCGAAATAACTACAATATTGCGGTAATCGCAGTTTTTTCTTTACTTGTGCTACATGACATTGCTTCTTGCTACATTTCATGATTATTGGTCAATGGGAAGTACGGTGAGCTACACATCAAGCTGCCTTCTTCATAAGCTGACTTCTAATTGTACGAAAAACATGCAAAATGCGAGGTCAGCTAAAACTGGTTTTGTATAGCTTGATGTGTAGCCGTGTGTACCCTATCTATAGGTTTTAATTTCCTTGCAAATGTCTAAATATGCAATGTAAACCGCCGTATTTTTTTATTACTAGCGGCCCGTCCCAGCTTCGCACGGGAAGATATAAGATTACACAATAAAAACACAACAATAACAAAATAATAGATAACACAATGATAACAAAACTTTTTTATAATTTGATCGCAGCGCTAACTGTCGGGACAGACTAAAATTAAAATTCGAATATTATTTAAAATTTGACACTGCGATGGTAGCGCCGACATGTTAAGAAGTATTGCTACGCATTTTCTTATAGAACCTTTTTAATATCTATGTTTATGACATCTGAAAGTGATTATTATTTAAAATTTGACACTGCGATGGTAGCGCCGTCTGTCGGATCCAATGTAAAACATTCCAAAATCAACAACTACTAATAAATTAATTGTGACTGTCAAATAATAACAGACAAATAATTAGCAATAAATTCAAATTGCGACTATAATTTGAGATTTAAACTATCCTATCTCTCAAGTTGGATCGAACTGCACATGGTGTGCGAATTTTATTATAATCGGTTAAGTGGTTTAGGAGTCCATTGAGGACAAACATTGTGACACGAGATTTATATATATTAAGATATTATATAGCAGACTTGCAGCTTAATATCTCGACGAATTTCTGGGAAAAAGGGTCTTGACAGACGGACGAACAGACGGATGGACGGTTGTGAACTAACTTTAAATTTACGTTTTTCGGAGTTTTTCCATTACTTGTGCTATATGATCTTGCTTCTTGCCAAATTTCATGATTCTCGGTCAATAGTAAGTACCCTTTAGGTTTTGAGTTTTGATTCCCTTGCAAATGTTTAATGCAATATAAACCACCGTATCTTTTTATTGCGTTGATTTAGAAACTTGATGTTTTCACTGCTTTGAGAGATAGCAGACCTGAGTATGTGATATTAATTTCAGCTTGATATCTCGACGCGTTTCCGAGAAAAAGGGTCTTGACAGACAGACGAACGGACGGACGGACGGATGTGAACTAACTACAAATTTACGGTTTTCGAAGTTCTTCCTTTACTTGTGCTACATGACCTTGCTTCTTGCCAAATTTCATGATTCTTGGTCAATGGGAAGTACCCTGTAGGTTTTGATTTCCTTGCAAATGTCTAAATATGCAATATAAACAGCCGTATCTTTTTATTGCGTTGATTTGGAAACTTGTTTTTCTCAATGATTTGAGAGATAGCAGACTTGAGTATGTGATATAAATTTCAGCTTGATATCTCAACGCGTTTCTGAGAAAAAGGGTCTTGACAGACGGACGGACGGACGGACAGACGGACAACAAAGTGATCCTATAAGGGTTCCGTTTTTACCTTTTGAGGTACGGAACCCTAAAAACCGTATTAAAATCCAGACATACAGAGGGAAGAAAAGGGACATACAGAGGATAGTGACTATGTTTTATACTATGTAGTGATAATATGCTATGAACTTCGGAACATGCTCTAAAATCGCCAAGTTCCCTGTAAGTTCTAATCAAGAAGTTTCTAAGTTTCTCGAGAACATCATGGACGTCCGTGTCTTGGAAAGTCATTTGTCTTGGTTGTCAATCGAAGACCTATAATAGCCGTTAATGGGCAGGAGCCGGAAAGTCTGAAAATCAGTCTAAGAAAGAGGTATCGTTTTACTCAGTACTGTCTTACCAACTTATCTGTGAAATGGCTAAAATTGGAACTACGGCTGACATGACATTTCAGTCATACATTTGACATCATTTGAGTGTTCTCTGTCTCTTTCTCTTTGCAGCGCTGAATAGACAGTGTCGCCCTCCTTCAGTTCACAGATAACTTCGTCTGTCTGTATTTAGGTTGTGGAGGTCTGATAGGCATATTTTTTTATATAAAACACATTTAGCTGCTTTCATTAAGACTTGAAGCTGATAGAGATCTTATATTGTTGGGTAAATACTCGGAGGAAGATTCACTAGCTCTGTCATTCAAGTCAGATTAACTGTTAAAAGTTGCGAATGAAACCCAAGGAATAGTTTGTTCTTCATGGGTTTATCCACGGCGATAAGTTAATTTTTTTACTTCTTTGCCCTTGTGAGTCATAACGTAATAATATTGCAATGTTACCTTTCTCCATTTTTGGAGTCGTGATGGCCCAGTGGATATGGCGCCGCCTCTCGTGTTGTCATTCGTAGAACTTTGACAGTCGTTACTGGTTAGCCAGAAACTCTGACCAGACTAACCAAAAGGTATCGTGTCGCCCAGTTACTGGGTTGTGGAGGTCAGATAGGCAGTCGCTCCACGCAAAACCCGGGTATTCAGCTGAATCCGGTTAGGCTCGTAGCCGACTCCAACACGGCTGGGAAAAGGCTAAGGAGATGATGATGATCTTTACTCCATTTTTAGTGTAAAACAAAGTCACATCTCGTTGTCTGTCTGTCTCTATGTATACTGAGGTCTTTAGAACTACACAAAAAAATTGATTTAATTTTTTATTTAAAAAATTACTATTAAGTATATATTAAAGCTATTACAGAAGAAGATTTATATGTAAAATATAATACGTCTATATTATAGTAAAACCGGAATTTTTCCAAGATTTGTAACACCCGTATGAAGCTGGAGCCACATCAGTTATTTTTATTAGAAATCTGTTTTTTTTAGTTGAAAGCGCTACACTCAGTAAAAAAAATTTTTTAAGTACCTTTTGAAAAGCCAATTTATAAATGAAGGTTATATAACATTGCGCTATGATCTACGAGAGCGGCTTAGTAGTCAAAGTAGTGGATAAAACCGCGGGCAAAACTAAACTATATTATTCCGTCCGAATCGTAAAGTCGTACAAAACAAATATAAAACACCCCGTTACTATTAGACCAAACTATCCTACAGTTAGTCAACTATAATTACTGTTAGTAATTATGCAAGTATAACAGCTTTCGCACAACGACGAGTAATAGTGTTGCCATCTGTTTCAAATCGGCCAGTTAGGTATTGTATGTACTGTAGAGGTTCTAATTTTAGCAAAGTTTATGGCTTACTATGGAATACTCAATATTTTTATTGCTTTTCTATAAGTAGCAAATTAGGTGGTAACAATATTAATGAGATTCTTACGAACCCTGTAGGGCACAGGAAAATAGGGTAACATTGATTGCCATTTGACCAAGAGTGGTGATCAATGATTTTGTCCTGTGTGTGGATTAAACCTGTGAGTGGCAGTGGAACAGGTAATAAATCGGCTATACACAATTAACTGCCACCACAATAGGGATGACGACAACATAAAAAAATGGCATTCTGTTTAGTCCGTCTGATAGATCGGCCAAAAATACGAGACACGTATTTTTTGTATGATCAAATTAATAAAAAAACACAAAGATAAAGAGCAACAAAGTTCCGGAGTGGGGGCTTTTGACGTCACCGTCCTGCAAAAATTGTATTGTGACGCCATGCGCAACTTCAACGCACGGTGTCGTCGTCATTCTTCGATTACAAAAAAAAAATACGTGTCCAAATTTTTTTGATAATCTATCTGACGGACTAATTACTTTTTTTTTTGTCGTCTCGCCTATTAAAATGACTGAATAAAATAGTAATAACTGGATTATATCAAAGCACAGCCCAAACCACTGGTCCTATCGACATGAAACTTGCAGGGTATGTTACTTGTAAAGACTAAGTATCCAATTAGTAAGGATTTTTGGAAATTCACCCTGTAAAGGAGTAAAATAGTGGATGGATGTTCGACATCCACGCGGGCGAACCCGCGGGTGAAAGCTATATAGACATCGATAGTGTCGAAACTGATAAACAATCTAAACATAACTTATTGCGAGTCCTGAGGGAATCAACTAGTTTACCACTGGACTGAAACACAGTTCATTGAATTATGACACTTACCTCCTAAGACAAAACAAAGACGTATGGAAATAGCTCTCTAAGGCTGCGGACACGAAGACAGCGGACGCGGTTTGACACACGATTATCTGGATTTGCAGTTTAGTAGATATTTGAAATCTAGCAGACATTCGCATTGCAATAAAAATAAACTTTTTTATGTCGAATCAAAAATTATTTTACAAGGTTTTACATTAGTAACGACAAAATGGTCTACGACTTCTTATGAAAAATCCGTACTCCGTACTAATATTATAAATGCGGAAGTAACTCTGTCTGTCTGCCTTTCTGTCTGTCTGTCTCTCGGTGCTTTTAATGCAAAGAGTTATATGACTTCAAAAGTAGCAGCAAAAACAGCATAAGAGACCCTCGTAAGCATAAAAAAGTCTAATCGCCTAGTCTTCCCACACTCTCCTACCGATTTCGTATCCGCAGCCTTAGGTGAAAGGAAATTGGATTAACATCCAAGCTTAGAGAGTGTTAGTGTGTGAGAGGTGAAACTTTAATTGTTTAAAGCGATAGTTGCTGTATTCTGGCAATATGAATATAACCAGGCGTCCGTCACTCGCTCAAGGCCACGCGTTTTATGCCTACCGCTTCGCGTATCGTCGACGATACAACGAACACCGGGCTGTCGCGCGCCCGGCTGAGTGCCCGCGCGTCACACGTACAGCGCTGACTATCAAAATGCCGAAACCACGTAATTATTGCGTGATTATTGTGCAATTCCCCTGTTTCCCAATTCTCCTGTTTCCCTTTTGATTATTTATTAAAATTATTTACGCGTTTTTGGATATTTTCGACACTAAAATATAATAATCGGGAATTCAAGGAACGAAAAATATGCATCAGTGATTTTATTAAAAGAAAAAATATTTGATCAACAAATAAAAAAAATATTGTTTTTCTAAAACATTCGTTTTATTACCATTATCATCATACGTATAACCCTAGCAGATTTGCTGGACAACACGCACACACGTTAGTCGCGCGGCGGGCAAAAGAATCTCAACTCTCTTCGTGCGTACTTATGGTACATTTCTCCTTGCTGCAAACAGCTGGTATTATTATTATGATTTTGTAGGCTATTATAGCGTAGGTTTTTTCGTTTTTGTGTTGGAGTGAAGTATCTGTTACGTAGTAACTATTTATTAATCTGTGATATAACTATAAAGGATTATTCTCATGCAGAAAAGAAATTATTATGATTATTAATCACCTCGCTAACTCAAAGAAGAGTACCACCATATCTTTTTCTGTCGCAAAGCAGAATTATTGTGTTTCAGTTTGAAGGATACAAGTGCGGGCGTAAGTAAGTTACATCTATTTTAAGATACGACTTTGTATTAGGAGTATGATAGTGAAAGATTAATTTAAAAATAAATAACATAATTTGCAAATACATTCAACTTAGCCACTGGATCTGCATGCGTTGCTGTATTAAGCTGAGTTTTCACACTAATATATGCATCTATTTACTGTGGTTCACTTAGTATAAGGGCATACCAGAGTAACATAAGACACATCATCTTTGTCTCTGGGTTATAAATAATAATATATTTTAATACCTATCCATTTTATTGTTGACATAATTGCCTTCAGATAGATTTTGCAGATTCAAAAACGCACCTAGTATAAGTATCGTGTAAAAAATCTTATTCACAATAAGAAAAAATATCAATATACAAAGATAAATATGCAAGATAAGGATCTAAAGACCGATAGACCCCATAAAGAAGGCAGTAACCCATATAAATTGAAGGGCTTTTCTTTGGGCGTAGCTATCAATTTCTTAGGCCCTTAGAGATTCCCATCTTTTTATTTATTCAGGGACTTCATATCTATGTTTCTGGGTGCACATTATTTTTGACGCGTTTTATTTAGGGCTAAGCTATAAAATTACGATGTTTTGGATCAAAATGAATGAATGTTCATTTCTTTTCAACCATTAATCGTTTAGTAATAAGTCTAGATTTAAAAAATAATCATTTCATCGTGGGTTTGTTTATAGACATCTATATCCATACTATATTATAAATGGGAAAGTGTGTCTGTCTGTCTGTCTGTCTGTATGTTTGTCTTTCTTTCACGACAAAACGGAGCGACGAATTGAGGTGATTTTTTAAGTGGAGATAGTTGAAGGGATGGAGTGTAACATAGGCCACTTTTTGTCTCTTTCTAACGCGAGCGAAGCCGCGGGCAGCAGTTTGTTAATATTATATAGCTGCAGGGTTTTTTTTTTTGGATGAACACGCTAATCTAAGGATCTACTGGTCTGAATTAAAAAATATTTTTTTGTGTTGTATAGCCAATTTACCGAGCAAGATATGTAACATCATCAAGGAATCGGAGCAGCAACCAAAAACTCTGGTAAGACTACAGGGACAGCTTGTGCTGTATATTTTTTACTAGCTTCTGCCCGCGGCTTCGCTCGCGTTAGAAAGAAGAGACAAAAAGTAGCCTATGTTACTCTCCATCCCTTCAACTATCTCCACTTAAAAAATCACGTCAATCCGTCGCTCCGTTTTGCCGTGAAAGAAAGACAAACAGACAGACAGACAGACAGACACACTTTCCCATTTATAATATTAGTATGGATTATATACTCACTCATACCACAGATTAATAAATAGTTACTACGTAACTCATACAAACAACTAGACTCATCCAAATTGGTCTTGATGCTTGTGCGTTCCAAAAAAATATTGTTATCAATAAATACAGTTGATTAAACTCAGCGAAATGTAACATTTATAAACAAACTATTCGTGTATATTTCTGTTATAAAGTAGTTTTACAGTTGTAAAACATTTAAGCCTAAGGGCCTTTTTTATTGTTATAAGTGTTTGCACACGCCTGCGCCTGCGGCCAAGCTGCCCATGCTTGTTGCGGGCCGCTCGCAGCGCATATGTAATTTTGACTTATTCCCAAAATCCACCCTAAAAATCCCTAAGGGATAAATGGTAAAGAAAAAAAAGTGTATGTACCAAAAGCCGCCTTTAAAAATTGTGTAACTCCCAACAACCCTGAACTTTACGAGTTTAATTATTCACCCACGTGTGTTCGTGCCGGATTTGAACCCACAACTTCTTGTCTGAGAGGTGGGCGCCTTAACCACTAGGCCATCACGACTCAACGAAGTACGACGAAGGTCATAAAAATCCGATATTGTTTAAAAGGTGTCTTGCAAAGACATTCAGTTCCTTTTTTCAGAATTCGTGAATGGGGGTCAAATGAAAGAAAAATAAAAATGACATAATTTGGTTATTTATTAGCAGTGCGATAAAAATATAAACAATTTGGTAATAATTTGGCAATATGGTAATAGCCAACAATTCGAAATTCGTTATGTAAAGTCGATCAACAGGATTGCTGCAGTTATGCATCCAGTGATGACAACTACAGATTGTTGTTGTCATATCTATTATTGATATTACTACCTCTGTTGTTGCTATCTCCTCTATTATTGCTGTTACCGCTGTTGTTGCTATTGTATCTGTTGTTGTTATCATATCTGTTGTTGCTATCTCCTCTATTGTTGCTATCACTTCTATCATTGCTATCGTACCTGTTGTTGCTATTGTACCTGCTGTTGCTGTCGTATCTGTCGTTTCTATTATATCTATTGTTATAACCATTGTTGTTACGGCCTCTGTGATTGCTATTGTATCTATTGTCGCTATCATCCAGTGATGATAACAATAGATTGTTGATGTCATATCTGTTGTTGCTACCAAACCCGTTGTTGCTATCTTCTTTATTGTTGCTGCTATCTCTGTTGCTGCTATCGTATCTATTGTAACTATCACCTAGTGATGACAACAACCGATTGTTGCTATTATATCTGTTGTTACTATTGGCTCTGTTGATGCTGTCATATCGGTCGTTGCTATCGTATTTGTTGTTACTATCTCCTCTGTTGTTTGTATCAAATCTGTTGTTGCTGTCTCCTCTATTGTTGCTATCTCCCCTGTTGTATCTGTTATTGCTATCTCCGCTGTTGTCATTATCATATCTTTTGTTGCTATCTCCTCTGTTGTTGCTGTCATCTAGAGATGATCTATGTCTGTTGTTGCTATCTTCCCTATTGTTGCTCTCGTATCTGTCGTTGTTATTGTACCTGTTATTACTGTTTCCTCTGTCGTTGCTGCTACCTCTGTTACTGCTATCGTATCTATTTTGGCTGTCACCTAGTGATAACCAATTGTTGTTATTATATCTGTTGTTACTGCCGGCTCTGTTGTTGCTGTCATATTTGTTGTTACTGTCGGCTCTGTTGTTGCTGTCTCCTCTGATGTTGCTATTTTCTCTATTATCGCTCTTGTATCTGTCGTTATTATTGTATCTGCTGTTGCTATAATATCTATTGTTACTATCTTCTCTGTTGCTGCATTCACCGCTGTTGCTTGCCCTAAGGTTATTAATATCTCTATTGCTTAACAAATTGCTACTGTCACCTCTGTTGTTGTCACTTCCTCTATTGTTGCTATGGCCTCTGTTGTTGGTATTATATCTATTGTTGTTATCTGCTATATCGTTGCCAATACCTCTGTTGCTTGCGCCATTATAACTTTCATCTCTGTTGTTGCTATCGTATCTGTTGTTCAAACTATTGTGATGATGGCCTCTGCTACTTTCCATATTGTCACTATTATAACTATTGTTGCTATCATATCTATTGTCATCATCATTCCTGTTATTGTCATTATATCTGTTATTGCTGTTACCTCTGTTGTGGCTGTCAGATCTGTAGTCATTAGTGTTGTCGTTAGAATAACGCTGTTCTTCATTGGCGTTACGATTGGCATTGTTGTCGATAACTATGACGAGGGGGCGTTTTTGATCTGAAGCCTTCTTATATAGAGTTGTGAGCAGGCCTGATTCATCAGCCAGAGATGGTAGGATGTTCTGAAAAACAAAACAAATACCGGTACAAATATTAAAAATAATGAATGTTATAAATATTAAAAAGCCGCTTATCCGTATATAACATTGAGTGTAATTACATACACTTCAAGTCCTACCACTGGACACGGTAATGATTCGCTTGAGATGTAAGCAAACGTAAATATTGGTGAACGCTTACAGCATAAGTAAATAAACGGATCAGAAAACTGTATTTTTGCAATTAGATCACGTTGGTCTAATATTGTTTTAACAAGTACAAGAAACTTTTATTGATATTGAATTTGATCCAGCCTTGAGATCAACACTGCCATAATAATAATGGCGAGTGTGGAAGCAAATTCTCTGGAACAACATGAACAATATTGGCATCGCTTTTGTATACAAAGCTTTTAAAAAAAAAACTACACACTCTCATGGTTCGGTAGAAGGCAACCCAGTTACTGGGTGACGCGATATGAGGTAGGGCGCTATTCCAGACTTTCTGGATTTTGAGTATTCGTACCGACTGTCAAATATTCATGAATGAAAACCAGGACAATAGAGTTGCGTATATACAAGCACAAGGTGTCAGGGATTTCCAATATAATAAACTTAGAAGTACTTAAGATTGAGAAAGCCCGGCTGCGGACCCACAACCCCTTACGTGAGAGGCCTTAGCCACTGGACGATCACGACACACAAAATAGTTGGATTTAAGTATTTATTATTTTATAATTGTATTTAAGACCTAACTATTTAAGTGAACTAAAAACTTAAAACTTACAGAAGCCAGGAGTAGAAACACAGCATTTTGGAGGCACCTGAGATTCGGTACTGGAGTCGCCATTGTGCTTGTTTGGCGTCTGCTTACCAAATACACTATTGTCAGGCTTATTCATTTAAAATAAACTTTACGCTCTCTATATTTTTAATCAAGTTTTATGAGCTGATTGAATTTCAACTTTGTTTTGATTTGGATTTCGTACGCGGACCCAGTTGCTATGGAAATGACATCGGGGTCGTGAACGTCGAAGATCTGAAACTCCTGATGTTGAATTCTGAGGCCCATGGACGGAAAAATAACTTGAGACGATACGAGACGTTCCAAGTCTTTTTTTTTTTAGGTTGTTTCTAAATTATCTCATTTCAGTAAACGATTCTGAACTAACTATTTTCTCAAAGTACAATCGACCCAATGGAATCATGACCCACCATAAGCTTATTTTCCTACAGACAATCAAATACAATTAGGTCGACAATCGCGTAAACATGTATTAAAAATGTCACACGTCTAGTCTTATAATTTGACAGCTTCAAACGATTTGTCTTCGAAATGGGTCATGATTCAATTTTGTCGATAGTACATTGATTCAGTTACACATTGTATATATTCCATTTACAGACACAGATTTTTTACTTTTTATTATAAGTATATAGATGTAATTTATTCTGAACTTGATAATTTTGATAGAGCCCATAAAATATCGTTTTCATCCCACCTATTCGAAAAAGACGACTTTGTTCCTCTTTAAGTATGCCCAAAGTTGGTGTTTTCTATAAGAAACTTTCAGCGGGCAATAAAAGTAACTTTTAATCGCACTTTTTGAATTTGGAGCGTTTTTGCATGTTTTACGCCCTGTTGTTATAAGTGCGCCTTAAAACTCTTTGAATTTGGAACGTCTTAATGCTCAGCGCCAAAGAATCGAACGCAAATAATGAATGACTGGTACGACGGCCAATACCATTGTCACAAACTACAGCCCGAGTTCTCGTAAAAATTTTCACGCATTGTTTTGCAGCAGATAGCTTGATAATAATAGCAGCTACAATAATAATTTTACAATAAAGTATGAGGCGCATTTTATTTTCTCATAGGGGGTGATGAAAAGTAGATTGTATCACTCGGGCGCAAAATATATTTTTGGCTCGGGCAACGTACTTTGAATCCCTCGCTACGTTCGGGATTCTATTTAAGAATCCCTCGCAAAGCTTGGGATTCTACTCTAGAATCCCTCACTTCGCTCTGGATTCAAAAAACGCCCTCGCCGTAAAAATATTACTTTGCGCCCTTGTAATACAATCTACTATTTTTAATTTCTTATTGTGCTCTAAACGGGATTTTTTTTTATTGGCATGGCATGGCCCTACAACCTTGTTGTGTTGTGTGTTGTGTTTGTTGTAATGTTTTCGAATTCTCCGCAAAATTTCAGTATTGCTGGGCAATACTTTTACACAAGCATATTTTTTCCAACAACTGTCTGTCTGTCAGACTGTCTGTCTGTCTCTTCTTCACGCCTAAACTACTGAACCGATTCGAATGAAATTTGGTACAGATATAATCTGGGACCCGAGAAAGGACATAGGATAGTTCTCATCTCGGAAATCCCCCGGGAACGGGAACTATTATTCCACGCGGACGAAGTCGCGGGCAAAAGCTAGTTTCGAATAAACTGCAAAACTATTAGTATTAGTAGGGTGTTTGTTTTAGCTTAGAATATGTACATTTGAACTGTCGATATCATTTCTTTTCATGTAATTATATGCTCTATAAATTATTTTTCGTCCCACCTATTCGAAAAAGACGACTTTGTTCCCCTTTAAGTACGCCCAAAGTTGGTGTTTTCTAAAAGAAACTTTTAGCGGGCAATAATGACGCTCCAAATTCAAAAAGTGCGCCTAAAAGTAACTTTTAATCGCACTTTTTGAATTTGGAGCGTATTTGCATGTTTTACGCATTGTTATAAGTGCGCCTAAAAACTCTTTGAATTTGGAACGTCTTAATGCTCAGCGCTAAGGGAATTAAACGCAAATAATGAATGGCTGGTACGACGACGGCCAATACCGTAGTCACAAACTACAGCCTAGTTTTCGTAAAAATTTTCACGGATTGTTTTGCAGCAAATAGCTTGATAATAATAGCAGCTACAATAATAATTTTACAATGAAGTATGAAGCGCCTTTTATTTTCTCATAGGGGGTGATGAAAAGTAGAGTGTATAACTCGGGCGCAAAATATATTTTTGGCTCGGGCGACGTACTTTGAATCCCTCGCTAGGTTCGGGATTCTATTTAAGAATCCCTCGCAAAGCTCGGGATTCTACTCTAGAATCCCTCACTTCGCTCTGGATTCAAAAAACGCCCTCGCCGTAAAAATATTACTTGCGCCCTTGTAATACAATCTACTATTGTGTAATTTTTGTGATAGGTAAAACGTGCACTGAATAGAAAATTGTTTTTTTTTTACTTAGAAGTAACGTTTTTAATTAAACCATCAATAATAGTTAACACCCCGACTCAGAGCACCCTGACTCGGACAGGGTAGGTTAGAAGGCTAAGGCGGGAACGAAGCGAAGCGGAGCTATTTTAATTAATCATGAAATTATCAAGTTCATAATTAATTAAATGAAAAATAATTTCAATAAAATTAAACAGCAAATCCAAATCAAAACATAGACGAAAATTAATCAGTTCTTAAAACTTGATTAAAAAATATAGAAAGCGTAAAGTTTACTTTATAAGAATAAGTCCGACAAAAGAGTATTTGGAAACGAAACGCCAAAGAAACACAATGGCGGCTTCAGTACCGAATCTCAGGTCTCTTCAAAATGTAGTATTTCTACTTCTGGCTATGGTAAGTTTTAATTTATTTACTTTACTGAATTGTATGTATGCGGTACGTACAACTATGTTGTGTGTCGTTAAGAGCCACTGAGCCATCTACAGTGGCTTCTCTCAACAATTTGTGGTTGATTTTCAGTTCATGTCTACTTTCTAAAGCTGGGCTTTGACGGTAATTTTTTACGTCAGTCCAGTCGTTAATCTGTGGCGTCACTCCATTTGGTTTAGGCCGTCAACCAACTCCGAAGTGACGATTCGACACTCACGATCAAAGGGTGGTCATCAGTTTAACTGACGCGGGAAAATGACCGCCAATGTCGAGCTTTACTAAAAGGACATCTTTGACACTTCGTCACAACTACGTGCCTGAAAAAATACGTCAAGCCATTGTCCCGCACCGGGATTATGTATCTTGCAATAGCCGAGCGATCGCGATAATTTAGCAAAATATGCTGCTCAAACGTCAATTCAAAATACGTCACGTCAAATAGCAATCTAGCGATAGTGCTGCCTCTGTGGAGCAATCAGTTAACTAAAATATGCATTTTTCGTTTGGTGGTTTCGTATTTAGTATGGTTTTTGGTTATGGTTGTTCGCCATGAAAGTGCGTTGTGATATATGTATGTAGGTCTCATTCTATGGCACGCTCTACAGCCTAAACCGTTTAACGCATTTCGACATATGAGTTGCCATTGAATTCGTCTTAGTTGTGGAAGTGAAATAGGGTATATTAATTTTAAAAAAAGGAGAAATAAAAAATCTATAATTAAATAATCAAAAAACCCAACTGCAATATCGGAAGTCGGTGGCTTTGTTTCTGTTTCGAAATTTCATTAGATTCGTTTTTTATCAATAATTGTTTTCTTTTGTTTTCAGAACATCCTACCATCTCTGGCTGATGAATCTGGTCTGCTCTCACACCTTTACAAAAAGGCTTCAGACCAAAACCGACCCCTTGTCTTAGTCATCGACAACAATGCCAATCGTAACGCCGATGAAGAACATCGTTCCTCTAACGACAATACCCATGACTACAGTTCTTATCATAACAGAGCTGATAGTCACAACAGGGATAACGGGAATAACAGATATAATGTCAACAACAGATATGATGATAACAACAGATACGATAGCAACAACAGAGTAAGTGACGATAGGCACAATAGCAACAGAGGCCAACATCACCAAAGTATGAGCAATAGATACGATAGCAACAACAGAGTAAGTGACGATAGGGACAATAGCAACAGAGGCCATAATCACCAAAGTATGAGCAACAGATACGATAGCAACAATAGAGGTGACAGCAGCAGCAGAGGTAGTAGCAACAATAGAGGAGATAGTTACAACAGATTTGATAGCTACAACCGAGGTGTCAGCAACAACAACAGAGGAGATAGCAACAACCGATTTAATAGCAATAACAGATACAGTGGCAGCAACAGAGATCATAGCAACAATAGAGAAGATAACAACAACAGAGGTGACAGCAGCAACAATAGGTTAAGCAATTATAACCTTAGGGCAAATGACAGAGGAGATAGTAACAATAGAGGAAATAGTAATAATAGAGGAGACAGCAACAACAGATACAATAGCAACAACAGATACGATAGCAACAACAGATACAATAGCAATAACAGAGGAGATAGCATCAATAGAGGAGACAGCAACAACAGATACAATAATAACAACAGATACGAAAGCAACAATAGAGAAGATAGCAACAACAGATATAATGGCAACAACAGAGAATATAGCAACAACATGGGAGCTAGCAACCACAGAGAAGATATTAACAACAGAGGAGCTAGCAACAACAGATACAACACCAACAACAGAGGAGATAGCAACAATAGATATAGTAGCAACAATCCGTTCTTGACTTCTCTGGATGATAGCAGCAATAGAGCTAATACCAACAACAGATACAATAGCAACAACAGATACAGTAGTAACAACAGATACGATGACAATAACAGATACAATGACAACAACAGAGGACATAGCAACAACAGATACGATAGTGACAACAGATACGATGACAATAACAAATACAATAACAACAACAGAGGAGACAGCAACAACAGATACAGTAGCAACAATCTGTTATTGTCATCCCTGGATGACAGCAGCAACAGAGATAGTAGTAACAATAGAGGTGACAGCAACAACAGACACAATAGCAACAACCGATACAATAGCAACAACAGATACGATAGCAACAACAGATATGATAGCAACAACAGATACGATAGCAACAACAGGTACGATAGCAACAACAGATACGATAACAACAACGGAGGCGATAATAACAACAGGGACAACTATAGAGGTAATAATGATAATAGCAATAGCAATTATAGAGGTGATTACGACAATTACAGAGGCAACAGTCGGGGTGATGGTGATAATTATAATAACAATAATTATCATAGAGGAGATAACAGGCTTGGTTCTGACTTTAATGATAGGAGTGATTATAGAGGGAACCAAGGCGTCGCAAAATCTCCTTTAGTACAAACCCTTCTAGACATTTCCAATGATTTAAGATTTGGAAAGAACAGGAATACGTGTGATGATGATGCATCTTGTGAAATCAAAAATTCTTGTGAAGACTCGGTTGAGAAAACGACTAAAAAAGATAGTTGTGAGGAGGATAAAGAACTACCAAGCACTAAATCTGAGCTTTGGAGCAACGAGAAATGTAAAACTGACTGTTAAATAAAGTTAATAAAGATATATTTTGATTGGGAATTTGTTTTTTTGTTTAACCTCGTTTGATGACCTAACTAATTGATAAGAAACTTTCAGCTTTAACTTTAATATTTATTTATTTTTTACAAATTGAACCTTATTCTTAAGCCACAAAACCTAATATTCTATCTGACTGCGAATTTCAAACTATCTCACTGCAAATTCATAGATGCTGCAATAGAATTTGCAGTCAGAAGGCAACTTTGTGTCCTCTTTGACAAGACTTAATATTTCATTAGAACACCGTTTGAGCAAACCGCGCGTTTTGAAGCTACCAAAATATATACAGTTGTTCCACGGAGTTGCGCTACCAAGTATGTCCTAATGAAATACCCTCCATACAATGACATGAAAATTTTGTTGGCGGTTTTTGACATTGGCCCCAGTTGCCATTCGTATATCATTAACCACACATTACCCGTGAAACTTCGTCAGGTGCCCTCAGATTATAGTTGTTAGTGTTGTTTTTAATTAGTTTATTATATTGTACTAACATAGTTTGTAAGTCTGATTGTTACTAACCTAAGTTGGACCAACTAGTCTGAAATAAATGATTTTTATTTATTTATTTATTTATTAACAGTCGTTACGAGTAGTCAGAAGCCAGAAAATCTCCTACTATTAGCGGCTTTACCAAGAGATAACATGTTAAGTTCATGGATTGTGGATGTGTGATAAGCAGCCAGTCCATGTCTAGAACACTGGTTTTCAGCTGCTCATTTAGGCGCTCCACCCACTGCACGGCGCTCCGTCGTGTAGCGCGGGATGGCAGATTTTTCCCATTGCGCCTTTCCGCGCGTTTCTGCATCGGCAGTGTGTTATGCTAGGCGTGATTTCTATATAAATTGAGATACATACAATGGTAAAATTTGCCATCCCGCGCTACGTGACGGGGCGCGGTGCAGTGGTTGGAGCGCCTTATGTATTTAAGTTCCGAAGACATGCAACTTGGAGGGTACGTTCTTTGTAAAGAGTAAGTATCGACTAAGAAAGAATTTTTAGACTTTACAACCCTGATGCGGTTAAATAGGAAAATAGAGGATTGAAATTTCGACATTCCCGCAGGCGAAGGCAAGGGCAAAAGCAAGTTAGTAATGTTTTCTAAGATGAAATTAATAAAATTCAATAAGGGGAAATTTAAGGTTCAATGAATGCCAGACAAGTAGGCTCGTCCCACTTTATAGCATTACCATAAACATCTAAATATTTTTTTATAAATCACAACATCAAATTGACATTAGTGCCAAAATATTGTCATTTGGATCTATTTGTCATTTGGGAAAAAACTCAGTGTTGGCTCTTGTAGTGAATATTATAATATTTTAGAGACAAGATAGTAATATTATTAATATCACAGCTTAAAAATCATTTTTTTTTTGGTCAATGAATTAATCAGTTAAAGTTATCATTAGAATGTCGAATGTGATTCAAGAATTTGTAACCATCTAGTTTACAGATTGGTCCAAAAAGAGAAAATAATTATATCTACGAGGTATTTAAATAAATACATAATTTTATTTGTCTACTGTAATAAATATTAATAATTATGGCTAGACTGTACAATACTGGACATTGATTTTTGGGGTTTTTGGGTTTGTAGCGAAAAAGGGAACCCCACACCTCTCCAAGCATGCTCCAAGCCCTCTCCCGAATTGCGGAAAAGCTGCACTCTGGAAACGCAGCGCTGGAAACCTTTAAAAGCCTTTAATTTGTCATTCCAGTATCGTACCAATTATGTTATCAATAAATCTCTTAAAAGATTTTACGGAACATCCTTTACCCCTCCTCCCAATCGCTAAAAACCTATAAAATCGTTGTCCAGTATTGCACAGTGTTACCATAATTATTATTGTAATACTTATCGGCGGCCAAAAGTCAGTATAAAATAATGTATATTATATTCCACTCGAATCAAAATCATACCTTGAGAAGCAAGATGTAGCTTCGTCCTCTCGCCAACAAACATTTTCGGCCCTCCTTGGAACATCCCTAGGAGATACTGGCCCGCTTGTGGCCGAACCGTCGATTAGTCAACTGTATTTCTGAAAAAGAGGGCAGTGCTGCATCTTGCATCTCATAACGTATAAATTAAAAGTGACCTAAGATTGAGTTAGATTTAGAAAAAATCTACAAATTATGGATTGCTCAACAATTAATTGTTATGAATTTCGGTAAAACAACGTTTGATTCTCTAACTTAAGCTTGGATATTATTTGTTTTCGGCCAAGTTGGCTTGAGGCTACATAAACCAGTATTTACTGTTTTTAATTATAAAAATAGTACGTATTTCTTTAGATGAAATCTGACAAAGACGACAAGTCAGATGCGTCAAAGAAAACTGGAGAAACTATTAACGATGATGAAACGGTAAGTATATTATAAACTAGTAGCGGTAAAACTTAGTTTCAGATATTTCACCTCATGAATATATTTTATTTAAATTAAATTAAGGAATTAGCACATTCTAAAAAGAATAGGCAGCAAAGCGGTTGCTTGATCCTGAGCGCACACATGACTGAACTAATTTACTCTAACATTCTCCTTCAGGGCACGGGTACATCTAATGCGACAGCTCAAACCACTGGGGATCCTACCACGCCCCCTACCGATGCTAGAGAACCAGCTTTTGATCGCGATGCTTCCAGGAGACGTGAAGGTTCCCCAGAACTCCACGGCATATCCATGGTTCAAAGTCCTACAATAGTGCTGGATCCTTCGCAGACCCCTCCAAGAGAACGACGTCATGTATCACTTTTAGATACAATTACAACATCAATTATGGATCTCACCTCAGGAGGGACTAATAGAGACTCAGGAGCTCGCAGATCTAGCACCAGTTCAATATACAGTAATCGCATGAGACGTGGTAGTTATGACCATGACATGGATGAGAATGTAAGTAAGAAGATTCTCTTTGGCTTTAGGCTTGATATAATAATATGCTAGACTATTATCTTATCCGACCGATTTCGGCCTTGGCGACCGCTTCAACTCCTATTCATTATTTTGGCGCTCATGCGCCCGAAGATGGCTAATGTATCCTATCTTTGCTAAGAAAGACCGAGCACATTGTGGGCAGGTGAGTTTGCCGTCTTGAAAATGGTAGAGGATAGCAACAGGTGGACGGGCCTTTACCCCCTTTTTTTTGCTAGACTAGTGAAGCGACGACAATAAGCTCGTCAGATTGTATTCTTACTTTGGGTGGGTAGGTATATATCTGAGCTAATCTTTTTTAATAAGAATTAGACGCGAAATATTTTTGTCCATGACCCTCGACCAACACCTAAAGAGGCTTTCGTTGGATAGCTGGATCAAGGGCTTGATTCTGAAGACAGTACTCCTAGACATTTTTTGGAGGTTTTAGGAAGCGAAAAGCTGCTATTTGTGTCTTAGGATTGAAGTGGAATGGTTTTAGGGTTTAATAAAATAAATCTAACAATCTTTGAAATTGATTTCAATAATCAATAAACATTTTTATGTGTGTAGCTCAAAGATTGCCTTTATTTCAGCCAAGTCCAACCGCTAGTATAATTACTTTGGATAAAGAAGTACGGAGATACGTAAGATCAAAGGAATACGATGCATATTCTTATTACCCGGGAACCGAGCGAAATATCTATGACTACATGTCGGAGAGGACTGGCATGTACACCACTAAGTATTGTGTTTCAATAAACTTTTATCTTAATACTAGCTTTAGCTTGCAGCTTTTCCCACGAGTATGTCGATACTATTTAGATCAATTGGCGTTTAAAAGCCAATTTAAAAAGGTTTTAAAAGGGTGGTCATGGAGTTTCTTGCTCGCTCTTCTTAATGGAAACCTACTGTTTGGAACGAGCAACTAGCTTTAATTTTCTGACAGACTGACAGCTTCGTCTTTTAGTTTCATTATTAGCTTTCAGCCCTTGACAATTCAAAAGTACCTGTAGGTGGTTTATTTGAATAGAACAGATTTAATTATGAGTTTAAGGGGCTTTAAACAATGATAAATAACATAATTCGTCCTTTTTCGCAGTATAATAGAATCAACCGCTTACTTGATCAAAGGCAGCCTTGGTGCTGCGGTGTTGAGTATGCATGAGGCTTATATGATCGGAGGAATATGGACATCTCTAGGTGTAACCATTTTTGTTGGAGTCCTCGTTGGTTATACTATGATTGTAAGTTTTGTAATTTATTTATTTACAATGACCAAATTAACAGCACAGTCATTAAAATTCACATTTCATAACAATTAAGTACATGACATAGAGTTATGAAAAATTCGAGACTAAGGAAGGGATTTTTTTTTTTCTTTTAGTCCTGTACTTCCTTCGTTTCCCTAACCCACTGCAATATTTTGAACCCGTTGACATTACCGTACCAGTGTAGCAACGGCTTAAATTTACACCGGTTCAATTTTTAAGTCCGGTAGAATAAATTTAAAGATTTCTTATATTCCACAGATGTTAATAAGATCAGCTCAGAAAATGTACCGTAGGTTAAGAATAAGTAAGCTATCGTATCCAGCTTTGGCAGAAGCGGCGTTTGCGACGGCACCCTGGCTTTGTGTCACCAAAAAAAGCAAGGCGTTTAGGTAATAGTAGTACTTATGTAGTAGCAAGCAAAGTACAAGTATATAGGCCCAGCGCACACCGCTAAACCTTATCTACCTCGACATACTGTCGGTGTGCGCTGGGCCACAAGACGCATTGTGTTCCACGCGCGCCTATAAAATAATATGTCAGCATTGAAGATGGGTCAGTGCCCGTCAGGGTTACGGGATGCTAGAACGGAAAAGGCATTAGAAGAAACTCGGATGGGTTTTAAACAGTAAAATTCTAACACTCCCTTCCGCTGCACGCAGAAATACTTATTCGAAGATTTCCCATTCGAAGGAGGAAAAAAGGGTGGTCATAGACAATTTAAGCTTCTTGGAACACCAAAAATATTCAATTAAAATTTAAATTAATGAAAGAACTAATTATTTTTATTATTTTTCTCTGCAGTGGGACAGTAAAAGATTTGTATTATTATTATGTCTTTCTTTATGTAAATTCTTTTATTTAAATAATTGTACTAATTTCAGGCATATAGTAGAAGTATCCATAATATTACAAATGTTTGGGACTTGCTGTCTGTACCAAATTGTAATTGCTAATACTTTGCATCAGGTAAGTCTTTCTTAGAATTTCTTTATTAGTTTAAAATTAGTTTTAACTTATTAATCATAGCTTTTAATTAGTTTAGTCTCCTAGTAAACAAAAGGTTAGTTACTTGTAAATAAAATAAATAATTTAACTGTCAAGCTAGAAATGCAAGATACAGTCAGAAACAGGACCCTACTAAGCCAAAATATGTGCTTAAGTACGGCTTAGCTATCTTGGACTTTATAAAGCTCTTTCTCTCTCTCTCAGCTCTCTTCAGCTTATGTCCATAGAAAACACCGGTTGTGTTTGAAGATGCATTCACGTACATTCAGTTTTCCGCGTCATTTACATAAGTTGAATAGAGTTGAATAAAGTGCGTAATCTCTTAATGATCATCAGAGTTAGAAATCAGGTAGAGTTATTTTAGTTCTTGCATCGAAATATTGATATTAATATGGATCTTCCTGGGATTTCTAATAGAAAATCTCGTGTGCAAAACAGTATTACAAATAAATTAAAATAATAAAATCATCGGAGATAGATTAGACAGATAAATTGTGTAAAAGTAAATAACATTTTTATTTAGTAAAGCACGGCATTTTTCTCCTCTTTAAAACTAATTCCGGGATTTGGGGCATTTTCACTTTATTCTTTCGCTGTGTGAAATCAGTGCTGGTTCAGGCCATGCTTCGGGGCGAGACGGAATGGGATGCCGTCGCCTCCTTCTGCGAAGCAGTTATGCTAGTGAAGGAAGCGGCGGCGCGCGAGAGGCAACGACGAGCCTCTCGCCCCGGACTAAGACCCAGGCAAAGACGTCGAGAGTCGCAAGACGACTACCGGCCACCGTAGGCGCGGTTCTGCGGATGGCGAGCAATGGGTAGCTCGCCGCCCGGCTAGGACCAGGACCGCGTCGACGGCGCGTTAGTGTTCCACGCGCGCCTCAAAGAGAAGAAGTCAGCACTGGAAGGGGCCCAACAGGGCCACGCCTGCCGGGATTGCGGAATGTTTATAATAGTTACCGTGACCCTGGAACATAAAGGGCAATCGAAGGAACATGAGTGGGTTTTAGTCAGTAAAAGTCTGACACGCCCTCCCGCCGCACCCAGGACGGGAGTAGTAATTTGATGATTTCCCACTCACCAAAAAAAAATTACATGAATAACTCTACTTAATTACGACCTATAGTGATCATAATAGGTCAGTTTAAATAACATTATTAACATTTGATTGAACACAGATTGTAGCAAGCTTAAACACTGATATTTTTAACTGGCTAACTGAAATCCGAATGTACATATTGGTCAGTGCCCCTGCGTTGATCCCACTGTGCCTTATCAGGAGTCTAAAGTATTTGGCACCGTTTGCTGTAATTGCTGATATTTTTGTCGGTAAGTAAATTTTAAATGTTTTTTATTGATAGGCGCTTGATTTTCAAGGCATACTTCAACAACTGCCAGACTCGGTTAATTGTAACAATGATGAACAAGAGTTGCTTAGTCAAGAGTAAACGACAATTTCTCTAGAATAAGATGTCATTACTTAGTGTAGAAAGTTAAAAAAAAAAAATACTTTTAGGGCCAAATTCCATTGATATGATAACATCAACGATATGCAATAGAATTTTAAGGTTTCCCTCGATATCTTGGGGATTCATTCATCAGATCCTGACCTAACGACTGTTGGACCATAATAAAGGATTTCTATATCAGTCGACGCGTTTCAGAGTAATTGGTAAACAAAAACAAAATTGCGACGCATTAAAAATCAACCTTTAATCGACCTAAGATCAACAGTCAATTAAAATACAGTTTCTTCTTTGTACTAAAATGATGCTCTAAATACGCCTTGTTTTCCAGCAATATGTGTGTTCACGACACTGTACTATAGTTTGATAGCTTTTGAAGTTGAACACATTTCGAAACGAGCACCGTGGAAGAGCACACACGGTTTTTTCAGAGTCATCGGTATATGTATGTACGGCACTTCTGGCATATGCGTTGCCCTACCAGTTGAGAATAATATGAGGCGGCCTGGGTTTTTTCCTAGCGTCGTACGATATGGTAAGAAATTTTATTTATTTTTAAGTCTATTTGTGTTTGTCTCCAATTTTATCTCTGAATCATGAGTCATGGCAGAAAGTAAACACGTTTAAGAATAATCGTGGCGTTGTTTGTTGGTTCCGTTTGTCAAAGCAATCTGTGTCGTCAGCTATTTAGTATTTAGAGCCTTATCATATTGGCGAAATGTGAGCGTTCTCAAAGCGGAGCGGGTGTAAAACTAAAGGCGAATGCAGACTTTGCAAGGCATATGCGTTCGAGGTGTGCGCTGCGTACGATATCCACGCATGCCTAGACTGAGCGCGCAGTCCGGTAGTGACGAATTTCGTTAGATTTTTTGTTATCTTTCAAAAAAGTGCACAATTAGGTCAACAGAAAATGTTCTTTGTAAACATTTTACCAATCGATCCAGCTTATAAACCTGATCATCATCTCCCTAGCCTTTTCCCAACCGTGTTGGGGTCGGCTGCCAGGCTAACCGGATTCAGCTGGATACCGGTGTTTTACGTGGAGCGACTGCCTACCTGACCTCCACAACCCAGTAACTGGGCGACACGATACCTCTTGGTTAGACTGGTCATAGTTTCTGGCTAACCAGTAACGACTGTCAAAGTTCTACGAATGACAAACGGGACCAATGGCTTTACGTGCTTTCCGAGGCACGGAATGTCAGTGATGTCTAAGATAAACTTTAGAAAGTACATATGAATTGAAAATGTCACATTGGTACTTGCCCGGATTCGAACCCACAACCTCTTACACGAGAGGCGGGCGCCTTATCCACTGGGCCATCACGACACTTATAAACCTGATCAAAGCTTAAAATTCTTATTATTTATATACTAGGCAAAAAAGTTTAATGGAGATATTCCATAGAACTTTTTGACCACTATTACAATCCAAGTGCTTAATACAACTAAAATTGCGAAAATTTCTAAAAAAAAAGTACATATTTAATGTTTTTATTTTTAGTGTAAAATAACTTTTGTCATTGTTACAGCGACCACAATAGTAATTTTTTTATCAAGTATGACCGGATTTTTTGGTTACTGGGCTTGGGGCGAAAGTTGCACAAGTCCAATCACTGTGCACATGCCGACTAACACGTGAGCAATACTTTATTCTACAATTTTAAAAATAATGGCAAAATGGACTAATTACTCTCTGTAAGCCCAAAGCGATACTTGTGTATAAGGGACTGCACACACTTATTCATTTTTACTTCTATCAGCCGCGTTCAGTGACTAACCAGATTCAGCTGGATACGTTTTAAGTGGATCGACTGCCTATCAGACCTCCACAACCCAGTAACTGAGCGACACGATACCCTTTGGTTAGACTGGTCAGACTTTTTGGCTTACCCATAACGACTGTCTAAGTTATAAGAATGACAACTGGACCAACGGCTTTACGTGCTTTTCGAGGCACGGGATGTCAGTGTTATCCAAGATGTCTTTTCTCAGACTTTCATTTTAAGTCACATTGGTAATTGCCCGGATTCGAATCCACAGGCCATCACGCACATATTTTTTTTTTGGGAGTGGGAATTCATCAAAGGACTGCTCCCGTCCTGGGTGCGGCGGGAGGACGTGTCAGACTTTTACTGACTAAAACCCACTCATGTTCCTTCGGTTGCCCTTTATGTTCCGGGGCCACGGTAACTATTATCACGCACATATTCAGCCCTATTCAGCTTAAGTTCATAGAAAACAAAGATTTTATAAAGAAACTGAAAAGACACTGATAGCTGGACGGCCACGAACGCATCCTTTTAGATAAAATTTTGGTGTTATACATTCCAGATTCACGACAGTTCTGCAAGTATTATTGGTGTTGATGCTAAGTACCACATTTGCTGTCAATTTTTGGGTCCCATTCCGGGTGGTTTGGCATTACTTCGTGCGGAGGCATAAGAGGTACCTTTACTCATTTCTTTAGGCTATTAAAATTTTGATTATTTAAATTGAAGTTTCAAAACCGGTTTTTTATGTTTTCCTGTATCTGGATGATTTATAAGTGGTCTAGTTACCGTAACACAGGCTCTGCCTAACGTGGAAACGGACGGCCGTGTGTGAATTGTCCCAACATATTTTATTGTTTAATATTAAGTGTTTGTTTTCGAAGCATTTTTGAAATACAATTTTGTAAAAACTTTCAGGAAACGTGGAATTTGGGAAATGGTGTATCGTTTCTTCGTGGCGCTTCTTGTGATGGCAGCAGCTATGATAATACCTAACACGATATCCGTCATGATTTTTGTAAGTACATAGATTGATCACTGCGTTGCTCAATTTCTCACTGGTCATGGCAATTTTAAGAGTAAACTATATTCTTTCACATTAGTGGCTTTGCCTTTGTGTCAATGTTCCACATCGAACTGTGAATTCGAACAATTTGCACATCTCATTTTATGGGAGTGTATTCTTTGACAGAATGAGTGCAATATTAACTTGGATAGTGTGCATCCGGTGTCGTTTATTAGGCGGACCTTGTGGAAACTAGAACTAATTTCCGTGCGTTTAAGCGGTTTTGCCATACCTATTATTGAAATCAATCGTAACAGCTCACATTTTTAAGACCCAGTAATTTAACTCATTTTATTCCGTGGTGCTTGGCAATTTGGGCTTCTCCCAGTTGTAATCACCCTTTTGTGCCTATTGGCCTTGTTCTGTTTTGTCTCCTGCTTGTTATGGAGGGACGTGGAAAACATATTCTTCTTACTTTTCTGATTCATTTCGTTGCGGGATCCGAGACAGTTGAATCGTTTCTCCGGAACTCGTCGAGCTTCATTACTCAGCGCTTTTCTAGTGGACTCCACTGTTGATTCTGGCTTTCAGGAGTTGCAGTGATTGGGAATAGTGTGGCGGGATTGTCTCAATAAAAAGAAGTACATATAATTACTACTACTATAGTACTCCCAGTTGTTATCGCCCATTTGTGCCTTTTGGCCTAGATCTGTTGGGTACTACTCCGCTGTTCTTTTTTGATTAATTTCGTTTTCTTTGATCTGATTTGACGTTTCATTAATCTGCGCTTTTCTGGCAGACTCCACAGTTCATTCTGGCTTTCAGAAGTGGCAATGGTTGGAAAAGAGTAGTGGGATTGTCCCAGAATTAATTATTATAACGACAGCGTGTGTGCGCATTATGAGATGTTTCTATGGTGCGGTTATTTAACCGCTTAATATGATATCCCAAGCTAGTTGATTATGCAAAATTAGTTCTGTAGGGCTGACATTCAAGACAAAATTTTTAAACAATTTTTTTTTATTGTATGAATGCAGATTTTAATAATCCAGCTTCTTTGTCTTCTGTCGCGAAACCGACATTCGCGTGAACAAAGTCGATACGATTTTTGAAAATTTTAATATCGTTTGTATTGTTTTAATTGCTTCTGTAGAATATTAAAAAAAACATGCCACATTTTTGCGATAGTAATTGTACAATCAAATTATAACGATGCCTTAAAATAATCTTTATAATACGCCTTCGATTGGCTAGGATATAAAAAATAATAACTGCCATTACATTTTCAGCTTGGACATTTCTTCTTGGGCTTCATTTGTCTAGTATTCCCAGCAATCATAGAATTTATTGTTAACTTGGATGACGAAATCACAAACATACACAGGTAAATAATTATGTAAAATATATTATTATTTATTTTGGTAACGAGGCAACAAAGTAATCTTAAAAAAAAGTCTGTTTATTTTGTTTACATTAAGTATCCTGCCTGTATGTGCATGATTGAGCTTCTACTAACACTTCACAGGAGGATTTTGTTTTTAGTACAACCAGAACTCTACAACAAGCCACTAAAGAATATTTTTTTCTGTTTCATAGGTCAAGATTCGTAAGCATGAAGGACTTCGGTTTGATCATTCTGGGTTTGACTCTTAGCGGTATAAGCATTTATGCAGTCAAAGACTAAAATTCCATTATTTTTAGTCTCTGACTGCATAAATTCAACATTAATGAGGTCCAATTCAATTTGCCGCTTAAAGACCCTAGCTTGAATGGACTTACTAAAGGTTATTTAATAGTTTTGTTAAAACGAATTATATATTCAAACAATATCTTTTATAGTTTTATTTGAAAACGCTACCAACGTTCTAAATCCAGTTGTAGCTTTTTTTTTATTTTATTTCGGGATATATAACAGCAGTACAATATGTTTTACATACATACATAGATATTAACAACTTAATATCTATTACCTATTGTAGTTTCAAATATTCTGATTCCGATTCTGTAGCTTATTCTACAAGTAACATGACTAGTTAAAAAATTATTTAAATAATAAAAAAAAGAATCCTTACACCTTATACAACTCAAGAACGGCTGTAAAGGTTTTTATGATCTTTGAATTGTTAGATCGGTCTCTTCCCAGATTTGTTGAATACTATGAAAAATACACAATGGAATAATAGTAATGTATTGATAACGAAAAAAATGTGGTTTTCTTTGGTTACATTTTTTTTTACGAAACGATATTTAAAATATAACTAAATAAATTCAGTTTACTTTATTAACTTAATGGCTAACTACATCTTTTTGCGAATCTCTTTATGAGTAAATAAATTTGTGTTAGAGATTCCTGTTCCTTCAAAAGCATCCATTTGAAAAGCATCCGGTCAAGGGAATTATTCTGTAAACATATCGGACATAACCACGAAATCTGCGGAATGTAGGACAGCAGTTATCATTACTGTTTAATCGCCCCCAAGGGTTGGTATGGTCACCACGCTTGAGAACTAAGGGGGATATTTTTAATATTGGAAGGTGATCATGGCGCGGATCCCGTTGTTTTGAAGTCTAGTCTTTTAACTGTCAATTAAAAACAAACATCTTAGTACATCACACACACGGCCATTTTTATTGGATGAGAAAACATCAAATGACTTCTCCCGGTGGGAGGAATTGTCAGACTTCTACTGACTAAAACCTACCCATGTACTGACTAAACCCACCCAAGTTGCCCTTTATGTTCCGGGCCGCGGTAACTATTAGAACCTTAGATTAGAACTATTCCACAACCCACACAAACCCCCATCTGAATACATAATAGGCAGAGTATACTATGATAAACAGATAATTGAAATACGTTTTTGTATATTTTATAAATGCATACGAATTACACCCAGACACAGAACAGGCAAACATGTTCACCGCACAAAGATTTATCCTGGATGAAAAAAAAAACACACGATTTACATCTTAGCATTCAGGGTCACTAAACCAATAAAAAATAGCATTTATGCAAAGGTGTCACCTACAGCCAGACAGACACACAGACACACGTAGCAGTCAAACCATAACTCTTGGTCCGCCGGGAGTTAAAAATTGACCCAATTTCAATTTGTCCCAATTTTCACCAAACAAAAGGCGATCCTAGTCTTCACATTAATCGAGTAACGCTCATGCGTTCACAAAGTCATAACGAAACGACTTGCCTAAAGCTGTTACTGTTCGTATTTGTAACTTAAATAGTTAAACCAACATTTGTTGGAGATTTCATGTGTGGCTATGGCACTTAAGGAAATAATGGTGTTGGTTATCCTAGCCTTTTCGCAGCTATGTTGTGATGGCCTTAAGTATCCCGTCTCTTATGTTAGAGACTGCTGACTCGAATTGGGGCAAATACCAAGACTTTTTGATTTTCCTAAACTTTCTCAAGTTTAGTTTTTTTTTATCATCAAATGACGGCTCCCGCCCTGGGTGCGGCGGGAAGGCGTGTCAAGCTTTTAAGTACTGACTAAAACCCACTCATGTTCCTTCAATTGCCCTTTATGTTCCAGGGTCACGGTAACTATTATAAACATTCCGCAACCCCGGTAGGCGTTGGCCCTGTTGGGCCCCTTCTTGTGCTGACTTCTTCTCTTTGAGGCGCGCGCGGAACACTAACGCGCCGTCGACGCGGTCCTGGTCCTAGCCGGGCGGCGAGCTACCCATCGCTCGCCATCCGCAGAACCGCGCCTACGATGGCCGGTAGCCGTCTTGCGACTCTCGACGTCTTAGCCTGAATCTTAGTCCGGGGCGAGAGGCTCGTCGTTGCCTCTCGCGCGCCGCCGCTTCCTTCACTAGTATAACTGCTTCGCAGAAGGAGGCGACGGCATTCCATTCCGTCTCGCCCCGAAGCATGGCCTGAACCAGCGCCGGGCGCGAGAGGTCACCGCCGCCGATCGCCTCTGCGAGGACACGTCGATGGTCCGCCCATGCGCGGCACACCTCCTTTCTAAAGTTTAGCTTGTAAAGCACGTATAGCCATTGGTCAGTGATTTTGGCTCGCAGCACCATATTCCTATCACGGTCTGATGCCTGCTACAGTACCAATTTGACTCCCAGAGTGACTGTGTTTTTCTCCATTGCTTGCTGGAAAACCCTAAGCTTCCCCTTGCTTTGCTGATAGATAAGATTCTCGTAAGTAGTGTGTGGCGAAGCTTTTAGGGAAGTAAAAAAGAAATAAAAAGGGTACACATATACAGTGCACAAAATTCATATGTAGTAGATACTTAAGGTTAAATAATCAAAAAACAATAATAAAGAAAACTAAAACTGCGTGTCTGGTGGCTGCGCCAAATAGGTGGTCCAGTTCAGCAAAAATGCCAGACAACTATGTTGCGTGCCGCTGGTTTTCAACTAAACTTTAAATCGAGTGCACAGTTCAAATATGGTTTATTTACTCAGATACAAGTGCTAAGAACTACTTCCATCCCTATTTCAACAATCCCTACTAGAACCGTCAGACAGTAGCCCACCAGACACAACAACCGTCTAGTCGGAGGATCCTCCCTTTTCAACGGAGGATGAGGGACTTTACACTCTCTTCCCATACTTCCAAAGCTACATATTAAAGTGCCACATGCTGACTTCAGCCTATCTACACCTCTTTATTTATATCATTGTTTGAACAGCGGCTTTGTTCCGCTTTAGGGGACTGCCACATTAACGTGATGAGACAATTTAACACTTACGGCGAATAGAAGGTCCGGACTTAGAAAGCGATGAATGATTCATCATCTCTCTAGTCTTTTTTCCAACTATGTTCGGGTCGGCTTGCATCCTAACCGGATTCAGCTGTATATCAGTGTTTTACGTGAAGCGACTGCCTGTCAGATCACAACCCGTACTTGCCCCCTTGCCGTAAAAGGCGGGCGTCTCATCCACTGAGCCATCACGACAAAGTGATGAAAGATATTTTATTTTCTCCTGCGTAAGTACTTGGCTAACCCCCATTCAAAATGATCGCCATGACCAACTTGTGGTCTGGAGAATATTTTTTTTTTGGGAGTGGGAAATCATCAAATGACTTCTCCCGCTATGCGGCGGGAGGGCGTGTCAGACTTTTACTGATTAAAACCCACTCATGTTCCTTCGATTGCCCTTTATGTTTCGGGGTCACGGTAACTATTATAAACATTCCGCAACCCCGGGGTCTGGAGAATATTAAACAATATTATACACTGTTTCACCGATCTACACAACAATCCCCACGGTAGTTTAGAACCGTCCATCCGTCGATATCACACGGCAGCAGTGCAGCACACGGACAAAATGTCAATTACTTTAAATTACTCAGTACACTGGCATGTAGGATACCCATGTTCACGGTAGAATAGAATAGAATAGAATAGCATTTATTTCTTAGTATATGGTAATTACATTCAGGTCTTAATATAAAACAGTTTCACATATACTACCGTTGCCGGTGTAGAAATGTTCAGTTGAATTTAATACCAAAAAGCTATACATTGCCTATTAAATTACTATATCAAAATGTCAAAAGTTTAATGAAAATCTATGGTAGATATTTCGGACATTTGGAGGCGTTAGTTGTGATAAGTAAATAATAATAAATGCCTAAATAATTTGACTGTGACTACTCACAAACGATCATCTAATCCCAAACTAGGTAGAGACTATGTAAAGTTTTTTGCAATTTCTGACTAGTTAACCTAGTTTCAACCTCAGTTGGCGGGATAGAAGTTTTTGAACAGTATGAGGAACAGGGTGAATTGGCATCAAAAAGGTTTGGCATTTTTTGCTATATTTCTCTATTTTTTTTATGTTTGAATGGGAACCTAGGGATTAAACGAAAGTAATGGGTCATTCATAAACTTTTTTGCGTAGCTGCAACGGTTAGGAAAACTCCCATTAATACCTCGTTCAGTTTTGGATAGACGCTTCGATGCGCTTCGACTCTGCGCTAGTATAAATTGACTCTTACAGTACAAATCCGTACAATGGCTTGTACAAATCAACAAAGAAATTTCGACAATGTCCAGCCTAAACCAAATGTTTTTGGTAAACATACATGCACGGCAATAGAATTTGCATTGATATTCCCGCGACGCGCCTCGATTGTGCCAATAAAGTGTAATCATTTGACGAACTCGGCTCAACTAACGTTCATGCGATGAACAAATACGTGAACGGTTCTATTATTTCTAATTAGATACTGATGTTGACGTAGTGGAAGGCCAGGATTGGGTAAATATAGAGCGACAAATATTAATAGACTAGCTGTTTTTTGGCCTGGACTCCACCAAAATGGAGATTTTGTAACAATTACCAATAGGATACTGAATTATGCTAAAGCTTCCGTAGGTCGCGGTCGTAGTGTAATGTTCAATTATTCATTATAAAAGATTAACTTATTTATACTTACGAAAAGTGGGCTGGTGACACTTATAGCAGTGATCGGCGGCGGTGACCTCTCGCGCCCGGCGCTGGTTCAGGCCATGCTTCGAGGCGAGACGGAATGGGATGCCGTCGCCTCCATCTGCGAAGCAGTTATGCTAGTGAAGGAAGCGGCGGCGCGCGAGAGGCAACGACGAGCCTCTCGCCCCGGACTAAGACCCAGGCGAAGACGTCGAGAGTCGCAAGACGACTACCGGCCACCCTAGGCACGAATGGCGAGCGATGGGTAGCTCGCCGCCCGGCTAGGACCAGGACCGCGTCGACGGCGCGTTAGTGTTCCTCGCGCGCCTCAAAGAGAAGTCAGCACACGAAGGAGTCCCAACAGGGCCAACGCCTGTCGGGGTTGCGGAATGTTTATAATAGTTACCATGACCCTGGAACATAAAGGGCAATCGAAGGAACATGAGTGGATTTTAGTCAGTAAAAGTCTGACACGCCCTCCCGCCGCACCCAGGACGGGAGCAGTCATTTGGTGATTTCCCAGTCACCAAAAAAAAACACTTATAGCAGTACCGACAATAGCTGAGGTGTTCTGCAGTGGAGACCATGCTAAGCTAGCAAAGTAAGTGTAATGTGGCTGTACCATTAGATTGATACTCCACTAAAGTTAATAGATGTATCTGTAGGAGTGATATGAAAATTTAAATGAAGTGTTTACGGCGCACGCTATTTCGAAAAAATTAAGACTGATACGCCAGTTCGAAACCCGCTATATCGAATGACGTTGTCGCAAACACACTGATTCAAAATACAGTTCTGTATTGGGGTGTAAGTGGCCCTACCATCACCTCCAGGGTCAAAGCCAACCTCACCTGCACGTGGTACACCCTGCTGATTCACTGACGAGGCTCTGACGGACCAGGTCTCTTCACAAGGAGGAGACCATCGCAGTCATATTGCATATATTTTTGCTTTCTTCATTTGTGATTGTTAAATAAACATGGTCATGGCAGAATTGTGGTGTGTTTTCCGCAAATGCCATTAATAAAGAGTTGAAGTTGAAGTTCAGTTCTGTATTTCTTAGACGCTGACGTGGAATAACGTTCATCGGTTGTTGTGTAATCTAGCGCTGACTTCGGAGTACGAATTCGAATAATGAAACTGTTGTTTCTTTGATCCATGACTAGAAACATTCAAAACAATCTCAGATGTCACAGTCTCTATTAAAGTCCATGCAATAAATACATCATTCATACAATTATTGGACTAATCATGCAAGGGAAGGCTGCCTTGATGTAAGAAGCACACAGATTTGGGTGGACTTGTCAATCGTGTAAGTTTGTGAATATTCTTTTTTTATTGGTCTGAGAGAAGGCCTTTGCCCATCAGTGGGGCAATAAAACAATAATATTGACTAGTTACTTCTCCCAGTTTGGCACGGGTGTTACACAATATATTTGGAGTTCTCGGTGTCTATAGGATATTGTTTAATTTTTATCTATACTAATATTGTTAAGCTGATGAGGTTATTTTATTAGTTAAACGCGCTAATCTCAGGAGTTACTGACCCGAATAAAAAAATAGTTTTGTGTTGGATAGCTCATTTATTGAGAAAAGTATAGGTTTTGTTGCATCACGCTACGACCCACGGGAGCGGATCAGTAACCAAAAACGAACAAGCGCGGGGAACAGCTAGTAAAATATATTTATTAAATACACTTCAACATTCTTCTCTAATGCATGATAATCCATTGTTTATCACCGGCTGTCACAGGAAAACCATGTCTGGAAAGTCTTGAGCGCTTTTGCCCAGCTGTGGTACAAATATATTATTTACTATGTTGATTTTAAATTGCCAAGTCGTCATTCAGTGAGTTGCTTGCTTGTTCCAGACAATATTATGTTTCTATAAAGAAGAACGAACATAAAACTCTATAAATAAAGTCATCAATAGATCTCGTGATAATGCACGAAAAAATAAGTAGACACGACAAAAATACCTTCATTTTTAAACGACAAAGTAGAGACAATTACTTAGTAGATATTATGAATAGGAAAATTGTATTTCATTATCATTTCATGTACGACGTTACAGTAGTAAAATTTTATAGATCTTGTCTCATGGTAAGTATGTAAATAAATCTTCTTGAGATAAGGCTGAGTGCAAACGTTAGACGATAAAAATATATGATAATGCTTTATTGTGATCTGGAGTGTATATAAATGATTAAAAGCATTACACTGACGTGCAAATTAATGATGTAGTTTTGTATAAAAGTGAAGTTTATAAGGCTGTCTGTCCGCGGCGTCGTTGCATAGACGCGTATTCGCTTAGTATACTAAGAAACTCTGTCGACGGAGCGGCAACGTCGCGGTGCGTCAATTTTTTTATTTTAGAGAAATCCTCATAGTCTGAATCGCTATGGTGTTTCTCGACGGGCCTGTGGGCTGAGGCACGGGATTCAATCGCGTCTTAACCGCGCCCCCGTCAGTCTATGACGCCAACAATGTGCCCCTCAACGTCGGCAGCCTAAACGCCACCAAACCCTCGAGAAAGGCGCGCGTGGAAAACAGCGTCGCTCGTCGACAGAGTTTAGCAGGCGTACCCGCGTACCCCAAGTATAATACGAATTCGCTTCTATGTAGCTACGCCTCCGTGGTCATTTGGCCTAAGACTTTTTTATATAACAATAAGCAAGCGGGTCATCAAGATGAACACTGCCGCATACAACGGCCAGGAACACCAGAGGAATCGCGATTGCTTTGCCGACCCTTGCCAAGGTGTAAGCTCCTTTCATGAAGGTCCCTAAGAAATCACAGGTATGGATGTACAGACGGACATGATGGAACTATAAGGGCTCCGGCACGTCAAACTCAAACTCAAATCTATTTTATTTAAATAAACCATTTACTTTGAAATGTCAAGGGGTCAGTCTGTCAGAAAATTGAAGCTAGTTGCTCGTCCCAAACAGTAGGTTTCTATATAGAAGAACGAGCTCGATACTCTATGAAGACTCTTTTAAAATCAATAATAGATTACAAAAATTTGGTTAAATCATTCATTGTTAAATCTAAGGTACATACTATGTGAGATCAATATAACGTGATCTACTAAACGCTAAAAACGTCACATTAAGACTTACCTGTTTTCAAACTCTCAACCCTGTGCATGAGAGGCGGGTGGAGAAAGGCTGGTAACAATTAGTATTTCATTTACACATTGTTCCAGTATTCATAATATTTCCCAACAAGAAATTGTACTGGTAACTTTACCGCCACAACACTGTACACAGAGCAGAAAGTTGAAATATTTTGTGCACATGGGAATGAGATACACTTGCTTGCAAAAAAAATATGTCACTTTTTTTAAGGGCTTAGTTTTTTAATAAGGGGAGAATAATCTGTCTCTTTATCTCTTGTTATTCAGGGCACTGTTTACCATTTAAACCTTCTGTTGTCGGGCTGCTATTGTTTTTTCTTGTGTCTAGAATCACGTGTGTTCGAAGAATTAAAGTATTACAGACTATCTTTACAACCCAGTAACTGGGTGATACAACACCCCTTGATTAGACTGTTTAGACTTTTAGGCGTGTGTCTACCCGTAACGACTGTCAATGTTCCACGCATGACAACCAGGACCAACGGCTTTACGTGCTTTCAGAGGCACGGAATGTCAGTCATGTCCAAGATAAACTTTAGAAAGTACCTACTTATGAATTGAAAAAAGTCACGTTGGTACTCGCCCGGATTCGATCCTACAATCTCTTGTGGTTATGGGTTCGAATTCGACATTACATACAGAACATTACGAACAGAGGGCCTGAGAATACAGGATTTAAAGTTTTTTTTTTGTCATAGTGTCAAAAATCTTACGTCCGTTAAAGAATTTTAAAACGTTACAATCATGTACGATGAAGGGCAAAATGACGAGCAAATAACTGTATCTCAACAAGGAAAAAACAAGATTAAAACATGTTTTGCAAAAATTAAAATGTGATATATTCAATTCTAGTTTTAAACCTTATCCATTTATTATTCAAAGCAAGTTGTCATGGTTTAAAAAAAATACAAAGAATGCTTAAAAAACGTTTAAAGAAAACTTAACGATAAGGAAATTTTAACCAACAGAATTTGTCATTCCGAAATATGCGTGGTAAAAACCCCCGTTTTCCTCAAACGAAAGGTACAAAGATACTCATGTGGATTTCCTTATATTAAAAAGATACACGCACAATGATGTAATCAGTGTGCAAAAATGACTTTTCCTTAAAAAAAAGCAATCGCACTAGTAGTTTTTAATTTTTTATTGTTAAATTGAGTTTATAAACTTTCACAAAATCGAATATACAATCAGACTCGGAAAAAATATCCAATGGTCATACAAACATCCATACTTAATATTATAAATGCGAAAGTAACTCTGCCTGTCTTTTTATCTGTCTGTCTGTCTCGATTTCAAGCCTAAACGAATGAACCGATTTAAATGAAAGGAGATCACCACGCCTCCATAGATTTTTTGGCTATTTTTGGAAACGCCAACGATAAAAAATAAACCTTTTTTATTATTACACCGAAGTTCTAAGTCGAGTCTGTGAGATAATATTTAAACTCAAAATATGTAATTCGTTAGAGAAAAAAAAATACAAAAATATTTATTTCTTAATTATCTATATTTATAATGATATATGTACATAATATATTGGTCACGAGACCCGAAAAATCACAAAGAAGAAAAACTGCAACTGGTCGACAAGTACGTAATCCCGAAATTCAAGTTTCAACCGCACACTTTTGAGAAACAATAATTATGTTTTTTTCTAAATGGTAGTGAACTGCATGCTAAAATATTGGACACGTTAGTTTTATTTTGTACAACATACAAATGAATTAATAAAAATTACGCTACAAAATAGAAAAATATTTTTTTTATTCAATTACAAGATAATTACTTTATTTTCCACAGTTTATGTGGTACACAAAAAAGTTTTAAAAACATTATTCCGTGGGCAGCTTCCTCAAACAGTATCAAGGTATTTATGGTACTATCCCACTGCTGGGCAAAGGCCTCTCCCAAGTCCTTTCAGATTTTCTTATTCCTCGCTTATTTTTTTTCTTCTTAGATATAATAACGACCACTTTAATTCGCACTGAAGAACAAACCTAAACATGCGTCACTTCAGTGATTAGAGTACAAAATATTTTCTTTTAATTACAAAAATGCCGTGAAAAATCACTGTGAACAATTTCGTAAGTCACACGTGAGTATAGATTATATAATTTTGTTTATTTCTTACATATCGTGCGTCTGGTGATTATTTTTGAATCATAGATAAAAATTAAAAAATAAATAATTATTATATTTAAAACTAGCTGTCCGCTGCGGTTTCACCCGCACTTTTCGTTACTGCTCCGCTCTCGTGGGTCGTAGCGTGATGGTATATAGCCTATAGCATTCCTCGATAAATGGGCTATCTAACACTGAAAGAATTTTTCAAATCGGACCAGTAGTTCCAGAGATTACCCCCTACATACAAACTTACAAACCTACAAACTTACAAATTTTACTTCTTTATAATATTAGTATAGAAGTATAGATTATGTTTTATTTTATATCTTGTATCACTTTCACAAACATATAAACACGCACACACAAACAACTAGACCCGGAACAATTCCTGTACGATAAACAAAAATATTTGATATAAAAAATAAACACATAATTATAATCGAACCCGCACCCTGCGCAAACCGTGCCTTCAAATGTCATGCTTACCACATTATTTCACATTTACATTAAGGTAACAATTGTATGACCACAATGTGAAAAGCTATAAAAATAATAGTTCCCTTCAATAATAAATAACGTGCATATTTACCAACTTAACTATCCATGAAGACGACGCTAAACCATCAAATAAATCAAATATGACTCATACTAATTTGTTATAATTTATTTATAAAACAATATTTACCGACTGTTACGGTTTTTTTGCACTGAAGTGTACGACAGAAGGCCGCACAGCGAAGTCTTCGGAGAACATTAAAATTGACACAAGATCAAACTACTGAGGGAAATGGTTGTGTGCTGTGTTTCATAATTGTGGCTGAATATGGAATTGAATTCTAATTATGTGAGTTTTTTTTTGTTTTTTTTAGTTTGTGGTCAATTTTTGTGGTTGGATTTGGAATTTTGATGTTAGAAAGGGTTGATGTTTTTTGGAAAGTTTACTTTACAGTTTTAGTGTCAATTTACCAAAAATACGTATTATTTTAGTTTTATACTTTTTGTTTAGTAGGAATTTCAGCATCTAAGATTCGTCCGCTCAGATCGATACAGAAATTTTATTATTATAATATTTTTGAAGGGTGTTTTGGACGATACTTTTCTCAGCTATTTATGTACGATCAAAATGTAAAAACTTTTCATTGATAACCGAACAAAATAAATTAATAAGGCATTTTTAGTAGGCATTAAGGAAATGCCTACTAAACCAGTTTTTTGGTTCTTTTTTATTGATATTAATTATCGCTAAAAAGCAATAAACGTTTTTTTATTACGGGAATTTACCTTCCAATCCTTTTCCTTCTTTATTTAGAATTATTTTAAGTTTTAAGTTACAGAATAATTAATTAATTATTAATTTACAATTTAGTTATAGAATACTTAATTATAATTTCATTTAATTGTATTGTTATTGTTAGAAACTCGATGACCGGTTTTTGGAAACGGTTTTGTGGGGCTTACCTTTGTGATTTAAAGATAAATAAATAAATAATAATCAAATCTTAAATCACCGATAATAAAAAAAATAGTATTTTAACAGATTGGAACAAACATTTTTAAATCTAATTGCCTTCCTCCTCACCCTCAAAAACATTTGAATCATACTGAACTTGATACTCAATTGTTCTGACACCTATTGACTTTAATGATTGTGAGCGTCAACATTTAAAGTAGTGCGTCATTTAGGAACCAAATTATTGGTTTAGAGTGAATCTCGGGCTTTTTGAGACAGAATTCTGACTTTTTAAAAGGAATTTTGCCTTTCTTTAAGACCGGATTCTGATAGTTTTGAAAATAAATTCTGACATTTTTGTAAACAAATGTTGACTTGTTTTGATTAAATTTTGTCTACAATGGAGCTTTTTGTAAATAATTAATTTTAATCAAATCTTTAAGCCAAAATGCAACCTTTTTCATCCTTACCCCTTCGAACACACGTGATTCGAAACACAATAGCATTGCGACAGCCGGCTGCCGCTTGATCGTACTTAGAAAGGTTAAATTAGTCTCTTTTAGTCATGGTGAAATTTTACGAGTCTGATTTAACTATTGCGCATGGCCATGCTGCCTCATTAAGACTAACCTGCTTATCTATTGCAATATAATTTACTGATAAGCTGTCTGCAAACTCTACAAAAGATTCTTTTCATAAATTTATTTCATCCGTACTAACATTACAAATGCGAAAGTAACTCTGTCTGTCTGTCTCTTCTTCACGCCTAAACCAATGAACCGATTTGAATAAAATTTGGTACAGATATAGTCTGGGACCCGAGGAAGGACATAGGATAGTTTTCATCCCGGAAATCACGATAACTATTATTCTACGCGCATGAAGTCGCGGGCAAAAGCTAGTTTACAATAATTTTACATTTAATAAGACGTATACAGCAACATATTAGAAGTTGAACTTCAAAAACGGTAATACACACACATAATAATAAATACTTTGGCTTTGTCTGTGACTTTAAAACGTCTTATATACTAATAATATAAAGCTAAAGAGTTTGTTTGTTTGGTTGAACGCGCTAATCTCAGGAAGTACTGGTTTGAATTGAATAAATATTTTTATGTTGGATAACCCATTTATCGAGAAAGGCCATATGCTATATAACATTACGCTACGAGCTACAGGAGCGGAGTAGTGACCAACAATGCGGGTGAAACCGCGAGAGACACCTGTTCCAAATAATCGGAAGGCATGAATTGAGTGTAAGATATTGAGTGTTCGATGTATTAACTACTAGCTTTTGCCCGCGACTTCGTCCGCGTGAAATAATAGTTCCCATTCCCGGGGGATTTCTGGGATGAAAACTATCCTATGTCCTTTCTCGGGTCCCAGACTATATCTGCACCAAATTTCATTCAAATCGATTCAGTGGTTTAGGCGTGAAAAAGAGACAGACAGACAGAAAGACAGACAGACAGAGTTAGTTTCGCATTTATAATATTAGTACGGATTCAATAAACCGTACTAGTATCTGAATGGTCGTCTTTCGTGGTGGATTAAATGAAGATCATTCGACCACTAAATCTTGACTCTACTAAGGTTATTATAAACAATAATAATGGCATGCGTTATTATTCTAAGCATATTTCTAATACTACGAATGTGAAAGTTTGAGGATAGATGGATGGATGAATGTTTGTTAGGTATTCCTTCGCGCAAAAACATCTGAGGGCCTAACCAAGTGGCATTGTAGAATAGGATAACGAAAACGAATAGATTTTCAAATGTATGGAATTGACATAAGCTTTCGCTAAACAATTTGACATCACCAAACATTTGACAATCTATTCGTTTTCGCTATCTGTTCTACAATGCCACTTGTCTAGGGGGGCTAAACGGGTTTTGATGAAACGAAAAGCTACATACATAACCCATAGAAGCGGAAGAGTAACCAAGAAAAGAACTTAACGATGGCGAAACCGCGGGAAACAGTTAAAAAGTAAACGTAAACAAAAACAAAACGAGACTTCAAGACAACCGGTTTCATTTTGTCTGTTTTTATAGATTAGTAGGTTAAAAAGTGCCCGTATATAATTTGCATAACATTAAGACAAGGAAAATGCAAAATGGAAACTGGTAATTTTGATTAGCAACCGACTAACGGCTTGTACACATAAACACCATGAACACGATACGACGTCGGCGTCGAGTCACTATATCGTGTGGTTGAATCTTAAAAAAATCTTAATAAATGGACCCCACAGAAGTGTTCTCCTCATGATAATGTTAAGACTGATGTTAACACAGGGAGGGGCCCAACAGGGCCAACGCCTGCCGGGGTTGCGGAATGTTTATAATAGTTACCGTGACCCTGGAACATAAAGGGCAATCGAAGGAACATGAGTGGGTTTTAGTCAGTAAGAGTCTGACACGCCCTCCCGCCGCACCCAGGACGGGAGCAGTCATTGGATGATTTCCCACTCACCAAAAAAAAAAGAAGTTTTTTTGCTAGAACTCGCTAATTTCCGGAAGTACTGTGAGGCTATAAGCTACATAATATCACGCTACAAACTAAGGGAGCGGAGTACTAATCAATGATGCAGGTGAAATCGCGGGAAACAGTTAGTTTATAATAACGAAATTCTGAGAATTTCAAAAATATGTAACATCCGTGCGAAGCCGGGGCGGGCAGCTAGAGTCTGACATGCCCTCCCGCCGCACCCAGGACGGGAGCAATCATTGGGTGATTTCCCACTCACCAAAAAAAATAAATAAGACTGATGTTAAGAAGACAAAAAAATACTGAGTTAAAAAACAATTAAAAATTTAGAAGCCGGTCACTCCCATGGGTATTTAGTTTGAACGGCCCAAACCGAATGGACCACGGGCCATTCGACCGTAACCAAAAATCGTCTACGTTTCAAAGGACCTTGGAAATCACAGTGAGAACACAAAAGATGTTTTTTCACGCTTTACACTACTACGGTCTACAGACTTCAATAAAATGGTCATATTGACGCTTGAAGCATTAATAATGATTTATTAGGATGTCAACTACATACTTAATTTTAATAATCACCGTCTCTTAAACAATTCTGACGCAATAAAATAGAATAAGTTTGGTGGGCCCTACATATTTTGTTTTGACTATTTATGCCTCTTTTTATGTTTGTTCGCGGATAACTTTGATTTTGATGTTTTTTTTTTGTTTGATAAGTCATGATTCAGAGGTGGTCCCATATAATATTATGGCGATCGGTTCAGTGCTTCTCGAAAAATTCATAAAGAACAAAAAAAATCGACGAAATATACACAAATATATGTGCGTTACTTCAAGTTTCTATGGAAGGTGAGTCGGTGGCTTCTCTTCTGCCAATTAATTTGTGTTAACCACAGACTTTCGAAATTTTAGTTATTTTTGGGTTTTTAGTTTTTGAAGGCGAACAAGTTTTTTGCATTGCCACCGTCGTCGCACGATATGTCGTCGTATCGTGTATATGTGTACGAACCGTTAGATATAAGTTGAAATTTTTCCTGTTAGATACAAGGAAAAATTTTAACTAGTATCTAGCGATGTCTAGCTGTTTTTTAACGTTGCTTTAGGTATCTCGTGATGGCCTAGTGGTTAAGGCGCCCGCCGCTCATGCAAAAGGTTGTGGGTTTTTTTTTTGTTAGACGACTACCGGCCACCCTAGGCGCGGGTATGCGGACGGCGAACGATGGGTAGCTCGCCGCCCGGCTAGGACCAGGACCGCGTCGACGACGACGGCGCGTTAGTGTTCCACGCGCGCCTCAAAGAGAAGTCAGCACAAGGGGCCCAACAGGGCCAACGCCTGCCGGAGTTGCGAAATGTTTATAATAGTTACCGTGACCCTGGAACATAAAGGGCAACCAAAGAAACGTGAGTGGGTTTTAGTCAGTAAAAGTCTGACACGCCCTCTGAAAAAAGAGGTTGTGGGTTCAAATCCTGGCAAGTACCAATGTGAATTTTTCAATTCATATGTACTTTCTACAGTTTATCTTGGACATCATAGACATCAGTGAAGGAAATTATCGTGAGGAAACCTGGACTTGTAGTAAATACAAGTCCAAAATCGCCAATCCGCCTTGAGCAAGCGTGGTGATCAATGCTCGTGCCTTCTCTGTATGAGAAGAGGCCTTTGCCCTGTAGTGGGACAGTAATAGGCTGGTATTATTAGGTATCACACTACATTTGCCAAATATTTACTGTCATATCTACAAAATATCAAGCTTTTTGGTGGTAATCAACTCACAGTCAAAAGTAATGATGCCAGGAACCCTTGTCTTCGGTTTGGGTGCTTGTAGTTTTTTTATTTTTTAGTATTTTTTTAGATAGAAAGAGATGTCAAGATTGTTGGCATTAAGTCAATTATCTAAAACGATAGGTTATTGTAGGGTGACTGGTAATTAATATACGATACTTAAACGCGTGACTATCAACTTTTACTGTGGGAACAAACCAGAAATCGCGAAAAAAATATAAGTTGTTCAGTACATTAGGCAAACATAAATGTACTAAGCAGCAGATTTTTTTTTCTCCTTATATACATAGGTCACTTGAATCTAAACCAACAGTGCAATCCTAAACAGATACATACACTTCGAAAGTCATCTCGCAAATCACTTCGCATCTTAAGTCACCGTCACTTCGTTTCTCATCATGCTAGTGGTTGTTTTGGTATTCTCAAGATAAAATCAAGACCGTGTGAAGTGAAGTGGGTTTCGAAAATATTGGTGACATGAAAATCTTCAAAATGATCCCTTGGAATAGTTCTTTTCACTCCCGTCATCAATCGGTGGCGCTGTGTCAAACTCATCCATACTAATAAGTGTGTCTGTCTGTCTGTCTGTCTGTATGTTTGTCTTTCTTTCACGGCAAAACGGAGCGACGAATTGACGTGATTTTTTAAGTGGAGATAGTTGAAGGGATGGAGAGTAACATAGGCTACTTTTTGTCTCTTTCTAACGCGAGCGAAGCCGCGGGCAAAAGCTAGTTCATATAAATATAAGAATACGAAACTTTAATCTGAGATGTGATCTCACTGCGGATTCAGAAGTGATTTTATTGATGTGATATGAACGTTCAGAATAGCTTTGCTGATGTTCTAACAAAAACCAAAGACTATACTTCCTGGGATATTATTGTTTGCTTCATGAACAAAAACACACTTAAATTCGGACGATACATTAATTAGCATTGCTTGTTTTGCACATTATGGCATTTTGATTTGAATACTCTTTTTTTATAATTGGGTTTACCTAAGTATGTTGTATTACATTGACGGGCCTGTTGGTCTAGTGGTTAGTAACCCTGACTGCTAAGCCGGAGGTCGTGGGTTCGATTCCCACCCAGGACAAACTTTGTGTGATGAGCACGAATGTTTGTTCTGTGTCTGGGTGTGTTTTATTTACAATATGTATTTATTTAAAAAATATATAAGTATGTTTATCAGTTCTCTGGTTACCATAGCAAGCTCTGCTTAGTTTGGAATCAGATGGCCGTGTGTGAGTTGTCCCAGGATATTTATTTATTAACGATATTCTATATGGTATTTTCTTGTTATTATTTAATTATTGTAATGTTTGTACTAATTACTTTAGGTAAGCTCATCGAGAAATCAGAGAATTAAGTTTTGTTTTTTTTTTATAAAGGTCTCCTTCATGTAAAATAATCTACTTTAAAGATCTAAAATTTTGTTTCAGAGCCCATTCAAACTTTCCAACCTGCCCCCCTAGGCAAGTGGCATTGTAGAATAGATAGTGCAATAGAATAGATCCTTACTAATATTATAAATGCGAAAGTAACTCTGTCTGTCTGTCTGTCTTTCTGTCTGTCTGTCTGTCTGTCTGTCTCTCCTTCACGCCTAAACCACTGAACCGATTTGAATGAAATTTGGTACAGATATAGTCTGGGACCCGAGAAAGGACATAGGATAGTTTTCATCCCGGAAATCCCCCGGGAACGGGAATTATTACTCCACGCGGACGAAGTCGCGGGCAAAAGCTAGTTGTTAAATATATGGAAATGTGTGGATCTATTTTACATTGCCACTTGTCTAGGGGGCTGTACACCTGTTATATAATTATTATGTTTAGCGACATCTATTTCGCTATATTGGAACTACACAACCAGCCACCTTGCATTTGGAGAATGACTGAATTAGACTGCCAAAAAGAATCCCTTACTACATACGTCATACATAATGCACATTTCTGGTGTTTGTTGTAGTTCCAGTGTGGCAGGACAGATGTCGCTATCGTCGCAATAGATTTTTTTTATGGATAGGAAATCATCAAATGACTTCTTCCGCCCTTAGTGTCAGACTTTTACTGACTAAAAAAAACCCGAAAGCCTTAGAAAATAAGTTAGTATAATAATATCCGAACTTGGTGGCTTGATAGGCGGGTGTAAGTTCTGTGTTAAAGTTTAGATAAACTTTAGATTTGTACTCAAATTAACTAACACTCTGTCTAGGAATGAAAAATATCAGGCGAAAGGGATCTCTACACCGTATAGAACAAAGTCCTTTTCTGCTCTCTGTCCATGTATGCTTAGATCTTTGAAACTTCGCAACGGATTTTTGATTGATTATATCTTTGGACATATAATAAGCTGAATAAAATATATGTGTAGTTCTTAAGCTTGACGGCTTTTCTCATTCCTATTTCTCGCTGCACGCGGCTGATAAAATAAATTAAATATTGGTGCTGATTATCTTGTTCACTAACTAAAATTAAGTTGAATGCATCTTTCTCTTTCCATTTCTTAAAGAAAAGGACAGAAGATACATATTCGTTTAGTCCTGTCAAATTAGACAGTACACGAAGAAAATTGGCGTACTTTTAGTCGCCATGTTTTTAATCGTGTCTAAATTATCTATGGAGTGACTTAATTTGTCAGCACTTAACTAAAATGTTATCTTTTGGCCTTTTCTTTATTAAAGAGAAAGATGCACTTAACTTAAATTTACGTTAGTTGGTGAATAAGTGGATCGGCACCATGGTATAAGTGTGCCCAAAATAGTTTAGCGAAACACGAATGGAGCTATAAGGCCCGTATTAATATACGTCACTCAATTCTGCAACGCTCTCAAATCTATTGCTGTCCTTATTTTTTCCCTTTAGAATGACAAGGACAGCAAAAGATTTGAGAGCGTCTCAGAATTGAGTGACGTCTATTAATACGGGCCTAGCCTCCTCGCCTTAGGAGAGATTTAAATCTAACAGTAGTCTAAGGCAAGCTAACAATGCATAATTTATTTGTCGCAAAACATAATTATGTTACATTATCACTACATAGTATAAAACAATGATGCTTTCTTTGTCCCTATGTCCCTATATATGTTTAAATCTTTAAAACTACGCAACGGATTTTGATGCAGTTTTTAAATAGATAGAGTGGTTTAAGAGGAAGGTTTTTAAGGAAAATCCATGCATATTATAGTAGAGAAAAGCCGGGATTTTAAAAAAAAAATTAACACTCGTGCGAAGCTGGGGCGGGTCGCTAGTCAAAGATATACAGAACAATTAACAATTTTCATAGTTTTGTAATGAAGCCATGTCTGATCTCAATATCTAGAGCAATATCTGTATCTCAGACATCAGCTCCCTTCTTTATGATGCCCATTACAATGCTAACCAGAGATGACGATGATGAAATTGACTAACGCATATAACGTGATACATATTAAATAATTCAAGGTCATAATCAAATTTCTCATTGACCTAGTGCTCGCTAACGCAAGTATCATTCAACAAGACAAGTAGCATTAAGAACAATAAAAGTATCATTTGTAATCAATTATAACACTAAATTGGCCGTGACAAGGTTGTGAACTATTAACTTTGGGTGTCGAGTTAGACAAAAAACTAGCCAAGTGTGAGGTCGAACAAAAACATCAAATCATCACTGAATAGTCTACAAAGTCACTTTCAGCTGTCTGTTTGCTCCTACTTCTTTTTTTATGGATATGAGAAATCATCAAATGACTTGTCCCGCCCTTAGTGTCAGATTTTAACTCATTAAAACCCACCCTTGTTCCTTCGGTTGCCCTTTATGTTTCGGGGCCGCGGTAACTCGGTAACTCTTAGAACTATTTCGCAACCCCGGCAGGCATTGGCCCTATAGGGCCCCGTCACGTGCTGACTGCTCTTTAAGGCGCGAGTGGAACAAAATGCGCCTTCGACACGGGTCTAGTCCTTGTCGGTAATCCATACTAATATTATAAATGGGAAAGTGTGTCTGTCTGTCTGTCTGTCTGTCTGTCTGTCTGTCTGTCTTTCTTTCACGGCAAACCGGAGCGACGGATTGACGTGATTTTTTAAGTGGAGATAGTTGAAGGGATGGAGAGTAACATAGGCTACTTTTTGTCTCTTTCTAACGCGAGCGAAGCCGCGGGCAGAAGCTAGTAAATCCTAAATCATGCATTCCAGGTTAACCACACGAACGTGGAACAGCCAGACCCTGAGAAGAAGCCGCCGCCACAGCCGCCTCCAGACAGCCCGAAATATGTTCTGCATTCGGAAAAAGACACGTACGACTATGTCTCGCAGAGATGCATTGCCAAACCTACCAAGTAAGTACTTAAATACTGCGAACACACATGATTCAAGACACAATAGAAAGACAATAGCAGCCTGGCAGCCGGCTGTCGCTTGGTCATCGAAAGATTACGTGAGAGGGAGAGGACTTCTCGTCCTAGCAGTTGCCGCCGCGGCAGGTGACGCTCCGGGTGTCGGAGGCCACGTGACGGCTTCCGGCCACCGTAGGTGTGGGCTTGTGGACGGCGAGTATTGGGCTAGCTCCCCGTTCATCCGTCTTTTGACGATGTCAGGCCGTGTCGATGCCGCGTTCGTGACCCACGCGCTTCAAAAAGGTGTCAGCAGAATTTATTGTAGGGGACCGCAAGGGCTGACACCTGCCGGGCTGCGGGTAGTTCGAAAGAGATACCGCGGCCCCGGACACAAAGGGCTAAGAAGGAACATGGGCGGGTTTTAGTCAGTAGAAGTCTGACACTCCCTTCCGCTCCGTCCAGAGCAGAAGAAGTCATATCTAATGATTTCCCATCCCAAAAAAATGTTATTTTTTCCATATTCTATTAAACTATACTAATATTGTAAACAAGAAGAGTTTGTTCGCTTAGTTGGCTGAACGCGCTAATCTCAGACTACTGGTCGGCTGAGAAAAAATATTTTTGTGTTGGATAGCCCGAGATATTATCGCGTAGGGCTATAGAGTCATAGCGTGATTTCGTGTAGCCTATGTGTTATTTTGATGTACAAGCTTGATTTAGCGTTTAGTAGTTTTTGCGTGAGAGTAACAAACATCCATACATACAAGCTTTCACATTTACTAAAATAGTAAGAGTGCATTCATACGGAATCCTCGCTGCGGACCAAGGCACGCTTGGCCGGTTTTCTAATTATATATTCACGTGTTGAACAATTCTATTTGGTAACGCATACGGTTCTATCTAGACCATTATTGACCGTATAATATTATCATCAATTTATTTGTTGTAAGAAAACCTTAAACGATTCAACCTTCATGGTGATTCGATACCGTTTCTAAGTGCCTTTTCACACGTTGCGATGGACGGGTATACCGGTGTTGAATTTATTTAACAACTCACAATTAAAGATGAAAAAAAACCCGCTCCCGAAATTAGGATCGGGTCAGCAGCTAAGAAAATAGTTTATAACTTCAAAACCAATTTTGACGAAACATGGCTAAGACCCATTGCTAGATAATCCACTTTCAAATAAAAGAAACTGCATCTAATTCGGCTCACCCGTTTTTGACCTACGGTGTCTCAGACAGACACACACACACAACGATCAAACCACTCTTTTTGAGTCAGGGTCGAGCGAGCCTGTTGGTGCAGTGGTTAGTGACCCTGACTGCTTCACATGAGGTCTTTGATTTTCACTCAGAACAAACTTTAAACCTTATAATGTTTTTTTTGCAGGACGGTGACGTCAAAAGCCCCCACTCCGGAACTTTGTTGCTCTTTATCATTGTATTTTTTAATTAATTTGATCAATCAAAAAATACGTGATCCGTATTTTGGGCCGATCTATCAGACGGACTAAACAGAATGCCATTTTTTTATGCTGTCGTCATCCCTTTTATAACTGTATAAGTGTGACCGAAATCATTTAGCGATACGCGAATGCAGCTGAAGAATTGTATGTAGTGCCTAATTGCTTGTGTACCTATTTTCCGTTTCAGTATCCTAGAATCAACTGGCCACTTAATAAAAGGATGCCTCGGTGGAGGCATTCTGGGCATCCATGAGGCGTATATGAAATGTGGTCTTTGGACATCCTTAGTGGTCACAGTCATCTTTGGTTTCTACATCGCATATTGTGTACATGTAAGTTGTGTTTTATACTAGCTTTTACCCGTAACTTCGTCTGCATAAACATAGGTTAACAATGGTGCTGATTTTCTTGTTCATAAACGGAACTAAATTTAAGTTATGTGCATCTCTCTCTTTCCATTTCATTAAGACAACGACAGAAGGTAAAATAAGATATATAATCAGGCGTTACTTTGCGGAAATCCATGACAATTAAAAACAAATATAATATTTAGTTTTGTTGGATTGCATGCTTACTTTTACATTACTGCTCGTCTGCATATTTTAAGCGGGCGGTGCTTGCATGTATTTGCATCCAACACTTTTTCCTGAAATTGCAGAATTAAAACTAAATATTATATTTGTTTTTAATTAGAAGGTAAAATATTAGTTTAGTCATGTCAAATTAAGACACTCTATAGATAATTTAGACGTGATTGAAAACAAGGCCACTAAAAATACGTCAATTCACTTCAGGCGTAATTTGAAATGAAAAGAGAAAGATGCAATTAATTTAAATTTAGTTCAGTCTGTAAATAAGAGAATTAGCACTAATAAAGGCCATATTAAATTACAATTTTAACGAACCTGTTAGTCTAGTGGTTAGTGACCCTGATTCCTTAATTGAAGGTCGTGGGTACGATTCCCACCCAGGACAAACTTTATGTGATTAACATGATTGTTAGTTCTGTGTCTGGGTGTAATTTATCTATAATATGTATGTATTTATTGTGTGAGTTGTCCCAAGATATTTATTTATTTAAATAAGTATTTTCCAACGTGACCTATGATAACATTTAATCATTATTTTTCAGATATTAGTTAGTTCAGCACAGATATTATATAAGAGGCTACATATACCACAGATGTCATATCCGGACGTCGCAGAGGCGTCCCTAGAAGTAGGACCCTTTCCTAGATTGAGGAAATACAGCAAATGGTTTAGGTAAGTGTTACTCAAAGAATTTAAAGTTTAATACACAAAGTCAATTTCCGCTGTCTGTCTGTCGTCAGTTTTTGAAGTGAAAACTTCTTTAGCGGCGTTGAGCACTTTTTCTGTAATGGGAATAAAATCTTAGCGTCAATTCACACGTACCACAACCACACCACGTCGCAGCGACAAAATGTGGTCAAGATGTGGTTACGTGTGAATAGTGTCGCAGCGGCTTTTTGCAGCTGCGTTGTGGTAGCCACAAAATGTCGATGTGGTTAGCGCAGGCGCCAGCTAGGCGCGCGTGGACGTCATGTCGTGGCGATGTGGCCGCGCTGACGCCGCGCTGCCGCCGCGTTGCCGTCGCGATATGGTTGCGATGTAGTCGTATTACACAGGTGGTCGATAACAACCACAAAATGTGGTGCGTGTGAATTGTAATATTCATTTTCAATACAAAATTTACGCCCGACCACATCGCGGCGTTGTGGTGTGGTTGTCGCTGTGGTGTGGTTGTGGTACGTGTGAATTGAGTTAAACTCGCGTCAGGACACGTGACCTGATCGAAAAAGCGTAGGACGGATGGATAGTAGACAGCTATAATCAAGTTTTCACTTCTGCCGGCACTCCCGGAGTGCAACCCGTCTTTTTTTTTGGTGAGTGGGAAATCATCATGTCAGTTCTCCCGTCCTGGGCGGGGCGGAATGGCGTGTCCGACTTTTACTGACTAAAAGCCACTCATGTTACTTCGGTTGCCTTTTATGTACCGGGGCCACGGTAACTATTATAACAGCTATCCCGCAACCCTGACATATTTCGCAACCCCGGCCTTTTCAGCAACCCTTCGATTTTGATGATGCGTAACAAAGAAATAGGCAAGGGTTGCGGAATAGTTATATTAGTTACCATGGCCCCGGAACATAAGGGGCAACAGAAAGAACTTGAGTGGGTTTTAGTCAGTAAAAGTCTGACACGAAGCCGCGGGAGAAGTCATTTGATGATTTCCAACTCACCAAAAAAACGTTTGCAAAATAGTTTCGAATCGGTACTAATTAATTATTTTATTTATTTATTACAGGTACGCAGTAGACCTAATAATATGTATAGATCTGTTTGGGGCTTGCTGCGTTTACCAAATCATTATAGCTAAAACTATACAACAATTGGTCGAAACGGACGAAGGGACAGAAAACCTGGATTATTTAAGACTTTACATATTAACCTTATTAGTGCCTATACTATTGCTCTGCATGATCACTACACTGAAATATTTGGCGCCATTCACGTTAATAGCTGACGTGTTTATTGGTAAGTGTATTTTGATAGTCAGCTATATAGACCTTTCAACGACCAACCGACAGCCGGCTGTCGGACTGCTATTGTCTATCTATTGTGTCTCGAATCAAGTGTGTTGGAAGATTTAAAGCACCTTAAAACCACTGAGCCATCACGACATTATTGATATTATTTTTTGACGGGCCTGTTGATTTGGTAGTTAGTGATCCAGACTGCCAAGTCGGAATTTGTGGGTTCGATCAGACCTCAGACAAGTTTTTTTTTTGGTGCGTGGTAAATCATCAAATGATTTCACCCGTCCTGGGCCGGGCGGGAGGGCGTGTCAGACTTTTACTGACTAAAACCCATTCACGTTTTTATGTTCCGGGGTCACGGTAACTATTATAACTATTCCGCAACCCCGGCAGACAAGCTTTATGTTTGTTCTGTGTCTGGGTATAATTTATCTGTAATATCTGTGTATTTTATGTTAAGTAGGTACATCCGTTGTCTGGTTACCATAACACAAGCTCTGCTTAGCTTTAGATCAGCTGACTGTATGTGAGTTAAACATTTATTTATTTATTGAATTAGATGATTGATAAAAATCATGACATTACTTTTCAGTGAGCTGTGTGATAGCCACAATTGTGTACAGTCAAAGATCAGCTCCTAAGATTTCCGACATGCCTGCCTGGAAAGACGTCATCGGTTTCTTTGAGTTCTGCGGCATTGTTGTGTTCAGTATGGAGGGTATTGGCGTCTCATTGCCTATCGAGAACAATATGAAGAATCCTCAGAAATTCCCTCTAGTCTTATGTGCTGGTAAGTCAGTAAGAGTCATTTTATTGTCGTACGGGTACGAGCAAGGCCCTAAAAAAATAATTCTTTCTATCTAATAATAAGTTTATTACTTAAGTGTGAAAATGTGCCTGTTTGTTTGTCCGTCTGTCAGGGCAAACTACTGACCGATTTAAATGAAATTGGGTACAGAGATAGCTTATAGCTTGAGAAAGGACATTGGATACTTTTTAAACAAGAACTACGGGTAAAACTGCAGAGACAGCCAGTATAAAATAATAAAATGATTAAAATAAATAATAAATCGTAATTACAATTATTTGCACTAAGCGTTAGACTATTTTCTCCTTACCAGAGGATACCAAATTCCTGGCTAATAATATTTTGTATTTTCTAGGTATGACCGTAGTAGTCTCATTTCTGATACTGGTCGGATTTTTCGGTTATTGGGGTTTTGGAGACAACTCAATATCACCAGTTACATTGAACTTCCCTTCAGAAATGTAAGTAATCCTTACTAATCCATGCTATCCATACTTAATATTATAAATGCGAAAGTAATTCTGTCTATCTGTCTGTCTGTCTCATCGTCTACGCCTAAACCATTGAATGAAATTTAGTACATAGTAGTAGTAGTAGTAAATTTAGATAGTTTTCATTTCTGAAATTCCCCGGGAACGGGAACTATTATTCCAAGCGAACGAAGTCGTAGGCGAAAGCAAGTTTATTATAAATGCGAAAGTTTGTATGTGTGTGGATGATTGTTAAACTTTCGCGCTAACTACTGAACCGATTGAAATGAAATTTGGCACAAGGACATAGAAGAGTTTTATCCCAAAAACCCTAAGAGGAACAGGGTGATTCCTGTTCCCGTAGGATTAAAAAAAGAACTCGGTTTTACCCGCGGGTAAAACCGCGGGTTACAACTGGTTATAAAAAAATAAAAACATCTTGAAGCAATTCTCACTCGGCCATCTGCTCTAAAACTAGACAGAGCATGTACTGTGGTTATCAGATAACTGATAACATACTTATATCCATACTTCCATACTAATATACTATACTAATATTATAAATGGGAAAGTGTGTCTGTCTGTCTGTATGTTTGTCTTTCTTTCACGGTAGGAGCGACGAATTGACGTAATTTTTTAAGTGGAGATAGTTGAAGAGATGGAGAGTAATATAGGCTACTTTTTATCTCTTTCTAACGCGAGCGAAGCCGCGGGCAAAAGCTAGTGATTTATAAATCTATACATATATTAAACACAGAATAAACAACGATGTTCATCACACCCAGTGTGGTAATCGAACCCACGATCTCCGGCCTAGCAGTCAAGGCCACTAACCACTGAACCAACTAGCCCGTCAAATTAACAGTAAACTGGGCTGCATTGACTCTGCTGGGGAGAAAGACAACAGTTTTGAGCAAAAGTTTATCACCATATATCAATAACTAACCAAACATTGCTTGTTATGGAGGGAAGTGGAAAACATATTTTTTCTTACTCCTCCACTGTACTTTTCTGATTAATTTCGTTGCGGCATCCTAGACAGTTGAATCGCTTCTCCGGGACTCGCCGTGCTGTATTGCTCGGCGCTTTTCTAGCAGACTCCGCTGTTGATTCTGGCCTTCAGGAGTTGCAGTGGCTGGGAATAGTGTGGTGGGATTGCCCCAATAAAAAAAAAACTAACTAAACACTTTATTTTACAGCTTCCCAACAATTCTGAAGGTGCTTATGGCAATCATGATCTTTGTTACATTCGCACTCAACTTCTGGGCTCCGTTCAACCTGGTCTGGTACTACGTGTCCAAGAAACATGATCCGAAGAAGTACTGGATTTGGGAGAGGGTGTATCGAGCTACCTTCATAGTCATCATCACCTCTTTGGCAATCGCCTTCCCGAATATAGGCAATCTGATGGGACTAGTAAGTACATTTTATAATCAACCAATCTTTAAAGCCAAGTTTAAGCTATTTATGGGTTAGGCTTTATATTAATGTCGTGATGGCCCTCGGAAATCACGTTAAGCCGTTGGTCCCGGGGGTATCATTCGTAGAACTTTGACAGTCGTTACGGGTAAGCCAGAAAGTCTGGCCATTCTAACCATGAGGTATCGTGACGCCCAGTTACTGGGTTGTGGAGGTCTGATGGGCGGTCATTCCAAGTAAAACACTGGTATCCAGCTAAATCCTGTTAGGCTAGAAGCCGACCCCAACATAGTTGGGAAAAGGGTTGGAAGATGATGATGAGTTTTTTCTATTCCTATTTCCCGATCTTGTTTCAAAGTCGACGGGACGAACGAAAACACACGCGAGGGCGTCGAAATCGATAGGACGAACGGGAATACACGTCGCGTTGTTTCAAAAAGGTTAAAAATAGGCTCTCTCATAGGGGTGACTGACATACAATCTTTTAATACCTATGCAGTTTTTAAGATCGTGAACTTACTTGGCTTGATGGACACACGTAAAACTTGCTCACACTGTAATTGCGATATCGTCGCCGCCTTGGAAGTATGAGGGACAGAGTGTGAAGTCCTCTCACAATCCGTTGAAAAGGGAGAATACTCCTACTACTGGGCTATTGCCCGACGGTTATAGTCGGGATTTTGTGCATATGCTTATTTTGCAGGATAATCTTATAATACGATATAGGGTGTCTAGTGAGTCCACGTGTTCGGCGATAGATGTCGCCACAACGACCATTTAGGCCAGTCTCCATAGTCATGAATCACGTTCAATACATCTCTCTAGCCCTTTCTCAACTATGTTGGGGTCAGCTTCCCACCTAACCGGATTCAGCTGGATACCACTGTTTTATTCACGTACAGTTCTACACAGTATTATTTCCTTTCAGCTTGGTGCATTCTGCTTGTCCAACATGGGTTTCATATTTCCTGCCATCATTGAACTTCTTGTGGTATGGGAAAGTCCTGGTCTCGGAAAATATAAGTGGCGCTTGTGGAAAAACGTTGTAGTTTCAATCATAGGGGTACTATTGTTTGTAGCTGGTACCTATTCCAACGCTAAAGGATTAATTGCTAGCTTGTAATAAAAAAATTACAAAAACTGTATATTGTTTTTTTTTTCGTTTTAAGGTTAAAAAGGTATAGTAGCCCTCACACCAAATGCAAATTTGTATCATTCTTACAAGAATGGGACGGTGGCCAGGAGTGTTAAAGATGAGGTTCCCTTATTTCATGAACACATCATCCGGCTTTTTTAGCAACACGACGACGCTTGTGCTACTCGACGACGATGTCCAACGTTCGACGGCGACGTTCGGTTTCAAGATCCGGCAAATAACCGAATGCCCTGCCGTGTATCGTATGAACGCATGTATTGAATGTGCTATACCACTGCAATGGATCCTTACATTTTGCAGTACGGCCGGATCGGTTTGTAGTCGCAAAATCGGATGTCAACTTTAGCAAGATTTGGTTTTTTTGCCGTGATTGAAATTCTGTTGCCACTAAACCGAATCCTGCAACAACCCGACTCGGTAGAGAAACACACGGCGCCGTGTAAGCGTACCATTACTATTTATCACAGATTGTGGAGCGTACTAGCAGCAACTAACGTTATGGCTAATTAAAACGCTGTTAAGTAGCAGTGTGCAAGTGTCAGTGATTAGTAAAATCAACGTGTAAACGGTCGCGCAGTTAAGTGATAAGTGCTAAGTGCGAAGTGCAGGTGCGAAGTAAAATGATTAGAATGCCGCTCTATTTTTACTGTTAGGCCCGAGTCACACCGGAGTGGGAAATAATTTTAAGCTTTAACTACATACTTAAAAGACTAGTATCGCTTGAAAAGCTTGAAAAGGTCGCGAGGCCGCCAGCGGCCGTCAGCGACCGCGCGCCTCGCGCTTCTTCCGACGCTGGCGGCCGCTGCTATTTCGGTGTGACTCAGCCCTTAAGTAGCTCCCCCCGCACACCCGCGGAACTCCCGCACTCGCAACGTCGCCCGTCCTATATAAACAACGTACGAGTTAACTGTGGTACCTCGAACAACCATGCGTGAAGGGGACTGAAAATCAAACTATGAATTTTGTGTTGGAGTACATAAAGTATGAATGCCTATAAAACGTAAACAGTATTGAATTCAAAAATAAGCAAATCAGATCATCTTTATTCAAAACTAGCTCTTCCTAGCGGTTTCACCCGCGTTACGTTAGGTTTTTGGTTACTGCTTCGCTCCCGTGGGACATAGCGTGATATTACTTATATAGCGTATGTTACTCGTTGACAATGTAGCTTTCAAATCGTGGAAGAATTTTTAAAATCGGTCCAGCAGTTTTTGAACCTATTCATTACAATCAAACAAACAAAGTTTTCCTCTTAATAATATTAGTGTAGATAAGCCAAACATTAGCCATCACAGACTTTGGGCCAAAAGAGGTATCCCTAAAAGTAAGAAGCATAAAATCAACTTATTCTCAGGAATTAGACAAAATTAAATGTTTTCAAAGATCTGCCGGAACATGCGATATTTACTAACCAAATGTAAAATAGTTAACATGTCAGCTAACAATGACTTTTTGTTTCTGATGTGATTTTTTGAGAATGTCTTTTAAAACTTTTTTGCAATTCGACTCGCTGTTCGTCATCCATTTTGTACCGATACGGATAGATAAGTACTTCGGATTTACAAGAATCACTAAACACCGTCTGAACTATTACTAAACCCTTGAAACTTAACATTGTTACTGGCTACTTATCAGCGTGCTAATTAGCCATTAGGCCATAAATGACTGTACGCGACGCAGTCTTCGCGGTCTACCGTTCCCACTAGTTCTACTGAACAGTTCTACGGTAGAACTAAGGGCCGAGTCACACCGAAATAGCAGCGGCCGGAAGCGGCCGCCAGCGTCGGAAGAAGCGCGAGGCGCGCGGCCGCTCGCTTCTCCGCGGGCGGCCTCGCGACCTTTTTTAGCTTTTCAAGCGATTAGTCTTTTAAGTATGTAGTTAAAGTTTAAAATTATTTCACACTGAAGGTGCTCGCCACGCCGCTGCCGGCCGCTGCCATTCCGGTGTGACTCGGGCCTAATGGGACTTTTTCCCTCACTAGTTCTACGATAATAGGTATAACAAATAGTTACCGTGACCCCGGAACATAAAGGGCAACCGAAGGAACATGAGTGGGTTTTGATTTCCCACTCACCAAAACAAAAAAGGTATAACAAAATAGTAGAACTATTGGGATTCTCTATTCCCACTTGTTCTACTGAACAGGTCCACGGTAGAACTAACGGGAGTTTTTGCTTATGAGTGCCTGGTACTTACAGACGCAATCGATCGACCATTGCCACAAAATTGAATGTCACAAAGACAGTGTCACTCTCTCTGGCTTGGTAATAGTTCACAGCCTACGTGACAGATCATCTGTTACTCTCTTAAAGAGTGCCTGGCAAAAACTCCTATTAGGTATCTAGTTCTACCGTGGAACTGCTCAGTAGAACAAGTGGGAATAGACGTTTAGGCGCAGAATGTCCAATTCGCAAAATGTCCAGCGGTCTGAAATGGTCCATTTCGCAAAATGTCCAGTTCACAAAATGTCCAATTCGCAAAATGTCCAATTCGCAAAATGTCCAGTTCGCAAAATGTCCAGTTCGCAAAATGTCCAGTTCGCAGAATGTCCAATATTCTCATCAAAACATTGTCTACCCATCAATCACTGAAATCAAAAGTTGGGTTCTAATGATTAGTCAATTCATTCGTTATAATCAGTTTTTTTTGTCACATTCCTTTTAATAAGTACAACAAAAGAAAAACACGAGTCATAGTACACTAAGGCCATCAACAATGACCTGGCAGTCATCAGCCCTGCACGTCATCGTTTCGTTTTTTTATTTAATTACAAAACCAACGTGGTGTGCCCATTTACATATGTGGTCGAAGGTTCACTGCATCACTCTCTGTGCCTCGCGTATATTTTTGTGTGCAGCAACCAAACATTTATCGTCAGCAAATTGGTATACGGAGCATTCCCTGAAGGTGTTGCACATGTCATTCACGTACAGTTAGTATTCGGTCGGCCCGAGAATTGAACCTTGTGCTGTGCCTATATCAGTCGGAATCATGCTTCCTGTTTTTCTTTTGTTGTACTTATTAAAAGGAATGTGACAAAAAAAACTGATTATAACGAATGACTTGACTAATCATTAGAACCCAACTTTTGATTTCAGTGATTGATGGGTAGACAATGCTATGATGTGTCACTCTCTCTGGCTTGGCCACCATCAGGGATTTTAATTTTGATAAAATAATCGCTATAATAAAAAAAATAGATCTGTTTTTACAAAAAAATAGTCGCTAAATAGTCGAAATTAGTCGCCAAATATCAGAAATAGTCGTTCTCTAGTTCAAAAGTTATAAGGGTTTATAGGTGGCCGAGCTGGAGAGAGTTTCCCCAGCTTGGTCACATGCATATCTCGAAACCTAGTGAAGATCTGTTTTTACAAAAAAATAGTCGCTAAATAGTCGAAATTAGTCGCCAAATATCAGAAATAGTCGGGTCTTAGATTTGAAGTTATAATGAGTTCAATTTTTAAAGTATAGTCCAAGAGCTAGACAGCAAAGTCTACGAAAACATTCCAAGAAAAAAGATACCCTGCGTTTCACTTCGTTTAGGGGCTGCCTGTTGTTTTCCGCATCGTTGTCACTATGGGGAAGCTGTCAACGGCCTCGGACACCATGGCTTGTCGTGCAGCCGGAGCGCGGGTCGTACAGCGCGGCACGCGAATATTAATGACATCATTCGACGTGCTCTTGTTGCCGTCGGCGTTCCAGCTGTATTGAAACCCAACGGTTTGGCACGCGACGATGGCAAGAGACCGGACGCGGACGGTATGTCTTTATTCCCATGGAAGATGGGTAGGTCTTTAGTGTGGGACGCTACGTGTGTCGATACTCTTGCGCCATCCCACCTTCCTAGTACGGCGTGCTATGCCGGTGCTGCCGCCTCGGCTGCGGAAAACCTCAAGCGGCGGAAGTATAGTAACCTTACTGGTAACTATACATTGAGCCGTTTGGGGTTGAAACCCTCGGGCCATGGGGTCCGAGTTCCCACCTTGTATTTAAAGAGGCTGTCGAAAAGGCTGGTTGACACTTCCCGTGACCCAAAGGCTGGCTTTTATTGCGGTCAGAGGCTTAGCATTGCCATCCAACGTGGCAATGCTGCCAGCCTATTGGGCACTTTACCGGTTGACAGCGATGCGGAGGAGTTTTTAGATGCCATTGTATTTTACTTGTAGTGTTTTTCCTTTTTTTTATTTTAGTAATTTAGTTTGTAAATATGGTATATTCCAACTATGTTAAAATAAAAAAAAACGTTAGAATAATAAAACTTCTTTTGTTGTCGAAATAAGAATATAATGATTTGCCCTAATTATTGTAAGTACTTACCCTCTAGTAAAATTTTAAAATAATTGAATATGTGAATGAAGATAAAATATTATTTTAGCTTTTCCTCGGTGGGTTCACGTTATAGAATCACTATATTTATACGTTTTGAAAGAAACATTTCACCATATGACATCATAGATACCTACTGTCTAGAAACTACTTAAGTATTTTGTACCTGCTTGTACCAATGTATGGAGAAATTATACTCTTTAATGACTGTTTATAATTTGCATTTTAAATAATTGAGAAGGATTTGTGCAAGCTGCTAAATAAAACTTCGATTCGTTTCAAAGCCACGTATAAGACTTATAACGGTTTAATAAACTAAAGTGTCACTCTCTCTGGCTTGGCCACCATCAAAGATTTTAATTTTGATAACACAAAAAAATTGACGCTAAATAGTCGAAATTAGTCGCGAAATATCAGAAATAGTCGTTCTCTAGTTCAAAAGTTATAAGGGTTTATAGGTGGCCGAGCTGGAGAGTCTCCCCAGCTTGGCCACATGAAAACTAGGGCACCAAATAGTCGAAATTAGTCGCCAAATATCAGAAATAGTCGTTCACTAGATCAAAAGTTATAAGGGTTTATAGGTGGCCGAGCTGGAGAGAGTCTCCCCAGCTTGGCCACATGAAAACTAGGGCACCTAGTGAAGATCTGTTTTTACAAAAAAATAGTCGCTAAATAGTCGAAATTAGTCGCCAAATATCAGAATATAATTTCAACATGTACAAGCAGGTACAAAATACTTAAGTAGTTTCTGACAGTAGGTAACTATGATGTGATATGGTGAAATGTTTCTTTCAAAACATATAAATATAGTGATTCTATAATGTGAACCCACCGAGGAAAAGCTATACAAACTCCAAAATAATAAGTAAGAAATATTTTATCTTTATTCACGCATTCGAAGTAGCATACAGAGCGTACATGACAGTAGTCAAATTGATCGGTTTTTTAAATAAATTTGTGTGCTTTTAATATATTTCCCTTATTATTTTGGGTGTGTAAGAACAACAGAAACAGAAAAAGTCTTTGGGTAAGTTTGAAATGATATGAACGCAAAAATATAGTAAGTAAAATATTCTAGCTTTTTAACAATCAGTTATTACGTACCTAATGAAAAAATGCCATTTGATGAGATATTTTAATTCCAAAAATACTTAGCAATTTACCTATACAAATCTACTTTCCGAAATATTTCCTCTCCCGACAAGATTGCTGGTAATGTTCCCACCAATATTCCCACCTCGGGCAATACTCCCGGGAACGGCACATCTCTACTCTGGAGTGTCTTATATGAGTATGCCTTAGTTACACGAAATCTATGAATTGGGGTTTAAATTCTGGCCCGGGAAGTATTTTTGTTTAAGTATTTTTTTCGACAACAAAAAAAGTTTCATTATTCTAACGTAAATTAGAGTCTCTAACGTTATAATTTGTTAAAACCGTTGCATGCGATTGTACATCTTGACACTTAATGGACCAAGAGCAAGGTTTAATGTTTTCATAGAAGTTTACGGCACTCTAACCTAGTCATTTAAAACATAGAAACATATATATAATTGAAAATTTATCTTTCTCTGACATTTGTAAAGTCTTTTGATCGATAAAACTAGAAGTATATTACACATATTTATAGAAATATCTTTTTTCTTGGAATGTTTTCGTAGACTTTTCTGTCTAGCTCTTGGACTATACTTTAAAAATTGAACTCATTGTAACTTCTTATCTAAGACCCGACTATTTCTGATATTTGGCGACTAATTTCGACTATTTAGCGACTATTTTTTTGTAAAAACAGATCTTCACTAGGTGCCCTAGTTTTCATGTGGCCAAGCTGGGGAGACTCTCTCCAGCTCGGCCACCTATAAACCCTTATAACTTTTGATCTAGTGAACGACTATTTCTGATATTTGGCGACTAATTTTGACTATTTAGCGACTATTTTTTTGTAAAAACAGATCTTCACAAGGTGCCCTAGTTTTTGAGATATGCATGTGGCCAAGCTGGGGAGACTCTCCCCAGCTCGGCCACCTATATACCCTTATAACTTTTGAACTAGAGAACGACTATTTCTGATATTTGGCGACTAATTTCGACTATTTAGCAACTATTTTTTTGTGTTATCAAAATTAAAATCCCTGATGGTGGCCAAGCCAGAGAGAGTGACACTAAACTAAAATATTAAACCGTTATAAGTCTTATACGTGGCTTTGAAACGAATCAAAATTTTATTTAACAGCTTGCACAAATTCTTCTCAATTATTTAAAATGCAAATTATAAACACATAGGCAGTATATTCTTGGATACACGTTATGGCTTTTTCTTCAGTTGTCCAGATTGAGAGATCCAGTTAATGAGTTCTAACTTTCTTTGTTTAGGTTTCACAAATTTTATACCTTACCATGAAGTTTGCACAATTATTTCCTAAATGCTCTTACAATTTGGTTGGGATTGGAAGTGTTTTTCGAAAGGATCTCTCAATCCACACGCACATGGACATTTTGTGAATTGGACATTTTGCGAATTGGACATTTTGCGAATTGGACATTTTGCGAACTGGACATTTTGCGAAATGGACCATTTCAGACCGCTGGACATTTTGCGAATTGGACATTCTGCGCCTAAACGGGAATAGAGAATCCCACTAGTTCTACTATTTTGTTATACCTAATATCGAAGAACTAGTGGGGAAAAAAAGTCCCAATACTTCTACCGTATAACTGTTCAGTAGAACTTGTGTGAACAAACGGAATTATATTCTCAACAACTTTATAATATAGTAGGTGTAAATCTCGTTAAAGCAATAGAAAGCGAGATATTCGCGAAAAACCGATTTTGATGACCTTCAATATCTTAAGACGCGGACACGATAACATTGATGACTTTTGACTTTTGAAACATTTAAAACGTCAAGACAAAGCTTCATACCAATTTACAGCTTATTATATCTTTTATTCCGAGGTGAAACCCTAATATGACTGGGCTATTAGGGTTATTTGTAGATCGTAAAGATCTGTCAGGTAATGATCCAAGTAAAAAGTTTTAAAATTCCCAAAAAAAAACACCGTCCATCTTTTATACATTTTTTTTTTAATATGACATTGACACACGACATTTTTAACAATTAATTTTTCGACATTTTTTACGTTTACGCTCCACCTTCGCCCCCTCCGCCGCCCCCTCCCCCACCCCCACCCCCGCCGCCGCCTCCTGATCCTTTATTTTCAATATTAAGTTTGTAAAATACATTAACCAGTTCCGTGAAAGTCACCGCGGAACCAACGAAGAAAATAAAGAAACCGATAGCCAAGAGAAATAATCCTCGCCACAGTCTCCAATTGTTCTTGCCAAAGCCAGGCCTGCGCCAAATAACCAGTAGAGTGATCAAATTAGGCCAAATGAACGCCATGTTAGTGAGGCAGAAACATCCAATCTGAAAACAGGAGTAATTTAATTGAATAGAGAGGCTGTAATTTCAAAAGCTTTTGTTTTAACTTTTTGTAATTTGCGGAATTTAGAAGCAGTCAGAACTTAACACTCGCTACAGTTACCGTCAGTATAAAAAAAACAGGCAAAGTGCGCTATCTTTATCGTATAGTACCCTAAAAATGCGTGCCTAGTTTAGAAAATAAAATGCATGCCTAGTGTAGAAAATAAAAAAACAATTGTTGCTAGGTATACTTTAAGATCTGTAGAAACTTATGTTAACAAATTTTATCGAAATTCTATAATCTAGGTAAATGAAATGAAGACACTACGGGAAAAACTTTTTGTGAAACGGACCTTTTAAGGCCATCTATCCGTTTATTTAATGTGTTATGAGTATGATAATAGTCATAGATTAAAACTATTGTAGCCTGATGTAATAGTTTATTTTGATTATTCGTCCATCGCAGGTAACAAGGATTCTATGCGTATTAAACGTCGAAAAACGACTTTGTCTGATTGATATTTATGTTGCCGCGTGTGCCATGCCGCGTGTGCCTGAATGCCGCGTGTGCCTGAATGCCGCGTTTTTCCTAACCTAGTAATTTATGAAGTTAAATATGTATCATGGTGTATTTCAAAATAATACATTTTGACATTTATTTTTTTTAGGATTACTATAAAACATAAAATGTTATTAGGATTGAAATTTATTTTTTTGGTTTTTAATTACTGTATTTATTACTTTTTTTATTAATTGATTGATATGAAAGTAATTTTTATACTTTTGAAGTAGCATTACATAACATGTTTATTTAGCTTTGACGTTTACAAACTTTAAAAATAAAAATAAATATTTTCTCTTACTAATATTTATTTTACATCAATTGTTTTTCCCGTAGAGTCATCAAATTCATCAATAGGTTATTTAGACCTTCATGAACATTTCGACGACCAAGCGAGAACCGGCTGACGTGCTGCTATTGTCTTTCTTTTGTGCCTCGTATCACGTGTGTTCGAAGCTTTAAATGAATCTATCTATATAATATCTAAGTATAATGATTACTTACGAATCCCATAAGAGCGTTTATATCAGGAAATACGATGCTAATGAAGCCAACGATAGCAACAAAAACAGCGCGCCAGATATACTCCCACATTACTCTCTTCTCTGGACGAATTTTCTTCTTCATGTAGTAAAAACACATATTGAAAGGCACAAAGAAGTTTAATCCATGAGTAACATAGATCATTATAGCTATAAGACCTTTCAATAACTTCGGCATACTGAAATAATCATAAAAAAAATATATTTTATAGTTGCCTTTACCATTGTGAGTACCTCTGTATTAAGAGTCTGTGCAAACGGGCCACCCACCACGGCCACTAGAGGCCAGCGCCAGCCACTTAGTGGTCGCTAAAGGCTACATAAAACGCCGACACCCGTCACTGTCGCACTTGGGTTTGACGCATTTGGTGCACTTCTCAACTTGTACACCATGCTCACATGGTGAACTCAGCAACTTTTGGTGTCGGAGCCCAGGGAGCAGCGGAAGCGGGTTATAAAATGTCGTGACTTCCAAACACCGGTGGCTGTCGCTGGCTTCTGATACACAAATGAGCGCGCGACAACCACTGGTGGCTGTGGTAGGTGCCCCGTTTGCGCGGACCGTAAAGGTCATAGCTCATTACAGCCACCCGGCAGAGTTTGTGTTATGGTAACTAATTGACTGATATACATACTGCTATAATTTATAAATATTTTTTAAATAAATTATACCCAGACACAGAACAAACAACCACACATCATCACGCTCACCATACTAAGTTTGTTCTGTGTGGGAATCGAAGCCACGACCTCCAACCTAACAGTCAGTATCACTAGACCAACAGGCCCGTTAGTAACTAATTTTTTTAAAGGATAAATCTAGAACATACTGATGGTAATAATGCAATGCAAAAACAACGCTCTACAAAACTATGAAACTATTGAAACGTATAAATATGAAAACTATTGAAACATATAAATATGCTTATCGAATTAACTAACACTGAAACTTACAGAGCCATGGGGAAGTTTAGGGTAATCGGAGCTTCACATTCCTGTTTGAATGCTGTATAGCCAAACCAAGATAAACTGGATGTGCACAATACTATCAAACTCATGCCTGAAATGACAGTAAAGTGTGTTTATCTTTATTCGTTGCCGAAGGCGTTGTCCTAATAGAACGCGAATATGCGACGATCGCGCGAGTAAGCGATGCGAACATCGCATATTCGCGCCATTCCAAAAACGAATGGTAAGATAAATAGACGTTACTAAGCACTGACTTTGGCTTAGCCATGTTCCCATCTCAAGCGTGCGTTATTATCAGGTTAGATAGGCCATTAAAACAAGGTTTATTTTTATGGTTCAGGCTCAGAATGTCCCTTTCCCAAAATGTCCCTCGGTTTCAATTGGTTCCTTTCCCGAAATATCCCCTCCCCAGAATGCCCTTTTCCCAGAATGTCCCTTTCCCGAAACGTCCATTTCCCAAAATGCTTCTTTCCCTAAATGTCCCTTTCCCAAAATGTCCCTTTCTTAAAATGTTCTTTTCTCAAAATGTCCCTTTCCAAACAAAACAAATCACAGTGGCACAGTTTTTAACAAAAATAATATTTTTGAGACTGGGGACACATTTCGGGAAAGGGACCAATTGAAACCAAGGGACATTTTGAGAAAGGGACATTCTGAGCCTGAACGATTTTTATGTGAAGGTGTCTTAACAAAAACTTAATAGAATTTTAGTGATTTAGGTTAAATTGAAATATTCCTAGACCATGTCGATGTGTGAATTATTATGGATTCTCTAGTGATAGGAGACAAAAATGTAATATTACCAGAAATAATGGCTATGCGAAACCGGTGTGGCTCTGCCATGTTGTTTTCGATGGGAACCACGACTCCTGAGCAGGACATACTAAATACTATCATCCCGGTGGCTTCCATGGTAGTCCATGGTACTGGTGTTAGCCATATACCTTCGAAGCTCGGGTTGAACTGCGACGCGTAGTAAATCACCACGCCAATACATATAACTAAAAGAAAACAAAGATCATAAATTACCAGATTCAGTACCTCTGATATGTAGTTAACTAAATAAACACAATCTTAACACGTCTTTTCGGTTTGTTCCCACTAGTTCCACGGTAGAACTAATGGGACTTTTTTTCCCACTAGTTCTACGGTAACTAAATAGTAGAACTAGTGGGATTTTCTATTCCCACTTGTTCTACTGAGCAGTTCCACGGTAGAACTAATGGGAGTTTTTGATTATGAGTGCCTAGTACTTATAGGCGCAATTGATCGATGTTAAGGGGGTAGTTTGTTTGGAAAAGAAACATTTTGACATTTGAAAACTTTTTACATTTTTTTTTAACTCTACGCGCCTACCCTCGTAACATCGATCAATATCGCCAACAAGTACCAGGCGCTCATAAGTAACAGAGAGTTGCAAACGGAATACGAACGCAATTATGTACATTTCGCAATCGGCTTTCCCTTTAACTTGAGATATGGAAATAAATAAGAAAACACGTGACTAATATTAAAAGTAATGTACATAACTCTAACTAATAAAGATAACTTTGTACTCACGTATCATAAAATTGGCGGCTAATGAGAAAGGCGCCAAATATTTTAAATGTCTTATTAAGCATATTAATATAATGAAGGGTATCGCAAACGCCATATACAATCGTAAGCTTGGGTAACCTAAAAATACAAATTGTTAGTTAAAATATTATTCAAAACTATATAGAGTTTATTTTTCAACTGTGAACGAACTATCTACTTATTAGTTGTTATGTATAGATTTACCTGGGTACGCTGCATCAAAAGTGGCTTCCTTGACGTTCTCAACAAGTTGTTTCAGGGACTTTCCTATAATTATTTGGTAGCAACAGCACGAACCAAATAGATCAATGCATATGAGAGTGTCTATAAAGTACCTATAAATAAATAAATTTATTTAACTAAGTGCATGTCAAGTGAAAGATTTTTTTATGGATTGGAAATCATCCAATGACTTCTCCCGCCGTTAGTGTCAGACTTTTACTGACTAAAACCCACCCATGTTTCTTCAACTATTCCGCAACGTCACGTCAAACGCGTTGTCAAACTGGATTCAATAGATTAATAGAGAAGGACTAGCTATCAGACCTTCACAACTCATTTCGGAACACGATTCCCCCCCTTAGACTGGTTAGTCAAACTTTCTGACTTACGACTAAGGCACTGCGCAAACGTAGACACTTTTGTGTCTTGTGTCGGACACCGAACACTTTTTGATCGTCATTAGTATGGTGTTAAGTGGAAGCAACTGGACACAAAAAATGTAAACGTATGCGCAGGGAGTGGATGATTTCATACTGATTCTATAGAAATAAAATATTCATCGGTAGCTTGTATCCGACACAAGACACAAAAGTGTCTACGTTTGTCTAAGGCTCCACGCAAACGGGCCACCGACACACCGCCACAGCCACCAGTGGCTGTCGCGCGCTACCGCGCTACGCAGACACTGCTCTAGCGAGTGGCCGCTACCGGCTACATGTGCGGCGCGTCTACACAAAATAAATGAAAACATATGTTAAGTGGCTTGCGCTGGCCACCAGTCCCCGTGGTCAGTAGTCCGTTTGCGCGGAGCCTAATCGTGATTTGCATAAATAGCGCCTAAAGGCGGAAAATACATTGATGGAGAAACTAACCTAAACGGTTTTGACCATTTGTGTAGTTTAGGGTTGTGAAACAACATAAAACTACATTCGCCTATATCTGAGTATGACATGACGGGTATTCTTGTGCGTCTGTATAGTACTTGCGCCGATTCTACCAGTAACTGAAATAAAATTGGCAGTTGTAAATAATACAATATTTCAAACCGTTTTAACAAAATATAATTTAACAGGGTGGGAAATAAATTTTTTCATCTAGGTAAATAAATATCATCCACGGATGAAGACTATCCATATTTTGTTAAAAATTTTGATTCCCGTCACATATTAAAAATGTATACTGGGCAGTCAATGGCTCTGCCGGAACAGACCGATTGCCACACTCTGGGTCAGAACTCCTGGGTGCTGGTCGGATCCCAGCTGGAATTGTTCGTACTAAGGCACAACGATGGAGCACGGAGATAATTCACCCACAACACTTCTCAGGCGCAAATATAGTCAAAATATGTAGAAATAGGAATTAGGTATTTGCAACCGCAATTCGTACTTGCAGCTTGCGGCTAGTAGACGGACATCACACTCTCGTGTCAGCCAATCATAATCGACTCCCACCGGTGGGCCCTTAGGAATCGGGCGTTGCTATTGGCTGAGCGAACGAATGAGTTTTGAATGTTGGCGGCATAATTTAGGTAAAGTTACGTTTACAGTTTGACAGACAAAACTTAACATCATAAAGTTTTTTACAAACAAAAAGAGGACGCCTACGACTTCAAACCGTTAAAACTTTATAAATCTTTGAGGGTGTGCTCTTTGTGAAGAGAAAGTATCCATATTTAAAACCTCTACGTAAAATCGTTTGGATAAACTTACCAAAAGACAGTAACACATGTAAAACCCAAAAAAAACATTAATTAGAAAGGCCACGAAAATATTTCCGCATTTCATGTAGGCGACATGCCCGCTGAGTAGTCCACCGCCGAGAGCTCCTTTAACTATGTGAGCAATGGAGCCAACAAGACTGAAATAATTAAAATTGGTTAATGTATGAACGTAGTACTCATGCACTGTTCCACCTCTGCGGGTTTCCTCAGGCCCTAGGCGGAGGGGCCCCAGACCTGAGGAAACCCGCAAAGGTGGAACAGCGAGTTCTCCTCAGATCTGAGGACACCCACAGGGATGAAAAAGCGAGTTCCCCTCAGATCTGAGGACATCCACAGAGATGGGACAACGAGTTCTCATACCCTAGGGGAGAGGCTCCAGACCTAAGTACTCCCCTGCCGAGAGAGTGAATGAGTTCCATCTTAGCACGTGTAAATCTCCTCAGGTCCTGGAGGCAGGTTCTAGACCTAAGGACACCAGCAGAGATGGGACAATGAGTTTAACAGCATGTGCGGTCTCCTCAGATCCTCGGTCTCCAAGTCTCCAGGTCAACGGTTTCCGAAATATGGGTCAAAAACTGGAAAAAGGATCCAAGGATCCTGACAACGCGACGCCTGCACCGAGTAGTTGCGGCATCTGCGCTGCGCATACGTTAATCGAACGCCTACGCTGGACAAACGCTAGTTTGAAGGTGCTTTTAATTGTATGTGTACGTTAATGTGCCATTTTTGAAGATAGAGTGTCGTGTAAGTAACCTGTCTACACCTTTTTATTACTTACTAGCTTCGCTTCGTCGCTCCGTTTTGCCGTGAAAGAAAGACAAACAGACAGACACACTTTCCCATTTATAATATTAGAATGGATAATATCATCTGTACTTATAATAAAATAATAAAAATACTGTGTCTGTACATTGAATAACGAATAAAAAAAAAATAAGGTTGAGAATTAATCATCATTATCTTCTTCATTGCCGTTATTGTCACCAGAACAGCTACTGCCATAAGTCAAGGACTCGTACTCGCAGTTTCCTGTCTAATGGAAGTCTAGTCGACTGGTCCTGCTCAGGAAGGTGTTCATTGGTCCTTTCTTTTATTCACAATTTTATGAGTCAACATTAAACAGTCGATCTGACCAGTGTCTGTAGTGGTAATTTAATAACCATATTCATTGTTCAATTCCAGTCACGGTGATCTTTCTGATGTTCAAAGGGTTCGTTCCCACTAGTTCTACTGAACAGTTCTACGGGAGAACTAATGGGATTTTTTCCTCACTAGTTCTACGATAATAGGTATAACAAAATAGTTGAAAATAGTAAAACTATTGGGATTCTCTATTCCCACTTTTTCTACTGAACAGTTAACAAATTGGAGATTCGCTTATGAGTGCCTGGTACTTACAGGCGCAATCGATCGATGTTACTGGGGTAGTTCGTTTGGAAAATAAACTTTTTGACATTATTTTAATAAGTCAATATTTTGTGATTATATGAATAGTTTTGTTTACGTTATAATAATAATGACTTGGCCATGAGCACAAGTTAAAAGTCGTTTGCTCCTTGTAATTATGTGCAAATACAGTCGAATTTATGGACATCATTTTGTAACTGATTGGAATGTAAGATCTCCATAAAATAAACATGCGCCATAATGCATGTACAGTTCACTGGTCTTGAATGAGACTGACTGTCAGTAATTTAATAACAGTTGAAACTAAAGGAATCGAAATTCTGTGAACTTTATGTATAACTTAACTCCTCCAAATATGCCGTTTTATATTTGTATCCCACTGTGCTAATGGCCAAGTCACTATTATTATAATGTAAACAAAACTATTCACATAATCACAAAATATTATTACAAATAAGTTGAACAGGACTTGGCTTCTATGCGATCTCAAAACTTTTTACAATGGTAGAATTGCGTAGAGTTAGGTATGGCTTTTTTATTTTACATGTAATGTTTTTGGTGGAATCCGGATTGCACGAGACCCGCCTACTTGCGGCTCTTGTTAGTGAAAATAAATTGTGGTTACCTAGTGAGCTTGATGCCCTTTCTGTGCTTCAGAAAGTCATATGAATCCTCATCAGCCTGCGAGGTGGCTATGTTCCTGAAGTCTCGGCTAGGTGACGGAGCAGCACGACGCGACTAGTGGGAAACAAGTTAAAAGTTAATATGATAAGATATGTTTCAAAATGCAACTAAAGGTCAGTGGGTAGGACTGGGTCGGCTACAACTGCCACCTCTTCAACAAACATCACCTGTAGTGATTAATGAAATCGGAAAGTTAAGCTCCAGCAAAAGCCGTTAGGCCGCTATATCACTGGCGTTTTATGAACGTTGGCATTTCTTCAGTCTGTCATCGTCATACACCAGACACGCGGGACTTCAAGGTCGCGTCTCTGAATGACAATGTCAAACACATTTTAGATCTTTAAAAAACAAAAGACGGATGGCAATGACCTCAAAATAGTTTCAAAACTTCGAGAGACCCTCAATTCAGATAATTTTCAGGCCAACATTTGGTGTAAATGCAGTTCGAATATGATAGATTTGCGAAAATATCGTCTTATTTCGAATGCGAGTGATTTCCATTTTTTAGTCTGTTTGAACCCTAGAGAAACGACCCTATAAAAAAACTAAAATCTAATTTTAAATAATAACAAAACTTATACCATTTCGCGAAATTAAATAGAAAACATTCTTGTAAATTATTTCTAAAATCACTTCTGACACTATTCTGAACTATATCAGAAAATTATTCTTCAAAGCTTCAAAAAATATTGTCAAAGTATTTTTCTTCTATCAAAAATCAAGCATCTTTAAAAGAATTTAGAAAAGAGAAATAAGCAGAAAATGTCTGGCACATAAGAATTGAGCCCAGAACGAAATCAAAACTTTTTACTTGACAATCTAAAAGTGAAATAACGTGGTCTAGAATAAAATAGCTATTATCAGTAACCCTGTATAAATATGTAACTACTAGCTTTTGCCCGCGGCTTCGCTCGCGTTAAAAAGAGACAAAAAGTAGCCTATGTTACTCTCCACCCCTTCAACTATCTCCACTTAAAAAATCACGTCAATTCGTCGCTCCGTTTTGCAATGAAAGAAAGACAAACATACAGACAGAAAGACACACTTTCCCATTTATGATATTAGTATCCATACTAATATTATAAATGGGAAAGTGTGTCTGTCTGTCTGTCTGTTTGTCTTTCTTTCCCCTTCCCTTATGCAATTAAAATGTGATGGTCTGAGTTGTCAGTGATGTCCAAGATAAACTTTAGAAAGGACATACGAATTGAAAAAGTCACTTTACGCCCACCTCTCGGCAAGCACATCACTGACATCTCGTGCCTCGGAAAGTACGTAAAGCCGTTGGTCCCGGTTGACATTCGTAGAACTTTGACAGTCGTTACGGGTAGTCAGAAGCCAGAAAGTCTGACCAATCTAACCAAGGGGTATCGTCGCCCAGTTACTGGGTTGTGGAGGTCTGATAGGCAGTGGCTTCACGTAAAACAGTGGTATTCAACTAAATCTGGTTATATTATACTTTAAACTTTCGCGTTGCATATTACTACTTGTTGTTGTTGACATATACCATAACACTATGAAAACCTTTCAAACCCTTATTGTAAACCAGAAATCTCCAAAAGATTAATATCTATTTGTTCCTCTTGCAACCTTTTACTTTTATTTTAAAGTTATTTTTTGTAATTAATATTGTAATTTTTTTTTAGTTTAAGGTGTTTAAGTTTAAGTCAATTTTCATGTTTGTTTAATTTAGTTTATGATTTCTTTTCTTATTGAAATAGTAAAGTAGTAAATCTGGTTAGGCTGGAAGCTGACCCCAACATAGTCGGGAAAAGGGCTAGGGATATGATGACAAGAGTGACACTTCCTTCTGCTCCGCTTAGAGCGTCATTTAATGATTTTCCATCCACAAAAAAAGGTGTAACTATGTAATGTAACTATAATTTTCCTTTTTAGGAACCTAGGTCCCATTTACATAATAGAGTAGTCTTACTTTTTAATTAAAAAATGTTTAAGGAACAGAATTCTACACCAGTCGCAAAAACCCTCGTACGTTACTGCTACTACAACAGTTACATGATATGCACAAACATGCGTGAAAATTAATCAACATCCAAATCTTAACATACTACAAAATAAAGTTTCTTGTCTGTATGTACGCTTAGGGCCAGATTTTATTAGAACACTAGGTTTTATTACTTGGTCGCGCCTCCAACAAAATGTATGGCAGGTGTCTTCTCAATTTGTGGTGCCACTATGTAGGGTAACTGGTAATTAGTGTACGATACTTAAACACGTGATTATGCTCATGATCACAAACAATTTTTATTATGGGAGCAAAGCTGAAATCGAGAAAAAAATATCAGCTGTTCAGTACATTAGGCAAACAAATGTACTAAACGGTATGCCGCCGTTTACCCGAATTTTATTTGCCCTAATTTCATTTGCCATAATAGTCAACAGCCATAATATCATACGACATAATACTCATTTGCCCTACTCTCATTTGCCATAATAGTCACGTGCCAGAATCATTGTTTCCCATAAAGTCACTTACCATAACATCATTTGCCATAATCATTGTAAGCCATAATTATCACATGTCCTAATTATCACATGCCATAATTATGATATGCCATAACTTAATTTGCCATCGACATCGGGTGTATAACGGTTGTTTATATCAAGAGAAATTGGATGCAATTGGGACTTTAGGGCACCCCGACTCGGACAGGTTAGGTTAGAAGGGGATGGCGGGGTCGTGTGAGCGAGCGAAGCGAGCGAATAGACCCCGCCATCCCCTTCGTGGTTATTTTTTTATAAACCACACAGAAGTAGGAGCCCCGCGAAGCGGGGCTCCGTCGACCTAGCCCACCATCAACCATGCACAGAAAAAAAAACCATTACGGGGCTTAAATATTTGTCTAATACTTGTTATGCCATTTAAATATTATGCCATTTAAATATTATGTCTAATAATTATTATGGCACATAAAATTATGGCAAACAATACTTATGGCATTCGTATCTTATGGTATCTAAAATTAGGGCAATTAAAAGTATGTCATATGTCTTTTAGGGCAAATGAAACATTCGGGCAAATGAAATTCGGGTAAATGAAATTCGGGAAAATGATGATTATGGCATATAATCTTCGGGCAAACAATAGACAACCGTACTAAACCGCTGGTTTTTTTTTACCAGTCACCTTATATCGTTGCGTTGGACACCCAAACAATTCGTTGGTGGCGCGACACGATCTGCATAACCTGGCCTGCCATGACATCTTAAAGCGAGATCGCTTCCGCTGAGGGAACGAGATGGCGCTAGACGGTTTGTATAGCTCTGTCTCTTTCCCTCAGCGGAACAACTCTGTCTTTAAAATGTCATGGTAGGCTACGCACCTAGTGTCCTAATGAGATGTGGCCCGTAATGGGAGTTTTCAGGTGGCCTAGTGGTTTAATTAATAAGCACCGCCTCTCATATAAGTAGGGGTTCGAAAGGAGGTAATTACCAATGTGACTATTTAAATTCATAGTACTTTCCAAAAAAAATTATGACATCACTGATATTGGTAAAGAAAAACTTCGTAGGGAAACCTGGACTTATAATCTACTAGCTTTCGCCCGCGACTTCGTCCGCGTGGAATAGTTCCCTTTCCCGGGGGACTTCCGCGATAAAAACTATCCTATGTCCTTTCTCGGGTCCCAGACTATATCTGTACCAAATTTCATTCAAATCGGTTTAATGGTTTAAGCGTGAAAAAGAGACAGACAGGCAGAGTTACTTTCGCGTTTGTAATATTAGTACGAATAAAATTATAAAGTAAAAGATATATAATAAAAGATATAAAATTATAAAGCTGAAGAGTTTGTTTGCTAGAACTCGCTAATTTTAGGAAGTACGGTGAGGCTATAAACTACATAATATCACGCTACAAACTAAGGGAGCGGAGTAGAAATCAAAGGTGCAGGTAAAATCGCGGGAAACAGCTAGCTTATAATAACGAAATTCTGAGAATTTCAAAGATATGTAACATCCGTGCGAAGCCGGGGCGGGCAGCTAGCAAAAAATAAATAAGTGTCAATAGATTTCCGATTGTCTACGGCGGTCGTAAAAATGCATACTTTACAAATCGATTTCTTGGTTTGTTTTTAATGCGTTCACCGTATTTACATTTAGTCCTAAATGTATTATTAGTCTGTTAGTACACAAATATGTAACGATGTCCAAATTATTATTTGTTTTGTTTGTTTTATTCGTTTGCGAATTAACCGTTGTAAAGGTAATTTATTTGTAACGAAATATAATGCGATTTTATTCTAATACAAATTCTTTTATACATATTTAAATAGAGTAATTACCGTAGTTGATAAGTTTAAAAATAATTCGCAAGTGCATTTCTTTGTATTAATTCTTTTTCGGTTTCCTAGTGTTACGGTATCTTTTTTATAGTTTTCAATGTTCTTTAAATTTGTAGGCAGAAAAATCAGAAAATAAGACAGATATTGCCAAAAGTATGACCACAGATGACGATGGCGATGAATCTGCTTCAATACAATTTGATAAAAGCGATACAGTTCCAAATAAAGTAACTAACTCTTCAATGAAGCTCGATGAAAACCCGCAAGCAGAAGAAAATAACACACAAATCCTAATAAATGCAAATTCAACACATGCTAAAGACAAATATGATACTTTTTTTAAAGATATAATAAGTGACTCTGCTGAAATACTATTAGAAACTCAAGATGATAACAATAAAGAGTTGTCAATGTCTATTGAAAGTTCAAATGAAACAAGTACTGAACAACTTGATAGTGTCCGCGATGAAAGTACTCTGAAACTTGACAGTGTCCGCAATGAAAGTACTGAGAAAGTTGATAGTGTCCTCAGTGAAAGTACTGAAAAATTTGACAGTGTCCTCTATGAGAGTACAGAAAAACTTGACACTGTCGAAGAAAGCACTAAACCTGACGATCATGATGTAAAAAGTCAAGAAGATAGCACGAATGACAATGAAGACGAAAATATTTGGAGAAGTGGAGAACATTCTCGATCCGGTGAAAATAAATCTGCAAAAGAATCGGCAAGTGAAGAAGATGAGAGAAACTTTAGCGTCGAAAGCCCCATGAATAAAAGCGACTTTGAAATAAAAGAAAGAACGGACGCAAGACATTCCGAAATAAGCAACAACTTTGATGCAAGACGTATAAATTCTGGACATTACCAGCCGTCTGATGAACATGGTATAAAAAAATATACTCATCAATACAGAAACTGTCTCTCTTTCCCTTTTAATGTTAAAGCAATGAACTCATTTTGGACTGAGAAATGTTGAATCCCTATAAAAGACATGGTTACATTTTGATTCGCTATTATAACCGACAAGTCAAAGTCAAAAGCTAATTATATTGTAAATGCGAAAATCAGGTTGATAATACTAGCTGATGCCCGCGACTTCATCCACATAACATTCAGTTCAAAATCCTGTTCAAAATATTAAATTTCACTGGAAGTCACATTTTGCTATGCACATTTGAACAGGCGTTTATCACGTTATCTTTAACCTTTTAACGATCAACGACAGCCGGCTGTCTCGCTGCTATTGTTTTTATATTGTGTCTCGAATCACGTGTGTTCGAAGGTTTAAATGCCGATAACTATCAGAAAGAATCTCAATCGTCGGAATGTCACCTAATTGTTATAATTATTTATTTTAATTTCCAGGTTCTGGTGTTGTGCGTAGCTTCGGTGAAACGATGGTACCTCGCTACCGGCCAGTATTGACCAGATCCGGAATAGTATATACACAAGCCTTGTATCCAATGCAAAGACCGTCTCTTATAGACCGGTTATCAAGGAACAACTGGGGTCATACGAACCCAGAGATACAGACGTTCAGGCCCCTGCAGAATAGATTTAGTGGGGTAACCCAGTACGAAGAATCCAAGTTGAGTGAAGATTACAGTGACCACGATCCTAACACAAATAATTATGCCTATACTCCAGTTAAGAAGATGACTACGGTGGCCCCAGTTCAACAAATTGCCGCTCCTTACAAATTTGATGTGTTCCAGAAGCTTGTGGAAGCATCAAATCACCCTAAGTCAAGAACCTTTGATGAGCTGCCTAGTAATTATCAGCCACGGCGGTATTTTAGAGTTTAGGAAATTTTAACGTTCGGAGAGATCAGAACGCGTGGGACAACGAATATACCCATATAAAATAAATATACAAATAAAAAATAAAAAATTATAGTTGTCTTATTTTTTATTTAATAATCATTGAAATTATTATAAATCTAGCTATACAATCCTAAATCAAAACCTGCAGGATATTACGTAATATACTTACTCTTTCATCATTTTTAACACCCGACGCAAAAAGAAGGGTGATAAAATAAGTTTGGCCGCTATGTGTGTCAGTGAGTGTGTCTGTCTGTGACACCGCAGTTCTTAAACGGGTGAACCGGTTTGAATGCTTTTTTTTTATTTGGAAATTATCTAGCGATGGTTTAAAAACTTATTCTACAACGACAGCACTAAGGGCACCCCCTGTGGGGTACGGACCTCGGCTTAGGGCGTCGTTGGAAGGCAGCAAAGGGACAGGCTGGATCGGTCTTCCATTATTTAGGGACGTATTTATAGCTACTGGCACAGCGACGCGGGCTGGCTCGTTTAGCAAGGGACGGGGTGGGCATTGACTGGGACGTCGCGAAGCCGACGGCCCTCGGCGGCGAGGGCGGAATGACGGCGGTCTGTGTCTGTGTGTTCGTAATGTACTAGTGGCCCTACTGCTTTCCTGGAGGACAGTTATGGGGTCGTCGGGGGGACGAGAGTGCGGACTCGAGAAGAGAATCGCTTGACTCTTATCGGGGTTAACTTCGATTCTCCACTTCCGGAACCAAGCGCCTAGTGCGTTTGCGAAAGTTTGGAGGGTACGGGCGCAAAAATGATACGTCTCATATGCCTATTATTACACCGCAACGCATACCCTTCCACTGGGACACAACAACGCTGTTTTGCGGCAGAAATAGGTATGGTCAATGGTAACACACACAGTACTTCGTCGGACGAACTTCTTCACAAAACTCTTTAACTCCTAGTATCTCAGGAGTTATATCTTCCTAAAATTAATTTCAGTGTCTGGGGCACTGGTACCACCTTTAATTAGAACAGTCGTCGCCGTCGTCGGCTCACCAAACTATAAGTACTGAGCCTGTTCGCTGTTGGTCTAGTGGTTAGTGACCCTAACTGCTAAGCCGGATGTCGGTTCAATCACCACTCAGTAGGATACACTTTTGAACATGTTTTTTTTTTGTGCCTGGATGAATTTTATCTGTAATAAGTAATTATTGTGTGTGAATTTATAAATTAATTATTTATTGTAATCGTGTCAGATTTGTCCTAGATATCTATTTAATTATTATGAAAACCCAATCCCGATTACAACGTATTTCATGATCTCACATCATTATGCTTCAAAGTATAATACAATACACAACACAATCGTCATCTCTTTTTTGTTTTTGAGGGAAAACATTCAAAAAATGGCAAAACGAAGCGACGTTTCTAAACAAAACATCTTACGTCAAAAGACCAACGTCACAACATGTCAAAGTCATTAAAGTTGTTGCTATTGTTATTGTTTACAATTAAAATTTTAAAGTTATTTTAATAAAAATACGACGTATGTAAGTACGTTAAAAAGAGCCTAGATCTATTTACTAGTGTCTAAAAAAATAGGGTAGGCAGATAATTATGTATTTCGAAACTGACCCCAACACAGTTGGGAAAAAGGCTAGGGAGATGATGAGTTCTAATATTCAGTTAATTTCCATTCGACTTCTTCAGTTTTGATTTCTCATATTATTTTCACAAATAGCCATTGAAAACTGCATAATCATAACTACTTACTCGCCAGTATTCTTACAGTTTAGTGTAGCTTGTTGCCACTAACAGTTAAAGAGTCTTATAACCTGTCTAGCTGTCCCCCGCGGTTTTACCCGCTACAGTCCCCGTTCCCGTGAGATTTTTGGGATAAAAACTATCCTATGTCCTTTCACAGACTAAGGACTATATCTGTATCAACCTTAATTTAAATCGGACTGCACTTTTGGCGTGAAAGACAGACAGAGTTACTTTCGCATTTATAATATTAGTATTGAAGTACCTATGGATTAGTATAATGTCATCTTGTCCTAGTGGATAAAGTGCCAGCTTCTCATATAACAAATTGTGTATTAAAATCCAAAGAAGTACCAATGAGTGGTTTTCCAACTCATAAACTTGGGTGGCACTTCACTTGAAGTGTGTAGCAAAATATTTGCCAAATTCCATTCAAATCGGTTCAGTGGTTTAGGTGTGAAAAAGAGACAGACAGACAGACTTTCGCATTTATCATATTAGTATGGATACAAGTCTAAATGGACAATTCAGCAAGCATGGTTTCCATGCTCTGGCCCTCTGTGCATCAAAAGCCCAGGCTTGACTGATAGAGAGTGTCTGGCATAGGTCTGCCTTTGTGCATGTAGTTTGAAACCATAGCCCTGCAATAGTACAATATTGAAATACTGGTATTATTAGATAAGTCCTGCCAAGTTTACTTACTTTGTACTTTAATATTATTTTTACTTTATTTCAGGTGTTAAAATAATGGGTAAAAGATATGTCTGTGACTACTGCAACAAGACAATGGTGGCAACTCCTTCAAGTGTACGAACACATAACAACGGGCTGGTACACCAGAAGTTAGTGCAAGAACATTACCAGCAGTTCAAAGGTAAAAATGAGAAACCAAACTTTTTTTAAATTGATAAACAGACCTAGAAAATAAATAAAATTTGATCAAAATCGCACCATCAGCCTTAGGCAAGCTCAATATGTTTAGAGAGCCCTATGCAACAGTACATAAAGTATTGAAAAGAGACATACAAAACCCATATAAACATTTAAAGGTGAAGGAGCTACTGCCCTATGATAAGCAGATTAGAGAACTTTACTGCCACTGGGCACTAGGAAAAACTGTCTAGAACCATTTTTTATTAATTTATTTTATTTATTTATTTAATACCACTTCTCAATCAATTTTATTCACCTAAATCAAGTACCTAATTGTCCCAGTTTTTATGAAACCTGAATGGGCAGAAGTTTTTAGATCTTGTAAACAGTCTATTATCCCAGTATTCAGAAGACTTGCCAGTGGTCAGTTAGAGTCTTAGCTTACAAACTTTCACATTTATTATATTTGAAGGATTTATAATATTAGAATATTAATATATATCAGGATTAAAAAAATAATGATACTCAACACTGCCTTATGCTCAAGCAGTTTTTATAATACTAGCTGTTCCCACAGTTTCACATGCAATATGTTACGTCTTTTGTTACTGTTCTGCTCCCGGAGGCCATATATTAATGTCATTTAGCCTGCATTTTATCCTGATATTAAGTTATATTACTGTAACATTTTATCAAAATGTGTTCAGTATTTTTTTAGTCAAAGAGTAACAAACACCCATACATCCATACATACAAATTTTCACATTTATAATTTGAAATTAGTAGAAAGTCGTTACTTAAGAATGTTTACTTAATTAACATTGCAAGACTTCACAGCAATAGCTTTATATTGACCATCACTCTAAGGACACTGGGTTACAGTCCGTTCCACAGCCAAAATGGGTCACTGGATGTCGTAACTGGTGGCTCCACCAAGTAAGACCCCGGCCTGCCCTATATCTGTGCACCTGTTATACATTTTCTTGGTGGCTTGATCAAGTTGCGTTACCTGGTATACGAAATAAGTCTCTTAATAGAAGACTTATGTCCGTATTGTTTCAGATCCGGAGACAATATTAAAAGAGGAGAGTGCAAAGAAACCGTGTATAAGATTTGCGAATGGAGAATGTCAGTTTGGCAGTATATGCCGCTATTCACATTACAGTATGGAGGAAATACATCAACTAAGAGAATATGGTATGTCTACACATTTTTGTTGTTACCTACTGGGCAAGTATAAAACGGCAGTGATTGATTGTTGTATTTTCTTAAGTAATTGTTCTGGGTAGTTTTTAAGTTTTACTAACATTAGTCTATAAGAACATTGTTATAACAAAATGGTCTGAAAAAAAAGTATTATTATTATTATTATAAATGTGCCTTTATCAATTCATAGTTACTTTCTAAGTGGATATCAGACTGACTGATGAAAAATAACTTTGAGTGGAAACCTGAACTTAATAATTAATCATCTTAGGGCCTTTTTCGACCTATATTGACGTCTAGCCTAATCAAGCGACTCCAGTTACTGCGCGACAAGAAACCTCTTGGTTAGCCTAGTCAGACTTTCTGGATCCTGACTACCCATTTTTTTTATTTTGATGAGTGGGAACACTCATCATCAAATGACTGCTCCCGTCCTGGGTGCGGCGGGAGGGCGTGTCAGACTTTTACTGACTAATACCCACTCATGTTCCTTCAATTGCCCTTTATGTTCCAGGGTCACGGTAACTATTATAAACATTCCGCAACTGACTACCCATAATAACTGTTACAGTCCACAGAACAAAACAACTGCTTTACGCGCTTTCTTAAAATCATCATAAAATCATAATAGTTATATGAATTATAATAGTTATATGAATTGGAACAGTCACATTGGTACTTGTCCGAATTCTAACCCACGACGTCGCACTTGGAAGGTGGGCGCCTTGACCACTGGGCCATCGCGACATTAATCACGACACAATTTTTTCTTATTTCAGTTGCATCAAAAAACATGCCCAAAGACGTGATATTTCCGTCCTTTGAAGAGCTCGTTTTGAAGCTTTTGGACAAGAAAACAAATAAAACTGAAGACTCGAGCAATGAAAATACAGTGATGTATGATAAAAATGGGGTCACACATGTTTTCCCATGGACTTATAATACTATTTTGGACAGATATTCTGAAAATTTACCTCCCAGTGTTAAGAGACTAAAATTAGAAGATTTCTCTGATGCAAAAATAGAATTTTGGGGATGAATTTAATAAAAGGTACTTATATTCTGATTACCTATTATTTTCTTATTTGGTTATGTAAGACCTTTTAGGCGTAGTGCACGCGATTTACGCGCGAATTGTTTATTTGCGCGATGCTTGTGGGCACGATGTATTGGTGTCTAGTATCTCACCAACTCATCGTTCCGCGGCGAATTCGCCCTTTCTGGACAAGGTCTTAGGTTCTACGAAATCCGTACTAATATTACAAATGCGACAGTAACTCTGTCTGTCTGTCTTCACGCCTAAACCATTAAACCGTTTTGAATGAAATATTGTACAGATATAGTCTGGGACTGTCCGAGAAAAGACATAGGATAGTTTTCATCCCGGAAATCCTCCGGAAACGGGAACTATTAATCCACGCGGGCGAAGTCGCGGGCAAAAGTAGTAGTTTCCTATAAGTTTGAAAGGCCTGTTGATGCCATTAGTGTATTTAATATGGCATTTTACAAATGTCCACCCCGGCTTCGCTCGGCGTTTAAATCCGCATCCAAATCGGAACAGTAGTTTCGGTGTTTCGGTGTAAAAGACAGACAGATTTACTGTCGCATCCATAACATTAGTATGCATGATGGTTTTAGTCATGGAAATTGGAAAACAAATCGTTTTAGCTACACCATTTCTGACTATCAAGAGTTTGACATGATTACAATAATAATATAAACTACATTGATTTATTGACATTGTGTCAAAGAAATTCCGATTAGATTATTGTTCTTTTATGAGAAATCAAAGTGCATAGGTGTGTCGGAGCCATAAATTAAAAGTGACAGGTTCACTCACACGCATTATAAACCTTTAAATACACGTGATACACAATAAAAAGACAATAGCAGCGCGACAGCCGGCTGTCGCTTGGCCATCGAAAGGTCATTAAGGAAAGAAGTGGAAAATATATTTTTCTGACTCCTCTACTATTTTTCTGATTAATTTCGTTGCGGAATCTAAAACAGTTAAACCGTTTTTCTGGGACTCGTCGGGCTTCGCTGCGTTGGCCCTTTTCTGGCGAACTCCACTGTTGATTTTGGTTTTAAGGAATTGAAGTTGTTGAAAATAGTGTGGCTCTCTTACGAAGACTATTTAGGTTGATGAACAAGGTGCTCTCTTGAATAGTTAATTTTGTCACTATCTAACAATCCTTCTTGCTTAGCAGGTTATGACGATCGAAATCTCTAGCAAAAGATTATATAAAATGAAATCCCCATATGACGCATAATAATTTATTCTGAACTAGCTTTTGCCCGCGGCTTCGCTCGCGTTAGAAAGAGACAAAAAGTAGCCTATGTTACTCTCCATCCCTTCAACTATCTCCACTTAAAAAATCACGTCAATTCGTCGCTCCGTTTTGCCGTGAAAGAAAGACAAACATACAGACAGACAGACAGACAGACACACTTTCCCATTTATAATATTAGTATGGATTGATTTTATTATATAATGATTTTATTATATGTATTGATGTATTGATTAAATAATGGTGCTTTTAATATTTTTTTTGTTTTTGTATGGCCATCCTGGACTTTTTTTTTTAAACTAAAAGCCCATTTCATAACATTTCCTTTCAACGATCATATCTTCAAAAGTTAGGTGACAGCGACAATGACAGTATTGCCAGATTACTAAACAACTATTAGGTCACTATACACGTGAATCTAGATTGTGATAATGTGGGGGGGGGGGGGGGGAATCGATACAAATCTTTTATGAATAAAGGTGATATGGTTTAAATAAATTTTGTTTACATTAATAGGTAAGTGATACGAAGTTCACCGGGTCATCTAGTATGTATATAATAGTAAACTCACTGCCTGATATCAACGTGTTTGTTAATATATAACAATAACTAACTAAATACATTAAACTTGGAGGGTTTATTCTTTGTGAAGAATATAAAAAATAGCCCTAAAGGTTTAAAATAGTAGGTAGAAGTTCGACATCCACGCGGGCGAAGCCGCGGGCGAAGGCTAGTAAATATTTTAAATCTAGATATTTTTTTTATCTTAATATTATTTTTGTACGTTGGAAATAAGAAAAGCTGTTACAGTATTATTTTTTACAGCATATTACACGCCTTTTTGTTATTTCAAACCGTATTAAATGGCTTTTATTTGCATGATTTGGATTTATGAAAATGATTCCATTCGTATTTTGAAAACAATTAAACATTACTTATTTGTGTCAGGTTTGGCGGGTTGTAACCTCTATGGTTGTAACTGTTTTGACACTTGATTTATAACGTAGTGATTATATTCTCTGTGCTTGATTTGCCGGTTACTATGACAACGACATCCAACAAAACATGGACAACTTTTATATGGGAAAATGGAATTGTTGTTTTACTCTATCTTTCTCGCAATTTTAGAGACAAAAAGTAGCCTATGTTACTCTCCATCCCTTCAACTATCTCCATTTAAAAAATCACGTCAATCCGTCGCTCCGTTTTGCCGTGAAAGAAAGACAAACAGACAGACAGACAGACAGACAGACAGACAGACAGACAGACAGACAGACACACTTTCCCATTTATAATATTAGTATGGACATAATAATTTATTCTGAATGTAATCTTAGAGTAATACGTAGTTTATTTTCTTCAGCATTATGTCATCATTAATACGTAAATTATTTTCTTCAGGAATTTGCAATATGACTTTCGCAATTCTTGCTATTGTTTTCTGTAAAGATAAACGGAAATTATAGGGCCTATAGGTACTCCATTATAGTTTTTCTCAGTTCATTAATAATTACGGTATTTTAGACGTATTGAGACAAGGGCTTGATCTCAAAACTGTGATCCGCGATGTGAATTCGCCGCGCAGAAAATTGCTACGCGAATTGCTGCGATGCGATTTCGTTCGGCAAGGGGTCTCAGAAGTCCCATTAGTTCTACCGTTTTTTTTTTTTTTAATTATTATGGGCTTGCTCTTGGTCCCAGACCAGTCCGAGGGCATAGACGGGGCCTACGATGGAGCGAGCTTACCCAATAGATGCCTATGCACTCGTTTTTTAAATATTTCCGGGTTATATGAATTTGGAAACACAGACGCCGGCAGGGAATTCCATTCCTTCGCGGTGCGCATTATAAACGATTTTGAGTAAAACTGTTCAGTAGAACTAGTGGGAACAAACCAATGTTTTTAAGGCTGCCTATCCACAGAGACCTGAATCATGCGTGGATCGCATGATTCAGGTCTCTGTGGATGCCAGTGTGCTGGATTGTTTTGCGTGAAGAGTCTGCCTATCAGACCTCAACAACTCAGGTACTGGGCGACACGATACCCCATAAAGTATAAATGCATTGTTTATTTATCTCGACTATCGAGACTTTGCTTGAGTTATATCAAAATCCTTCCTCAATAAATACACAAAAAGATTTTTTTAAATCGGACCAGTAGTTACCGAAGTTTGGCAAGTTTAACCAAACAAATCTTCAAACAAAAAAAAACTCTTTAGCTTCATAATATTAGTATTAAGTCTTTGTGTGTTATAAGTTATCTGTGTGAGAAGAAGCCAATAATAGACTGTTATTATTATTATCACATTTCAAAGAATAATCTTACCAAACTTGTTTTCTGTGGAGGAGTCCACAAAACACTATCTGTTGTTGCTCCTTTATTCCATACTCCAGTCCGATAATCCTAAAACATATTAATTAGTATCATTAGACATTAGAGCCATCTAAATAACTGGCCAACTTATAGTTTGCTTCAAAAATCATGTTTTTATTTACCCCTACGCTAAAAGAGGGATGTCATAAAATTGGCCGCCATCATGTGTGTGTGTCTGTGCACGATTTGAGTCCGATATTTAGTGGCAGTAGTAGAGCTTTTTGCGAATTAGTCCATTCAGGGAAGTACAACTACTATACTTTTTTTGCGCAAAACTGTTTCGGTTTGACGGGGTAGTTACTTGAGACATATCATCTTGTCGTAATATCTTGAGAAATAATAATCGTATATTATACTAGCTTTCGACTGCGGCTTCGCCCGCGCTTCGAACTTTCTTCCACTGTTTTACCCTTTTAGTGCCCAAATTTCTTAGTTATCTACACACAGACAAACCCTCAATCCGAAACTTTGATGCTCTTTATTTTTTTTGTACCTATTTTTATTAATTTGATCAAGCAAAAAATACGTGTGCTGTAGGTATTTTTGGACAGTAACGAACCGACCAACAGAACGCTTGTTTTTTAATGTTGTCGTCAGTCGTCACCCTTATTGTGACGAGGTAAATGTTCGTTGCGTGTTGCATGTTACGCCGGCGTACGACCTGGTTAACTAAGTACTTACTTTCTGTGCAAATCTTCGTCCCAAATCGTGGTACAACCGACTTTGCTGTATATGTTGATTATTGCTGATTAGATCTGCGGTATCGCCGGCGTCTACCTCGCTCAAGAACAATTTTAAAGATTCCTGAACAAATTTCAAATGAAATAGATTATTAGTACGGAGAGAAGAGACAGGGTAGATGAGAATGTCATTTGCTTGACAGAGACTTGCAGCATCTGTCGTAGAATAGGTACCTATTGTATCAAGTATTCTTATTATTGTTACGATTTTATTAAGTGACTAGCTGACCCCAAAAGTGCTGTCAAACGAAAGCCCCAACCCCATGTTGTATTGAAAAAAAAAATCCTTATATTAATGAATTTTTCGGATTTTTGAAATGTTTCATCGTAATTCTGAAATTCGGGACGTAGACAGACAGTCTACCTACCTATATAGGAAAAGGTTTGGTTTAGGTTTCTCGTTTTGGCAACCAACTCCCTACTATTCTTACTTTCCTTACTTTTTATTCCACTGACTTCAAAAAATTAAAATCTCTGAATAAAAGGCCCTAAATGTAAAAAAGACGGTTCTTACTTCGTTTACATTTTTTTCGTGGCTTGTCTTTTTATTTTTCTTCTTCTTTTTTCTTTTCTTTTTTTTCCCATTCACAACATTCGACATTATTACGTTCTTCGGTTTCACACCACTGTTATCTTCATAAATGATTTCACCACCGGGGCCTGAACATAGAAAGTCATAGATATTATAATTATCTTAATTTTTTTACCGCCACATCAAAACAGTGCAATCGTATACTCAGCGCCACGTTTTTTACATACCTACGTATAGAACTGAATTCCTAATTAATGAGATGTATGGTGTATGGCCCTTAGGTCACTAAAAGTAAACGCTACTCTCTCTTATTCTCCCATCTTGCTATCGATGTTTGACGGTTGTGCAACGATAAAGCCTCGTATTCATGGTATAACCTGGTTCATTAAAGAAAGGAATCTAAAATGGCGGCGCTTATCATGTTCTCTCGCTCGCACACTAGTGCCGTCTATACTCACTCGCGCGCGTACCATCAACATAAAAACATTGTCTTGATTTGCTTCCACGCTGCCTTGACGCGCTCAGCGCTCGTTTTTACGAATATCTTGTTATAATTTTCTGTTATTTTTCCGTTGTTACCTGTTTGTTATTGTGGTAAAAGTAGGCACTGTTTCCGATGAAAACAATAAAAAATCTTAGTAGGTAAAATTTTCGATTTGAAAAAAAAAACTTCAACTTTAAGTTTTATATGCAGACTGTACTATTTGTCAACGCAAGTACATGCCGCCATTTAAGATTCCTTTCTTTAATGAACCGGCTTATAAACATTTTGTTTAGCAACATGGTTGCATAAACATGTTGACGAGTTGCTGTCATCATATTACGGGCAACACTTGTGTTGCAGGGTTGATCACGCCATATTGCAGAGTTGACGCCCGGCGAGCGACAACATTAGTTGTTCAACAGTTGTTTAGCAACATGGCAGGAAACATTTGTTTAGCAACATGTTGCCTAGTTGCAGTCAACAAATTGCGAGCAAAAATTATTGTGGTGCGGAGTTGATCACTTCATGTTTAAGATTTGGCGCCCGTTGTTGAAAGCACGTGTGTGGACAACCCATATTGATTTAAACATAGTTTTCAGCAGCATGCACGTTGATTAACTGTTGCTAAACAAATGTTTACCATGAATTCGAGGCTATGGAATAGTTATTCGGCTAAATATTGCTTAGCCCAAGAACTTAAATGATGTACACCGTTTGTCCCGAAAGTAATCAAAGCTTACCGTCGTACTCCAAACCATCTTCAACGTATCTATCGTATGTATTATCATCAACTTCTTCGTCGGACGTGGAAGGAGAACTTTTTTCGTCTAGTTCAATATTCGTGTCTTCGTAATATATTTCTTCATCCTCAGATTGCTGCTCCTGTAGGTAAAAAAACTTGGTGAATTAACCAACATTTATAAAAGGAAGGTATAAGTTTTGAACGGCTTCGTAGTATTTTTGTAGGGATTTGTTCGTATTCATGAGCAGCTCGATGACTTTATCCCTTAAAAACCAGCCTGTTTAAAATCGGGATAACTTATTAAGCAATAAACACAAGGAAAAACCACAACCATTTATTCCATTCCATTTATGCCTATACCTGGCATATGCTAAGCTGACATGGTTTGCAAACTTGAGACACGCACTGCTTGGTAGGTCACTTTGAATTTGTATTTTTTTTATTTAATGTGATTTACACCATATAAATGTTTTTATCAATCTTATCTTATCTATCTATCAATGAATTTGGTACTTGCCCGGATTCGAACCCACAACCTCTCACATAAGAGGCGGATACCTCAACTCAACCATTGGAAAGCAAAATATTCTTACCCCACAAATAAACCGCCCTGTAGAAAGAAGTATAAAAAAAAACAAAAGCAAACACTTCATGACATACAAATCAAAGTTTGTTATAAATGTGAGGAGCGCAATCAAATTTTATTGCAATACTTGATTGGAGAAATATTAATCGAATTAGTAAGTATAGGTTAGGTACCTATACTCGATTTGTTTTTGTATTTAACTAAATGTAAACAATCTTGACATGTTTTTTATTAAAATTTATAAATTGAAGTAATTACCTAACATCGTTCAGTTAATTAACCTAAACATTTAAAGATATTTTTTAGACAATTTTAAAATAAAAGATATATCAAAATTGTCTACATTACACTTACATAACATTTAATTAAATAAATTAATATAAGTACACCGGCAAAAACATCCCTTCTTTCGGCAGTCGGTGGCCGTTATTTTAAAATCGACATTCTTATTAAAGTGTACCGATAATATTATACAGTAATCTCTATAACTATTAATGTTTGAAGGATGCATGAAAGTATATAAGCTGATAAGAGAATATTAAAACTGTGTGCGTGTATGTGCTATGACTTTACTATTGCTATTCTGCATAACGTTGAGTTTTACTGTAAGTAATGCTATTATATTGAGTCAAATCACCGAAGATTTTCTTAAATTAGTAACAATCCTTTTTATAGCAATGTATGGGAAATTGCTTATGCAATTTTTGACTCTGGCACTCCAACCTAAGCGGTCGGTACTCATAAATGTCTTTTGATTTGTGTCAGAAGAATTTGCTTAATGTTAAGTGGAAATTGGATGAACCTTACTATTATCTTATTCCAGGTCGCCACGCAAAACAAGACAGTCGCCCTAATAGATGACATATTAGAAGCCATTCAATCACTATCGAAAGACAAAGATGTTATTATTCTGCCGATGGAAGTATCCCCTAGTACTAAAAAAACTACCCTTTATAACAATGAGACGAATTACGAAGATAAAGAAAATCTGATTCTTGAACAAAATTTTAATAAGAATGATATTCAGTTCCCAAAAGCTAAAAGCTCTCTTAGGTGGGTTCCTAAGAGAAAGAAAAAACCGACTCCAAAAAGTGAAGAAAATGGCAAGCTAAAAGAAGGAAATAGGACATGTGTGATAAAGAAAGAGCATATTGCGAGAATAACTTACGTCATGTCGATACTAAGACGCAATTACGAAGCGACATCATATATTTTCAGGGAAGTTATAAGAATTAGAAGTAAAAAGCAACTTATTGATGAAACCAGATCGATAATTCTGCAATTAGAAGGTCTGAGTTCGGAAATTCAAGCTAAATTTAGACCAAGAGTCTTAGCTTGCTATAAGAAAGCAAAAGCTAATTATATTAAACAGAGAGTAAATAAGTGGTTCCCGCCAAATGAATAGTTTAAAGACAACGTTTTTATGAATGAGGTTATGTCATTATGTTCTATTAAAATCAGTATTACCATTCCTCCTGGATTTATTTTCGAATGAGACTTTTGTCAAGAAATTGTCGTACAATTTAAGTATGCTTTTCAGAACCTCGGTAATATTTACAAGTACAGTAAGGCCGCAAAAGTTCATAAGAACGCTAAAGATTATATTGCTACGAACTGAGCGAGCACGATACTTCCGTGCGTATGTGTATGAGTATCCACATTCCACAAACACACACTAAGGAACTGTCGTCGCACTGAGCGCGTCGCAAACATCATTATTATTTTTATGTGCCATTGAATACGCATCACACAGTCACAGAAGCGACTTGTTCTTACCATTGCATTGATAAAATTCGCTACAATATCTCATGTGCTGGTAGCCGTATGAAATAAGTGTTGAATTCGCAAATAACATAGCCCGAGTTCAAATCATGATCGGTCCGTTGCGGTTATAATTTTCTTACTTTGAAAAATCCAAATCTATATTAATATAGTAGTTTTTTATATTTCTATGAAAAATACTATGGCATTTTTTGCACTAAATAGTTGCAAATTACGAATATGATCTATTAACCGCAACTCCGCAAGAAGAATCACATTCGTAATTTGCAATTATTGAGTTGTTCATTACATCTTCTCGATGTTGTAAGGTGGAAATAAAAAGACGTGATTAATGAAAGTGTTTATTCCTTATAGGTATTTTATTTTCAAATTAACCATGAGAATTGTGACGTCGAATTGTTACCTAGACAAATCTGAGATTCATAATATAAATAACGTAACAATAAAAGGATATTATAATTTTTAACTAAATAAAATATGCCTAATTGTTTATATCCAGTTATTTATTGAAAAGTGATACAATATATGATTTAGACTTTGTAAACATTTTATTTTTATGTAACATCACAATGAATGTATTGAGGTCATAGCTTAATTGTTCATTTTCTTGACGAAAAGAAGATTGAAACTAAACCTCAATATCTGCTAAGAGAACTTTAGTTCTAACAAGATAATCGTCCATTAGATGAGAAAAATAAATTGAACTATTATGTTAAAACTGTGCGGGTAGAAGAATAAAAAACAAAATAGAATAATGATTATTGTCAACATAATTGATAGCGAGTTCACTGCATTCTTAAGATAAGGCGATGGCACAAGTTAAAAGACATAGCTGTTTTATACGAAAGTAAACACAAAATAATACAGTGTTTGTTAACGAATAACACGGATATGTTAAAATAAAATGGCCTACTAAACATTTGTTTACACCAACTGATTTTACTAAACTTAATATTTTGTATATCCCCTATTATTTTCGATACAGTCAAGTAGACGTTTGCGCATGGACCCAACAATATTACCGCATATTTCGCTCCCTCTGAAACTTTCCCACACCTCCATGCAATGGGTTTTTAATTGTTCCGTAGACCTCTCATTCCGCGAGTTCCATCTTTGCACCATCAAACCCCATAGATTTTCAGCGTGAAGTGCACGGCGAACAGTATCCATCGGGGTGTCATATAATTCCGCAAAATGTCTCGTTGGTACGAAACCATTCGTTTCGTATACGTCCACCATATGTCGTCACTGCGCCTCGCTAATAAGCTTTGGTCTCCCACTTCTCTTTCGACTAGCAAGGCTAACTTCTTCCTCATATCTTTTTATCCAAAGACTTACAGTATTTTTCTAAAACAAAAAAATATAGGTATATTAGGCAACTACACCTACTTGACTTCATTTTCATTGTATAAAATGTTATTAATCATAATTATTGAATATAATTTTAAAATAAAACCGCATTTATAAATCCAATAACCAATCCAACAAACCCAACAAATATGCAAATAAATAATTATCTTATCTTATCTTAACGATTTATTTATTCTCTTTTAAGCGAATTTATGAATGGATTCATAAAAGGCATACATTTTAATTAGAAGAATAATTTTTAATAGTTACAATTCATTAATAGCTATTATACTCACATTCAGTCCGGTTTCTTCAGATATTTGTGTTTTATTAAGACCACTTTTATGCAGCCCAATGATAGTCGCCCTCACTTCAATACTAATATTAGCCTGCATTTTGCGAATATTACAATATTGTTAACCACACGTGACACGTCACTAACCAACAACTACAACCAAACGACAGTTCATTTCGGACAAGTTAAAACTCAGTCTACCTCGCAGAAATCTAATTCTTTATTTAGTTTTTTTGTGATCTACCTTTCCAACTTTAAGAAATGTGTGAACAAGTTAAAGAATAATTTAATTGTATGTAATGCTAATCCATAACTTCCAATCGGGTAAGAACTTACAAAAAGTCAGCAATTGCGTGGGATTTGAACTTGCGGCTCACTGATTTGCGCTTCAATCTGTGTGCTCAATACCATTGCGCCATCTCGACTTATACTAAGTCGATGAAATTGTGAATTGCAATCAAAGTTGGCGATAACTTGAAAATAGAAGGTCGTAAGTCAAACTAAACGTCAAACTAATACGTTGTGAGAATTCTTATGGACTTTTGCAAGTGATAGTACATAGGTCCAACTAATGCGTTTCATGATATTGAAGACCGAAGCTTCAAGCTTAAAATGAAATTTAAAAAACATGGATTCCAGGTTAATGCACTGGAATCAACTTTTTTTTTTCATTGCCAGTGGGTAATAATAAAACTTCTATCCAAACACTAAAGTTAAAATACAAAACTCATTAGAACAATTAGTGTACCCTAGGGAAGTGTCCTTGGTCCGCTGTTATTCCTATAAGTTGGACATAAATTGCAGAAACAGTTTATAGAAAGCAAAAGAGATGTTAACTTTAACCATGTGACTTTTTATCCGATTTATCAAAGGTATTTATTTAAATATTAATAATTGCTAATTGATTTACTTTAGATACATTTATTACACTAATGGAACTACCGAGAAAATTTAAATCTTCCGAGTTCTATGAAACACTTGCGCAAGGAACAAGTAAGAAATGATTTGATTAAGTTTGGTATCACTAGTTCTTGTTGAACTAGAATCAGTAAGAATCATCCAATTTCAGCCCTGAACACTGGTTTTTAGTTGCTTTAAATAAATATGATCCCACCAAAAACATTACATGTAAAAAAAAGCCAACTCTCTACGCACATCTTCCATCGTAAAAAGTTTTGAGATCGCATAGAAGCCAAGTTCTGTTCAACTTATTTTGTAATAATAAATCAATATTTTGTGATTATATCAATAGTTTCGTTTACATTATAATAATAGCGACTTGGCCATGAGCACAATGAGATACAAATATAAAACGGCATATTTTGAGGAGTTGAAAGTTAAACATAAAGTTCACAGAATTAAATTCTTTTAGTTTATTCAATTGTTATTAAATTACTGACAGTCAGTCTCATCCAAGACCAGTGAACTGCATAATATGCATTATGGCGCATGTTTATTCTATGGTGATCTTCCATTCCAATCAGTTACAAAATGATGTCCATAGATTCGACTGTATTTGCACATAATTACAAGGAGCAAACAACTTTTAACTTGTGCTCATGGCCAAGTCATTATTATAATAATGTAAACGAAACTATTGATATAATCACAAAATATTGATTTATTATTACAAAATAAGTTGAACAGAACTTGGCTTCTATGCGATCTCAAAACTTTTTACGATGGAAGATGTGCGTAGAGAGTTGGCTTTTTTTTACATGTAATGTTTTTGGTGGGATCTCACTTATTTTTTGTAGGTCTCTTTCTTTTCTTTTTAGGTGAATTTATTATATCCTCTGTGCCTCATCTGCTGCTTTGTTTGGAGCACATTTTCGATCTCTAACTCTTTTACTTTTTCTCTGAAGTTTCATTACTTCTGAGGCACACAAGTCAGGACTGTAGATACTTCTGAGTCGATTATATTCAGCTATTCCCAACTCTTGAGCATTGATACAAATAAAATTGACATTTATCAAATGTAATCCACCCAGACTTGTCACTCTTAAAAGGCCATGTATGCTTGACCACAGCTGAAATCGGAGGAACCTATGTCCATCATCGCGTGGTTTAAGCTTAGCTCATCGTTTTTACGGATAGTTATAGCTTATGCAATGCATATAGGAAATTGTTCCCGATGAATATACGCTCTAGAAATTATTTCAAATTTGGTTTTTACCGGACAAAGTTCATATGAATGTCATTACTAAGATTACTTTAGACTTTACGTTTTTCGAATTATCACAATCATACTTCACATTTTGTACTATTCCTAACCCTAAACTCACGTCAATGTTTCGTCTTAAGGTGCGTCCAAACATTAAGCGGCAGGTGTGCGCGGCTGCCGCGCGCAAACATTGCTCATTATCATTTGTCGTTAATCGAGGTACGGTGGGCAAAGCAGATAAGTATCCAGAGCCGTCAGATACAGTTTAAGTTTTCTCAAAAACCCTTGGATATTTTCTAATAAAAAATTAAACTATCGTAGAAAATGACTAGTTCTTCAATTAGGTTAAATTTCATTTGAATACATTCATTGGTATTCAAGAAAACCTCAATTGTATATATGACGGCCCTGTATACTTATCTGCTTTGCCCACTGTACATTCGTCGGATTGTCCTCTAGAACGCGGCAGAATTGTTTCCTAGCCATGCCGCGTGTTGCTGACGCGCTCTGGCCGCTCAATCTTTGGACGCACCTTAAAGGGGGATGCTTCACGGTAGCCCGCGAAATTCAAACTTTTGTCAGTCATTGTCAGGCTGTACATTAAACGAAATTGATTCGCGGTTGTAATAGGTATTTAGAAACAAAATTATAATCATTAATAACATCAATACTACCCTAAGAGTGCATACAACTCGATTGAATGATTTTCTTATGAAATAGACAATCAATCGTGTGATATGCCCTTTGACGGGTTGATTTGATGATTTAAATGATTGTAATTCTGTAACTAAATATCTTATAAAGTCGCAAACATACTATATCAATACACACCTAGACACTAGGCTGCAAATTTAAAGAATACTTAAGAAAATTTTAATTTCCCGGGCTACCTTAAGCTTCCATCTTAACATCACTTTTGCACCTATTTTGATAATTATATTTTCCTCAAGCCCTGCTGTCATAGAGGTGTCATCTTCATATTTTTTTATGCTTTTACAAGCTCCTTTTGGGCAATCTATGCTATCTATAGCTGTTAGTTTTATTCCGGGATGTGGCAGGGATCTTAGCTTAAAGTATTTAATGGTTGACACATGTTTTTTGTAGGTAATTAGCATACGGCATCAGTTGGAAGTTTCGAGAGGTGCTTAATTATTTCAACTATCTGTTTTCATTTAAATCGGATTTCAGAATTATTAATATAGTTAAGAGTAAGTCACGGTCTTTTTGTGTAGTCACACCTAATCTTATTTTATTCAGCTTGTCAACAAAGTCAGAATCATTGAGCTGTCGTACATTAATTGTAAGCTCATCGTATAAAAATAGTTCAATCCACAGAGTCGGCATACTGAGGGAACCTAACAACTTATTAGTTTCAGCAGTTGAAAGGTTTTCAAACGATTTTCTCTTACCGGAGGAAGCTGTAAGAGATCCCCGAAAACTGTCAGATGTTTTTTCCGAACCACCCATTTTCATCGTCACATGTGTCAAATATCTCTGACAAGCGTAAATGGATATAATAATTATGTTAAAGTAACATATACCCTAAGAGTGCATACAACTCGATTGAATGTCATATTTTTTTAAAGAAGGAGTTGAGTCCATAATCAACTCCTTCTTTTAAATCTTCTTGCCAAATTAAAGGCTTCCGTGTAAGTATCCGTTCACACCCCATTTTGAGTTCATCTGAGGAGTAAAGAGAAATATTATTTCTTTGGTACTTGTGTTCCGTCGTAGAAAAAGTGATTGGTTAAATATGGGTTAGCTCTTCTTTTCAGAAACTTTTTGCCTTAATTTAGCTCGTAGCATTCGACTTTAAGGAGACTGGGCGTGTTTTAACAATATCATAATATTGAGCGAAACTGTACAAGTTAGTAGTCTCCAACTCTTTAGGCTGTTTAGGATAGTGGTCGTTAATCCAGGACTCGTAATAAATATCGGTGGACTCAGGTTCTAGCGTCAACGTATCCGATTTAGATTTAACGCGCCGCGCCGGTTATAAGATAAACCAATTTATTAATTTCTGTATTAACAAAGAACAAAGTTAACAATGCAGTCGAAATTCATACATAATGTTCTTGTAAAACCGCAAATACAAATTTGTTTCTTATTATTTACTAACGTTTATAACTTATTAACGTTTTTATAATTTTCCCTTTATATGTAGCTAATAACTTATCTTAGTGCCAAATTTGAAGGTTCTAAGTCTGCTGGAAGTACCTTAGATTTTTGATGATCGGTCAGTGAGTGAGTGACAAAATGGTGTAACTTCGATCGCCCATAACTCGTAAACTATTGGTTCAAATGGCATGTAATTTTGAGGCTGAGCTTGTTCTAATGCTTACTCTTGGTTATCGAAAATCTAAACCCCTAGCTTTGTCCACATCGATGATACAGGGGGGGGTGAAATAGCCGCGAAACGCTTCGAGAAAAGTATGGTACGGCCGTGCCTTTGCTCGAGACTTGGCTGGGGCACTGCCGTGCCCCCAGATTACGTAAGTACCTATATGCAAAAATGCTAAACATTTATAAGAGAGTTCTTAATGCGCTAAAGGATTGCTTAGCTGTGTACAAAACTCAGCTTGTATAAAATCGTGGAATCCAATTATTCTGTGATAATAATTTTCATTTAATCAACGTTACTTAATACCGTGCATGCATGAATAAGATACTGATAAAAAAGCCATGACTCTAGTGTTTTTTAGAATATATTGTGTAAGTTTTTTTTTTTTTCATTCTAACTTAGATGCCTTAATTGAAAATAATCAACGTTTTGCTCAACGGTTAAAATACTACAGTGTAAATTTTATTTATATGTTGATCCTCAGTTATTACTATTATTTCAGTTAACCACAGCCATTTTACTGCATGTAAATCTCGCAAACTTCTTATCAAGCAATATTGGTGAAATTTCTGATGGAGAAGATACCAGAGAACCTTTCACGAACAACAGCCTTGTGGTAGTTCTTGCTCATCAACCAGCGAAAGAAAGAGATGAAGAAGATATAAAAGGACTTCAAAGCCAAGATTTAACTGAAGAAATTTCAAAAGTAGTTGATGTTGCAGGAAATGATCCCATCGTAGGAGTTAATACTACTAAAGAGCGGCTGATACAACGAAGACAAAATGACCACCAAAACAAACTAAATGCAATTCTCGACCACATGTGCGAGTATTACCAGTCAACAATATATTTCAAGTATGAAACTCACAGGATTGCTGCAAGAGGAGTAGTAGAAGACGACCTAAGAAAAATGGCTGAAGATTTAGATCGAAATACAGATATTAAACCAGAGGTAATACAATGCGCTAGCGAAGTAATTAAATTACCAAGACCGTTTTTTTGGAAATTACCAAATGATCTACGTATCGAGACTGTAATGGACCATATAAATGACGGTGTGTGGAATAAATGAATTAAATTAAGAGTTTAATCATACGAGTATGTTATTAAATTAAAACAGTTAAATTAGCAACAATTCATTCACTGACATTATATCCCATGCCTCGGAAAGCACGTAAAGTCGTTGCTACCGGCTATCATTCGTAGATTTACATTTGTTATAGATTTGCAGAAAACCATAAACCTGATGATCAGTTGAACCAGCTCTAACATAGTTGGGAAAGAGATGATGAGTTACAGTAACGATGGGCATCATCAAATCCACCGCCCCATCAGCCGACCCCAATATAGTTGGGACAAGGCTAGGGAGATCCCTAGTGTCCCAACTATATTGGGGTCGGCTTACAGTCTAACCGGATTCAGCTGGATATCAGTGTTTTACGTAAAGCGACTGCCTATCAGACCTCCACAACGCAGTAACTGGACGGCACGATACCCCTTGGTTAGACTGGTCAGACTTTTTGGCTTACCTATAACGGCTGTCAAAGTTCTACGAATGACAACCGGAACCAACTGCTTTACGTGCTTTCCGAGGCACGGGATGTCAGTGATATCCAAGATAAACTTTAGAAAGTTCATCATCATTCATAATTTTCCTAGCCTTTTTCCAACTTGGTTGGGGTCGGCCTAATCGGTTTGACGTAAAGCGACTGCCTATCAGACCTCCATTCCATAACCCAGTAACTGGGCGAAACGTTAAAAAGTACATTATTGAAAAAGGCACAATGGTACTTGTTATTCGAACCTCTTACACGTGAGGCGGGCGCTTATCCACTGGACCATCATGATATTCTACTAATGATGCTTACCAGCTAAATAAATGGCGCCTAATGATTACGAAAGTCGACCTCGAGTAACGGGACATGGCGAGGAAGAAGAAGATTAAAGGAGAGAGAGAGAGAGAGAGAGGAAAAGGGACAGCCAGGAATTTGGAAGTTATTGATTTGATCGCACATGGGTGAGGTGAGATGTCCGATCGTGTGTGATTGCCGTAGGATTTGACTATAATAATTAGAATTTGTATGACGGGTCAAAAAAATTGTATAAGTACAGCTACTTTTTATTTATAATATAAAGCAATTGTGGAGATATTTTCTTCAATCGCAACACCGCCTCATAAAATTCTGTGCCTGGTTGAACCTTTACTTTTATTGATCCCTGTAATCAGATACGTTCAGTTAAAAACCACGTCAAGTTAGGGCCTTATCATAGTAGCAGCTGCGGCGCGAATACAATTTGTCACACAAATGTCATTAATACCTATTATGTCCCAGCTAGGTTATAGTCTTCTTTAAATTACTACGTAAGTACTTATAAAAAAAAATTACCACCAAAAATGAAATTACCGCCACCCTTGTTTACTTATTCATGATATCTCACCAAATTTTTTTCCGGCGCAAATGATCGCAAAGGACTTTTTTCAGTGATTTCTTCCTTCCAGACTGCATTCCAGTAATCCTAAAAAAATATTTTATTATTTGGACTTTCCTTAAAATAATGACTTCATGAGAAAATCCGTCTTTTTCTTTATGTTAGGGACATAATTTTCAACTTTGTTTGTTATAAGATTTAGATCAATATCGATTTATACATTAAAATAGCCACAAGCTTGTTGCTAAGACTTAGGAAACGTTGCTTACCCCTGATCTTAATATTTTTTTCCGATCGAAGTCGTTTTCAAATTCTGTGTCATTGCCTGTCCCCAACAATGCAGATTCTTTAGCCACCATCAACACAAGTTCCGGAGGTGCCTGCAAAGATGTTATTAATGTCTCATGTGCAGTGAAACAGGACGTGATGAACTAGTAATGAAACAGCCAGCCTCTTTCTTTTTATAATAATGGTTTATCTAAGTTTGTCTCGACTGATATCCCGTGCCTCAAAAAGCATGCAAAGTTGTTGGTCCCGGTTGCTGCTGCCGGTCCCGGCTGCTTACAATTACAGGACTCAAGTCCCGCCAGGACTCCAGGTTCGCAGCAACTCTGGTCGCGCCACCGACAAAATGTACTTATGCGTTCGCAACTGGTGTGACGTCCTACATTTTATTGGTGGTGCAACCAAGTTGTGCAACCTGACGCCCCAATGAAATATAGCCCAACCGTGAAATTTTGCGTGTATATTATTTTCTATCACTTCATGAATGGTTTGAAAGCACAATATCGCACCCGGCAGATGGCGCTGTGTTTGTAGGATTGACGAAGTTTGCCGTGTGCGCTCGCAGATATACCTAATAGTAACTGGAATAAATACTTAGGTATAGGTACTTAAGAAACAATTAAATATATAACTAGTAACATTAAAATATACGTAAGTACCTTTTCAGGAATAGGATCTGGATGGTATTCTGCACGAACGTGTTTCAAAGCCTGGTGAACAACCATTTTATTTAATTGACTGTTGCTTATAAATCTAGGTCCTAAAGTGATCGTACTTGATCGTAAAGTGTTTAGTGTACCACAGCATGCACTCGGGCATGACCCCCAAGACTCCTGTTGTGCGCTTTATATAAAAACATTAATAATGTTAAGGCACCTATACTACACACAGTGCCAGAGGCACTGCTGCCGGGCGAGCCAAGCCGCTGTGACGTGGCTTTGCTGCACAAACGCAAAAATTCAACCTTTGGTAGCACAAACGCCTGGCATAAGTCGGCGGCACCGCCACTGCAAAAGCCGTGCAGCCGGTGCGTCTGTAACAGCACTTAAAATGAGAGAGAGCCAGGATTGCAGAATAGCGCCGGAGTTGCGGAATATTTCTAATAGTTACCGTGGCCCCGGAACTTATAGGGCCACCAAAGGAACATGGGTAGGTTTTACTCCGTAAAAGTCTGACACGAGGGCGGGAAATGTCATTTAATTTAGTGATTTCCCATCGACAAATCAAAACATGAAATGAGAGATCGTCATCGTGCGGCCTGAAAATGATTCATTTGAAATTAAATATTCTGCTTTTTTATGTGTTGAATTATAGAACGAAAAATGTTCTTACCCCATCGAAAATTCCTGCTGAATATAGGGTAAAAACTAAAAAATGGAAACACTTCATGACGTCGTCTAAAGCAGATGTAGGATTTACATTAAACTTTAGGGGAGTAATAAAATTGTGCCTACATACAAAACTTGATTGGAAAACATTAATTGAAATTGATTTTTACGTAGTCTTTATAGATTAGTAAATAATATACGTACAGGCTATGCAAAATAATACAAGTAAAAATACGTAGGTAGATTGACATGAATGACAAATTAACATCGAGATAAATGCCTTTACGTTATTTAGCATTGCTTTGGTTTAGCCATTCTCCGTCTTTATCTTGCCATCGTAATTTGAGAGCGTGCGACAGTGACAAAGTATCACTTAGCCGGAGCCGAGCATTAGCTAAGCAACGTTTAATTTCTTGCACTAAATGGTAAAACCTCACATAATCACAATATCACTCGTCTATCGGGGAAAACACACTGGTTTTCAATAAATATTTAAAATTGTAAATACTCGTAGGTTTTTAAAATCCACTAGTGAACATGCCGGTTAAAAATGTCGTTCCCATTCAAATCCGGAAAAGCAGAACTTCCAGAGAGCGGTACAAATATTTTGGTATACCTATTTATAATAGTGGTTTTACTGTTCTAGGATATTGGATAAATTATCAAACCGACGACATGTAAATTACTTACATAATATAATAACTTTTTATTTCTCATGTCTTTGGTTTCATTCTAGTTTCCAAATATTTTACTTTATATATAGGTGTACCAGTAACTGGTGACAAAAATGGTAAATAAAATTTATAAATAGGTATGTAGGAACGCAAAACATCACACATCACAGTCAAGGTTGCTCTTGCTGCGTTAGGGTATATATGTTCTGTGTCTTGCTGTGTGATGGATGAGTAATAATAAATTAGTATGATCAGCCTGCTCAACTACAGTTCAAAGTGCATACGACATGATCGCATTGAAAAAAATAACAAAACGCTTTTTTATCAAGAAGCATACCTAAATCAAAACGTATCCCTGTAGTGTTGCCAAGTTCAATTGAAACAACCACTTTGGTTATTTTTTACACTTTGGAAACTTAAAGCTACCATTACAGTTTGCCAATGCGGTAGTTTAGTGAACTCAATTATAACAAATTTAAATAAATTACGTGATTCTAAAAACACACTATTACTCAAATATGAATGAATATAAATCATATGAATTTTTAGCTACTTTTTAAGATTCAAAGTACTTTAAACCATGTTTTGAAAAGAAGCAATGTAACAATATATTTATGAAGCCACTCTTATTATCGTTTTTTTATGATTCTTAAAACATCATCTAAATTATAAATACGGTACTTTTCCAAAATGGTAGCTTTGAATATTTTTTATGTGCAACCCAGAATTCAATTTAATTTTGACATAAGACATTCAATTCAAGTAGTCAAGTCAGCTGAACAATGCATTTTATTTATTTATCCTAAAAAAAGGAACTTTAGAACTCATCCCGATAATATTATTACTCTTCTCAATATTGTGTTATGTAGCAATCTTTTTTGTAATCTGTGGGTGTTGTTTTTGCTAAGGTACTTGAGTACCTTTGTTATTTTTTTTGCAACAATTTGTTGAAAAAATGTTTGGAAGGCCTAGGTGCAGAGAGTGGACTGCGCTAGCCACCCAGCAGCTACGATTACGAAGTTTGATACAGGTAAAGAGTTTTGACAAAGTTTTTTTTTCGGAGGGCGGTTCAGCGAAGGTTAATAACAGACGCCTACGTTAAAAGCCCACTGCATGACAATAATATTTTTATTGTCGTCTGTGACATTTGGGTATTCTAAAGTAGATTCACAAGTCCAGTTTACCAATTGGTTAGGATTTATACCTGCTGTTGTTGGCTATGCACTATATTTTAACTGTTTTTCTGGTTTGTTCAAGGCTACTTTCATGTACCATTCATTGACAATACAAATAAATTTGCAAATCTCTTAAAAGATTATCATTGAAAGTTTAGTTTTATGGCTATATTTAGTTTAGGGTGGCTTGACGGACCTGTTGGTCTAGTATACAGTGACCCGGACTGCTAAGCCAAACGTTGTGGGTTCGATTCCCACCCAGGACAAACTTTGTGTGATGAGCATAATTGTTTGTTCTGTGTCTGGGTGTTATTTATCTATAATATGTATGTATTTAAAAATTATATAAGTATGTATATCAGTTGTCTGATTACCATAACACAAGCTCTGCCTAGTTTGGGATCAGATGGCCGTGTGTAAGATGTCCCAGGATATTTAATTATTTATTATTTGTTTTAAGTTTTCTCAGTAGCTCCCATTTCACCAATTGCCATTTGCCCTACAATTTTTTCTAAACCAATATAATATAGTTTGTTTGTTTGGTTCAATGCATGTATCTCAGGAGCTATTTATCCAAAATGGCTCTAAGCCTATGGGTGCGGAGTAGTATCCGAAGTTGCATGTGAAGCCACAAGGGACAGCTAGTCATAAATAAAAATATATATATTAGTGGAAATCCTGTGTTATTATTTAAAAATAAAATAATTGGAAATATTCTAAATTCCCAAAAAATTGGTGCTAAGTAGTTCTTTTATTTAGTCTTTCGATGGCCAAGCGACAACCGGCTGTCACGTCTTTCTATTGTGTCTTAAAACACTTGTGTTTTAAGGTTTAAATACTAACAAACTGATGAGAAAGATAGTAATAAAAATATCAAGTGTCATGTTGTGAGCTCTGAAATACACCTACCTACTTAAAAGTAATAATTTAAATAAAATGTTGCCTGAACTGTTAATTAGTAATTGACATTATAATTATGGTTGACTTGTTTCATAACACACGAAGCTTCAATTTAGTTACATTAACAACAATTTATACGGGTAACATGCAATATTTAAAAAAAAAATGAAAATCAAGTTCAGTTTTAGTATTTATAGTAAATTCTTAAATGCATCCTCCTTTTAGGCAGATAGTTCCTGTATTATAAGAGTCCACTCAAAGCGAGATGAAAAGATAGAAAGATAATTAACTCCTCTACCCCTTCTCTTCCTACATTTTCTGCCTTCATTTTAAAACCTAGTAAGCAGCTTTGACCATTTAAAAATCGAATAAATCTACTAAAGTGATTTAGTATTTTTATGAGGTCATAGGACACTGAAAATACCTAAATACTTTAATATTGCTCAATGTTAATTACTATACCTACCTAATTATTATTTAATGCTAATTGGAGCATTTTTAACACCAGGAAAACTAGTTTTGAAATACAATAGCCACAATTTGAATGCCTTTACACAGCTGCCCTAAAAATATACTTTATTTTAGTCAAATAACTGTATTTTTTTTTTTGTTTCTTCGAATTAAAAAAAAAACAGCCAATATCCAATTTCAATCCAATGAGATGCTATATTATTACCATACAAAATTAATAAGGAATATCATTTTGACAGTTCATAATATGTATGTCAATTGATTGATAATGTCAACACCCATATTGTATCTGCTTTGGTATTCTGTTGTCACGATTGGCAGTCCTTTTTTCTCAACTCAGTCAACAAATTTCAGTTCAATATTATTTTTAATCAGCTTCAAAAAGGTGATGGTTCTCAGTTAGTCTGTATTTTTTAAATTATCTTTTTATGGATTTTTCCCAATTACTCGATAACAATTCAGTCCAGGAATAAAAAAATAATTGTGTTTGAAAGGGTCAAACTTAATAATAATATTAAAATTGTTTATTTTTCAGTCTTCAATATTACAAATTTCTCTTAGAGTAAAATACAAAAGCAGCTCACTAAGAGACTATGTTGATGACTGTACTAGTATAAACTGTGTCACAGTCTTCCGCACTAATTTCTTGACAATAGGTGGACAGTCAACAAGTCAGGATCTGAATGTGGGATCCCTCTATTTTGTTTACCTTTTTTGATGATGTCATATTTATAGCATTGACCTATAACTGTACTAGATTCCGACTACAAAGTCAGACAATAGATATCGCCACTAAAAAGTAATATGCCTTTTTTTTATTCTAGATAGTGGGCTACAATATCAGGCCACCTGAATGGTGTACTTCTCCATGTAGTTTCTACCTGACACTGCACCACACCACCATGTCAGCTCCGTTCTACACCAGTGAGAGGATATCCTCACCACATCCCAAATGGAAGGAGATCGAATCAGGTATACTTTGTTTTAAGTTTGTTTGAATTGTGTATGTGTGCCAATTTTTAAGGCTGAGTAATTAATTAATTATACTTAATTAAACAGTAAGAGTAAGTAGTCTTGTTAACACAACATTTTTTACAAATATTTTTTTGGATATTATTATTTTTGCGCGTATTTAATTACTTGAATATGTAGACATTTCATTTTATCTAACACAGTCAATGTTCTAATTCAAAATAATTACTTTTATCATATAAATTTGCAATGTAAATAAAAATAAGTTTGAAGAATATGTCTTATGACTATAGATCAAGTGATCGATGCTTATGACTTGATTTTTGGGCGGTATTCGACTTCCATGAAGCTACGGGTGAAAACTATAACAGTAGACAATACTGAATCAGATCTTAAATTATCTACTAACACATGATGTAACCCTTAACCTAGTCACAGATATTATCATAACAATACAGATATCACGAACAAATAAGCATGGCAATTTCTAACAACAATTAAATTCATTGATGACTCATTCCACTAGATTTAACTGTTAGTGTGTCAGTTCTTATCATGCCTGTATGTAATTAATTAATGTTTTATGTTTGTTATTATTCGTATTTGGCACACAACGGCTTTTGCTTGAAAATCGCGTTGATTAGAGCAATTTGAAGCGGGTTTGGATCTACGCATATTTTTCAGCTCCATTCGCGTTTCGCTTAACAATTTAAGTCACATCTTAACAGTTTTACTTCTATCAGCTGCGTTCAGCGTCGTAGGAATGAGAAATACCGTCAAGTTTACGGGACTAAGCACATAACTCATAACACAAGTTAAATCTTAATTTGGGTACCAGAGCTCAACAACCTTAGTATGTAAATGGTTTTCTGTGAAATGCTTGTGTTTTTATGTGTGAACAATTTGCAATAAATAAATAATAATTATTTTTTAACTAAATGATTGCTGGTCACTATGGAAATCATATCCATAGAAAACAACAATAGTGTATGAAGACGCATATGCACCCGTTCATCTTTGCGCGTCTGGTCAGCTTTTGTATAAAATCGTTCACCAACCCTGACTTAATACATCTCATACATAATAATACATTTGTCCCATAAGGGAATCGAAGGGTGTAGGCAGCTCAGCCACAGCGAAAACTGTCCCGTCATTACATTGTACTGCAATAAACTCTAGTATAAAGGGTTTATTTTAATTTAACGCCAGCCTGTTCTGTTCTTATAGAAATTTCATCCGTTTAGTTTACAAACATATAATTTGCGTACACAAACAAAAGCCTTGGGTCTTCACCATGCTAATATTCATCAAAATGTGTAAACAAACAAATTGTATTGATTATTCATTCGTATTGTTTCGAAACTTTAAGCAGTGTAATCAAATGAGTCGGTTTGACAATGCAGGTACATAAATGACCTATGCGGGTTTTAGATCTAGGTTACACTCAAAAATAAAAACCAGTATGTCAGAGTTACATAGGGATCAAAATTTGTACAAGCCCAAAACAGGTTTTTACGATATACAAATACCTCAACAAGTCGCTTAGTCACCTCTCTCATAACTGTAAACATTTAATATATATTTTTTTATATATTTGTTTACTGATAAGCTCATGTTTTGAAGTTAATATTGCAAGTTGTTTTTTCGGCTTGTATAAAGAGCATGCCATTGCAGCATGTTAAATTGTAAACATCATAATTATAGAAAAAAAAAAATGTATAGAAAGCATTGATAATCGTACAAAATATATTATTATCTCACCTTTCTGAAACCTATTTCAGATAAAAAACATACTATCACTAAATGTTGTCACACAACAAAGATACTGTTTATACTCGCGTTATCATAATTCTGCCCAGTTATTGAGAAATACCTATTGCGTCACACTCTGAATCATGACCGCCTTTCATTACAGAATCGACGCATCGCATGTCATCAACGAACGTCGTCATACGAATATGGTGTCATATACTACACCCAAATGACGAAAAAAATAAACTACCCCAAGACACTGTCATACAAACTTGGGGAGTCTACTTCAGTGGTTTGAGATACATAGGAGCCAATCTCGCTTCTAATTACACTTCAGACTGCTTCAAAAGCAACACACTAGTTCTACAAATGCACGGGGGATACTTTTGCTCATATAAAAGTCTAAATCTAGACGTCATACCCCCAGAATACGAAATAGAACATGGTTCTCTATCATCAGACTCCTCAGGAAGGACCAATCTATTTAAAATCACTTTAGAAGCTAAACATATACTGAATCATAAGTTAGGCAAAGAATCGAGGTCCATTTCTCCTAGTAAGTATACTAAAAAGTCTGATAAAGAGTATTCGAAAAGTCATAGTCCTGTTGAAAGAGGGTTTCAGCAGAATTTCCCTACTTTGAGGGCGTCTGCTAGCTTAAACATTGGCCAAAGTCAAAGAGATTACCTTCGGCGAAGAGAAGACGGTTCTGAACATGGTAAAGGTGATCCTAACGCCTCGAACCATATATACGAACATTCGCCGGAGAACTTAGACGTAAAAGAATACACTTCAAGTGTTAACTGTGATAATGTGTGTAAAAACGCGTCAGAGGAGGATTTAACTTGTAACGTAGACTTAAGTGAAACAGCGGAGAGTTATGACTTGAGAAACGAAGCTGATGGGGTCCCCAAAATTAGGTATCTGGCTATAAAATTCTTAAAGTCTGAGATAAGGCCAAGTTACACTGCGACTAAGTTACAAAAGTTGCATCTACTGCAATATTCTATCAAGAAAAGGCAAGAGGCTGTTCAGGAAATAAAAGAGAGGATTTACAAGAAGTCAGCTTTGACGAATGATGATTGGCCGTCTCCAGGTGATGCTAGTGACGCCAGACTCAAGTTCAAGAGCAGGTCTCAAAGGAACTTGTTCTCTCCTGACAGTGGTGATAGTTTAAGTAAGGAGAAGTCATCGTCACAAAGTGATTTAAGCGTCAAGAATGGACGGATCAAGGAGGATAGACCTATCATATCCAATGGACCAAGGCTGACTCTGAAATTGAATGATCTCTTATCTTTTAAGGTTAGTATAAGACGACGTTTTATTTGATTATCAATGTCAATACGGGCTTATAATTCATTTATGTATGTTCGTGTTTAGTTTCTCTTGGAAATCACAAATTTATATTTTGTATGATTTTTTTTTCTCTAGCCTATGCTGCTTCTCTGCTGGGCAAAGGCCTCCCCCAACTCCTTCCAGACTTCCTTTTCGCTCGCCGCCTCGAATCAACCCTCGTGGTATGCGTCAAGGTCATCGCGCCACCTTTTCCTAGGCTGGCCTCGGCGACGACGTCCATATTTTGGCACCCCTGCGTTGATATTTTTGCCCAACGGTCACTATGCATGCGGCTTACATGACCCGCCCAATCCCATTTGAGCCTGGCAGCCTTTTTACCGACGTCTATTATCCCCGTTTTAACACCACGATTTTTTCATCACACCTATATTTTTGAATGATATTAAAAAAAATATAGGTTAAGGAAACGATCGTTGGGACATCAATTTGTTATTCATGTCACAACAATATTGTCGATAATCAAGATGACATAATAATTTTTGGGATCTTTATCTTGTTGTTTTTTTTATGCCATATTTGAGCATCATCAATCGAATCACATGAATCGAACTTTTATTTGGTCTTTTTTTAATATATCATGGTGGTACGACGTTCGTTGGGGCAAAGTAAATATTAACGCGGCACTTTTCTACTTGTTCCCATAAATGTAAATACTTGTTAAACTGTCACATGATTTGGCAATCAATAATAATATCTTCTTTCAACGTTCCAGGCAAAACCGTCGCCATTCCAAAGGGCGGAACACGTAAGGTTAACGAAACAACTAGAAATACTGCGATTTAAGCGCATCATACTGTCAGATGAAAGAGATAGCAAGCTTACAAACATAAGGAAACTGAAAGAGAGGCATGCCAAGCTGTTTGAAGAGAACCAGGACGTTGGTGAGTGTAAGGACATTTTTTCTTTTAAAAGGTGTCTCGGGTTTTTGTGAGGGATGGTCGCCTTTTGTATGTGTGCAATGTAGGACGTTGTAGCGTTGCGTGTTGCATTCCTGTATGGGTTTTTGTGGCCTACGTGTCAGTACGTGTGTTTGTTTCGACTCTGGTTGCTTTTGTTAGTGAATTTATATGTTTATTTGTAGGAGAAATCCCTTGCTTGGATTTTCAGAAACTAGGAATTTCTGGTAAAAAAAATGTAACGGTCCATTTTACACAGGATGGCGAATGTTAATAGTTGTGCAATATAGCTTAAAATCGTGTCGAGTTCGTGTTTATATTAACATACTATACTTGGGCCAAAAACAATAAAAAATAATGTTAAAAACAGTTCTGAAAATGTGATCAATGCTTAGAGGTATGAGAAACATAGTGTTGAAAAGGGCGGACCCTTTAACCAGACGGCTCTTGTGTCTGGTAGTCTACTGCCTGGCGGTCCTAGTTGGGATGTTTATGTAGTCGTAGTTCACATGTTGCGTAATGCTGCATAATGTAATCTGAACTCTGCCTTGTAAGACATTAAAGTCCGAATTCAACTGAGCTCTCCCCACACTCCAGGGACAGAGCTGATGCAGAACTTCCACAGTCTGTTGCGACGTAAGGAGAGCGTGGAGGAGACGCGTTTATCTTGCACCGCTTTACAAACTTGATCTGCTAAGATTCTTGAACATCTGATTAATGTAATCTGAACTCTGCCTATAAAGACATTAAGTTCGAATTCAAATGAACTCCCCCCACACTCTAGGGACAGCTGCTGATGCAAAACTACCACAGCCTGTCGCGACGTAACGAGAGCTTAAAGGAGACGTTTTTATCTTGCGTGACTTTCCAAATAATGATCTACTAAGACTCCTGGAAATTTGATTATTGTAATTTGAACTCTACCTTGTAAGACATTAAGTCCGAATTCAAATGAACTCCCCCCACACTCCAGGGACAGAGCTGATGCAGAACTACCACAGCCTATCTCGACGTAACGAGAGCGTGAAGGAGACGCGTTTATCTTGCGCTGCGATACGCGAGCTTGCGGCGTCTTCGCACCATGCGTTGTGTGCGCAACGGACCGAACTGTTAAAGCAGTTGCATAATATATTTTATATTGAGCAGGTGAGAATATTCTTTAATATTAATTACTTTCAATTTCAGTGAAATATACGTTCATAGCGTTTTCGCTCTGTATCATACGGGGTGAAAAGGGATGAACGGCTATATCGGGGGGACGAAACTTTTAAGATAACTTATTGTTAAATTAATATAGTATATACTTAATTTACAGTTAACTTTAGTTAAATCAACAAGCACTTTCGTTCATATATGTAAAATCATGAGACCCCTTTTCTTGTAAAGGGTAAATTGATTTAGGAATAAAATCCCTTCAGATGTTTCGTCCCAATTCATCCCTGCATGACCACCAACGGGGTAAATACGTTTAGCCTTATTTTAGCTCTCTCTCATAATTCAAGGTCGCCTGGTATCACAATCCAGTATATTTCTATTCATCTAGGAACAATCCATCATATAGGTATTTCGTCAAAATGCCTATCTTTATCTGTCTGACATCTCTCTTATTTTTAACATTGATGGTCGATGAGATAAATCGCGACAGGATATAAATCTTTACACCGCTGCTGTCGAGTGTAGTAAAGAAAACCCCCAAAACGTCAATAGTGATAGGATACAATTAGAATTTAGGAAAGTTGTTTATCAATAAAGTACTTTCATCTGTATATATAAAATGGTAATCAGACTCACTTATTGACTGGGTGATATATCAACGCACACCCTTTTTTTTTTTTTTTTTTTTTTGTTAGTGGGAAATCATCCAATGACTGCTCCCGTCCTGGGTGCGACGGGAGGGCGTGTCAGACTCTTACTGACTAAAACCCACTCATGTTCCTTCGATTGCCCTTTATGTTCCAGGGTCACGGTAACTATTATAAACATTCCGCAACACGCACACCCTAAACCGCTGGTCCTAGAGGCATGAAACTTGGAGGGTGTGTTTTTTATAAATAGCAAGTATCCACTGAGAAAAGATTTTTGGAATTTCGACCCCCAAAAGAGGCCTCAAAGAGAAGTCAGCACTATAAGGGGCCTAACAAGGCCAACGCCTGCCGCGGTTGCGGAATGCTTATAATAGTTACCGTGACCCCGGAACATAAAGGGCAACCGAAGGAACATGAGTAGGTTTTAGTCAGTAGAAGCCTGACACCGCCCGCCGCACCCAGGACGGGAGCAGTCATTTGATGATTTCCCACTCCCCAAAAAAAAACCCCAAAGGCGGAAATACTGCATACTAAGGTTGACCTCACGCGAGCGAGAGCTAGTATGTTTTTATATCGGTCTCTGACAGCTAGTTTCCCACTCCAGAAAGACGCCACAACCTGGACAATCTGCGGCGTGCCTCTCGCCGTCTGCGGCGACGACATGGCGCGAGCCACCGCCGTCAGCGCCGCCGTGTCGGCCGGGTACGCCGCGCAGGCCGCTAGTGTAGCCGCGGCCTTACTGGGGCAGCCGCTACGGTACAAGATCACGCTGCTAGGCTCTGCTAGCAAGATCTTGGATGTTACGCCTGATTTGCCGGATCCGAAGTAAGTGAAAAAGTGTTTTTTAGGTTACTGTTTTAGGTTTCAAAAGGAAATTTGGTGGGTTTTCGTGTCCGAAAAGGTAAACACAACTCTTGGGCTGCAGACACAGACAGTGGGCGAGGTACGGAGAGCGGTTAAATACATAGGTTTATATGGACCAGGGGGCCTTCCATGACATCTTAAGCTTTTAACGACCAAGCGACAGCCGGCTGTCGGGCTTCTATTGTTTTTCTGTTGTGTCTCAAATCACGTGTGTTTGACGGTTCAAAGCCAGAGTATTTCCGCTGAGAAAACGAGATGGCGCTAGACAACTTGTATAGCTCTGTCTCTTTCCCTCATTTGGCTTTAAGATGTCATGGTGAGCCCTTGGTCTCGAAGGCAGAGCCGCCGTGTCAAGATCACGCTGTTGGGCTCTGTTAGCAAGATCTTGGATGTTACGCCTGATTTGCCTGCTCCGAAGTGAGTAGATAAGTGTTTTTAAGGTCACTTTAGGTTTTAAAAGGAAAATTTCGTGGGTTTTCGTGTCCGAAAAGGTAAATTCAACCCTTGGGATGCAGATACAAGGTCAGCGGACCCGGTACGTTTAAATATGTAAGTTTATATGGAACTGGAGGCCTACCATGATATCTTAAAGCGAGAGTAGTTCCGCTGAGGGAAAGAGATGGCGCTAGGCGACTTGTATAGCTCTGTCTCTTTCCCTCATTGGAACTATTGCTTTAAGATGTCCTGGTAGGCCCCTGGTATCGAAAGCAGCCGCGCGGGAGGCGAAGAAGCAAAATCTTAGATGTTACGCATGATTTGCCTGATCCTAAGTGAGTCCATCGTTTTTTTTAGGTTTATTTACTTTAAAAGTTAAATGGAACCCTTGCGTGTGAATATGAAGTCAGCGGACAAGAAACGCAGTGCGTTTGATTGCAAAGTGCATACATTTCATGAAACTCGTTTCAAACACAGCGGCGCGGTAAGCGGCGTCTGCTGCTTTTGCTGCTTTTCTTTGAGGATGGGAAATCATCACAGTCATGACTTCTCCCGCCTTTAGTGTCAGACTTGTACTGATTAAAACCCACCCTTGTTTCTTCGGTTGCCCTTTATGTTCCAAGGCCGCGGTAACTATTAGAACTATTCCGCAACCCCGGGGCGTATGCTCCTTTGATACATCTTTCGTGATGAGGGTAAAAAGTTCGAGTCTTACCTTCTTTGAAGTTTGGAGTTCTATCCTGAATATTTTATTAATTATTTATATTATTATTATATTTGTTTAACGTCTTACGTTTCTCGGGTCCCTGGGGTCCCGGACCTTTGGAAGGCGTACGAGGGGCCGAAGCCAACTCGCAGAGGCCCCTTGAGAATTTTATGAGAAATGAGATACCAACCGACGATTATCCCTATATGCACTATGCAGGTGCACCTAAGGATAATCCCCGGTTAGTGTGAGACTATTGTAGAACTATGTAGCAAACAAAAAAATTTGAACTATGGGTTTGGGTTTTTAGGTGGACTAGGTACTTAAGACTATGGAGGGACTATAGCCCCTGCCTGACCAATGTTTGAAAGCATGGATAAAAAGGCAGGGGGCGACTTGCACACTCAGTAAATGGGCCCCCGAAAACGGCCGCTAGCACAAAGTGACGTAGCGACAAGGGGGCAACATATATCGAGGTGCTAGAGGAGTGGAGAGGTATTCCACGGCTATCAGGACAATCCCGAAAGTACGGTCAAGATCCCTACCAGCATCTTACTGGAATACTTCCTTCCCCCGAGCACGTTTGCTCTTGCGAATGTCCACTCTAACCAGCCAATTAAGGCAAGAGAGAGGTGGGAGCCTTGTTCCTCGTCAGTGCTCACTCTGGCCGGCCAATGAAGGCAAGCCAGAGATGAAGAACAAAGGGTCTCCCAGGAGGTCAGGTCCGCGGGGGTCGCTACTGCCCGACAGCTCGCCACAAGCTGCCCTGCGGGTTTATTATTATTATTATTAATCATTTATTTCAAGTAATTAAACTCATATACTCATATACATAATATTAAAATGGTTAGTAACAATATTTCCTTAAAACTATGTTAGTGCACAATTATTCATAATAAAAATTAACAGATAATGAAGGGAACACTCCCCCTTTCCTTAAAAAGGAAGCTCATGGACATGTGCATTTTACCCACCCTCACCTACGGAGCGCAGACGTGGTCATTAACCAAACGTCAAAAGTCCGCACTCGGGGTTTGCCAGCGAGCAATGGAACGCAGTATCCTAGGAGTTAAACTCGCAGATCGCATAAAAAACTCGATATTGCGTTCCATAACTAAAATTGCGGATGTAGGTCACACAGCTGCCAAGCTCAAATGGAACTGGGCTGGTCACATCTGTCGCATGCCGGAAGAGCTCTGGGCAAAAGTAACCACACAGTGGATCCCACATAGCGGTAAACGGCAACGCGGCAGGCCCAGGCGGAGATGGCGGGACGAACTTGACAGTCATCTCAGGGATTGGCCCGAAACCGCATTAGATAGGGATAAGTGGAAGGAGGAAGGGGAGGCCTTTGCCCTGCAGTGGGACATAGACGGCTGTTAATAATAATAATAAAAATTAGGGGGAAATAATCTGACCGCGTACCGTGTTCGGATGCTCTCTCTGTTTCAGGTGCTTGAGCCAGTTATCAACGTATCGGCGCAACGACTGTCGGATCAGGTGCGTGTTATCCAGCGTAATCATATGTTGGATGACACTGTGCTTGATCGCCTGCGAACGGAAATGCAGGGAAGCCGTGTCATTGCCCCTCCGTCACAGACTGTGAGTGTTGAGCCTGTAATGCCAACATCCAGTCATAATGATGAGGGGAGTGATGACATGGTTTCACAAGTAAGTACCCAGTGCAATGATGAGTTAAGGAGCGCTTTGGAGGGTGCGATTCGGGAGTATCGATCTGTTCCCCCCGAACTTAGACCACGCTTACCTCGCTTGCCCATGCATAACAAAAATAGGGCGCTGGTGTGTGCTCTGGATTCGCAGTTATCAAATTATTTTGATGACTGCGAAGACCTCGTTGATGTGCATTCGATTCTGTATTGTGCGGCTGTTGCGGTATGTCGTGTAGCTCATGTCAAATTCCCTAATGATGACAGAGCTACACGACCGAAACCGACCGTACCGGCGTGGCAGTACAGAATTGAGAGGCGCATTGACGAGGCCAGAGTGCTCATCGGCAAACTTAACTGCTTCAGAGAGGGCAATACTCGCCCAAGAGTGATGCGCTTTGTGAGACGGGCATTCTCGGGGACTAATACTAGTCCTCGAGACTATATGTCTCGGGTCACAGAGCGCATCGACTTTCTGAAGCAGAAGGTGTATGCATGGGCAAGCCGTATTCGTAGGTATAAGCGACGTGTGGATCGATACGCTCTAAATCGTACTTTCCAGAGTGATGAAAGGTGGGTGTACAGAGCTTGGGAGCGACCGATTCAAGGTGTGTCTGATACGCGCCTACCGGATGATGACGCCATGTGCTCATTCTGGCGCAGCATCTGGTCGGTGCCTGTCCGACACACTGAGGGCGATTGGATTCGGGGGATTGAGCGAGCGTGCGAACCGATACCAGAAATGGGGGCAATTACAATCAGCCCCCAAGATGTAGCTTGTGCAGTTCGTCCGTTGCCTAATTGGAAATCTCCAGGCCCGGACGGACTGCACAACTTTTGGATAAAATGGTTGAGAGGTTCGCATGCTTGCTTGGCTTCCCGGTTTCAGTCGGCCTTGGAATCAGGATCGCTGCCCCAGTTTCTAACAACAGGTATAACCCACCTGCTCCATAAGTCAGGTGGTACCGCGGAACCCAAAAACTATAGACCGATCACATGTTTACCGACGGTCTATAAAGTTCTTACATCTATTTTGAGAGTCAAAATTAACAAACATATAGAGATTAATAATATCATGTCTCCCTCTCAAAATGGATGTAGGAATGGGTCCCGCGGTACTAAGGAGCTACTCCTGATTGATATGGCCATCAACCAACAGGTTCGCCGATCCCGAAAGGACTTGTCGACATGTTGGATAGACTACAAGAAAGCCTATGACTCTGTGCCACATGCATGGCTCACGAGGGTGCTGGAGTTGTATAAGATTGATGCAACTCTGTGCACCTTCTTGAAGTCGTGCATGGGGCAATGGAGGACGGTGCTTCGCTATCCAGGATGTCGACACTTCCAGAGGAATAGCGAACCGATAAGGATTGAGCGGGGCATATTCCAGGGTGATAGTTTGAGTCCGCTTTGGTTCTGCCTAGCCTTGAATCCGCTAAGCACATTGCTGGAGGATTCAGGTCTAGGCTATCAGTTGAAGAGAGGAGGTCAAGTAATATCTCACCTTCTTTACATGGATGACCTTAAACTGTTTGCCCCCAATGATTTGCAACTGATGGAGCTACTGAAGGTAACAGAAACTTTTAGTAGTGCCATCAGGATGGAATTCGGTGTGGACAAATGTGCGGTCATGCATGTCAAGCGAGGGAAGATTATGGAATCTGCGGGAGTTCAACTCTCAGATTCCATAAACCTTAGATCCCTTTCTTCAACTGAGACATACAAATATTTGGGTATGTCGGAAGCGTTAGGCATTAATGTCGCTGGCGTGAAGCAATCATTGAAGGAGCGCTTCTTCGGCCGCCTGAACAAAGTTTTAAATAGTCTTTTGTCAGGCGGAAATAAGGTGCGCGCCTTTAATGGTTGGGTCATGCCGGTGTTGATGTACTCTTTCGGCATACTCAAATGGACTCAAACAGAACTCGACGCCCTGGATAGGAAGGTCCGTACATTGTTGACGGCATATCGGATGCATCACCCGCGATCATCAGTGATGAGACTGTATATCCCACGGAAATGTGGAGGACGAGGCTTTCTTAATGCTAAGTCTCTCCACAACCGCGAGATATACAGCCTCAGGGATTATTTCCTTAAAGCTGACGTGGGGATGCACCGAGATGTGGTCACTGTGGACAAGGACCTCACTCCGCTCTCCTTAGGTAAAGAGAACTGGCGCAGACCTGTAGTACTTGAGACGAAAGATCGCGAGGAGGTATGGCAGAGTAAGGAGCTACACGGACGGTTTTTCCGGGCCCTACATGGGCCTGATGTAGACTTTTTAGCGTCCGTATCCTGGCTGCGATTCGGTGACCTATTTGGGGAAACCGAAGGTTTTGTCTGTGCAATTATGGACGAAGTTATCATGACGAAGAATTATCGGAGATTTATTGTGAAGGATGGTACGGTTGACATATGTCGGGCGTGTCACCTGCCGGGAGAATCAATACGACACATTATCTCTGGTTGTTCTCGTCTAGCTAACGAAGAGTACTTGCATAGGCATAACCTCGTGGCCAGGATTATTCATCAGCAACTTGCTCTGAGATACGGCCTCGTAGAATCTGAAGTACCGTACTATAGGTATGTGCCCGACCCAGTTCTCGAAGATGGCAATGTCACATTGTACTGGGATCGATCCATCATCACTGACAGGACTGTTTTAGCAAACAAGCCTGATATAGTGGTGGTGGATCGATTGGAGCGGCGCGCAATGATCATTGACGTTACCGTCCCACATGACGGGAACCTCGTGAAGGCTGAGAAAGATAAACAAATTAAGTATATCGACTTGGCTCGCGAGGTTGTCGATATGTGGGATGTGGACTCAGCGATCATTGTGCCGATAGTTGTTTCTGCCAATGGCTTAATAGCCAAGAGCCTCGATCAACATCTAAAGAGGCTCTCGTTAGGTGGCTGGATCAAGCGCTTGATTCAGAAGGCAGTATTACTGGACACGGCACGCATTGTCAGGAGGTTCCTTTCTCTGGAGCCCTGACCACCGGTAGCTTGGACCCTGTTCCCGATACCGGTGGGCTACTAAATTTTATATTTTTAAATGTTTTTTTTTTATAAATTAATATTTAAAAATGTATTTTTTATGTAATATAAATAAATAAACGGAATAATAAAAATTAAAATAACAAAACAAAATCAAATAGAATCTAAATCAATAACATACATTACATACATTCATTACTATTAAAAATTAAAATTCGCATCCAATAGTTTTGGAATGGGCAGTCAAACCTAGCCGCAATCATTTGCTGGATGCTATTGCTACTGCCCCACAGACGAAGTCGCAGAGACGCAACTTTTTATATAAGTCAATATTTCTTGCAGCATCCCACTGTTCCCTCGCGGCGGCGACACCACGTTATTCCGATACGCCTTGTTTCTTCTGAACAAGTGCATCGGCCAACTCGTGGTCGGTCGTGGTCTACCATTGTCCGATATACGGCCAACGTTGGCCAACCTACAGAGGCTACTTACTGCACCAGCTAATATGTAAGTATTCTCCTATTTGTGTTTAACTTAAAGATAATTTTAGAAATTAGAAAGTGATTATTGTCCCTATTAGCCTAATTTAGTGGTTCGACGTCACCATTAGACTCCGCTCTAGATTAAAAAAAAACACTTATGAATGAACTTTAGACATTTTCATCACTTATCAATCAGTGATAAAAATGTCTCAAGAAGAGTTTTTACTTACCGACATTGTTAAATTTATTTTTACATACTAGCTTAATTTATTAGGTGCGATCATCATGTAGTTTTTAGAAATAATACGACACGCTTTTATTTTAATTACGTCAGCTATTTCCTGCGACAGAAACTCACTAGAAGATAGATGTAAAGTTAAATAAGACTTTATACGCTTTAATTTAATATCTAAGTATTAATATGCCCACAAAAAGTACTGACAAGCTAAAACACACCGTATCCCAAAGGTCGGACACCACAAAGTTGTACGGCACGTACAGATGGCTGGTAGACAGTCAGTGTCCTCGAACGCAATCGCTGAGGAGTCTCGTCGCGTCAGAGAGGTGCAAGTATAGGCAGTTCAACAGGTTTAAGGTATGTAGAACAACTATTATTATTGTATCAGGTCCAAAATCGCTATTATGTAAATAACGCCGTACTTTTGATCCAAAAATAAAATATTTTTAATCATTTAGTATTCAATTGATGCTAGTAAATATGTCATATTCACATCACAGACAGACAGGCTGCAAACCTATTTTCGCCTTTATAAAAAATGCGAAAGTAAGTTTACTGTCTGTTTCTGTTTTCACAGCTAAACCACTAAAGTGATTTTGATGCATTTTGGTTTTGCACCAAACTACGAAAGTGTGAAATAATTTAAATGAAAATTTCAATCTGCGAAACTTTGTCATGAGTCTCGCTGATTCACTGGATTTCTAAAACTCATTATAATAGTGTTAATCAGGGCTTGTCTTTAGATTTATATACATTATAAATATGTTTCCCCAGGACGCTGTAGACGGCCAGTCTCCACAATCAGCGATGAACAAACGACACCGGCACTCCCGAAGCGTGGGGAGCTACCACGATGACCAGGTAAGCTTCAAACCATAACTATTCAATTAATTAATAATCTCCAATATCACCCCCCAAAAACCCCGCAGTCAGATATTTCCAATACGATCTTTTTTTGACGATATCACTCTATTATTGATTTTTTGTTAATATAACAAGGCGTTGACTATAGTACTCGTTGAACAGGAACGTAGGCAAGTGGGAGGTTAGATTTACTCCCCCACCACGCCCTCATTGTATAAATTTCAGTTTGTGTAAAATTTGTGCCATTATGTATCGATTTCAATAAGTTTTTTTTATAAAAGTACACTCACCAAAAGTTTACTTTGAATTTAAAAGATATTCCATGAAACTCTTCATTGCTGAACAGTACGTTTTCAATGAATTGCAACAAAAAAGTAACATGCGGATGACCAAACACATTTTTGCGTAAATTTAGCTTCCGCGACTCACCTTATGTTGCTGGCATTTGTGGTCAGTGGAGTTCATAACGAGAAACTTATAAGTAAGCCCCTCTCGAATAAAAAAGAGATATCTAAAAACTGAAATAACTTCATTTCACACATTCATATTAGAAAGTGAATCCAAAAAACTGCCTTAAAAACCTTACAAAAGGGTACCTTTTACTTTAATTTCGAATATCAGTGGCCATGTAAAACAACAAACAGAAGCCTTTGTTGTGTGTCAGACTTCCGTTTTTTTTTTGGTTTCGTTTTTATTGTAGAGTAAGTTCCTTTTATTTAATTTTTGTAGTTTGAAATGTAGAATGTAGTTTCGTTAAACCAGTAGATATACTTACCATCTTATTTTTGTTTGGAAGAAATCAAGAAATTGCGTAATATAGTTAAAATATTTAGAAAAATTGTTAGAAAGTACAAGTTGAGCTCATTTACATTAGTCAATATGATAATCAAGAAAAATGAACTCATATCATATTTCTTTACACCAATAAAGCACATTAAAATTATGAAAAATTAACTGTTCCTACTAATTGACCAATGTAAACCAATCATTCAACAATTTGACCAACTTAATAAAAATAATATTATTTACAGGAGCTGCCAACATTAGAAGACTCAACAACTTCAATCATGGGCAGCGAACCGAACATCTACAACATGAAACTCACTCAAGTCGACAACTCGGACTTGGCACAAAGCCTCAAGTCTCACAACTCGGACTCAGAAATCTTACGGCTCAACGACAACGAAAACCAATCGAAAGTCGTGTTCACATTAGGTTCGGACTCGACTATCGACTTAAGCCAGAAGTTAGTCAGAATATCGACTAACAATCAAGACGAGTTAATCACAACACTAATAGACGAAAACGTCAAACAAATATGTTCAGAAATTAGCGATTTTTGTTCAACTGACAGGATTCACGAAGGTTTAGATATAGCTAAGCATATGGAGCTAGATTTGGCTAAAGGCGTTGAGGAAATTGATATAGTGGAGTATTTGGAGAAGAAGGGAAGTCAGGAAGAAGGAACTGCCTGTGATGAAGAATGTGGAGAAGTGGTTGATGTTATAGTCATACCAAGTGCCGAAGCTATACTAGATACAGGACAGACGGTCCAAGAAGATGATGAGGCCAAATAGAAGTATTTGTGTGGCTGTTGGACTGAATTGATTATTTGCTTCTTAAAACCAGAATTTGATTGTCTGGGTAATGTGATTAGGGTAAAAGTTGTTTACTACAATAAATTGAACATTTGTACAATGAGATTGTTCGCGAAAAATATCACCACTAGTTGGCGTCACTGTGACGGGAGGTCTTAACGACCCAAAATATAGGCGCTTTAGCACTTTGTAAAAAGTCACTGAACACCTATATTGTTTTAACCGACTTCTAAAAAAAGGAGGAGTTTTCAATTCGGATGTTTGCATTATTTTTTATGTTTGCATGTTTGTTCGCGCATATCTCCGTCGTTTACCAACCGATTTGAACAATTCTTTTTTTGTTTGAATGGGTAGACTTTCCAAATGGTCCCATTGTCATCAGGTCCAGGATCTGATGATGGTATCATGCCGAAATCGAGGGAAGTCGGTTTTTTTTTTTGCAAAAACTTATCTTTTAATTTGTATTGTTCTTGGACCTCACACCTCAGTGTTGCATGGGCATAATTCCAGAACATCCTCATTAAATAATTTTCTTTCACACAAGCCGTGATAAAATACGTTGCTTTGCGTGTACTTTCGCTTAGATATTTTTCGTCTCAGTCTTTCTATCGTAGATTGACAGGTGTATGACGTTAGCCGAAGTATTTGCTAAGCAGCATTTTGTATGTGGGTTAAAGAAATTTTATTTCGTCAAGTTTTAAAATGTGATTTTGTTGTTTTTGCCTCTCTAAACTTAGTAATATTTGACAATATAGTAAATTATCAATTTCGACCAATGGCTACCGTGTAAATAATGTAGGTTTTGTATGTGATTGTTCTAATGAAATTTATTTATCAAACCCTGGTATATAACCCATGTATGCTGGTTAGACCGATATAATAATATAGCATAAATAAATTGTTGAGCGATTTTTTTTTTAAACAATTTGATTGGTTTATTTTAGGACATTTTTTAAAATGATACAAAAAATATCGGACTGAGATTTGATGAAATCCAAAAGATTTATGTATAAAGCTTTGTCCCAATAGTTTCTATTAATTCTTATTTAAATTTTCAAGACTTAGCGAGAGTTGTACTCAGATGTATGATTGGAAAGTAATTAGCCGCGTACCCACCTAGCGCACAGGCTCGCGAGGCAGCCTCGCGAGCCAAATGCCTCGGCTGGTGTGGACGTGCCTCGGCCTGCCTCGGGCGCGCGTTTGCTCGACCGAGCACGGCTCGGCCCCGAGCCATCTGTTGTCGGCGAACTTGACGCGCTCAAAGGTGCCTCGGTGAGCGCTGTGCGTTAGGTGGGGACGGGTATGTTTTGGCTCGCGCGCGAAGCTACTTCAAGTTTTTTTTCTTGCCGTGTTTGTCTTCTGTGATTTTGATATCATTTTGGTGGCGACGCTCATAATTTTTTCTAATTCAGAAGCGTCTGGTTTTTTCTTGATACGTGACTGTTTTCATTTCTTACAATAAGCAGCTAGGAAAATAGCTACAGCTGAAAATATAGACTGTCCATTACGAATACTCGCGGACTTATGATGGCTCAGCCTGCCTCGCGAGGCGGCCTCGTGTAAATTGAACAAAACTACTGAGGCTGCCGCGGGAGCCATCGCTCGCGATCCGGACACCGAGGCTGCCGCGCGAGCCTGTGCGCTAGGTGGGTACGCGGCTTTTTATATAATATCGTACATATAAATTATATTTTTTTTAAATATGGGTTGGACACTTATTTTTTATTTTGCGCATCTATTACTACTATACAAAATTAGTTAACATTCTTCATTCTTACACACACACTGTACCACAAAAAATGCTCAAGCAATATGCTACACGATAATAGTTATAAAAAATACAAATTTAAACCGTACCGGGCATTTAAAATATGGATATTATCAGGAGGACAATTCATTTTTCAATGTTTTATAACACCCGTTGCGAAGCCGGAGCGTGTCGCTAGTGTCAAAAATTTCAAATTGGAGGCATTTCAGACTAATATTAGAATGTTTTTAACTGTTATTAGAATTGCCTTTTTTTCGGGGAGTGGGAAATCATCAAATGACTGCTCCCGTCCTGGGTGCGGCGGGAGGGCGTGTCAGACTTTTACTGACTAAAACCCACTCATGTTCCTTCGGTCGCCCTTTATGTTCCGGGGTCACGGTAACTATTATAACCATTCCGCAGCATTAGAATTGCCTTCTGGTATCGATAAACCAGCTCTTATTCTTCCATTCGATTACTTATCGATAGCGGTGCTAGTGACTAAAGCTCTAGTATTCGTGAGTATATCGGCGCAATAAATTAATTAAGAGAAAAATATTTGTGTTCATGTCGTCAATAATAATCGATAATCGAATTGCCCTTAGATTTATTGAATCGTGAACTTTAAGTGTTGCCAGTAAATAAGGCTTAGTTCAGTGCCCGAGTGTAATATTATGCACTAGTTTATATCCGCGACTGCATTGAAGAAGATAAGCATAGGAAAATATATTTTTGGGACTCGGCAAAAACATAGCTTTCTGTCAATGAAAGATTTTTATAATCAAACCAGTAATTTCTGAGATAATTTCCTACAAACGGAATTTATGCACTTTAAATACCTAGTTTAAGATAACGTCATTTGATAGTGTTGTCCCTATCACAGTCATGTCTCTTTCTTCAACTGTATGTGTTGCATTTACACCCGGGTACTACAGGATTGCTGTGCATTCCCTGATGTAGTTCTAACACGGTTATTGATTACCAGAGATCGGTATGGGTAGAGTTTATTTAAACGTTGAGTAAGAAAGAAATATAGAGTTGATAAAACCTCTTCCCGTTTCCCTCTTCTCTTCCCTTAAAATCCCGGAATGAAAATGGTTTAGAAAAAATGCATTATGTTTATTCAAATCAATCAATTGTAAGCGTATATAAAGTCTAATCTAATAAGTTAAAAATATCAGCCGCGATTTTAAAGAAGGGATTATTTACTCTATATTATTTACTCCCCCAAAATTTTTGTAAAAAAATATACTGTACCAATTCCAATCTTTGCTAATAACATACTCTTTAGGAATTGGCTATTTCTTAACTTCAGTGATGTATTGTTTCTTTCATATTTTGATTCTTATCTTCAATCTTTGTACCTTTCAAGTTTATCCAAGACTTTCACGTTACTGAATGATTAACATCATTCATTCTTACAATCATTCATTCATCCATTACTCGTTCGTTCCTTTATACGTCACTGAAGTCAAGCATTTGAATTCAATGAATTTGTTTGTAGGTACCTTGTGCCTAAATAATGATATAACATGTAAAAATGTATGTATATTGTAAATAAGTATTGAGTATCCTACTTTATCGCGTCTTTCATAATCCGCTGTTGTTATGATTAAATATTTATTTCAATTCCCTATGTATGTTTCTTTATTTTATCTCCTTAACGCTAGTGCACACTGCACATACTCTGGAAACAAATTTTACTAAGCATATTTAGAGCGCCTTCACACGAGCGTTTGTCCAGCGTAGGCGTTCGATAAACGTATGCGCAGCGCAGGCGTCGTGTTGTCGTGGCGATTCCTCTGGAGTCAATTGAACGCTGCGCTAACGCGGCGCAGACGTCACACAATTGCGTTGTACTCCGTAGTAACGCGACGCACGCGTCACGCACCTGCGGCGCTAACGCAGCGTATCCATTTACCCTTGCACTGACGCCGCAACAACGCGGCGTCTGCGCTGCGCATACGTTTATCGAATGCCTACGCTGGACAAACGCTAATGTGAAGCCGCTCTTAGTCCAATACGGCCTGAGTAGAAACGCCGAAAAATATAGTTTGTCGGAATAACTTCAGTAAACAGTCATGCCCTACTACTTTTTTCTTAGTATTATTCTTCACAGAATCCAATTATCGTAATTTTCGGCTGTCCACTCCCCCTAGTCCTCTCTCCATCCCTCCATATTCTCCTTTGGTCCTCCCTCCTTTTCAGATACCATCGTAATCTTTATCAAAACTTATTAGAAACAATGTCTATACTCTGTTTTAAAGTGAAATAGTCTGCACTGAAAACTATTTCACATATTATTTACATCGACAAATACACCTACGGGCTTTTTTTCATACCAACTCATTTTCATGAAATAAGTCAGTCCAGTTTTATTTTGACAAATTTTGCATGTCCATCTCTTCACGTGGGTTATACACGTGCGGAAAGGAATTTTGTATGTTGGCTCTTATTTATTTGATTAATATATCAGCGTGCTCTAAAAATGTATTCAATTTGGAAAGATACTTTTAAAACATCTTAGGTAATGACATTTTAAAGTATTATAAAAGTCATAAAGTCCCGGGTTCGATCAAGTGTTTGTCAGTCAAAATAAAGACACGTGGCCAAAATTGCTTGAGCTCCGGCTAGGTATAGAAGTACCTCAAATTAAATTGTATGACACGTGGACGAGGGATCATAGTATCCTGGCCAATAAATGGCCCAGCGAAAATATAAATAGCGCGGTACCGGCACGCATGCGCGTTCCCGATCTGTTCTAATTTCAAATAGTCCGGCGCTCGGGCAGCCCGGACGTTTGAAAATCGGATTTTTAAATCCAAATTTCGAAATTCCATTCCCGAATCCGACTGGAAAGGCCACGATTGGTAGATTTTGTATAGAGAACGTGTGTTTTCTTGAATTTAGAATATTTAGTGTTGTGAACGGTGAAAAATGTGTGAACAGTGCGTGCAGCGTTGATTCCAGAAAAAAGGATTTATTTGTGCGTTTTGACGCATGTGGTGAGTACATTTTCGACTATTACTTTTTCGCGAAAAATTCAGAGAGAAAATCAGAAATATCGAGAAATTCATGCGATTTTCCAATATCTATTACGAAAAAGCCAAAAAAATCTAGAATTTAGCCTTGTTACATAACTATAAATAATTCGTTGCCCAGGCAATTAATTTAATTCGGTAATTTGGCCGAGCGCCGGGTGTACAATATGCTAATCTGTAGGTCATCTAATTAACGGATTGATAGCGCTATAAAAGCTCTTTGACACTTGATCAGACTTGATGCTTCTGTCATAGGTTATATCTATAGATACCGCACCTATTGATAGTCTATTTGTCTATTGGTTAACACGAATAAGGTAGGTTCATAGAGTATGCGAAACATATTCTTGGCTTGAAAGCTGGGATTTTTGTGATGTCCATTGTCAGAATTTTAAAGCATGTAATTTTTGTATTCCTGTTCTTATTGTCTTAATTTCACATAGGCTTACTTATACGTCAAAATTTAACCAAAGAGTATAACGCAAATGCGAGGTTAAATTACAAAACGTCATTATACTTTAATGATAATTTTAAATCTGTATTAGCAACTAGTTTCTGAGTAAAATTTTGAAGCTCTTGAATTATTCACTTGGGAGTTGAAAATTCATTCAACTGTTGTTATTTTTCAAGATGTTTAAACATTTTTGACATTTAAATGAATTCATAGGTATGTGTTTAAACTGTAGTGGAACTATAAGTAAGTACCTTTTTATTGATCTTACTAGAATATCGTCAGATACTCTCTTGTATGGGGAATTTCCCTAAGCTGTGTTTATGCTCCAGTAGCATAGACACGGGTTCAATATACTGATTAAAAAGTTTGAATACTAGCTTTTGCCCGCGGCTGCGCTTGCGTTAAAAAGAGACAAAAAGTAGCCTATGTTACTCTCCATCCCTTCAACTATCTCCACTTAAAAAATCACGTCAATTGGTCGCTCCGTTTTGCCGTGAAAGAAAGACAAACATACAGACAGACTGACAGACAGACACACTTTCCCATTTATAATATTAGTATGGATAGTGCTGTATATGTTTTATTTTCTTAAAACTTTAGGCAGTGTTCTGTCCTGGAATTTTATTCTAAACTAGCTTTTTCCCATGACGCGCTGCTAAAGTCGCCTAAGTGTAAAGGGCTCTAAGAGATTTGTCTAGGGTGGGTGAGAGGTAGCTCTCCCCCACCCCCTAAAATCAAGAGCTGTAAGCTCGTGGAGCTTTACACATCGGACATTATACCTTTGTTATTGACGGGCCTGTTAGTCTTTTGGTTAGTGATCCTGACTGCTAAGTCGGAAGTCGTGGGCTCGATTCCCATATTTACTAAAGCCGCTCGTCCACTGCACGTCACGTCACCTCATATAAACCTCGGCTCGCCTTCATCTCGATCTCGTTTCATCTCGATCTCGTTTCTCGTTGACATGTCGGTGACGTTTGTCATGAACGGTGTGTATTTTCACGGCCACCATAACGATTTTTCTTTTCAGTTAAACGCTTGGTTATTTCTTGATTGATTATGACTCAGTTCAACTTCCTCTACTCCTGATCTTTTATCTCACTCGACAAGACAGTACAAATTAGCCAAATTATTAAGCCAACATAAACCAGACAATGCCATTGTAACTCGGTTGAAATATTCATATACATTCATAGTAATCTTAGTATGAATAAGTATTATAAATATGTTTGTTAGTCAGAATGTAACGCGTTTGCCAAAAATATCAAGCTTCCTGTCTAGTCACTGACTTACTTACTGCGGACATTTGTCAGTTTTTGGACGAAAATAATTTAAACAATTTTAAATGTACTATAACTCCTCATGAACCCAGTATTGATGAAGGATAATAAATTAAAAAAAAAACAATTCTTTTAATAGGTTTTTAACTTTATTACTGAAAGCATTAGGTTCAAGGTTGATTAGAAAATGTTTACAGTTTAGGTTAGGTTAGGTGAGTAGCTTGAGCTGAGGGTCATAATTTTTCTGTTATTTGCACCACGTTACAGTTTTCTTGTCCCTTTTGACCCTTATAAATAACAAAACTTCCGGCGTGTTATGAAGGGAAGTGGAAAATATATTTTTCTTACTCCTCCGCTGTTCTTTTCTGATTAATTTCGTTGCGGGATCCAAGACAGTTGAATCGTTTCTCCGGGACTCGTCGAGCTTCATTGCTCGGCGCTTTTCTGGCGGACTCCACTGTTGATTCTGGCTTCAGGAGTTGCAGTGGTTGGGAATAGTGACATCTTTCTGTACATATGGAATGCAATAAAGATTTGATATTTGATAGTGTGGTGGGATTGTCCCAATTAAAAAAAAAACAAAACTTGATAGGTTATCCAAACTATATATAGATTTATGGAAAGCCTTCTTACTAATAGTAATAAAGTTGAGTGTGTGCCATTTTAGACTAATTGTACTAACAGTAACACTCATGGATTGAAGCCAAACTACATGTTCGATTTAATTATAATGACATAATTACGCAAATTTCTGCAATTTGCAACTGAGTGCCTGGGTGTGTGTTGATATAGGATGATTTGCGACTGTAAAAGGCTTTATTTACAGAACTAGCTTTTGCCCGCGGCTTCGCTCGCGTTAGAAAGAGACAAAATGTAGCCTATGATACTCTCCATCCCTTCAATTATCTCCACTTAAAAAATCACGTCAATTCGTCGCTCCGTTTTGCAGTGAAAGAAAGACAAACACAGAGAGACCGACAGACAGACAGACACACTTTCCCATTTATAATATTAGTATGGAAGTATGGATTATAATCATTTAAAACAGCCGTCAAAGTGCGTATAACTCGATTGAATGATTTTTTCATGAAATAGGCAATCAATCGAGTACACACACACCCAGATACTGAGCGGCAAATTGCGAAAAACGTTCAATAATTTAAATTTCGCGGGCACCATGAAGCTTCCCCCTTATGGATAGTCGACACACGCGTTAATACGTCTACGGTGGCCGGTAGTCGTCTTGCGACTCTCGACGTCTTCGCCTGGGAAAGCACCTTCATGCTAGCTGCCCGAAATTTGGAAGTTATTGTTGAGAATTTAAACTTTCCTTTATGCAGAGGATAAAGGAAAGTTTAAATTATCAAAAGGTGATATGACGTGGGTCTGGCTCTAAAAGAATTTTGGATAACATTCACAAAGATATTGCAACTTATATTCCTATTATATTACTATTTTATGACACTATTTCCAACCGACCATACGGTGTTTAGCAGTAAATGGAAGGTTATGTGAAATCGAAACGGTACATAACTTTTATAGCGTTGGCATCAAGTTTATTTTCTTTATATATATAAATATTTGTGATAGTTGACCGAAGCATTTTCAAATAAGTACATTCAATTATCCAGTCTTAGTTTTGAAAATTCAAGATTTTAAATAGTGAATGTTTTTTTTTTTTTGGTGAGTGGGAAATCATCTAATGACTGCTCCCGTCCTGGGTGCGACGGGAGGGCGTGTCAGACTCTTACTGACTAAAACCCACTCATGTTCCTTCGATTGCCCTTTATGTTCCAGGGCCACGGTAACTATTATAAACATTCCGCAACAAATAGTGAATGTTGTACTCTGAATTGAATAGCATCCGTTTCCGGAAGGTTGTGAATTTGCGGTGTGCGTTCGAACCTCTTGAATAATAATTTATAGTGATTATTATTGTCGAGTTATTCGTTTATTGTTGTCTCACTGCGGTGCATTCTCTTAAAGAGAAGGCAGGAGTATTGATCACTATAAAAAAAAAATTGTACGAGCTTGTACTATGGTAACCAGACAACTGATATACATACTTATATAATTTATAAATACATACGTATTATAGATAAATCACACCCAGACACAGAACAAACAATCGTGCTCATCACACAAGTTTGTCCTGGGTGGGAATCGAACCCACGAGCTCCGGCTTAGCAGTTAGGGTCACTAACTACTAGACCAACAGGCCAGTCATGTCAGTGGTATTCTGGTAACTTATAAAGTACGAGCATTAACTAAAAATGACACATGGTACTTGCTCGATTTTGCAACCCTAAGCAGGCGCTTTAAGCACTAAGCCATCACAATTCTCTTGAAAATTAAGCCTATTTCGGTCTCTGAACATTACTTTCCATCAATCATTTTTTACGACTTCCCACTTTAACAAAAAGGAGATACCTAATTTATTCTTTCTCAAGCGCAAACTTCTACAATATCGCAGTTCAAAGATATCCCCTTTGTCTTGTAATCTAGTGACGTAATTGAAATGCTGTCTACCCCTGACCCGTTTCACCCGATTGTTGAAAGTGGGTTATGTTTTTAACACTGACATATAGTTGCCAAGTTACTTAATAGGGAAGATGCAAACATAGTATTTATTGAAAATTTATTAATAAAATGTTGAAAAAATGTAAATGAAGGGCCTCTGCAACTTTTTTTTTTGCATAAAGTTTATTTTTATCAATAAAATATGAATTTAAAATTACATGAAATGAAACGTAATTTAAAACACCAATCAGCGTTAAGCGACTGGAATGACGTCACTGGCACGTTCCAAAACTTGCGAGGAATTTACTCGAAAATTAAAAAGAGGTTATAGTACGATTTTTAATTCGAGTCAGAAAAATGACATTTCCAGTGTTGCAGGTTTTTAGTTCCAAATAAATAGTGATGTGATACAATCGAGTTTTTACAATGAAATATTAATCGAGACTTTTTTTAATTCAATATCAAATTGCCTTTGATTATATAAAAAATATTACATGTAATTTACGGTTATTAAATAGAAGACATACACGGTAGGTAATTTAATGTTACATAAAACACTGTTATATTATTTGTTTTTGGTAAGGACCAGATTTCTAAAATTGTTTTATTTAAGATGGTATGTATTCAATATTATAACAAAGCATGACTAAATGTCTAAATGTCTGCGATTGCTACTTTATCGTCATCGTAGCAATAAGTGCATTAGAACAATCAGCGAGGGATTAGCAATCGATTCATACATAATACGATTTTTTTTGACGTTAAGCGATTATTCGCGCGATCACTGCGCCAATATTGCTGATTGCTGTTTCATAGGTAATAAGCCAGCGGAACTCTTTATAGTAACTTTCGCGCTACTCCGTGTAATTCTTACCCTTTTTGGAACGCACCCCCGCAGTTAGTTGTCAAAGTAAACGTAAAACTCAATGAAGTAACAGAAATAGTTTTGTAGGAATAAAATTTGCTTTAGAAAAGCAAATTCGCGCAGTCTTCTAATGACTTTTTAATTATGATTTAGAAGGCATGCAATTTTCTTTTAACCTCTAGATGCCGGCAGAACCAAATGTGGTTCCTCGGATAATTCGGTTGAGACCCGAGGAACCATATATGGTTCCTCGCGTACCACCCACTTTCAACCTTATTTAATTACGAAATCACTGTTATATTATTTGTTTTTGGTAAGGACCAGATTTCTAAAATTGTTTTATTTAAGATGGTATGTATTCAATATTATAACAAAGCATGACTAAATGTCTAAAGGTCTGCGATTGCTACTTTATCGTCATCGTAGCAATAAGTGCATTAGAACAATCAGCGAGGGATTAGCAATCGATTCATACATAATACGATTTTTTTTGACGTTAAGCGATTATTCGCGCGATCACTGCGCCAATATTGCTGATTGCTGTTTCATAGGTAATAAGCCAGCGGAACTCTTTATAGTAACTTTCGCGCTACTCCGTGTAATTCTTACCCTTTTTGGAACGCACCCCCGCAGTTAGTTGTCAAAGTAAACGTAAAACTCAATGAAGTAACAGAAATAGTTTTGTAGGAATAAAATTTGCTTTAGAAAAGCAAATTCGCGCAGTCTTCTAATGACTTTTTAATTATGATTTAGAAGGCATGCAATTTTCTTTTAAGATGGTATGTATTCAATATTATAACAAAGCATGACTTAATGTCTAAATGTCTGCGATTGCTACTTTATCGTCATCGTAGCAATAAGTGCATTAGAACAATCAGCGAGGGATTAGCAATCGATTCATACATAATACGATTTTTTTTGACGTTAAGCGATTATTCGTGCGATCACTGCGCCAATATTGCTGATTGCTGTTTCATAGGTAATAAGCCAGCGGAACTCTTTATAGTAACTTTCGCGCTACTCCGTGTAATTCTTACCCTTTTTGGAACGCACCCCCGCAGTTAGTTGTCAAAGTAAACGTAAAACTCAATGAAGTAACAGAAATAGTTTTGTAGGAATAAAATTTGCTTTAGAAAAGCAAATTCGCGCAGTCTTCTAATGACTTTTTAATTATGATTTAGAAGGCATGCAATTTTCTTCGACTGTAGTAATTCATCTTTTGAACTTTTCTTAGTGTTGTTTACTAATGGTCTAATCAACTGAAATAACACACACATTCGATATGCTTGAAGCCTCTGTTTGCCATGATACAAGGTCCAGGAGGTAAAGATTCCATAAATCCAGATTCTTCAAATATTTAAAATCAGAATTTCAGCCACTAAAACTATCTGATACAAAGTTTGTAACCCCGTCTGGTGTTGGAGATATCAACATGAGTCAGCATGCTTTTTTGCATAAAAAAGCATTGCTTATATGCTTTCATGCGGTATTATTATGACCACGAGATGTTGATTGATAGTTTATTTTCAAATTTTAGCAATAAAAGTATCTGGAATGGCGAAAAATAATAAAAAGTAATAAAAATTAGAGAAGAACAATACAACCAGAGACACAGTGTCACTGCAGTGACGTCATCGGAACTATTGGTCCGTTTTCGCGCGGAAGTTTAAACTGTCAACTTAAAACCGCTTTATCTATATATATAAAAATGAAACCCGTTTTCCGTTGTCACGACTTGGCATGAAAACGGCTTGACCGATTTGGCTGAATTTTTTTTTAAAATGTTCGTTGTAGTTCAAGGATGGTTTATACGGCGAAAAAAAAACGAATAATTGTCGGGAAAGCCCTAAAAACAGCCCTTTTCTTTTTCCCATACAAACGTTTTCTAACTAAAACGTAGAGTCAATTTGAGCTTTAACACCATACCATAAAGTTCAAGTGTTAGTCGAGAGGTTTCGGGAAGCCAAAACAATTGAGTGACGTTAGTATCGTATCGTCGTCAAACACGAATTATCTGACGTAAAATGTCACTTGAAATGTAAAGGTACGTCTCTTTGATGTGGTAGTAGGTGGGTAGTAGGTGGGTAGTAGCTGGGTAGTAGGTGGGTAGTAGGTGGGTAGTAGGTGGGTAGTAGGTGGGTAGTAGGTGGGTAGTAGGTGGGTAGTAGGTGGGTAGTAGGTGGGTAGTAGGTGGGTAGTAGGTGGGTAGTAGGTGGGTAGTAGGTGGGTAGTAGGTGGGTAGTAGGTGGGTAGTAGGTGGGTAGTAGGTGGGTAGTAGGTGGGTAGTAGGTGGGTAGTAGGTGGGTAGTAGGTGGGTAGTAGGTGGGTAGTAGGTGGGTAGTAGGTGGGTAGTAGGTGGGTAGTAGGTGGGTAGTAGGTGGGTAGTAGGTGGGTAGTAGGTGGGTAGTAGGGGGGTAGTAGGGGGGTAGTAGGTGGGTAGTAGGTGGGTAGTAGGTGGGTAGTAGGTGGGTAGTAGGTGGGTAGTAGGTGGGTAGTAGGTGGGTAGTAGGTGGGTAGTATGTCAATTCGAATTCAATATTCATAGTTGACAGGACAACGTCTGTCGGGTCCGCTAGTTTACAATAAATTACAACATTTTAACTTTTTAATATATTAGTGGTCTATTTTACATGGAATTCTTTAAAATCAAAACAAAAATAATAATATTGCATCTTCCCTATTGACGTATGAATATTTGCTGTCTTATTACCACAGAACAGGCTGTGCTTAGTTTGATATCAGGTGGCTGTGTGCGGGTTATCCCAAGACAAATATTCCCTCGCGACCTACCAATAAGTACCGAGAGAGACACGTATTTTGGGAAATACTGATCTAGATAGCTCTGACGTGGGTACTTTAATAAAGATACCCTCAATACTTTAGTACCTTATTTATATATCCAGTAAGAGTTTCGAGAGTAAATTGCGTTTTATACTGCTATTGTTTGCATCACAGTATAAGTTATTTATGCACCTAGAATAAAACATGAGTATTTGGAGTTTAACATCTGGTTCACCGTTCAAGTGGCGTATTTATTCGGGAGAATGTTAGGTTTATATTCTGTTAATATTGAGCACGTAAAATTTCCAGAATCTAGCCACAATCTCATCCCAAGGACTAACTTGACGGTGCTGCGGGTTGTTCGAAAGATATACCGCGGCCCCGAACACAAAGTGATGAGAAGGAACATGGATGGGTTTTAGTCAGTAGAAGTCTGACACTCCCTTCCGCTCCGCCCAGAACGGGAGGAGTCATTTGATGATTTCCTATAAAAAAAAGTACTAATTTGATGAGAGGTATTTTTGGCATATTGAGGCTTAGTATTTTAAGCCAGTTGTTCTTTTCTGTTTTGCCATCGTCTTGGTTACTGCTCCTCTCCCGTGAACTATAGCGTCATCATGCCAACCAAAACCATACTCTTTAGCCTTAATTTGATTATGTTCGTTTATAAAACTACAGTTATTTTTAAATTGCACAGTAAACTCTTCTATTGGCACCTGGCATATTTTTTCCAAATTTAAAAGTTCCTAAAAAACACTTTCATCATGACATTTATTGCTATTAAAAATCGGGTCAGTTGGGCTGTAAATAAATGGCTCGGAATACATACACACGCTCAACGCAAAATGGTTTAAAGGCTGCAACTGTGCAATTGAGTAAACAAGGGTTACCAGCCTTCATTTTCGAAACACCTTACAAAAATATTTTTAGAGTTGTTAGATGTGGTGATGGCCTAGTAATTGACCTAACTACTTTATGCATGAAGTTGTGTGTTCGACTATTGAAGGGTCGATGTGACTTTTTCAGATCCATTTCTAAGTTATTCTTGAAAATACCTGGTAATGGCAAATATCCTGAAGAAAGCTGGACTTATAAGTCTAGAAGCACCAATCCGTCATAAGTAAGCTCACGGTTATCAACGCTCATGTCTTCTCCCTGCAATGAAAGAGGCCTTTTTTTAAAGAGGAGATTACATGCTACTAAATGTTTATCAGCAGTGGTTACGTATGTTTGCCCCCTCCTACCTATTTCAATAAAAAAATCATTCCAAATAAAATGTATTCATTCAATTTAGAAATGGCTGAACATATGTAAATACAGCTGTTTTATAAACGTTAAAGTCTAACCAAGGTTTTTATGATGAGATAAATTGCTTTTGCTTTTGTGCGAAATCGAGACCATATTGAATGGACAGACCAAAGGTCTATCGAGGTTAACTGGTATCATCATCATCTCCCTAGCCTTTTCCCAACTATGTTGGTGTCGGCTTCCAGCCTAACCGGATTCAGCTGGATATCAGTGTTCTACATGAAGCGACTGCCTATCAGGCCTCCACAACCCAGTAACTGGGCGACCTGTTACCCTTTGGTTAGACTGGTTAGACTTTCTGGCTCTTCTTTTTGGCTTTCTCTCAAGGTTAACTAGTATAAAATAAAAAATAATTCGGTCTCTTTTATTATCTCTAATATGGGGCGGCTATTTTAAGAAATAAACTTTTTTATCGACATTTAAACTTTAACTGACATTTACTAACCAATTTACCTAGACCACTTAGAAACTGAATAATGAGTACATGTATCAGAATAGAAAATTGCTTAAAATAATTTTCGTGACACTCAAATATTCAATTGACGTCATAATTTGTGAATCACCTACATATTTTAGATTGATGTCCAGTTGGCCGCCAACGTTGTTTGTTTTATTATTAAAGTTATGAACTAGTTTTTCAGTATTTTCAGTTTTGATGTGAATGGTATGACATGCGACAACATTTTTGAGAGTTTGAAATTTAAAGAGATTACTCAACACTATACACTTATACAGAATTTTATCCATACTAATATTATAAATGGGAAAGTGTGTCTGTCTGTCTGTCTGTCTGTCTGTTTGTCTTTCTTTCACGGCAAAACGGAGCGACGGATTGACGTGATTTTTTAAGTGGAGATAGTTGAAGGGATGGAGAGTAACATAGGCTACTTTTTGTCTCTTTCTAACGCGAGCGAAGCCGCGGGCAGAAGCTAGTTTATTTATATGTACTTAGATGTTTACCAAGCGGTCCTCCCGATTTGACTTTCGTGAAACTAGATCTTTGATTACTGGGTTACCGTGAGTCATAGCGTGATACTATTTAGACTATGTATTTATCTGATGTACATATAAGCTATATTACTCTAAGGTTTCATTAAAAATCCGTTGAGGAGTTCTTTCTTGAAAGAGTATTCAACATCCTTACACCCTCACAAACTCACACATTTATGTTAGTGAAAAGTAGTATGTTTATTACAGTAAAACCAAAGCCAACTTATTAAAAAAAATGGTTCATGCGTTCAGCACTCCAAACATTCTGACAGACACTTCAATTCTATAGATATTTAAGAAGATCGTGCTTTCATCCGTTTTCCCTGCTTTCGTCTATTTTCCTAAGCCTTGGGTAATTCCTCAATCCTGGCAACACAGGTTACAGCGAAAGCTTTATCGCTTTGCAGATTTCAGTTTTCTGCGGCACTTCGCCGCGGCGTGACGTGTCTTCATCGCGTTTTTTCGTCCAAATCCAAACAATAAATTACTATTAAGTTGATCGTAGTTTCAGTGCTTCGTTCTTACGTTCGGAAGTTTGTGTGTGTGTGTGTTTTGTGCATGTAGTGGTAAAAAGTGATGTTTAAAAGGTTTGTTTATAATTGTTTATATTGTTGTGTTAGTTTTAAAATTCAATGTATAAGTGTTAATTGTTGTTTTCCGTGTTTTAGGTCAGAAGGCTTGGTTTCTGTATTGCGAAGTTTTTTTTTGTTTGAAGTTGTTTTAATTAATTATACTGTCCCAATTTCACAGTATTAACTTGTTAGCCTTAGGGATTGTTAAAACACATTAAACTGCATTAAACTTGACAATTTTGGAAGAGACAAAGAACTGCTTGCAAACTTATTTGCATAGGCAAAGTTTCTCTACCATCGAATATTTTGGACTCTATTTTTGGTGGTACAAAGGTGGTAATCCTTCAGCAATACGTTTAGGTCGTAAAGGATGGTTTATTCAGTATTTACGCCAGCGAATTTGTAGGTTTTTAGTGTTTTATGCCTCAAAGATTACTTAGAGTCGACCTTTTTAATGCCTTCCTCAATGGCTTTACCACTGAATAGGCATTGAATGAAATTTATGACCTATGCCTAACAATAGAGAAGAAAAATATGTTTTTGTTTGACTTTCTACGCATAGAACTCAAATAACATATTTTGGCTTATAGTGACTGGCCTTTTCGTAGTTATGAAAGCACAGCCGAAGGTGAAGATATAAGAAACATGAAAATTGCACAGAAGTTTTTAATTTTATGACGTAAAAGCGCACTAGCAATTTAACCTGTAATATGTAAAATAGGACATAAAGTTTTTATGACAATGGACTGAATAACGCAGTAAACAGCGTCACGTAAGATATTCTGCAATAAGAATATAGAAATAACAATAAGATATACTGAAATTTCTGGAATGCTCCAAGCAGGAATGCCCATTATGGCCATTCTGAAATCGATGTCTAATTGCCAGCTGTTTACGTCTTTCTTATTAATGATGTGGTACCAAAATTAATGAAGTGGGTGTCCTACAAACGGCTGTTTGATACTATTTAAAGATTTAGTGGTATTTTCGTGCAGGGGAGAAAGTTGGAGTTGGAGTGAGAAAACTCCAAAGGGGTTTTTTTATTACTTATGGGCTTGCTTCTGGGTCACAGACTAGCCCGAGGGCATAGACGGGGCCTTCGATGGACCGAGCTCATCCTAAAGATGCCTATGCACTCGCCTCTTGAGTACATCCGGGTTATATGCATTTGGAAACACAGACGCCGTATTGTCATATTTCTTTTTCTAGAAACCCTCCTTAACTTTTTTGTTTAGTCTACTAATCGAAATGTTTTCGAAAATAAAGCTAGTTTAACAAAAATCACTTATTTCAGGCGCCCTAAGGCCCTTGCTTTTTGCCTCCTCTTCCGAAACCATACGTACTAATTTCCTTCTTAGGCTCAAAAATAGCAGATCAAGTGTAGGCTACTTTGTCAGGTAAAGTCAAGTTTTGTAGGTCAAGATTTGTATATGTGTCCCAGTCATCTGGTTAAATCAGCTATTTGATTGTATGACTAGCGCGTTTATTGAATGACGACATTTAATTTAATGACTAAACGACAACTCGTCAAGTTGTTTAATGTAACGTTCAACGACTTGACTGAACATCATTTAGCATTGTCGTTTAATGGGATATAGTCGACTTTGTAATGTTTGTTTTGGGTGACCATAAGTTCGCAACTTAAAAACTTAACTTCCTTTACATAACAAAAAACTTTTTTTCAAAAAAATAATAACCGCCTTCAAAAACTAAAAACCCAAAAATAACTAAAATTTCGGAAGTCGGTGGCAACACAAATTGACTGGCAGAACAGAAGCCACCGACTTCCGAAATTTTAGTTATTTTTGGGTTTTTAGTTTTTGAAGGCGGTTATTATTTTTTTGAAAAAAGTTTTTATTTATTACTTTTTAGTGTCGATTCCCAATGTAGATATAGAAACTTGAAGAAAAAACACACATCGTCTATGAATATTTCGTCATTTTTTTTTGTTCTTGGTGAATTTTTCGAGAACCACTAAACCGATCGCCACAAAATTTATATGGGACCACCCCTGAATCATGACTTATCAAACAAAAAAAGAACCATCAAAATCCGTTTACAATTGACGGAGATATCGCGTAACAAACATACAAAAAAAAAAAAAAAACATACAGACGAATTGAGAACCTCCTCCTTTTTTGAATCGGTTAAAAAATGAGGACATGGCATGACACGCTTTATTACGATTTTAATTTTAAAAAAAATTGTAGTATCAATAGGTAAATCCTTGCTGTCACACAGCAGGCACACTATTTTATCAAGAATAAGTCACTTTAAAGTAAATTTAATAAAAATAATGGGTCAGAGCCCGTACGTCCCCTAAGATTTGTCCCCCAGCATAAAAGTTGTGGATTCGGCCCCTATATAGGTGCCCGTTGGTCTCCTGGTAGGGGACCAATTAATATTTTAATAAAAATATTATTTTTAAGGTACCCATTCGTCTCCTCTAATATATACACAATATAAGTTAAAGATTCGGCACCTATTCAGGTGCCTATTGGTCCCCTGAGATAAAATCACCTATATTTTACCTAAAAACGGTTAACATAGTACACTTGTGAACAGTTTATTAACGCAATTAATTTAATAAATCATAACAGATCATTGAAAAAAGAGCTACGATGAATGATAATCCGTCATGATAATAATGTAACCTGTTGATAGGCTTACGATGTAATATTGTCTCTTTACGAATGGCTTGTTAAAAAACGGGTATTAATGATTGAAAACTTAAGAGAACAAAAGTACTAGGCGCGCAGTAACGTGAAGTAGTCATGTACGAACATCTAAAATTCACTGTGTTTTTAATTTTCTCACAAGATCACCTTAATCAATTCAAAGTACTAGGCGCGCAGTAACGTGAAGTAGTCATGTACGAAAATTTAAAATTCACTGTATTCCTTAATTTTCTCACAAGATCACCTTAATCAATGCAAAGTACTAGGCGCGCAGTAACGTGAAGTGGTAAATAGAAAACGATCGATCGACGAATCGATTAATTATTTTGAAGACTGACTTAATGCCTATTAAACTTAATCTTATTTGAAATACTTAAACATGATATTTAAGGAATTATTATATTTAAATTTTACCCTTTTCTGCGCGACTGTACCAGGACTATATACATGTACTTATATTAGAAGAATGAATTAAAATAAATATTCTTCAGGGGGCGAATAGACCCCTCAAAAGTTCCAGGGGACGAATGGGCACAGGGTGCGAATCTTAGGGGACGTACGGGCTCTGACCCAAAATAATATCAAAACAGTGCTATCTGCGCGAGCTATTTTACGCCATATTTGTTTTGGTGACTACTAACGCCGCAGTGGAAAAAAAATGAACTAAATTACAATCACCTGACTGATATTTATTTTTTTTTTTTTTTTTTGGTTTTGACAGGAGTGGAGGCTCCTGCCATGCGAAGGCCCCCTGCCAAAGGTTACGCAGGGACGTTGTTATGGGCATATTTCGATAGTTACTAAGGCTTTAGTTTTCAGTTTTGTAGATATAAAATTAAATAAATATAATATGTTAAATCTTTTATTTTTGTGCAGTTTTTATTTAATTGGTTCAATGATGTGTTTATGTGTATTCTTCGACACTATGGGCTAGAATTATCTTTTGGCTATATTTTCTTATTTCGAAATATACTAGGATTTCTTTAAATTTATCGTTTTGTTTATTGAAGACTTTTAAGATTTTCAGTTGTGTACTTAATTTTTAAAACATAATACATATATATACTTCCAGACAAACAAGTTTCCATAGATATTTGGATTTCAATAATTTCTTAATATCAATGGTTTATAGCAATAATTTAAAATAACACAATGGAGTAGAATTAGTTTAGTATAATATCAGGGAGTCGTGACTAGATCGAATTCTTTGCACATATTCTTGCATGAAATTTAACATTAAATCTATTATACAATTTACAAGTTTATGTGCAGGCCGCCTTTTTAGTTCACGACTGTCGGGATACCGCTGGGGACGGCTATGGATGGTCTGTGATATAATTAGCATTTTTCGGCTGTAAGGCCGTCCGCTCCGGACGGTCCTGTCGGTTTCGCTTTCCACCGTCGATTTCGGCTCTGTGTGCGTAAGCGGTGGGTCATGTTGGTCATCATGCGACCACTCGCTTACGCGACGGGCCGCTTTTTGGCTTGGACGGTGGTCGGCTTGGACGCAAATTTTTGCCGTTCCGGAGGAACGGTCTCCGCTAGTTGCGACTGCAAAATTCCCAGTGCCGCCCTCAGCAGTACGCTACCGCAAGTCGAGCCAGCGTGTCCCATCGGGCCCGGACAGGGCACTCGGGGCTAAAAGCATTGTGGTCGGACTTCTCCATCTTCGCCTTGACGCAGTTGTGGCATTTTGGTGGTTCCGCCTTAAGCCACTGGGCACACTCTGCACGCAGGTGCGGTCCTCCGCAGTGGGCACATAAGTCGGCTGGTTCTGCACAGAGCCGCCGGCTATGGCCATATCCCAAACACCGCGTGCACTGCACTAGTGGCGACTGGTCATCGACAAAGATGGACTGCAGGTCTATGCGCAGTTTGCCCTTGTCGAGTGCCCTGCCCCAGATTTTCGGCGACACACTGACTATGATGTTGTGTGTGTGGGGATTCCTGCTGTTCTTTTTAAATTTGATACGTAAGCGGTCCTCACCGCTGTCGAGGCCGCCAAAGAGGTCCTTGTTCTGAGTCCGTAGCGCCTCCAACACTTCCTCATCAGAGTAGATGCGGAGGACACCACGGAGTACGAGCAGAGGGTCCTTGTTTTTCGCGTCCTCGACAACGAGGTTGGCCCCGGATTTCTCGATTTTTTCCCGCAATTTATTACGTTCTTCGGCCGACCTGCACCCCATAACAATCTTGCGGTCCTTGGCCTTGCGCACCATCTCTACAGCTACTTCCCCCTCCCTTGCGTTAACCGCCTTTCTTATTTTAGAGAGGACCTCTTCTCCCGTATCTACGTCGTCTTTCGACGTGACCACGATGGAGTGCAGCGCGGTCCTTCCTGGGGTCTGCCTTTTCGGTGGACCCGCCGCCACACTCGCATACGTGGGCGTCCTCTCGAGCAACTTCTCCTGTTGCTCCATTGCGCGCTGCAACCTTTCTATTTTCTCGCTGCTCTCCTTCACCAGCGCGCTGTGCTCCGCTAGTGAAGTGAGCAGCGAGTCTATTTGTGGGACAGTTTGTGGGGGCGGCGTTGGTAGTTTCGCCTTATCTTGGGCCCTTTTGGGTGGGGTGGCCGCCGATGCCGCTGATACCGCCTCCTTGACCAGCTGAAACAGTCGGTCCACCGACCGGGTTACTCCGGCCTTTAGATTTGCCTTCATGTTGCGCGAGTCATTCAGATATGACTTCGCGCGCAGAAGGCAAAGTCGCGCCTCCTTCACCATGTCTATGGGTTCCTCCGGCTGTTCCTGACTCGTTCCCGGCGACGCTTCCGTCGTCTCGACCGTTTCGCGGCGCGGCGCAGCTTTGGTCTCCGGCTGGGCCGCAGCTTTCGTGGACATCCTTCGGGGCGTCGCCTTGTCCGGGACTACTTTCTTCGCCTTTGGAGGCACGGCGCAGGCGGCCACACTCGGGGGCGTGTCAAACTTATCCTCTTCCTCCTCCCGCTCGCCAATGCTTCGCCTCACGTCTGAGGCCTGAGCTGAAGCCTTGGGAGAGGGAGTGTCATCGTCAAAAGTCAATTTTTGTTGCTTCTTGTAGCACAATTTTTTGCGGATGGTGGGTTCCAGAACTGCATAATATACATCCATAATAAATAATCAATAAAACTTGGCAATAATGTAAAGTTAAAATCCTTAGACTGCTCCCTGTAAAGAGGAGTGCAGTGTATCAATAATAATTATAAGCCAATAATAATTTTTCTCAAAAGAGATGTCAATATTAAGAGAGGGCAATATCTTGCTCAGCTATTTAAGACTGTAGAGGGGTCTTAAATATTAAAGGCAGACTTTTAAGCAAGTAAAAATTGTTTGACCAAGAATTTTGGGTTTCGCCGGACTACCACACAGATGAAACGGCCACTATCGGGTGGGTGGGGGGGCAAATTTTTGAAGTTCTACAGCTCGGATCGACGCGTGCAAGGTGTCAAAAGACGCGGCTCGGCGCGGGCTGTAGGACTGCGCAGAAAACCGAAAAGCGCTACGAAGAAAATTTTTGGAAAACGGTCAAAAAACCGTTTTTTAGGTCAAAATGTTAGAGAAAATTGAAAATTTTTGCAAGTTTCCCTACAGTCAGCGGTGCAAAATGCGGTGCGGAGTGCGGGCACGGAAGGTAAGTATTTTTGCAAAAATTTTGAGCTAAATCCAACGAGCGGTTTTTGAGTTAGGAAATTTTGAATAACGAATTTTGAAAAAAGTGGTTTTTCGTGAAAAGCGGAAAATCCAACGAGTGCCGGTCTGTCGTAATATGTCAGAACGCTATCAATAGCCAAGTCTAGCTTGTACCAGCAGAAAACTGCGTCAAAAACGGTCAAAAAATGTTCGAGATATTACAACTTGATGTTTTGGTTAGCCACCTGACTGATATTACGTCCGCTCTGTTCAAAGGGCTATGCTTCAATCAGCTATCTAGTTGGACGTTGAGTGACGCTTGTTTAATCAGCTTTCGGTCTAGTCATTCAATTAAATGTTGCTATTCAATGAACGCGCTAGTCATACAATCAAATAGCTGATTCAACCAGATGACTGCGACATATGCACCGAGTATCGTAGGAATCAATAATCCTCCTTTTCGCTAAGTTATGTTCAGCTAACCTGTATGTGTAATCTATTGAGCGCTTTTTATATAGGCTACTGCAGTTTTTATCTGAGTGGCAGATGTTCGTAAAGTTTAGCAAAATTGGGTGGTAGGCAGTAGTACTGGGCCTCGGGCATCTATTACAATAGTGGTTCAATGATCGATTTTTGGCGTCAAACTTTGACACATTTCCTTTACAAAAACTGTCAAAGTTGTCAAATATCCGATCAGTGATAGGTAATCAAGACATGATTGCAATAGCAGACTTAAGCCCCTGTTTTTCTCAATATTTACATCTCAGTGTGGGTTACATGGTTAGTCAAAGTTTACTAATTGATGGATGTTTGTTCCTCTTTGCTGAACGGAAATAGCTCAAGTTTGGCACTCAACTAGATATTAATCTTGCTTAGCACGTAGGACAATTTCATTAGATTCGTGTTCCCGTGGTAATAATTTTGGACTTTGACGTATTTTCATGAAGTTGCATATAGTAACTCTTGTGAAGTCTGTCTTATGTGCTATCCAGTAACTAAAAGACCTAGTTTGGTCAAGTAATAGTTTACACTAATTACAATAATTGTACACAAGATTTTTTTTTTTTTTTTTTTTTTATTACATGTTGTTTGTGTAAATGATGGCCTAATTCATAAGGAGTATACGTTATAATCATGCTACGATCTTTGGGAGCGGAGTAGCAACTAAACATGTGTTGTGACTTGTGATGTGATTGCTAGCTGAAATATTATATATCGGTCTGTAGGCACATATGCCTGCCCTAGTAATAGGCTACTTCCTTCAGCCAGTGCTATTGCGTGGGCGTAAGACCGATATAATTCTGTGATAGATTAACATGGAAATATTTTTTATACCGAGCAATAATTGCATTTGTGAAAAAGACACCACCATTCTGCCACGATCATGTTTATTTGATAATATCTCAATCTAAGAAAGATTTATGACATAAATATAATTGTGCAATATGACTGCGAAGGTATCCTCTGTATGTAGAGACCTGGTCCGTCAGAGCCTCGTCAGTGAATCAGCAGAGAGTACCACGTGCAGGTGAGGTTGGCTTTGACCCTGGAGGTGATGGTAGAGCCACTTACCCCCTTAATTTATTCAAAACTAATATTTGAATCTATACCATTTAACATTTCAATCTATCAATTCTGTCATGAACTACTAATAGGCCCAATTTGTAACCAAACTGTTGTTAAGTGCTCCACGCCACCTTAAACTAATATACTCTTACAATATTAATATTCATGGAGCTCAGCATAATATCCCTCAGGCATATAATTAGAAGCTATATTGTAGGCGGCATACATATTCGTTAGGGGTTGGAAAGCCTCGGCTATTTTGGTCTCGAAAAACAACAATCTACGATAAGTCTCGAGGATTTGCAAAGTTTCTTAGAAAAATATTTGCGAGTTGTTACTTTAAGAGCAATTTATGTTTATAAATACTAATCGAACCAGATCAGCTAAATCAATTTGTTAGCTATCTAACAAATTGATTTAGCTGATCTGGTTCGATTTTCATTTTCAATTGACACTAACAGTAAAAAATCTGTTCACCCAAAATTTCTAGATTGGAATAAATAAAAAATTAGAAGTCTCGAGTCTTCGAGACACGAAACATCTCGGGTTCCAAACTCTAATTTTCATAGACACTTATGCTGGGAACTAAGAGCTCGAATGTATTTTACTTTCCCGTGTTGGGTAGCTTATGGTCTATGAAAAGGGCCTTTAGACAAAAAAGGGATGGGATGTTTTTATGCAAGGGCGTTTAGGATAAGTTGTGGAATTAAGCGGAAACTTTCTTCGTGTTCTCCAACTAAAGCAAATAAAACATTGTTTACCATTTTAAAAGGAGCAAATAAATATTATAAATGCTTGTTTTTGAATCCAGAGCACAACATTGGATTCAAAGTTCGTCACTCGATTTTCAAATAGAATTTTAAAGTTTAAACCGTAAGTTTCCGTTCCAGATTCAAATCACTTTTTCTCCCTAGGGACAAAAAGTGTTTTTTAAATCCCTACGGATTAAAGTGCATGCATAAAACAAACCAGCTCGAAAAAACAGAGATTTGATTCATCTGAATTCATAGCATATCCGCGGTTTTTTTAGATTCAGACGATTCAAAGCGGGCAGGTGTACGAGGTTTCGTAGGATTTCAAATAAAGAATTCTTGAATTAATTTCGTTTGGCGCGTTCAATTCACTTCGTTTCGTTTCGCTCGGAAAAGACCGCGTCCAACTTGCCATGCTAAAAATGCATAGGCTGGTAGGTAACTAGACAAAGCTCTGTACATTATAGGTACTAGCTTTCTCCCGCGGCTACGGCCGCGTAGATGAAAAACTTCTGTCCACTATTTTATCCCTCGAGGAGTCGAATTTTCAAATATGTTATTTGTAATGGATACTTACACTTCGCAAAGAACACGGCCTCCAAATTGTATGTAGATCAGTGGTTTGGGCTGTGCGTTGATATAGATATAGATTAAGCAAATAAATATTAATTTTCATCCAAAGGTTTTCATTAACACATCCCAATAATAAAAATAAAGAATCCAGAATTTCCATTTTCAATTGTCGGTTTTCATGAAATTAGCATAATTGTATTCAGATGTTAACGCAAAGCGTTAACGCACAATGGATAAAGTTTTCAGGCGAAAATGCTTTCGTATTTTGGCCGAAAATTGTTTGGAGTCCGGTGTAGGGTCAAGAGAATGGTTCTGTGGAAATCCCTTACGGAACAGAAAATTCATAGTCCGTATAAACCCGTTTAGAACCGTTTAATCCCATTCCTGTTAACTTGGGGTCGAATTGGCAACATGAGGACAATGTCGCGCCTTTATGGGTGCCTAGAGGGTACCTACACTATTAATCTCTATTTGGTCTAGTTGTGGCAAAAGAAACCAACAAAACTTCGAGTTAATTCTAAGCTTAACGTTGATTACTTTAATATACATTATTTATTATGAACACATAAATAAAGATGTATTTTGACTATAGTATTTTTTTTTTAAATATATGTATAGTCTGTCTATCTGTTAATACCGGCACCGGCTAATCTTTGAATCAATTGGACTAATTCATTGGGACATTAACTTGTGCCTTAATTTTTAAAATAATATGTAGACAACCTTTAAAATAAGCTATATTCTAAGTATAACATTGAAATGTATCATAATGCTAATATTATACATTTGGTACTTATGTTATATTGGTTTTACGGTATTAATAAAATTAAAACAAGATTGCGGGATTGCAAGACTTTTTTCACGGCTACGGTTGGTCTCGTAGTAAAGTTGTATAAAGGCAAAATTGCCTGTGATGGGGGTGTGGAGTATCCTAAAAGTACGACACTATGATATTTTCCCTTCCTTTTTCTCTTCCTCCTTCTCCTTCTTACTGACAACTCTGTATTCGATGTGTATGTGTTTACGAATAAATTGAATTTTCCCCTCCTCTTACTCTTCCTTCTTCATCTTCTGACAACTTTGAATTCTGTGAAAAATTCTACATTCCAGGTTTCCGGTAAACAAAAAATAAACATATAACTACTGGCATTTTTTCACCTACTTTTCAAGAAACGAATCGTCTTCGTCGATCCAGTAATAGATTTCGCTCCCAGACAGTAACTATTTATAACTAAAGCCGAATTAGGTCAGCTTTCGTTCCACATAAAATAGTTCGCCATGTCTCTTTTCGGAGTAATTTATAGCGTGTTTTGATGGCAGCCATCTTTAATGATGACTAAGTTACAGATAGGTTGTAGTCATAAATCGATGGATATTGGAAGATACCAAAATTTTATAAGTAACTAGTTGTGTTTGTTAGAGTTGTCTCGAGATGAATTTAAATCATGATTGTTTTCAATGTCTTCATAGGTATTTTAATCGTGTTTTTTTAATATGCTTTACGCAGAAACTTCGTTTTGTCATCTCGTGGCTAGCTTTACAACTTTTGTAATATCCGTAAGAATGCAAAATCGTACAGGTGGGCTTCGGGCTTTAAAACTTCCACCAGATTGGCAAGTATTTGAATAGAATATTCAATCAACATATCGAATATTCTTTTTTCTTAACGAAAAATAAAAAGTGGTAGCGTCAGGAGATCCCAAACTTTTACTTTGGGTTCGGATCATGAGAGTTCATCTAGAACCCCTTACCGCCTTATTACAAAACAAGGTTTTTCTTTAAACCAGGTTTAAACCATTGAGCCGTGTTTTGTAATTTGAATCTTATTCTGATACGATCAAAATTCGAAATACAAAACCTAGCTCAATGGCTTAAACCTGGTTTAGAGAAAAACCTTGTTTTGTAATAAGGCGGTTAGAGTTTTAATTTTTCGCTTTTCTTTACTTACATAGTATACACCATTTTTGCTGCGTTTCAGAGGTTCGTTTTTAACACGGGACAAATATTTGCAAGCCCAAGTAAATTCTGAGTATATTTGTGTAAGTAAGTTGATGTTTATAAAATATCTCAGATACAATCTAGTGGGTTGTCTTTGGAACTAATGAACGGATTCTAAAAATATTTTCGCTGATGGAAAGCATGATTTCTGTGTAGTAAACTAAAATTAAGCGCAGATGATGTTGCAAACAAATACTAGCCAAAAATTAATGAGCTATTGACTTTGTAGAAAATATGTTAGCCGCTTGGTGTACAAGAATACACCGAACCCATGGTCCTTTTAAACTTGTATGTATTCAAATATACTTGTCACGTTTTCCATTCCCCAAAGGAAAGGTGTGAATGTTCTCTCGTGTTTCCTCCCTTCAAAACTGGATACGGGTACCTGCTCCATTGAATTTTGTTATTTCCGCGGTTTGTAATTAATTTTGTTAGGGTCGATTTTGTAGTCCACGAATAAATTTTACGGGTGTAAAGTATATGGCAGTTTGGAAGCCTTTTTACAGAGACAGACAGATAAACGTTATCTAACAAAATTGAAATACTAATTCAACAAAAATGTGTATAATTATTTTCGATTAATCCCACTTTTTCATCCAGTTTTTAAGTAATAACGATGTCGTCCCAAATCTTAAACTGATCATTTCTGAAATATTCTAACCTTATCCAATTACTTTATGCAAATATCTAATTTTAACCTTGGTCGACCAAGCGACAGCCGGCTGTCAGGCTTGCCGTGTTCCAGGATTTATACTCAATACTAAATATATTTATTGCTTCCACCATGTATATTTACAAAGTTATGACCATTGTGAACCCTAGCTACTACATACTACGTATTATTTGTAATAAATTGTTCTGTAAATTAACATACCTCCACTACTGCAAATTTTGCTACAGTAAAAAACTTTACTCCAAAAAACCCCAATTCCGGGTTAAAACCGCGTAAAAACTTGTTTACTCTATAGAAAGTAACCTACTCTCGTCTAATTAGCCAGCTCTGTACATTTATGGGATCTCTCTCATTAAGACCACCCTAATGGTCTTTATTCCTATTAAGATCCCCGAGGTTCAATTTGGGACCATGCCAACATATTGGGCGTATTTTATGCGATTGTCTTAATAAGTTTGAGTGGTACCGATTAACTTAAGCCTGAAATACACGTGGAATTTCCGAGAGTAAACTTACAAGTATGTAAGCTTTTCTGAGCTTTTTTAACTAGCTCCATACAGGGCGGAAATTTTCTACGGGGCAGTAAGGAAGAATTTTAACGTTTGTAGTTACTCGATAATGGATTTATAGGGCTATCTATAATTTTCGTGGAAGATTCATGTAATTTATGAAAAAAGGTTTTTGCAATTTCAAAAATTTTTAGTTCTTGTCAGTTTGGCTCTTAATTTTTTTATTAATATTAGATCAGGTTCCATTGGTACTTGCAAATAATGTTATTCTTCATTTACATAATAGAAGATGAGAACCATTGAACGAACTAATTGATCCTTTTGTCAGTTATGTTATTCACCCCAGATCGTTCAATAGGGAACTTTTTTGGGATTTCTAATTAAATAAGAAGAATCGCTCTTACTTTACCTACATTGAGATTCGCTGCAAACCATTGCCTGTGATTGTGTATTGTCTTTTATTAAGTAACTGTACTTGAAAATAGAATTCGCAATAGTTCAGCTTCAGTGCTGAAATGGTTTCCATTTTACGGCTTTTGTACGTGAGGGCCAAATAAATGTGTTTCTGGAGAACTTGTTTTGATACCGTTAGTGTTACATTTTGAGTAGTTTAGTAATTTGGTTCGTATTATTTGTAGATTACTTCGAATTGATCGAATTTATTGTTTCTTTTCGGATAATATCTTTTAAACACGCATCATTAGACAGTTTCCTTACAGTCGAGTGGGTTGAGAACTCTAAGATTAGGTACTGTGAGGTCTGAGAAGACCTCCGGGACCTAATGTGTGTGTTTAGTATGTAGGGCATGTAGGGCTTGAAGAACCCTCCGGTCAACACTTCTGTATAGTGTAATTGATAAAATATAAACAGGGAGCACTTTTAACTGATTTTTTTTATTGTTGTTTTAGAACATGCTCACTCAATGAGCCTCGGACGCGACATGCGTCAAACTGAAATATTCTTTCTAGAATATTTCAATTTCATGCTGAGTGTTAAGAAGAAAACCTTAAAGGCATTTTTCTAGCCAGTTATTCATAAGCAGTTACATAAAGACTGCACAGTACTGACAATTAGAGATCGGCACGATCTTCACAAAGAACTCTACCACTCCCGTTTACTAACCATTGTTTAGTTTTCTCGCGTATCAAGGTCGTTTTTGCTCATTAGTAAGGATAGCAAAACAAAGAAATTCTTACAGCATTTCGTGAGGTGGGAAAGCAAAATAAAAGTAATTTTCACACCAGCTGCAATGGTTGACTATTAAGTTATGAAAATACTGTGGCAAAATTATCACGAATGTTTTTCATCACCGATGTCAATGATTAAGTTAAGAAAGCACATAATTATGGATCACTGGGTGTCCCCCGCGGTCTCGCCCTCATTTTTGGTTACTGCTCTGCTCCCGCAAGTCGTAGCAAGATGTTATATAGACTACAGCCTTCCTCGATAATTGGGCTATGCAACACAAAAATATTTTTTCATTTTGGATCAGTAATTCCTCAGATGAGCGCGTTCATACTTTCAGCTTTATGATATTACCAGTGTAGATATCGCAACCTCTTACATGAAAAGAAGCTCTTAACTGCGATTATCACGACATTTCAACTACTTAACTAATTACAACCTGAACTAGTCAAACTTTATCCAATCTCTCAAGTTCCTAAATCACCGATAACTTGCATACTCATGCGAAACTTCGGCCGCAAATACCCAGCTGTCGATATTATCTGCTTCTATGGACCATCCCTATAATCGAACGTAATGGAGAATTCTCCGGAACTCTTTTCCTTTTTATTAAATTCCTCTTAAAATTCGGCGCCTTCAACCGAGAGGGGGTCCAAAGCTAAAGATTTTATTAAAAAACTTAGAACTGACCCTGTTTTGCTCAAGCTAGCTTACATTGCTTTTATTTGTCTGTTTTCGTTTCCTTAAGGACGTAAACTTCCTTTAGCGAATCTTTTATTCGTTTGAGGTTGTTCCCTAGTGAGTGTTATTTGAAATTGCGACGATATTATGTTTAACGTAGAATTTTTACGACATGTTGTGGAAGCGTCACCATTTTCGTATACGTCATATCTATCACCTTGATTTGGTTTCGGAATGTTTATAATAGAACTACCGTGACCCCGGAACATAAAGGGCAACCGAAGAAACATGATTGGGTTTTAGTCAATAAAAGTCTGACACGCCTTCCCACTGCACCCAAGACGGGAGCAGTCTATTGATAATTTCCCACTCCCCAAAATAAATCCCCTTGATTCCGGGTGGTTTCAAGTTAGGTTTTTGGTCACTGCTTTGCTGCGGAAAAGGCTATTGCAGAATTTGTTAGATTTCTGTAACAGTATGCCAGAATAGAGATTAGCTTTTTAAACAATCTTCTTAAAAAATAAATCTTTAGCTTCATTTCGATATCTGATAAAATTTTCAAAAATTATTTTAATGTGCTGTCTGCTGAGACACAACTCAAGTAGTCAAGATCACAGTTATAAGATAGTTCTATAGGTTACTGCACTTCTGAAAGTTTCCATATTGGTGTAGATTTGTGACGAAACAATTTCTAATTTCAGTAACACGGAAGCTATTTCTTGTGCCAAAGAACTTAGCTATATTTTGAAGAGAAAATGTGTAAAAGAAAGCTGAAGATTTGGCTTATATCCATACCACTAATAAATTGCTCGTGCAACGTAAATAAAAGCTGTAGCTGTCTGTTTTGAATCAGCTAAGATTATGTGTTTTTGTAACTATCTTAGTGACCCGAATCCGCTTCGCATGAGTGTTAAAAAGCGTGATCAAAATTATTTTGATTAAAACGGCTTTCACCAATACTTATTACTTTTTAATTAGAGAGACTTTTCATATTTTCTTTAATAATATTTTTGATTTGCGTGATAGTAGCCCTAATGCCATTAGTATCGTAAGTAGAGCCCTAGTTTAAAATAATGCCCATGACTTCAATTGCACCCTGTAATATCTCTTAAACTTTAAAGTGTTGAGAGGTGCCCCAAGCTGCAAAGCTTCTATCTCCCTGTTGAAACTAGAAATCAATTAACAAAATAACTCGAACATCGCTTTACTTAACATGTGTTTACACTAAGTAAGGTACTTAACTGTACATGTAAATTCTATTACTGATAACAGAAGCTTGCATGAATAATTCAGCAGCTCATTTTACAATAATTGTAATATACATGTTAACACGCAAAGTTATGAGGACCAATAGTTTAAATTATTGATGAAAAGTGCTAAAAATGATTAGAAATTCGATTAGTGTGGACGGGGCAATTTCGTATGTGGACTAATTCTAACAATTCAGTATAGAATATGTGTAGTAAAGAAAGTAGAGAAGTGAGAAAATTCTATTTTCTCTCTTCTCTGTCTTGCTCAACCTGCTAGGAGATGAATATCAGCTGTTTCATACTTTATGGTCGGGAGGGCATTGAAGTTTGTTAGAAACAGCTGATGTTTTTTTCGCGATTTTAGCGTTGGTTCCATAATAAAAGTTGTTTGTTTTCATGGGTAGAATCATCTCCTAGCGGGTTGTGCAGGGCCAAAAATACACCTAGTATTTCATACCTTTTTCAACTAGATGCGATTTTTTGAAATTCAACCCCTTAGCGGTTGTAAAACAGGGGATGAATATATTAATCGGACGTCTACTATTAGTATAATTTCAAAAACACGTTTAGATAATGATCATTGGCATTTTGTAACAATGGTATTTGACAGTGCCAACCGCAAATCTAAATAATACTACCCTTAACCTATCTACAAAATTTCATCAAGTTTAATTTCCGTAAACCCAAAAGATTAGATTTGTAGCCCATAATCTTCTGGATCAGCAATAAACAACCCTAGGAACAGGGTTCAGTGAACTTAAGGGCAATAATAGCCCACAGTAGTTCTTTTCACAAATAACACTCGTATGGGACAGCTAATCCGGCTTACCGGCAATAACTTACTTTCCCTTTTACCTCTTCCCATAACCCGCTATCTAGGGTTCAATGACCTTTCTGATGTTTATTTATTTATTCGTTTAATTAAAAAAATAAATAGTGTTAAACCTTCGAACACACGTGATTCGAGACACAATAGAATGACAATAGGCAGCGCGACAGCCGGCTGTCGCGTGGTCGCTGAAAGGTAAATATATAAACCGTTAATAGTAGTAATGTAAAATTTCACTTGCAAGTAATAAATATATTTATTAAGTAAATATAGGTCCTGCAATATATTCCATAGACTATGACTATTTTTAACACGCTTTTATTAAGTCAACCTGTATGTATGTAACTATGTAATCAAATCTTTGAAAACTATTTTTTCTACAATAAGATACAAACTTTTTGGTTTAAATCAACGCAGAGCCGACACTACTCAAGTTAAATGAAAATTATAGAATTACTAGCTTTTGCCCGCGGCTTCGCTTGCGTTAAAAAGAGACAATAAGTAGCCTATGTTACTCTCCATCCCTTCAACTATCTCCACTTAAAAAATCACGTCAATTCGTCGCTCCGTTTTGCCGTGAAAGAAAGACAAATACAGACAGACAGACAGACACACTTTCCCATTTATAATACTAGTTTTTGCCCGCGGCTTCACTCGCGTTAGAAAGAGACAAAAAGTAGACTATGTTAATCTCCATCCCTTCAACTATCTCCACTCAAAAAATTACGTCAATTCATCGCTCCGTTTTGCCGTGAAAGAAAGACAAACAGACAGACAGACACACTTTCCCATTTATAATATTAGTATGGATTAGTATGGATAGTGTCTGTTCGATATCGGTACAGCATCTTAGTATTATGCAATTGACACCAAAGTCTTACAAAATATTGTAAATATTTATTACAAAAAGATTACGGAAAGGATTTTTTACCCTTTCTTCTCCATACGTAAACCTTTTGTAATATCAAATGTATGAGTATGACCCAAGGGAGCAGAAGAGAGGGATATGATCTGATAAAAATATTTAAAATAAAAACCCTCTATACGATCCGATATTAAATTCCTGTATATTTTTGGAAACACCAGTAGAAACATACTACTACGGTATGAGATACCGCAAGATTATATTTCCCTAGAGGTCACTAGTGAGGTAAACATTCGATGTATTATATCGGTATCGATAGTATAAATACATTTCGTCTGCGTAACGATGCGTCGTAAAACTGAACTACTTTTAGAGGGTCGCTTGGGGTCGTTATCTGGTTGGCTCCAATGATGTTCGACGGTTATTGTTTTTTTAGTTGATGTCTTCATAAAATGCTCGTAGATTCTTTAATCCATGCTTTACTGAAAGCAATTGTGTGGCATGTTATGAAAGATTCCTTGATATTAAATCACTGCAGGGCAAAAGTTCCTTTTTTATGGATGGGAAATCATCAAATGACTTCTCCCGCCCTGGGTGGAGCGGGAAGGAGTGTCTGGCTTTTATTGACTAAAACCCACATGTTCCTTCGGTTGCCCTTTATGTTTAGGAGCCGCAGTAACTATTAAAACTGTTCCGCAACCCAGGCAGGCGGCAAAAGTCCCTTCTCATTCAGTAAAGGCAAGAGCATTGATCACCACGCTTGTCCAAGGCAGAGAGTTAGGACTCAAATTCGCTAAAAGTTAAGGTTTCGTCACGATATTTTTCTGTAACAGATGAAAACTTTAGAAAACACATGTCGAATTCAAAAGTTTCTGTGTTTCCTAGTTTTATTACTGTCACAGAGATAAAAATGATTGTGTCTCATGTGCCTGTAATTCCACAGGCACACAATACCCTTCAAAGCCAAACACAGCAATGCTGCTTTACAGAAATAGGTATGGCATTAGTTCCCCTTCACATCCCTAGTTAATTTGACAAGCGTGTCGAGGATGGTATATCCCCCGAGACCGTTTGGTTAGCGCTTGGCAGTTTGACTTCGAAATTTGCATTGTGTCTAGTAGTTGCGAATGTAGGCTTGTGGGACTGTTGCTGCTAAAGTTAAAACCAGTTATTAGTGTTGCAGCTGCGAATTTACTCCCTATTCACCCGTTAGGAGATAACTTTCCAAAAATCGCGTTTTAGTTCGCCTCTGCGTCATAAGAAGAAACTATTATGCTGTTTCTAGCTTTAGTAGTTTCAGCTGTAAGCTAAAACTACTGAAGCCACAAAAAAGCGTGTCAGTTTTTATTTATATAGATCACTTAAACAATTAAATATCTTTCGCACAGGGCAGCTCACACAGGATCTGATTGTTATACATGCTAATATAATTTACAATACACAGATAATGTACATCCAGACACAGGACATATAATCATGCTAAACACAAGGTTGGTCTAGGTGGGAATCGAACCCACGACCTCTGGCCTGCGCTCTGGCTTAGCAGTCTGTGTGTCTGGATCACAAACCACAAGACCAAAAGGCCCGTCAAAAATAAGCTTGGTCATGATAAGGGAAACCAATATCTGACTCTGTCTACCTTGACTGAATACGAGCGTGATATTATGAAATCAACAACATAAAACTTGTTTTTACATAAAAACTTCTTTTAATATCTTGTTTATTATTGTTTTTAACCATTGCTGTTTGTGAGCTCAATCGCATTTAACCGTTCAAATGACTGTCGCAAACTGGCTGAACTAACTAGAAATAAACTTTTTGTCGTGTTATTTAAGTTTACAAACGGGAAGAAGTTTTCCTTTGTTTTATAACTTAACTGCGACTTGTTTTTTTTTTAGTTGTAGGCGAAGCACGTAATCGTTCCTGGTAGTTTATTACAACCGGTGAAGTCAGTTCTTTTAAAAGTTTACGTAGAAATTTATACTCTTGACCTAGTTAAGGTGATGGCGGCCAATCGTGGAGCCGTCCGGGAAAGTACTACCACCATACTTGTTTCTGTCGCAAAACACCTTTGCTGTGTTGCGGTTGGAATGGTATAGATGCCGTGTAGTTACAGGCATATGAAAGAGTTCTCTCTGGGTTTTGAGTCTTGGAAAGCCTTAAGACTCAAAATCAACAAGACATAAAGAAACAAAAACAACTTTATGAGGGTGGGCGACCTTAATACCAATTAAAGGCTCCATTGAAACTTGCCTATGAGTAAATCTGGAAAGTTTCTACCTATCGGTATCAAATGCTTTGCAAACAATCTTATTATGAAAATGAGCGCAAAGCCTATTCTAAACAGACGTGTCTTGAACAAAAGCCTAAAATATCTTCAAGTCCGTATAAAAAGGTGAACCAAAACATCGAAGTCATGGTACCTGTTCTAATTTTTTGATTTATAACTTAAGCTGGTTATTTAGCACACTAGTTTGATATGATGGGACCAATAGATCGATTCCTGGGACGGGAAATGTTATTAAGTTTTCCGTTAGGGATATCCCAGTATCAACTCGGTTGTATATCCGATGTCTCACCCATCTTAAAAAAAGCTGTAATTCTATTAGATCGAGTTTTCAATTAGTCCTAACATTCACAAAACGTGATTATAGATATTAAATCATTTGCCAAAAATTAACAACTTGCTTTTGCTTGCGACTTCGACCGCGTGGATTAATAGTTCCCGTTCCCGGGGGATTTCCGGGATGAAAACTATCCTATGTCCTATAATGTTACAGATATAGTTTAGGACCCGGGTCCTAGACTATATCTGTAAAAAATTTCATTCAAATCGGTTCAGTTGTTTAGGCGTGAAGAAGAGACAGACAGAGTTACTTTCGCATTTATAATATTAGTACGGATTGATTATACCATTAACATGATTGCTGGAGTCAGCCATTTACCTCCATTATGAAAACAATATCGTCTAACAAAGACGAGAAGACTCGACAATCTTCATTTAAACGGTTCCATCATATATCACATAGTCATGTCTCCTTTCTAATAAGTTGTGTGCCTGTCTGCAAGATCCCTCAGGAATGCTTTGACGTACAGTGACGTGGCATGTAACGGGGTAGGCAGGTATTGAGGTCATTGTGTGATGTTTTAAGAAATGTTCCTTATTACGTACTTTAGGGCAATTAACATGGCAAAATTCCGCCTCCGTGAAACAAAAATGGTTGTTCTATTATTATGATTACTGGCGTCAGCCATTACCTCCATTATAAAAACAATATCGTCTAACACAAAGCGAGAAGACTCGACAATCTTCATTCAAACGGTTCCATCATATATCACATAGTCATGTCTCCTTTATCACAAGTTGTGTGTCTGTCGGGTCATCCCTCAGGAATGCTTTGTCCCACAGTGACGTGGCATGTAGTTACGCGGTAGGCAGGTATTGAGGTTATTGTGTGATGTTCAAGGAAATGTTCGATATTACGTGCTTTTTTTTATGGATCAAATCATTAAATGAGTTTTCCCGAGGGAGGGAGGAAGTGTTCGACTTTTACTGACTAAAACTCACCCATGTTCTTTCGATTGCTCTTTATGTTCCGGGGCAACGTTAACTATTAGAACTATTCCAGAACCCCGGCAATATTACGTACTTAGAGTGATAAAATTAGTTCCCTGAGTTCCCAGTAGTTATCACTAAGCTCTAGCATTTATGTAAAAAAAATTGACGTTTTTGCGTGAAAAAGTAATAAACGTCCACACACACATACAAACTTTCACATATTACTTTTCAACTAGCTTTTGCCCGCAATTTCCGGGATGAAAATTATCCTATGTCCTTTCTTGGGTCCGAGACTATGTCTGTAACAAATTTCATTGAAATCGGTTCAGTGATTAAGGTGTGAAGAAGAAACAGACAGACAGACAGATAGACAAACAAGAGTTACTTTCGCATTTATAATATTAGTATGTATATTAGGATACTTGTTTGGACGTAGTATATTTGTTTGTTGCAGGTAGATATATGGTTATTTAGTGTTTTTAAGTGCATCATAAACAAATAGATAACCTTATCCAGTTTGCTCTGAGCTTTAGTGTTAATAAAATATAAACATAGAGGGCAACAAATACCTTGTTTTATTTGAAAGAAAGTAGTTTCCAGCCGTAAATCTCTCGTGGCTAGATGGAGTAATTAAATATTTAGCAGGCACAATGTGTTTGGTTTTACCGTTTCTGTTGTGGTTAGAGGTTATGTAGAGTGCCTTTAAAAACTAATGTTTGCGCAGTTCATCAGCATTTTCTTTTAGTTTAGGAAATGCCTAGAATTACCACGTTACACACTATCCACTGTTATTATGGTGCGCCTTCACTTAGCGTATTTGGCAATATAGTTTCCCACACTAGACTCTAAATTAAATAAATGTGCCCTCTAAAGCCTAATAATTCTCAAACGGTATTACAGTAATTAAACGGTGTGACATACCTATACAAAATTTGAAAACAGCGCAATGAAGCACATATATAACATAATATTGAGTATGAGTTACCACACTACACAGATAATGCTAGATGACAGGTGTAAAGTACATGAATTGGCAGAATTCCAACGCGCCACTCCAGGCGGAGACGTTACGATGAGCCTGCAGCTATAACTCTTTTTCCGGGATAAAAATCTTTTTCGTAGCTAAACATAACTTGTTATTTCAATTTGTTATACTTCAATTGGGTTGGCGTTACTTGGGTAACACAAATCAAGATCAGGTTCTTGCTTTGCATTAATTACGCAAATATGTTGCAAAATACGCAAAGTGAACTACCTACCACCATATGGTGCTAAAGATGATAATATATTCTAGGACAGGAGGACTACTTAATTTATATATTTATTACTTGTGCACTTGTAAGGCCTTTTTAGATGCAATATGTATTTCTTTTAACTTTTTAAGTTACTTTTCCACTTCTCCATAAGCAAGCATTTAGCTGGCAAAGGTGAGCGGGACTTACTAGACTTTACCAAAAATGTCTTTAAATCATTCAGGAAAAAACTTCAGAAACGTAAGAAAAATAAAAATGTGCCACTTCCCTCCAAACCAAACAGCTGAGGATTGATGACTCTTCACTTAAAATTAATTTTCCGGGATAAGAATTTTACCCTAACTAAGCTCAACTTATTATTCCTCAGTTTTAACCGTTTATGGTACCTACATAAAAAGACTTCCAGGATAATTTATGAGGACTACCTACATACGTAAACTGGTGTAAAGTATGTTTCCTTCGTGAAGTTATGTTGGGTCGCGTCTGCTCAAGTCTTTGGCACGAACACCGGTATTTAAGTAATGGAGAAACGGCGCGGTCTTTACGAGTCGTTAAGAAGATTCCACGTCACACATGTGATGTATTCGAGTTTTCTTAGGAGATATTAGCGCTTTAGTTTCTTGGGGCTTATTTTGTGTAGGTTTTTGTAACGTTCTTATATTTTTTGCTTAGTTAAACCTTCGAACATACGTGGTTCGAGACACAATAGAAAGACAATAGCAGCGCGACAGCCGGCTGTCGCTTAGTCGTAGGTTAAACAGCACTTTTTGAGAGCATTTCATGTTTTGAGTAATGTGTCGTATTGTTTTAATACTAAAATTATAAATGTTACCGTTTGGGAAGTTTGTGAAATGTGTACATACATGGATAAAACAAAAATAAATAAATATCCTTGGACAACTCCCACACGGCAATCTGATCCCAAACTTAGCAGGATGTTGTATAAAAGTTGTATAAAAAAGTCACGCATAAACTGCTTATAAACTTCAAAAATGTCCTCCGTTCGCATAATTTTCGTAAAACGGGTTAAGAAGTTTTTGCTTCACGTATTACATAGATATTCACGAGGCCGAAATCGATCATATTTCATGAAATTAACGTAAAATCTTTGTATATAAAATGGAATACTGACTGACTGATTGACTGATTGTTGATAAATCAACGCTCAGCCCAAACCGCTGGTCCTAGAGACATGAAACTTGCAGGATATGTTTTTTTGTTAAGAGTAGGTAACCACTAAGCGTCTTACTAATAATCGCTGCACAAAGTTATGACAGGTTTATACGTCAAAAAATGTATGGTTACGCAGGCTTTATTCATTGCATAACTTTACTGAGTGATTATTAGTAAGAGCATAAGAAAGGATTTTTGGGGATAAAAGTATCGACATTCACGTTGGCGAAGTCGAGGACAAAAGCTTATGAATATATATAACCAAGATTTTTGTAAAACATGTTTTTTTTAAAAAAGAGTGTCCGTAGAGTTTCTTTCCTGTTCTTCTCCATAGAGATCTACGTTTTTGAACAGGCAATTAGCGTCACTTTTCTGACTGACCGACGGACTCTTTGACTATTTATAAGTGCCTATAAATGGTCTAAGTGAAATAAATGTCTTGAAATTTGAATTTTATAAAAAAACACTTCAATTAAATTCAACAATTTCTTCTCTACATAAAGAAAATATTATGTCCTGAAAATGCTGTATGTAAGTTCAGCCCAACTCGACAGTTTATAGAATACCGCGGAACACTGGATGAAATATTATCCTACCATTCGGGTTGACGCCCCGCCGCGACGCCTAGTCATTTTTTACACACATTTTTCCACGAAATTATGTTTTGATTAAATATAATGGTTTTGGGTTTAAGACTCGGTTGAATAACTCATATGCCTGGTCTGTCAGTTGCCTAAAAACTGACTAAGTGCGTGTCAGACTTCGCACCGAGGGTACCGGAGAGGCTCATGAATTTGTGATGTATGACGAATGTACAGTTTTCGATTTTTCCTTTTACTACGGCTATAGAAGATTGCTTATGATACTAAGTTAACTGCAAAGACCTAGAATATTAATAATTTCCTGGCGAGGGACTAAAAATTCGGCATAAACGCTTATATCTATTTACCTAACTGTCCCCCGTGGTTTCACCCGCGTTTTTAGTTACCTCCTGTAGGTTGTAGCATGATATTACATAAAGTATAACCTTCCTCGATAGGTTTTTTCTTCCTGAGATTAGCGCGTTCAACTATACAAACTCTTCAGCTCTAGGTATATTATTTGAATAGATTTTATTCAGTTGAATCCACTTAGTCTAAAAGCCGACCCTATCTTAGTTGGGAAAATGCTAGGAACATGATGATAAACTGAGACAGAATGCGACAAATTGTGAAACACAAAAATTGCTGCTATAAAATTACAGCACTTACAGCTTTTATATTCCCCCGCAAAGCACTTACGATTCGCCCAATTTACGCCACAATGCCTCACAAATACGTATTATAGGGGTACTCAACATAACAGTCTGGTTCTCAAGACAGAAAGTACAAAATATTACAATTATTTAGACCCGCTTAAAGCCAGATACGAACACTACAAAATTTGCTCTTCCTTTTCGGAATTTTCGCAATGTGGCTTATCCAAAAACTGACAAGTGTGAATCGAGACAATAAATATGTTTATATTTCACACTTAAATTGCGGGCAAGTACAAATGTGACTTTTTTAACTCATGTATAATGTAGTATTTTTAGGTGAAGCAAAACATCGTGAGGAATATTGGCTTGTATGTAGTCAGTATACGTCTAAAATCTTCAATCCATCTCAAATATAATGTGGCATAATTAATGTCACATGCTTCGTAGTTACAAATTCAGACACAGATGTCGCTTTGGTAGAGCCTAAATATTAGCTATCCAATGCATATAAATCGGTTAAGCAGTTTTAGGTTTTACGATGTAACTTATTCTTTCTCTTTTCTATACTAACTCCTAGATGAACTTTTAATTTTACATATTTGGTAAACTTTTTATTAAGTAACTTAGTTGGTATATAAATATTACGTTTCCTTTGGAACAACCGTCCCTGAAAATCCCTAGCAAGGTCTGACCTCACTACTATTTTATTAAAGCCACAATATTATTTTCTACACAACATGGCGGATAAGGTCACGTTGCTTTTCCGGACAGATCTCAGCCGGACTTAGACATGTCCGGTGTCCGGATAAAGACGTTTCCTCGAGGATGATGTGATATGAAATGTTAATACAACTTGCCTCATGGTGCTGTGGGAATTATGCGTTTTCTGACTCCTCCGCGGTTCTTTTCTGATTAATTTCCCCAAGAGATTTTTGTCCGAGACTCATCGAGTTTAATTTCTCGCGTTTCTGGTGTTTTAGTAAAGTCAGTTCTCCAACTGACCCGTTGGTTACTTAGTCGCAGACTCGACTGTCGAGCTTTGCCCTGCTTTCAATTCCAGGGTCGGGAAAAGAGCTTATTGGTTTTATTATTGGGTAAATTTTAGTAGCAGGACGGAGCTTAGATGACCGAGTCGGAACTTTTATTTTTTATTTTTAAGTGTTTTAATCTTGCTCCAAATTACGCCTCATGCTTCCAAAAAGACCCCTCAAAAATGAGGACCATGTCCAGAATTACTACCTACAAACACATTACAGCTTCATTTTGTCCCTTTGACTTACATACTAGAAATGTAAATTCGTTTGTACGTAACGCGGGCCTCACATTTTTGTGTCTGCCACACTAACCGCGGTCATTTCACTTTTATGCTCTTTTTGTTACACCCATTGTGAAGTAGCAAAAGTGTGAATATGATAATAAAGACCTACTGTTCCAGAATATAAATGAGTTGTGGGGATATGTGTTTTATGCTGATTTTAGGCACACATGCCTTGGATTGGGACACTTAAATAAACATGCATAACTAAGTCTTAACAAAAAATGTAGGAAACTCTAAGTGGTTTTTTCTGAAGGAGCTCGTTCGAGATACTAGTTGTCGGTTTATGAAATATGCACAGCGATGACTTCTTAACATCAGGTATCACATTTATGAAACTGTAGCTTAATATTCTCCAGATCTAATTAGGAGGTGTCTCTCTCAATGGAAGGCCAAATACATGGGGCTCGTTTTAGTGCATAAGTCTCAACGCAAATGCATTTGCATTTCCTCTTCCTTTATTCTCATGAACTGATGGAACGATAATTATCCCGACCGGAGATTGGTCAGACGCAGAATCAACGGTTATGTCATTTCCAAGACTAGGAGGGTCACACCACCAACTTTTAAACTCAACTACTGAAAAAAATGTTATTAAAAATACCTAATAGCATTTTTTATCCAACCATTGAATCGCGTCCACATTCACCATATTTTTACAAGTAATTTCATCCACTGAAAGGTTCGCCATGAATTTACAGTTGGTTTGCATAGCCTACACGTGGATATTACGGACTAGCGTGCAAAACTCGTGCATAAATATCTGACAGTTATCCCCCAAGGATGTTTGATAACTTATGCTAAAACACCAACTGCAGCTCTGAAATGCTCTATATATTACAGTACATTCAGCACCGAAAATTGATTAACGCTCCTGCTTTTACTTATTTCATAAAAGGACACAAAATACTATAAAGTATTATTTGAAGCCTTTTGAGTAATGACTTAGAGTGACAAACAAAATGAAATACATTTTGTTTCAAGATCCATTCCGTATTCTTCTATCCGGATTGGCGATTTCAGATTTACTAGAAAGAAAGAAAGAACAAAATAAGTCTACGGGCTCAAGTCCGCTAATGCAATCGTATCTTAATCCACCAGTCATTGACCAGATATTTGACAACTTTGATAGTTTTATATGGGAAATGGGTCAAAAGTTCACCTCAAAAATCGATCGTTGAACCACTATTAATTGCAATAGCAAACTTGAGCCCTGGTTCTCTCATTTTTTACTCGTAGTAAACCCCCATTGTTTGCTTCAAATATGAATTGAATATAGATGAGTTTACATTTTTTTATCAATTTACCATATTAGAGACCTAATCCTATTTACAAAATTGCGCAGATTATTGACCAAAACATTGACTAGATCCTTGTTGTACGGGGTTGGTCCGTTAAGTCCCTATAAGCTGCTTACAAATGTGAGTACATTTTCTTTTTCAGTTTGCGGTTGTGCTTCTCTTTTGATCTTTCTCATTTTATCCTCACATAATGTATTCTACTGTTAATAAAATTTGTATTGTATCTTATTATTATCATAATAAACTTGCGATTCGCTCTAGCTTGACAATTACATTACACGAGTGTTACAAATCATTAAAATTTTCAGTTTTCTTCTGCATGAATGATTCCATCTGTTAATTAAAATAATAAATTGAAATTACTTATTGCAAACACAGACATGTTATTAGTCATTAGGCCAAAACACGTTTTTCTATACACTCAAAGATATAAAGTCAAATTTCTTGATCTGTCAAAAGCTTTTTTTCTTAGGGACGTGAGTTATCAAACTGTTATTAATATACTCAAGCTCCATCCCTTGAAGCACCTAGTCTAAGTATTAAGCATTCAAGTTAAGTCAAGTCAAATAACTTATTTCCATTCACGAAGTAAGTTAGACTTTTATACTTATTCCGTGTTTCCATTATACCAAAAAAGGCACTTGGGAACGTCATTTACAAAACAGAAATGAATCTAATTGCCCATTTCAAAATGATGTTTTTGTTTTCATTATTACTATTCTAGCCCCTTCCAATAACCTAAAAACGTTATTCTGGAGTTTTCGTCGCAACCTCATCCTATAGCAAATTATCCGTGCGTTGGGTATGTATACCAGGTGTATACTGTATATCCCTTTTTACCTCACTACTTTATATCATGTAAGTGGTTCCACAGGTAATGGCCATTTAGGACCCACGATTGAAGTTGGGCATCTCATAAAACGAGTGTAAAAATACACTAAAATAAGCTGAAAGTTTCATGTTTTTTCATCATTGCGTTACTCAGGGTCTAGTTGAGTTAACAAAATTTTTTCGTAACCTATGAAAAAAAAGTCTTTTAATAAGGATTATATTGAAGGGTTATTTAAGGGTTTGAGTTATTTTGTTATAATATATTAATAAGTATATCAACTTTATGTACCTATATTTTCAAAAGCCACTAAATGATTTTGATAACATAACTTTGTCGATACGTGATAGGTTCCTGCCAAATATCAAATCCATGTTATGTGATCACCACAATCAATCTACCTACTCCATTCTCTGATAATGATGAACCCATCAAGACCCTACCTACGACGATAATAGAGTTATTGACCCCATTTGGTGAGGCTAGCTAATACGTTCATTGTGATAGGCCATTTATAAAGGACTGTTGGTTACTGCTAGGCTCCCGTGAATCGTAGCGTTATGTTATGTGGTTGTCTGTTATTGGGATGTATAAGTTTCATTACTGTAAAGATTCGTCTAATTCCGTTCGGTAGTTCATGCGTGAAAGAATTACAAACATCTATGTATCCATTCATTCTCAATTTTCACACTGTCTTATAATATTACTAGGATACATACTCGAACATTTTCTCAAAATTTTGTGTTTAGCGACTCTTCGACTAGTACTGCAATGATTTTATAGGTTACTATTTTTATATGCATGTGTAAGGACTCTGCTGCCTGGAACAAATAAAGGCTTAGACATAAAACTGCAGTAGACATAAAAGTTAAAAACTTTAGACTTTAGTCTAAAGAGGTTATTAGTAGCAAAACGCTCGTGCGGCTAATGAGAGGGCCACCATTTAACAATTACTGGCCAGATTACTAGCAAGAAGTACTAGCATTTTGTCTTTTGCCTGCGACTAATAGAATAGAATGTGTAAATAAATATTTGTTTCATTGTTGTGTTGTCATGTCTAGACTTGAGGTTGGCGTCTCCAGATTGACCTCATCTATTGTTATTTGTTGAAAATATGCGCTGTACTACTTCTAACTTGAAATACTAGTAACATCTTATCCATAGATTTCTATATCTTGTTTAGAGAATAGTAATTAAAACCTCAAAACGAGCACACTGACAAAAGCTTTTTTCAACATTAACCTTTTTGTCAGATTCAGAAATTAAACCCGAGATTGCATACACACAATTATGCTAGCTAGAGCTTGTGCAACCAAAGGGCTAATACTCAGTTTACACGCCCAAAAAGCACGACCACGATACCTGTGTCGATTTTCGTCCACATGATCGATAAAACTGCACAAACGAACCGCGCAGTTAAATCGTTGCGATAAATCGTTACCTAGTATTACAAAGCAATCCTATCAGACCTCTTAAATCACCCATGGTTGCGAATAAAGACTTTAAGCTGAATAACCATCAAAATCTATTGAATTCACGTTACGTTTACTTTACGTTTCTGCATTTGATGTTTTCTACTCAGCATTATTTCTGTCGAAGAATTCTTCTTTTCTTAACTAGGTGTTACTAAAGCGTCCTAAAGGAGATTGGGCAAAAATGTATGGAGCTTGGTCCAAATTTCCACCACCAATAAGAACTATGGCATATGATGGAACACTGCGTACTGAATCATTATAAGAAGACAGCAACCAAAAATATTTACTCAGCAAAAAGTTGTGACCCCATGAAAACTTGCAATTTAAAACCTTATTACGCTTCTTTATTTCACTATATCTTTTAAACTACTCTATTGATTTAGGTGTATGACATCTCGTTGTATATTACACGTTATTCTGGTTGATATAAGCTATATGACGACAAAAAAAAACCAAGTATATACTTCGCTACGTCGAAAAAATTAAACCCTATAATGATCACATGAAAGGTCTTATACCTATAAAATATTTCACGATAGTTTTATTTATTTATGTCTTTATGTGTTTTAGTGTGAGGTCTGACCTTGAAAGTGTACATCTCATATGTTTTCATCCACAATAACATTATCCAGAATTTTTTTTTGGTGAGTGGGAAATTATCCAATGACTGCTCCCGTCCTGGGTGCGGCGGGAGGGCGTGTCAGACTCTTACTGACTAAAACCCACTCATGTTCCTTCGATTGCTCTTTATGTTCCAGGGTCACGGTAACTATTATAAACATTCCGCAACCCCGGCAGGACATTATCCAGATTTGCAGCTGGAAGTAAAATTGTGGGTTCGGATCTCGCCCATCCAAAATACCAAATAATTACCATGACGTAGGCACAGCAACCCAAAGTTCGCATTCTAGAAAGACAAGAACAGTAGTAGTACGAAATGATTTCCCGATTTTTAATCTTGCGTGTAGCAACATGGCATTTTCAGGTTCAATGCCAAAATCAACAATTTCACTAAATGCTCCATCTCTTGCTACTTCAATCCGATACACGCTATGCTAACGTTATCATTGTACACTTTGCAGACGATTTGAACGCATTACAGAACAGGGGAATGCGTTTTATTGCTTTAAATATGGCTTTGTGCGTAAAGAATAAACGGTTAAATAATTAAAAGTCGTATTTTTTAAACAGTCATAACTTTTTTCTGAGTGAATATATTTTTTTCGCCTAGTAGTCAAAATTGTATGGTATATAGTCGATTTTAAGCAAAGAGAATTAAACCACTTGAGAGCTGATAGACCCATTTCGCCTAGGCACACGACTCACCACTGCGGGTCGGGGGACGAAGAAAAATCAGCGGTTGTGATTGGCCGATGCAACAATGTAAGGACGAATGTTCCAAACATAGTGATGCACAAGTCAGTTTTGCAACAATACCTAATATCGATAAAATCGAACATAACGATGTCTGTTAAATCTATATCTGTTAATTCTATATTTTTAACTATACTGGTTGGGAGTTAACTGGGTGCAAATAAAATACTTACGTAACACAGTAAATTTTACTTTATTCAAATCAATGCTAAAATTAAATCAAGGTTAAATAATAATCGTAAAAAAAAAACAAAAAAAAATAATTTTGCGCCTAGGTTGGACGATCCTCCTCGACGAGACAATTATTGATTTTTAAAATGAATCAATTTTCGGATATAAGATTCGGGGTCTTTGTTATTTTTTGTAAAAAATGAGAGGGCTTAAGTTAAGCTCTGATTTTTATATTGCGTATTCATCTATTATACACGTGATTCGAGACACAAAAGCAAGACAATTATAGCAGCCCGACAGCCGGCTGTCAGTTGGTCGTTGAAAGGTTAAATACTATTATTCATTTGTGCTAGTGCGATGAAATCATTAAGTATGTCGCCCTAACTCCATATACCATACATTAGATATAATGTGCGCACAACTTCCAACAGTGCAATTGTCTGTAAGGCAGGTGCAGTATCTACCAACAAGCAATAGCATGTCCATCAGCCAACTCGCGGTCTAAAATATAATTGTAATAAATACGGGAACGGACAAGTTGTGACTGAATCCGCACTCTAACTAGCCAAACATTATTTAGCAGGATGTATATGTTTCTCATATGATCTAATAACGAAACAATATACTTACTTATTATAAAAAGTTTTCTATTATAGTAGCTAGATCTTTCAAATGACTCTTGTTTCAATTCTGTTGGATGGTAGGTACGTTTTCTTTAATTGAAATCATTATTATGATCGCTATATTCTAACTCTATTTAATGCAAATACAAATCTTTTTATTAATTTTATTCGTCAATGCAGGTGTACACTACGAAAGGTGTTAGAGTTACAGAAAATCTAAAATATAAACATTAAGTAATGTTACTTTTTTACAGTAAGGGAACATCGTAATTTTTATCGTCAAGAATATAAAGACTTTGTTTCTAAGTTGTCACAACACTACAGCAATGCGTCTGTCCCTTTGTATCTATACCTACAGATAGAAAGGGACATACTTATTGACAATACCTAGTGAGAGAAAGGGACTTTTCAAAAAGACATCAACGCGGTGTACGTTTTGTGTGCCTTAAACGTAAACAACCAGTTTAGCTTGAGCCCTGCAATTATTCATAATATATTAAATTATAATAATTACTAGATGAAAACCCGGCTTCGCTCGGGTGAAACGTGACTCATAATACTACACCTCTAGATACAAAATGTAGGGAGATATTTCTGTAGTTATTAGTTCTTAAGGAATATTAAAGGCAAGCAAGGCATAGATTCGTATAGCTTTGGTCATTGTGTTTAATAAATATAGTAAATAAAAACTGCAATAGTTTTACATAAATAATTTTTATTTTAAATCAACTAACATAAACATTATGATTTTATGTTAAGGGAAACACCAAAAATATGGTCTTCAATTGATTTATCTACAATGCATCGCAGAGGCAGTTCAATATGGTCGTCACCATCTTCATTAGCTGATCCATCGCCTACCGTTAATACCCATTTAGCAAACTCTAAATCATCGTGAGTTCTCATCTCTCATCTCAGTTGAGTAAAGTTTGGCCACATTGAAAAGTGCTTAATTGAAGCATTTATAATATCATTTCGTGACCTATCACGAGATTCTACAACTGGTAAAATCTGACGAAAATCTCCTGCGAATAATAAAGTTTTGCCTCCAAAAGGTAATTTATTTTTCATTATATCTTGAAGGAGTCGATCAACTACAACAATATCATGACCTTTAGTCATGGGTGCTTCATCCCAAATGATTAAATGAGTTTCCTTCAATAACTTAGCGGCTGGTGAGCCTAACGACATATGAGACGTAGAGTCTACATCTGAATTAATTGGAATTTTAAATCGCGAGTGTGCTGTTGTACCACCATCTATCAGAGTTACTGCAATACCAGAAAACGCTATGGGCAGGCATATTTTGTTTTCAGATTTTAAAATATGTAAAATAGTGGTAAATATAAAAGTTTTTCCAGTTCCTCCTGGGCCGTCAAGGTAAAACAGCTTTTTCTCTGTGGGATTATTCACAGCGTTTAGTATTGTATCGACCACATATTTTTGTTCGGAGTTCAATTTGTGGTATTTTTCATAGCCATTTGCTTTTTCATGTTCACAGTCATAAACGGAATCAGATAAGAAAGCATCATTTTCACTAATATCGGGCTCTGGAAGACCGAAATCTGTCAGACTCTTTCCGTGGAGTTTTAATGCTTCATCAATTTCTTGTAAAGCCAGCTGTTTGGATAATATTTCAGGGCGTGATCTTGTAAAGTCTTCGATAAAATGTGATGCAAACTTTTCCCAAAGAGCGTTAGGATCAGTTACTTCACAAAATACGCAAATTAACGCAAACAGCTGTCGTAATTAAAACCGATTGCTTCATCCAAACATCTTTCCCATTCTTGATCGTCAAAAAGGAGCCCCCTTGCTTGAGCAGCTTCTCGAAATGAGTAAATAATATTTTCATAAGTTCTAACATCTCTGAAGCAAGTCGGCCCTTTGACGTGAAAAAGTAATAGCCGGAGATAATATCGTTCCCGGTCAGAAAAGGAATAATTATACATTCTTGCAATTACTTTATCTGCCACTGACTGAGATATTCGTGGTTGCCACTGTCCATGGATAAATCTGAAATGTGTCGGAATTTCAGGGTAAAGATATTGTCGAGCACTTTCTTTGGTTCTGTTTAGTTCAAAAAATGCTAATAATGTTGATTTTTCTGCTGATCTAGCTGCTGCTTCATGAACATTCAGATCTGTAAATACGACAGTTTGTTGGTATTCCAAATGAACACCTAACTGTATAATTGTGTGACTCATTTTGTGCATTGAAAATTCAAATATTCGCCAAACTGCTTCAGGAACCGAAACATACCTGGTATCAATATAAGTCTTAATTTCATCATGGTGTTTCATTTCATTGCTTGATTTCGATTGATCACTGGACTCCTGTGGCGCTACTGTGATTTGTATCTTTGCTCGGTCATGACCTTTATAAATAATATTTATTTATATATTTCACACTTTTGACACTTGAACAAATTTCCACATTTATGTGAGCATCAAATTTTTTACATAGATATTGATTGTAAGGCACCACCCATCTGTTATCACACTCGAAATCCTTCTTTTTTATTGTTCTTCCGTCGTCTCTTCTTCTTATTATAGCATAACCTCCATTTTGGGTACCATCTCTAGTTTCTCCGCAAAATGTCTTTGGATAGTTTTTAGAACATTTAGAGGCAGTTCCATCATTTTTTATGCAGGGTGAATTCATATATCCACATAGCCCATGGATCATATTTTTGACACAGTCTGGAATAATTCCTGGTCTTTATCTGGATCAGGTATTTCTGCACACACAAATTTATCATAATCTTCTGATGACCTTGGTTTATCTTCATTTCTTAGAATAATAAGCATATGAGCATGTGGAAGCCCACGTTTCTGAAATTCAATGGTGTAAAACCACGCACTTGGTATTCCAAAAATATGTTATAGTTTAAAAATTCTGGCAATTAAATCGGGCCTATGTTCTTTTAATAATATTATAGAGGAAATATTTGTATGTATTTTTGTTTGTTAGTCTTTCACGCATTAACTACTGAACGGATTTTGATCAAACTTTACAGAATATTACAGAATTATCGCCTATGTCTTATTAGTTATTATTAATCAGAATAAGACATAGGTGATAATTTGTGCAGTTTATTCAACAGTGATGTTTGATTAGTTGTATTTTACTGTGAGCCGATGAGACGATTGAATAAGATTCGGTACATCATATAGTCTGGGACCCAAGAAAGGACATAGGGTAGTTTTCGTCCCGGAAATCCCCCGGGAACGGAAATGAAGTCGCGGGCAAAAGCTAGTATAAAATAAATTAAGATAAACCCAATCTATAATATAAGTACTTTATTTACACAACAAAAATGAAAGAAATGGTTATTCGCTTTGTGATTGGTATCCCAGTTCGTTTAGCGCATTGACTATGGTAGTGATCGTCACATAAGGCAAGTCAAACGTCTTTAGGCGGCTCATGTGAATCTGACACCAAGGCTACTGCCTTCTTCATCGACCTTCTGCAATAATTCGTCGCATAGTATCAGTACACGCCCCTGTAATAAGCCAAAGTTATATGTTACGCAATATATATATACATATGATAAACTCATATAAATGGATATTATGAAACAAAGTATCAACTTTAGCGACTCATACTAACCAGTCAACGCAAGCTAAGCACGCGGTCTAAAATCGAAAATTGCATGTAAGCTACACCTTCTTCTTTACAGATTTATCAGTACACATTATAAACAGTGCTTCTGGATTGTAACCGCGGTGGTTTTTTATTCTTTCACTTTTTACTAAAGATTTCATGAAAATAACAAATGTAAACAAACAAACGTAATGTCACTTGACAGATGACATGACAACAATACCAAAAATCACTTTACTTTTTTTTTTGTCATGAGTTACTGGTACACATATAGGTATGGTCGGAATAATGTACTTTTTAGACGCGACAACGTGTTGATTGGTGAGACGTATTTGAGAGATAATATATTGTCTACTCAAAATGTCGACTGCGGTTTGTCCGTCAGTGTCATTACTCAAAATTTAATGAATTAATAAAACGAAATAATCTCCGTAATCCGAATTTTGCGGATATATGTTGTCGACTCCAAATCGATATTTTTTTATGTTTTGTTATTCAGGTAATGTTTCAATCGAGTCTACCGTACCCCTTGACGAAATTATTAATATAGATTTACTTACCGATGACAAGTTATGCCATCCTTTTTATAGCTGGATGTTCTAGACGACTTCCCACACCATTTAATTGAACAAGAACTCATAATTAATTTGATAAAAGCAGTATTGTTTTAAAAAGTTATCAAAATAATCGCGTGCGGAGAGTTCCAATAACTGGTCAAAACTAAAACGGTCACTCATAGTTTCATCTAGCATAAGTGCAATTGCATTTATGTGTCGTGAGCCTGAGTCGCCCGTATGAGCAGTCAAGAGGCTTTATTGTCATTGATTTTAAGCTTACATAGGCCCCAACAATGGTGGACATTTGGACCACTTCTGCTCATTGTCCTTTAAGAGGTTACATGAGATGTATAGCTAAAATCAACCCTATGCAAACAGTTTTTGTATCTTTTTCGCATAATGTTCTCAAACACTTCTAAATTGCGTCAGTCATTCCCGCGCAATGTATGCGCCTCCAATCTTATTTGTCAACTGCCTTCGAGAAACATAACCGGAGCAATATCCTCAAAATGAAGAAAACAGACTTTTTCCTGTTACCGCTATATCGTCGCGAATCTTATCCTTTGCAGAATAAAATATTTTTCGACGTATCCGGTGTTAAAAGAAATGAATTATTTATGGCGGTCAGTAGAAACCAGCACAAAAAGTAGCTTTAGAATTTACAAAATAATATGATTTCTAAGTTTACGTTGGCCATAGCTAATTTTCAACTTCTACTTTATCTCTTCTTCGGAACTTATTTATATTAAAAAGCAAGAGAGCCCGTGCTGCTCCGTAACAATGTGTGTGAATACTTTAAAAGTCAATTCTATTGTTAAGTAATTTTAACTAGCTTCTGAAAAGAAACCAATTAAATTGAACAAAGGCGATAAAAAGAGCTCTGCTTAAATCGTCCTAACACTTCAATTAAAACCGTATAAAAGTTAAAAACGAGAAAAAGCTAAAAATACTCGTACATATGACGAAAAAAAGCTTTAGAGAACAATTTAAGGAGGATGAAAATTTGGTGATATCCAATATAAATACCTTTCGTTTAATAAATCTGGACTATAAGTCTGAAATTTCAATTTCGCCTCGAGCGAGTTTTATGAGGAATGTATTAATTGACTAGCTGTCCCTCCCGGTTCCACTCGCATTCACTTTTTTATTTCATGTTATAGGTACTAGCTTTTCCCCACGGCTTCGCTCGCGTTAGAAAGAGACAGAAAGTAGCCTATGTTACTCTCCATCCCTTCAACATCTCCACTTAAAAAATCACGTCAATTCGTCGCTCCGTTTTGCCGTGAAAGAAAGACAAACATACAGACGGACAGACAGACACACTTTCCCATTTATAATATTAGTATGGATACATGTTTTACGTACACGTAGTTTTTATATTAATTTATGATATTTAGCTTTTAATTTTAATTGTATATTGGATGTTGTGCTGCCTTATTGCACCAAATAAATTGTTGATCTATCAATCTATCTTATATATGTAAGTTATAGAGTGATGTTAAGTAGCCTTATACAGGGTGTCCCACGGCTATGCCACATGGAGGGAAAGTACCTTAAATATTGTATATAGAACATTTTACTGAAAGAAGACATTATTTGAATTTTGAAAACATTTTAACTGCATTCATAAATATTTAAATAAATACATAGTTGAACCGGGAATCGAACCTGTTACTCGAGAAAATTGATCAGCCTGTAGTTTTATCCTACCGATCGAAAGGCTTCATCACAAGGATTATTTTTTGCTAAATAACATAGTGTTAAAAATAAAAGAAAGACCATGAATTTTAACATTTTTAATAAAAAAATTAGTCTGTTTTCAAATGCTCAAAACGAGTCCCTTCTTCTTGAATACAAAGTGATGACTTTTGATTATTTCGTTTCCTGACGATTTTTTGGTTTTGTTGTGGTATATATTTATTTATTTAAATGATGCGTACTACTTAAGTGGGTACATTAATTAGTAATAAGTAGTTATGATTGTCAATTGTATGTCCTTACGGCAATCAAACTTTTAACTTTTCAGAACAAAATTTTAATTTTAATATTACTAGGATTACTTTCCCACTGGCCAATAATCCCAGCAAATTCAGGTTTATTGTGCAAAAATATAATAGAGATATTGGTGTCAAGTTTTGTTTTTTTTATGTCAGACCGCTTTCATTAATCGAGATAGCCATGATTGATGGGTTTTCACGTCGTCTGCAAAATATTTTGATAGATGGGCTATTCAATATTTCATGGCGGTTAGTGTTGAGAAAACGGTTTTTTTTTTGTGGAGATCGCTTGAACGTTTACATGCTTTTATTGGCTTTATACACTATGTAAACTTGAGAGTCTAATTTGGCCGACTTTTACTGTCGGTGGCCAAATTATTAGGGACAGTACTCATACATATTAAAATTTTAGTTCACACATCTTTTTCAAGATAACATATATCTTTTAGATAAGTTTTGCTTTTTTGGTTTGGTTATATATCATTATCCTGGGGTTTGAAAACACATTTAGACCGAGTTAATGACGGTGCTGCGATGGCAAAACGACGTAAGCTAGTAATTTATAAAACACCTACATTTTCTGGTGCTCCTTTCTAGCTATTCTGTAATGTAAGGTAGTGAACCAGTAAATAGTTGTTGTTATGTAGTTTCATTTGAACGGAAACGTAAACGTTGGTTTTTAATAATGTTCTTAATGGCTTCTCTTTTAAATCGAATTGACGCATATTTATTCATATTTTTCACCTTTTTTCCATAGAAAAACCAGGATTATGTGCGCGCTTAAGCTTGACGGCTTTTTTCAGTCTTACGAGTTACGACGCTGACCGCGGCTGATAGAAGTAGACTGTATAAGTGTGTGTGGACTTAGTAAGTGTGCGTAGTCCCTTAACCAACTTCAACATGTCATGTTATGGTGCAACTGCAACTTCACTTGTCTATTTGGCAAAATATTTGCCGATGCAACGTATTATGAACCTTGTTGTAATAATACTAAAGTATTATGCCGAATACGCCAAGTAAAGTCGCACTATTATAGATTTGTTTATGTGTAAACACTGATGACAACACAGGAAGGTAGCCACTGGAACTCAACGGGATAACGTATTCTAGTCGAGTTTGGGTTTGTTTGTATTCCACTCCTAAACTCCGAATTTAAATTGAACCCTCTCTTTTGTTCAGTTCACAAAGAACTTTGTACCCTTTTTAAGAATAAAGCTCGCGCCAAGGAGTCTGACAATTGGCATGGTTATAGTTTATGAAGCAGAAATACAGACGCTAAAATGAACTAATAGGTCTAGGAATGAAATACTAGCTTTTGCCCGCGACTTCGTTCGCGTGGAATAATAGTTCTCGTTCTCGGGGGATTTTTCGGGATAGAAACTACGGGTCCCAGACTATATCTGTACCAAATTTCATTTAAATCGGTTCAGTGGTTTAGGCGTGAAGAATAGACAGACAGACAGACTTACGCATTATTAATATTAGTATGGATTGTAACACAGAGACACGCAGAATAATAGAGGTGGGTTTCTTGCCAAATCGCTATACGAAACGGGAAAAAAACTAGATTCAGTGTTTTTAGAGCCAATTTCACCTTTGTATGTCTAGTAATATTGTTATCTATGGAATAAAATTGTTATCTATATGACACTGTCGAAAATTAAAATAATAAAAATCTGAACGAAATAAACAATATCGGTTTTAGTCTGTTCATTTTATTTTGTTTATAAAAAATATTATTGATTGAAATCATTTCTGAACGTTAGACATAGGGTATAAAATTATCACGAACAAAGTCACGAACAATAACTAGTACCTCACATTTCACAACAAATTGACTCAACTACACCGACTTCACATTTCGCCGACGACAACTTATTTAAATTAACACGTCGACGCCAGAAATTCTGTCAGATAAAAAGTTACAGCTCTGTCCTTGAGCAGTTTGTTGACCTTTTAAGGTATTAATATGAATGTCTAGACAAAACAAGTGACATTCGTAACTTGTCAAATCAATAAATGTGACTCCTGGGAGTCGAGGAGCATGGTAAACATGAAGATCGATATACTAGCTTAGTCACTTCTCAGTATAAAACTAAGTCAGCTTTCGCTGTTGTGCCTATGTTTGTGTAAATTACGCAATGAATTTTGACGAGTTTTTTTTTTATAAATAGAGTAATTTAATATAACTAGTTGTCCTACTTGGTATTGCCCGCGTATTTGGTTTCTGCTCCACCCGTAAGTCCTAGCGTGATGATAAACGGCCAAAAGCCTGTCTCGACAAAGTGGCTAACAGATAATAACAGGTTTTTTCAATTGGAATTAGAAGTTCCTGTGATAAGAGAGTTCAACTAAAAAAAACAAACTCCTCAGCTTTTTATATTTACTATTGAATAAATACTTGCATATTAAGTTGAAAAGAGCTGGGGTTTTAAAAAAATTAGTAGCACCCGTGTGAAGTTCGAACGGGTCGCTAGAGTATACTATATACGCGATGGTGGGAATTTTGTGGCAATAGCTTTCATCGTGGATTCACTTCACGATTTTAGTGTGAGGTAGCTGATTTTTTAACCCGCCGGTACTCGCGTCTTGTTTTAAGTCATGAACAGTCGCGCGCGGGTCGAAAAGACCCAGATATTGAATGCATTGTTTTTAATAACTTTATTGACTTTTGGAATTATTTTTAAATTATTTGGAAAGAGAATAACAAAACAAACGTAAAAATAATGAATATTTCTTATTAAGTGAAAAATAGTAGTATAAATCACAAAAATCAAGAGATCACTGCTGAATCTTACTTTTTATGATTTAGGAACTAAAAAATAACTTTAATCTTCTTTATTTAATCTAGAAACATAAAAAAATCTTTTCTATTATCAATAATATCAACAATCTTCGTAATAGAGGTATTATATTGAACTTAACACGTAGCATATTTTCATAGTCAGTCTCCAAATTACACGTAAAAATCTACTAAATTTTTTTTTGTTGTTTTTTTCCTACAACCGTCTTATCTTAATTTTGGCTTATTTTTTATCACAATTGGTACATATAAATGTAGTATGATCTCTACAAATATGTTTAAGTATTACAAAATGGGAGGGAGGGCAGATCGAACATTACTGGACCCTGGCAAGGCCGGTCTGTTTGTATTTTCTTCTCTAACGTCATATCAATATATGCATCAACAACATCCACTTCTAACAAACTGCCAGGGAAAAAATAATATACCAGCAATCGGAAGGCGTCAGTGTACCTTTTGCTTCATTGATTGGCCCTGGTACTTGGCTTATGATATTGTAACTACAGGTGCGAACGTTTCTTGGGGGTTCTTTTATGTTACAACGAGTGCCATTTCTACCCAGGTAGTACCTTGACGGACATATTTCAGGGTATATCATTCAAGTCAAGTCTTTGAAGCAAACTAGAACGTAAATTTTTAGGTCCAGAACTTCATTGTCCTCAAGCAGTTCATCTTCACCACTCTGACAGAAATCTGAATTGTAACTGTCAATCCTGACGACCTAACTTCAATTTCTGACGAACTTTCACTTTCAATGACTTCGTCTTCTAACATATTAAATATTCTGTGGTCATAGAAACGATTTGACGATAAATCTACAAATAAATAAATTCAAAATAATATTTTTGGAATAAAAAATACACTAACACATTACGTCGCACAAGGGTCGAAACGACCCATACTCACTTTAAACGTCCCTACTGTCCTTATGCTGCACGGAAACTGGCTGAGCTGGGGTGTGCAGGGTGCCAGTGAAGCTACTTGAAGGTACTCAGTGCAACGACACGAGTGAACTAATACAAAAACAGTTATGGCACAATAACTGGAGTACTGGGTCTTTTCGACCCAGGCGCGACTGTCCGCGGGTTAAGTATTGAGGATTTTATACAGTTTATTGTTATAAAATTATTCACTTTTGAAAATGTTTTTTATTTGGAGTATAATTTAAATTATAGTCACCAGTCTAGCTACTAGCTTGATTTTAGAATTGTAGTAATTCTGTTTGCGGAAAGTTATTTTGGAAACTCAATCCCTAACAGCGTAAAATATGGTGATTAAAGTTTCCATGAAAATTCTTGGACGAAGTTGTAGTAAATAACTAGTTTACCGTTCTTTCAAAAATAAGAGATACATATCTTAGTCACGTAGCGAGTGGGTTGAAAATATATCTCTGTTAAATATTGAGTTAGGGACATTGAACTGCGCTGTTTGTTCGATCGAAAGCTAAGTGTGGGTTCCTGGATTCGATCCCTAACTAGGGCAATTATTTTATCTTTATTTCAGACCCATAACGATACCCATTTAACATAAAGAGAGAAATTACACAAGGATCTCAGCGACTTACTAGATTTCTCTAAATCATAAAAATCTGTTAAGCTTATGATAATTTTAACCTCTGACACGTCACTACTGTAACACTGCATACTCCATTTAATTCAACGCCATTGCCAAAATTAGGTCAGGATAGTATAATACCTGGGCTGCGGGTTATTCAAAAGAGATGCCGCGACCCCGGACACAAGGGGCTGAAAAGGAACATGGATGGGATATAGTCAGTAGAAGTCTGACACTCCCTTCCGCTCCGCCTAGAGTGAGAGTCATTTGATGATTTCCCGTCCAAAAAAAGGATAGTATAACTATAATACCAAATCTGAAACAGTAAAATGGAAACATGTTTAAAAAAAGTTACCTAAAAATATATTTTATAATCTACATGTTCTTTTTAAGAAAATAGTATTTGTAAGCAGCTAATTTCTTAAAATAATATTGCATATATCCGTCCTGGGTAGACAAAAAAAAAACTCTAAGTACACCTACACAGTTATGCAATAAGTTATCTTCATCGGGTCAGAGCCCGTACGTCCCCTAAGATTCGCACCCTGTGCCCATTCGTCCCCTGGAACTTTTGAGGGGCCTATTCGCCCCCTGAAGAATATTTATTTCAATTCATTCTTCTAATATAAGTACATGTATATAGTCCTGGTACAGTCGCGCAGAAAAGGGTAAAATAAAAATATAATAATTCCTTAAATATCATGTTTAAGTATTTCAAATAAGATTAAGTTTAATAAAATGCCTCTAGGCTCTAGGCATAAAGTCAGTCTTCAAAATAATTAATCGATTCGTCGATCGATCGTTTTCTATTTACCACTTCACGTTACTGCGCGCCTAGTACTTTGCATTGATTAAGGTGATCTTGTGAGAAAATTAAGGAATACAGTGAATTTTAAATTTTCGTACATGACTACTTCACGTTACTGCGCGCCTAGTACTTTGAATTGATTAAGGTGATCTTGTGAGAAAATTAAAAACACAGTGAATTTTAGATTTTCGTACATGACTACTTCACGTTACTGCGCGCCTAGTACTTTTGTTCTCTTAAGTTTTCAATCATTAATACCCGTTTTTTAACAAGCCATTCGTAAAGAGACAATATTACATCGTAAGCCTATCGACAGGTTACATTATTATCATGACGGATTATCATTCATCGTAGCTCTTTTTTCAATGATCTGTTATGATTTATTACATTAATTGCGTTAATAAACTGTTCACAAGTGTACTATGTTAACCGTTTTTAGGTAAAATATAGGTGATTTTATCTCAGGGGACCAATAGGCACCTGAATATAGGTGCCGAATCTTTAACTTATATTGTGTTGTTGGACACCACTGGCAACACTGAGAAACATGGAGGGGGCAAACGCTATATATCTGGTCACATTGAGGGGACGCATTTACTTTTCATTTGGACTCTGTTGCGTGCGGAAGCTCTGCCCGTCAGCCGTTCGGTGTTATCTGGTACCTCTGTATCTCATTATTTTTATTGATTCGTTTAATTTAGTGATGATTTTGTTCCTTTGTTTGTAATATCGCTATTTTTGTTAATTATTTTTGTAAAATTCATGTAATTAGTTTTTAGGTTAATAAATCTTTATTTTTTTAATCGTGAATTTACCAATATCCTAATATCAGAAGTGGGATTCCAATCCAACCCCAATTTGGGCCTATTGATTAGCTTAAATTTAATAACAGAGAAACTTAGTCGTCACCTACCCACGTGTAACTTTTGTTTTCTTTTTCTTTTTTGTTTTGTGTTTTGTTGTTGTTTTGTGAACATATAACAAGTTTTGACGTGTGAATATGCCGAACACGCATAGTTCGCGGACTCGATCACGTAGCAGATCGCACCGACGGCATCGTAGGCACGATCGGTCGCGAAATAGCTCACGAAAACCTCGAAATAAGTCGCGTAACCGCCGCGAACGGACTCCCTGTAGTGTACGATCGAACGGGACACCACCGCTTACGTCACCACGGCCTACCCCCATAGAATCGCGTACGCTAGACACAATCTTATCCCGACTGGAAATGATCGAAAATAAAATCACGTCTACCCCCATTTCGCAACCGGAATCAACAGCGCCGTCCGTGGCTCAAGCCATAGTAGATGCGGTCCACTCCATAAACCCAGGACGTCCTCATTATTTTGTCTCTAATTTTGACCCGTCTATCCATGACGTAGTCTCTTGGTGCGATGAAGTGGATCGCGCACTAATAGCCAATCGCTGGGGCGACCAAGAATGCTTGTCACGTGTAGCCGGATGCCTAAAGGGCGACGCGAAAACGTGGTTAAATGAATGGGTTACTTCTGATAGATCGTGGAGTAGTTTTAAGCGCGAATTCAAACCACTTTGCCCTCGTAAATTAGATTATGCGACGATTCTTTTTGAGACGATGAATACGACATCTAACGGTTTCCCGACATATGCCGAGTACGCGAGGCGTACGCTGCTTCGCTTGCGCATCGTTAAAGGCATTAGTGAAGAGTTAATGACACAAATAGTGGTCCGTGGCATAGACGATGCACAAGTTCGGGCAGCGGCGGCAAATGCAGAACTCTCCCCAGAAAGTTTGGTGTCTTTTCTGTCGATATATGCGAAACCAGATCAAATGAAGGGTGGTACAACTAAATCTAATGCTTACCCCCCATCACGAAAACGCGACGCAGGACATGTAGATTCGATTAAGCGCAAGACCTGTTTTAACTGTAAGAACCAAGGTCACTTATCCCACAACTGCCCAAAAAAGGGTAAAACGTCCGAGCCAGTGTCCAAAGCACGATCTAACGCTCCAACTTGCACATACTGTAAAAAGATAGGGCATACGGAGGACGTCTGTTTTGCCAAAGAAAGATCGTTAGGACCACAGGGTCAGCAGAACAAGCGTAACGTAAATTTTTGTCAGGATTCTGCGGAAAAAACAGCGACATAACTACCGCGGTAGTACAAGGCATACCGGTCGATGCCTTAATAGACAGTGGCGCGCTTAATGTTTCTCTCATATCGTCAGACGTAATAAAACATTTGGCCTGCACTATAAAACCTACTAAGTGCGTGTTGAAGGGTATTAGTAACCACGAAATTGTGTCCACATCTTACGTAACCCTTACGGTTGAATTCGCAAATATTACACTAGAGGCCGATTTCGTTGTAGTCCCAGCCTCATTTATGAGTACACCCCTGATAATCGGAACTGACATTTTAAATAGAGACGGCATAACTTACGTTAGAACCAAAGACCGTCAGTATCTGACACGCGCGCCTGACACTCATAAAACGTCTCACGTGTATACGGTCTCTAAGGAAACTGACATGCCTATAGTTACACCTTTAGAAGGTGCACAGCGAGAATTCTTGAGGAAGGTAATTGATGATTTTGCCGAGTTTTTTATAACTGGCACAGCGATGACTACTGTCACTACGGGTGAAATGCATATCCACGTAACTAGCGACGTGCCAATTACGTACCGCCCTTATAAACTATCGCTTGCTGAGAAAGTTAGAGTCCGCGAAATCGTCAGCGACCTTCTTCAAAAAGGCATTATCCGAGAATCCGAATCCGAATATTCTAGCCCTATAATTTTAGTAAAGAAAAAGGACGGGTCGGACCGACTTTGTGTTGATTTTCGCGCTTTGAATAGGGTGACTGTTAAAGAGCGCTATCCGCTTCCGTTAATAGATGACCACATCGATCGATTAGGCGATAAGAACATAACGAGGTACACATCACTCGATATGGCATCTGGCTTCCACCAGATAAAGATTAGCGATGAGTCAGTCCATCGCACCGCGTTTGTCACACCGGAGGGACATTATGAGTACCTGAAAATGCCATATGGTCTGACAAATTCGCCCATTGTATATCAACGTATCATCAACAAAACGCTGCGTAAATTTATCGACGCGGGACAGGTCCTGGTATATATTGATGACGTATTGTTGATGAGCGCCACAGTAGACGAAGGTATCGACCTGTTGCGCCAAGTACTTACAGTCTTGACCAAGGCAGGATTTTCGATAAACGTACGTAAATGCGTGTTCCTCACCACCGAGGTCGAATACCTTGGCCGAATAATCAGTCAAGGTCAGGTTAGGCCGAGCCCTCACAAGATCCAGGCACTAGTAGACTCTCCCACCCCGGAAAATGTCAAACAGGTTAGGCGGTTCCTAGGGCTGGCCGGGTACTTTCGGAAGTACATTGAAGGCTATGCAACGAAAACGTTCCCAATCTCACAATTAACCAAAAAAGATGTTCTGTTCAAGTGGGGTTCTGAACAGGAAAAAGTGCGTCAGGACATTATTTCAATTTTGACCAATGAGCCGGTGTTAGCTATTTTCGACCCGAGCCTACCCACAGAGGTTCATACTGATGCGAGCAGCATTGGTTATGGCGCAATACTTTTGCAAATACACCCGCAAGGTAGCAAAAGGGTTGTAGCTTACTTCAGCCGGGCTACTCAAGGCGCAGAGAGTAGATATCACTCTTACGAGTTAGAGACGTTGGCAGTCGTAAAAGCGTTGCAGAATTTTCGACACTATTTAATTGGACTCCAGTTCAAACTAATTACAGATTGCAATGCTCTCAAACCTACCGAGCGTAAAAAGGATCTACTGCCGAGAGTTGCCCGCTGGTGGATGTATCTTCAAGATTTCACGTTTGATATGGAGTACCGAAAAGGGGCAATGATGTCGCATGCCGATTATTTGAGCAGAAACCCCCCTCGTAAAGTACTTCATGTCACTCAACCTCGCAATTGGGCTCAAATAGCACAAGCCGCAGACGAGGAGACACGGGAACTTCTCCAAAAACTTAGAGAAGGCAACCTAGACCCTAGTCGCTACGTTGAGAGAAACGACATGCTGTACTATAGGTACACCCCAATAGGCGAACAACCACGGTTTCTTTGCTTTGTCCCCCGAGGTCACAGACTTAGTCTGCTGCGAGTGTTTCATGACGAGCACAATCACATTGGCTATGATAAGGCCTTAGATCTAATCCTGAAGCATTTTTGGTTCCCGGGCCTCAGGCAATTCGTTAAAAAGTACCTCGAACATTGTTTGATCTGTATCTCCAAGAAGCGTGTGCCTAGGGCTCCACAACAAATTATAACTTCATGGGAAAAACCCGATCTACCTTTTTCTGTAGTACACTCAGATGTCCTAGGTCCACTTCCCGAGTCAAACGGCTTCAAGTTTGTACTTCTCATTGTGGATGCGTTCACTAAATACACGCTCCTTTACCCCATTTATAGACAGGATGTAGAAGAACTTTTAAGAGTGTTTACAAACGCAGTATCACTTTTCGGTGTGCCAAAAATGATTGTGACAGACAGAGGTAGAATGTATCAGTCCACTAGGTTTTTAGATTTTGTCAAAGATATGGGATCGGAGTTACATTTGGTTACTCCAGAGATGCACCAGTCAAACGGCCAGGTCGAGAGATACGCACGAACCGTTCTAAACCTTCTTCGAATTGAGACCAATCACAAAGGGACTGCCTGGTCTGAAACATTGTGGAGACTCCAGCTGACCCTCAACGTGACCAAGCAGAAGACGACTCAAGCATCGCCATTAAACCTACTGGTGGGCATCAATGCGGCGACCCCCGTCATCAGGTCACTGGTCCGTGACGTTGCTCTGGAAGGTGTACAGCCGAACCGCGAAGCACAAAGAGAGTTACGCCGAGCCCGCGCAACTGACTTACTGAAACGAAACCAGTCTCAACAGGACGATTATGTGAACCGACACAGACACACGGCAAAAATTTTTAATGTAAACGATTTGGTTTTCGTTATTAAGTTTTCACAGGCTACCGGAAAGATGGACCATGGGATGAGAGGGCCGTACAAGGTCATACGCGCACTGCCAAGTGGACGATATGAGTTGCGCTTGTTGACCGGCTCCTATGGCAAGACGACACAAGCTGCTGCTCAGTTCATGGTGCTCTGGAAAGGGGAGTGGTGTCCTGAGACTTGCGCTGCGTTCTTTGAGCGTGAGTATGCTTGTGTACTGTGAAAAATCTACATTGCCATAGAGGGCGATGCAGATCTTAGAATGAGACAGTAGACGGACTGAGAGACGTCTACGTTAGGTAAACTGCGAGGTACCTAACCGGTCTCATAAAGTGTGGCCTTGCCACCCACGTATAACGGATGTCGTTCCCGTATAACGTGTGTTTTATCGTGTAGAGGACGGACTGCGAGACGTTCCTTTCGGTGATTTGGTAATTGCTCTACACGACAGGTCATGTAGAGGACGGACTGCGAGACGCTCCTCTTGGCGATAAACGCCCTACATGACAGCGACTTGTGTGATGTATGACTGTCGATGACAGGAGTTATGATACTTAAGTGTGACGAATGGAACTCTATGGAGTGCTAAGATAGCGTCTTGGTACCTCATAGACTACTTAGCTAGTTAATTTATGTGTCTGATGAATGAGAGAAAAAGGCCACGTAAGATGAATGAGTGTAAGCTAGAATAGGCAAATGTGTGTGTTCTCCGAGACGTTAATCTTGCTTGTTGGTTTCACAGCCGCAGCGGACGACCTGACTGAAGACACCGCTTCTGCCCAACACAGTACGGAGCCAGTTGCTGGGCCTTCCCGTACTGCTAATGAGACCCATGGAGCAGCAATGCAGAGCTTGCCGGACCTTTCTGATGCTGTCGAGGACGACGCATGATCAGGATGGTCGTGTTGGACACCACTGGCAACACTGAGAAACATGGAGGGGGCAAACGCTATATATCTGGTCACATTGAGGGGACGCATTTACTTTTCATTTGGACTCTGTTGCGTGCGGAAGCTCTGCCCGTCAGCCGTTCGGTGTTATCTGGTACCTCTGTATCTCATTATTTTTATTGATTCGTTTAATTTAGTGATGATTTTGTTCCTTTGTTTGTAATATCGCTATTTTTGTTAATTATTTTTGTAAAATTCATGTAATTAGTTTTTAGGTTAATAAATCTTTATTTTTTTAATCGTGAATTTACCAATATCCTAATAGTGTATACATTAGAGGAGACGAATGGGTACCTTAAAAATAATATTTTTATTAAAATATTAATTGGTCCCCTACCAGGAGACCAACGGGCACCTATATAGGGGCCGAATCCACAACTTTTATGCTGGGGGACAAATCTTAGGGGACGTACGGGCTCTGACCCTCTTCATCTATACTACTAAAGCCAAAACTGCGCTTTACTGCTATCTGCATAGAATTTTTAACACCCAAATAAAGCCATTAATCTACTTCAAAAGTTATAAAACATCCATAGTTTAGGTTTCATTTTTATCTCCATAATTAATACGGAGTAATATACTTTCGAGAAACTTTTACGGTTGAACTCATAAATATTCAAGGAGTCCTCTTGGCGCTGCAAGTTGTTTAAGTGGCTAAGTATACCTCGGTTCTTGTGAGTTTGTCGCTTTTTCAAGGTGTCAATTCGTTAAACTTAAAATTTTAATAAATAACACTCGAAATAAACCACTAGTAGTTATACTCCAGTACTTTACGCTAAAACCAGCTCTATATGCGTAATTACACGTTTCCTGTTGCTCAGTTAATTGGGTTTGCAAAGCTAAGTTTACTTTTGATTAAATTTTATACCATGCAGGTTTTAAATTTGGCCGGATATAATACTATGAATAATAATTGTGATACCCACATCTAGTGCTAAAAAAATATTGAGTCGCTTAAAGCTGAATTGCATCATAACCTTTCGACGACCAAGCGACAACCGGCTGTCGCGCTGCTATTGTGTCTCGAATCACGAGTGTTCGAAGATTGAAAGTTTTAAGATGCTGCCCGTACATGTATAGCTCCTACCTATGTATATATACTCTAGCCGTACCGTGCGGTTTTACCCACGTTTTTTATTACTACTGCTTCTCTTAGGTGATGCTACATTGCCTTTGTCGATAGATGGGCTGTGCAAACACATTTTTTTTTTAATCTTAGCTAGCTCATCCTCAGATTAGCGCGTTCAACCAAACAAACAAATTCTTTAGTTTTATTATATTTATACAGATTATAGATTCAATGACCTACATATACGACCGTGCTAACTTTAATTTTCTAGCAAGCCTTTTACTTTAACATACATACTTTTGCAAAAAAAACCGTAGACAAAAACCGCAAAATAATGCAACTTTCTACTCACCCCAACAAACACCAAAGAGATTATTCTAAATGCACTGCATAGCTTTAATTTACCCGGGAACCGTTAGAAACCGTATGAACCTTGACATTTATGCGGGGAAATGCAAAATAAATTAAGTGCTGGCTACACCTTAATTTATGAGGTACTTACGTATTTTGAGGTTGGTTACGTTGTATAATTTTCGCTTGAAATAAGGAAGTAATTTGTGAAAGTTTTGGTTAACTTATGGTTAGGAACGGTATTTGTAATAAGGGTGTTTTTAACCCCCAACTTATGTGTGTGTGTCTGTTTGTTACCGCTGTCTCACACCCTAGCTCTTAAACGGGTGAACCGATTCGGATGCGGTTTGAAAGTAGGTTATCTAGCAATGCTTTTTAAACAAGTTTTATCAATTATTAATTTACATATGTTTATGATTATTACACATTATATACCAGTGGTTGGAAAACTTTTGGCGGGGAAGGGTCATATAGTCACAAAATGGGATATAGACCATTCTTAGGTAATAATAACCATGTTTACGTCGTGATAATAGGTATCTAGATACTTAACTGTCGACGCGTTGACTCGTTCCCGACCCATTGTTAGAAAGCTGCTTTGTTGCTCAGTGCTACGTATTAAATTACGAACGACTAGGTCGCGAAACAAAGCTTCTAATGTGCCTGTAACTACTTTCCACCGACTCTTACTTTAAGGTAAGATATAAAATAACTAGCTTTCGCCCCCGTGGATGTCGAACCTCCATCCCATTTTTTACCCCTTTAAGGTTTTTTTTTGGTGAGTGGGAAATCATCAAATAACTTCTCCCGTCCTGGGTGCAGCGGGAGGGCTTGTCAGACTTTTACTGACTAAAACCCACTCATGTTTCTTCGGTTGCCCTTTATGTTCCGGGGTCACGGTAGCTATTATAAACATTCCGCAACCCCGGACCCTTTAAGGTTGGAATTTCTAAACTTCCTTTTACTCTTCACGCAGAACATACCCTCCAAGTTTCATGTCTCTAGGACCAGCGGTTTAGGCTGTGCGTTGATTTATCATAAGTCAGTCAGTTTACCATTTTATATACAGTCATCACCAACCTTCACAGAACAAATAGCTTTGAAATTTTATATTAAGTTAATGAATAAATAAGTCAACTTTGTTTTTATATACCTACATAATCTTTAAAACGCAGTCCGATCCCGTACAATTAAAATAACAAAGAAACTAATTTGCTAAAGCAACAAGCCAGAGTTAAAAGTGTAGATTAAAAGCGAGAAATAAAAGAAGTCCATTGCACTCAGATAAATACCGACGACCTACTAAGATTATTCAGTTCTTTTATTTTATTTCCAAGTTCCAGTAATTGGTCTATTTCTAGATTTGTAGAAATTTCTATAACCTAGTATTGTGGTCGATATTTATTTTGAACTCTAGGCGCAAAAAGTGAGGTGTTTTGCCGTCTGTGGCCTGTCTATATGTGGCACTGAAGCTCTTAAACGGGTAAACCAATTTGGATTCGGTTTTGTTTTTATTCGATACTAGGTTATCTAGCGGTAGTTTTCAAGTATGTGTGAACAAAATCGGTTATCAACTCTTTTGTTAGCTGACGTTGCGATCTTCTTTTTAATTTACTTTTATTCGTGATGGTGTTTCGAACCCACAACTTTATGCAAGAGAGGGAGGCGCCTTAACCACTGGGCCACACGATTTTGTATGTAGAATATAGCGTGCAGTATATAATTAAAACACTATGTTTTATCTTGCACGCAATTATGCAAATATTAACCGTATTCCTTTTATTATTTTAGTTCATTATCAACTTAACAATGAAAACTACTCGAATGTTGAGAATATTATTGTAGATCCTAACTAATTAAAACATCTTGCAACTGAAAACTAAAATCTACATACTTACCAGCGGCTCGCCTTGATTTCGTACGATTCTTACATTTCTTTGAATTTTTCGACTTTTCTTCATTACAATATGTATTTTTATAACCATCTATGTACACATATTGGTAAAAATGAGCATAAAAGTCTGTTCAGTAGTTTCCGAGTTTTACGTTGCCGGGGACTTTGATCTATAAAATGCGAGGAGGCTATGTAGATATCCGTACTAATATTATAAATGCGAAAGTAACTCTGTCTGTCTGTCCCCGTCAATTATATTTTCATTAATCTAGAGAAATGTTTCCTACCGTAACTGAAGTAATGGATTCAATCTCGGAACACAATCCAAAGGTCGTAGCGCGTAGCAACTTGCTGCGAAGGCTCTACGAGCGCTACGAGAGATCTACGCCTCGTAGCTTCCGTGTTATAATGCTATTTATGTAAGTCGGTGTTTATACGTCTTGAGGCAAATATACTAGTGGTATTTACTTAGTTGTTGCTGACTAAATATATCAGTAAATGGTTTTGTGAAAACAAAGTATGGTGATAAAATAAGAGTAAATAATATCAGAATTTTACTAACAACGTGTATCTGTATGATTAATTCATATGGTAGCGTCAATTCCAGGATTAATCTTTGTGTGACGAGCGTAATAATTTGTTCTGTCTGGATGTAATTTATTTATAATATGTATTTATTCATGAAGTTACTATAGTACTGGCTCTGTCTAGTTTTCGAATCAAACAATTATTATTAACTAGCTTTTGGCCGCGACTACACTTGCCTTAGAAAGAGACAAAAGGCCTATGTTACTCTTCATCCATTCAACTATCTCCACTCAAAAAATCACGTCATTTGGTGGCTCTGTTTAATAATAATAATAATCCATTTTATTTCAGGCATTGGAGGCCCATAGAATTAGCCGTGTAAGACGGACAAACAGACACACATATTTTCCCATTTATAATATTAGTATGGATTATATTAAAATGTATAGCTTTCAAGCTCGGGTATTCATACATCATACAAGGTTCGGTGCCCATTTATTATAGACATGTAGATAAAAGTTGATATACATTCTTTTATAAAATAAATATTCACAAACCTGAACTTTCCAAATCATAAATTCTAATATTTCGACAGCAAAAGTTGGGGAACAGAATGAAATATGTACTAAAAGCTTTCCGAAATTAAAGTATGGAAAACAAAATCATGATTGAATGAAAAAAAAAACATTAAAATAACACAATTGGTCTTAAGTTTTATTATAAAATGATAACATGTATATTTATTAGCTGTAAGTTTTTCAAATGAAATTAAGCAAATTTATTGTAATGTTTTTTTGAAACTCATTACATCGAACTTATATTTTTTTAGTGTTTTGTATTTATTATTGTTATTGCCAAAAACTACAAACTTCTACGAAAATAAATAAAAACGAATATTATTAAGCCATTTTTTTTTATTTCAATCTTGATATCTCCAAAAACGTTCATAAATTATTTCCGTTTTATTAATTCCCGCCAGAAGTGCAATATACATTTCAAAGTTGAAACTTGTATGTATTGTGAAGCGACACGCCAATGTTAGCGAAATTCCCGAGTTTCCGACTGTGACCTATAACTCCTATTTACGAAGCGACGTTGCACTGACTCTATTTTACATGCAACTGCAGTGCAACCTTTTGTTAGAATATTTTTATGCTCTTTTATAATACTACGTTTGTACATGGTGAAATTTTACGTCTTCCTACAAAGTAACGCCTCGATTCACAAGTAAAAAATAGCAGTTTTTCAGTAAGAAAACCGTCTTCAAAAAGTTAAAAGGGATTATGTTAATTTTAGAAGTCGGTGGCCGTACAAAACCACATATAAATCCAAAACCGCAGACGTCCCTCTGTAACCATGAAGTAGCTTAGAGCACTCGACAACCGTGTATAGTATTAGATTTTATATTCGGAATAAAGGTCATAGCTCATTACAGCCACCCGGCAGCCACTCCGCACCGACTTGCCTTATAACCGAGGCGACCCGGTGACGCTACGGAGTTGATGTAGTGAGCGCATGCCCATACAAGTCCATATAAAGAATACTAGCCCCAGGAGGCGAGTCGGTGCGGAGTAGCTGCCGGATGGCTGTAATGACCTTAATACTTCCAAAAATTACCCTTTACGAAATTTCTAGTTCTTAGTCACAACTTCATGCGCGTAAAACTCGGTTATAACAAAGGCAGACAAAGTCTCGAAGTTCGTTAGTAGCCAATGTCCATTTCCAAACAGGAATAAATGAGTTCAGTGGTTTAACGTGACTACATAATCAGACATACAAACGGATTATTATTATTATCCAGTGTTAAAAATCCAAAATCAAAATCGTCCAACTACATTGTAAAGTACAAGAAATTTTCATTTAAGCATCGTTTTGGCAAAGCTAACCACAATATAAATATACCATTGCGTTTTTACGCTGCAGTGTTGAGGAACCCGTTCAAACATACGAAGCAATTATATATAGAACAATATTATAATTTCCGTCAAATTCTATTGCATTAAATATCAAGTAAAGTTTGCTTTTACCCCACAGGTGTGCGTAAATGATGAGTTAAGTGAAATACCTGAAGCGTACAGCAAGTGTGAATAAATCAGATAGAATGTTACAAAATCCTTTTTAATTATACACCTTCGCACTTCTCTTATGCCCGGTTCCTATGAACAAGAAACGACTCGTTTTGCTTACGGATAGTAGTATTTTCTACGTGACGTACGCCAAAACTGTTCCTATAAAAATCGTTTAGGTAATGAAGTTACCGATAGAGCACTACCTACGGATGGGAGGGTTACGAATAACGAACCATAAGCCAAATGTATGCAGATGTCGGCCGATGGTGTTCCTATAATAAAAATGAAACTTCAAGGAGCTGTAAAGTTACGAGTCGTATACAATTTGTTTACCAGCCGATTTCGGTCGGTTATCTACAAATTTTTAAATTATTCAGCGTTATTTTCTTTAAATTATTGTAAAATGTCTAGTTCTGATAGTGAGCTGAGTCATTTGGAAAGGTTGTCGGACTAAAGTAACTCCGAATCAGATGAAGAAAGTGATTCTAATCAACCGAATTACAAAACAAGGGTCGATCATTTTAGTATCTTGGATAATAGCGAATTCTAAATTATATTTCGGCTAGATAAGCCGTCTGTGTTAAGTTTACTCGTCGAAATGTATCCGCATTCTAAAGTGTAGGGAGTAAAGTATGTATTTTTTGTATATTCACTAGCCAATATTTATTACAAATAACCAAAAAACATATTTCAACTTTAAATCTTTATTTATTTAGTACATGTAGGACTTTCAGCTAATAAATCCAAAACAGAAAGGAAACCATAATCACTAGAAAGTCAATTACAAGTCCTTACGTATAGGCACCATAATAATCCACTATTCTTCTTGTTTTGCACTTATAACTATATTATTGAAGGCATTTGTGATAAAACACCACAATTCTCACTCGAAGAAAGATCTATAACACAAATATATGCAATAAGACTGCGAAGGTCTCCTCGTCTCCTCTTTGTGAAGAGATCTGGTCCGATAGAGCCTCGTCAGTGAATAAGCAGGATGTACCACGTGCAGGTGAGGTTGGCTTTGACCCTGGAGGTGATAGTAGGGCCACATACACCCCAAAACATATTCCATTATGCATTTTAGTTTAAAATCATAATAATTATGTATTATTTAAATGACATTTCCGTTAAAATGAAATGTGTAAAGCCAGAAGCTCTCAATCGCGTTTTGTTTTCCTATTTCAAAAGAGGTTGAATAACATTTTTTTGATAATAATGAAATTTCTTTAACACAAAAATTATAAAATAAATGTAAAAGCTAAATTTTCTGTATATAGGTAGGAATATGTTATATCGTGTGTAGTAGACATGGATTCACTTTAATTCTAAACGTTTGAATTCTACTAACTAAACGCAAGGAGGGTCGAACACGTTTTTTGATGGAGAGCTGTGACAAGTAGGTGACCAACATCTACTCGTTGCAGGTAGCTGATTCAAACATTCATAGGAACGCCATAAACAGTCCGTCACTTGCAACCAAAAAACTAATAGTACCTTTTGACAATAACGAACTTTAGTTCATAGGAACCGGGCATTAGACATTGGGACTTGAGGGAGATAAATAAATGTGTTTTTTTTTGTATGTATGACGATACTAATACTTCCGCCAATAACATAATGAAACGGGCTTATTCCCAAAATCCTTAAAAATTGAATCGGAAATTGGGAATGGAAAAAAAAGTTGGTCTGCAACTTCATTTTGCCCCACAAAGCCAAGCCACACCGCTGTAGCATGTCTACCTAAAATTTTAAGGTGGAATATGCCACTAGTATAAAATCTTTGTGCATTCTGTCTCACTACTGTTGACACTAACACCTCAGTAAGTGTACATTCCAGTGCAAAATTTTTGACAGTCTGCCCAGCGATAAGATATAAAGGAAGCATAGCTAAGTCGAAACATGTTGCGAAGAAACGTATTAAGTCATGATGAGATGGATTAATTTTCATAAAATACATATTTAACAAAAATCGCTGCTTTAAAATTATAATACCACCCTATTTTATTTAACCCTGGTAGTTATGTTTCATTGGTCATAGCAGTTTATATGCATAGTATAATAATAGCACATTCACGTTATAGTAAAACTCTTTGAAAGGCACAATTATAAAGCCTTTTATTTCATTAAATTAACAACTAAATATAAAGCTAAATACTGATATAATCATACAAAACTACTACAATTTTCAATAACTATGACCTGTCGTGCAAACATAACATATTACTATACGACATATAAACTGGCATTGAACCGCTTTTTAATTATTGACGGCCCTGTTGGTCTATTGGTTAGTGACCCTGACTGTTAAGCCGGAGGTCATGGGTACAATTCCGACCCAGGACAAGCCTTTGTAAGATGAACATGGTTGTTTGTTCTGTGTCTAGGTGTAATTAATTAAAAATAAATTATGTATGTTTTTGTAATTTTTATATGTACGAGTATGTATGTATATCAGTTATCTACTCGTAGTTACCATGGTACGCTCTCTGCCTAGTTTTTGATCAGATGGTCGTATTTCAGTTGTCCAAAGATATTTATTTTATTATTTACTAGTGTCTGCCCGCGGCTTCGCTCGCGTTAGAAAGAGACAAAAAGTAGCCTATGTTACTCTCCATCCCTTCAACTATCTCCACTTAAAAATCACGTCAATCCGTCGCCGCGTCGCTCCGTTTTGCCGTGAAAGAAAGACAAACAGACAGACAGACACACTTTCCCATTTATAATATTAGTATGGATTAGTAGTACACAAGGCTGGGTATAATTATTTATTAGGGTATTGCAAGGGTGATGACCATCTCAGAGCAACGCCTTGCCTTGGACTGTCTGTCAGTATTTTGGCAGACTCTTGCATAGCTCCGAGGTCGATGATCATGACCTGATATTATTGGCCTGATGTATGTTTTTTAATGTAATGTCGCCAGCATATCAACCTGCCTAATCTGTCAAATTTTCCCAAGTAACTTTGATGCTAGCTAGATAGTGTAGCGATAAAGTTGATAATATACTAAGGAAATAGAATAGTAAATAATTTGTAAGGAGAAATATAATGACTAAATAGAATGTTGAAAGAATAAATTCTGGAGAAAAATCATCTAAACCTAAGATTTTAGACATAATTTAAACCTAACTTAAGCCGGGCGCATACATACTGATTCCGGATCAGGTTTCCGTATCAGGGTTTCAGATTCGGAAACCTGAATGGTCCGCGTGCATACATAATGTTCGACAAGGCGCACACCGTTCTTACTTTTTCCGGACAGAAAAAAACCTGACGTTTGGTTCGGAATTTCTCCGTGCGTTCGTTTTGCAAAAAACAGAATGTGTGCGCTCTCCACGCGGAATTCTTGGTCAGGAAACCTGATCAGGATTTCTGATCAGGAATCAGTATGTATGCGCCCGGCTTTACACTAAATTAACCATTCGACAACCAACCGACAGCCGGCTGTCGCGCTGCTAATGACTTTCTATTGTGTCTCAAATCACATGTGTCGAAGGTTTTAATACATAAATAGCACAAAAAAGGCATTTAGATTAATTGTATTTGCTTAATTTGATGGCGTCTGTACATTTGAGACATTATGTTATGTTTTTGGTTACTGCTATGTGTTATTCTAATGCATAAAGAATATTATTCTATACTTTTAACAAAATCTGTTCAGTATTTTTGGCGTCTAAGAATGACAAACATCTGTAGCGACATCTATCGCCGAATATGCGAACTACAGCTAACAATCCTGCATCGCGATATCTGAGTTATCGGCGACATTAGAACGTGTACAACAAACCCGACTAGAACCGTGGGCAGTAGCTCACCAGACACAACACCCGTCTGGTCGGAGGATCCTCCCTTTTCAATGGAGGATGACGGACTTTACACCCTGTCCCTCATGCCTCCAAACTGGTGACCCCGACGTGATCGTCAGCGCAGCCTTCGTGACGTCATCATCACCGCCGCATCACTTCCTCGAGCTTTCGAGCAGCGAGTCACAGCCAGCCAGCATCCACGGCTTCATCGGGTATCCTGACCACTAGCATGCAGCGGACGCGCATTCCTGGTCATCACCCGCAGCCTCATCAGCGACTTTGGCACTGCACACTGCACTTCGGCCGGTCAGCAAGCAGAGACGCACTTCTCTCCTGGTCGACGCAGCATCCTGCCACAACGCAACACTGCATCACTCCGACTCACTGGAGCATCATATGCAGCATCACCCCGACTCACTGGGGCATCACCGCAGACAGTTCCGACTCACCGTGAACTATGCGGCATCCGGTTCCGACTCACTGGAACCTTCCACTGGCCCGGCAAGCATCGTAAGAAGATGCATGGACGACTCATCCTCCGTTGAAAAGGGAGGATCCTCCGACCAGACGGGTGTTGTGTCTGGTGGGCTACTGCCCGACGGTTCTAGTCGGGTTTGTTGTACACGTTCTAATGTCGCCGATAACTCAGATATCGCGATGAAGGATTGTTAGTTGTAGTTCGCATATTCGGCGATAGATGTCGCCACATCACTCCACCATCCATTCATCCATTCTCCCAAGCTTTTACATTTCTGAAACCCTTTCCACGTTTCTGGTCTAAGTGAATAAGAAGGCTATGTTTTTTTATTGGGTTTCAAGCTTAGCCCATACCAAATTTCTTAAAATCAGTTCGGTGGTTTAGCCGTCAAGCGTAACAGACAGATGACAGGCAGATAGACAGACAGGGTTACTTTTGTATTTATATTTATTAGAACGAATTCATAACATCATATTATGTCGTGGCCGCTAGCATGACTAGATTTGATTCCCAAGTCGTGTAAAGTGTTACTAGGTTTATAAATTACAGTTTCTATGAAAATTCTGGTATAATATTTTCGTAGACACAATCCATACTATTAGTATAACTGGGATAGTGTGTCTGTCTGTCTGTATGTTTGTCTTTCTTTCACGGCAAAACGGAGCGACGAATTGACGTGATTTTTTAAGTGGAGATAGTTGAAGGGATGGAGAGTAACATATGCTACTTTTTGTCTCTTTCTAACGCGAGCGAAGCTACGGGCAAAAGCTAGTCCTTACTAATATTATAAATGCGAAAGTAACTCTGTCTGTCTGTCTTTCTGTCTTTCTGTCTGTCTGTCTGTCTGTCTGTCTCTTCTTCACGCCTAAACCACTAAACCGATTTGAATGAAATTTGGTACAGATATAGTCTGGGACCCGAGGAAGGACATAGGATAGTTTTCATCCCGGAAATCCCCCGGGAACGGGAATTATTACTCCACGCGGACGAAGTCGCGGGCAAAAGCTAGTGTTTAATAATTTAGACGTGACGTAATTACGACAATTGCCGAGAACGTGGTATAATAATACCTACAGCTAGAAATTATTTGAATCCAGCTGAGAATTTGACGGTCAATTAAACAGGAATTTTGTTAATTAGTACACACTGTAATTATTAATTGTTATAGTTTTATTGCTGTAACGTATATGTAGTGTGCTAGATAGAGAGACTGAAACGGAACTTAAAGTCGTAACCGAAACCAAATCTTCAACACAGACGCCGCAACTAAGACAGTTCGGTTCGGTTTGAATCTTTGTGCAAAACCGAAACATGACTACATGATACGAAATCTATTGTACAAATTTAGGGCTTTTATATTTAATTCGTTAGCAGATGAACTTAGCTGATGATAACAACCACACATAAACCACCAAATCACCCGAAGCTAGCCGAATGCGTAAATTCACAAATATTGAATTTCGGCGCGCCCAAAGTTTCGACTTTTGGCCGAAACCGAATCTTCGGTTGGTCACTAGCGCTTGAAATGTAAGTCAAGGTCTCGTGCCTTAGGGAAATATAGTCGGTGTTGTAAATTAATTAAATATGCAGTATGACAAATGTGAAGGCTAAACAGCTTTTCTACATATTTTTATCGTGCCAGTAATGTTTAACGACCATTTAAAAATGTAAGAAATACAACCTGAACTCCTAGACCTGCTGCTACTGAAAAATTCTTTATGGAAAAACTCAATAGAAATATGCCTGATCTGGGAACCGAAATCGGGATAGGACTGTCGTGTTTGTAACTAGGGGACTAACGGGCTATTGTTTTTCAACGAAATATGAGTGGAAAAATTACATCGTTTTCAGGTAATAAATACATCATGATATGTTCAGGTTATGCAAACTACTAGTTTTCATAAAGGACACAGCGAAAAAACTTACTATTTCACGATCATTTCACTAAATCATTTTCCGAAAAGCTGCTAAATAAATTATATCCCTCAAAATCTTTTGCTTGACCTGTTAAAAATATTTATATAAGATTAAAAAACCTTACTGCCTGGTTTCGGAGACGTCACTTAAGATTATTCAGTAATTTCTTTAAAAAAGTGTCCGTGGAGTTTCTTGCCTGTTCTTCTCCATAGAGATCTACGTTTTGGAACAGGCCATTAGCGTCACTTTTCTTTTCTGACTAACCGACCGACTCTTTGACAATTCATAAGTAGGTACCTGTAAATGGTCTAAGTGAAATAAATGCTTTGAATTTTGAAAACTTACGGACTTAAGAGTCTCTAACTGACGAATTGTACTTACTTCTGTTGGACTCATACACTCTTAGTTAAACTTTTTCCCCCGCGATGCGTCGACACATCTCCACTCTATTAATATGAAATACCTCCTTTCATATTCTGTAATCCCAAAACGGACCTTCTCACAAAACTTTCAGGTAGTTAACCCTACAAGTGGTGCGGTAAATTTAACCCGTCACTGCTATATCACGAAGGTATTATTATTTGAGTACAACAGGTTGGGGTCGTGTCCGGGTATAGTGAGTCGACAGTAATGTTTAAATGAGGGTAGTTGAAAGATGGCTGTGACTTGGCCTTTTCTTGTTGGTGAAAAAGATAGAGATAAATGATGATTGTGTGATAATAGTATTACTCAAAGACCACAGTCTTTGAGTAAATATATCGATACATAGCTGTTTCCGGCGAATAATGTTTCTTTCTAACAGTAAATAAATTATATTTCTTTTTGATTGGGTCATTAGTTCCTCCTTAGTTCTCTTAGGTTACCCCTTCAAACGAAAAAACTAAGTTTACCTCTTTGGTATAGATAGTGTAAATGTTGGGTCTTGTGTAACACCATTTTTTTTCACAATGAATATTGTAAACTTGTATCACTATCTTTGTTGGTTTACCTTGCGTGTTGTATAGTGAATTTGTCTAAAGGATAAATGTTCCGTTTATTCACTGCACTTTTTGACACCTGTAATTCGTTTTACTATACCATTATTGAGTTTTTTTCATCATTTTACATTGTTTTAGCTGAAATAAAAACTTAGAAGCAAAGTTTGTTTTTAACTTATAATGACATTTATAAAAAATGACGTTTAGTTTAGGTTTTGAAGTTTTGACAGTTCTTTCTTGGTCGTTTAGAAACTTTGAGTCATAGTAGTATAGAAAGACGAAATTATGTATCGAGTGTTTTGTAGTGTGTTTGGCTTTGAAATTCCATATCTTTCCGGAATTGTCGTTTCAGATTCTTCTGCGGTAATTGTTTCGCCACTTCTTAATAAAGAAGTAATTTTCGGTGTTCAAAATTAGTGTATTCGTAATAATCGATATTAAAATCGATATTTCGTTTCTAGACGAAACCTTCTAGAAGGAATGCGTCACTTGAATTGTGACGCTGCCATTTTTTCCTTGTCTGGGCGAAGACAACATCGATATATTTTCTTCTAAATAATTTTGATTTTGTGCCGGCGTCCGACACGTGGTACATTTATCTATCTGGGTACACGGTTGCTGCACGCCCCTGTTGTGAGCAGTAGACCTTAGTAAGCCGCCTTCGCAGCCTCCGAGCGGAGAGAGCCGGCCCCAAGCAAGACCTATTTTCCCTGGTGCCTACGCTGCCAAGTGAGTTGGAGCCGAACGGGACCGTAATTGGGTTTCCAATTAAGACTCCATCTTCCCCGGCAGAGTAGGGTGACACCCCCAGGTTGACATTAGGTCACACCGGCCGCGCCACCAAGCCTCCCTCGGAGGCTGTTTGTGTATATGTACGGTACTGGTGTACCGCCCTGAGTACTGTGTGTACTGTACTGGAGGGTCCTGTGACCCTTGTCCGGACCCAATGTCGGGTTAAGGTCTGACCCCTGCTCGGACCCCCTGTTTTGTCTCGTGCCGACCTGCTGCTGTCCGGCCTGCCTGTCGTCAGGCCCCGGGTTTGTCATTGCCGTAGCGAGGTACCCCCGGTATTTTTAACTATAATTATTTTATAAGTAGGTAGCAATTTAAATTAAATTGTAAAAATTTAAAACCGTGATCAGCCAAACGCCAACAGGGCCCTATATTTTTATTAAAGATATTTTTAAAAAAAAAACCAGGTTTTTAAAATAAATGTATTAAATTTTTCAACTTTTATTTTTTTTGTTCTTACAACCCCCCTCTTCACCTTTTACCCCTATCCCGTTACAATTCTGGCGCCCGAACAGGGACCCTGTTGTGACGTGGTAACTGCTCCCCACCACTGGTCTTTCGCTCCGTGATGGTTGGCTGATCACACTTTTTTTCAAAAAAAACTTCAGGACATTTTTTCGAGTCAATTTTATTGAGTTTAGTCTACTATTGTAATCATTTTTACTATTGTTGGCCTACTGTATGGTATTTTTAACGCCATTTTGAAATTGTGTAATTTGTTATATATTTTTACCCAATTTTGGAATTGTATAACTGGTTCTATATTTTAACCCAATTTTGAATTCTTACATAATAACTACATCATATGTTTCACTACAATTTTATTGCTGTATAACTTTTTTTATTCTATTATATACTGCTACGTTTGTATTGCGTGCGCTTGGCTGATCGTTGCGATTTCGATTACATTTTATATTTGAACTTACATTTTACATAAACATGGTTGAGGAGCGTCCTATTCGTTTCCATCTTTTAAATAAAGACGAACTTCAATATGAAGTTGCTATTCGTGATGAGATACCTGAGACTACCGTAGAAAAATTGCGTAGCCAAATTAGAAAATTAAGTCTTCAAATACCAACGGATGAGGTATCTGTGTTTGAGGGTAACATTAGCGCGGAACTGAGCACCATTAACTCCAAGCTCACCGAACTTGAATCATTATGTGACACTAAACCGCTGTTGCTTAAAAAATTACGACACATACAAGCCTTAGGCAATCATTTATTTCACCGGTTAAGTAGAGTGGAACCCGTTGAGGAACCTGACTCTGTTCTGAAATCTACCCTTGATGATCGTTTACTGATTATCGTGCAACGCATGGACCGCATGTTACACACCTTCCAGAGTAGCTTTGAGAATAAACCCGAGGTTGAGGTACCTTCCGATCAAGGCAAAGCTGTCCCTAGCGTAAGTACCGAATCAGAGCTGATCCCTAATGTTCAACAAGTAGTAACCTGTGACCGTCCTATTAACGTACATTCATTCAACATCAAATTTAGTGGAAAAGGTAGTGTGCTCTCTTTTATTCAGCGGGTAGAGGAACTCTGTGTCTCGCGTAATGTATCCGAACAGAAGTTATTCAATTCCGTTGTCGAACTTTTCACCGACCAGGCCTTGTTGTGGTTTCGCGGAATAAAAAATCGTATTGCCGACTGGAAACAGCTGAAGGATCTTTTATTGGACGAATATCTCCCTGTAGATTACGATTACCGCTTGCTGGATGAGATTCGAAACCGAACTCAGGGTGCTGAAGAGACCATTTCGGAATACTTTAGTATAATGCAGAATTATTTCCTTTTATTACGTCGACCTCTTTCTGAAGTGGAGAAATTAGAAATATTTAAATTTAATATTAGGCCTTTTTATTCCACCAAGCTAGCGTTGGAGGAAATTAAATCGTTGGACGACCTCAAACATCGTTGCCGACAATTAGAAGCCGCAAAATATCGCGCGGAAAATTTTAGAGAACCAGTACGAAATCTTTCTACAGCTGTAGCCCCTGACCTTACTTATAAAGGTCGTAATAGCAGTAAAGCTTTAAATTCACGTTGTGAAGCTGTTGGTGCCCGGGATGGGAAGCATATGTTCTGCGTAAGGTGTCGCGTAGATGATCATGTTCTGTCCCAGTGCACGGCCCCTCGTATCGTGATTTGCTACCGTTGTGGTGAAAAAGGTGTTACCTCCCGCACATGTCCTAAATGTTCGCCTAAAGTGGATAAGAATGCTCAGTCAAAAAACTTGTAGGCGACCATCGTTACAATGACGCTGAAAAAGGCTTAGGTTGTGATAATTCACGTGTTTTACTTAGTTCTAATAATTCTAACGTAGCGATGGTCCGCTCGGATGCTAAGGATTCCCGCCCTTATTTGAATGTTACCATTGGTGGCATACTTTTCTCTGCCCTTTTAGATTCAGGATCGGAGATTTCCATTATAGGTGGTCCTGCGGTAGAAACATTTTCTTATCTTGCCGACTTGTGTAATGTTCTTCCTGGTAATGAAATAACTTCGGTAGTTACGGCGAATGGATCGACTTCTACTGTATCTGGCTACATGTTTCTGCCGGTTACAGTCAATGATGTTTTGCGTGTGGTTAAGTTTTTTGTTATTCCCGAAGTATCTTCTCCTTTATTATTTGGTATAAATTTTTGGAAGGCGTTCAATATAGCGCCTGACGTTTTACGTTTGATTGATGAAAGTGATTCTAGCTTTTCCTGCGGTGCTGCAGAAGCTGATGCTTTTCAAGTTAATGGTTTACAACCTTTTGATGTTTTAACTGAAGAACAACGGAGGAAGGCAGACACGGTTTGTGGGATGTTTAAAGAAATTTCCTCTGAAGAAAAGGGTTTGGGTAGGACTCACTTAATTACCCACAACATTGATACAGGAGATGCCGCTCCAATTAAACAGCGTTATTACCCGCTTTCGCCCGATAAGCTTCGCGAGTTGAATAAGCAGTTGGATGAAATGCTGAAGTTGGACGTAGTTGAACCTAGCAAGAGCCCTTGGAACAACCCTATTACCATGGCTCCCAAAGCAAATGGAGAAATGCGGTTTTGCTTGGACAGCCGGAAACTTAATGCCGTGTCTAAGCATAATGCCTATCCTCTGCCTTATATTAATAGCATTCTCGATCAATTACGAGATGCACACTTTCTTTCCTCAATTGATTTAAAATCTGCGTTCTGGCAAATACCTTTGTCGAGTTCTTCCAAGGAGAAAACCGCGTTCACTGTACCGTCGCGTGGTTTATTTCATTTTAAAGTTATGTGTTTCGGACTGACTTCAGCGCCCGCTACACAGCAGCGGCTGATGGATCAAATGTTTGGCCCGGAATTTGATGGCAGTGTGTTTATATATTTAGATGATATTATCGCCATAAGTAAGACGTTTGAAGAGCATTTGGACCTTTTATTAAAAATTTTTGAGAGATTGCGTTCCGCTAATCTCACTATTAACTTACAAAAATGTTGTTTTTTCCGTAAACAGTTAAAGTATCTTGGTTATATCGTCGATGGGGTAGGTTTAAGGACGGATCCGGAAAAAATTCAAGCTATCACTGAATTTCCTACACCCACTTGCCCTAAGGACGTGAAAAGTTTTCTAGGAACTGCGTCGTATTATCGAAGATTTATCAAAGGGTTTAGCACGATTGCTGCTCCCCTAAATGCACTTACCTCGACTCGCAAGAATAGACCTCCTTTCACTTGGTCCGAACAAGCTGAGTCTGCGTTCCAGGAATTAAAACTCTGCACCTATCTTAGCGTGTCCAAATTTTTCTCTGCCTTTTACAGTACATACGGATGCATCTAACGTCGGGATTGGAGGAATGTTGACCCAAACCCTGGAGGGTGAAGAACATCCAATAGCGTATTACAGTCGTTCCCTTAACCGACAAGAGCGGAATTATTCAGCTACTGAGCGAGAGGCCTTAGCTGTCGTTAATGTAGTGGAACATTTTAAACCATATTTGGAAGGCAGTAAACCTTTTAAAATTATTACAGATCACGCCAGTTTAAAGTGGTTTCTTAACCTCAAGAACCCTACCGGACGTTTGGAGCGTTGGGGCTGTAGACTTTCACCTTATAATTTTATTATAGAGCATCGACGTGGCCGCGAAAACATAGTTCCGGATTCACTTTCTCGTGCGGTGCCTGTATTTTCTATAGAGGAGTATCCTTGTATCTGTGAAGGATCCTTGGTTTTGCAATATTTATTCCCGTTGTAGAGATAGGCCGCAAACGTGCCCTAACTATCAGATTGTGGATGGTCAACTTTTTCGTTTTACTAAAGGTAAGTCGACGTTAACTGGTGATTTCGATTGGAAAGAAGTTGTTCCTGCGGAAAGGAGACAGCGGCTTGTTTCAGATAATCATGATTCACCGCTGGGAGCTCACTTTGGAATCGAGAAGACTTACCAACGTTTGAGACTCCGATATTTTTGGCCCGGAATGTACAAAGATGTGGAGGACTTTGTGTCCAACTGTTCAACTTGCAAGGCTTTTAAACACCCTAATAAACCCACACCTGGTTTGCTTGGGAATCCCAAGGTCTGTCGTAGACCCTTCCAGTGTATCAGCATGGATTTAGTTGGTCCACTGCCAAAGTCTCGGCAGCAGAATGAGTATCTTCTCGTAGTGGTGTGTTGTTTTTCGAAGTACTGTATGTTATTTCCCCTGAGACGTGCTACAAGTCAAGCAGTTGCTCAACGTTTGGAGGAAAAGGTCTTTCTGGTCCACGGCATTCCTCAAACTGTCATAGCGGACAATGGCCCTCAGTTTATTGGACGCGAAGTTAAGGCTTTGTTTGTCAAGTATAATATTCCCCAAGTTCATTTTACCCCTACTTACTGTCCTCAGGTGAATACGGTAGAACGGTATAACCGGACTCTCGTCACGGCTATTGCCGCACTTGTAGGAACAGATCAGCGTACATGGGATTCAAATATTTATCAAATTCAATTCGCGTTAAATACCGCAGTAAATGCTTCTACCTCCTTTACCCCTTTTATGATTGTGCATGGTCGTGAAGCCGTTGTGGATGGCAACATTTATGGCGATAGTGAGCACTTGGATGAGATCACGTGCAGCTCGCGCGAAGGTTATGTCCAGGAACTGGGCGAGTTAAAGGAAGTATTCCTTAAGGTAGGGCAAGAATTGAAAAAATCTCATTCCCGTAATGCCAAGTATTATAATCAGCATCGTAGGGATATCGAATTCGAAGTAGGTGATTCAGTTTGGCGTCGCACTCATTTTCGGAGTGATGCAGCTAAACGTTTCTCTTATAAGCTAGCGCCGCGTTTTGAGAAATGCAAGGTGATCGATAAGCTTTCGAACTTAGTATATTTGCTTGAAGACGAAAATGGTCGTATTACCAAATGCCATATCAAGGATATCAAGAGTGTGGACTAAGTTCTTGTATTTTGGGTTGTCTACTATAAATCGTTTGTCTTTTTAATTTTCTTTAATATTACTTTCCAATTTTCAGGAAAGTAGTCTTTCTTTTTTGGATGTTTGTTTTCCTAGTAGAATGCTGGAGGGCCAGCGTGAATTTTTCTCAGTATCCTCGAAAAATTCTGGCGAGGAAGGGGATACTGTAACACCTTTTTTTTTTCACAATGAATATTGTAAACTTGTATCACTATCTTTGTTGGTTTACCTTGCGTGTTGTATAGTGAATTTGTCTAAAGGATAAATGTTCCGTTTATTCACTGCACTTTTTGACACCTGTAATTCGTTTTACTATACCATTATTGAGTTTTTTTCATCATTTTACATTGTTTTAGCTGAAATAAAAACTTAGAAGCAAAGTTTGTTTTTAACTTATAATGACATTTATAAAAAATGACGTTTAGTTTAGGTTTTGAAGTTTTGACAGTTCTTTCTTGGTCGTTTAGAAACTCTGAGTCATAGTAGTATAGAAAGACGAAATTATGTATCGAGTGTTTTGTAGTGTGTTTGGCTTTGAAATTCCATATCTTTCCGGAATTGTCGTTTCAGATTCTTCTGCGGTAATTGTTTCGCCACTTCTTAATAAAGAAGTAATTTTCGGTGTTCAAAATTAGTGTATTCGTAATATTCGATATTAAAATCGATATTTCGTTTCTAGACGAAACCTTCTAGAAGGAATGCGTCACTTGAATTGTGACGCTGCCATTTTTTCCTTGTCTGGGCGAAGACAACATCGATATATTTTCTTCTAAATAATTTTGATTTTGTGCCGGCGTCCGACACGTGGTACATTTATCTATCTGGGTACACGGTTGCTGCACGCCCCTGTTGTGAGCAGTAGACCTTAGTAAGCCGCCTTCGCAGCCTCCGAGCGGAGAGAGCCGGCCCCAAGCAAGACCTATTTTCCCTGGTGCCTACGCTGCCAAGTGAGTTGGAGCCGAACGGGACCGTAATTGGGTTTCCAATTAAGACTCCATCTTCCCCGGCAGAGTAGGGTGACACCCCCAGGTTGACATTAGGTCACACCGGCCGCGCCACCAAGCCTCCCTCGGAGGCTGTTTGTGTATATGTACGGTACTGGTGTACCGCCCTGAGTACTGTGTGTACTGTACTGGAGGGTCCTGTGACCCTTGTCCGGACCCAATGTCGGGTTAAGGTCTGACCCCTGCTCGGACCCCCTGTTTTGTCTCGTGCCGACCTGCTGCTGTCCGGCCTGCCTGTCGTCAGGCCCCGGGTTTGTCATTGCCGTAGCGAGGTACCCCCGGTATTTTTAACTATAATTATTTTATAAGTAGCAATTTAAATTAAATTGTAAAAATTTAAAACCGTGATCAGCCAAACGCCAACAGGGCCCTATATTTTTATTAAAGATATTTTTAAAAAAAAAACCAGGTTTTCAAAATAAATGTATTAAATTTTTCAACTTTTATTTTTTTTGTTCTTACAACCCCCCTCTTCACCTTTTACCCCCTATCCCGTTACACTTGGTAATTCACCATTACCTCTCCACTTACTCTGTAAAATTTACCATGTGCTATAAAATTACCTACAGATAAGCCACAAGCCAATCCTAGTATGTTATAAAAGCTGCAATGACCCGCATTTTACTTAGTTGATATATATTTACAACATGTTGCTGTAACAGGGGTTACGACCGTACGTTACACGAGCAAACAAGCCTACAATAAATATAACTTATTTGTTGTTTACCAAGCGCTCAGCCGTTGTACCAATATCTGTAAATGTAAACGAAAAAGTTGTTGTTGTTACAGATCATTACTTTACTAGCTGTCCCCTGCGGTTTTACTCGCGTAGTACCCGTTTTCGAGGTTTTTTTGGGATAATATGTATCCTATGTTCTTTCTCAGGCTATGGACTGTCTATGTACTAAATTTCATTTAAATCGGTTCAGTAGTTTTGGCGTAAAAGCAAGACCGAGAGGCAGAATTATTTTTAGAAAATAAATATGATTTTATTGATATTACTAATTTTTTAAATTATTTATTTGTATTTTTATATGCCTAGACCCTCGTGTCCCAATATATGTATTTATTTATTATATTTATGAAGTTTATTTTCTTTGTCCACAGTGATGCATTTCGAGTGTTATGGCAACGTTGCAGTAACGCACTGACAGTCGACTAATCCAAGATGGCGGAGGCAGAGGGAGGAGCGAGCGAGCAAGATGATGTTTCATTCTTGCGTACGGTGAGTGACTTACCATTTTACCTCATATTTAGGCCCGGTATCCACCAAAGTGGAGAGGAGAGACTGAAGATGTGTCGGTCAACCAATCAGCTTGCGTCATTTTGACAGCACAGCGCTTAGCTTGAGCACAATAGCGGGCTACCGACCACAGCCACCAGTGGCTGTCGCGCGCTACCACGATACGCGGACACTGCTGTAGCGAGTGGCTGCTACCACCTACACGTCTTTACAAAGTATATGAAAAAGTATGTTATGTGGCTGATGCTGGCCACCAGTGACCATTGTCGGTGGCCCGTTTGCGCGGCCCTTTAATGGATAAGCTTGTATTTCGGTATTTAGGTGATAAGCAGTTTTGGTAAATGATCTCGCTTTTGATTTATAATTCTACGTAAAAACTAATTAGGAAGTGACGAGTACTTCTTACAGATTAAAGGTGTACAAAATATTTAAAATGCATTTAAAAAAATTTAAACGCTTTTAGTTTATGAATAAGCCATTTGCTGTTCTATCGTTAATCGTAAGATGTCGGTTAGGCTCCTTTAAGAGAGCATTTAGATAGAATTGCCCCCAAATCTAGAAAGATAGAAAAAAACCTCATTTGGAAGGCCAGTGAGAAATCGAACCCAAAGATATAAATCTTAAACTACAAATCCACCTTGCGCAGGCATCAAGCAAGTAGCACACCTATTGTGTATAAGATAAGGCCTTTGGTTTAAAAATGGGCAATCCATACTAATATTATAAATGGGAAAGTGTGTCTGTCTGTCTGACTGTCTGTCTGTTTGTCTTTCTTTCACGGCAAAACGGAGCGACAAATTGACGTGATTTTTTAAGTGGAGATAGTTGAAGGAATGGAGAGTAACATAGGCTACTTTTTGTCTCTTTCTAACGCGAGCGAAGCCGCGGGCAGAAGCTAGTAATTAATATTTAATTGGTACTCGATCGAAAAGGCTTCCAATCACAAATCTTATCGGGAAGGCAACGGCAGCTAACGTAATAAACGCTCTCCGTCCTGGATATAAACTATCCGAACGGTATAGTGACGATATTTGAGAGAACATTACATCTATACTAATATTATAAAGAGGTAAAATTTGTAAGTTTGTAGGTTTGTAAGTTTGTAAGTTTGTATGTAGGGGGTAATCTCTGGAAGTACTGGTCCGATTCGAAAAATTCTTTCAGTGTTAGATAGCCCATTTATCGAGGAATGCTATAGGCTATATACCATCACGCTACGACCCACGGGAGCGAAACAGTAACGAAAAATGCAGGTGAAACCGCAGGGGACAGCTAGTTGTCGATAAGGCAGTTTAGTGTGCCCGGATTATCGAGAAAGTAGTTTAAGGATGATTAACCTTTAGGGATAGCGCATACATTATATTTTGATCGACTAAACTGTCGTGATGGTCCTATGGTTAAAGCTCAAAATAAGAGGTTGTGGTTTCGAATCCGAGCAAGTGTTAATGTCACTTTTTCGTTTGATATTTAAGTTGTAATGTTTAGCTTAGACATCGGTGAAGGAAAACAGCGAGTAGACACCTGAAGTTATAATAAACTTAAGTCCAAAATTGTCAATTGGCCTTGGATACCAGCAGTGATCAGTTGATCAGTTCTCGTGCCTTCTTTATATGAGAGGCTTTTGTCCTACAGTGAATCAGTAATGGGCTGGTATATTATATTCTAGTTCCTGTTGTGATTTAATCTCATTTTACCAAATAATCAGTTAAATATTGCGCGTTGGTCTTACCTCAGTATCCTGTCGGTATAAATCCCTAGGTTATTGATAACACGCCACGTGTTGTTGGTTAATATGCTACAACCGTATATCAGAACATGACTCGTATGAATATTTTCTCACGACAAACATTGTTAATCATATACGGCTGACAGATATTGCAAACGGCCTAGCTTAAGCGAACAGATAATACGTTACATGTTTGTTTTGCCGTGGGGAAATTTTCAGAAATAGATATAAAATGTTTCTAACCTTTTAAATTAATATAAACTTTCTAAGGTTGAACTTCACTTCCTAGTGTAGCTCGTTTGGTCTAAAGGTTTTGCTTTTAGAAAGATTCCTACATCAGACGGCTTAGGTTTTTTTTTTTGGTGAGTTGGAAATCATCCAATGACTGCTCCCGTCCTGGGTGCGGCAGGAGGGCGTCTCAGACTCTTACTGACTAAAACCCACTCATGTTCCTTCGATTGCCCTTTATGTTCCAGGGTCACGGTAACTATTATAAACATTCCGCAACCCCGGCAGGCGTTGGCCCTGTTGGGCCCCTTCCTGTAGACTGCTTAGGTTCAGACCTCGTCAATATGTCCTACTAATTTAATACATGTGAAACTTAGTGTGGATGTGTGTGTTGTGTGAATGTTTACTACACTTTCGCAGAAAAGCTACTGCGTGGATTTCGTTAAAATCTTACAGTAATATAGCTTCTATATCAAAATAGTACTATAGGCTACGTAACATCACGCTATGACGCACGAGAGCGGAGCACAGACCAAAAACTTACGAGGTATCTTCCACTGAGCACAATTAATCACCGTTTATGCATCCAATCAGGATAATATTCCTTATTACCCCGACATATGACCCAGTATCCTGTGATTGATACATACCTACAGTAACATAACTCGGATGAAGTTTGTTATTGACGTTGTTGTATACAATTTAACTAAATTCATGGTATTTTAACTTATTCTGAAATCGAGTCTTGTATACTTTTACGTCACACTTGCACTTGGCTTATCGGACGTCGTTACACCCGTAACATACGTATGTTATATGAAAAATATCTTTCTTCTGCTTCCATCCAGAGCTTCGCAATATGTAGCATTAGGTATTGATTGTGAATGCGTTATTTACAGCTACGAAGGGATCGAAACAATATAAGATGGAGAAAACATCACGGAACAAAACGCAGTTGTTTTTGTTGCGCATATTTTAGATTTTTGTTTCACCGGCATTATCCTTACTAATATTATATATAGGTAAATGTATTGTGTGTCTGTCTGTTTGTCCGTCTTTCACGGCAAAACGGAGCGACGGATTGACATGATTTTTTAAGTGGAGATAGTTGAAGGGTTGGAGAGTGACATAAGCTACTTTTTTTATCTCTTTCTAATGCGAGTGAAGCCTCGGGCAAAAGCCAGTGTTATATGAGTAATTGGTTACTAGCCACCTTAATCACTGCGTCGTCTTTGAAAGGGATTACCAAAATGTAAATTATATCATTTGAAATACTATATTCTGCCCTAAAGGCAGCATAAATCAGTCTAAACGAGACTATTTAAACGTAGGCCGAAAGACCAATGATTATTTGCGTAGCTCTTGAAACTGCCTAAAATCCGACTGTAATTCCTGAAATCAGAGCCCCTATTAACAGTTAGAAGTTGACCTTATTGCGGAAAGAACGGTTTTAATGGCGGCCAAATGTCTTGCGAACTTCACTCCTTAATGAAACTTTTAGGCCTATGTTCGCACAGATTTAATTAAATCATTTCATGCTTAAACTACAACTGCGCAAATAACTCAAATTATTTGCTAAAATGTGAGCAAAAAGGCCAATGATTTAAAAAATAGTGGCCAGCGGATGGAATGGGTTGACTAGAGCCGGGATGGTTGACGCTCTTTGGAAGGTCAGGGTGGCTATGGTATGTTTTATGCAAAACTTAGCACATTTATCTAGTAACTGTTTTCCAGTCCACAACTATGCAGTGCCTCAACGAATCTAAAATGGTACTTATTCAGAAACTTTTTTTTCTCTATACTGTTACACTGCACTGTTGAGCAAAAGCCTCCCCCAGGTCCTCCTGGACGCCTTATCGCTTATCCCTCCATGGTATGCGTATAGTCCTGGGCCTGTTTCGGCGACGCCACCATTTTCTGGCACCCACTTCATAGAGACCTTCACCTAACGGTCGTCTTGCATGCGGCAAACGTGAACCGCCCAGTCCTATTTGAACCTGGCAGCCTTTTTGCCCAGGTCCATTATGCCCCTTTTGGACCAGTTCTTGATTGTTGGTCCGTGGTGTTCTTGATTCGGTCCTGTCACTGACTTATTTAATGTAAAATTTAATGCTTATCCTGCCTACCTGATCTAAAAACCAGTGCACACTACAAATGTAGAGCTATTTAAAGCACTGTTTTCTAATATTCTCAACTCACTATAGTATTTTCGTCACTCCGAGCGGCGCAGATTGAATCAAGCAATCGATTCAAATTACACACGTAGGTTTTAGATGTTTTTGAGTGGTGCCGTGGAATGATTTGGAATAGAGAGGTATACGAGTATATATAACTTTAACTGGCTTGTTGATCTAAAGGTTAGTGACCCTGACTGCGAAGCCTGTGGTCGTGAGTTCTATGTAGCCATCTGGGACAAATACTTGTATGATAAGTATGATTGTAGTCTGTTTACAATAGTACTCACTGGGGCTAATTTGGGGTGAGGCCAAACGAGCGTAATTTTGTTAGTCGTGAGTCGCAGAATTTCGTATTCTGGTACGGTGCAGACCACTCATATTTTGCGTTGCGTTTCTTTTTCTATGAAAGCAACCGAAATTCTGCGACTCACGACTCATAAAATTACGCTCGTTTGGCCTCACCTTTAGGATCAGAGATGTCCTTGTGTGAGTAGCTCCAAGACACTTATACAATGTGTAACTGAATTAATGCACTTTGAGAAAATAGTTTGTTCAGAATCGTTTACTGAATCGATTTTTGTAATTTTTAATATAGGTAATATTTTATCCCATAAATAATTAAAACTACGTAAACTGCTGTCACACTTCCGCTGTACAGTCTAAACAAACTAAAATGGATGAAATACCTACTAGTACTACGCTAGACCCTTATGCAAGTGCGACTGTGTGCATGCGTAGATTTGTAATGTGACTATAAATTTCTCCCACAATCTGTACAACTAATTTATAAAAAAAAACAGTGTTTTAAACATAATAATAAAAATTCAGTGTACCCATTATGATTTTATAACATAATATTCTAATTGGGGTGTCTGGTGGTGTGCGTTTATTCCGGGACATGTTGTATATTATGTACTTATTATTTAAGAATCGAAAGCTTAAAGGTAATCGTTGGTCTTCGTAGGAGCGTATAAATAGGAAAGATGAACCGCATGTGATTAAAAGAGTTAAAAAAACTTTTTCAAAAAAAAAGATAACCGACTTCAAAAACTAAAAGTTCAAAAATAACTATTTCGGAAGTCGGTGGCTTCTCTTCTGCCGGTCGAATTGTGTTGCCTTGCCACCGACTTCCGAAATAGTTATTTTTGAACTTTTAGTTTTTGAAGTCGGTTATCTTTTTTTTTGAAAAAGTTTTTTATTTTTTACTTTTTAGTTAGAGTCCCAACTACGTTTTAGAGTAACTTTAAAAAAAAACGTACGTTTATCTATAAAAATTGAGGAGTTCCCTCGATTTCGGCATGATACCATCATCAGATCCTGGACCTGATGACAATGGGACCATTTGGGAAGTCTACCCTTTCAAACAAAAAAAGAATTGTTCAAATCGGTTGGCAAACGACGGAGATATGCGCGAACAAACATAAAAAAAAAACATACAAACATTCGAATTGAGAACCTCCTCCTTTTTTTAGAAGTCGGTTAAAAAACGTGAATGTTTTTACGAAATTTTGAGAATTTCTTGACCTAAAAAGCTGCTAAGTAACAAGTTCGTAGCATGTAGATTGAAAACGGATTTTAAACATGAAGTCGATTTTTAAGACATCTTAAGATCGATTTTAGTCGCTGGTAAAAGCCAGCTAAAATATTCGTAAACTTAGTTGGTCGAACTTTAATTAAACACCAGCTTGTTACTTGAAGGTCAGTTTAAAATACCAAACTGGCATAATGTAAACTTATAACTTTTTTATTAACTTTTATTGGATACTTTTAAAAAAGCAAAGTTTCAATATAGGCTTTACAAAATAATATCACATGAATGATTCCACAAAATTACCACTTACCATAATTAAGGACACTCCACAACGCCCATGGTTATAATTAAAGGTCTATGACCAGCCCTGGCCGAATTACAGTGCTTTGTAATTTATGGTTTAGCCCCCATTCAAATTACTTATCTGTAGTATTATATTATACAAGTTGCAAGCTGCAAAATATTTATGAACAAGGACATTCCATATACCTAAATAAAATTGATTCGATAAATGTGTTGCTAATACTTACTTCCTTGTTGCTAAACGCAAAATTCGAGAATTGCTGGATCGATTTTAAACAGATTCTCGCGGTAATGACGGTACTTACCTCTTTTAATTTAAGGCTAGTATATAAGTTTTAATATTTTAGTTTGACTATTCTTTCTTTCTTCTTTCAATTTGGTAATGTTTCTTTTTTTATTAAAGGCCAACGCAAAAGTGGAAAAGTGGTACTGATAATTTAATACTTAAGAAAAACTGGTCTTTGTGTCAAATCAATAATTGAGTCGAACCGAAAAGGGGTAACTTGTCCAGTGGGTTGTAGAGGTCTATCAGGCAGTCGCTTTTACGTAAAACATTGGTATCTCTGCTGCATTCGATTGGACCAATAAAAAAAAAATTATTGTTTGTAGAAAAAGGCGAATTTCAATTCTTCTACATATTCCAGACTTACTCTCGTAGTAAGTTGTTGGTATGAAATTCCTAAGTGCTTTTAACCCCTAATAGATGAGCAAGGATTTAAAATTCAGCCTGTATATGAATTCTGTGCGTGGTGTGTATGTGTGTGTGATTGATGCGGTTCAGTTTGTAAACTTTGATTTAATTAATTGTGGACAACGCATTTATTTCATAAATAATAGATGAACGTGTTTTTGTAGTTTATCGAACATTTATTAAAACAAATGTTAATATTTGTATATTGTTAACGATAAATGTCATGTTATTGTTATGTTAGCTCTGATAAACACGAACACAATTTATCTTCGTATATTATAACTGTAGAGGTTTAACACAGGCTATGTTACATCAACTCTATAAGGTGACTGATTTATGAAATATCTATAATGTGTGGGCATTTATTTAATATTTATTTATGTATTACTAGCTTTTGCCCGCGGCTTCGCTCGCGTTAAAAAGAGACAAAAGGTAGCCTATGTTCCTCTCCATCCCTTCAACTATCTCCACTTAAAAAATCACGTCAATTCGTCGCTCCGTTTTGTCGTGAAAGAAAGACAAACATACAGACAGACAGACACACTTTCCCATTTATAATATTAGTATAGATATCAGTTGTCTGGTTTCTTTAATACAAGTTTGAAATCAGATGGCCGTGTGTCAGTTGTCCCGAGATATTTATTTATTCACTGATAAATTTGTTACCAATTCGCAAACACAAGTTCTTCACGATAACAAATAAGTTTCCTAAAAAAAGTTATTATAAAAAATAACAGTTACCTTTGTGTGCAAGTCTGACTCGTACTGGTTCTTTATTTATAGTACTAGCAGTTTCCAAAAATGATTTTAGTGCTGTATGGAATTAGGGTAACTAATATTGTGACACGAGAATTTTATATATAAAATAAGATTAGTTTACAATCCATACTTATAATGAATGCGAAACCTGTGTCCGTCTTGCTTTCACGCCAAAACTACTGAACCATTTTAAAATTGGGTACAGAGTTAGTCCAGAGCCTCAGAAAGGACATAAAATAGATTTTATCCCAAAAATCCCACAGGAACGGGAACTACATGGGTAAAACCGCATTGGGAACTAGTCTTTTCATAAAGTCTCACTTTTCTCTAACAATAACAAAATTGAATGAACACAACTCATTGAAACCACTTGGCAATTTTACGTTCAAATGTCCCTGGTACCCGTGTCAACCGCAAAAGTTAAAAGCCTCGATCGCGATAAAGCTATACAATTAGCTCAGACCCGAACTACCAGTGATAAGGGTAGCAGGTAGACGAATCTGTCAGTTGCGAGGTACTAAGAAGATTGATAAGTTGTACCTTTTTAGCTGTAGTGTAGTGCACAGCCCGAATTTAGGGACTGCGCACGTTTACACAAACTGAATGTTGTTTCACAAACTGATTAAAAATGTGTGTATGTCAATGATATTATAAATAACTAGCTTTTGCCCGCGACTTCGTCCGCGTGGAATAACTCCCGTTCCCGGGGGATTTCCGGGATTAAAACTATCCTATGTCCTATACCTGGGACTAGGACTATAACTGTACTAAATTTTATTCAAATCGGTTCATTGGTTTAGGCGTGAAGAAGAGACAGACAGACAGAGTTACTTTCCCATTTATAATATTAAGTAAACGGATTGGCGTGAGTAGTCCCTATTATGGCTTTTCTCATTATCGCGCAACGCTGAACTCGGCTAATAGAAGCCAAACTGTATGTAAGTATGACCAAAATCGTTCAGCAAAACGGGAAAGGAGCTAATATGCGTAGTCTTTTAAGGTACTCGCCTTATAACCGAGGCGATCCGGCGACGGTACGGAGTTAATATAGTGAGCGCATGCCCATACAAGTCCATATAAAGAATACTAGCCGCACGAGGCGAGTCGGTGCGGAGTGGCTGCCGGGTGGCTGTAATGAGCTATGTACCTTTAGACACCTGTGCGAATTATGTTATGGTTGCACTGTAGTTCGGAAATTAGACATGTTGAATAGAGATATCAACATGCAAACTTACTTACACGTTTATTTGTTTCGAGTCATCACCAACACCAATTTTGACAAGACTCACAGGCAGATTACTATTGTTATATCGATTAACTTAATAAAAAACAAATATAGACACTTGGCGCAGAACCTTAAACCACACGGGCGAAGTCGCGGGCAACTACTAGTTATATTAATATTAGCTGATAGCATTCCTTGCAACAGTATTTTTTTTAGAAGACCGGAGTCTCCTAGAATAGGATACTTTTACTTAAAAGGTAACTCCTGTTGTAGAAGTGAAGTTAGTTAAATAAAATAAATTAGTATGTAGTGTAATTACTATAACTAGCTACCCCACGTTTAGTCCACTCTCGACCCCTCGACCCCTAAAAAAAGATTTGCTCATTGGTTTCCTCTCAACCCCTAAACCTAGTTTACTTTCGACCCCTAGCATAGTTGGAAGTTTAAAAAAATCAGATTTTTTTCCAATTCTTTGAGCAATTTTCAAGACTTGTATGGAACAGTTAATATTGTTTGTTTAAATCTTCAATCACAAGTGATTCGAGACACGATAGAAAGACAATAGCAACGCGACAGCCGGCAGTCGCTTGGTCGAAAGGTTAAATTGACGAAATATAAGTCTTTTGTTCTTTCTACGACTAAATCACACTGCGCGAACAGTCAAGATGGCACTTTTCAGACAGATGAAAATCATAAAAAATAAATAGAGTATATTAAAATAAATGAATGAAATAGTCAACTCACCATACCAGCTTAAAGCGGAATCATTTACCAAAAACCCACCATAAGACACGATTCTCATAGCAATCAGTACCATTTAGTTAATAGGGACCCAGGTTAAATCTAATAATACCAATTCTAATGTAACCTGGTGATTCAATCCGGGTCTTGGCAAGCGTCAGACAATGAGTGTTGTCAAACCGCCGGCTATTTATAACTGTCAGCCGACAACTGACGGAAATCTGAGTATGGCCTGATTTTTGGGTAAAGAAATGTGTCGAGAGATTGAATGAGAGTCGAAATCGCGGGATAGCGTGAGATATTACCGGCTTGTAACTCGTCTCACTGCAGAGCAAAGGCCGCTTTACCAATAAAGGAGCATTTGTTAACAACGCTTGTTCAAGACGGGTTGGCGATTTTAAATATATATCTAAGTACTTTTTACTAGTTGTCCTTCGCGGTTTTTCCCGTGTTTTTGGTTACGACGCCGCTCCCGTCGGTAGTAGCATTTTGTTACATAACCTAAAACCTTTTTAGTAAAATGGACTGTCCAATATATAGAATTTTTGAATTCAAACTATTTCTTCCTGATTTTAGAATGTTCAACCAAACAAACGAGCGAAAGTCCAGGTTTCCTCTCAATGTTTTTCTACATCGATGTCATTAGTGTTCTAGACAGGCTTAGATAGTACCTACCCGTGATTTGAAAAGGTCACGTTGATAGTTTTCTGCAAAACTGTCTTCTGAGTGTCATCTACAGTATTGAAAAAAGTAAACTTTGATTTTTTTTAGTGTTTGTAGCGGTTTACGTTAAGTTTCAATGAATTATTCAATCAAAAACCTATTTTATTTTAAAAATGTTTTTACTGATAAAATACTACGTTATTACCGACTGCTATCCATACTAATATTATAAATGCGAAAGTAACTCTGTCTGTCTGTCTTTCTGTCTGTCTGTCTGTTGTCTGTCTGTCTGTCTTTTCTTCACGCCTAAACCACTGAACCGATTTGAATGAAATTTGGTACATATATAGCCTGAGACCCAAGAAAGGACATAGGATAGTTTTTATCCCGGAAATCCCCCGGGAACGGGAACTGTTATTCCACGCAGACAAAGTCGCGGGCAAAAGCTAGTATGCTATAAAATTATGTGTGCGAAGTCACTGACTAAGTTAATAGTTATAATCAGCATAAACTATCTCCGTCAGAAGATAAGCAAATGAATGAACTAACTTAACAAGTCCTGTAACTTGTTAAATCTTAACAAGTTCGCGCTGTTGAAATTACCATCAGTCAAGACAAACTTGTTGGCTAAAGAACTTATGGTGCAATTCGCACCATCAATTATAGTTTGGGCACGCCGTTATAGCGGCGGTAAGACCCCTCTTTGAGGAGTGGCTGGAGAGGCGTCATGGCACTCTCACGTTTCGCTTGACACAGGTCCTCACCGGACATGGTCAGTTCGGGAGGTTCCTGTGTCGGATTCGGGCGGAAGCGACGCCTGGGTGTCACCACTGCAGTAACGGTCGCCTGGAGGACACGGTCGAGCACACAGTAGAGGTGTGCCGCGCATGGGCGGAGCATCGACGTGTCCTCGTAGAGGCGATCGGCGGCGGTGACCTCTCGCGCCCGGCGCTGGTTCAGGCCATGCTCCGGGGCGAGACGGAATGGGATGCCGTCGCCTCCTTCTGCGAAGCAGTTATGCTGGTGTAGGAAGCGGCGGCGCGCGAGAGGCAACGACGAGCCTCTCGCCCCGGACTAAGACCCAGGCGAAGACGTCGAGAGTCGCAAGACGACTACCGGCCACCGTAGGCGCGGTTCTGCGGATGGCGAGCTATGGGTAGCTCGCCGCCCGGCTAGGACCAGGACCGCGTAGACGGCGCGTTTTGTTCCACGCGCGCCTCAAAGAGAAGGAGTCAGCACAGGAAGGGGCCCAACAGGGCCAACGCCTGCCGGGGTTGCGGAATGTTTATAATAGTTACCGTGACCTCGGAACATAAAGGGCAATCGAAGGAACATGAGTGGGTTTTAGTCAGTAAGAGTCTGACACGCCCTCCCGTCGCACCCAGGACGGGAGCGGTCATTGGATGATTTCCCACTCACCAAAAAAAAAAAAAAAAAACCATCAATTATAGTCAGGTCGATATAACCTTTCGACGACCAAGTGACAGATGGCTGTCGGGCTGCTATTGTCTTTCTATTGTGTCTTGAATCACGTTTAATATATTACATGTCACTGGGGTGACATCTTGATGTAGTTTTTTTTTTATTTAATTGCACGTGTATGACCTGTCATAGCAGTTTGAAGTCATTTAAAGCTTTATTTATATAAAAAAATAGTCCCTATTTTCCTTAGTCACGCCATTATTTGAAAAACATCTTAGTCACACAGTCGCACTTACGTCATAGTCACAGACTTAGACTCACCTTGTACTTGGTTTTTACGACTTAAAAAATTAATAAATTGCTCAGAAAATTTTACGCACTTTTAACTTTCAATGACTCAAGCGAAACGCGAGGGGCTAGTAAATAAATAAAAAGTTAAGTCCCAATTTTATTAAATGGCAAGACACTAGACAGAATACCGTAAACACGATATTAAAGAGTTACTGCCTTGGGTCTAGAGGTCACAACATCACTTTATTGACTGTTGAGTATGATATCCTATATTTGATTAATAGATTGAGCCAATACCAAGACAGTATGCGTGTCCACATTTTTCTATTAACCGTCAAGTTATTACTCCTTTTTTTAACACTTTCTATTCGTTTTTGAACATGCTTATGAATTTCATTAAAAAAAATCTTATGTCCAACTATATTTCGTGTTGTGTTCATTTCATGGAGATTAGATTACAACATTTTATGAAATTGTCAATTTTAAGCTCAGGCATTGACATTGACATGACATTCATTGCGAGATAAATGACGTTACTAAGCACTGACTTTGGCTTAGCTATGTTCCGTCTCTATCGTGCACTTGATGTTTGACAGATGTGTAACAGTGACAGGTATAGTGCTTAGTCAAAGTTAGTGCTAAGTAACGTCTATTTATCTCGCCCTAAGGCCCGTATTAATAGACGTCACTCAATTCTGAGACGCTCTCAAATCTATTGCTGTCCTTATTTTTTACCTTTCGAATGACAAGGACAGCAAGAGACTTGAGAGCTTCTCAGAATTGAGTGACGTCTAATTACGGGCCTAAGTTTACATAGATGAAAAACATTCAGTAGCGTTAAATTTCATTAAAACCTTTTCTCGAGAATATGCTACCTACATAAACATTTTACATAGCATAAACATTTTACATACAGATCTACATATAACGTGAGGTTATTATGTTTTTATTTCGATGAATGGATGGATATATGTTCCTGAGTAAACGTTTCGAGGTTACGCCGGTAATCCAAGTGTATTACAACTAACACTTTGCCCGCGACTCCATCTGTAGATTTTCGAGTTTGTAGTTTTCCTTACAAATTCATCATACCGTGGAGGGTATTTTGAATATAACGCTTTTAAAATATTTCATACATACGTATTAACCTTTCAACGACCAATCGACAGCCGGCTGTCGAGCTGCTATTATCTTTCTATAGTGTCTCAAATCACGTGTGTTCTAAGGTTTAATACCGCCTTATCACTCAAAATAACGCAGTTTTATTTTAACTTTTCGTCGACCAAGCGACAGCCGGCTGTTGTTCTGCTATTGTTTTTCTATTGTGTCTCGAATCACGTGTGTTCGAAGGATTAATCAATATTTTTAGTAATTGAACTAAAACTTCCGATTTACCAACGAAACAACAAACTTCACCTCTTTATAATTCATGTGATATTAGTGTAGATTATCATCTACGATAAAAAATCGCAACGATTATTTTTTGCAGTGCACGCTTAGCCAATGTCAAATGGTAGACCTTGGCATTGAAAACATGCGCATTGTGATGACGTGTGAAGAGGCGAAACTTACTGCAATGCATTCGTACTCATACATAATGGAAAATGGCTAGCCTACAGCTTGTTTACTTTAGCGGCAAATAGGTATATGGTGGGATCCTCAACGTAAAGCCAAATTTTACTATGTATTCACTCGTCCATGATTCTAGTGTTTGCTTCCGTTGCTAATTAAAGAATTAAAATATAAAACCGATGAGCTGTGGTTCGGATGACGTGATTTCTAAATACGAATTCTAACTCTACCATTCGTGTTTAGTTGACTATTGTTAACTTATCTAACCTGCTTAACTGTAATAGTTTCTTCTCGTTTTCAAAAGTAACAATTAAGCTGGCAAAAAAGGGAATGTAACCTTTTTTTTTTTTTTTAGTGAGTGGGAAATCATCCAATGACTGCTCCCATCCTGGGTGCGACGGGAGGGCGTGTCAGACTCTTACTGACTAAAACCCACTCATGTTCCTTCGATTGCCCTTTATGGTTAGGGTCACGGTGACTACTATACACATTCCGCAACCCCGGCAGGCGTTGGCCCTGTTAGGCCCCTTCCTGTGCTGACTCCTTCTCTTTGAGGCGCGCGTGGAACACTAACGCGCCGTCGACGCGGTCCTGGTCCTAGCCGGGCGGCGAGCTACCCATCGCTCGCCATCCGCAGAACCGCGCCTACGGTGGCCGGTAGTCGTCTTGCGACTCTCGACGTCTTCGCCTGGGTCTTTGTCCGGGGCGAGAGGCTCGTCGTTGCCTCTCGCGCGCCGCCGCTTCCTTCACTAGCATAACTGCTTCGCAGAAGGAGGCGACGGCATCCCATTCCGTCTCGCCCCGCAGCATGGCCTGAACCAGCGCTGGGCGCGAGAGGTCACCGCCGCCGATCGCCTCTACGAGGACACGTCTATGGTCCGCCCATGCGGGGCACACCTCCACCGTGTGCTCGACCGTGTCCTCCAGGCGACCGTTGCTGCAGTGGTGACACCCAGGCGTCGCTTCCGCCTGAATCCGACACAGGAACCTCCCGAACTGACCATGTCCGGTGAGGACCTGTGTCAGGCGAAACGTTAGAGCGCCGTGGCGCCTCTCCAGCCACTCCTCAAAGAGGGGTCTTACCGCCGCTATCACGGCGTGCCCAAGGGAATGTAACCTAAAACTTAAATTTTATAAAAGATAGATAAATGACTTTCTGGAAACCTATCCCAGAAATTGAATAACCTATTTATTGAAAAATGGACAAACAGCTTAAAAACTTAATAAAACAGAAACTATAGTCGACAGAAAGCCAAGTCTTCGAATGTGGCAATAGTAACAGTAAAAAATAATAATTAAATAATCAATAACCCTAGTGTAATTTCGGAAGTCGATGGCTTTTTTTATGATTTATGTAATTGCCACCAGTTTCCGAATTTGCAGATGTGTTTTTGTTATTTTTATTCTCCTTTTTTCAAATGAATTACTGTAGAGCGTGCAATAGAATGAGATATAAAGTCGCTCGTAAAACATAACCCCTTCTTTCAGCAGTCGGGTAAAAATAATTTAATCATTCAAATATTCCTAGGATCATAATTATCTAACGACACCTCGGATTGTGAAGTAGGCGAGAAAATAAAACCACTCATGTGTAAGGGTGATTGAGATAGAGTATGATAATACTACCATGCACAAACCAACAGACCAAATAATTGACTAAGAAATATTATCGTATCTAAAGTTTCTTGGCACGACTGCGGTTACGCGGTCAATATCGTATTAAACACGAGTAATTTGTTCTAAAATTAACCACAAATGGATGGCTGCGAAGCTAAATGGCGAGCAGTTACGCTGAAATGGTTCGATCTAAATATGGATCCGTAGTTATTGGCTGAATTGCTGTGGTAACAGTGATTCATATTCGGATCAATACGTATTTCAAGCAAATTCATCCTAATCTTTAACATCTGTAGCCAAAATCTGAATCAGCGAAACACCACGCTCCTACTCGTACATACAACAAATTCCACTGTCCACTGATTTTTAACGCCCGCCCAAAGGGATAGGAGAGGTTTTCTTTCTAACTGGATGCATCTAAATACAAGTGACGGGCCTGTTATCGTGTAGTGGTTAGTAGCCCTGACTGCCAGCCGGAGGTCGTGGGTTCGATTCCCACCCAGAACAAACTTTGTGTGGTGAGCATGATTGTTTGTTCTGTGTCTGGGTGTAATTAATAAATTATATAAGTATGTATATCAGTTGTCTGGTTACCATAACTCAAGCTCTAAGCAGAGCTTAACTTGGGATTAGAAGCCCGTGTGTGAGTTGTCCCAGTATATTTTACAAGTGTTTGACATGGAGCGACTACCTATTAGATCTCGACAAGCTAGTTACGGGATAACACGATAAGCCTTGGTTAGACTGATTTTATGACTTTCTTTTTCTATATCCCGCAAAGAACTACAAATGACAACCGAGACCGGTTATACATACTTGCTTTGGTTGCGATGTCCTAGACATTTTTGGAAAGTATATACGAACAAGTCGTGATGGCCTAGTAGTTAAGGCGCCCGCCTCTCATGCAAGAGATTGCGGGTTTGAATCCGGGCAAGTACCAATGTGACTTTCTCAATTCATATGTACTTTCTAAAGTTTATCTTGAACATCACAGACATCGATGAAGGAAAACGTCGTGAGGAAACCTGGACTTGTAGTTAATATAAGTCCGAAATCGCCAATCCGCCTTGAGCAAGTGCGGTGATGCTCGCGCCTTCTCTCTATGAAAAGAGGCTTTTGCCCTGCAGTGGGACAGTTATAGGCTGGTATTATTATTATATACGAACTAGCTTTCGCTCGCGGCTTCGCCCGCGTGAATTTCCAAACTTCTATCCCCAAATTTTCCCTTTACGTTTGGAAGTTCCAATCTTTTATTAGCGGATGCCTACGTCATAACATCTACCTGCATGCCAAATTTCAGCCTGATCTGTCCAGTGGTTTGGGCTGTGCGGTGATAGATCACTATGTCAGTCAGTCACCTTTGAGTTATATATTTAGATTGAAAAAAAACACATTTGAACCACACTTGTGGGCGCCATAACCAAGGGACCACTCTAGCTATCATACAAAAACAATTCCCATACATGTCACAAATCTACTTGGATAGGTTCAATCTCAAATAACATTTCTAGACACAAACTACGATAAAAATCTAGGACATCAAAACCTTTATCGTTGTCATTAGAAGAAACAACAAAAAGAAAAGCGTGAACGCTCCACTGGCTTCATTGTGACAGTCTATCAAATTTCTTTATTTGTTTAGTGGAAAAAATAAAACCTAGTACTTATCTGAACTTTTTATGTAAACTTACATTGTAAACATACTTATATCGACTGGTATGATACAATACAACGTAAGAGGACTTTATATATTACTGACCCACTACAGGGTAAAGACCTCTTTCGTACTACTAAAGAAGACGCTAACATTACACCACGCTTGCTCAAAGCATATATTAGCGATTTCGGACTTGTAGTACTTATAAGACCAGGTTTTTCCTTCAAATGTTTCAACAACTGGGCCATCATGACATTTTTATGTAAATTTATATAATTGTATACATCGAATAGTCTGTGTGTACGTAAAATGTCAGTATCGTTGAGCTGGAATGCTAACGGATTTCGGTTCGTATTTTATGATAATTTTAGCTATTTTGAACAGATAAATTTGGCGCCATTGTAAGCGTGGTTGCTGTGTATCGCGATTTTTTTCTGAGTTTGTTTGTTTTGATTGTTAATTATAATACCAGCCAGAACTCATACAGAGAAGGCACGAGCATTGATCACCACAATTGCTCAAGGCGGATTGGCGATTTCAAACTTCTATTTATTGTAACTCCAGATTTCTCCACGATATGGTTTCCTTCACAGACGTCTGTGATGTTCAAAATAGACTTTAGAAAGTACATATGAATTGAAAAGGTCTCGTGGGTACTTCTAACAACCATTAAGACATTTCTATGTATACTTACGCAATGCATATAACGAATTGTTTCTATAATGTGAAACGTCTGAATCGTTACAGTTGGAATGTGAACAGATTTCAGTTTATTTTCACGAGTATTACCAAGACACATTTGGCCGTACGGTTGCCGCTGATATTAAACGATAAAATATATTGCAACTCTGGTCTACAGGTATTTGTTCAGATTTTGGTTGTTGGTGTTCCTTTGATCTCAATATTTGGCTACACGCATTCAGTCAGTCGTTCGTCGTCGCTCCATTTAAACTTAGAATTGAAAAACTCTAGGCTTAGACAAACGAGGTCTACATTGCAGAACACGCTTACTACAGGGTTAGTCTGTTCTGCAACTGATGTGACCAGACTAATGCCACTTCAATACACACTAAGATCTTAGGTTTGCTAAGCTTTTACTTTCAGCTTAAACCCTTGACTGCTGTTTACCATATAAAAGAAAGTATTCAGAGATTCTTCATTGGTCTGGTGACCTCATTACTTGATGTTCCAAGCCCTACACATTTTTACTACTCCGGGCTCTGAGTTCGAATTAGTTTTAGTGGCAATTCATTAATGGTCTTTAATTAGTCAACAGTTTGTAATCGTTTTACTATTGGCATGGTTTCTATGAGAAACTTGGCTTCGTGTGACTATAACAATAAATATATAGACACCTTTCAAATGATGTAGGTCTAACACTCAATTTGTTACCGTCCCTTTATGTATATTGGCTATTGTAAATTGTAGAGAATTAACTGCTCTGATATTCTCGTGGCCGAACTGGATTCTTAGCAACCCGGAACTTGGCAGTTGGCAGTGGACACCCCAGTGACTCGGAGAGCACGCAAACTGTTGGCGAGAACTGTTGTTTTTCTTAGATATTTGTCAGGGTAATCAGAAAGTCTGATAATGTTACCTGACTAGCTGACCCATATCTTTGATTACTAGTACCTTAGGTCGTACCGTGATGTTATAGAGCCTTGGGCTACCTAACACTAAAAGTTTTTTATTTATTTAAACCAATACCTTCTGACTGAACTCTTCAGCTTAATAATATCCATACTAATGCCCTACCTAATAATCACTGTGTAAAGTTATGTCATGAATAAAGCCTGTGTAACCATACATTTTTTGACGTAAAAACCTGTCATAACTTTATGCAGCGATTATTAGTAAGACGTTAATTATAAATGCGAAAGTAACTCTGTCTGTCTGTCTCTTCTTCACGTCTAAACCACTAATCGATTTGAATGAAATTTGGTACAGATATAGTCTGGGATAGTTTTATCCTGGAAATCAACCGGGAACGGGAACTATTATTCCATGCGGAAGAAGTCGCGGGCAAAAGCTAGTATTAAGTATAAATCGAAAATAGGGCGATGTACTAAAAACACACTAACAAACTCTTGTCTTTAGATGTGGGTTAATCGGGTTATTGCTTTCTAAATCATAGGAAAACAAGTACAATGGTGTTATTGTCGTTGGAAACTTCAGCGTCGCTGTGTTCTAGTTTGAATAAACTCAACTCAAATTTAATTCTAATATACACACATCAAAAGTGTCTAGGGATATTTCAATTAAACCTAAACAACTAAAATTCTATTAACTTTTTGTTAAGACACCTACACATTAAAATAAACCTTGTTTAATAGCCTATCTAATCTGATAATAAACTTTTAGATAAAGTTAAATTTAAAAAAAAACTTAGAAGAAGAGGAAAAACTCAGACAAAATTTCAATTAAAACTTTATTTTTGAAACATCAAAACCTAAACAAAAAAACTATTTTTCTTTACAAAAATTATTGAAAACATACAATTAATAATCCGTGGATCCACCTAAGACTCTCCTGACACACTGCAGCGGTTCTATATACTCAAAACAAGGTGTCAATATCCTGTTGTGGAATACTGTCCCAAGTCCTTTTAGATGCAAGAAAAGCTGGTGTTCATCCTCAATATCTTCAGGGAAATTCCTAAGAGCTCTTCTCAGAAGCATATCCTATACATGCTCAATAGGATTTAAGTCAGGGGATTGTGCAGGCCAGTCTGAAGCTTGGATATCATGCTGTTGTAACCAACTTGTGACGATACGCGCCGTATGTGGACGGGCATTGTCGTGTAATAGCTGGAAATTTTGTCCCATTTGTTGTCTGAGAGGCAAGATTACAGGCTCTAGCACCCCATCTCGGTATTTTAGAGCAGTCATATTGCCTTGTATCCAAACGAGGCCCGTTCTACCGCCGAGACGAATTCCTGCCCAAACCATAATCGTGCCACCTTGATATGCATGAACTTGTTGTAGGTGCTGCAGTCGATTCCAACGTCCAGGTTCTTTCCAATCGCGTACTCTTCGCGAATCAGGATGAAATCCAAACCTGGATTCATCAGTGAAAAGCACAAGTGACCATTGAGAATGGTTCCAGTTTTCGTGTGCAATAGCCCATTGTAATCTTCTTTATCGATTGCTTCTCCTTAGCGCTGGTACCCGCAGTGGCCTACTAGTACGTAGGTTGACTTCATGCAGTCGTCTTCTCAAAGTTTGACCGCTTACCAGCAAACCATACTCTCTCTGTAGCCTTTGAACCAATTGCATTGCCGTTACATTTGAATGACTTCGTGCAGCATTTACTATGAATCGGTCCTGTACATGTGTTTTAATGCGTTGAGGTCCTCGGTGCCGTTCCACCACTTCCTCCGTGACACGATAACGTGACCAAGGCCTGGATATAACGCTCTGACTGGTCCTCATGGCTTCAGAAACCGCAATTTGGGACAGTATTCCACAACAGGATATTGACACCCTTGTTTTGAGTATACAGAACCGCTGCAGATGTGTCAGGAGAGTCTTAGGTGGATCCACAGATTATTAATTTTAAGTTTTCAACAATTTTTATAAAAAAAAAATAGTTGTTTTGTTTAGGTTTTGATGTATCAAAAATAAAGTTTAAATTGTAATTTTGTCTGAGGTTTTACTCTTCTTCTAAGTTTTTTTTTAAATTTAACCCTATCTAAAAGTTTATTATCAGATTAGATAGGCTATTAAACAAGGTTTATTTTAATGTGTAGGTGTCTTAATAAAAAGTTAATAGAATTTTAGTTTTTTAGGTTTAATTGAAATATCCCTAGACACTTTTGATGTGTGTATTTCTTTTATTATCATTTATTTCTAATAGACCATTTAAAAGGCACTTTAGAACGTCAAAAACAAAGAAAAATGAATCTAGTTCCCCATTCCAAAAAGCTGATTCGTATAGAGAAGAATGGATAAGAAACTCCACACTTACTCTTTCAAAATAATGTTGGTACAATATTATTTGTAAATAGTTAGGTACCAGTGTAATTCAGGCAATATATTATCAGAGATAGCAACACTTCCGTGGGGAATTTTATATTGCAGATTTCTTTAGGCAGCGTGACCGTTTAGACTATAGATCATGATATAGGTTGTTATAATTCCAGTCAGATACTTTAGCAGTTTTACCCAAAAGTTTTGTCAGAAAAACTGTTATAAAGTGGCTAAGCCATTTCCCTGAGCATTTATTCTGGACGGAAATAAAAACGTAATCATTGCCGTTTTAGAGGTTTGACAAATGACAGTCGTTACGAAAGGGACGTTGAATTTAAGAGCAATTTTTTGTTACTATCAGATAAGTTGCCGAGGTAAATAGGGCAACATTGCCTCATTCCTCTCTGGGACGACTTAGCTAGAATGTTTAGCTTTAAATCTATTGCAGACAAAAAGTAAAGGAGGAGTCTTATCCTGAAAGAATATCTAGACTTTTTCTTAGCCAAACTATTTAACTGGAACAACTTCGAGAAGGATACGCTTGGGATGTATTTGGAAATTTCCATGAAATATTTTGAATTATTTGAATCGTCGCTTTCACAACCCATTTCCCCCATAGTGGAGTGAGAAGTCTTTCCAAAAATCCTTTCCTAATGCTTACCTACAGAGTGAAAGGAATCCACAAGTAAATTTCACGGCCCTTTACTCCAGAAGTTTAGGCTGTGCGTTGATACTTCAAACAATCAGTTATTCTTATTGTATAGATAACAAGCAATCTTTTTCACGATCTATTATAAACAAGTAAACATATTTCTTGGTAAAACTCACACATATACACAGATATACATAAATTATTGTTATAACTCCTCACGGCTATGAAAACAAAGAGATCTAAAGACCCCAGTTAACAGCAAAAAAAATGGAATAAATTTCTATAAAAAGAGTGCGAGTAATGAAAACTCCATTCCGTGTGAAAAGAACCGGTAATTGGTCCCAGACCGGTTAGTGTTAGGGGTGACACGTTTGTTCTAAATTCTTTTAATTTTCCTCTTTTTCGCGAGGTATTTTAAAAGGTTTTTTGCCGCAATATTTTCCAATCTTTATGGAGACAAACGTTTTTAATTTTATAGACGATTAAGAAGTATAGCTTTTAATCTAAATACTTAATTTAAATAACATTTCTTTGTGAATATTGTTAGTTATTCTGAGAACAAATATACCAATGTTTTAGGAATCGAATATATTTTTTATTTTATGTATATATTGTCTCTGCAAAGTTTCATAAGAATCAAACAAATACAGGGCTAAATTAAACCGTTTATGAACATTATTATGTTTTCTTGTCCTGACCTAGGAATTAACAGTGTCTAGTAATTATGCATTTTTTAAACTGCATTTAACACTGAGCTTCAAATAACCTTGAAGGAAACCTCTTTAAATACTTATAAACATTGGAAAGTAATTGCACACTTAATGCTTATCAACCTAAATAAATTAGCTTCCGCGTGTGTTGCAGTAGGTAATTTGCAAGTATTTACTGTGAGCTTGAAATACAAACAAAAGCAAGAACTGACTTCTCCTACATCGCGAAGTCGAATTTCTCCGTATAACAATTACATATCAAAAATCGACAACAACCATCTGACCAACCATGCTACTGAATATTATTTAATCTGAAAGTTTGTATGTGTTTGTGTGCGTGCGTGTGTGTACGTGCAAAAACTACTGAACGGATTTTGTTGAAACTTTGACACATTATAATAACAGATAGGCTAAATAACATCATGCTATGACCTACGTGAGAGGATTAGTAATCAAAAAGTAACGTAAACTGCCGGAAACAACTATTACAACATTTTTCTAGTCGGGATAGAGTAAGATCATCCTTTTTAAATTTGAAAAACTTTGCCCCACACAATGAATTTCTCCTGAATAGTAGCTGCATTTACAAACATATATTAACATACTTACAAACAACCACATTCGGATGAAACAGCTATTGTAAATATTTGTCGTACTACACACACAGCAAAACAGCCAACCGCGCAGCCACTTCGCCAAGCGTGCCCTTTTGCAATGAAGAATGAGAAACGTCCCACCTTCCTCATACCTCAAGTCCCACAAAAGATTAATCTCTGCCCTTATAACACCTTGAAAATAACCAGTTACTCCATTATTCCATAGATCAGGACATTAATATTGATACGGCCCTCACAATTTATACCCCGGTCCGTCCCTGGAGGAAGGAGGCAATTTTCCAAACACAATCCCTTCGGACTTGAAGCCCAGATCGTGAATAAAACACTGTTCGAATGACGCTTATTTAACTTGTGGTGGCATTGATAATTTTTTGTTAATTTAAGAGAATGTTATTTATTGATTTTGAAGGAATTTGTTAGTAAAACTGTGGGTCCCGCAGCCATTGTAAATTTTTGAAAGACGAAATGAAATGAAATGAAATCGTTTATTATGCAAGTAGGATTTTAAAATCACTTTTACATGTCATATTTTTTATAAGCTAGTTGGAGCCGGCATTTCCTAACTAGACTACCTCTGAGAAGAAACGCCGAAACAAACTCAGGGACGTTATAAGTAGTCGGTAGTTACGACATCATATTACTGACTAGACCAGAAACTGAAAATAGTCTATATAAAATATAATAATCCATAACTATCTTGTAATTATTGTAAACGAGGAGAGGTATGAAAGTCTGTCACACAAAAACTGCTGAACTGCTTTTAGCTCATCATCGCCCTAGCCATTTCCCAATTACGTTAGTGTCGGCTTTTAGCCTAACTGGATTCATCTGGGTACCACTTACCAGTGTTTTACGTGAAGCGACTGCCTATCAGATCTCCACAACCCAGTTGAGACTGTACCGCTTGGTTAGGCGGGTCCGATTTTCTGGCTTCCAACTACCAGTGACAACTGCCAAAGTTCTGCCGAATGACAATCAGAACCGACGGCTTTACGTATCTTCCACAGCACGGGGTGTCAATGATGTCCAAGATATTCTTTAGTACATATGAATTAAAAAACGTTGTTGGTTCTGCAACAGAACAGTGAGCAAAGTCCTAACTTGCGGCGGGTATAACCACGACAGACGGCTAGTAATTCAATATTTGTCTACACTTTTCGCCTGTATTTTGAAACTGCCAGAACTTTCTAAAACATTTTTAAGCCCGTTTGAAACGTTCGCATGATCCAACCTGAGTATAAAATTCCTGATAGCAGCTAGCTTGCAAAGTAATTAAACTTGTACATAAATTAAAATAATGGTGTTTTTTGCATAACGGTCTCATGTACAATACATGTAGCAGAGGCGGGTTATTCGATATTTAAAGTGATATATGACGTTATTTTCATTTACAAAGTTTTTCATTATTATGGCTTATTCCTGGAGCTCCAATCCTATCTACAGGCGTCTGCCCGTGATTTTGTCCGCATGAATATCCATTATTAGGGATTTAAAGTAGTCTACATTTTTTCTTGGGGTTTAAACTCACTTTATCATAATTCACCAAAATCGATTTAGTGGTTTAGTCACGAAAACGTAACAGGCAGACAGTTACTTTGGCTTTTGACATGCTTTTAGACTAAAATCAACGCACAACCAAAATTACTGTACACCTAGACACATGAAATTTACTCAGTCGTCTTTTCTTCCGACTTCCGACGTAGAGGAACACAAAGAAGCGATTTTTGGAAACTGCAATCCTAAGGGCTAAAATAGGGGATGGAATATCGACATTCACGCGGACGAAGCCGCGGGCGAAAACTAATTAGCGTTTAATGTAAAACCTGTAATACAATGTTCTATAATTAAATCAATTGCTAATTTGATGACTAATGAGAACCATTTCCCATTAATAAAGGCCAGCGCTATCATTTTGGTAATAAATCTGATTACCGTTGTTACTGCGTGTGACAAAGCTATTATTAACATCAATTATGAATCAGTTTTAATTACATCCGTTTCTTGTTTATTCATATTAATTTACACGAGAATAGATTGGCTGAATGAGTGTATGTAGAGACTTTAGCAACATTTACTGAACTAGCTGTCCTTCGCGGTTACGCTTGCATTTTTGGTTAGTGCTCTTCTAGGACGTAGCGTGATGTTACATATCCTATAACTTGCCTCGTTAAATGGGTTATCCAACAAAAACAGATTTTTACAATAGGCGAGATGACAAAAAAAAGTAATTAGTCCGTCAGTTAGATAATCAAAAAATTTGGGACACGTATTTTTTCTTTTTTCTCGTAAACAGAAAATGACAATACAGTGCGTTGAAGTTTCGTGAAAGTTCACACCTTTGTATAATTTTTACTGAGGAGTGACGTCACAAGCCCCCTCTCCAGAACTTTGATGCTCTTTATCTTTGTATTTTGTTATTAATTTGATCAAGCAAAAAATATGTGTCCAGTATTTTTGGACTGTCTAAAAGACGGACTAAACAGAATGTCATTCTTTTGATGTAGTCAACATCCCTATTAGGACCAGTAGATCCTGATATTAGCGCGTTCAACAAAACAAAATCTTCATCATCAAATATCTTCGTACAACTATTACCGTCATCTGATCCTAATTTAGACAGACCCTGTGCTATTGTAACTAGACAACTAATATACATACTTATATCTATAATAATATTCTAAAGAGAAAGATTTGTATTTTTGTATGTAACGAATTAACTCAAAAACTACTAAACCGATTTTAAAAAATATTTTTTCATTAGAAAGCTACACTATCCCTGAGTAACATAGGCTATATCGCTATGTCCCACGGGAGCGAAGCAGTAACCAAAAACCTAAAGTAACGCGGGTGAAACTGCGAGGAACAGCTAGTAATTTATTAAATTATATTATATACGTTATCGATAAATAACTCTCAGACACTGAACAAAAACATCACACAAAGTTAGTCCACCTCCGATTAAGCACTGAAGGTTACGGACAACCACGACTCCACGAGACCAATAGGTCCCTCTATCTATAACGTAAACCAGAGGAACTTCCTCCCATGGACGTTCAGATAGGGATGGAATGAGCTTCTCGTCGCTTTTTTTGGAGACTACAGTTGTTCAACTACAGTGAAAGTTGTGAATATTTGTTTTATTTTATAGCTACGGTGACCACTTTCCATCAGGCACAAAAACTTACTCCCCATGACCTTTTGTCACAGACACAACATTTTTGCGCTTTCTTATCGTCGTATATAAAAATGAATCCTTATTATTCTTTGTCACACCATGATTTGAGAACGACTTACTTAACCGAATTCGTTTAACTTTTTTATGTTTTCTTACACATCGTAGAAGGGACCCTATTTTCTCGTAGACGTTTATAGGCTTAATAAAATTATAAAAAAAAATTAAATCTATTCAATGGCTTAAACCCTCGAACACTCGTGATTCAAGACACAATAGATAGACTATCAGCGCGACAGCCAGCTGTCGCTTGGTCGTTGAAGGGTTAAGCCTAAAAGCGAGACACACAAATAGCCAGACGCTAAAAAAAAAAAATAGCCAGACGCATTTACATTTTATATTAGACAGCCAACATTGAATCAACGCCAGATGGCGCCAACCCTAACCAGAAGAAAATGATTGTTGCAATTGGAATCGCAGAGGCGCGAACTCCGGCGGCCATTGTGAGGAATTAACGCCTAATTTGAAAGGGAAACGCTATTAGTATCCTATACCTACTGCTAGCTACTGCCTGCTAATCACTCGCTTTGTGTGTTTAGCAGTGATCGGAGCAGGTAGTGCTATTTTAGCAGTTGTTAAGCGCCTATTGTAGCTAGGGACAAATATGTGTTTGATCTATAGGTATTTGTTCCGAGATATGTTGCTTGTGTATGTGTTTGTAAACACAGGACACTGGAGATTTATGGCAATACTAGCTTTTGCCCGCGACTTCATCTGCGTGGAATAATAATTTCCGCTCCCAGGGGATTTTCAGGATAAAAACTACCCTATGTCTTTTCTCGGGTCCCAGACTATATCTGTACCAAATTTCATTCAAATTGGTTCAGTGGTTTAGGCTTGAAGAAGAGACAGACAGGTAGAAAGACAGACAGACAGAGTTACTTTCGCATTTATAATATTATTAGTACGGAAGTACGGATAAACGTTCCTCGAGATTCTTACTGAAATTCCGGGTTTGACGAAAGCTGAAAATAAATGAACAACCTTGTTTGATAAAAAATAATTAAAATACGGGTTGAATGAAATATGAAATAAATTACTATGAAATAATTAAAACGTGTCTGTCTTATACTTATCCAAAGGGGTGAAGGGATATGTGTTTGATTTTATTACCTTAATAACTTTTACCATACATTTATTTAAAACTCACTAGGTCTACTAACACAGGATACACTGGAACATACTAGGACACTAACACACTGTTTATTTAAAACTTTTATTTTTTTAGGTCACACTATGCTATATGGCTTACTATACGAAATGTATGTATGGTAAGAGGTATTGTTGTGCTATGAACTAAAAGCTATATGTATGCTTACTATTATATTAAATAGTAGTCACGTGAATAGCTATTTAATTCATACTTCCATACTAATATTATAAATGCGAAAATAACTCTGTCTGTCTTTTCTTCACGCCTAAACCACTGAATCGATTTGAAAGAAATTCGGTAGAGCTATTATAGTCTGAGAACCGAGAAAGGACGGACGAAGATAGTTTTCATTCCGAAAATCTACCGGGAACGGGAACGAAGTCACGGGCAAAAGCTAGTAAAGTATATTACGAATGCCAGGATTCTGGGAGTGTACAAATAATTGCTCTACCTATTCGGATGGTTAATGATGAGAGATTACTCTTTGTTTGTTTATCCTGTTGCTTTGGTTTTCAGTTACTTAGACTTGGTTAGGATAAAGGTTTGTTTGCGGAGATTGGAGGGCGGAAATAATTGTTTTGAGGTCGGTAGCGGATTTTGTTGAGAGTAACAACACGCGATGTAGAATTAAGTAATGTGGTGACAAATGCTCATTTGTTGATGGTCTGTAAACAAAATTGACGTTTAAAAGTATTATATTTTCAAAGTTTAGATATTTCGTGACAGTCAGATACAATAAATTCGCTTTGATATACGAACATAAACAATACTACTGCTAAAAAACAAGGATATTCAGATATGTGGCTGCATCTATCTCCAGTGATTTACGGCTGTCAACCTACATTGCGCAATCAGAGTTTGACGCGACATTAGCATACACAAAACTAGCGACCCGCCCTAGCTTCACACGGGTGTTACAAATCTCTCTGAGTTTTGGCTTTTTCCCGCTATACTAGGTGGACGCGAAAAAAATATCAGCTGTCTCTAACAAAGTTCAATGCCCTCCCGACCATAATGTATAAAACAGCTGATATTTTTTTCGAGATTTCAGAGTAGGTTCCATAATAAAAGTTGTTTGTTTTAATGGGTAGAATCATCTCCTAGCGGGTTGTGCAGGACCAAAAATACACCTAGTATTTTGTATGTATAAACCTTCCACGTGTATTTCTAAAAACCTGTAGTGGAATTTTAAACCTTCGAACACACGTGATTCGAGACACAATAGAAAGACTATAGCAGCCCGACAGCCGGCTGTCGGTTGGTCGTTGAAAGGTTAAAGATCTAAGCATGGTTGCGGAATGTTTATAATAGTTACCGTGACCCTGGAACATAAAGGGCAATCGAAGGAACATGAGTGGGTTTTAGTCAGTAAGAGTCTGACACGCCCTCTCGCCGCACCCAGGACGGGAGCAGTCATTGGATGATTTCCCGCTCACCAAAAAAAAAAAAGATCTAAGCATGAATAGGAAAGCTACTTTGTTTTATACTATGTAATGATTTGACAACAACTGACACCCGTCTGGTCGGAAGATCCTTTCTTTTCAACGGAAGATGAGTAACTTTACACTCTGCTCCTCAAACCATTACCTAGAGTGTTTTTTAACACCAGTGAAAGGAATGAGTCTATGAATTATACATCACGGCATTGTTAAATTTTGTCGTAACAAAAGCTCTAACAAAAAATTAATGCTAATAAAGCGAAATGAGGTCGTGACAGTTAATTAATAATTAACAAAGACAAGGGCGAAGATTAAGTACCTTTTCACACTGTAGGTAACCAGGTACCCGTCGACAGATATCCAGTGATACTATAGTGGAGAAGTGTATATTGTACCTTATGATAAAGGGTCAAAGTCTTGAATTTCTCAAATTACTGTTAACAAGTATTAACTTTTAATGTACTATTTACCAATTTGTCATTCGTAGAACTTTGAGTCGTAACAAGTAGTCAGAAGCCAGAAAGCTTGACCAGTCTAACTAAGGGGTACCGTGTCGCCCAGTAACCAATCCAGCTGAGTTAGGCTGGAAGCCAACTCCAAATATTTGGGAAGAGGCTAGAGTGATGGACTACATGCTAAATACAAACATTTTCGATAGCTCTATATCTTCGCGAAACGTTTGCAGAATATCGACCATAAACTGTGGTCATTTTCATGTACTGTAATATAGACTTATGTAACTATCACCACCACCGGATACCCGACAATCACACCGTGTGCAAGGACACTAATTTTGACAAAAGACCAGGGGTGTAACAATAATAGCAAGACGAGCAAAACACCTCGAACCCCAGAGCATAAGCTACCCATAAAAAGTGGTAGATGGCAGTTGCAGTCGACGGGCCTCTTGTTCTCTTGGTTAGTGACCTAGACTGCTAAGCCAGAGGTCGTGGGTTTGATTCCCACCCAGGACAAACGCTCCGTCTACAGTAGGAGTCATTTCATGATTTCCCATGCAAAAAGGCATCTGGGACATCTTTATATCCAGCAAGTATTTGTGAGCCTTTTAAGTATTGCAGTTTATGTATTGATGTCTCTAGGTGGCGATGACTACTTAACTTTAGGTGACGATATAAATAAGGCATTCGGAGGCAAAGTGAGGAACGGGCTGGGCGGTATATCCCATCTAAATAAATGACCCTTTTTAGACACTCCCGGGGATCCTGTGTTTTTGCCAGACCTCTGACTTTATATAAATAATAAATGCTTATAATTTTTTAATGTTACGATATAATATTATAACGATTCCCGTGATAGAAACGAATTCTGCTAAGTTCATTAAGTTGTTTGGACTTTACCCGCTTCCAATCTAGAATCGGTCTCTGGAGAGAGATGTATTTGAAAATTTCCGAGATTCGCCGTAAGTTACAGTAATTACTCGAGTTTGTTTTGACCTTATGTAAATTAATGATTTTGTTTTATGGTTTTGATCAGATCATCAAAACAATTTTGTATGTCGACTATAGTATCTAATACAAGACTTCATTTGTCCAAATCAGTCGGATATTCAAATTCGAGGCACTTATTTCATTTAGGGCTGATTTTTCAATCAACTTCTATCTGAAGAATAAATATGGCAGTTTGACATATTTTCTATACAAAAGCTGTCAAAACGTCAAACATACTCTTCAGATAAAAGTTATGTAGCGATTGAAAAATCGGCCCTTACACACTTATGGATTGTCAAAGAGTCGGTCGGTTAGTCAGAAAAGAGACGTAAGTATGTCTCTATGGATATGGAACAAGCAAGAATCTCGTTGAATACTTTTGCAAAAATATAAATCGTCTAGTAAAAACACTTGAAACTAAAGATATTATTGATAGATAACCATAAAACCTCAACCACCTCATAAAATATTAAAACAGCAATATTTTCACAATTCCCTTCGCCGTCCATAGCGGAATCTCGTTAATAAATAAATCCATAGGTACACGAACCGCGAAAATTAATTTATCATCCCTTAATCCGACCATAGTACAATATTCAGGAACTTGACACCTTGGCTCGTTGCTACAGTGCCAAGTTTTGAGTTGGTTCTTAAGCTAGTAAACATGAATTATGCAAGACTGTAGAAGGCCTTCATGGAATACACTTCTAGTGTATTTATTGCCTTATGTTACGATTTATTTATCTTGCCTTGCATTCCTTTATTGACGAAATATGAAAAAGTATGTGGTAAGACTAGCTTCACCTTCATGTTATTTTTTATGCAATTTGTATTTATATTTTTATTTTATGATTTGATATAAAAAACTAAGAATGACGTAATCGCAACGTATCCTCGTACACATATCAAATAACTGATTAAAACTGTCAGTCCTCGTGGCTGACTGTCAAGTTCTATCGTTGTATTTTGGGACGATTTCATCTCATTACTCCGTTTATGTAACAACTTGAGATAAGCTAAGGTAATGAATCATTAACAGCTCTGTTTGCCGCGTGGTTTCAAGGCTGTGGATAGTGTGTTTGTTTACCAGATCGAATATAGTCTTTTTAGGTTTTCAATGACACCACTCTGAAAGCGCGTAAAACCATGGTTGTCAACAGTAGATTTTTTAATAGTCATTGTCTTGACTTGTATTACCCAGTGCCAGTGCCTGAGGGCCTAGCCAAAGTGGCATTGTAGAAAAGAAAACGAAAACGAATAGATTGTCAAATGTATGGAATTGACATAAGCTTTCGCTAAACAATTTGACATCTCCATACATTTGACAATCGTTTTCGTTTCGCTATCTATTCTACAATGCCACTTGTCTAGGAGGGCATAGTTATGTAGGTCAAAAAAGTCAGCTAGGCGTAAATAAACTGTAAGGAGATGTTATTATAGCTATGAAAAAGCTGGCCCAGTAACCTAGCCAAATTCTTATTGAAAAAAAAAAGTGCTTTTTATACATTTTCGAAGAAAACATCACGCTATCAAGAATGCGGAATATATCGCGGGTGACAAGCTAGAATAGTATATAAGAAACACGTTATATTTCATCACAGACATAAAATAACAATAAAATTTCAAAGATTAAGAATAGAAAACGTAACTAAATTTACTACAAAACGTATATGAATGTCAGGGACTTTGATACGTAGGAACAGTTAAAATGATATAGTAGTGAGGCGTCATAAAAGTAGGTGTAAAAGTAATATATGTGGAGTTATTTCAGGTGGATATAATTGAATAGGTGTCGCCTTAATTTTAGGTGGATATTAAGTAGATCAATTATAGGTTTAAGTCGACCTTGGATAGAAATAAGTGCCCTTGTTATCAATGTTTTAAGGAGTCCACGAAAAAGTGTCATACTATGATCGAGTCGTGGTGATTTAATTCAATATATTTTTAATACTTTTTGTTTTGTTTGCACCAACTCGGTTGGCCAACTTCCGGTTCATTCGAGTTATCTATACTAATACAAAACTGAAGAGTATCTTTGTTTGATCGCACAATTCTCTGACTATCAATCTAGACTGATCCAAGTAAATAACATTTTAATGACCTAGGCATACATTCAGTAACGTCCACCGGCTATGTTTGCCACCATACTCTGACAGGGTACGCTGTCAGGGTACGCCATTCACCTTAGCCTGTGTTGACTTATTCCTTAGTTTACTATTCGTAAATTGAGGTCAAGGTTCATGTGTTTGTTTCTTGCTTATTAGAGACGTACAATGGATATGTAATATATTGTAGACAATAAATAAGCAAAAAGCAGAGCAAAAATCTAGCTTTGCTCTGGAATCTTAAAAAAAATGTGAGTATAGGTTGCTGTGCTAGAAACTGACCACATTTTGCAACCGTAGCATTATTAAGGTTCTCTAAACTCTAGAGTCTAAAATGCAGACGTAGGGACCAGTCGCGGACTATTCTAAACAGACTACTGTCTTAGGACCGCCATAATTGCACTGGATGTCAGAAATATTTTCTCCCCAAGGTTGAATGCCAAAGTCCAAATTAGTTTAATGGTTGCTTGGCTTAAATATTCTTGCTCTCATAAATATGTATTACCACTTTTACATGTTTGCAAGTTTGGTGAATCCCGTCTTATTAAAGGACATACTGACATGTTTTTGTCGGTTGTTTTATTGATTACTTAGTTCAATTGATCTCCATCTAGGGTTATTCCGTATTAAAAAGAATTACCCCACTCCTCCCTAGAAAGAATCGCATCGAATTAATTAAAAAGTCAGTTTGTAAATTGTGAACGTTACGGAAACAATTTTAATATTCTGCCATAAACTGAGGTCACTTTAAAAATTAGTCACGCAACTTTGCTTACTTTAAAAACACGACATTGTTGCACGAAATAATACTTTCAAAGGTTATATATTGTCTAACTAAAGCAATGTTCGCTGTAATCTATTACTTATTGGGAAATAATAATGGTTCCGACAAACAAATTAATCTCCTGCGATCTATTATTCTAATTAACCAGCGTTATAATGAATTACCGACAAAAAATCCTAATTTCCGAATAGAATACCTACTAAATCTCAGACAAAATTACTAAGTTACCGACAACAGAGGTTTCGTCAAAATAATCATATTTTTACAACTTGCATGAACTGTTTTAATTTCTATTGTTGGTTATCAAATTTATTTTTCTCTCTCTCTCACACACACACACACGACTTATTTTTGTTAGTAACCTTAAAAAAAAAAGAATTTTTTATCACAAATACTTCTACAAATATATTTTTATTCTTTGACCGCAGTTCCGAACAACGCTCTCTCTCGGATTTATTTACACGTAGACTCAGCATTCGGTTTTTATTTAAAAAAGTTTTTTATTTATCTTGTTGAACGTACTTTCCCAAAAGCTACAAGAATAAAATATAGCTCTGACTGAATTTAAGCACCAACCGCCGGTTCTAGCGTTTCTAATATATTCAGGATAAAACACACATTTATATAAGACAACGCTTACGTAAGTAAGTACATTCTTTGTACTCGTAACAGGCTTTACAAATGGCGTGAGAAACGAGACATGTGCTTATACTCTGTCTTTCTTTTAAGTATTCATGGCCGGACCACGGCATTGATTTTGGTGCAATTTGGTATGGAGTAAACCTAAACACCACGAGTAGACTTGACTAAAACATCCGTCATGACCAAAATTGTCGGGTATCGTGTATTCGTGTCCCCCAGTCACTGGGTAGTGGAGGTATGATAAGCAGTCGCTTCGCGTAAAAGACTTCTACTCAACTGAACTTACACTGGAAGCCAACTTAAACATAGTTTGGGAAAAGCTAGGGAGATGATGATAGTCAGAAGATTGGAGGATAATTTTATAAAATTTACCCATTTTGTTCCACAGGAAGACATGGTGTGCCTGTCATGCACAGCCACCGGCGAGAGAGTGTGTCTGGCTGCCGAGGGCTTCGGCAACCGGCACTGCTTTCTGGAGAACATTGCAGACAAGAACATACCACCTGACTTGTCGCAGTGTGTGTTTGTCATCGAACAGGTTAGTTAAATAATAGCCTTAGCTTTAATACGTGTTTTAATAAGACCCCTGGAAGCTTTAAAGAAAAATCCCATTCTCAAATAAATTGCTTAAGAGTTAAGGGTAGTGTAATAAAGTCTGTTTTTTTTGTAAGCCATAGCAACAAGCCTCAATTTTCTGACTGATTTACTTTCACTTTGATATTTTATAAATTCAAAGTGAAAGTAAGCGGTTTTTTTTGTGTTCAGAAGTGGGATCTTTTTATGGAAGGTTCTCACTTCAGTGTAATCTATCTATGATAAAGAAAAAGACCGTTACCAGGAATTTGTGAAAACTTAATTGAAATAATGGAGTTTTGTGCCTGTCATTTTTCTCCATAGACAATGTTTTAAAACAAACCACTCTTAGCGCCTTACTAATAAACGCTGCATAAAGTTATGACAGGTTTATACTTCAAAAAATGTATGGTTACACAGGCATTATTCATTGCATAACTTTACACAGTGATTATTAGTAAGGGCATTAATCTTTTCCTTGCTTAAATTGAACTTTAACCTTGCTTGGTTGTATTAAAATAAATGTTTTGACAATGATTTTTTCTCGTTTCCAGGCGCTATCAGTACGAGCTTTGCAAGAATTGGTGACGGCTGCAGGCTCTGAAACTGTAAGTATATAGTCAACAATGTTATCATATAATGATGTACATCAAATATTCCATAATTATATGTACCTGTAAGATTAACAAATTGAAAACCTTTCCGAAGTATAATAATGCCACCCTATGAATAATTTTCTATTATATTTTTGACTAAACTACACTTTTAAATATGTTCTAATAAGGGATGGTTTCACTATTTACTGTTTCTATTTTATTTTTTCATGTATACAATGTGAATATTTTGTCACCTGCTTCCATAATAGGGTTGATTATACAAGTCATACTATAGAGCTTTCATAATGAAACCCAATTGTTAAAAAACATGTTACATACATGATTTTTACCTATACAATTTGAATACGGCGTTCTTAGGAAAATTATTCTATTTGAGAAGTTCAACCAGTGAACCAGCCCTTTGCGCCTAAACAAGACACAAGATTAAATTAAATTAAATTACAAATAATTTATGACTTTTGTAATGTAGTCTCGCGTTAGCAAAACAATATCTCCAAACTCTCCAAATTGGGTTTATGGTGCACGTGGTCCTAAAATATTTTTGGTGATGCGGGTATGTCAAAACGATTTAACCTTGACCTTTAAATTATATTTTTTTTTCTTTTTGTTTCTTGATTTACTTTTTAAATAATTTCTTTTAGAACAAGTAAACAGTGAAACAAATTCCTAGTGTCCTGTAAAGATTTCAAAAGGCAAATCTTTTGTATGATTTTGTACACTCCATATTTATTATAATATTGTGTTTTAACAAATATGAATATTTTGTGCCCTCTTGTGAATAATTTCGTTTTACGTATTGCGATCGTGTTTTAAATTTTTCCAGGGAAAAGAAAACTTAGTGAGTATATCTGCCTATCGGTAAAAATTGCATGCTATATCATTCACATTTTTTGGCTAATTGGTATAAAATCTGGCTACTTTTGACGTTTCAAAATTTTTTTGACAAAATTTTTATTGCCTAACATTTTTTTTAAATAAAACTTTGTTTTAACTTGCGAAATTCATAATGTGATCGCTAATAAATCGTACTAATTTGTTAGGTTTAAAAGAAATGATACCATCTTATTAAGTTTTTTTTTAAATACTTCGGTGAAAAAATAGTTCATACATAATTGTAATTTCTTTTTGGGTTTTTTTTTATAAAAAAATTTAAGTTCACCTTCCCTTTTAATTTTTTTTATTCAATAAATAAACACGAAACTGTTTCAGTAAGTTCTGTTATCTTTGGGAGTTTGGTACACATAATACAAAGTTATCCTAAAATATATTCTGTTATGTTATGTCCTTTGACTTCAAGGTCATTTAATTATTTCCAAATAGATGGTATAGTATATTACATAATGTTTTCTATTTCTATCGCTAATCCTTCGCATGTGTATTTTATTTAGTTTAGAATTATTTGAGTCTCCCCCTTATTAACAAGTATAATTTACTGTAAATAGTAAGTAATTTTTCCTTTGTTCTGTTATTTCTTTGGCTTATAATTATACAACTATAACAGGTTTTTCCAAAAGATAACAATGCTGTAAGTAGGTATACATAACACAAAAATCGATGTGATTTTAATAGTTATATGGTTTTGTAAGACATAATAAATTTAATTTTTTAAACACACATGGATTTAAGATTTAAGGGACACAGGTGTTCCAACGTAACCATGTGTTCAATAGTAAAAACCTGAGAGATAAAACTAAAGGGACTGAATTTCAACAAGTCGAGATTTTATTTCAACAAAATGAGAACCAGATACGTCTAAGTTACATCCGCAGTACTTTAGTTCTTACTTTAGACATTTCTTTGACATGCTTATACTAGGAAACATACTTTTCCCATTATTTGGGTTTTTACCCATTACATGGGCTTCCACGTAATTGTACACTTGATATACAGTATTGAGAGATCAGTACTTTAAAGTTTTTTTTTACGTCAACGTGATGTACATATGTAATAAACATCAAAGACTCGATTCAATATCAAAATAATCAACTGTAAGAGAGTCTGAATTAATTGAAAAAGTCGGTGTTTAATGACATACCTTTCAAATAAGTTGAAAAACCAAGCAAATCTGAAGATTTTTTTGATCGTAAGAATTTGTTGGGCTAGAGTACTAATTTGAACTCCTAGGCACGCCTCTATCACAATATTCCTTTCTCAGAAAGTATTTATTATTTTGTAGGGAACACCTACAATATTTCGAATTTTATTTTAATTTAGTAGAATACCTACAGAAGTCCTGCTTTAAAATTCAATACACTAGACAATTTTCATTCGTTATATTGAATGGCCTAAGTTCAAAGTCTTTCATTTCATTTAATAATAGGCCTGATTAGCCCAATTAATAGCTCTCGAGGTGATAAATAATATCGAATAGTACAAGCCACAATTAAAATTACAGCCATAACTCGCCCCAATTATTCGTTCTTTGCCAAATTGATTGTCATTGAACAAAAATGATTTGTCAGTGATATATTGATGTGTTAGAACGTAATATTATTTTTAGATCGTTCAATAAAGGTCAATGAAAGATAAAATTAACTTTTAAAAGTTTTTTGTAAATGAAGCTTAATATTTTTACGCCTTTTTACTGATAAATTTCATCAGTTCTAACATAATGTAAGACAGTGTTTTTTTATTGTACATTTCTTTATTTCAGGGTAAAGGGACCGGCTCTGGGCATCGTACTCTATTGTACGGCAATGCTATTCTTCTACGTCATCTCAACAGTGATATGGTACGATCCGAACCTTTTTAGTGTTTTTTATTTTGTTTAAGAAAACTTTATTGTCTATAAAGAATATAATATTTAATTTGCATACGACATACACTTGGACCAAATTTTAGTGCCCTATTGTGCAACTTTGTTGCCAGCAAAATTTAATATTGCGATTTTATAACCAGCAAAATATATATATATATATATATATTCTTATTAAAAAAACAGACACATTTATGTTGTGGTAATCGATGCAGATCAGAAATTACTAAAGCCTAACACAATTTGCTCAGTAGTTTATTTTTTGTAGAAACTGTTTTCGGAAATTCAACCACTGACGGGGAAAAATAAGTTCGTATTTTAAATGGCGGCTGAAGTCGCAGATAACAGCTAGTTTTACATCATCAACATTGTTTCATGCAACACGTAATCATGTTGCTGTAACAATGTTCAACAACAATTTTTGACGACATCATCACAGTTTCTAGAGTTAATCTCTTATTTCATTATTCCAGTACCTGGCCTGTCTCTCAACATCATCGTCTCAGGACAAGCTGGCCTTCGACGTGGGTCTGCAAGAGCATTCTCAGGGAGAAGCCTGCTGGTGGACCCTTCATCCTGCCAGCAAACAGAGGTGTGTATATTGTACTGTGTTTATGTTATCCGTAAAATTAGTTAATCCGAAAATTGCCACAACATTATTTAGATCATGTAATTATTTTTAAGCAGATATTGTTCACCCGGGGATGGGAAGTAAGCACCACTAATCAATCGGGATGAGATGATAAGATTTGATTCTATCAAAGATTTTGTGTAGCCGTAGCATAGTAAAATTATATTTATTATGTTTTAGTCAATTTAATCGAATTAATATTTATTGAATTGAAAGCAAAATACAATTGATAGCAAATGAATTGCGATTTCGTGGCTAAAATAGGTCACAGGTTAATTTAATGGTGTGTACTTTCCAGTTGCGTAATTTATCCGTCAATGATTTCCATGCTATCTGCAAAATTCCTTTAATACATTTTCACCTTTATTTCTAAAGCATTAGGCATTAGGTTCAAGATCCATTGGTAAAGTTGCACAGTTTAGGGTAATTTGATATATTAGTGTCTGTATCACATGATTGATTACGAAAATCTGTCAGTTTAGGATAATTTGATATATTGGTGTCTGTATAAAACAAATAATGATGATTTTAACCCAACAGATCCGAGGGTGAAAAGGTTCGAGTCGGTGACGACTTGATTCTTGTCTCCGTAGCCACTGAGAGATACTTGGTAAGTAAAGAGCTTAGAATCTAATTTTGTGCTAGTCAACAAAAATTCTGAAGGGACAATTATTGTCGTTATGTTTAACACAGATTGTATCCTAATCCCAATCTGTCGAAAATACCTGTAATGACTTAAATTTTTCGACATTGAGTTTGTTAAGATTAGAAAATTTTGACTTAATTATAGAATAGAAGAGTAATAGGTCTTCTGGTCAAATGTTTGGTGCAAGCAGTGTGGTGGTAAAACATACAGGTGATGCGAATACGTCATATTTACTCAATTATTATCATTAAAATCATCAACATAGCCAGCTTCTTAGTTAGAAAAGTCGGTAAATGAGTCTATTTTAGAAATGCCTGACTTTCAAGGACAACAATATTAAAAAACCACTTTTATATATTAACAACAAAATTTTTTATGGCCTTTTTTTAATTATTTTTGTTATATAAATATATATATTGATAATCAGGAGTATTTATGCTGTGCAACAAAATTGCAAAAAGCTACAAATAAATAAATAGAAAATTTCTCGGCTTGACCGAACCCACACTACTTTCCTTATATTAAGAACGGGGATGATGAATGAGAGTAAATATTTTTTAGAGAAAAGAAAGTGCGTTATTAGTGTTTTGGCTATATATTCATCTGTGTTAATATTTTTTGACAGCGTAATTTAGTCTTAAAGTAAAATACACGTGTCGTAATCGTAAAGATTTTTACGATCTTAGAAACGAAGGTTCTGAAGTCACATTTTTTTTTTATGGTCTCCAATTTATAAAATCCAACAACAAAAACCTTTTTATTGAGTACTCTCTTTTCAATTTCAGTGCAATTTTATTCTCATAAAATTATTTACGGAAACACTTTTTATCACACTTGAGGCACATTTTGCTCCCCATTGTTTAGCAATATTTCCAGACCCATCCTTTCACATACCTAGGACATCCGCCATTGGGTGGAGACCTGGGGCCCTAGTCTACTATTACAATCGTGTCTCAATGACCGATTTTTGACGAGTAACGTCAAACTTTTGACACATTTCCCATACAAACACTGTCAAAGTTGTCAAATATTCGGCCGATGACTGGACATTGAGACACGATTGTAATAGGTAGCAGACTAGGGCCCCTAAGCTTCTAAGTAGGGGTTTCAATAAACATTGAGTGCCTATCTAACCCAGGGGAAGGTCGTATTATCGCCGGCAGAGCGAACGTCACGCTTCATCACAAAAGGATTAATGTTCATTTTGTCGGTGAGGCCAAAATGCCTGGATGTAGATGTTTTAATGTTACATATTGTGATCATTCTGTTTCGAAAGTCATTAAAAGTATGTGTAAAATGTTGTATTGGGTATTTCTTGGTTCTTTTTTGTGCAGTGGCGTAACAATAGTGGTGAGAGGGGTTGAATACTCTGGGTCTCTGTCAAAATAATAATAATAATAATAATCACCTCTGGCTTGCCTTCATTAGTCGGCCAGAGTGGGCACTGACGAGGAACAAGGCTCCCACCTCTCTCTTGCCTTAATTGGCTGGTTTGAGTGGAGATTCGCAAGAGCAAACTTGCTCGGGGGAAGGAAGTATTCCAGTAAGATGCTGGTAGGGATCTTGACCGTACTTCCGGGATTGTCCTGATAGCCGTGGAATACCTCTCCACTCTTCCAGCACCTCGATATATGTTGCCCCCTTGTCGCTACGTCACTATGTGCTAGCGGATGTTTTCGGGGGCCCATTTACAGAGTGTGCAAGTCACCCCCTGCCTTATTATCCGTGTATACAAGCATTGGTTAGGCAGGGGCCATAGTCATTCAATAGTCTCAGATAATTAATCCACCTTAGCAACCCAAACCAATAGTTCAATACTTTCTTTATTCCATGACCTGCAATAGACCACCACCAACCGGGGGTTGACCTTAGGTGCACTTGAGTGGTGCATATAGGGATAATCACCGGTTGGTGTCCCATTTCATATTATAAAGCTTTATTTAAGGGGCCTCTGCGAGTTGGCTTCGGCCCCTCGTACGCCTTTCAAAGGTCCGGGACCCCAGAGTCCCGAGAAACTTAAAGTTTACGGAATAATAATAATAATAAAGATTTATTTTCCTCCCACAAAGTACATTTTTATACAGTATAAGTGTAATAGATATAGGGCTTACAAAGATTTGTGTGTGTTATGGATTCTTGGTCCCTTCGGAAAATGTGGCCATAGTACCCCACGTACTATGCAGCAGTGGTGGATGGCTAAGGCCATCCAATTTGAAAGCCTAACAACCCATTTCCAATAAATTGGTTGCTAGGTTTAACGCACAAGTAATATGTATAACTAAAATGGTAGTTTGGTAAGTTTTCGAATTGGATCTCTGAGCTGAGTTCGATCTGAGTCGTGCAGAATAGCGCCTCTTAGATTCTGACTCACATAAAAAAAATATCGTCCACTTTTTAAGACTTTCTAAGTAAGCAGAGAGGACCCCTGGATTCAGACTGGTCTAATTAAATAATTTGACTGTTCAGCGGGATTTAACGCGCACGTACCTTATTTTTTTTTTGCTTGACGTTTCGGCAGGGTTACACCTGTCATGGTCACAAGCAGAATCCGTCATAGAGTATCTGCTTGTGACCATGACAGGTGTAACCCTGCCGAAACGCCAAGCAAAAAACAAAGAACAGTAAATTATAAATATGCAACGCGAAAGTTTAAAGTATAATTTGCTAACTGAACTGTTGGATTACCTTATTCTTAGATACTTTGTATAGGCAGGAAGGGGGTATCATTAGTATTATGAGTTTGCCACGGAAGAGTACATTAGTAGTTACGCCACTGTTGTAAAATTATGTTCCGATAATTAAAAGTAGTTCGCACAACCATTTATAAAAAAAATACGTAATTATCTTACTTGCAACATTTGTACTTCTATGTTCCACAAAACTCGTTGTTGTAAACATTGTTTAAACGTTGTTATATCGCATTGGCACTTTAATTGTTGTTGTATTACATCCGTAATTTAATGTATTGTTGTTGTATGTAACTGTTTGACACACAGACGCGATGTCAGACATGTATTTTGCACTTTAGTAAATGTTCTTCATATTGTTACAAAAATATTTCACAATTTATTTTAAATATCGTGCAATTTATTTTATGTGAACACATTTTGTATAATTAATTTCGTCATTTTTTCGTTTGTTTTCGTATTGTAAACGTAAATCATGAGTCTATGTGTTGTTTTTCAATGTTTATTTATAATTAAATATGTACGTGTTTTTCAAAAATGTATACAGGATAATTTGTCAAAATTTTAATTTTTAGAACGTTTACATATGAATTTGTTAAAATTGACCTTCTAATTAATATACTTACGAATAAATCACATGAAATTAATATGAACTTTAAGTTAATACTTCTTTCAAAATGCACTTAATTACGTAGGTATATTAAAATCACAAACTCACATTACTTCTAATTTTCATCTGTCGAAACATACAGAACTTTTTATAATTATGTTTTTGTTCTCATTTTCCATTGTAATGTGTTTAAAACTGGACATTAACTGTTGGTATTTTCAAACGATTTCAAACCAACTACATTTATTTGTCTTCAACTGTAAATACTAATTTACATTATGACAGTAGCTGGCGCCAGCCTCACTGGGTTCCGGCGCTGGATCGGCACTGTATCAATGTTTCAATCCGCCGGATACTGGATGGTAGACTGTATAGAATTATGTTTACATTGATTCAGTGCTGATCCACCACCGGAATCCAGTGTTGCTGTTACAAACCTTATTTGTATTCCTATTCAAACAAAAACCTCAATTTCCAGCACACAACAAAAGAAAACGAAGTATCGATAGTGAACGCGTCTTTCCACGTGACGCACTGGTCCGTGCAGCCGTACGGCACGGGTATATCTCGCATGAAGTATGTCGGCTATGTCTTCGGAGGTGACGTGCTGCGGTTCTTCCATGGAGGTGACGAGTGCCTCACTATACCTAGTACTTGGACCAAGGATGGGGGGCAGAAGTGAGTATATACATTTATTTCATCATTTTCAGCATCAACCGAAAGACGTTCTTTGCTGGACGAGAGCGGACGCTTTAAATAAAGATATAATGATGCCTTCAGATTTCTATATTGCCTTTTCTGATTAACGTACAGGCAAACTCAAATCATTTAATTCCATTAGACCAACGGGAAAATGAATTTAGGTGCCCATTCATGGGCTGCGGGTTGTTCGAAACAGATAGATACCACGGCCCCGGTAACAATGGATGGCCTAAGAAGTCAGTAGAAGTCTGACTGAGTCGTTTATTGATTTCCCATTCCAAAATAAAAGTTGCCCAGTGTCATGTTAAATTGACGGTTTCAGATTATAGCTCTATTTTCTAGGATTTTTTTAAGTTGCCTTTTAATATTTTTATAAATTTAATTAAATACACTAATTTAACAATCTCCTTCCAGTATCGTGGTCTACGAAGGCGGCTCAGTGATGTCTCAAGCCCGTTCCCTATGGAGGCTGGAGCTGGCCCGCACCAAGTGGGCTGGTGGGTTCATCAACTGGTACCATCCCATGAGGATCAGACACATCACCACTGGCCGATACCTCGGTGTAAACGACCAGAATGAGCTGTATTTAGTTAGCAGGTTTGTTTTTTTTTTGTTTAGTTTTACTAAAATGATAATTATTTTTGAATTAGGATATTTAAAACTAGCTTTTGCCCGCGGCTTCGCTCGCGTTAGAAAGAGACAAAAAGTAGCCCATGTCACTCTCCGTCCCTTCAACTATCTCCACTTACGGAATCACGTCAATTCGTCACTCCGTTTCGCCGTGAACGACGGACAAACAGACAGACACAAACTTTCCCATTTATAATATTAGATAGAAATATGTATCAAATATTTAATTAAAGGCGGCATCTGGCCGTCAACATGTCTATTCAGAGTTTGACGCGACATTTGCATAATAATAATATATACAAAATCCCGACAACAATAGGACAGTAGCCCATCAAACACCCGTCGGAGGACCTTCCCTTTATAATAGAGGATTAAAAAAAAAATCCACACTGTTCTGTGTGTTTCTAAAAGTTTATTATATTTAATTTTTGCTAAATTGACGTTCAAGTAGAATTCATTGACGCAATACTAAAGCCGAGATTTATTACATTTACTTAACACGTCTTTTAGCTAAACATAATTCTTGTCACGTTGCCACTTATCTTACCACTAGAAATGAACTCACTTATTGCTTGGATAAATAGAAAAATTCCGAGCATGTATAATGTAGTGCACGCAATTTTCAATTCTACGAGACTTGTATTTTAGTACATTTTAACTAAGTTCATGAAAAATGGTTAACTTAAACTTAAGAGTATCACCACATCACTTTTATCTCCAGAGAGGAAGCCACAACAGCATCCTGCGCCTTCTGCCTCCGTCAGGAGAAGGATGATCAGAAGCAGGTGCTGGAAGACAAGGACCTGGAGGTGATAGGAGCGCCGATCATCAAGTATGGTGACTCCACCGTCATTGTGCAGCATTCGGAGACTGGACTGTGGCTGTCTTACAAGGTACCTAATGAGTTTGTTATTTGTACGCATTATTTAGTAGGTTGCGCAGAGACTTCTCAAGTTTTTTGTGATTTTATGCCAAGTACCAGATTGTTTAAATCTATATATATAAAACAAAGTCGGGTTTGTTACAACACTTATAACTCGAGATCGGCTAGACCAATTTTCATGGTTTTTGGTTAGTTGGATTTTTCCCCGCCCCGAATAGCAGAATACATCTTAAAAATAATGAAAAATCGACTGAAAATAAAAGATGAATCATTTTCCCCTATAGTTAATTCTAAATTCAATTAAAGATTGAAAACTTAAGAGAACAATAGTACTAGGAGCGCAGTAATGTGAAGTGATAATGTGAGAAAATTTAAAATACTGAGATACTTAGTACTTAAATCAATCGAAAGTACTAGGCGCGCAGTAATGTGAAGTGATAATGTGAGAAAATTTAAAATACTGAGATACTTAGTACTTAAATCAATCAAAAGTACTAGGCGCGCAGTAGTGTGAAGTGGTTAATAGAAAATGTGAGCGCAATTTTAAGAAAATATATGTTTATGAACTTAAATAATATCCATCCATACTAATATTATAAATGGGAAAGTGTGTCTGTCTGTTTGTCATTCTTTCACGGCAAAACGGAGCGACGAATTGACGTGATTTTTTAAGTGGAGATAGTTGAAGGGATGGAGAGTAACATAGGCTACTTTTTGTCTCTTTTTAACGCGAGTGAAGCCGCGGGCAAAAGCTAGTATGAATATAATTTATGAAACTGTAACGAAAGTATATTCATCTTCAGAGAATTGAAGATGTCATATAAGTATCTTAGTTGGAATTCAACGATATCATTATATTTCATAAAATAGTTACTGGTATCCAGAAGTTACTGACGAATTGGCTATCGTAGCTGTTAATTTTACATTACTTACATGTTTATTAATTTTCCTATTTCTCATCGTACCAATTTCTACCGGAAAAATCGTCTGCTTTGAAGTGTTCCGATTTAAACTTGATTCCCAGTCCCACGTAGGTTAGGTGTGATACCACAGTTATTATATGCCAATTGACGCTTTGGTATAAATACAAGAATGATTATAAAAACTTGGCCGAAACAGTATTTGTTGACTTTGATAGATATTTTAGAAGAACACGGATGCGACTACTTTAAGCCTCTCCACTTGCCAACAATTCAATCTAGAAATTGGCTAAATTGTAATAAAAATATTGACTTCTACTTCAAGAAGAGGTCGGTTACCTCTTAACATAAATCCTTCAGTTTTCAGTCATTGGTAAATAAAAAACAATATTTTTCCAGTCCTACGAGACAAAGAAAAAAGGATTAGGGAAGGTAGAAGAGAAGCAAGCGATCCTACACGAAGAAGGCAAGATGGACGACGGGCTGGACTTCTCCAGGTCGCAGGAGGAAGAGTCCAGGACTGCAAGAGTCATCAGGAAGTGTTCCTCGCTGTTCACCAAGTTTATTAAGTAAGTGGGAGATTATATTTTAACTATTAGTGCTGTATCGTGTCTTTGGAATATGTAACGAGACAGGCGAAGAGAAAAATAACAAGCCCCCTAGACAAGTGGCATTGAAGAATAGATCAACTTCAACTTTTATATTTGTGATGGCAATCCACCGAATTTTCGGTAATTTCTGCCAAAGTCCAGTTTGAAAATCATATTTCAGTTTAAATGACAATTGTACGGTTATTAAATTATAGTATGGAGATCATACACGTGTTCTTATAACCAAGAACACGAGATGACTCCGAAGAATAGCTGATAGCGAAAACGAATAGATTGTCAAATGTATGGAGATGTCAAATTGTTTAGCGAAAGCTTATGTCAATTCCATGCATTCGACAATCTATTCGTTTTCGCTATCTATTCTATAATGCCATTGGTCTAGGCCCTAAGAATTGTTATCGGTCACGGCTTACGATATTTTAAACCTGTAGAAATAAGCTTTGAATTTTGAAATGTTTTTAATTACTTGCTATTCTTCTCTTGATATGCTACGCTAAAACTTGACAGCAAACTGACAAAGTGGATATTTTCTTTCGACTCGCCGCTGGTCACATACCTAAGACGGGATAGACGTTTTAGTCAAGCTAGAGTAAGATTCTTCTAGTATTTGTAAATGTTTGTGAATTAGTGGGTCTAAGTCCACTCCCAGCGACAGAAAGCTCAAAGTACCGCTTTTAAAACTTTATTTCATCGTTTGAATGAAATATTTTGCCATACTGTCTTGTAGCAATTTCAACACCCATCGACAAAATCTTCGATTGCAGTAATTCTATTGGGGGTTTTTCCATTTCTGTAACCATAACAAACATTAACATAATAATTAATCTTTTAAAAACATTTCCGCAGTGGCCTTGAAACTCTGCAAGAGAACCGTCGCCACTCGATGTTCTTCGCGTCAGTGAATCTCGGCGAGATGGTGATGTGCCTCGAGGATCTCATCAACTACTTCGCACAGCCTGATGAAGATATGGGTGAGTTGAAAATGAGGTTATTTACACGAAGAACATAGGTACAAAAGTGGACTTAATTCCTTAGGCATTAAGGTCAACCCAGAGTGATAAAGAGATGACATAGCAAGCTCTCTGTTTGTCTATCAACCTTTTTGATCCTCATATTCGACGGTTTGGGATCGATTTCGATGAAAAGAAGGATATAGGCTTTAGACAAATTAACGTTACTTGTCAAGTATTTTGGCTTAGCAATATTCCTGTTTTTATCTTGCAATGGTAATTTGCTTTTTTTTGATCACAATGCTCAGCCAAAGCATGTGCTAAGTAGTGTTTGCTTATCTCGGACTGAAAAGTCAAGCTCCAGCCAGACAAAATCGTCAGACAAATTTAGCAATATTTTAAAACAAACAATATATACAAACAATTAAACTAAAACTGAGACACACAAACGACCCGCATACTCTTTCTCATCTCTACTTATCTCTTCTAATTTCTCTTTACTTTTATCTTCATTCTCTTCTTATGTTCTTACGTCTTTCTCTAATTGTGCCTCTCAATTCCAGAGCACGAAGAGAAGCAGAACCGTTTCCGCGCGCTCCGGAACCGCCAGGACCTGTTCCAGGAGGAGGGCATCCTCAACCTCATCCTCGAAGCCATCGACAAGATCAACGTCATCACCTCGCAAGGCTTCCTCGCCGGCTTCCTCGCGGGAGACGAGTCGGGACAGAGCTGGGAAATGATCTCTGGATATTTGTATCAGTTGCTTGGTAGGTACTTTGAAGTCTATGAATGTAATAAATCTGTAATGTAAGGTAAAACATATTATTGCCGAAAAACATTGTACCATGTACAAATACTATTGTAAAAGCATTATTTTAACAGAGTAAGTATGGAGTTTCTTGCAAGATGTTCTCCATACGAATTCAACTTTTTGGAATGGGCAACTAGATTCATTTTTCTTTGTTTTTGACGTTCTAAAGTGCCTTTGAAATGGTCTATTAGACATAAATGAGTTGAGTTGACATTATATACCTTTTTTGGGCAATCGTATAAATATGTCACTAACTGCTGACGTAATGTCATTAACGTACTTTTTACAAGAAAATAAAAAATATTTATATGAGCGTAACTGCCTAGATGGTTTAGATACACAATAGAACCCACGGAGCAAATACAAAGAGGAGACGGCCTAAACAACTGTGCACTGTGATTTTCAGCTAGGTCCTGACGTCATCAAGTGGGCGTGGCTTTAGTCAGTGTATTGTTAGCGTTCGTCCTGTGCACTTTGTAAAAGTTCCCAATAAAAAGCATTACATTCGCGCTAAAAGAAAGAAAAGTGGAACTGTTGTGTTTTATCTTGTAAAAACTATTCCGATAGACGTTCTGATGCTATGGATGGCATCACATTTCATTTGTAAGTAATTTTATGCGTAATTTATTAAAATAGTTCTAGAAAGATCTCTTAGCTTCGGCGTTTTCAAATATAATTCTACCAGACATTAGATGGCGACACTTTTTGACATGGAAACTATGAATATTTAGGTGTGTAGAGCTCAGTATTAATGTATTTTAATAATCATATGTTCTTTTTTTCATGAAAATATCACAAGGTATTTCAATAAAAAACGTATAAAGATGGTTCGCAAAATTATATAAATAAAAAAACAGAGTACCTACCTAGTCCCTGCATCGAAAATTCTGAGTACGACCCTGTTGCATACTGCACTTAGTGACATGTAGTGCGAGATAGTTACGTTACTACAACATAAAATAGACAGGACTAGCAAGTAGTTTTGCTATTGACCGGTAGATAGAAAATAAAGAAGTGGGCGGAATCTATTCCCCCCTCATCCCGCAAAATGTCACGCGTTTTTACATAGGGAAATTGAATTACAACATCTCCTCTTTGAATTTGCTCCGTGATAGAACCTTAACGGTGGCTATCTATTTTTGTAAGCTAAAGTTTGGGAAAGAAAGCACTTAGTTTTTGAAAAGAACACTTTTTTAATTTTGTGTATCTTCACTATAATGCCCTTACTAATAATCACTGTATAAAGTTATGCAATGAATAAAGCCTGTGTAACCATACATTTTTTGACGTATAAACCTGTCATAACTTTATGCAGCGTTTATTAGTAAAGCGCTAAGAGTCTAGCTAGTAAGTAGCTAATGATAGATACAGAATGCTCAACCTATACTTACTCCGTGGCTCAACCTGTGTGTCGTGCAAATAAACGTCAAAATTCAGAGCAATATACAGCTCAAATACCAAAGGCCGTGGCAATGACGTATTATATATAGACACGTCATGAACTAACATCGCGGCACTTAAAAACGGCGAAAATACGATCGAATACTTATACGCGTGAAGAAAGGGAAAGAAAATATGACACCGTACGGCAGGATGCGTGTTGTTAGAGAGAGATAAATATACATCTTCAGTTACGTCACAGGAGAAGTAATAGTTATATTGCATGCTCATTGGTCGAGCGCATGAGTGACGTAGCTATTAGAGGCATATGGGGAAAAAAGGACATTCGATTTTCTGGAGTTAATAAAATAGTTAATTTGATTTAATACCGTATTACCTACTTTACGAATAAAGTAAAAAAATATATTATTTTTAAAATATTAATGCTGTAGTAATTATTGTTACATATTAAATTAAAAAATAAAACAAAATATCTTTATGAACTAATAGAAAACCTTTATTTAATCATGTAAAAAACGTTAACACAACATAGGCAATTGAACAATATGCCCTAATCGAAGTCATATTATTGTAATATATTATTGACTTATGTTGCAAATACATACTTTAAATTCCTTCAAACAAACTTAATTTATTCCTTTTTGCCTCTTATAATTTGATTCAATTTGATTCTTATAAATTCTATCAACAAAAAAAAACACTAGTGTAATAGTGTCCAAACCTCCCCTAACGGCACGTGACTACAGACTGCATGCGCCAGCCGCCATTAGACGACGGAGTAGAACAAAATAAAACAAAAATATTGTAGTTTTGTGAACTTAAGCATGAAATGACACATTTTTGTCTTTAACTTTTGGGGTATAATTTGTACATCGTCTGAAAACAGACGACGGCATGTTTTCTTTATGTTTTGCACAGGTTTACACACACGATTTAAATTGAAAACAAACGTAGCGTCGGGCGAGAGGTTGGTGCGTAACTAAGCGCGATGTGGCCAATTGGCTTCATTTCGTGTTGTCATTTTTGAGTGCGGATAACGTATCTATAGTTTTATACATCATTGGGCCGTGGCCATAAATAATTATATTTAATTTGTAACCATTCTTCACGTTAGTTTCTCGCCCCATTTTTAGGGTTCCGTAGCCAAATGGCAAAAACGGAACCCTTATAGATTCGTCATGTCTGTCTGTCTGTCCGTCCGTGACATACGGACATTTTTTTCCGAAACTATAAGAGCTATACTGTTGAAACTTGCTGAGTGGATGTATTCTGTGAACCGCATTAAGATTCTGATACAAAAATAGAAAATAAAAAAAAAAATTTGGGGGTCCCCATACATAGAACTTAAACTCAAAAAAATTTTTTTCATCATACCCATATGTGCTGTGTATCTATGGATAGGTCTTCAAAAATGATATTGAGATTTCTAATATCATTTTTCTCTAAACTGAATAGTTTGCGCGAGAGACACTTTCAAAGTGGTAAATGTTGGTCCCCCCCCCTGTAACTTCCAAAATAAGAGTATGATAAATAAAAAAAAATATATGATGTACATTACCATGTAAACTTCCACCGAAAATTGGTTTGAACGAGATCTAGTAAATAGTTTTTTTTTAAATACGTCATAAACCGTATATCGGAACGGAACCCTTCATGAGCGAGTCCGACTCGCACTTGGCCGGTTTTTAATTCATTTTGTACTATTTTTCTCCTCAGCCGCAATAATAAAGGGCAACCACACAAACTGCGCGCAGTTCGCGAACTCGAACCGTTTGAACTGGCTGTTCTCGAGGCTCGGCTCACAAGCATCAGGCGAAGGCACTGGAATGTTGGACGTACTACATTGCGTGTTGATTGACTCGCCCGAAGCGCTGAATATGATGAGAGTGAGTAATGGACAGCGTGCTTATGTATTTAGTCGGTGACTTGCAAACGTCAGGCGAAGGTAACGCCATGGTGGATGTTTTACATTGCGTGTTGATTGGCTAGCCTGAATTGTTGAATATGATAAGAATGAGTAATGGATATAGTGCATGTGGAAATAATCGGTAACGAAAAGAGTTCTCCGTAACATTAGCAAAATTCTGACGACAACAGTGGAATAGTACCCTACAGGCACATAATTATATTGATGACAACAATTAATTTTTCGAAAGAAGTTAAAAAATTAGATTTTTTTAATTCTTTTGCGGCTATTTCGTTTAATTCTAAAATTAATTAAAATTTTTATAAAAAAATGTTAATAAAACTAAATACAATTATGTAGGTACTTTATTTTTTTAAGTTTGTATTGGAAAGCTATTGGTTTCTATGAATACAATCATTGGCTTACACATGAGTCATAAGAAAAAAAAACTATTCTCCCTACATAAATAAGACCTTTAATCTAAAAACTTTTCTCCCCAGGACGAACACATAAAAGTAATAATCTCGCTACTAGAAAAGCACGGTCGGGACCCGAAAGTATTGGACGTTCTATGTTCCCTATGCGTTGGTAACGGCGTCGCTGTAAGGTCGTCTCAGAACAACATTTGTGACTATCTTCTACCGGGGAAAAATCTTCTACTGCAGACTGCACTGGTGGACCATGTGTCCAGGTGAGTTTAAACCCTATTATATTGACGTTAGAGTTGATTTTCACAAAGTGCTGTGAGGTCTCAGAACAACATCTGTGACTACCTTCTACCGGGGAAGAATCTTCTACTGCAGACTGCTCTGGTAGACCATGTGTCTAGGTGAGTTTGAACCTTATTGTATTGAATTTAGAGTTGATTTTCACAACGTAATGGACCTAGTATGCGTCGCTGTGAGGTCTCAGAACAACATATGTGACTATCTGCTACCGGGGAAGAATCTTTTACTGCAGACTGCACTGGTCGACCATGTGTCTAGGTGAGTTTGGACCTTATTGTGTCATTTTTAGAGTTTATTTTCTAACAAGAAGGGAGGAATATTCTACTTCAAACTGTGCTAGTCGTTCTTGTGTCCAGGTGAGTTTGAACTCTATTATATTGACTTTAAGAGTTGATTTTCACAAAGTGCTGTGAGGTCATCTCAGAACAACATCTGTGACTATCTTCTATCGGGGAAAAATCTACTGCAGACTGCACTGGTCGACCATGTGTCTAGGTGAGTTTAAACCTTATTATATTGACGTTAGAGTTGATTTTCACAAAGTGCCGTGAGGTCTCAGAACAACATCTGTGACTATCTTCTACCGGAGAAAAATCTTCTACTGCAGACTGCACTGGTCGACCATGTGTCTAGGTGAGTTTACACCTTATTGTATTGAATTTAGAGTTGATTTTCACAAAGTGCTGGACGTTCTATGTTCCCTATGCGTTGGTAACGGCGTCGCTGTGAGGTCCTCTCAGAACAACATCTGTGACTATCTTCTACCGAGAAAGAATCTTCTTCTGCAGACTGCACTGGTGGACCATGTGTCTAGGTAAGTTTGAACCTTATTGTGTCATAATTAGAGTTTATTTTCTACAAGAAGGGAGGAATCTTCTACTTCAAACTGTGCTAGTCGTTCTTGTGCCCAGGTGAGTTTGTATACCTTATTACATTGACTTTAGAGTTGATTTTCACAACGTAATGGACCCAGTATGCGTCGCTGTGAGGTCGTCTTAGAACAACATCTGTAACTATCCAGTGCTGACTGCTCTGGTCGACCATGTGTCTAGGTAAGTTTGAACCCTATTGTAGTAATGTTAGAGTTGATTTTCACAAAGTGCTGTGAGGTCGCAGAACAATATCTGTGACTATCTTCTAGCGGGAAAGAATCTTCTACTGCAGACTGCACTGGTCGACCATGTGTCCAGGTGAGTTTGAACTCTATTATATTGAATTTAGAGTTGGTTTTCACAATATAATGGACGTGCGGTGAGGTCTCAGAACAACATCTGTGACTATCTTCTACCGGGGAAAAATCTTTTACTACAGACTGCTCTGGTCGACCATGTGTCTAGGTGAGTTTGAACCTTATTGTGTCATAATTAGAGTTTATTTTCTAGAAGGGAGGAATCTTCTACTTCAAACTGTGCTAGTCGTTCATGTGTCCAGGTGAGTTTGTACCTTATTTCATTGATTTAGAGTTGATTTTCACAACGTAATGGACCTAGTATGCGTCGCTGTGAGGTCGTCTCAGAACAACATCTGTAACTATCCAGTGCAGACTGCTCTGGTCGACCATGTGTCTAGGTGAGTTTGAACCTTATTACATTGATGTTAGAGTTGATTTTCACAAAGTGCTGTGAGGTCGTCTTAGAACAACATCTGTGACTATCTGCTGCCGGGCAAGAATCTTCTACTGCAGACTGCACTGGTGGACCATGTGTCTAGGTCAGTTTGAACCTTATTTTATTGACGTAAGAGTTAGTTTTCACAATATAATGGACGTGCGGTAATGTCCCAGAACAACATCTGTGACTATCTACTACCGGGGAAGAATCTTCTACTGCAGACTGCACTGGTGGACCATGTGTCTAGGTCAGTTTGAACCTTATTTTATTGACGTAAGAGTTAGTTTTCACAATATAATGGACGTGCGGTAATGTCCCAGAACAACATCTGTGACTATCTACTACCGGGGAAGAATCTTCTACTGCAGACTGCACTGGTCGACCATGTGTCTAGGTGAGTTTGAACCCTATTCTGTTGTGTCATGGGACATAGACTGGCCCACGAAAAAACTGCCCCCCGGGCGAGATGTCCACTTTTTAAAAGGTGCATGGGTATATTGACCCGAATTAGTGTAGTTGTACAGGCCAGATGTTCCCTTTAAAAGAGTGAAGAGATATTACAGTTAAATAGTATATTTTTTAATCACAACTGCGGTATTTGTCTTAAAATATCTGTTGCCGAAAGTTGCTTTACAATTTTGAATTTTATAACGTCGTTAGACATCCTGTGCCTAGTCAGCAGATGTGCCAGATTTCAAAATCTTGTCGAGCAGAGTGGTTAGTTAAAGAATATACTATTTTGGCAAACTACAACTTTTTTGGTATAGGTTTAATTAACTATTTAGACGAAATATCCCTGTACTCTTTGAAAGGGGAAATCTGGCCCGTACAAACCATGCCCATTTAAAAAAACCGGTCAAGTGCGAGTTCTACTCGCGCAACGAGGGTTCCGTTAATTTGTTTTTTAGTGAAATAACTACAAATTTACGGTTTTCAGAGTTTTCCCTTTACTTGTGCTACATGACCTTGCTTCTTGCCAAATTTCACAATTCTAGGTCAATGGGAAGTACCCTATAGGTTTTGAGTTTTGATTCCCTTGAAAATGTCTAAATATGCAATATAAACCGCCGTATCTTTTTATTGCGTTGATTTAGAAACTTGATTTTTTCACTGCTTTGAGAGATAGCAGACCTGAGTATGTGATATTGATATCAGCTTGATATCTCGACGCGTTTCTGAGAAAAAGGTTCTTGACAGACAGACGGACAGACGGACGCCTGATGTCAACTAACTACAAATTTACGGTTTTCGGAGTTTTCCCTTTACTTGTGCTACATGACCTTGCCTTTTGTCAAATTTCATGATTCTAGGTCAATGGGAAGTACCCTATAGGTTTTGAGTTTTGATTCTCTTGAAAATATCTGAATATGCAATATAAACCGCCGTATCTTTTTATTGCGTTGATTTAGAAGCTATATTTTTCCCCTGCTTTGAGAGATAGCAGACCTGAGTATGTGATATTAATTTCAGCTTGATATCTCGACGCGTTTCTGAGAAAAAGGTTCTTGACAGACAGACGGACAGACGGACGCCTGATGTCAACTAACTACACATTTACGGTTTTCGGAGTTTTCCCTTTACTTGTGCTACATGACCTTGCTTTTTGCCAAATTTCATGATTCTAGGTCAATGGGAAGTACCCTATAGGTTTTGATTTCCTTGCAAATGTCCAAATTTGCAATATAAACCGCCGTATCTTTTTATTGCATTGATTTAAAAACTTGATTTTTTCACTGCTTTAAGAGATAGCAGACCTGAGTATGTGATATTAATTTCAGCTTGATATCTCGACGCGTTTCTGAGAAAAAGGGTCTTGACAGCCGGACGGACGGACAGACGGACAACAAAGTGATCCTATAAGGGTTCCGTTTTTACCTTTTGAGGTACGGAACCCTAAAAATTGTACATCTCGCCCGGGGGTCAGTTTTATTGTGGGCCAGATGTCTCATAACCCATTCTGTTTGGTATAAGGTGCTTTTTTTGGACAACAGTTACGATTATATACGCAGTTTTTCATTAAATAGGTTTTTTTTTTAAGAAACATTGGGGCTATACATAGACATATGAGCTCTTTTATTTGCCAACTTAATTATCTCAATTCAATTCTTACTAGTGATAAAATACTTTTATTTTTATGAATTTTTTTGAGAATTTGCGTCTTGGATTTGTTACTGTTTATTACAAAATCTCAGTTAACCTATTTCAGAAGTGAGTATGTCAGAATAACCAATTACTCAAAAAACGTTCTTTCACAGTGTCCGTCCAAACATATTCGTGGGTCGCGTGGAAGGCTCGGCGGTGTACCGCAAATGGTACTTCGAAGTGACCATGGACCACATCGAGAAGACCACGCATATGATGCCGCATCTGCGCATCGGATGGGCTAACACCACTGGGTAAGCAATTATTGCATCTTGTTGTACTATATAGGTAAGAATAATCAAAAAAACCCAACTGTAACATCGGAAGTCGGACTTTAGTTCTGTTTCATGTAATTGCCACCAACTTCCGAAATTGCAGTTGGGTTTATTGATTATTTAAACTTTCGAACACACGTGATTTGAGATTCGCTTGGTCGTTGAAAGGTTAATGGTTTGCGAGACCCGAAAGATAACCCTAATATTGTGGGGTTACGGACACGTACAATGGTCCTATCCAAGAGGACTAAGTGCGGAAACCAAACCTCCCAGAGGGAGGCCCATGATGAAGATGAAGATGAAGTGGGGTTACGGAATAGTTGTAACAGTTACCGCGGCCCTGGAACATAAAGGGCAACTGTAGGAACATGGGTGGGTTTGAGTCAGTGAAAGCCTGACAGGCCCTCCCGACCCGTTCAGGGTGGGAGAAGTCATTTGATGATTTCCCATCCATGAAAAAAACCCTTATATTGCAGGCTTCCATAAGCTACAGTTGCCACTTACCAATATTTAAGCCATATGCTTTACACCACCTTAGTATAAAATAACCTATTCCCTTTCATATTCCAGCTATGTTCCATACCCGGGTGGTGGAGAGAAGTGGGGTGGTAACGGTGTGGGAGATGACCTGTACTCATACGGGTTTGATGGCGCGTTTCTCTGGTCCGGGGGGCGGAAGACCATGGTCAATAGGACGCATCTTGAAGAGCCTTATATACGGAAAGGTATGGGCAAGTTTTGTTTAACTGACGGCTAGATAGAGCTATAATATGGTTGGATAGTTTTTATTAATTGATAATGAACTAAAATGCAATAGAAATAGAGTTAAAAATTATGTGAATATATGCAACAATTTTTGACTATATATTTATGTAGCTGTACAAAACTATTATATCTTTGGATTGTTACTTGACTGCTTATTTCCGGCACCATTGTCCAGACAGGCAGAAAAATTCGTAGTTAAAAATTAGAAAATAATGTAGTGCTTTTGGTTACTTTTTAATTCCGATTTGTGTTTACTAGAGAAGCTTAGAGATAGATTGTGATAGCGTAGCGTAGAGCGTGACAGACAAACTGAATTACTTTATCATGTTAGGAGAAAATACATCATACATTTTATTTTAATTCAACCCGTTTTTAGTATTGCTATTGTTTACCACACTAATGGCCGAATACTTAAACGTCACTTAACTTTGAGACGCTCTCAAATCTGTTGCTGTCCTTATTTTATCCCTTAAAAGTGACAAAGACAGCAACAGATTTGAGAGCGTCTCAAAGTTAAGTGACGTTTGAGTATTCGGGCATAAATGTGTCAAATAAGCTTTTTTCTTTCTCTATATTAGTATGGAATTACTTTAACTAATATTTTTGTTCCAGGTGACGTCATCGGCTGCGCCCTAGACCTGACAGTGCCTATTATCAACTTTATGTTTAACGGAGTAAGGGTCACCGGATCCTTCACTAACTTCAACCTAGAGGGAATGTTCTTCCCTGTCATCAGCTGCTCTAGCAAGTTGAGGTAATTTTATTATGCAGGGGTATTTTATTTTACACTTTTTTTATCAAAAGACTGAATGTTCTAGGCATTCTGTACGTTCTAGGAGTTCTCTGAATTCTGCAGTCGATAAACAACAAGGCGGGCGCATTTAAAAGAAAACATAACTTAACTTAAAGGAAGATTTTGTTAATTGTAACCTGTTGTTGTTGGTGTTGAATGTCTCTATCGCTAGATGGCAACAATGCGTACCTTGCACTCCAAATACATTAATATGTAACAGAATAACTAAATCGTGACTTTTGTGTTATGTACTCGTTTATATTAAATACTAGCTTCTGCCCGCGACTTCGTCCGCGTGGAATAGTTCCCGTTCCCGCGGGATTTCCGGGATGAAAACTATCCTGTGTTCTTTCTCGGGTCCCAGACTATATCTGTACCAAATTTCATTCATATCGGTTCAGTAGTTTAAGCGGGAAAGCGCAATTACAGCAACAACTAAATAAATAAATAAAACAGACAGACAGACAGACAGAGTTACTTTCGCATTTATAATATTAGTATGGAAGTATGGATGAGGTTGAAAAAATTAAAACTTCTCTTAAAACCCGTTCCTTCCGCCAGTTGCCGCTTCCTCCTAGGCGGCGAGCACGGCCGGCTGCGCTACGCGGCGCCGGAGGGCTACTCCCCGCTGGTGGAGTCTCTGCTGCCGCAACAGATCCTCAGCCTGGAGCCTTGCTTCTACTTCGGCAACCTCTCCAAGCGAGCCCTCGCAGGACCGCCCTTGGTGCAGGATGATACGGCCTTCGTGCCGACTCCTGTTGATACTTTACAGGTAAAGAAATGTACTAAGATTACTTTTATTTGTTTATAAGGAGGTAAAAATAAAGATACTGTTACTTCAGTTGAATAAAAAATCAAACAGCTATGATTTACAACAATGAAAAAGCGTTTTCTGTAAACTGTACTGGAACTCTTATTAAAGTAGCTACGGAAGTGTTTCGTCATCATCATCATTTCTCTAGCCTTTTCTCAACTACGTTGGGGTTGGCTTCCAGCTTAATCGGATTTAGCTGGATACCAGTGTTTTACGTGGGGCGACTGCCTATCAGACCTCCACAACCCAGTAACTGGGCGACACGATAAATACCCCTTGGTTAGACTGGTCAGACTTTCTGGCTTACCCTAAACGACTGTCAATGGAAGTGTTAATGTGTGTTAAAAACAGCTATAGCTATAACAGATTTAAGAAATTAAGCATAAAAAAAATTTAGCTATATATGAGCAAAAGATAATTAATCAAATATAATCAATATAACAAAGGCGAGTGCCGATAACAATAACAAAACCCTTAGAACCGTTTAAATATTGAAAATGTCTATTATTACAGATTACGCTACCGTCCTACGTAGAACAAATCCGAGACAAACTCGCTGAGAATATTCACGAAATGTGGGCCATGAACAAGGTAAGGTTTACCATTTTTGGTCCTTCTGTACTTATTCATAATTGGTCCTTTTTACTAATAGAACAAACCCATTTGTATCCTTATTTATTTATTTATTAAAACTTTATGCACAAAGAAAAACATTGCACAAAGGCGGACTTAATGCCTTGGGCATTTTCTACCAGTCTACCTTAAGGTGATGCAGAGACAAATCATGGTAGGTGCAAAGATATTAAAGTAAAAGAGGAAAATAAATGAATTAATACAATAAATACATAAATACATACATACAAAATATAAACAGTAGAGAGAGATAAAAAAAAATTATAGATAGAGAAAAAGAATAAATTACATGTGAGATGAATCTGCCAATTTCTTGCGTAAGTATTCGCGAGCTTTAATTTTAAATGTGTACCGACTGGTCAACGTCCTGATATTCTGAGGAAGATCATTCCAAAGGAAAACAGCCTGGACAAGAAATGAAGACTTAAGAAAACCAGAGCGGTGAGAAGGACATCGTAGAAGACAATTATTGGAAGAGCGAAGATTCTTATTATGCACAGAGCATAAGTATTGAAAATGAGAAGTAAGATAAGAAGGAGAACAGGGTTTGTGTAGGAGTGAATGCAAGGTCGTCAAAGCTCTTAGAGCTCTGCGCTGCCTGATGGCCTTATTCGTTGGTGTGTGATGATTTAGTACAATTTAACATCTTAAAACAGGCTAAATATGGTCCTTCTGAACTTATTTATATTTGTTTCTTTTTATTTGCCCAAAATAAGTAACTTGAAAATAGTTTTTTCATTTGTTATATTGTAAACGATTTAAATCGGTTACATATATTGGTCCTTATAGACTTATTTATATTTGTTCCTTTATGCATTATTGGCGAGTTAAATAGACGTCACTGACTTTGGCTTAGCACTATACCTGTCACTGTTACACAACTGCCAAACGTCAAGTGTGCGATAGAAACGGGAATATGACTAAGCCAAAGCCAGTGCTAAGTAACGTCTATTTATCTCGCCATTAGAGATTTTGTGCATTTTAACTGACAAAAACATGCTAAATGGGCTAGTACTGGGCTGGTACTTTATTAAATAAAATACCAACAATTTCTTAACAAAATCCGCTCTTTACTCACTAGATCGAAGCAGGTTGGATGTACGGAGACCAGCGCGAAGACTTACACAAGATCCACCCGTGCCTCGTGCCCTTCGAGCGACTGCCGCCCGCCGAGAAGAGATACGACATACAACTTGCTGTGCAAACACTCAAGTATGATAGATCTTTGGTCGGTTGTCACGAAAGTTGACGATGACGCTAAATAAAAAGTAGCCTATGGATAAGGCTAAAGATTAACCTATACTTGTCCCAAGTTCATCAAAATCGGTTCAATGGTTATAAAATTAATGTAAACTTCTTAATTAGGCTTGTCCCCAAATACCAGTATTTTTTCCTTTTGCTTCTTCGCTGTCTAGCTTAGTACCGGACTGGTTGTCACAAAATATTACATATTTTTAGGACTATCCTGGCTCTGGGCTACTATATCAGCCTGGACAAGCCTCCGGCGCGCATCCGCAACGTTCGTCTGCCCAACGAACCGTTCATGCAGGTACTTACTACATATATGTTACTTAATAAAAGAGTTATCTTTACACAATGGATAATACCACAAACTCCTCTGACTATTCCCTGAAATATCCAGATAGAATTGTTATGCTGCTACCTAGGTGGACCTATCACAAACTGAAAAGATGTAGCACTGTATCACTCAAGGTGGAAGGAATTAGGGTTTTTAATCCCTCTCCATCAGATGTGGGATTAAAAACCCAAATTAAAAATAGTACCTATATATTGCATACATGTGAGGTTAGATGAAGCCACAGGATGTACTTAAAAACAGGAAAACCAATCACATTTTCGCTCACCTGAAAATCAAAGCCATTCTGGCTAATGCTCAGCAAAATTTTAATGTGCATTCCAAATTTATAATTAGAACTATACATTTCTGGTATAGTTTTTTTTATTACTATATTAAGATTTAGATTAGTATTCACTACCCTTGAACTTTAATTATTTTATATCAACGACGCCTTAGTCCTAAACTCGAATCACTATAGGTAGGAATGAGGTAGAGTTATTCATGTACTTACACTGATTTCACACAGCGAAAGAATAAAGTGGTAATGCCTCAAATACCGAGGAGTCCAGAGGAGTAAAATCCCGTGATTTATTAAACTAAAAAGTTATTTATATTTTCACAATTTATCTGTTTAATCTATCTCTGATGATTTTATTATTTTTATTTCTTTGTAATACTGTTTTGCACACGAGATTGTTTATTAGATATCCCAAGAAGATCCATATTAATATCAATATTTTGATGCAAGTACTGCACAATGATAACTCCACCTAATTCCGACCTCTGCTAATCACCAATCATATCCGCAGTCGAACGGCTACAAGCCAGCACCTTTGGACCTGAGTGCTGTCACCCTGACACCCAAGATGGACGAACTCGTCGACCAGCTCGCCGAGAACACGCACAACCTCTGGGCCAGGGAGAGGATACAGCAGGGATGGACTTATGGACTTAATGAGGTGAGGAAATCATCTCAATTCTTCTTCAAATTTGAATAAAGTGAGTTTGCAATGAGGCTCAAACATTAGGGGCTCAAGTCTGCTTTTGCAATAGTCGTCCAATGATCCATTTTTGACGTGTTTTTGACACATTTCCCTTACAAATACTGTCAAAGTTTTCAAATATTCGGCCAATGACTGGACATTGCGTCAGGATTGCAATAGCAAACTTGATCCCCAGGTCGGAAGCAAACTTCAAAGTTACTTGACTTGAAAATAGGAGAACGGATTGATAGGGTTACTTTGTGTCTACCAGCTGTCATAACGTGATGTTATTAAGTATAATGACGAATTTATCGTTTCAATTTTTTTGATAGTGTGCATGCATAAAATATTTTGTATATCAGCTTTATTTTGCAAAATATATTGTGTTCTTATTTTGCACACTTCTGGAGGACCATTCTATTAACTTTTAAAACAATTGCATTCTGACCTCAGGCCGAAACAAATAAACATTACTTTACTTAGCTATTCTCCGTCTCTTTCTCAACATTGTACAGTGACAGTTGAATAAAAAAAAATTTACATTGTTTATCACTGAATGTGACTACATTATTAACCTTATTAATTAAAAGAATAAATTGTCCTTCAGATCTGATGTAAATATTTTTTAATTTGTACCTTTTCATTTTGCCGCCATGATTATTCACATATTTATCTATGTAATATGTTACTTCTGAGTGGACGGAATGAATGGACCTTTTACATATTAGTACTTATCTCTGATCAGTAAAAACTCTCATAGCGAGATAAATAGGCGTTACTTAGCACGTACTTTGGCTTAGCCATGTTCGTCTCTATCGTGCACTTGACGTTTGGCAGTAGTATAACAGTGACAGGTATAGTGCTTAGCCACAGTTAGTGACGTCTATTTAACTTCATCGTAATGTTGGTAGCACGGAAAATCAGGGCTGATTTTTTCCCCCTAAAATTACCCATTATTAGCGAGGTTTATGACATTTTGTTACTTTAACAATTTATCGTATAATTTTGATTTGAATTCACAACAATTCCTAGCTTTATTGTGATGCAAGAAAGGAGCCTACTCTTACTGTGAAATCATAGACTGTTGAGCGCACTGTCAGCAGTTAGTCTCGATACGTTATTATTAACGTTGTACTTTTTGGAACTTTAAACTTGCAAACCTATCTTACTAAACTGACAGACAAACAAGGGAGCCAACATAACGACGAAGGGAATTCTTTCGTGAAACGCCCTGTACGTGCTTAGTAACGTCGATTTATCTCGCCCATTGTCTTCAGAGATAAGTTAACCAATATATTTTTTTTCTATCTGTACTTACTCATCCTGCGACTGAAATCTCTCCGATTGTTTTGGATTACCATCTTATTAGAGTAACTTAGTCTTTATTGAGATATTATCATACTATATTACTTATAGTTCATCTGCTGCTTCCACATCATCTGGATTCTGACTGTGACGTGAGCTGTGACTCTCACACTTAGTATGTGACGTTTTATTAGGTGTGAGGGTCACAGCATGACGTCACAGCTGCCGTTTCATCTCATTTACCACTAATATACGATATATGTATGTATATTTCCGTGTCTTTTTTCTTTATATTTTCGCCATAGAAAACGTTCAAATAAGGCCGGCCCTTATGACGGAGCGCAGCGCAGAGTACTTTTTACTGTCAAACTATTATAGACATTGCCCTCATTGTTATATCTAAAATCATTTAACATAACAGTGCGCAGTCTAGCGCATACTCGCGCATCCGCGAGCATTCGCGCGCAGTCTCAGGTAGACATTCTCCTAATATGTCACGCGTTTAGAAAACTTCGCGGGCATACTCTGCGCTGCGCTCCGCCAACTGTGCGCCGGTCCTAACGAATGAATAGTGATTTTCATATCTTTAAATTATTTTTAACTAGAGGCTAACCCTCTTCCTTTTTTTAAAACCCCCCTTAAAAAATATAATTTATCAGAGTATACAAGTAAAAAAATGTGATAAATTATCTGTCACTTTTTGCTTAAATACTGTTTTTTTTTTTCATTTACACGTTGCCTTAGTTATTCTTCACCAACACCGTTTTATCTTAGGTTTCTCTAGCTGTGATTCTCACACTTAGTATGTGTGGCTTTATTAGGTGTGAGGGTCACAGCAAGACGTCACAGTTGCTATTTCATCTCATTTCTTTATTATTCTTTTATTTTGGTTTCTTTATACATTTACAAATGTTTGTCATTATTATTATTGCTTAATTTTCAGCTATTGGCTATCTCCCCTCTTCCTCTATTCCACAATCCCTGATAAAAATATGTATTATTCTTTTTATTCAAATACGCTATTACAGTGTTGATAATTCCGTCAAACATTCACATCAGGCATTTTCAAAAATGTGGCTATAACAATAATGTTTTTTTTATACCATTATTTTTTTTTATTATCTTGCCTTAGCTATTTTCTTTATCACAGTGTAACTGGTATCTTAGGTTATCTTAACGTCAGCTCTAGGTATTCCCCCACTCAGGACAATACCAGTGACGTCAGCTGTGACTCTCACACTTAGTATGTGTGGCTTTATTAGGTGTGAGGGTCACAGCATGACGTCACTGTGTGACGCCACAGAGAAGAAAGAAGAAGTCGACGCGATCTTTCTGTATTTATTATGTATTTTGTATGTTTTATGTGCTTTTGATGTTTTAAGGGTGCTTACGACACGCGGTATCTGATATTTTTTTATGTTTAAAGTCTTGCGAATTAATGAGTTTATTTATTTATTATACTTGTTAAACATAAGCAAAACTTTGACCCAGTTGTTTTACCCGCTTTTTTTTTGTCTTTCTTTAATGCTCTGCTCCTGTAGAACACAGCGTGATAATACATAAACATAAAGGTTATGTAATATTCGCCATTAATGAATTTAAAACTCCGACAAAGTTTTATGCATAAATTAGCATGTTTAAGCAAACAAATCTTTCAGATTGCCTATTTCTATAAAGTTTAATTATATAATTCTTATATTTTTTAGATTTTCACTTCATAGTTTTTGATGTGCTGTCATTATCGTAAACGCTCTTAAATTTGTGTTTTATGCTTATGTATATTTAGCATTATGTATTGTATTATTATTAAATGTGTATAAATGATTTTATACATTTGTGTATTTACTTTCCTTTATCTATTATTTTTCCATTGATAAAATGCGGTTATATGTAAATTTATTTTACCCAGACTAAAGGACCATTTGGGGATATAAAGACCAGGTTTCTGTTTCGATTCTACGACTGGCCAATTTTTAACCTTTAGATTCCCGGTGGCACGTATTTAGCCTCACGAGAACATCAGTCGTAAAAGAATTTCCATCTAAAAAGGTGCTTTAGAATTTCGTGGCGAATTGTCTTTACTCTATATAGGCTACAAATTGCAATACATTATCTTGTTAGATATAAAATATAGGTCGATTCTACGGTCTACAAATTAGTGTAAAAAAAACCCGCCCCAGAAATTATTAAGATCGCGATTTCAGCTAACGACACCAAAGTAGATAGCTTTAAAATGGTTACGGTGGTTGTTTTTTAATGAACGAAAATTTATATTTTCTCAAACAATCGCGGACCCAAGATCTAAACGTGTCGTCTTGTTTGGGTCATCAATCAATTGATGACGTATTATTTACAATTTGTCAAGTCGCGATTCCGTCACCCGATTCGAGATCGAGATATGTTTACTTATTTGTGTATCCAATTAACTTACTATTTTTTTATTTAAAAAAGAATTGAAATAAAACTTGCCATTTAAACAAAAATAAAGCTTTCACACCTAAGTGCTCTTTCAATTTAGCACTACTGCTGCCGCGCCGTAAGTTTACGGCAAACGTACCCCTGCGGCGCTGCAGCCGTACGTCACGAAACGCCTAAATTGAAAGAGCTCTAAGACTGGTGGAATTACTTAATAATGGTGTCTATCATTCTTCACAGTCGTTAATAAACTATATTCCTAATATATTTCAACCATCATAGGACCCCGACATGCATCGATCCCCGCACTTGGTGCCATACCCGAAAGTGGATGACGCCATCAAGAAGGCGAACCGAGACACAGCTTCCGAAACTGTCCGGACTCTGCTGGTTTATGGATACAACCTGGACCCGCCTACTGGTGAACAGCATGAAGGTATGTAGGACTCTTATCAAGGGTGCAGTTACCGCTGTATCAGCCATATCAATGGGGGCCCCACAGAAACAGAAGTTCCAAACCCATATGTGCAGCAAATCGGAGGATCCCTGGACATAGTCCAATTTAGCTGAGCGAAACGTTCTCAATGACCTTTTTTAGACTTTTTGTGGGAACAGGTTTTCATACATATCGCCTTTGAGCCAGTTGCGTGTATACAAGTCGCTAAGCACAGCTTGTTTGAGTGATTTGTCATGAACCTTAATTGTAAAAAGCTATTGGGGAGTCATCTCGTGTTCTTGGTTATAAGAACACGTGTATGATCTCCATACTATAATTTAATAACCGTACAATTGTCATTTAAACTGAAATATTATTTTCAAACTGGACATTGGCAGAAATCACCGAAAATTCGGTGGATTGCCATAATAAATATAAAAGTTGAAGTTGAAAAGCTATTGGACGGGCCTGTTGGTCTGGCCTGTTGGTTAGTGATTCTGAGTGCTAACCCGGAGGTCGTGGTTTCGATTCCCATCCAGGACTAACTTCGTGTGATGATCATGATTGTTTGTTCTGTGTCTACATTTATATTATTTTAAATTATATAAATGTTTATCAGTTGTCTGGTTACCGCATAGTACAAGCTCTGCTTAGTTTGGGGTCAGATAGCCGTGTGTGAGTTATACAAAGATATATATAGATTATCCTTAACGAAATACCATTTTCTTTACAATAAACCCATTCTTTTCCACAGCACTGTTATTGGAAGCTTCAAAACAAAAACAGGCAGACTTCAGAACATACCGCGCTGAGAAGAACTATGCCGTCGGCTCTGGCAAGTGGTACTTCGAGTTTGAGATCCTCACGGCTGGGCCTATGAGGGTAAGTGTTACGAGTATGTTTTATTATGGCTTATTACTTTGACTATTAATAACTTGTTGTTACTGTAATTGTTTAGTTGACCAGAAAATTATTGAAATGTAACAATATAAATGATTACCTAAACTGAAAGTCAATGTACTGTCCAATCAAAAATCCCACCGCACTTTCGTATTTCCCAATTTTTGAAATACCCGATAATGATAATATTTTGTACATTTTCATTTTCTTTCTAAAAAAGCCTTACCCAGACTTTAAACATTTTAAAACCAATGATAGCGAAATCAGTGAAGATGTTTTTGCTATTTTGTGAACATAGATTTACAACAAAATGTATTAATTACAGGTGGGCTGGGCACATGCCGATATGGCGCCAGGCATGATGCTTGGTCAAGATGAAAATTCTTGGGCATTTGACGGATACAATGTAAGTTACACCTTTATCTACACCAAAATAATAAAGCATTCTGTTTTATTTATATAGGTACACAGATCCTGAGCTGGTGGTTGTAAAAAAACAACAACAAAACAATTCTTAAATCAAGAGTTGAAAAAGGACGTCATTTAATTTCGAGTTGAAAGAAATTAAGCAGTGTAACTGACTTTTAAAGTTACCTATCGACCAGCTGTGAAAAACTTTAATTCCTTTAGGTTCACATCACCATCCTAAAATAGATCATAAGCTCTCTATCATAGAACAGAAATTAAAATGATTATTACCACAGTCGCTTAAAGTGCACGGCGGCGCATCAGATACATTCGGGTTGCAACTGAAAGTGGGCGATATAGTCGGCTGCTTCCTCGATGTCACAGACCAGACCATTAGTGAGTTACCACAGATAGGGACAAAGAGGTGTTACTCTGATTTCGTCCTTAAGGCCATTAAAATACAGTACTTTTAAGCGTAACGATTATATTAAAAATATGGGCTATGTCACCAATTGAAAGCTACTGACTATTTTGAACAAGACACCTAAGTATTTGATCGTTGTGCAATTATGCCATAAGTTTTTCTTGTTACTCCAATTTGTTTCTAATTTCTATGGTCGTAATGTTTGTATTCATAAATCAGAGTAGCACCTTTTCTACCGGGTCTTTTCCTTCTAAACCTACGTGGTTAACTCGTGGTAACTTTCTGTAAAAACCTCTCCTGCTATCCTATGTTGAATGTTATGTTTGCCCCGTTCTCAATTAAAAAGGAACCTTAATTATGTTGTTTAAGTGTTAAAATTGCTATGTAGGTAGATAATTCTATGTCTATGTAGTGACTATTATAGTATTAGAAACACATTTCATTGGCCATTTATAACTTTAGACGAATAATGAGCGTGGTTTTTATCAAAGGTTATGTTTTTGTAAAACAGAATTAGGATTGGGGATAAAAGAGAACCTTGTGGCACTCCTTTAATAAACATGTTGTGCAATGATTTATGCCTAATCAGATAAAATGTATAGTCATGTTTGAAGCATTAGATCTAATTTAAAAACCACTTTTTACTTACATTTAAAATTATTTGCTTTGTCTAAGTATTTAACATGCGTTTAATAATAGCAGCGTTTTACCTTAAAATAAAACGCATGTTGTGTCCGGAGACTCATTCGGGGTCATATAAACAATATTTGAGTCTAGCATCTTCCGTTTCCGTGTCACATCTATATAGGTACATGCTACAATCTCCCACCATCATGACGTATTTCCGTTTTCGTTCACCAGGTGGCTATAGCGCGCCAACTTGTTCATTGTGGCCTCAAAATCCTAAAACTTATAGAAATAATCGCACCAGGCAGTATTTAAAAGTATGACCCCGAATGAGTCTCCGGACACAACATGCGTTTTATTTTAAGGTAAAACGCTGCTATTGTGTCCTTCGGCCTCATTCGGGGTCATATAAACAATATTTGAGGCTTTGTTTGTTATCGCCTGGTGAACGGGACGCCAATGTGTTGTAAAGTATAAAAGTTAAAATTAGATCAATAAATCATTATGTAAGTGTATAAAGAATGAATTAATGGATTTATAACATTTTATATTTTCAAAGCAAAATAGTAATGACAAAATACTTATAAAGTCGACTTTGGAATACAAAATAATCAAAAATTCACTTACATACCTTATACAATATCCTTACTTGTTGTAATTATATGTATCATATCAACTTACCCTTATTGTCTTACAATTAGGCATATTTTTGAATAATCTTAATTAATTGGCTGAAAAAGATGAATTAAGGAGCTTCCTTTTGGTGGGATAACATCCCTCCTTTAATGTTTTTTTTTTTTTTTTTTTTTTTTTTAAATATTACCCGATTTCCAGTTAGCCTGTGCCTTTATCTCATCAATAGGTTCATTATCCAACCAGCTTCATGAAGCTACAGCAGAACGGAAACTACCTGGAGTAGCTTCTATTCCTGCTTCCTTCAAAATAGATTTAACCCAACCTGCCAACATAGTTCTATTATATAATAGTATAATAAATAGTAACTTGTTTAGCTTTTCCACATGTAGTAATAAATCGATCTCTAGAACAAAGTTATCGACGCGGTTTGTCCAGTGTCTATAAACTTTTTAAGCCAACACACGGGACCGACTGCTGGTCTTTCAAGATTGGTACACAACTTCCAACCTGACCCTTCCAATCTGTCTTTGAACCAAAATGCGGCCAAAACATAATGCTATCCTCACTTACCATACATCTATCTGGGGAGACGCTAAGTAATGTAAGGTCGTGAATCATTTGCCCTTAACACAACAGAAGCACTGCATAGACCCTTGAAATTTCGAATAGCTCTTGACTCTGAAGAGACCTACTGCCAAACCAACCTGGCAGCAATTGAGGGTCTCAGGCAGGGGGTGGACATTAATCATTTGTTTTAACTACCAAAATATTTGAACTGTAACGGACCTCGCTTTTTTATTGCACAACTTAGAGAAAACAGATTTATGATGAAGAACAGTACAATAAGATACCTAAATATCGAGCCATTTCACTACCTGATAGATCTGAAAAATTTACCCAAACCAGGAACACCAATTTAATCATCTCAACCATGCTTGTCTATATGTATTCAACGTAGACGACCTCCAATCTTCTTTGAGAAGCACTTTTGTTCTTCAGACCAGCCACCTTAGGATTCAGACCACCCCCCACATTTCCATACTACTAGATACAGCTCCTTCGCTCGTGGTGGTGGCAGCCCGGTTCTCGTGTCTACTAGTACCTTCGTAAACCTGTGGATCGTAAATGGAGGCGCTATCGCTCTTGTCTTCAAATCTGCTCTCCAGAGTGCTCGAGAGCTTCTCGGTGCGACTAGTAGAAATACCCGTCGAGGCTGATTCAGATGCATCAGTACACGACGTATCAAACTCAAAAGAGGAAAGACCCATGCGAAACGAAAGTTCCATCTGAATGTGCACGCGTTATGCCTCCATGCTCGCCGATCCCTTTGATATAGAGTTATATAACAAGTTAGTACGTGAGCTGTGCCGGAAGCAAACCGATCTATCTGGGGAACACCCCACTTCGCAAAGACTATGATGAGGAATTGCGTCAATATCGTACTCTTGAAGAATTTGAAAAATCTGATATAAATATAAAGTTTATCAGGGTGAGTACGCTACTATAACCTTGTTGTCGTACTGCAAAAGCAGAGAGGTGTGACTCCGAGACGGAGTGAATTCTAACAAACATTTCAGGATAGATAACATCTCTCTTCTTCTGTCCAGCTGCCCGGTATGTGCAGACCTTTCAACTCCGCCCCTTGAACCTGAATCTGCTGCATATGTGGTTTAAAAAATAAAGTTTCTACTTGTGGAGGATGAAGCCACACAGTGGAACTTCCACCATCTCAGTTCTGTTTGCACCCCCGCCTGGCAAGGGATAAGTCGACTGATATGGCATTTTCAGGCCTAGGTTGCAATAGGCCAAGAGGTGACAAAATTTTAGCGACCCATCGGATCTACCAGTCGAGCAAAATTTTGATCGCCTATGATACTCTGCATTTCTCACAGAGACGTTTTCTGTCGTAGAAACAACTTCAACAACATTATTTGTATACTGCGAATCACGTTTTCTGGCAAACCCTTTTTGATTTGTCCAGAGACTTCAAATAAAACACAGATAGTCTATCATTATAATTATTTTAAGGGATTAGATAGAATCGACTTTTCCCTGTTCATCTGCCAACCCAATCGGCTCAGACTTTGATGAGCAGTTGCGAAATTTACATGGCTGTAAGTTTGCCGGAGGTCTATCTTCACCATCCAATCCCTTTCCTGAATGAAATCTGGAATCCGATTTACCGAAATCAAACGAAATTTGCTCATTAATTGTTTAAACTTTTTAAATTGTAAATAGGATAGGTTTCGTCGGTTTTGCGAATTGGAAAGAAATATGATACAAAAATTGGAGTTAGTTTGATAAAATCTTTAGTTTTAACAAATTTTGAATTAATACGTCCATCTCTGGAGATGGTACAGTGAGATTGCAATGTTTCATCTGCCTTGGTAGGACCAGAGGCGGTTTCTTCCGAAATTGAATTCGATAAACATGGGACTATTTTGACTGATTCATCGCATGATAATTATAAAAATTTCTATTCACTCTGTGGAAAAGGAAAACTATAATTCATCGTCAGTGCCGACGAGCGACTGGACGATTTATAACCACTAGGTCCAGGGTACGCCGCCTGGCGTCTAGGGTATTTATTATCTTGCAAAGAGAAAAATAAAAAATTTACTTGAATAAAAATTTTTGTTGACACCGCCACTATTCTTTACAAAATCATTATAAGATACTTTGTCAAACAAAAATACACCTGACGGCGTTAAATAAAAGATAATAGGTACACTCGGTAGAAAAGGAAATCTATAATTCATCGTCAGTGCCGACGGGCGACTGGACGATTTACAACCACTAGGTCCAGGGTACGCCGCCTGGGATCTAGGGTATTTCTTATCTTGCCCAGACAGAAAAATAACTTTACTTGTATAACAAAAAAAAATATTTTTTTTTTTTTTGACTCCGCTATTAATATTAACAAATTCACTAAAAAGGTGCTTTGTCAAACAAATTTACACTTTACGGTGGTATATAGAAAGATACTACACTTTGTGGAAAAAAGGAAATCCATAATTCATCGTCAGTGCCAACGGGCGACTGGACAATTTATAACCACTAGGTCCAGGGTACGCCGCCTGGGATCTAGGGTATTTCATATCATGCCAAAAAAAAATTATTTTACAAAAAAAATGTACTAAAAGGTATTCTGTCAAAATACACTTGACGGCGGTATCTTTCTTAAACATATCAAGGACGAGTATTGTAAACTTTTTGCGATTCCATGTATCTAACGTTATTCCAGTTATCATTATTGAGGTATTGAATGGAATTTAACAATTTCAACTGATTTGAAGGAGTAGTGGTAGCAGCTGGCTCCTTAAATTGCGTTGCCAAATCAAAATCAAATGATTGAAACTGTGCAGGGGTAGATCCCCTGGCCAGGTCAAATGGCAAACAGCAAACTAGTCATATGCAGTAATCGGTTTCGATATATTAGACGCACAAAACAACGGTTGGCGTAAATGATTTTTCTCATAATTGACTAATAAATACTTCGCGCCTGTGTATCAGCTCTACGGCTGCAAACCAATGGTAAACAATCACGTAAATTTTATGATAACCGCCAGAGAATGCCAACTGGTCTGATTCAACGTTCCCAGTGAACGGTCTCGACGTGTTTTATAAGTGTCGCTCTGTTTAGAGCTACTAGAAGATAATTGTCGAGAAAAACTACTACTCGAATACCTAGATTCCTGAAAATCTCAGCTGTCCAGTTGGTCAGCGATGCAAATACTTTGGGTGTACACCTTGACCTAGTCAGCTGTCTGCCAATAGCACAGCGTCACTTTGCATTACAAGAGCGCGAGTTACAATGCCTCGGAATCTATCTGCCGAGGGTAGATGACAAACTTTTTCAAAAGACTTGATTTCATTATTTACTGCAAGGTCATATTCATGCACCAATTTAAAATTATGGTTACTGTTTTTATAATTTTCAAAATACGGATGTTGAGGGTAGTAATATAAACGTTTCAAATCACTGACCTGTTTTGCAAGTTTTTACCTTGCTTTGTCCTTGGCTACGCTTACTTTTCTTCTTCTTACTTCTTTTTACGGGATCTTTCCACCTGTTCAATCTCCCTCCCAACTCGGACAGCGATGACTCCGAGGAACTTGAACTTAACGAATCCAATGACGAATCGGATTCATTGCGGTTACGTACATTATCCGCCATCTTAATCGTAATAAAATCTAATTTCTAAACTTACGTTTTTTAAAAAACTATTTTACATTTTATTTTTTTTTTTTTTTTATTTTATAATCTATAATTTGAAGCATATACCTAATACCTAAAATTATTCTATAAAGTATCGAACGTTAACAACGTTTAACTTTAAAAGATGTGAACCGACCGAAAAACAGGACGCCAATGAACAAGTTGGCGCGCTATAGCCACCTGGTGAACGAAAACGGAAATACGTCATGATGGTGGGAGATTGTAGCATGTACCTATATAGATGTGACACGGAAACGGAAGATGCTAGACTCAAATATTGTTTATATGACCCCGAATGAGGCCGAAGGACACAACGTATAACTTCATCAAACGCTTCACTGAAAGCAAAGGGTATATACCAGACAAAATAATTCAACGAAAAACCATCTCTATGCCGTTTGCAATAAGGTAAAAACTATTTTTTCCCGACTTTCAAGGAAGAAAAAGTGTACAGCGGTAGCACAGAGTCTTTCGGCAAGCAATGGGCTGTTGGTGACGTAGTGGGAGTGTTCCTAGATCTCATTGATAAGACGATAAGTAAATATCACAGTGATCTGGCTTTTGTAGTGGCAGGAACATTTTTCAGTCTCAAAATTTATCACATAGTGTTACCCTGTGTATGTATTCTTTCTAAACATTTATTTATTTATTTAAATTGGGTATCATGTTGCTTCCATTGTATTAACCTTTCAACGACCAAGCGACAGCCGGCTGTCCCGCTGCTATTGTCTTTCTATTGTGTTTCGAATCACGTGTGTTCGAAAGTTTAATTAATGCTTAGCCGTCTTTTAGTCTAGTTGCATTGCTTAGTTGTTGCTTTCTAAATTTGTAATATCAGGACTTTTTTGCCTTAATTTATATTTGACCTGAATTTTCTACCTTGAATATCAACCGCATGCGGTAGCAATTATTATTAATTAAATTATTAATGGTCATTTTCCACTCATCCGAGTTTTATTTATATATATATTTATTAAACCAATTGTAAATAATAATTTATATATTACTACTATAGCTAAAAATGTTCCTGGCACTATAAAAGCTGCAACAATTTACTATGAATGCTTGATCGCAATGGCTTAAATGATATCGACTTTAGAAACCACTGCATTGCTTCGCTTGCTATGATTGATAGAGTCGCACTATGGAACGATTGATAGTTTGATTGATTCATTTGATTGATCACTCACTCCTCTACTGGGATCATTGTTGAACACGTTGTTGATGATAGAAAACTTGAAGATGTTTAAAAGTATGAAAAATATGAAAGCATCGTGGGATCATTTGCACTGTTTTATTAACACGCAGCTAATCCACTCTATTCATTTTCTTTGAACCTATTAAACGATGGTTAAGGTTATACCACCTAAGAAAAAAGCACAATGTATGATATTAATCATGAGTCTTACAATATTTATTGTTTATTGTGAATGAAATATATTTCAAATAAGACTTGGACCATATCTTGGATTCGAAAACTGAACCATTTTTTGGCGTTTAGGTACAACAAGGTACATTCTATGTCCATATATATTCCATAGCTGTTTTAAAACAGCTAGATGGAAATAAAGTTGTCGACGGTTTTAAATGTAATGCATTTAAATGATCCTGGATAATGAGGGTGCGTTCAAATCAGTTACACTCATCATAATCATTTGCAACAGTCGGGTAAAAGTAGTGGCATCACAGAAAGTATCATAGGCTACAAGATAGGTAGTATCAAAAATCTTAAATTCATCTCTTCACCGTGTGACTAACTTTTCCTGAAATGCCTTTGTGACTAAAAATGCCATTTAACCTTTTCTTAAAGTTGAAAGGCAAAATGTACTAATTATTATCTAACCATGTATTTTCATGAATACATGGATTTTTTTGTCGCTTCACGTAAAGCTCTGGTATCCAGCTGAATCCGGCTAGGCTGGAAGCCGACTCCAAGATAGTTGGGAAATTCTAAAAAGATGATCTATTTTCATGATGACATTTAACTTATAGGCATACCCAAGGAAATCATTCAAGTGTTTCCTGATTAGACAACACAACAACGATGCTTTTGGTACTGCAGACTGTTAGCAATATTTGTTTTGTCTTTCAACTTTTAAAAATTACGAGAGTTAAACTGTTCTCAATAAAATACCATTCTCCATAGAGGTGCCCCATATTATACCATTGTATTTTGCCTTTGTTGAATTTTAATTACTGTAATCTAATAGCATTCCTATTCAGATTTATAATTGTATTGTACACAAAAAATAAAAGTAGTGCTAGTTACAATACAAAACATAGTTAATTAGTAGAAGATTAGATTGTGTAAGTAATAAAAAAAATGTAGCTGTTATTGCACCTAAAATTGCCTGCCACAAACATATCACTATAGATTGGTCCTTACATCCGCGTTCAAGGAAAATGCATAGATTTTCTAACTGACACATTGTTATGTAACAGGTTTCTCTCTAAACGGCGAGTTATTGATGGATGCTCTGGGTGGAGAGACCACATTCGCTGATGTTCAGGGCGATAACTTTGTACCAGCGTGCACTCTGGGAGTGGGGCAGAAGGCTAGGTAAGATTTGTTTTTTTTTTTCTTCTTTTAGGATAAATTGATGGTATCGTCAACATACATATAGGGTTTATTTCATTTCATTTTAGGACCTAGTAATTTCAACATATTCTATATCGTGGTGCTAGACAATATGGGCTTCTTCCAATTGTAATCGCCCCTTTGTGCCTATTGGCCTAGTTCTATTCTGTCTCCTGCTTGTTATGGAGGGAAGTAGAAAACATATTTTTTCTTATTCCTCCGCTATTCTTTTCTGATTAAGTTCGTTGCGGGATCCAAGACAGTTGAATCGTTTCTCTGGGACTCGTCGAGCTTAATTGCCCGATTGCTTTATTTTCTGGCGGACTCCACTGTTGATTCTGACTCTCAGGAGTTGCAGTGGTTAGGAATAGTGTGGTGGGATTGCCCAAATCAAAAAAAATATACATAAAGGAAACATTAACATAAAAACATTCTAAAACTATTCATGTCAACTTTTAATCCAACTCTGAAATCTCTAATAAAACCACTGCTCCCTGTCAAGTATTAAAAAAAACATGTTTATATTTATGTTAACAGGTTAACGTACGGTCAAGATGTGAACACTTTGAAATACTTCACGACATGTGGTCTGCAAGAGGGATACGAACCGTTCTGTGTGTAAGTATTTAATTTTAATAAGAAGATATGGTTTTCATCATGCTGACCTACAAATAAAAAACCTGCATCGTCTATCAGTAAAAGGTTAATGAAATTGGGCCATACTTAAACAAAATATTTTAAGGTCCTGTTTTTTTACAAATAAATACTACATCTCTAGCTTCGTTATTATTACCTTGTTATGTCTTCAAATATGCTCTACTTTATGTGATGACCACGATTGTTTGTTCTGGGCCTGGGTGTAATTTATGTATAAGATGTGTGTATTTATAAATTATATAAGTATGTATATCAGTTGTCTGGTTACCATATCACAAGCTCTGCTTAGTTTGGGATCCTATAAGCGTGTGTGAGTTGTCTCAAGACATTGATTTATATTTTTTTTTATTTATACGAATACAGACTTATTACTTGCCCTCGCTATACATGTCATTTTTTCATATATACATCACTAGCTTTTGCCCGCGACTTCGTCCGCGTGGATTAAGATTTTCCCGCTTTTTTTTTCTTTGCTATAAACCTCATGGAGCCCGAGACCTTTCCAACGAATGCAAAACCGTGGAAATCGGTTCGTCCGTTCTGGAGTTATAGCGTCAGGAAGGAAAACCCGGCTTATTTTTATATAGTAGATAATTTAATACTATATAAGCGAGCTAAGATCTGTAGATCTTCAAAAATGTACGCAATTTCTTCATGTTCCATGTACAGTCAGCAAAAGAGATATGTTCTGTACCAGGGCCGTCAGATACAATTAAAGTTTTTTCGTTAACCAATGGATATATTTTAATTAAATGTTGTAGAAAGTAATTTGTTCTTCAATCCATTTAAATTTCATTTGGATACATCAATCAATGTTCAAGAAAACCGATTGATGTGTTATAATATCACATGGCCCTGGTAACGTATCTCTTTTGCTGACCGTACAACATTGTGTTACAGTAACATGAAACGAGACGTGACTCATTGGTACACCAAGGACCAGCCCATCTTCGAGAACACGGATGAAATGTTAGACACCAGGATTGACGTCACGAGGATACCAGCTGGTTCAGGTAACGTTGTCTCTGTTATTGGTGTTTATTCTCTTGTTCACAAACTTAACTAAATTTAAGTTAAATTCATCTTTCTCTTTCCATTTCTTGAAGAAAAGGACAGAAAATATATTTTAGTTTAATCCTGTCAAATTACACAGTGCCTGAAAAAAATTGGCGTATATTTAGTCGCCATGTTTTTAATCGCGTCTAAATTATCAATGGAGTGACAAAATTTGACAACTAACTATAATTTTATCTTCTGTCCTTTTCTTAATGAAATGGAAAGAGAAAGATGCACTTAACTTAAATTTAGGTTAGTTTGTGAATAAGAGAATCGGCACCATTGTCATTATAAAAACCGGGTTTAGTTTTTGCCAAAATAACCCACCTTCATAAATACCTCTCGAGTTTTCGAAGTACCTATATAATAACGACATGGATTTAACACTGGTTGCCCCACTTGCGCAAGATGGATTAGCAATTGTAAATCTTATAATACAGTTTTCCTCACTAAGGTTTCTAATACTGTTGGCAGTACTCTCCAAGATAAACTTAGAAAAACAAACGCCAGCTCAAATCAAAACTGTAAAGTTTTCCCAATCAATGTTGAACCTAATCATCATCCATCATCTCCCTAGCCTTTTCCCAACCGTGTTGGAGTCGGCTGCCAGCCTAACCGGATTCAGCTAGATACCAGTGTTTTACGTGGAGCGACTGCCTATCTGACCTCCACAACCCAGTAACTGGGCGACACGATACCTCTTAATTAGACTGGTCAGAGTTTCTGGCTAATCAATGTTGAACCTAATTCTGTAGCGATAAAGTAGAAATCTATTAAATAAATAACATAAACATTTGAAAAGTCACATTAGTACTTCGTACTGGTGCGATATCGAGCGTCATTTAAGAGAGGCGGGTATTACTTTGTTTAGTTATATTATAATTAGTGTAACAATACTTCCTTTTTCTTTAGAAACTCCGCCGTGCTTGAAGATATCCCACAACACATTCGAGACTATGGAGAAGGCTAACTGGGAGTTCTTACGTCTGTCACTACCCGTTATCTGTCACATGGAATTTATAGAGTAAGTTCTTTAAATATTGATTTATATACTCTTTAATGCGCTAATAATATAATGGTACATAAGGCTTTCTCTATCAGCCAACCTTTGGAGCATCATGACAGACTTCCAAAGAGGTATCTTAGAACTTACTACTACTTATTATAGATCTATTTCACAACTTTATAGAATCATTTATAGCACCTACTCTGAATTGTTAAGCTATATATTTATAATTATGATATGAGTTGACAGAATTATGCATTTTTTTATATATTTTTTTATTTTGTCAAGAATATAAGGTTAACTTGGCGCTAACAACACTGCTATAATCAATATCACTTTTACTACTAGGATTTTATTTTCTCATAAATCGCTCAACTTTGTATTGCTTGCAACATATCGTCAAATAAATTTATTATTGAGTAGTTTATGTTCACATTACAAACAGGCACTAAAAATAAAATACCAAGAAATATAAAAAAAACTTTAACCAAACATTTAGTTTATTGAAAAATGCAACTTACACTAAATGACATCGAAAATTAATTTGACAGTAAGTCATGTTCAGATGAAATTATCAAAACCACATTTACCTTTCTCGTTTTTACACTATTCATTATTAGTTCAAGGAAAAAGATACTCTTAGAACCACAATTTTTGATATCCCAACTTATTCCAGTGAGGCAGAGAAAGCAAGACGCTGGGTAGAAATAAAGGATCGTCAGCAGATTCTTATGAGGGAAGCTGTGGAAGCCCAGATGCCAGCCCACATCGACCAGATCATGAGGAGTGGTTTCACCATGAACGATATCAAAGGTATGTGTAGTTTTTAAGATAAACGTAGCATCTTTGAATCCTTTTAAATGTTCATTTTTGATGTTTCCTCTGAGTCTTTTTTTGTCCTATAAAGATTTGACGAGACAGATTTTTCATCTAATTAAGTATGGAGGCCCAACAGGGCCACGCCTGCCGGGGTTGCGGAATGTTTATTATAGTTACCGTGACCCTGGAACATAAAGGGCAATCGAAAAAACATGAGTGGGTTTTAGTCAGTAAAAGTCTGACACGCCCTCCCGCCGCACCCAAGACCGGAGCAGTCATTTGATGATTTCCCACTCACCAAAAAAAAAATCTAATTAAGTATGTATGACTTGCTTTTCAAAAGGTCTTGTAGAGAGATTTAAATCGTTTAGCACACATTGTACTTTTTAAAATTCTTTACAGAAGATTTACTGGTTATAACATAAGATCTTTATTCTTCCATCTTATTATTTATGTAAAAAAGTCATTTTTCTAAGCGTACCCATGATACATTCCACATGTCTATGTGTGCATCTACGTGTAATGCCAAAAAAAAGAAGAAAACAAACAAAACAAAACCTGCCTCAGAAGTCGGTGCAGCAAAATCGCATCGAACAATTTTAATCTATCTAGACTCGACATTGATCGATTTTTTTCGTGAAAATATAGGAAACTAGCTGTCCCCTGCGGTTTCACCCGCATTTTTCGTTACTGCTCCGCTCCCGTGGGTCGTAGCGTGATGATATAGCCTATAGCATTCCTCGATAAATGGGCTATCTAACACTGAAAGAATTTTTCAAATCGGACCAGTAGTTCCAGAGATTACCCCCTACATACAAACTTACAAACCTACAAACTTACAAATTTTACCTCTTTATATAAGTATATAGATATTTTGTGTGATTGAGGTCATTTTCAAAAATCTGACTTGTTGAATCTGAAGTAAATAATAAAATACTAGAATAGTTTTTCGCAGTTATTGTATAGATTTGCTTGTTCTCCATTTGTATTTTTTAAATTATTTTTTGCATTTTTTTCCCCATCCGATTATATATTTTACATACACACAAAGTTACTTTATAGTTTCTGAATGCACTAAATTGCAAAGGAAAAAACATTCACTTGGGTATATTTTATTGAGCACTAAATTACTTTTATATTTGGACACAATGAACTTTGCGTAATATTTTTACACAACAATATTAGAATTTGACGACATGAAAAAAACTTTTAAACTTCTATATTTATTCTGGTTTTTCTTCCATATTTATTTTGACTTTTAGTTAAATTAACTTCAATATAATAAAATAGTAATAGCTAGCAAAGGCACTGATTTCTTTTATGCTGCCATATATATTAAAAAAAATCAAACTTTTTAAACACGTCCAATTTTATATTCGTCAAATATTCGTCCAAAAATTTCACAACTCAAATAAAACAGTGCTCATAAAATATACAAAACTGAATGCTTTTCCCAGTCTCAACCGATGTACAAATTGCTAACATCCCTTACAAAGCTTTCACCTTTATTTCCCAACACCCAAAGGTTTGCACTACGAGGAAAATCAGGAGGAGATGCCCACCAGCTCCAAGTCAAAGCGGCAGCCTTCACGACCACCACGTAAGGGCTCCATGACCAGAGGTGTTTCCATACAAAATTACAATAATTTGCAACCAGGTTAATACTTGGCTTTTTTGTATATTGTGCTGACAGTTGTTGGGTGTTGTTCGTGCCTTTGTTTGAGCTTGTTGTCGTTTCTTGTCATCTTACGTACATTTCATGTCATTTATGGATGGGTTTTTAAGGTAAGTGTTGGTTGATATTAGTAATTAAAATGAGTAGATTTTAATTGTAGGACGCTAATAAGGTGCTGATTAAAATCATAACTCATTTTAGGTTGTCAAATTAAATTTATCTGATGAAATCTGATAATTAACATATATTTTGTACAAGAGCTGCTAAACTGACATTTTTATTTCCCAGGTAAAATTAAGATAGTGACTAGAAAGTTAAAATCAAAAAGCATATATACGGTCGAATTGAGAAACCTCCTCCATTTATTGAAGTCGGTTAAAAATGTAATTACTTGTAAAAATATTTGTATAAAACTTTTAATATAAATTAATGTAACTCTTTAAAGATATAAACATTTTCAAAAAGATAGGTACATTCTTATTTCTAGCTACATTTTTATACTTTAAAAACAAGCATATAACATCGCATTTTAACAAAAATAAAAACTCTTTTTCTTTCGAGGTAAAAATTCGTTTGTAAACATAACTAAACCAATAAAAATACAACATCTATCACAACATTGCATTTAGCACTATGTTAAAGACTTTGCTTTGAGTGTCATCTTCAAATCTCACAATAATAAGTTTCTTCTGGCAATATAAAGAGCTAGCTATCACATAGTCTCACAGCTGAGTTCTTCTAATCTCTTCTAATCTCTCTTCTGTACAAGAGTGAGAGTGATAAAAATAACATGCCATTAAAAATGGTAGCATTTCTCAATGCGTTGTGTGTTTTGATCTTGTAGCACATAAAGTTACTTGAAACAGTAATTTAGATTTGGTAGCTACTGTGCTTTAGTGGTGCTCATCGACAATAAGTAGTAACTATTAACTTATTTTAATTTTTAATATTTGTTTACTGATAGGATACTAAATGTATCAGCAGAGCTTTTAGGCTTGTATTAAAAGACAAGCCAGTGCTGTATTATTGATACTACTAACGTCTGATGTTTTATAAGTATATAGTATATCAACAAATAATTGTATTTTTTTTTAAATCGTAACAAATATAAAGTATTTAGGTTGCAGCTATTCATTAATACCCAGCTTACGTACCTAACTTTTTACAATTTGAAACAACGTATGGTCCTTCGAGCCGGATTTGGTTCAAACTCTAAAGTGTATATCTTAATTGACACAGGTCAAGTAAACGGCATGCAGCGATCGACGAGTGAGGCAGAGATGGCCAAGTATGATGTGTTGGGAGGAGCGCAGAGTCTGATGCCCGATGATAAGAAAGATAAGCGGGGACGGTCGCCTTTCAAGTAAGACTTTAAAAATAAATATAATTACATACACATTTATTTATTTATAACTAGCTGTCTCCTGCGGTTTCACCCGCATTTTTCGTTACTGCTCCGCTCCCGTGGGTCGTAGCGTGATGGTATATAGCCTATAGCATTCCTCGATAAATGGGCTATCTAAAACTGAAAGATTTTTTCAAAACAGACCAATAGTTCCAGAGATTACCCCCTACATACAAACTTACAAATTTACAAATTTTACCTCTTTATAATATTAGTATAGATAAGTATATCAACAGCACAATCACTAGCAATTCAATTAAATTACATCTAAAGTTAGCATTTTAGTAACAATGCAAATAACAGGTATGCCTGACATAGAGATAATCATGATAAATTGGAGACTAAGAAGAAAAAATAAAAAAAGTGTGTCTAGCAAGTTAAACCTAGAACACTAAAGACAAAACTGTTATATCTCATATCATACCATATATAAAAAAGCTGTGACTTTAGTTATATGTGAAGAGATCGTTTAGTTAGGGTTGAGTAAGAGATACTTTAGATATATGGAAGATAACTCAACTTTAGGATAAGCTCGCCATTGTACATAACTCATGCTTTTTTTGCTATTTTATGTGTGAATTGTTTTTTTGCTGTGCAATAAAGAATAAGGAAAGAATAAAGAGAAATATTTACAAATTGTGTTCTATTCAAGGTATTCATAGAATCGTTAGGTAAAAATTTTGGTATCTATGTACGAGTATTTTACTTTAAGAGATTTTCTCCAAAATCCAGGTTCTTCAGAAGCAAGCGCGGTGAAAGCAACGACCGTGCTAAATCACGTAAATCTAAGACACCAGATCCCCTCAGCGATACTGAAGTCTCGCCTGAACGAGGACCAAGAAGACCTAACCCTCAAATCAAAGTATCACAGGTAAGAATGCACTGTGATGCAACTGTTTAAAGTTTATTTTGCATTGTGGTTTTTAGGATTTGGAGATGTGGTTCTTCATCCAAAAACAAAGTTACTTTGCATCGTGATTGTTAAAAATTGACTTGCAAATATTGATGTTTGGTTTGACCAAATTATAATTTAATCTTTGATATTTTGTTTTTAAAATTATGAGTAACCCAAAGGTGATACTTTTGGTTTCTAACTCAAAAAAATATGTTACTCACTTTTTGTTTTTGACTACTCATATATTTTTTATAACAAGCAACACAGTTTTTGAATAATTATTCTAAACTCAGAACCGGCATTATGACTTCATAAAAACTTGTTAAACAAGAGTTAAAACGACTATACAATTGTACGAAAGGACCAAAATTATTGATCACATAAAATTTTTGGTCCTTCGACTCCTTCACATGTTTAAATATTTTGTTCCATTTTGTTTGTTTTCCTCATGTTTTTGTTAATTTCTCACAAGGCGAATCAAAGGTATAACGGCATGAGCGCGCGTGCTAGCAGACCGAATTTGTATGGAAGTCAAACTGGTCTGAACGTAAGTCCTCTCATAAAACATCTCTTGTACTAAAACTTTGTATTTACTGGTTTTTATGTACTAATTTCTTACCGTTTTCTTTGTTTATTTGATTATGTATATAAATCTGTCCGCGTGTCTAATGTATTTTTTAATATTTTGTTGATTCATTTTACGGTTGAAAATATTTCAAAAATCTGTTTTTTATGTTCTGATTTGGAATATCCCATACTATAATACTGTGTTAGTTAAAGTTTAATTATAATAGTGATTACCATAATAATTAAACTTTAAGCTCTACAAGTTATCTCAAAATACCTCTTGTACCTACTTATTTCAAAAACTACTTTTTCTGTTTTTTCTTGACTGCATAATCTCTTTACAAGGCTATGGCCTAAGGCCTTATATCTTCTTAGGCCTTAAGTGGAATCTTTCGGGATTGTAATTGCAGTATCATGATAGTTTACGATATTTTTTAATCATGAAGTACATTTAAAAAGTTTTAATGCTTAATAATGAGCCTTTAATCGTCTTTTCTATTTGAACCGTTATTCCATGTTGCCAATAAACGATTTATAAATCCTGTAATAAAACTGAAGATTTTTTTATCCGCTACTACTAAGCAAATAACTTAGCAATTGTAGTCCTGCTTACGGCAATACGGTATTTTACACCATCATCAATTGACTTACTTTTTATGAGCTGTCTAAAGGACATTCTCTTATAGATTTTGTATGGCAATAACACCTTATGACGTCACTAAGTAAACAACTCAATTGAATAACTATTTGTTGTTTACAAGCATCTAAAAATCTATTTTAACCATAAATTGAAAATTAACTAGATTTTTAAAGCTTAAATTAAGGCAGATTTTTATAGAAATTATGACTTACTTATTGGTGAATGATGTAAATTACCCAATTATAAAACTCTTTCTACTGTCTACAATCTGTAATCTGTCTATAATCTTTCTTTTTCTTCCCTTCCTTCTCCACCGGATGTGACGTGACAGTCGAACGCTCAGATGGCGACGCCTACGCAGGACCGAAAGCAGATGACTACCAGCACTCTTGCTCAATCGGCTACTGAAACTGTTGGCAATGAAATCTTTGATGCGGAATGTTTGAAGCTCATCAATGAATATTTTTATGGAGTCAGGTTAGTATTTTTCATATTATAATTGTTGTAAAAGAAAATATATTAATTACAACAGATGTTTGCTTTGTCACATATTTATTTTGCATTTTTTACTCATATTTGTTTGATGTGATTGCTGTTTAAGTATCTTTTTCCGTTTCATCCCTCATTTCTTTTAGAAGATAATGATGGAGAAAGAGGTCTTTGTCATAAAGCTTTTATTTGTAAAACATTCATATTTTCGCAGAAATGGTTTTCTGACATCGTAAACAACACTTTTTACTGACTTTTTCCTATCCAACAATAAGTCTCCTGCTCCTTACTTTTATGTTCGAATTTTGACAAAACGTATTAATAATAATAGCGTTCTTTACACAATTTCTAGATACATTTATCATCTTAATAAAATAAACACGGTCAAAGACTTAACAATGTGGTACATGAACATTTCTCTTCCAGAATATTCCCGGGTCAAGACCCGACACACGTATACATCGGCTGGGTGACGACACAGTACCATCTGCACTCTAAGGACTTCAACCAGAGCAAGGTCACCAAGTCATCTGTCATCATAACCGATGATTATGATAGGGTGGTTGAAAAGTGAGTATTGTGGAGATTTTGTTGTTTTATCGTTATTGTTATCATCATTATAATAATTCACAACCTACTTTCACACACAGCTGGGTATACGGGGTGAAAGTTTTAATGGGCCCTGTAAGAAATCTATCTTAAATCGTTAAGATACATTCCTTTACTTTTAAAAAAAAAGAAACAAAATTGCATTCAAATATTTTCGGAAAATCCCTGGTCACACTCGGAAATCATTAGGGTCATTCATAAGAACCAAATCTCTCTAACAAACAAGTAATAGAATTAAAGGCAAATTTCGACTGTTAAATTCGCCCTTTGATTTCAAAAGTTAAAACATTTTTTTTCTAATTTAATTTCCATTTTTGTTTGAACGATTTAATGAATGATCCTATTGATCATAATCCCTATGAATAATCCTATTGATCATCGTCATAAAAGTACAGGATGTTGTTGGTAACCACAATGGTACCTAGTTTGATGGGAAATATGCATAGTCAAAAGTTATGTGATGTGCCCTTTTCACACCCCCACCTTTTAAATAAAACATTTAATTCCAGCGTCAACCGCCAATCATGCTATATGGTACGCGCCGACGAGTTATACAACGAAGTGATGGCCGAGGCTACAGCCAAGGGAGCCTCACAAGGCATGTTTATCGGCTGTTCTGTTGACACCTCCACCGGCACTGTGTCCTTTACTTGTGAGGGGAAGGATACTAGCTTTAAATTTAAGGTGAGTCATAAAAATTTTGGTCCTTTGAGCCGTAATATGAAAAAATTCCGGTCAGTCAAACAAACGTTATTTAAGTTATTGTCTTGAAGTATTTGTTGAACTTAAATGTCTTATTTTCGCACGGTTGTTCCGTGCGAAAATAAGACATTTAAGTTCGTACATTTGAATAGCGTAAACTTCCGAGATGGACTGATTTTTTAATTTCATAGTATTGTCTTTATGTGTTAAAAATGCACCAACGTTTCAGGAGAAATTTCCGATATGGAAACCTTTGACAAGTGCAGCAGTCAAAGAAGTTAACTATGTCTTAAATATGGTGCTAAGAGACTAGCTGAGCTAGATTGTTCAGGCTAAAGCTCCATCCATGATACTGGAATTATGCAGCATTTCCATGAACAAAAAACATTCCAGGAGTGAATTTCCTACAGCGTATTGATATATAACAAAATACTTTCCAGATGGAACCCGAAACAAAATTATTCCCCGCGATATTCGTAGAGGCGACTTCCAAGGAGATCCTTCAGATAGAGCTGGGCAGGTCTACCACCAGCCTGCCGCTGTCTGCCGCAGTACTGCCGACCAGTGACAAGCATGTCATACCGCAGTTCCCGCCAAGATTGAAGATACAGTGCTTGAAGCCTCATCAGTGGGCTAGAGTGAGTGTTGTTTTTTTTTTATATGGGGTTTGTTTTAGAGTAATTCTCAAACTCTTTTTGAGCTCTGTGGACCCAAAGAATATGTAATTAACAATAAAATTATTATTTTTTGCTTTAAAACTATTTAATGGTGAGAAAATGAGTTACTTTATTGGTTGCTAACACTATAAAAAATTATGGAAAAATCGTGTTTTGACAGTTTTTAATTTTAAGTAAATTTTTAACAAAGGTTTGAATATGGTGTAACAAATACTTCTAATTTAGATTTTTAAAGTTTTATATTTCACGAATTGCTTTTCGTTTCTTAATAAATTATAAGAAGAATTTAGATTCTTTAAAGCTTGGATTTTGTAATCCGTACTAATATTATAAATACGAAAGCTACTCTGTCTGTCGAGAGACAGACATGTCTGTCTGTCTCTTCTTCACGCCTAAACCACTGAACCGATTTGAATGAAATTCGGTACAGATATAGTCTGGGACCCGAGAAAGGACATAGGATAGTTTTCATTCCGAAAATCCCCCGGGAACGGGAACTATTATTCCATGCGGACGAAGTCGCGGGCAAAAGCTAGTTTGACATAAATACCTGTATTAAACAGTTAAAACTATTACACCTTAATTTTCTGACTTTCAGGTACCAAATCAATCTCTACAAGTACACGCGCTCAAGTTGTCGGACATCCGCGGTTGGTCAATGCTGTGTGAAGACGCTGTGTCAATGTTAGCTTTACATATACCAGGTAAATTCATTCTTTCTATCTAGTTTCACATTTGACAGATTGAAAGAAAAACTTTTATTTGATTTTTCTTGCATTTATACGTGTATTGTAATTTCTCGTTGGCTCGTTGATTTTTTAAAAGGAACCGACTTAATGGGGTCCATTCAATTTCCAAGTCAGGTAGTATCATTAAGGGATTTCCTGCCGGGTTTGCGGAACAGTTCTAATAGTTACCGCGGCCCCGGAACATAAAGGGCTACTGAAAGAATAAAGGTATGTTTTAGTCAGTAAAAGTCTGACACGCCTTCCCGCGCCGCCCAGGGCGGGAGAAGTCATTTGATGATTTCCCATAATAAAAAAGGTGCTTCCCATTAGGCATTTCTATGTATGCTACAGAATCTGAGTAATTTCTTCTTTAGTATTTATGTGCCCATCATATGACTATACCACATACAAATCTTAGTTTAAATTAGATCGTGTTATGAAATTTTAATATTTTTTGTTCACAGAGGAAGATCGTTGTATAGATATCCTGGAGTTAATAGAAATGGACAAGCTGCTAAGTTTCCACTCTCACACTCTGACTTTATATGCTGCGTTATGTTACCAGAGTAATTACAGGTATGTAGGTAATCATTTATAGCTCTTTGTTGTCAAACTGTTAGTTGTCTTTTAGGTATTGTTGTCCGTACATGGCACAAGATAAAGTTACATGTAGTTGAAATAGTTATATAAGCTGATAATAAAACACAGGTTTTCACTGCATCTAGATGGACTGGAATCAGACCCTAACGTAGTTGGGAAAAAGGCAACAGCGCAAATGCCAGATTAAAAATAAATCATAACCACTTTTCCATTGATTGACTGATTTATTTCTAAACTACTGAAGACATCATGAAGTTTTGCTCTTAACACTGTATTTTTTCTATAGGTTATTTTAAATACATTTTAATATTTAATTTTCAGGGCCGCCCACGCTCTATGCACTCACGTAGACCAGAAACAACTGTTGTACGCAATCCAATCGCAATACATGTCTGGACCGCTGCGTCAGGGATTCTACGATCTGCTCATAGCCTTGCATCTTGAGTCGCACGCGACTACCATGTGAGTATAACTTGTAACGTTGTAACTTGTAACGTTGTATCTTGTAACACTGTAACTTGTAACGTTGTAACTTGTGATGTTGTAACTTGTAATGTTAACCTGTACACTATATACAAAGCCATCTAGCGACTGATCTAGTCGCAGTACATGTCAGGTCCATTGCGTCAAGGATTTTATGACTTACTTATAGCCTTGCGTCTCGAGTCGCACGCGACTAGAATGTGAGCGTTTATAAAGTTCTACATAGCTCCTCAAAAATATATAGAAAACTGGCTTTTGCCCGCGGCTTCGCTCGCGTTAGAAAGAGACAAAAAGTAGCCTATGTTACTCTCCATCCCTTAAACTATCTCCACTTAAAAAATCACGTCAATTCGTCGCTCCGTTTTGCCGTGAAAGAAAAACAAACAGACAGACAGACAGACAGACACACTTTCCCATTTATAATATTAGTATGGATAAAAGTAATTTTCAATATTAAGAATCTTTGTATAAGTTGTACATGTACTACGATTTATCTGAGCAGTGCTTGCGTATTTTTATCGACCGTTTTTGTAGATAGATCATTGTAGAATTCTTCGGCACACACGGCATCGGAACGATATTTTTATTCCAAACAATCTACCATACACACAATCGAAAAACTTTCTTAAACAAATAAATGATTGCCTTAAGTTACCGTTCAGCTTAAGTGATTTTAAATATCAGTTGTTCGAGTTAATGAGTCAAAAATAACCTGTGATTGTCACAGGTCACCATTATAATGCTGAATATCACGCAATAATCAAAACATTATTCACAGGGAGGCATGCAAGAACGAGTTCGTGATACCTCTAGGTCCAGAACTAAAGAGTCTGTACGAAGACCCTGACATGGGACATAGTCTGCGATCTTTGCAGACAGAGAGCGTCTGTCCGCAGATGAAGATGACTGATATAGCGTGAGTATAGCTTGGAGTAACTTGTTTATATTGTGTATTAGATTATGTAAAAGAAAAACTTAACTATTCAAAGTTACATTTAAATGTGGATTACAATCATTTAACGTTGATTCAAATAAAAAGTGTTTTTCATACATCATTATCGTCGAATTGTGTTAAAGTTAAAAAACGATGCACATAACTTTTCGTAGCATTTCTTTGCTGGTAAAGACTTTAACTTTAACTTACGACTCTATGATTTTGGTTTCGTGTGTCATTTCATGAGTTTCAATCACCAAACTTTTCTTTTATAGTAGTAAAAATCTGTTGAATAAATTTTAAATTTTTAACAGTTACACAACCTGACAAACTTCAATATTATTTTACAGATTATACTTACACTTAGCATAAAATTGTATGAAATTCCTTTTAAGATATTTTTGTTAGGTTAAGATAGTGCTTATAATGTAAACGTTCCTAAAATGTTGAACTATTTTATTTATTGCCTTGATAGCGTAAAATTTTTGAATTACATTTCCTTTTATTTCCAGTGAAAGTATAACAGAGATCAGTAACCTCTACTCTCCATACTTCCCTCTGGAAGTGGTTCGTGAGTTCGTGATGCAAGCACTAGCAGAAGCCGTGGAAACCAACCAGGTTCACAACCGGGACCCTGTGGGGGGCAGCAATGAGAATCTGTTCTTGTGAGTTATTTTTTTGTTAATTTAGTCTTTAAAACTATTAAAAAAAACTTTGGGATTACCAGACAGATTTGGTTTTTTGTATGTAGTGTGTAATGTATATTCTTTCAACAAAGTAGAATGATCACGGGTGTATTGAATTAAATTTAAAACTAGTTAGTAAAGGTTGAGTTTTTTGATGCCTTTTATTTTAATTCTACGGTTTTTTAACATACAATATGCTTTGTAAATTTTGTGCTTCATAAATAAACGAATTATTTCCTACTTTAACTTAATAGTCGAAAAATATCCACTGGGCTTCTGAGAATTTTTCAACTATATCTGACGACCTACATATTTATCTACTTTGTTGACTATTCATCTTAAAAACTGGTCCTCAGTTTATACCGGTATTTAACTTGAAACTTGATGAAAACTGTAACTAAATTATTTTGTACGTTACAGGCCACTGATAAAGCTGGTAGACCGTCTCCTCCTGGTGGGTATGATGCGCGATGAGGACGTGGAGAAGCTACTCATCATGACCAACCCTGAGACCTGGGACCCTTCCTTTGACAAAGGTATTTTATTTATCTGAACATTGACTGGTATAATTTTGCTATTGCATTATAATATTAACTAGAAGAACTTTTGCATGAGATATTTAAAATTTTATTTGTTATAATTTGGTCTTTCGATCCATTTTAATGATTTTGGTCCTTTTGGGCTTAGCCACTAGTACAATATAACACTTTGATAAATTAAGAATACTACTCCCAAATGGCAATCGTACAAGCTTGATCAAGGCTCGTACTTCTTTGTATGAGAAGTGGCGATTACCACGTATATTACTGTCCCAATACCGATATTATTCGTTTTTAATGATTTTCACCAAAAAGAGAGTTTCTAATTGTACAGTTTAATATACAAATATATATTTTTTTTTCATTTCCACAGAGGGTAAAGACGAACACCGTAAAGGTCTCCTCCACATGAAGATGGCGGAAGGCGCAAAGCTACAGATGTGTTATTTACTGCAGCATCTGAACGACATTCAGTTGAGACACAGAGTGGAAGCAATCATTGCGTTCGCGCATGATTTCGTTGGAGATCTACAGACTGATCAGCTCAGGTAAAATCTATGTGTCTTTCATTATTATTTTTTTTATGTGCAAGGAAGAAATAGATGTGTTATATACTGTCTCTGTCCGTGTATTATCCCATGTAGAAAAAAGTATCTATGGCACTTAATAATATCAAATCGAAACAGTATTTCCTGTATTTGGCTACTCGGCGATTGAGTTCTATGGAATAATTTATTATTTTAGCACACTATTTACTTGATAACTGCGCCGTTGAAGTTGTTTTTTAATACATTTCTGAACATACGGACATAAATCTAAATGAAAACATCTAGATTGAATGGATTTGGCTATTTTTGATAAGGTTTTTTTTAATATCCATATTGTTTGAGGTGATCTGTAACTAAGGACTATTCTATCTCATTCACTTTTTCTTTGATTTTGAGATTGTACTTATATTTCCAATGTGAATAATGCACCCGTGATATTGAGATAACCAAAGATTGTTGGTTATGATTACCTTCTTAATATAACATTTTTACTTTGCAGACGTTACACTGAGATCAAGCAGTCAGACTTGCCGAGCGCGGTGGCAGCTAAAAAGACCAGGGAGTTCCGTTGTCCGCCCAGGGAACAGATGAATGCTATACTTAGTAAGTATATCTCCAAATAGATAATTTTGTTTATAACATATGTTCACTCACTTACCTGCTTACTTTTCAATGGTCACTTGTTTATTATTATTTTCCCTAGTGTACTCAGGCCGTACCAATCGAAAATGGCACCTAAAGCAAAAAGTAAAATATAATTATTTATCACTAATCTGTAAAGCCCGTAAAGACATATAATCGCGAATCGCGGGAATTGCAAATGGGAGAATTTGATATGAATTAGTTTATTGTGCATTGTTTTATTTATACATTTAATCATTGGAAATTGTGTACATGGCCTTGCCAAGACACCCCTCTGAGTATGCTGTGTGCCAGTCCTAGTAAAATATTTTTCGCTTATATTTCAAACTAGCGACCCGCCCCAGCTTCACACGCGTGTTACAAATCTTTAAAAATTCCGACTTTTCTCTACTATATTATGCATGTATTATACATATAAACCTTTCTTAAGAATCACTCTATTAAAAACCGCATCCAAATCCGTTGCGTAGTTTTAAAGATCTAAGCATACATAGGGACAGACAGAGGATAGCGACTTTGTTTTATACTATGTAGTGATTTAATGGTTGGCGTTTTACTACATGGCTTTCCCAAGACACCCCTCTGAGTATGCTCTGTGCCAAAGTCCTAGTTAAATATTTTCACTATTTCAAAAGCCTATATTTCCTACATCATTTCATGAATCCTCTACTTCCCCAGGCTTCAAGCACATGGAGGAATCGGAAGACAAAGACAACTGTCCGTGCGGCGAGGAGCTGATCGCGCGCATGATGGAGTTCCACGAGAGCCTCATGGCGCACGTGTCGCTACACGCGCTACAGGAGCCCGACGGATCCGTGAGTCTATCTACTCATATTATACATTAACAGCATTATTTAGTTATGTTTAAAACCTTATGCACAAATAAAAACATTGCACAACGGCGGCCTTAATGCCTTAAGCAGTGTACCTTAGGGTCAATTTCTACTAGCGCAGAGTCGAAGTGTCTATCCAAAACTGAACATAACAAATTCAACTTTAACTCCACAGCGTAACGCACACATTACTCTTGAGAATTTACAAAGTCGCGCTTGACTTTTTCGCATTCGCGCGAATTCGCGCGTCTGCGCATGAACAACGCTGATTGGTGCGCGTTCGCTAGTGCGCGTATACATGCGCCCACTAGCGAACCTACGCGTCACACAAAAAAAAGAACACTATAATTCCGCTTTCTTTTTTTTTTCTTCTTCAACTTTCGATATAAGTTATTCATAGCAAGATCAATGTCAAACAATTTACACACGTTTCAGTGACGAGAGTCAACTGACAAGTAGTTCAATAGCTCAGGTGTAAAATAGTGCGCGCGTATTCTAGCGAATACGCGCGCATTCGTGCGGATTCGCTTTAGTTGTACACAATTTGACGCTTCGATGCGCTTCGACTCTGCGCTAGTATAAATTGACCCTTATGGTGATGCAGAGACAAAACATGGTAGGTGCAAAGATATTAAAGTTTTAAAAAGATTAATTATTATAATAAATAAATAAACAGTAAAGAGAGATACAAAGTATAGATACGAAAAAGAAAAAAATATAATAATGGTTGTAAGCACACCAGTTAAAACTTATATTATTTTTGTTACAGGAAAATCAAGAACCAGAAGTGAAGCCAGGCGCGTTTGGCAAGCTGTACAATATTATAAACACCGTGAAGGAGTTGGAGGAAGAGGCTAAGGTATTTTATAAAGACTTAAGTGACTAAACAATACAAATTAGTTTTTTAAAAACAATTAAAGTGGTTGTTAATTTTTGTATGAAATAAAAAGACAATTATATAGAATATCTGTTGTCGACCAATGAGGAAATCCCTTGTCTAGATCCAACCCTGGTCATAAACTTGACAACCATGCAAATTAGATCATTCATCAGGAAAGCAAAATTCCGTGTCCAAAATCAACAAGGCTTTTAGAAAGCAACGTGGTAAAACATTAACAATGTAAATCGTAGGCTTATTATATCCTCACCCCTAAAAAAACATCACTTAACTAGACGCTCTTAAATCTGTTGTTGTCTTTGTCACTTTTATATAAAGTAAGGACAGCGACAAATTTGACAGCGTCTTAAAGCTAAGTGGCGTTTGAGTATTCGGACATAAAAGCCATACAAATATTGCCTCCATTTTAACCTTTTAACGACCAAACGACGACCGGCTGTCGGGCTGCTATTGTCTTTCTATTTTGTTTAAAATCACGTGTGTTAGAAAGAAAGAAAGAAAGAAAAACAGTGAATTCGTGCTATAAGATGGTAAAATTTTACAGTAAAAGAACGAAAAGAACTTAACAATTATTCTATTATAAACTTATGCACGGAAGGAAGGAAGGAAGGAGGGTTAGAAGGTTTAATTAATAACACCGTTTCAATATTTCATCATTTTCCCAGGCGATCGAAGAGCCACCTAGGAAGACTCCTGAAGAGAAGTTCCGTAAGGTTCTGATTCAGACCATCGTCAACTGGGCCGAGGAATCGCAGATTGAAACACCCAAACTTGTCAGAGAAATGTTCAGGTAAGTAATGGCAGTTTTTAGAATTGTTTTCCTAAAAAATAATGGGTTGACCTTATGATCACTTTTTGACCATATTGTGAGTAGATCACATTTTGTCTCTAATAAGAGTTTTATACGTCTAAACGAGGAACGGAACCTTAATAAAATTGCTTTTTATCCGTTTGTCACAAACGGGTGTTTTTCAAGATCTATGAAATTTAGGAATTAGATTTTTCGGACAATGTTAGATCTTGCTAGGACACAGTATCATCGTCAGTCAAAAAAACAATGTTGTTTTGGTTTAATGGGGATGCAAAGTACAATCTTTCAATAATAAAAAATATTTAAGCTATGGAATTCGAAATGTTAATTGCAAAAATTACAAATGTGCTTGAAATCGATTTAAATTGTTATTAACATAGATGTAAGTTTATATGTTACTAACCACCTATGAATAATAATACTACTACTAATAACTGTTAATCTTCAATAGGACCCCTCCTCCCTCCATCCCCCATAATTAATACACTCTAAGGAACATTCCACTATATTCCTCAAACCTCTAAAAATAATTCTATTACAGTCTCCTCGTCCGTCAATACGACGCAGTGGGCGAGCTGATTCGGGCTCTAGAAAAAACATACGTCATCAACGCTAAGACCAAGTTAGACGTGGCAGAGATGTGGGTGGGACTCAGTCAGATCAGGGCTCTACTGCCTGTGCAGATGAGTCAAGAGGAAGAGGAGCTTATGAGGAAGAGGCTCTGGTAAGAAGATGAAAAACTTTTAATGCTTTCCTTATAGTAAATCGTTTTTTCAGGACTCGTTGTGCTGTTGACTGTCGTGTTGGCAATTCCTAAAAGTCAAAATTAACATAAATATAGAAAATCGTTAATATGTTGCCGTCATAAAATCGTTTCTTCGAGATTGATCTCGAGACTTCGGTGACTTTCTTGGTCGTTATTTCTAAAAGCCATAATTGCCATAAAGTTAGCAAACGTTTTATAATGGTTTGGTTATATTAATGAAGTCATGTTTTTCTTTATTTGCAGGAAACTCGTCAACAACCATACATTCTTCCAGCATCCAGATTTAATTCGGTACGCAGACTATTTTACTAAGATATATTTTTTATAATATCTGTATTAGGACAATAACTGCCATTCTGCTCTGTCAGTGTGCACTTAACGCTCATGGTGGTAACTATTATTTTATTGTACCGGGCGGTCTTTAATAAACGCAAATGAGATAATACATCCATAGATGGAAAGTATGTATAATATAAGAAAAAAAAAATGACTATTTATTTATATCAGAAAAAAGAATATCAGTTAACGTATCCCAGCTTTTAGTGCCGAAAGCGTTCCGAGAGCCGGTCAAACAGTTTTTATAGGCCGTGTGTAGGAATATTAGGAACTTTCAAACCACCGAATACTCAAACACCACTTAATTTTAAGACGCTCTCAAATCTGTTACTGTTCTTACTTTATCCATTTAGAGTGACAAAGACAGCAACAGATTTGAAGGCGCCTGAAGATTGACGTTTGTATGAACAAAGCCCATTGAAATATTTTTTCTATGAACAGAGTTCTCCGAGTTCACGAAAACGTGATGGCAGTAATGATGAACACTTTAGGTCGTCGTGCTCAAGCGCAGTCGGACGCTCCGCCCTCGCAGGCGCCTGTCACTGAGGACAAGCACGAGAAAGTGAGTACACTACATGGGGTTATGGACCATCTGGCCCACGAAAAAACTCGCCCCAAGGCGAGATGTCTACTTTTTGAAATGTGCATGAGTATGTTCGCCTGAAAAATAATGTGCTGTGTAAAATAATATTCCTTGGGCAACTCACACACGGTCATCTGATCACAAACTAAGCAGAGCTTGTACTATGGTAACTAGACAACTGATAAACAAACGTATATAATTTATAAATATATACATATTATAGATAAATTACACCTAGACGCAGAACAATCATGCTCATCACACAAAGTTAGTTCTTGGTGGAAATCGAACCGACGACCTCCGGCTCGGCAGTCAGGGTCACTAACCACCAGAATAACAGGCCCGTCAAAATAATTGATACTGGGATGTCTCCTATTAAAAAGTAAAGAGATATTTCGGCTAAATCGTATAAATATTTTTTTACTAAATATTAGATGAATCTGCAAACCATTCAGTCAAAGACCATATTTAAAAAGTACTTAGTCTAGTGTAGACATCTGACCCTGAGGCCATTTTTTTTCGTGGGCGAGATGTTCCATAACCAACTTCATGACCATAGGC